>CM029672.1:12886625-14376120 GCA_017311315.1 Dendrocalamus latiflorus
TAATACTAGAAGTAGCTCCTGGTTATATGCAATGTTGTTTTTTTTTGGCCCCCTCACCAAACGCGGGACTCTGCCCGATTGACACTTGCGCAGTCCCGTACCCCGGCACTGCAGTACCCGAGTCATGCGGTCCAGGAGCGCATGTTCCCTCCGCATTGTGCTCCTCTCTTCCCGAGCCCTGGCGCCACTTCGGTGAGCAATCATCGATGCTCAGGGTCGCCTCTGACTTTGTTGATGACCGTGCGAGCTTCACCATATCTGGGAGATCACCGTCAACCACTTCGCTAAGCTTGGGCACCGCCGAACTCCCCGACCACCGGAGCCAAAGCGTCGTCGCCACCCTCTCCTCGTGGCTCATGACCACGATCGCACACGACCGTAGCCGCTCCAATCACGGCTGTTCGACCATAGTCGCCTTCGACCATTGCCTCCCTCGACCACCTCGTCTTTCGACCGCTACCGCTTTTGACTACCTTCACTTTCGACCGCAACCGCTTTTGACCACCGCCGCTTTCGACCACACCCATGTTCGACCACTGCCTTGCTCGACCACCACCGTATTCAACCACAATAGCCTTTTTGACCACATACAACTTTAGACCACTGCTGATTTTGCCGGAATCATGCGCTCCCAGACCGCATGCCTTGGGTGCTGCGGTGCCGGGGCGCAGGACTGCGCACGCATTGGCCGGTTGGAGTCCCACGCTTGAGGAGGGGACCAGAAATGGCATTGCATATACCCGAGGGCTACTTCTAGTATTGTTGTGCTGCACAGGGCCAAAAATGCCCAAAATTCTGGAAGTTCTTCCGTACCATTATACTTTTCATAATTTTTACTGACATATAGTTTGAAAAAACAATGGTCAAAGTTATGTATCGAAGACTCTGCTGAAAAGATGGTTGTGTTCTTTTAGACTTGCTGCTTGCTGCTTGTGGTTTTTGGTTTTTGCTATAATAACTGTGCATTTTTTCAAGATGGAGTTTACAATCGATACTGTACCGACTTCAGTTATATCGACCAAAATCATATGCGACTGTCTCTCTTCATACTCTCTCTCTCAAATAGGAAGAATTCAAAAACCATACAGCATAAGCCACAGCTCAAAAAAACCCACCTGATATCTACTTGGAAACAAAGGGAGTGCACTTGTAATATAAACATGTACTTGTAGAAGCAAAATTGCTGGCTAAGATAAAAAAGAGATAATTTATACTACACTACTCCAAACATTTGCAACCACTGGAATACCACTTTAAAGATTTTCTTTAGAGAATACCACTCCAAAGATGTTGAGATTCGCAAAATATCATTTCTCATTTCCCTATTTTAATTTGCGTTGCACTTTTTAACCCACGTGAAAAGATGGTTTTACCCCTGGTCACATTCGGCTGCGCACGGGATGGTCCGACCCAACCAATTGTTATGGGAGAGATGCTTCTATGCTTTTATTAAAGTGATTTGCACAACTTTTAAAGCAGAACTGAATGATGAATAATGATTACTTATCCCTTTGTGTACTTTAATATTAGTGCCATTCTTATTAGAGTGGAAAGCATAGAAGTACTACTCTTGTTGTGGCATGGCAATAGCTTTTTAAGGGATAGCTTTTGTATTGAACAATGAGTGTGCTTGTATGTATGTATGAATGGTTAGTGTTGTTGTTTCATTTAAATGATCTGTTAGATACTGACACTGCTACAAAAGAGGCTATACCGGACGGCTACATCACAGACGATTCCTATGAACCATCTATGATGTAATTATCACAGACCGTTCATACTAACAACCGTCTATGAAAATACCACAGAAGGTTGTTAGTACAAACCGTCTGTGATAATACAAGACATCACAAATGGTTCGTATTAATAACCGTCTATGATATTTTCACAGACGGTTATTAATATGAACCGTCTGTGATATGTGCAATATCACAGACAGTTCGTATAACAAACCATCTCTAATAGTGCCACGACACCGATTCGTGGCATCTTCCCCAGGATTCTAATCTCACCCGTCCATTCTCTCCGCATCGAACGGCAGACATCGGTTCCTCCTACCTCTCGCCCCTTATTTATTACTTCCCTCTCCCTTTCACTGCGAGATAAGTTCTACCGGCTGCTCCTAGCTAGTTCATCCACTCCTAACTTATTCCTCAACGACGCCGACTACCGCTGTGATCTAGCACCTCCGTTGTGACATCACGGTTGACTGCACAACACATTCTTTGTCGTAAGAGTGTCTTGTGCAGTCTCACCGTCGTGACACAAAGGTGCTGCAACCGCCACCTCTCCTTCACTGCAAGGCACCGCGAAAGCAGTTAGCTACCAAGACGGTGCTGAAGTCGGTGTCAAGGACATCTAGCTCACACGTTGCTAGGATCTCTTCTTCTTCTTCTATGTTTTTGCCATGGGTTTGTAGGATTAGGATGCGTTCTTGCCATGTTTAAGAGTTGGGTTCATAGGATTAGAATGTGTTCTTGCCATGTTTAAGAGTTGGGTTCATAGGATTAGGATGTGTTATTGTTATGTTCTTGTTGTGTTAGATAGGTAACCTACTTATTATCTTATGATGCTGTAATGGTGGATTCTAATATAAATATGATGCTGTATTTGCTTGTTTTCAATGGGCATAGCTAACATTATTTCTTAAGGCCAGACAAAAAATAGAAAAAATTTAGGTATAGAATAAACTATCATAGACGGTTTGTACTATAAACCGTTTATAAAGGACTATCACAGATGGTTCTATATACCAACCGTCTGTGATACTCGCCAATCACAGACGGTTGGTAACTAGAATCGTATATGATGTATAAATATCACAGACGGTTTTTGGTTCAAGCTGTCTGTAATAGTTTTCTTCACAGACGATTCTAGTTACAAACCGTCTATGTTGTTTGTATTACATACGGCTCACAAACCGTCTGTGATAACTCGCGATTATCATTGACACATAAATTCAGGCGGTTCAGAAAACCGTCTATGATGACAGTTTCGAACCGTCGGTGATGACCTTTTTTATAGCAGTGTGACTTCAAGAGTAGTGATGACCAAACAAAACTCCAATCCAAAGACAAAATTCAAGGAATACCACTGCATTGTAAATAAACGTACATGAGGCCATCCATACTTAAGCATCCAAAATAAACCAGTACAATACATCTGTCCCAAAGTTTGCAGCTCACAACCGGCACATACTAGCGTGTGGTCCACCCAAGGGCAAATAGGTAACTTCCCATGGCTCAGAAAAAAAATGAAAACTCATGAAAATGCAAAAGGGGGACTGAAATGGTACTGTGTGAATCTAAAAGTTTTTGGAGTGGTATTTTCTAAAGAAAAATCCTTGGAGTGATATCTTAGTGGTTGACCATATTTAGAGTGGTATAGTATGAATTATCTCTAAAAAATATAAAGAACTCTCCATTTATTCTCTAATACATTTTCCCTCTTTCCTGCTCGTGCTTGTATGATGAGTAATGGATGGAGAAAAACATGTATTTATAATACAAAATAAATAAACACGTGCAATCGACAGATCACAGGTTCAAAATCCCATAAATTATAGTGGAACATCTGTACAAATAACCCATCCAAATTACTGTCTGTGGAAATCAAACTCTGATGATTAGGCAGAGAGACAAGGTAACACGACATTGGGAGACTAAATGGAGACATCCAAGGTTGCACTTATTTCTTTTCCCTTTCATTACTCCTCTCTTCTTTCATTGTTCTTGGGCCAAGCCAACCTATTCCTTCCCTTTCATTGTTCCCAGCCCCATCAGAGACGGCTTCTCTCCCTTGTATCGCAATAATGGTAGTGTAATTAGGGCTGTAAACGAGCTGAGCTCGAACGAGCTTGGCCTTCCAGGCTCGAGCTCAGTAGAAGCTCGAGCCGAGCTTGAGCCAAGCTCGAGTTGGGGTCCGAGTCTGGACCTGGGCTCGAGCTCGGCTCGGCCTAAGCTCGAGTAGGCTCGAGCTCGACTCGTTGAAGCTCGGTAACAATTAAAATAATTTATTATGTACTATTTTTCAATAATAAGAAAATTTGAAGTTCGAGTTCGGCTCTAGTAAACTCGATAACAGTCAAAATAATTCAAATATACACTAATTTTCAACAATAAGAAAAGCTCGAGCTCGAGTTCAGCTCGAGTAAGCTCGGTAAGAATTAATATGTATTACAATTTAAGCTCGAATCGGGGCTCGCGAACTATTCGAGCTCGGCTCGGTAAAGCTCGCGAGCTCGAGATCAAGCTCGAGTTCGGCTTGTTTAAAGTTCGAACTGAGCTCGAACCGAGCCTAGAACAAGCCAAACTCGAGTAGCTCACGAGTTTTGAGCTTTTTTTTTACAGCCCTAAGTGTAATTAATCTGAGCTTGCTTCCCTCTCTGTTCAGCATTTATGAGTAAACACCTATCCACATTATTCTCTTTGTTATTTCCAAGACATTAACACTATGAGGTACCATGGTCGTTTCCCTCTTAACCATCTTCTTGGTTTTACAACTTTCTTAATAACCGTACATTACCAAAATATGCCTTATAATAGATTTGGAGAGAGTAACTGTGAATACACAAACGCATGCACACATTGCTTATAGATATCATCTGGATGTTTTATTCGTAACAATCATCCATGAGGAAGTTTTCCATGAAGTACAAGAACGTCCCAAACGGAGTTCGTATGAGGAAGTTATGTCCGTTTAAACTTGCACCATTGCAGCAGTCCAAATCCGATTCAAGTACGTGCCCAACACGGACTCTTTTGATGATCGCGGATGGCTCGGATAGAATTTGAAGATGGGGTTCAATCCTTTAGAAAGTAGACTTGATAAGCTTTCCATCAAGTGCAAGAACGTCCCAAACGGAGTCCGTATGAGAAAGTTACATCCGTTTAAACTTGCACCATCGCAGCAGTCCGAATCCGATTCCAATACGTGTCCAACACGGACTCTTTTGATGATTGCGGTGCGCACAGAAGGAATTTAGAGGTGATACCAGATCCATTGGAAACAGGACAAGAAAAGCTTTCCAGCAAGTACTCATGGACCTCAAACGGACTTCGTATGTGAAAGTTATGCATATTTGAAGTTGGGTCTGTCAGGCTGAATCCGAATTGATCTGGAGACCGAATTGGATTCCAAAACGTGTACAACTTGAACTCTTGCTTGAATTGGTGTAAAAATGACGTGGTGCTGCCAAAAAAAATATATTTTCATTATTAGGTAGCATCATATTCTAATTTAAAATATGTTGCAGCTGAACAAACGAATTCATCGTTAGTTCAATCTTGATATTGGGCACTATAGTCGTGTGTGTGTTTATGGCGTGGTCACATCAATCCAAATCTCGGACCATTGGATTAGAGATCCAACGGCCTCTTATTTTTGGAGAGGGGAGATTTTTTTTGGAGGGGGTGGGGAGAATTTGTGATCGTTGGATCTCTAATCCAACGGTCACAAATCTGAATGATAGTTAAAAAGAAAACATCCGGATGATGTTTATCAATACCCATAGCTAAAATGCACAAATTCATGAAGAGTAGTGAAAAAACAGGGATTATTCTCAAGTTAGATTTTGAATTGAAAAAGCTTACGATCGAGTACGGTCGTCTTTCTTGGTTGAGGATGCAAGTGAAGGGATTTCATCAAACAAGGATCAAATGGATTCAGCAGGGCGGTGGAAGGTGGTAGAGTATGCATTAATATAAATGGAGAGCAGGGTGAGTTCCTCAGAACTTTTGTTTAGAGGGTGAGTTCTTCAGAACTTATAAAGGTCTTAGGCTCTCCTTTTCAACCAAAGAGCCCGCTTGGAATGCAGAAATTCACAAAAAAAATTGCAGAAAATGCATATAAACTAGTTTAATTCTCGTAAAAATAAAAAAAAATCCCACGTTTCCAACTAAGACCTAATAGGTGATGCCCTCTGTGCCATCCTGGAATCTGCAAAGGCCTCGCACAGCTTCAGGGATACTGATCAACCGAATCTTGCGCAGGCCATGCATGAGCCAGCAGACCACATAATAATGTTTGTCGTATTCAATATAATGGAACGCCACCACCCAAATAATGCAACAAGGCAACGGGCTTTATTCATTGATAATATATACAGTAACATTTACAATGATAAATGGAAGATCAAAGAGCAAACTTTGGCGGAAGTCCAGCTTCGCAAAACAGTTATAAGTACCTCTGCACTTGGGCTTATTCTTAATGCCTTTCAATCACCTCTGCGCAATCAGAAGCAACACAAATCCTCGCAGCGTTGCAATCCATAGCAAGGTGAAGTCCATGCCTCACGGCATCCCAGCGGCCGTCCCGCACCACCGCACTGGCCGGCGGCAACGAACTTGGCCGTGTTGTCTCTGCAAACGGCGCCCGCTGTACTTTTGTTTCCTGCTGGAGAGACCTCCGCGCCCACATTGATCGATCTTGAGTGTTCAGTTCACGTGAAGATCGATGCAACAAGAGACAGAGAATAATGAGATGGGCAACCATATTTATACTATGTAAGAACTAAGAGCAGCGAACGGTCGTCAGAGTCTAAGCTCGAGGTCGAGCTCGCCGACGCCGGAGCACGCGGTGGAGAAAGCGGTGCCTGACGGCGAGGCGGCGCCGCGGGAGCACTTAATCCAGTGCTTCATCTCGATCGCGTCCTCGCGGCCGGCCTGCAGCGGCGTCGCGAAGCGCGGCAGCACTGCCGCTCCACCGCGGCGGACCTCGGCCTGGGCGACGTTGGGCAGCCCGTGGGAGGCGACGAGTACGCACGCGCCACCAGCGGCGCTCCAGGCGTAGACGTAAGGGTTCCAGCGGGCGACGCGCTCCTTCTTGTGCGCGTTCTGGTGGCCCCCGAGCGCCTGCGACTTGAGGAACTTCTTGTCGCAGAAGAGGCACGGGAACAGCCGCAACTCCTTGCCGTCCACCCATGCCGTCGGCGCCACCACGTCCACTCCGCCGCTCGCCTGCGCCAAGGTAAGCGACAAGTCCAATAAAACTTGTCGCGACGAGTACTCCATGCAGACCTAATTAGCGTCTAGCCAGAGGCCAAATATATGTGCATATATATGTATAGTTGACTTCATATAGATGAATAGATCGTACTATATGATATAATATATATCCATACAGAGATTAGGTCAGAAGATGGCCATGAACGGATGCAGCGGTTTTACTCTACTAAGAATTAAAAATTGAAGGACGCTTGAATGTTTGAGTGGAGCTGAGTAATACTACTAGCTCAGTCTATTACACAGCCTTGTGGTTCTGACTTCTGAGTACTCCATTAGCATAGCTACGGGGGCCGGTTATATATAAGCGAAGGCCAGGGCCCAACCAGAGAGACCGTACTAATTTTCTATCCTTAATTTGCAATGCCAAGCTAGGCGCACTAATCATCAGCCTATATTTTCGGGGGACTCTCCGCGCCGAGAGCCCCCCACGTCACCCCGTGGCGCTCGGCCGGCCGGCGCGTGGCGACGGGTTTTGCGTACGGCCGGCCGAGCGACTTTCCTCAGGTTTTTCAGTAATTACGTATAGGTCCTTTTTTCTCGCAAAAAGGCCCCTGCAAGTTTTTTTCTTACAAAAAAAATTTGGATAGCGCCCCGCGGGTTTTCGAAATTACGTATAGGTCCTTATTTACTTACGTACAAGTCCTTACAGGTCCTCGATTTTTTACAAAAAAACCCCTTTGTTTTTCCCGGAATTACGCATTTGCCCTTGGTTTTTTTTTATGAAACTCCCTGCGAATTACCGTCTCTTTTACTTGGTCCGCACGGTAGCTTGTGCGGCGTGCGCCGCGCTTATATGTAGCTAGTGGTTCATAAAGTAGGAAAGTTAGGCTTACCCCTCTAGTTCATTACTCCCTCAGTCCCGCAATATAAACCTAAAACTTACCATACATATAGATCTTACCATACTTATTGATCAAGAAAACATTAAATTGAAGAAGGGAAAATTAAATATATATGACCAAGTTGAGATGGATTTAGCAAAATAGGACTAAGTTATTTGCACTTGTAAATATAGGACTGAGTTGAGCACCCCTTTGAAAATATGGTATTTTCCCCATTTTAATTTCATTTTCATTTTCCAGCCCTTTTTCTCTACGCGAAATGACCATTTTGCCCCTCCTCCCTCTCCCTCACCTGGCTCGCTCCCTCGCCGCGCCGCCGCTCCTCCGCGCCTCCCCGCGCCTCCCCTCGCCGCGCCGCCGCTCCCCCGCGCCTCCCCGCGCCGCTCCAGGCGAGGGAGCGGCGGCGCGGCACGGGGAGGCGCGGGGGAGCGGCGGCGGCGCGGCGAGGGAGCGAGCCAGGCGAGGGAGAGGGAGGAGGGGCAAAATGGTCATTTCGCGTAGAGAAAAAGGGCTGGAAAATGAAAATGAAATTAAAATGGGAAAAATACCATATTTTCAAAGGGGTGCTCAACTCAGTCCTATATTTACAAGTGCAAATAACTTAGTCCTATTTTACTAAAGCCATCTCAACTTGGTTCTATATATTCAATTTTCCCATTGAAGAAAGGTTAATGTTATTGGATCATGTATACTCCTATTAAAAGACATACTATAACTACATATCTATTTTTTAGCATTAAAGTAGACGTATATGATGAAAAATATTACAACAACTACATATTTAATCTTTGCAACGGACTTATATTATGAGACAACATCATTTAAGCGGTATATAAGAAGTAAGAGTACGTAGGGTTGGATAATATTTAATTTCTTTTTTGTTTATTGTCCTTAAAGAAATAGGTAATACGATCATCTGTGGGGCACAATGAACTCACCGGAGTGGTCGGCGAGGTCGGGAGAGGTCTGAGATGGTCTGGCGACGAGGACCCAAGGCGGCGTAGCGACAGTAAGCTAGAGATGATGAGTGCCAAAATTGGGTGAGGGCAAATTAAGAGGGAGGTAAGAGGATGATCAATACACGAGAAATCAGATAATGGCTCACCAGAGGGAGGATGGTGAAGGAGGGGCGATTTCGGCCAGTAGGGGAGAAGATGATGGCGCCAGCAAGTTTTCCCGGGGGTGAGCTCGATTGAGCAAAGGAGAGTGAAGAGGGAGGTGTGAGGAGGAAATGTGAAGCCCATGACAGCTTTTATAGCCGACAGAGGGGCAGGGCAACATGGGCGTCATTGGTGTGGGTAGGGGCGTGACGCGAGGAAGCAGTGGCGGTCGGCATCACCATGGTGTGGATATAGTGGTTGCGACAGGACAGGGCATGTGCGATGAAGCGACAGGATAAGGCGGTGCAGCGGGCATAGCGGAGGTGCTCTCATGGCATGGTCATCGGAGTGGTGGTCAAGGTGACGAGACGGCTTGGCAGAGCCTTGCCAATGTGGCGAATGATGTCGCGTGGTGAGTTAAGGCAGCAAGTGGCGATGGGACGTCAATGACGTGAGTAGGGCACTCGTGAGGGCGGGCAGTGACTAGTCAGCGATTGTAGGAGGAAGAGCAAGGGAGAAAAAGAGGGGGAAATAGGTCAGGCACGAGCTGGGCCAGGGAGCAAAGGAAAGGGGTCGTGGGCCAGGGCACTAGGCTGGAGAAAAAGGGAAGGAAAATTGGGCTGGGCCCAATACTATTTTTCTTAATTTCTGATTTTTATTTCCATTTCATTTTAAGTTTGAATTTCAACTTTTTATTTTAAATTTTGAATTTTGAACTCAGATTTGATTTTGAATTTGAACTTGATTTGAATCTAATTTATAATTTGAATTTTTAGATTTGAATTTGATTTTCAATTCAACTTCCCAAGCCAAAAAATAATTGAAGAAGAGTAAAAAGACAAATTTATTCAGAAATTTTGAATCGCCCCAAATTTGGGTTGTTACAAAACCAACCCCTTAAAAGAATCTCAACCCTAAGATAACTCCTAATCGGTGAATAGGTAGGGGAAATCTATCCTCAACTAGTCTTCCCATTCCCACATGGCTTCTTTCTCAGTGTGGTTACTCCATTGGATCTTGCAGAGGCGAATGGCCTGGTGTCTTGTTTGCTTCTCTATAACATCGAGGATCTTGACAAAATGCTTTGGATAAGTCAAGTCCTTATTAAGATCGATGTTCCCCAATGGGACTTGCTCTTCTGGTACCCTAAGATATTTCTTGAGTTGTAACACATGGAACACATTGTGCATGTCTACTAGGTCTGTAGGTAGCTCCACCTGATAGGCTACTTTTCCTTGTTTGGCGGTAACTAGGAATGGTCCTACATATCTTGGCATGATCTTGCCTTTGACCTTGAACCTTTTAGTTCCTCGTAGGAGAGATACCTTCAGGTAAACCTAATCTCTAACTTTAAAACTCAGCTCTCATCTACGGTTGTCGACGTAGCTCTTCTGTCTTGACTGAGCTTCTTGCAATTGGTCTCTAATCATGCAAACCTTCTCTTCTGCCTACTTTAGGGTGTTTGGTCCAAAGACATAGCCTTCCCCTACTTCTATCCAGTGTAATAAGGTTCAACACTTCCTATTGTAGAGGGTTTTAAATGGGGATATCTTCAAGCTGGACTGGTAACTATTATTGTAAGAGAAGTCAGCGTATGGTAGGCAATTCTTCCAGTTCATGGTGAATTCAAGAGTACAGACATAGAGCGTATCTTTGAGAATTTAGTTCACTCTCTCCGTTTGTCCATCAGTCTATGGATGGTAAGCTATACTGAAGGATAAGTGAGTCCCAATGGTTTCATAAAGACTAGCCTAGAAATACGAGGTAAATTGTGAACTTTGAATATGAATAGAAGTTAAATGGTTAATCGAACGAAAAAATCTATACCGTATTCGTATTGTATGGAATACAGTAACCGAATAATACGAATAATTCATATTAATTTCCCACCCCTACTTATTTATGCGCAGGGGAGACGGTATGTGTGCCCACTTATCAGTGTCACGGCCCGGCAGTAACGCAAGATGCGTAGCTGGTGCGCGCCCAAATCCCTGGTCTGGTGCTCGATCATACTAGCTTTCGATCATTTCTGAGCACAACGCTGCGCTGCGTAACGTTCTATTGGTAACCTGTTCTGATATATTGTACATATGTACGCTTGTGTAGTTGTGTCTGTTGCAGATTCTGTCCAACGTCGCCTTCCTCCCGTTGAGCGTGTTCGCTTCTTTACCAGACAGCAGCGGGGGGATCCGAAGTATGCTTGTGATACGCCTTCGTTTTGTCGGTCTAGACGTGCTCTTGAATGCTTACTGTGTATTTCGGATACGATTGTACGCAAGTGTTCGGTTAAATTCAGACGAACAAGAATATTCAATCCAGTTCGTTTCTTCTTCTTTTTTCCTTGTGCGATGTACGATTCAGAAATTATCTGGTGTTAGTAATTCCACAGAGTACATCAAGAAAAGACTCCGATTCAGGGAGACGTTAGTACGTTACATATATCTAATAGTGTATAGTAAATTGAGGCACAAGCAGCAAAAGCCATAAGCCACAGCCAAAAAAGAACAGGCCCATTAACAGTAAAATCAACCGGTATGTTGACTTTTCGCAGAATATTTGCACCACTGAACCATAACCAGTGTTTGAGAGAAAAAAAAGCTTGTTTAGTATGATGCCAGCACTTCTGCAAATGCTCTAGCTTCTGAAGAAACACATAGTGATGTACAATAGCTCATTACAGGGATATCTACTATAGTTTCTATATTACTACAAAGAGCAGTGCAAAGATGTCAAAATTGGTGCCAGTCTATTCTCTACAAGAACATTTCCCTCCCTTGAAAATGTGAAACCCACTAGAGTCTCTAACTGAAATCTCTTTACGAGTAGCAGCAGAGGCATACTCCAGAAATGAATGGCAGTCTCCGCACATGCGGATGTTCTTCACGACACGGACCGTTTGCCCAGGGCCTGCCATTAGAAGGCCATACATGGCAGCTAGCTTTGCACTATGGTACATCAGGAAATGCCTCTTTTGGTAGTCCGCAACATCATGTAGAACAAAGGTGGTGTCTGGTTCATACCCAGCCTTTATACACTCAAGGATTAGCACATCCAGACCAGCATAAATGTCCTTGGACTGTGGATGCGATCTATCTCGTGCGAAAAATGAGTGAACAGCGTTGTCATGAAATGTCCAGCTCCGTGCTGGAATCTTACGCATACCCTTTTCGCGCATCTCCAGCCTTGTGTTCTCAGAGTGGTGCCACCTTGCTGATTCAGAGTAGAGATTAGATGTCAGGACATATGTGGATGGATCTTGTGGCTCCAATGCAAGTAGATGCTTCATTGCTCGCTTTCGCACAGTCATATTGGACCACTTGCTACAGCTGTCTAGCAAAGATCGCCAAACTAATGCACCAGGCTTGAATGGCATACTACCTATAAGCTGTTCTGCCTCATCAAAATGACCCCAGCAGCCAAGGACATAAACAAACGCTGCAACATGCTCCATTGTTGGTTCAATGCCATATGTGCTCGACATAGAAAGAAATAGTTCCCTACATTTACCTGCAGAGTTTGAGCTTGTGTAACTGCAAGCTGATACGACCAGAAGAAAGGTAATGGAATCAGGCTTGATGGCTAATCTCTCCATTCGAGACCATAGGTTCAGTATCTCATCTCCCTGGTGATGAAGAAGATGAGCAGTGATCAGTGCATTCCATGACACCAAGTCTCGACAAGGCATTCGTTCAAAGAAATTGACTGCATCTTCCAATTCCCCACACTTGCCATACATACTGGTAATTGCATTACCAACTCCACGAGCGCACAAAAGCCCAGATTTTGCAGCAAAGGAATGCATTTGCTTTCCAAGTTCAGCAAACCCCAAGGCACCACATACTCCAAGAACAGTAGTTAACATGAACTCATCAATGAACTGAACATCACTGCTTCTGAACATTCGAAGGAAGGTAGAAAGCGCTTTCTCATACTCCCCATCTCTGAAACTAGCCAGCAGCAAAGAATTCCAAGCAATGTGAAAGCTCTCCTCATGACGCCATTGCTCGAACAACAGCCGTGCATCTCCAGAACTGCCACACTTGATGCACATGTCTATCAATGCCGCGTCAATCCAAGGACTTGAACTGCAGCCACACTTAATCACAAATGCGTGAACCTGCTTGCTGGTCTTCCTATCGGCAGCAATAGCACAAGCATTCAGGACACCAGTCACTGTGACATCCGAGATTTCCAACCCATCCTCCAGCATCTGTCTAAACAGCACCAGCCCTCGCAGCCCTGCCTTCTTAGCAAAAGTGACTCGGGCACCTTCCTTGTTCTGACAAAACCCAGTCAAAACCGCATTGTATGTAACAAAATTCCTCTCAGGCATCCGATCAAACACATCCAAAGCCATGTCAACTAAACCAAACTCCATGTATCCATTGAGCAGTCCAGTCCACGAAATCACGTCCTGCACCGGCATCCTCTGAAACACACCAACCACATCCTCAATGGAATCACCATGCTCGGCATAAAATCCAATGAGCGCATTGCCGACGCTCAAATCAATCTCCAGCCCGAACTTGAGCGACAGAGCGTGCACCGCCGCCCCCTCGGGCAGGTTAAACCCCTCGGTGGCCGCAGTCAAGAGCGCCGACAATGAGAACCGGTCGGCCCCAGCACCGCTCGCCCGCATGTCCCCAAACAGCTCGAACGCCTCCTCGTACCTCCCCAGCTCGACCAGACCGGACAGCACCGTGTTCCATGAGGACACGTCGCGGCGCTCCATCCCGTCGAACACCCCCAGCGCGTCGTCGAAGCGGCCGCACTTGACGTACATGCCGAGGAGCGCGTTGGCGACGAGGAGCGAAGCGTCGCAGTAGCGGCCCTTGACGGCGAGGGCGTGGACCTGGGTCCCAAGTCGCGGGTTGCCCCTGCGGATGCAGGCGGTGAGGAGCCCCACGAAGGTGTACTCGGTGGGGGCGAGCCCCGCGAGGCGCATCCGGCGGAAGAGCCCCTCGGCCGCGGACGCGGGGGAGCCGAGGCGCGCGTGGCCCGAGATGAGAGCGCTGTAGGAGGCGGTGTCGCGGGCAGGCATCCGGTCGAACACCTCCCGCGCGTCGGCGAGGCGGCCCGCGCGGAGGTACCCGCACATGACGGCGTTCGCGAGGCGCGTATCGGCGGCGAGCGCGAACGCGCCGGACTTGGCTGCCAATGCGTGCGCGGCGCGGGGGTCGGCAGCGGCGAGCGCGCGGAGGGGCAGGCGGGGCGCCGGGCCATGGGTGGTGGTGGGCGGGAAGGAGAGGAGCGAGGAGGGTGGGGCTGGGGGTGGGAACGTGAGGGGAGGAGGGGAGGATGAGGTGGAAATGGCCATTCATTTCAGTCCGAGGCAGACGGAGCGAAGGCGTTGGTCGCTTAGGCTTCTCGCGCTGGCGCAGCGAGTCGTGCCCAAACGGCCCCACGACACTGGCACGGCACGTTAAGTATGGCCTATGGCTCAAAACGGTGACTTAGGCACGACCCAGCAAACTAATGGACTGTAACGGGCTTGTACACACCCATTTAGCCTGATAGGGTAAGGAAGCCCGGCTAACCCGTTTTGACCCGAATATTTAGAAAAAATATAATAATTTTGAAAATATATAGAGTTCGAAAAAGACAAAATAAATTACAGAAATGTAGTAATGAGCTTTATTAATATTTAAATAGTTGGCTCATTAAAAACTTTGCTGACTAAAACTTAAGAAAATATTGGTATGGAAAAAAGAATACAACCTATAACCCTGTAGTACATGTAAAAAATCAGACAAGGTACAATATACACCGATACTCTAAGAAGCGTTGTTGTCATCGTCGTCTAGATAGAGATGTTGAACGCGTGTTACAAATCCGGATTCTCCACGTAGTGTTAAGCTCGCACATCAGCTTATTCTCAGTCTTTCACTGTGAGAAGTACTTACACTAAAAACAGACTCAGAAGAAACCGTCGAGACAGGAACAGTTAACACATTCTGTGCTAATATGGATAGCACCGAATATGTTAGTTTGTGCTCATGCCACCATCCCAAAATATTGAAATCCTCTATATGGTGATCCACAAGATCACTGTTCAACAAACTGATAGTTCCCCACAACCACTGGTACGGATTGTTCCAGCATTTGACGTTGTAGAATTTGATCTTTCGAAGAATCCTGGTACACCAAAAATTTCACCCTACATATTTGTCTTTTTACCTATGGTGGGTGTTAGTGGCGGTCATTCCAAGCGAACTCTCTGAACAACTAAAAAATAGCTAGAATAATCTATCCCTGCAGCATCACCTAGAAGTGAAAGAATATCAGTGAATCCTTCCATTTTAGCTCCTAGATCTAAAATAAATTCAAATGTGTATAAATATGAAACCCTTTTCAATATTTTAAATATTTAGTTCTCATAGCACACACAGCCTCTCGTAACACTATGTCATTTTCATTAGCTTTCAAGTGGCCCATGATCACAAGAATATGATGCACAATTAAAGTAAATGTTGGATAGTACACTCCGGATAAAGTAACAAATGGTTTCGTAAAAGAGTTCCAAAAATACTAATAACTTCTTAGCAATATACCAGTGCTGCTCAATCAATAGCGTGTTATTATCATGACTGTGATAGTACATGTGGATAAAAACAAAAAAAGGCATGTTCTTTGTGGTTTCTAAAAAATAGTTTTTGCCTTTTGATACAGTACCTAACGTTCAAACGAGTATTTTCTCAAGACGGAGTCTACAAGTTAATTATAGTACACGTTAAAAGCACAACATTTGTACCAGCCAAAATCGCAAGCGAGTATCCCTCTCTCTGTAATATCTATCGTGAACAGCCAAAATTCAAAATTTTCAGCCAAAAGCCAAAAACAGCAACCATAAAGAACAGGCCAAAATATGCTCTTATAGGGTAAAATGTTCTGTAACATGAGATAAGTTGAGTTCCACCTTACCGTCATGTCCACACTGAACTTTCATAAACGTATACCCATCACAATACAGAAGTTCTTATATGCTACAATTCATTGATTAGAATGATTTCAAAAAAATTGCACCATGAAAATCGTGAACATACAGATCCAATCTCTTTTAACTATATTTAACCATAAGATCAATAATACAGCAACACATCACTGATATAGCAAGAAGAATTCGACGTATGTACTAAATAACAGAGTGAGAATCTCCGTTGCCCTAAAGTTTGCTGTAGAATTGTCCAGGGTAATTGCAACAATTTTATTTGTAAGACTAAAATCTTCTGTGACTTTGATAATACATTCTGTTATCTTCACACCAGATGTGCTTCGACAATTAGTTTAAAGCCCATGATTCTCTTTTTTTTCACTACCTAGTCATCATTCATATAATGAGCAACTACATTAAGATAATCATCCCTAAACCGACCACTCCATATGTCCGAGGTCAAGGCCAAAGAAAATGTACATATCTCAAAGAGTTTTTTATTTTAGTACGACCATTATTATAGTATTTAACTAAATCTCTAATTGTTGTCGAAATATCTAACAGTTGTCTATCTAAAAATTAAAAAACCTAGAATTATGAGCAGTTCTAATGTAGTTTTTGAACACTTGTGACTTACCAAAGTTTAAACGTAGATCCTGTGTGGCAATTAAACAGACTAGAAATTCTTGAGCTACCTCAGGATTATAATGCCAGTTATGTACCGTACCGTCGGGGTTGAACTGTAATTGCGTCTGACTCATGGCTATACCTTGTTTTTCTTTACATCTTTGGGTATGCCTATACAAGTGCCCAGTTCCACCTGAAAACTTTGCAGACAATTCATGATGATAAATTTTGCAAACAGCATATCTTACCTGAGCTTCGACCTCATCTCACATCAATATCTTGTCAAAATCTTGCCGCACCTCTGACGTGCTAGGTGGACCTCTTTGCTCCGGTGCTTGCAGATGCAGCATCACTCGTAAAGCTTGATGATGGTATATCTAGGGTCTGCTGTCCCATTTCAAGTGGAGGCAGAGGTAGAGACATTTCATTCTCAAATGATAAAAGAACTTCCAAATTAATTCTGTATTCACTCGCAGAAAAATTGTAAAATTTTTCTATGGAGAAATGTGAAAAATTGCAAAATGCAAATAGAAAATTACACTATTACCTATTTTACTAGCTCCACGAATTAAGCCTAACTACCTCAATCCACTAAGGTTGTTCTTCCTCCAATCTAGAGATGGCGAGCATCACACCACTCACAACACACCAGGCCTTCTCACAAGCTTCTTGAGAAGATCTCTGGACCACCATGCCTTCGAAGCCGTCTAGAAATCGGCAAACTCCAAGAGTAACAAGTTGAAGACCCTCGCTTGAACAAATCAAGTATCTCAGATTAATGGACACAAATTCCTTCACCAAGTGCAACACATGTACAAGGTTATTGCTCTCCTCACTCTCTAAGTGCAACACATGCACATATGAAGGAGAAGACTTGCTCTTAGCTTAAGAATAGGATAATAGCATCGGTAACCTTGTCCCAACAGCCCTTGGGAAGGTATTTATATATTCCACCTAAAAACTAGCCGTTAGAACAAGGAAAGAGTAAGAATCGACCCGAGGACTGGTAGTACCACGGTCCCTCCAACGGCTACAAACTAACCGTTAGAATGAAAAACTAGTCAAACCGCCCACACAGAGACTGGTCTAACCGCTAGGTCCGATCAGACCGCAAGGGTACCGGTTAGACCGCTATCAGAAAAGTCATTGTAACACCCCGCCCATCCTCTGGGCCTAGAGTGCTACTATCATTGCATAATAATACTTTTTTTGAACAATCGTTAATCATTTTAAGCAAACTTTACTTTATTCATAAAGCAGCGACCACTTACACCATACCATTTTTAACCAACTATTCTAGCTTACTAGTGGAGTTAAATATACTAACAAAAGCTGATATGTGAAGTGCTGCAAGTACGTAAAGTTATTCATGTGCTACTCCCGCCCGTGCATGACGTCCTTAATGGTCACCTAAAAACACAAAGTAAGAGTGAGTCCAAAGACTCAGCAAGTACACAATAGAACGATAAACATTACCAAAACATGTAAGCAATTTAACTAGCCATAATATTCACCACATACATTATCTGGTTCATATTTTCATTTCATGTTCCTACATTGTCATATCATTAATGCGATGCAGCACTACTCTATATGCTCATTTGCTCATCTCATTGCATATACCAGTATTGTTGAGTGAACAACCATCAATGTTCACCCAAAATCATGGACCCACCTGTATCGGCACGAGGTTCTCTCCGCTCCCGTGGAGGCCTACCGAAGTAGGTCATGCGGGATCCACCCAGGTGGATCCCAGTTCTCATTTCATGGGTGCACATGATACGAATACATATACCCATTATCATTGTCATTGTCAATCTCATCAGTATTATCATTGGTAGGGTGGCATCGCTGCTCACCCCATTCCATTACCATTATCATCATTAAATAAACAACATCATGTCATGTAAACATTGCAGTTCCATATAAGCAACATCATATCATGTAAACATCGCATATTTCATAAACTCTACAGTTTACCACTCTTCTATGCACTTACCTGTTAACCAAGCGGAGCGAAGCGACGTGCAGACGGTGTTGATCCCGGGCCTCCACCTGAACAGGCAGTTAACCCGACTCAAAACCGAGTATCGAAACCAGTGCTTAAACAAGCAATGGCGACTCTACGTGCATGACCCGACTCTATTATAAAACGCATGGGGTTAAGGACCCGTCGCGTAGGTACCAAATCCTCATTTTTATTTTTCTCCCATTTTCTTTTCTTTCCCTTTTTTCCTCTTCCTTTTCTTTCCTTTCTTTTTCTTTTTATTTCTTTTTTCTTTCTCTCTTCCCTTCATATGATGCGGCCGAACCGGCCTTACCCCATCCCTCTTATTCTTCTCTCCATCTCCTCATTTTCCTCGACCGAACGGCTTGGTGTCTCCCAATCGCCTGTAGTGGCGCATGGCCGAGCTTGGGCATCATCGGCCCGGAGCTCGCTGCCGACGGCTCCTCCGCAGCCTCCAACCTTTCCCCCTCTCTCCCACTTTCTCTTCCTCTCTCTTACTCCCGAATCTAGCTAGCCATGGCTAGATCTGGTGCCATCCCATTGCCGGTCTTCCCTCCAGCTCATTGGCCACGACCCGCCGCCAGGCGGGAGCCCGGTGCCGCTCCTACCTTCGTCCAATCAGCCTCCCTTCTCTATCCGGTGCGACCCGACTGGCACCGCCATCTTTGGGCGTTTCGGCCACACCACCCATGGGCTTGCCTCCGGTGGCGCCCCTAATGCTGGATCTGCTGGCGTCGCCACCTTTCTTTAGCGCCGTCCCTGGCCCGACTGCCGACGGGTGCTTAGGCCCGCTGGTTCGGCCACGCCGCTGCCCTCAGAGCTTGGGCACCTGCGCTATCGCCCATCGTCGTCGGTCGTCGCCCCTGGCTCAGGCCGCACGATGCCGCTACTTGGTTCTGGCACCACTCCCTATGGGTTTGGGCCCTCCGGCCGCGGCTCACAGTTGACCGGGAGCCTCGGACCCTTGCATCCTTTTTGGCCACTCTACCTCGACCTACCACCCCCTTTTACTACTCAGGACAGTTCTCTCTTCCTCTCCATTCTACATGCATTTTTGTTCTAGCTTCTGTTTTTGGTTTCCTCCTACCCTTATGCACAAAGGTTTGGGAAGGCCTACAGGATCACCACACCGAAACTCGGTGGGAGGACCATGCGTCCGAAAGCATGATCCTTCGACCAAGAGCGCATGGCGATTCTATGGGCTCGCCACCAATGTCATGAGCCAAGCCAATTGTGGTGTTCACGGCCTCGCTGGAGAGAAAGGAATTACATGTAAGATGTAGAGAAAGGCCTACTAGAACTTCAGGTGGAGGACGGCGAGGTTCGTGGATGACGATGGTGAGGCCGTATTGCGGTTCAGTTGGGCCCCTCCTCTTTCTATCGTGGTCACTGCGTCCTTGCACCTCTCCTCCCGCGTCCTTGCTCTTCTCCTCCGTCTTCCCCTACTTCCCTAGCTCATCTTCTTCGGCTCTCCCTTACGTTCGGTCTGCGGTGGCTTTGGTCTCTTGATAAGCAGAAAATGAGAGGTTGATTTTTTGGTTAGGGAAATGTGGTGAACTAAGGTAAGGTTTGCCTTCTCTAGTTTTTGCTCTCGGTCTCTGGCTAGCTCCCAGGATTAGCTCTCGGTTGGGAGAAGAAATGGGCTTGCTTGTCTTGTGCTAGCTTATAAGAGTATGGTTAGGGTAGCCCTTTGGCTTTGCGAAATGACTGGAATGCTCTCACCTTACTTCCATTTTTCTCTCATATACCTGACTGCCCCCAAGGGCAATTTGGTCCAAATGGCACTGCATGAGCTTTGGGAGGTTTCTTACTGTACAGCAGATAAGTTGGTAAAAAGGTAAGAATGGAATTTCCTGCCAGATGATAAGAACCCAAACACAAGACGGTGCCGACCATCCCTGGATAGTCTAGGAACCTCAGTGAACGCTACTTTTATTCGGCATTCTAAAAGCTGATGGGTCGATGATAAACTCTACTTAATTCCCTTTATTCTCCCTTTTTGCATTCTTAGTGGTATTACAGTCACTCTCTGGAAAAAAACAAACTGTGAGAAGAACGGTAGTTCCGCAGAGCGGTCGAACCGCTATCCACACGCCGGTCTGACCGTCGGGCGGTCTGATCGCCATGTGTTGGCTGGTCTGGTTGGTCAGACCACAACATGAACTCCAGTCTGGCCGCCCTACAAGTTAGATTGCCCCTTGGCCCGGGTGAAAACATACAGGCTAGTCTGACCGCCATGTTAAGCCCAGTCAAACCGCCACCTTTAAGACTGGCTCAAGACAAGAGAGGACAATGCATATTTCTCGAGTACCTTGCACAATAGATTTGCAAAATATAAAGATATGCATTCAAGGTTAAAATGTGACTCCCAACAGATCAAGGAACACATCCACAAATTTCTTTTAGAATCACATCACTGGAAAGATGACATGGACTTGAATCAATTTCAAAACATCCTTTCAAGCACGAAATCAACAACGACCTACATTTGTGAATAGAGGAAGTAGTTTTTTAATTACTCCACTAGTTTATTTGTGTTTACCTTTGGGTACTACTACGGCGAGGAAGTAGAATGGCGGCTAGTTGCAATTATGCCTAGTAATATTTTATACACTCTACTTTTTTTCTTTGAACATGGAGCTATGGAGCCGCTTCCCTTTCAAGTTTTTACTCCTACCTCAGCTTGAACTATACCTGTCCAATGGACCGTGCTGGGCTAGCACGGCACAGGCCTGGTTTAGGCACAACCCGTTTAGGCCTGGCAAATAAATGGGCCGTGACGTGCTAGCCCACGGGCCACGATGTGAGCCCAGGAATGGCCCACGACTGTGCCATGCTGACACAGGCACGATTAGGGCTAAACGGGCCGTGCCGGTATGATTGGCTCGTTAAGCCGAGAAAAGGATAAAAAAAGTAGAAAATTAAGGAAAATTGTAGAAAATTACCAAAAAAATTATAGAAAATTTTAGGCATTGTTATTCATCAAGATAATTATTTTCAATGTCATAATGAGTTTTATTAACTTGTTAAATTACATAGGATGACTGCCTAGTTAAAAACTTTACCAAGTAAAAACTTAACTTGAGAAAACCTTTGTAAAGAAAAAAGAGTACAACCTATAAATCTCACTAGTGACTACATCTAAAGAAAAATATTAAAAATCCTATTTATTGCTATCTAGATATAAATTTTCAAAAGATTCTTCTAAGTCTCTATTCTCTGTAGTATGTTGGAGCCTTGATTCAGCTTGTTCCTAATCTTTGACGGTCAGAAGGATTTCGACCATCTCGTTCGAGAGACTTGTTCACCGCTCTTCGATTATTCTTCTAGATAGACTGAAGGCTGACTCCGAGAAGACCGTAGAGACAGGAACAATCAACACATCCTGTGCTAATATGGCTGATACTATCACTGTTGAGATAGCTTAATAGGTCTCCGGTGCTTTGCTGCCTTCCTCCTCCTGACTGATGTGTACCTGCACGAGAATCTCTAGAGGAAGAACCAAAAAATCTTGCCTCATTGCATAGTCCCCATAGAGGTGCTAGGGGCTACCGAGGGTCTTTCCAAACGCACGGACCCAAACTTATTTTTGTATTTCTCATATACCTCATATAATTTATTCTTAACTACTCTATAATATGTACAATATCCTTAGAATTTGGCCCTAAGATCTACAATAAAGGCGAATGCATATAAAATAGGAATTTCCCTCCAATATTTTAAAAACTTAGTTTTCATAGCAACTACAACATCCTGAAGAATAGGATCATTTTCAAAAGCCTTTAGGTGATTGGCAATTTCAAGAATATTATAAACAATTAGAGGAGAGGTTGGGTAGTATACTCCAGAAATACAAAGTGTAACTTTATGAAAAGTTCTAAAAAGGAAAATATTGTTTCACCAACAACCCAATCGTCCTCAGTAAGTTCAGGGTCTCTAACTTGGGTTCTACTAGAGGAGCTACGAGATTGATGACCTTGGATGTGAAGGAAAACAGATAAGATGCTTGTTGTGGTTACAGACCAAACACAGAGAGAGAGAGTATGGTAGTGGAGAGTTAGGTGAGTAATGGCTTCGCCCCCCCCTCATGGCTGATATTGTACTCATATACCCTCTTGGGGTGCTTTTACAATAGTACCCTTACATTTGAGTATCCCCCTTGGGGGTACTTATGTCATTATACATGTCCCATTTTGGGCCTTACATCCCTCTAACAGGCCTACTGGGCTTAGGTGGGGGCCACCCCTACAACAGGAGCCTCTCATGGTGAAGGGCTTCACGGGCCGAAGCCATGCCGCTGAGCCCTTTGGCCCCCTCCGTCCCATCGGCCTATGACCCTCGATGAACTAGATACACTTTCGTTCGTGCTTATGGTGCGAGAGGCGGCGTGTCTTCCGCTCCCGGAGCTGCGCAGCCTCGAGGTTGAAAATATCAGGCAGGACGAAGGCCTCGACGGGGCCGAAGTCAGGGCGTGACATACTTCGCGCCCCGGATGTTTGTGAGCGCGAAGTAAAACTTGTGGGGCTGCCCCGGGCAGCCGAGTTTCGGGAGGTTCTCCGCGTGATGTAGCGCCAACGCGGAGAGGTGGCTGTGTGGCCTGGGAGTGCGCTTTAATGACGCCCGGAATCGCGTCGGCCTTTATCAGGGGCAGGCTGTCGCGGCTGCTCTATCTGCTCTGCGCTGGGTGGGGGTACGCGGCAGGCTGTGATTGGAGCGTCGTGGGATGTCAGTGGTCATACGACCACGGCCGTTCGCCTCTTTCCCAGGGAAAGTGGCTACGCGGCAGGAATGCATCGGCGTGCTACGCGCTGATCGCCCACCTACCGCCGCCTGCCACGGTTGTCAGCGGTTGCACTGCCCGATCGTGGGTAGCCGAACCGCTGTACTTCTGTCGTTCGATCTTCTGCTTGCGGGGGAGACGGGGGACTTAATAAGTCATCACTGTGGGCATGCAAACGCTCCCCTTGGCTGCCTGCTTGCTTGTGCTTGCGCGTTCCTTTCCGTTTTCTCGCGCACACCGCTGCTGCTTTCGCATCCACTCCTGCTCGTCGTCGTAGTGGGGAGAGAGGAATGACTGCGCGCGACGACCTCCCAACTGACAGGGGCGCCGCCCTTGACGATTCTGCGCACTGTCTTAGCGAGAGCGCCTCGTCTAGCCAGCGCTGCCTGACGCCACCACCGGCGGAGTATCGCCTGGTTCTGCGCAACAAAAGGCAAACCAACCATCGTTGGGATGCCATGAAGCAGTCAAAGGGCCGCTGCTCCCGTGTGCTGGGGCGGAGTCGCGTCACGGAGGAGACCCTCCAAACCCTTCTTCGGGAGAAGAAGCTGGAGGACCGTGCTGGGGCTTGTTTGCCCGGGCCTGACGAAACGGAGCTGAACCCGGGAGAATCGGAGGCGATCATCTTCGTGGCGTTCTTCGATGCCGGGCTCCGAATCCCGTCGACGCTCTTTGTTCACGAAGTGCTGCCAGCCTATGGGTTGGAGCTGGCGCAGCTGACTCCGACTGCGATCGTCCGGTTGGCCATCTTTACTTGGGCGATGCGGACGGAAGGTACCCGTCCCAGCGCCGACTTGTTCGCCATCCTGCATGACGCGCGGTGCCAACCGAAGAAAATGGAAGGGGAGGCGTACTCGAACTTCGGCAGCGTGGACTTCGTTTTGAGGACGGATTGCACGCATTTGTTCCCTGCGTTGGCTACGCGGGGAAAGTGGGAGTCTGGCTGGACACGGCGGTGGTTCTACCACCTTGTGACGAGCACGAGCGGCCTTCGAAGCCGGGGGGCCAATATCATTCAACCGCTGTCCGGATGTGACGCCTCGGTCCGGCGACGAACAACAGGTGCGGAGACTTGTTGGCATCACCCTCCGGTTCAACATGCGTGACCTCGCCGAGGAGTTCACCATGTACGAGATATCTCCGCTTTCTTGTAACTGAAAGTACGAGCGGCGGGGGCCCGACCGGAAGGACGGCATCCACCCGGGGGTGTCTTCGCTCCATAAGCCCTCCGCGCCCTGTAAGTATCCCTGCCATAGGCCACGCACCGCCTGGGTGGTCGCAAAACCTTACGTATGATATTCCGCTTTTGTGTGCAGTGCGCCGGTTAGAAGATGCGGAGCGCGCGGTGGTTGCGGTTCTTGGGCCGTACACGGCGAAGGAGCACAAGGCCCGTGAGTCCGCAACTTCCTTGGCAAAGCAAGGGCGGATTAACCGGGTATGCGAGGTTCTGGGGATTCCCGTTCCGGAACACCCGGTGCCTGTGGAATTGCCGAGCGGCGCAACGGTGGTGGCGCCGTCCTCTAGAAGCGAGGTCCAATCAGAGACTATTGCCTTCAGTCCGCTGGACGTGCCGCCGGTCGAGAACGTGGAGATGGGGGGCGAAACGGGCGCTGAGCTCGGACCGACCGGTTCGGAGAGGCACACAACCCCCGACGAGGCTTTACACGGTGGCGAGGTGACGGGCCTCGTTGTTCTTGAAGATGATGCCTCGTCGCCTCCAGCGGCAACTGCGGCGTTGTCGCTGACGACAGCTACCGCGGCTGCTAAGGTAACCACGGAGGCGTCGCCTGCATCTCCGAAGGCGAAACGCCCTCGAGTGCAGTCACCGCCGCCTTCAGGGGGCCGGTTCAGCGTGGCAGGCCCAGTGACCGAGGTCCTGACACCCGGCGGGGATGTTGTTGAAGCCAAGAGGGCTATCGCTCCTCAGGCCAGCGAGGTGATCATGACCCAGGTGTAGGCCCAGCGAAGTACCGCGGTAGAGGGTGCTGGAGGTAGGTGTGGTTCGTTTTCCTCCTGTGACTTCGCGAAACTCTCTCCGATTTGCTCGTTTATTCCGTCGACATCAGGCGAGACAAGATCTCCCAGACGAGGATAAGAATCAAGCAACGGGGGTGCCCGCGAGGTCTCTGGCCTAATTAAGCAGGGGACTGTGTGCACCCCAACTGTTGCCGAAGGCGCTGGGGCGGGGGCTCTAGGGCTTGGCGTCTCCGACTTCGTTCCTCGGTGGGAGACGCTTCGCGCCTTGAGCGAGGTGACGGAGTATGTTGACGGCCACCTAGATCGGCAGGCGCTGCAGTCCTGTAGGGGCGACCTTTTGGCGCTCGCGCTGGGTGCCTCGGAGATGAGGGTAACGATCTCTACTCTCGCTGCATGTCTTTTGCTTATCTGATGGGTAACCCTTGTTCTTGCGCCCGTGTAGACGCTTGCGATCAGCAAAGCCCTCAAGAAGACTCACGCGCGCGAACGGAGGGTGCTGGAGGACCAGCTGCGTGTCGCTGACGACGCCCACGCCGCCAAGGACGAGCGCATTCGGGTGCTGATGACGGAACATGACGAGGCTATCTTCGACGCGCAGTTGGTAGGCACGAACGCGAAGAGCACGACACTAGCCGCACAACGCGCGATGGAGGAGGCTCAGCGCATCGCGACGGAGGAGCGGACCTCCCTTCTACAGCGAATCTCCGCGCTAGAGGCGGAGAAGGAACAGCTTGCTGCCTCCCTTGCAAAGAAGGCCTTATCCTGAGACAACGCGTCTGCCTCCGCGTGGGGGGGGGGGCGATGGAGTCTTTGGAGCAGGCCCTCCGGGGGCTTTCCGTGCACGTGAAGGACGCCACTCATAGCCGTCAAGACCTGATGGAGACGCTTGGGCGAATCGAGGAGGGCTCGAGCGTCGCCCTTCGCGGCGCCAAGGCCTTCGGCACCCACTGCCGCTACATGAGTGCTGGCCTTGCCCTTGCCTTGCTGCACGCTGGTGGGTGTGAGCATGTCAATGAGCTAGCGAACCCCCAGCTTGACTTGCCCGTCCAGCCCAGGATGATATCTAATGCGGTTCGCGCTGCCCAGCCCGCCATCCGAAACTTCCACAACCGGATTTGGAACTACATCGGGGAGGATGCCGCCACGGTTGCTTTGCGACGGACGCTGCACAACGAGGGGGATGTGCTCCGCTGGCTCGAAGAGGTTCCTCGGTGCGGCGAAGGCGGTGCGGGCGCTCATCGCGACGAAGATGGCGCGGACTCATAGGAATAGTGCCGAGTTTGGGCGCGCAACGCGCCGTGTGTATGTCTGCTAATGTAATGCAACTCCTGTCTCACACGAGCTAAGCGACAACTCTCCTGTGCTCTTTTTGTTATGTAATATGCTGTGAGCTGGGGTGTCATGTAAGGTGTGGGTCCTCAGGCTTGACTTCGCCCCTCGTGCTGATAGTAGCGAGCAGACTTGCGAACGCCTTGCGCCGCGGACCCCGGGCTTTAGAAGTAGTCGCGCGAACGCTCCATCCCCCTCCTTCCGAAGGGGTGGCAGCGGAGCTGGTGCTTGGTCAAAGTAAACGCGCGAGCGCTCCGTCCCCTACCCTTCGAAGTGGTGGCAGCGAAGTTGGCGCCTTAGTTGAGGTAGATGCGCGAGCGCTCCGTCCCCTACCCTTCGAAGTGGTGGCAGCGGAGCTGGCGCCTAGTCGAAGTAGACGCGCGAGCGCTCCGTCCCCTACCCTTCAAAGTGGTGGCAGCGGAGCTGGCGCCCAGTCGAAGTAGACGCGCGAGCGCTCCGTCCCCTACCCTTCGAAGAGGTGCCAGCGGAGCTGGCACCCAGTCAAAGTAGACGCGCGAGCGCTTCGTCCCCTACCCTTCGAAGTGGTGGCAGCGGAGCTGGCGCTTGGTCGAAGTAAACACGCGAGCGCTCCGTCCCCTACCCTTCGAAGTGTTGGCAGCGGAGCTGGTGCCTTAGGGGTTACATGCGTGGGAACTTCGACCATGTCTTATTTATACTCCGGGGAGTACGCGTAAGGACAGTGCCTGCACGTGCGTGGCGGTGAAGGTGCGTGCGGAGGCGGACCTCGACGCTACGTCTTATTTATACTTCGTAGAGTGCGTGCGGAGGCGGACCTCGACGCTACGTCTTATTTATATTCCGTAGAGTGCGTGCGGAGGCGGACCTCGACGCTACGTCTTATTTAGAGTCCAGACACTGCGCGCGGAGGCGAGCCTCCGCGCGTTGCGGGCGGTGAAATTGCGTGCGGAGGCGAACCTTGACGCTACGTCTTATTTATACTCCGTAGAGTGCGTGCGGAGGCGGACCTCGACGCTACGTCTTATTTAGAGTCTGGAGACTGCGCGCGGAGGCGAGCCTCCGCGCGTTGCGGGCGGTGAAATTGCGTGCGGAGGCGAACCTCGACACTATGTCTTATTTATACTCCGTAGAGTGCATGCGGAGGCGGACCTCGACGCTACGTCTTATTTATACTCCGTAGAGTGCGTGCAGAGGCGGACCTCGACGCTACGTCTTATTTAGAGTCCAGAGACTGCGCGCGGAGGCGAGCCTCCGCGCGTTGCAGGCGGTGAAATTGCATGCGGAGGCGAACCTCGACGCTACGTCTTATTTATACTCCGTAGAGTGCGTGCGAAGGCGGACCTCAACGCTACGTCTTATTTATACTCCGTAAAGTGTGTGCGGAGGCGGACCTCGACGCTACGTCTTATTTAGAGTCCGGAGACTGCGCGCGGAGGCGTCCCCCACACGTCTTTATTTATGCTCGTGGATAGTGCGCACGAAGCTAACCTTTTGCGCGCTTGTGGTAGGAAACAAGAAAATTTGTGTGAACAGTGTACTTTATTAGATTCCCGTTTGCGCAGGTGAGCGGTTACAAGAGGTGAGGCACTAACCACTGGCCGCTTAAAGGTGGAGACGACCTCAGCCGTCTTTGCCCGGTGGTGAAGCTGCACGTGTTTAGAGCCTCTAGTGCTAGGGCGGTTTGCGCAGGAGCGTGGCGGGGCGCCCCCCGAAGCTGTGGAAGGTCCTTGCGCTCGCACATTTGGCTTAGGCGTAATACCGCAGCAGTCTGTCTGCATTCCACGTGTGGCGGAATGTCTGCCCATCCAGGGTGGCTAAGCGGTATGCTCCCTTCTGTAGGGCTTCCGCGACGATATACGGGCCTTCCCACTTGGATTCGAGCTTGCCTACCGTCTCCGCGTGGAGTGCCATCTTAAGGACGAGGTCTCCTGGTCTGAATTCTCGTGGGTACAGCAAACGATCCCGACCGCGCACCATCTGTGCGCGTACTTTATGACGTGTTGTGTTGCGCTTTCCCGGTCTCCGTCAAGGAGGTCCATGGACAACTGGCGTTCCTCGTCTGGTGCTTGGGCGAGGACCCTTCGCAAGCCAGCCTTTATTTCCTCAAATGTGACTGCCTCGTCGCCGAAGAGGAGCTTGAATGGCGTGAACCCCGTTGGGCGTGTGACCGTTGTACGGAGGGACCAGAGGATGCTGTGGAGCTCGCCCGGCCACTTCCCCTTTGGTAGCCCGACAAGGCACTTCTTGATCGCGGCGGAGATAGCACCGTTCGCCCGCTCCACCGCACCGTTGGACTGTGGGTGTCCAACCGAGGCGAACCGGAGTGTGATGCCCATGTTGTCGCATAATTCTTTGAACGGGGCTGCATCGAATTGCAAACCGTTGTCGACGGTGATCTCCCTGGGCACGCCGAATCGGCATATGATGTTCTGCCAGAGGAAGCGTTGCATAGCTGCCGAGACAATCTTGGCCAGGGCTACCGCTTCCGGCCACCTGGAAAACTATTCCAGAGCGACCGCTACGAACCGTAGGTCACCTGAAGCCCTGGGAAGCGGTCCCACGACGTCGATGCCCCACCGCGCCAGCGGCCATACCGGGGGTATGGGATGGAGGCTTGTCGGGGGCCTGCGGATGGCCCTTCCCATTCACTGGCAACCTTGACAATGGCGCACGAGATCTTGGGTGTCCACAACAGCTGTTGGCCAATAAAATCCCTGCCTGAATGCCTTGCCCACTAGAGATCTTGGTTGAAGATGCGAGCCGCAGAGCCCCGCATGAATTTCTGCGAGGAGGCGCTTTCCTTCTTCGCGCGAGAGGCATCGCAGGAGCGGTGCGCAGACTCCCTTTTTGTAGAGCACCCCGTCGAGCACCTGGAAGGACCTAGCGCGGTGCTGTAAACACCGGAGCTCGGTGGGGTCGTCCGGTTCCGCGATGCCCTGCAGAAAAGCGAAAAGGGGTTCTCGCCATTCACCCTGCTAGGTAATCTGGTGGACGAGGGCCGCATCACGGTTATCCTGCACGATGGCTGCCGCTGGCAGGACCTCGTAAAATGCCCCCCCGGGAGTTGGGAGTTGTTGACTAGCAGCCTTGGCGAGGACATCGGCTTGCTCGTTGTCTACCCGAGGGATGGCCTTCACCGTGACACCCAAAAAATATCGTTCCTTCGCCCGCACGGCTGCTAGGTACTTAGCTAGCTCCAGGTCCTTGGCCTGATATGACTTGTCCACATGGCCCGCCACTAGCCGTGAATCGGTGCGGGCGAGGACTTTCCTCGCCCCCATCGCTTTGAGCTTCTCAAGGCCAAAGAGTAATGCCTCGTACTCGGCCGTGTTATTCGTAGCAGGGAATGCCAGGCGCGCCGAGTATAGCAGGCGCTGCCCCTTAGGTGTGGTAATAACTGCGCCAACCCCTGCGCCTGCGACGCCGTAAGCTCCGTCGGTGTTGAGCATCCACACCGGGTCTTCGGACTGGAGGACAGGCTGAGCTGGAGGGGTCCATTCCGCGAGGAAGTTCGCCAGGACTTGAGACTTGATCGCTGTTCGGGAGGCGTATGTTAGGGAGAATGGAGCAAGCTCGGCCACCCATTTGCCGATTCACCCCGTGGACTGCTTGTTGTGCAGCATCTCCGCCAAAGGGAATGAGGATGGCACCGTTATCGGGTGTGCCAGGAAGTAATGCCGGAGATTTCTTGAGGCCATGACCAGCGCGTAAGCAAGCTTCTCGAGCTCCGTATACCGCGTCTTGGCGCCCTGGAGGGCTTCGGAGACAAAGTACACTGGTCGCTGGAGAGCGCCCTCTTCAAGGACGAGGACGACGCTGACCGCCGTTGCCGAGGCGCCGAGGTAGAGTAGGAGGGGAGCCTCTGGTGCTGGGGCCACCAGAGTGGGAAGGGTTGAGAGGTGTTTCTTGAAATCGTCGAAGGCCTTTGCGCAGTCGTCGTCCCAATGGAATCCGTCGCAACCGCGGAGAGTCTTGAAAAATGGCAAGCCCTGCTCCGCTGCCCTGGAGAGGAAACGACACAGGGCCGCCATGCGGCCGGCCAACCTCTGGACCTCCCTCGTCGTCTTGGGCGGTTCCATGCCCAGGATGGCATCGACCTTGTCGAGGTTCGCTTGAATGCCTCGCCCGGACACGAGGAAGCCCAAGAGCTTGCCCGCCTGTACGCCAAAAACACACTTGTCCGGATTGAGCTTGATGCCCGCCTTCCTGAGCTGTTTGGTTTTTACTACCACGTCATCCACGTAGGCCTCCACGTTCCTCCCTAGCTGGGCGGCTAGGGCCAGCGCGACAAGGCGGGTGAAAGTTGCACCTGCGTTCTTCAAGCCGAAGGGCATCCTGACGAAGCAGAAGGTCCCAACCGGCGTGATGAAGCTGGTTTTATCTTCATCGTCCTTGGCCATGTAGACCTAATGGTAGCCGGAGTAGGCATCTAAGAAGCTCATGAGCTCGCACCCTGCGGTGGCATCGACCAGTTGATCTATGCGCGGCAGAGGGTAGTCGTCCTTCGGGCATGCCTTGTTGAGGGCGGTAAAGTCGATGCACATACGCCAGGCGCCGCTAGCTTTTTTGACCAACACCGGATTGGCGAGCCAGTCCGGATGTTGGACCTCGCGGATAACCCCCGCCCGAAGGAGCTTCGCCACCTCCACTTTGGCCGCTTGCTGTCGGTCCATGGACATACGGTGAAGTCTTTGCTTGACTGGCTTGGCGTCAGGGCGGATTGCCAGGTTATGTTCGATGAGGGCGCGGTCCACACCTTTGATATCCTCCGGGGACCATGCGAAGACATCTATGTTGGCCCTAAGAACTCGGAGCAAGTCTTGCTCTACGTCCGGAGGGAGGCCCTCGCCTATGGATACAAACTGCCCCTCCGCCTGGAGAGACACTCTCTTAACTCCGCCCTCCGGGTGGGGCTTAGGTGTCCACCCTGGGGCGGATGGCGTGTCCGCCTGGTACTTGTCGGTGAGGACGTGCACCTTACGGTGCAGGCTTCCAGCTCTGGTTTCGATACTCCTAGCCATATCCTGATCGCCGAAGACGGTGATGATGCCCTGCCGGCCTGGGAGCTTCATACATAGGAAGGCGTAGTGTGGGACCGCCTCGAAGGAGTTGATGGCAGGCCGGCCCAGTATGGCATTATATGAATACGGGACGTCTACGATGTCGAAGACGATATCTTCAGTCCTGGCGTTGTCGGCCTGGCACAAGGAGACTTGGAGGCGTACCTGACCCAAAGCCTTCAGTGGCTAGCCTCCGAGGCCCTAGAGGGGGGCTTCCGAGGCTTTTAATAGACTCCGAGGTACCCCTGTGCGATCAAGGGCCTTCGCGAACAAGATGTTTGCGGAGCTTCCTCCGTCAATGAGAATACGTCTAACGTCGCAGCCTGCGATGTCGGCCTGGACGACCAAGGGATCTTGGTGGGGGAAGTCCACGCCCTGGGCATCGGCTGACGTGAAGGTGATGCTGCGATGCGACGTCCCCAGAGGCAGTTGTGCTGGGGAAGTGCTCGACGAAGAGCCTCCAGTGATGACGTTAACACCACGGCACTAGGTCTCCTCTGGGAGCCCAGCGCGCGAGGGGTTACCTTGCATGCGCTGTACGTGGGCCATTGCGGGGGTCATCGCCTCCGAGGCCCGTATGTGGGCCATCGTTTTCCGCCACGCCGCGAGTTTGGTGCATGTCCGCGTGAAATGGCCCCCGTAGCCATGCACCTCGCACCATCTGCCGTATTCTAGGATTTCCTGCTCCGCACGCGGCTTCTCATCGCGGCTTCTCATCGCGGCTTCCTTCACGTCCCCCCCCGGCGCGTGGGGTTAAAGCGGTTTCTCGGGGAACGCCTTGCGCGGCGAGGATGCAGCGAGCCTTTTGGGGTCTTCGCCGGTTACGCCGGGGCTTGCGCCTGTCATTTGGCGGGTTTTGGTGCACCCCGGCGTCGACGCGCTCATGAGTGTCACCCGCGGACGCTTGCTTGTGTTTTGTCCTCGGGTTGTCTCTTACGCTTCCCCTTTGCGACAACTCCTCCGCCTGACCGGCATCGGAGTTATCGCCGCTATGCCTTCGCACATCCTCCTCGGCCCGGGCGTACGCTTCCACTTTATCGAAGAGTTGTGCCACCGACTTGAGTGGCTTCCGCGCGTTATACCCACCGAGCGGTCCCGAGCGGAGACCTTGTACGGCTGCATTGATGACGGTTGCCTTATTAGCATCTCTGACTTGGCAGCATACCTTGGCGAAGCGTTTGAAGTAACTCCGGAGCCCCTCCTCAGGTTTTTGCTTCACTGCGAAGAGCTGGTCCGCCTCGACACGCTTGACGTAGTTTCCCTGAAAGTTGTTATAGAGTCAATCGCGGATCTGCTTCCACGCGTAGATGGACTGCAGCTCGACGGTGAAGAACCACGAGAGCGCCACCCTTTGTAACGCGAGGGGGAGTCCTTTTGCCTTCGTGGTATCGTCTCCGCCAGCGGCTTCGATAGCGGTCTCATACACGCGCACAAATTCTCGCGGGTCGGTGTCACCCTTGTACACCTCGATGACGCTCGGGAACTTGAAGTCCTCAGGCCAGGCCGCCTGCTGCAGGCCCGCGGAGAGCGGGGACTCCGGGTCTACACGCCGTAGTGGGACGCGATTGGACGTAAGAGCGTCGCGGCTGCCCGCCTTCTCCGGAGTGGGCTCAGACGCAACCACCAGCGGGGCGTGCTGGCCCCGAGCCTCTTGTATGTCCCGCACGGCCCCGCGGAGGTCTGACAGCTCCCGCTGGAACGCGTTGAGGGCCACCAGCAGGGCGGTCTCCACCGTGGACGTGGTTGGGGCCGTTGGTACGCTCGGCGGCGCGACCGGGACAGCGGCGACCACGGCTTGCGTGCCCAGGCTGCCCGCAGCGCTGTCATGGAGGACCCTGGAGCCGGTGGCGAAGCCTGCGTGGTCGCCGGGACCGCTCACCGCTCCTACGCCGGGTGGGAAAGTGGACGCGCCTGCGTTGCCACTGCCGGGGTTGGTCGTCGGGGCAGCGGCGGTGGGGCCGGGCGTTGTGTCGCTAGTGGCGGGATTGTTCGTTGCGGCAGTGGCGGGGTTGGGCGTCACGTCGTGAACGCCGGTGCTCACAGTCGTCACACCTGCACCGCCACCCGTACCTGCAGCTGCTAAAGCCGAAGCCCTGGTATTGACGCGAGATTTAACCGCTTCCGCCTTCTTCTTCTTGTTCGCCACCGATGGTGAAGCTTTATTTGGTGACATCCTCCTTCGGATTTGGATGCTTGCTCTTGTCCTCCCCACGGACGGCGCCAACTGTTGTGGTTACAGACCAAACAGAGAGAGAGTATGGTAGTGGAGAGTTAGGTGAGTAATGGCTTCGCCCCTCCCTCATGGCTGATATTGTACTCATATACCCTCTTGGGGGGTGCTTTTACAATAGTACCCTTACATTTGAGTATCCCCCTTGGGAGTACTTATGTCATTATACATGTCCTATTTTGGGCCTTACATCCCTCTAACAGGCCTACTGGGCTTAGGTGGGGGCCACCCGTACAACAATGCTCTTATATGGCAATATATGTTTAAGCATAAGGTAAGTAGAGTTCCATCTAATAGGCATGTCTAAGCCAAATTTTGTAGGACGAACATTTATTGCTATGCAAAAGCTCATATATACAGCTATTGTTGGTTAGAACAATTAATATATGAAATTTCATCCCTAAAAGAATCAATACAAGCATTTAATCTTTTTAAATCAGATTTAACAATAAGATTAATAATATGATAAGCACAACATTGATGCAGTAAGAAAGAGTATGCATAAGTATTAAACAAAGGAGTAAGAATTTTTATAGCCTTAGTGTTTGCAGCTGCATTATCTAAAGTTATAGAAAAATATTATCCGTGAGGCCAAAATCTTCTGCAACTTTAATAATACATTCTACAATATTTTCAGTAGTATGTGAAATATTAATTAATTTAAATCCTATAATTGTTTTCCCACTGCCCAGTCATCATCAACATAATGAGCAACAACACTAATATAATCCTCTCTAGCCCTACCACTCAATATGTCTGATGTCAAAATAATAGAGAATGTACAGGTATGAAATATTTCTTTCAATTTTTTACGACAATTGTTATAATATTTAATTAAATCTCTAGTTGTGGTTTGCCTAGATATAACACTAAATCGAGGGTTATGAGCAATCCTAATATATTTTTGAAAAGCATTAGACACACCAAAATTTAAAGATAAATCTTGAGAAACAATTAATCTACAAAAAGATTCCCGAGCTACCTCTGGGTTGTGCTCCCAAGTACGTACCTAGCCGTTGGGGTTATATTGCAGCTGCGTTTGGCACATTTGTATTTCTTGCCTTCTTTTGCAGCTTGCAGCATACCGTTGCAGATGACCCATCCCACCTGAAGATTTTACAGACAATTCATTACCACAAATTTTACAAACAGCATATCTCACCGAATTCCCATCATCGTCAGTCTTGAACTTCTTATCGAAATCGTTCCAGACTCCTGATGTAGTAGCTCTAGTTCTTTTTGCACCCATACTATAGGTTATTGATGCACTCGTTGAGCCAGCAGAAAATGGATCGTTTGGACCATGCGCTGTCGGGGCCGTCGCTTCTTCTGCCTCTCCAGTTTGTTGTAGATGTGGACTTTCCGCGGATGGATATGCTTCTTGAAAGGATTGCATATCATCCGCCGTGAGGCCGAATTCGGAGAGTTGAAAATCGTAGCTCTACATTGAATCAACTGCAAATTGAAATAGTAAGGTACAATTAACTTGCTACTGAATCAACAAATAATAGCAAAAAAAATTAAAATAAGGTAGCACTATTACCTCAATACCTCTTCTACAGCTCTCAGAAAATTCTTTGAAGATTTTTGAATTTTTTGAATTTCACACGAATTTCTTACTAATTTTGCCAAATTTGCGCATACACTGCCAGATTTTTCATAGCTAAACAGAGAGATGAGATTCAGGTTTGAGGTGTGGAGAATAGAGACTGGATGCCCCCCTATTTATAGAAAAAAATCCATATTTTTTTTTGAAAATTTTACTATTTTTTAGATTTTTTTTACACTCCAACGGTAAAAAAGACAAGAAAACAGCTATTTTTGACAGGCCAGGTCGTGCCGTGCTGATGACACGGCTCGTTTACACCCGTTGCCAACCGTGCCGGGCCATGCCAGATCGGCACAGCCTACGAGCTAAATGGGTCGTGTCTGCTTAGGCTAGACCAACAGTAGCGGGCCACGAGCCAGAATGATAAGGCCCGGCCCATTAACCACTTCTAGCTTGAACCGATGTTTTGTAACTAAAGTTGACCGTATAATACGTGACGATTGGACTAGTAGAAGGCAGAGGATACGAATTCATCAACGCTAGCTCATCTCAAAAGGCCGAAGCTTGCTCCATAGATCCTCCATGCGAATCTGAGCTACAAGGAGCAAAAGCATAATCTTTGGACCAGCAAAGCCATCATTTTCCTCAAATCACATGATAAAGATGGACGCGCGACAAGTTGCCATATCAGAAAGTAAAAGAAAGAAGAAAAAAAAAGAAGAAAAGACAGTCTCCATAACTTTGCTGCATGCTTTACTCACTTGAGAGTACTGCTCGTCGCTATCTAGAGCTGCAGGTTCGGTAGTGTTAAACCTTTCAAGTAAACTAGCAGCGGATGCACGACGCTCGTGGCACTAGCTATTGGGTCTGTTCTTTTTTACTGTGGCTTATAGCTTTTGGCTAAAATTTTTTAAATTTTAGCTGTTTACGGTACAGATAACGGAGAGATCGATACTCACTTACGATTTTAACTGGTACAGATGTTGGGCTTTTAACGTGTACTACGTTTAACTTATAGACCCCGTCTTGAGAAAATACTCCATTTAAAAATTAGGTACTGTAGCGGCTGCGAGAAGCCGGGCGGCTTCTCACCAACCGAACAGGCCCATTGTGTGGATCAAAATAAAAGAGCTGATAATTCGTGGGAATGCTTTTTTTTTTTGAAAAAAAACATCAAGGACATATAGGTGATTTAAAAAAAGCGAAGATTTTTCTGAAAAAATCAAGAATATAATTCCGGAAAAACCGCTGGGTTTTATCACGTAAAAGAAGGGTCTCTCTAGAAAAACTAAGGACCCGTATATAATTTCGAGAAAATCACAGGGCTTTATCATGTAAAAAGAGGGTCTCCCTAAAAAACTGAGGACTATATGTAATTTTGGAAAAGCAGAGGGGTCTTCTGAGGAAAAGCTGATGTGGTACGGGTCTTTCTATAAAAACCAAGGATCTGTATGTGATTTTAGAAAAACTAAAGAGCTTTTCTGCAAATTTGATAACGTGGAGGGCCTCCTGGGGAAGAATACCCCGGGGTGTAATATAAGGACTATGGTTTCTACTTGGGCAATGACTCTCTTACAATTTGACTCTACTGGAATACTGCTTCGCATCCTAAAAAAACATAGGGCCAATGGTTGATTGTCATAAGGTCAAAATTTCCCAATCAAAAATGTGAAGCACCAAGCTCCATTAACATTAGCACTATTATTTTAGATTGTTACCGATGACTTTTGGCTGTAGTTAGTGACTTTTGTTTATATTTTTTTAGACGGCAACGAACGGTGAAGATATCGACATAAATGTACACACGATTTTAAGTTTGAAAAGCTATTTAAAGAATCTACTTTAAAAATTATCTTATTTATTTTGATTTTTGAATAAACCAAATGTCTGAAAGAAGAGGAGCTGCGTCTCAGTGCTCCCTAGAGCAAGAGGTAACTTGCAAGCAATTCAGTGTAGCAGTAGACTAGGAGTAGGAGGGTGTGCTACACATCACACATTTGCTCCTTCGCTGCTTTTTCACTTTCCCTTTCTGTATTAGGGAAACAAAAGTACGTGTACTCCTAGTTTGGTTTAAGGATTGCAAGTCAGCTCAGCTTTTAGTTATACGTATCCGGTCTTGAACAAGAAAAATGTCAAATATGTTATTTTTTAAAATTTGATAAACACAAAAGGTCAACTTGTTGAACAAAAGTTTAGCCATGCATCCAAATTAGTAGAAGAATAGTAGTTCGATCATATTACTCTCCATATATACTCCATTGAGCAAAAACTACCGTCGATAAAAACCGGTGATTACAGCCCGCCAATTTTCGAATCCTTGGTTATAAGACCCACATGTCAGGCAGTATTCACAGCATTTTTTCTAAGATCGTCTCACACATCATGATATCAACACCTAATTTCTCTAAAAAGACCACCAAACTGATCAAAGTCATATTAAGGTAGTGCTCATTTAAACATATAGGACTAGCTTCTATTTTTTTAACTATAGCAGCTGAAAATGTATTATAACTAATATTAGCTTTTAAGTATAAGTAAATTTAAAAAATAAAAAATTATGTCATCACAGTTAATGCAACGGAATATATGGGAAAAGAAAAAACAAAAAGCCTAAAGTATTAAAAAATTAAAAAACGAAATTAAAAGGCTAAAAGAATTAGAAGTAAACAAAAGCCTTCTCGGTTGCATCATTCATTCTAGGTCAATGGACAACCGAGCCCGAGATGAACAGTTGCGCAATTTGAGGTGCCTCGTTCTAGAACACAACGAGTGCTAAATCTAGTGCCACGAGGTCACTCCGATGACAAGGAAACTGGTACGAAGCATCCGGCCACACGCTACCGATAAGGCGAAAGGGACAAGTTCCACTCTCTCTCTCTCTCTCTCTCTCTCTCGACTGGCTGAAAATTCTTGATGTGAGATTGTAAGACGCCATGGATGGAGCTAGCTTTCTACCTGGCTATCATGTCATTGACAGACTAGCTAGCTCGTTGGCTTGCTTGATACTTCATCCTATTCACAGAAATAAATAAGGTTCCGCTCATTTGAGTTTATAACTAAAATTTTATTGTAGTTAATTAAAATTACACTATAATTTAAAGTGGTTTATTTGGTATAGCCCATCACGGACAATACAAACGAATACGGAAAAAACTGGCAAAAAAACTCAAAAAAACCAAAAATCTAGAAAAAATATGAAATTTAGAAATAGTAAAAAATAAGTCAGAAACTTAAGCAGAAATAAGCTTGGCCAGTTGTTTTAAAACACATGTAGTTAAATTTTAGAAACTTTGACTATTAATACATTTTAAATATTTAGATTATATACATAAAAATCATATACGTAGATTCGTCTCGGAAAGTACTTTTATAATACTATAATTTTGTTGGATTTTACAAATATATTATAATAGTAATTAGTGATCAAATCATTTTTTATAGACCGTATTGATATTTCAAATGACTTGTTTTTGTTGTGCACCGGAGGATGATATTTTGATACGGCAAGCAATGGCGTGTGGTTCATTGAAACTGAAACCGTAGAATATTAAGCATGTGCATAGGTTCTCTCCGTAGACAGAATAGATGGCAAGTAAACATTTGCCTATGGATGCTCATCTTTTAAATTTTAATATGCATTACTAATTCTATAATATGTAATAATGATTTTTTGTAAAAGTATACTGTGGTTAGGTTCTAGAAAAGAAAATCTGAGTAGGTATACTGTCTAGGATATGCATACTGCGCCCCGCTCATTTCGGCTTGAACTTCTAGCTTATTTTTCACTATTCATAATTTTTGTTTTTTCTGAACTTTTAGTTTTTTTAAGCATTTTTGCCAATTCTTTTTTTCTGGTATCCATTTTGCGTTGTCCGTGATGAGCTAATATATTTTTTCTGTTTTTAAATTTAATTATGCCAAATAAGCCACCTTTAGCTATAGTGTAATTTTAGTCATCTACATTGTAATTTTAGCCATAAGCCACTATTTTTCAGCCATAATACCATGCACATTATTATACAGTTGAAGTATCTAGGTAACTATCTGTACTAAAGCATCCACTAAATGAGGGCTCGTTTGAGCGAAACTTTCCATCATAATTTAGCTCTCACAGAATCCTATAGCTCAATTCATTGTTGTGAAAGCAATCCACATGTTCTATCTAAATATATTCGACTGGACTCATACCCTCTTCTGTTAGTTCAAGTCATGCTAGCTGTTTAGCATCACTTTTTTCAGCGTGTCTATTTTATCTTATCAAATATTTCTCTAATTTACAAAAAAAACATGTCGTTTTGAAATACCTACAGTGAAACTTTTAAAACTTTAACTATAGATATCTTTTTAAATATTTATATTGGATATGTGAAAATTATATATGTAGATTTGTCTCGAAAAATATTTTCATAATATTGTAATTTTATTGGGTTTTATAAATATATTACACTAAAAATTAGTGAACAAAGTTATATTTTAGAAACATGCCTATGTCCAAAACAACGTGTTTTTATGAACAAGAGGAGTACAAATAAAGAAGCAAACACTTGGAAAGTTTTTGCAAAGACATTCGATATTCTTCTTGATTTTGCATAGGCAGTTCTAAACTACGTTTTTTTCTGAACGTGTTATGAAGTTTCTCCCCACATATAAATTGTCACCATAATAAATTAAAGAATACGTAAATATGGTGCTCACGACACGTAACTACGCATGTAATGAGCAATGGAAACTCAAAAATGGCCGTCATACCCATAACTCTCCACATGTAGACTTGGAAAATTTATTTACCAAAAAGGAGTGGGTGGAAGTCTTCACAGCAGTGAAAACTGAAGCTAAAGCCAAGAAACAGAAACTTCACAGGAAAAAAACACAAAATGTCAAAATCCACATTATTTTTCCTTCATCAGCACTTCTCTTCTTCTACTGGAGAAAATGGAGATGCTACTAGTCTGCCAGAATTATACATCTCCTCTTCTATAAGACCAGAATACACCACTAGTCTCTATCCTTTTGCTTCCACTTGATTTCTCCACTCCTCTTCTCTCCATTAAGAATCCCCCCTGTATAAGTATTTCTTCCGTGAGATGTGTGTAGATTATTGCTCCATTTCTTGTGGGGTACGATGCGAGACAAGGCATTGAGGCGAGGCAAAGCAGCAAAAGTTGCGATCTTTATTGGTTGGATTCCTCCCCCCATTCCCTTTGAGCTTCTTTGAGACCCACTTCCCTCTCTCTCTTGCCCCTTCCAACCCCTTCTGGTCCCTAGAAAAGGGCTTCTTTTAGTGCAAGATTCGATCTGCTGGTGTTTGCTGTTGTTGCCTTGCTGCGTAAAGATTTGCTCCTTTATTGTTCTGTTTCTTGGCCGGTTTAGCTTGGTGTTGTTCTTGGATTCACATGGTTGGTGTGGGCAGTTCTTGATCCAGACTCGGATTGAAGTGCCGATTTATTGTTCCAAGGTGAAGATTGCTGTTCCTGGAGCAATTCTTGGTCGCATTCTGGTGGCGGTGGCCGTTCTTGATCCGCCCCCTTGGGAGATTTGATTGATGTGGTGGGTTTTCCTGGAGCTCAGCTACCCAATTCGCCATTTTGATGAGGAGTTCCCACTGTGAGAACTACTGCGCTCCTCCCTTGTGCTACCTGCCGTGCCTCCCCAAGTCCAAAGACGATGCAAGCAGTGATGCCGTCGCTGCGTCTCCAAGCCCGGCCGGCGTCGCTGTTGTCGCCGAGGACAAGCCGCCTCAGGTCCAGAAGATTGAGACAGCGGTGGCCGGCGATGATGAGGAGGGTAGTAAGGAGGTGGTGGTGGCAGTGGCTCCCAAAAGTAGCCTGAAGAGGGCTAATTGTGTGGACAGCAAGAATGTGGTGAAAGGCAATGTGAAGTGGATGGATTTGCTGGGGAAGGATCTCACTGAAGTTAAAGAATTTGAGCCAAGGTACATGTTGTGTTCTCTTGCCTTGTCTCTTTACTGCTGTATAGTTGAATTTGTGGGTGAATTTGGTATGATGTATAGTCAAATTGTTGAATGTTCATCATGTGATTTGTGTGTTCCTCAGTTTAGGTAGAGGTCAGTTCTGCTAGTGGAAATGTGGAATGTCTCTGATCTCTAGAGGAATGTTCCTATTTTAGGTCGTCGGTACAAACATTTGCTTGTAAGTCATGGTCATTTGCAGTTGTGTTGACATTAGGAAAACACTATCTAATGGCAAATTCAATGGTTGTCTTGTGCCTCCTGTCCCTTGATAATGGTTGGCTTCTTTTGTTATTCCAATGTAGTGGGCAGTGGCTGTATGAGATGAGAATGGGGCAAGTCATTGAGTATTACTCTCTCCCTTCTTTTTTACTCGACGTTTTTTAATTTTCACGGTCTTCGTGATGCCACTTTGACTGTAACTTTTTACAACTTTACACTAAGATATACTAATAAAATTGTAATATTATAAAAGTATTTTTTATAATTTTTGTATAGCCATACTAGATAGTTTTAAATCTATTGGTGGAAAGTTTGACTGCACGGATTCTAGGAAGTAAAAAAGAATGGAGGGATATACAATTCTACTATATTTTGACCTTGGTTGTGGTATGTAAGCATGGATGCGGCTGCAGTGAGCACAGTCCATCTGGTTACCATCTGATTAAGAAATTAGACGGCTGAGATCATACTCTGAAGAAGTAAAGATAGATTTGTGATTCATCGCAATAAGTTGTCATAAAACCCAATTTGTCGTGTTTGGATGACACTGGAGACTAAGCCATCTTCTTCCAATTGGATAGCTGCCCAAGAATCCTAACTGGGATATGTTTTTTTTCCTTCAATGCGTCCAAACTAACGGTTCTTCAATGCAGAAAGGAAATGTAATCAAACAGCTAATGTAACTTCGTTGTTGCTATCTAGATTTAAGTCAGTCCACTGAGGTCTTGTCACCTAGCACTGCACGGTGCTTGTAGGAGCTTGGTAATTCTTGCATACTTTGCTTTCAGTTGGTTGATTTTGAGCATGCATTGTACTCCGTATATATAAAATGTAAACCCGAAGCTTTCTGCGATATTTGAATTTTCGGACTGCAAAAATACCATTCACCAGTCTGAGTTAGATTTAGGTGCTATATAGACATCTTCGAAATATCGGTCGAGTCCATGCATCTGTGAAATGGCCTGAGTGTATGCTAATAATTAGTGCATCCAACCAAGCTTGTTATTTTCAGAAATTTTCTTCTACAAAATTACACGTCTCACTGGAGTTGTCAGTGGTTCATATTGATTTTCAATCTGCAATCTTTGGTTTTGTCGTTTCCATGTAAGAAAAGGTTCTGCTGATTTTTCTTCAATTAATTTGCAGTGCACCATGTGGCCAGTTGAATACAACCTTGTGATAATCCTCTTCAATCACCAATAGACAGCCTAGCTAAAAACCAAGAAAACTTCCAATCCAAATCAGCACATCTTTTCAAAAGAAATAAACTCACAACCAGGCAGTTGAGCACTTAAACCTTCATTTTCAGCAAGTCATCGGATTTGTTACGGATTGCTTCCAGCTTCTTTATAGCACCATATCATGAATGGATGCATTGAATGTTGATTACGTTGACTGTACTCCCATCACTGCTTTTAAACTAGTAATTGTATGCTAGCACAAACATCATTTTCATTCTTCTTCTGTGATGGGAATACCACAGACATAATTGTGCATTCTTGTGCTACTTTCGATCCTCTTAGAAATGTGTTTGGTTTGAGCCTTTCCACACCAGGGTAGTGTACCTTTTTTTGCGAGTAGTGTACCTTGATTGCCTTGACTGCTCAACCTCCTATTATCAAAATCAAATCTAACATATATTTATTCTTGTTCCTAACTCTATCTTTTCTTCCATGCAGCGAATCTGGAGACTCGGACGATGAAGACAGCAATGCGTGCGCCTGTGTCATCCAATGAGCCCAGAGATGAACATTTTGTAAATTCTGTGAAAAAAACAACAAAAAAAGGAGTGTCTGAGTCCGTCAGGCATTAGTTTCCTGAGAGAGAGACCCATTGTTGTGTTGGTATCTGGATGCCATGGCTTGTGTTGTATCAGCAGCTTCAAGAGTACACGTTGTTTCAAATGCATAGCTTTAGAAGATTTCCGCCAAATCTATTATGTTCTTGTCTTAATTTTGTTCTTCTTGGTGTGGATGAGTCCTTGTGGTGGCACAAGTAACACTACTAGATTGGTTGAGTTGGTCTAAATGTAGGCTGGTCTCTTTGACGTTCGACTTGGTGGGCCAGGCTGATCTGCGCTTACACGGCCCAATCTGATGACGCCAATTGGGCTGGGCTTAGGCCCTGGAGCCCACTGTGTTTGGGTTAAAACTTAAAATGCACTTGGACTAAAATTTGGGAATTGCAATACTTTGTGCGTCCCACGCAAGAGAAAAAAAACCAGACACCCAGCAATCTAGCTATCCTACACTCCTCTGCCTCATACATTCTCCACCACTCGTTCAAGCCGTATCCTATGAGCCTTTTCATCTCTTTTACTCCCTACTGCTTTTTGACAACTGCTACCTTAGACGAGAGGAGGTATACATTAATCATCCACTTATTCCACACTCTTCTACCCCATGAGTCTCTCTCAGCTGCTTTGCCCAAGCCACTGCTGCTGAGCTCTTCGGCAAGCTATAGCTAAGCGTCTCTCTCTATCACACGCAAGCACACGAGCTCCTTCCTTCCTTCTCCACGCACGGCAGAGCTCTACTGTCGTTGGGGAGCATGCGCTACCGACATGGCCTCCACAAGAGTGTTGGGCTGAGCCGAGTCCGCCCACCAGATGTGACCTTCATGAGCACCATCAAGCCCAACAGAGATCCGCTGGTGTTAGCTAGGTGTGGTTTTGATGTCCGTACTCCAACTCTATCGAAGGCTACCCGTACTGGTGTTGCCCCTCATGATAGGGCCAACAACATGAACGACGACGAGTCCGTGGCAACGATGAGACGGTGGTGTGATATACTGTTGTCTTCTCCTCTATACTTATGTTAGTTGTTAGCTTGTTGCAATAGTTAATTGAGTTGTTGTAGACGTTTTCTTTGAATGTTGCATACTGGCATGCCTCCTCAAATGGTTGTTGCAATTAGATTTACTATTTTATTGCAACCGTCTTTTCATTTGTTATGACAATAGTGTTTTTGTTACATCAATTGTGTCTATTTGTTGCACGAGAGTTTTTATTTTTGCTGCAATAGGAATTTGTTGATGTTTGCGTTGGAGTTCTTATGTGTTGCATCATGGTGTTCTTTGTGGTTGCAGTTAGTTGTTAGTTTGTTGCACTACTTTTGTGTTTGTGATTGGTTGTTGCAACCGTGGAGAATTTTTTTCATGTTTATCATATCGATGTTGCGTTTCATGCTTGAGGGAGGCCATCTACCGCAGCCTCCTCCTCTGAAAAGCAGGAATCCGCGGAGGCCAAAGATCACCACCGGAGATGAGCTTTTTACAATTTTTTGTTGTGCCATATTGAACGACCCAAAATCAATCCAACTAAGATCTATCGGGGAAAGGAGGGTACGATGGAAAGGCGGCCAATTGTCCCTCGTAAAATTTACAGTAACAGTGTGATCATAATATAAACCTGTGGAAGCATAGAGAGAAACACGAAACAAATGTTCTACTATAATATTACCATAAAAATGCAACAAACCAACGGATAGAGTGTGTCTGTGTGTGGGCCAATTGAGCAGAGAGAGAAACACAAGGATGTGTTGTAGTGTTGTACTACCAACCCAACAAACCAGGAGAGAGTTAGGGTGTGGGCCCCATGATACAGAGAGACAGAGAGAGACACAAAGGCAGATGTTACGCTCTCGCGTGCGCGCCCACTTCCACGTCGCACCGCATTGCCCGTCTCCGACCTCGTCCCCACCTCCCCGTCCCACCGCGCCGCCGATCCGCGCGGCTTGCCGGAGACGGCGCCGCCTCCGACCGCCCGGGATGGCCTCCGGCAGCCCGGCCGGCCGTGACTCGTACGACGAGGAGGCCGCCGTTCGCCGCCCTCTCGAGCTCGACGGCCGCGGCGCCGCCTCCGCCTCCTCCGACCACTGGTCTGGTGAGCTCGAAATTCTCTCGTACACGGGCGGAACCGCCGAATTGCTGAGGATCTGGTGCGGGATTGCAGTGAGGACTGTTGGAATTGGGGATCTCAATGAGTCGTAGCCCCACAGGATGTTTTTCGTGGTAGAAGAGGAGACCGGGTTGAATTGTGAAGAGCGAGTATCGACAGAGAGCGTAATTGACTGTGGATAGCAAGCTCTGACTTCTGAGTGTTAGGATTGTGGGCGTGTCATTGTTGGTTGGTGCAATGCAGTTGCTGTGTGCAGCTGCAATAAGTAAATTAGGGGGATTTTTTACAGTACATTATACTAATAGTAGAAAGATGGTAGAAGAAATGAAATCTAACCATTGATCTGTGAGAGTATTATATATTTTTGTTTTTCAACCTCGGTAAAGGAGCTCCGTAAAAAATCCCTTTTAACTTAATGTATATATGCATATGGAGAATTTGGAAATTAAAGAGTTATTATTATTATGTGCGATTTATAAACTACTATTTGCATGTTTATAGAGTTGTGATCTCCAACCCTGTATCTATCCCCTTCTCTCCTATGTCATAGTGAGGATCGTGAATGTGACTTCGTGAGGCTACCATGAATTATTCGACACATAGCAAGTCCACACTGCCGCTGTCGCAGATTGACAGGCAACTGCATGCCATCGAGCGATCATGGCCTGGTCGCTAAAACCTGGCCTGAATGCCGTGGTCACCTTCTTGCGCCATCGCTGCTGCCCACCACCAGTACATGCGGAGGGCCAGCGTCGGTGCCATGCTCGGGTCCTACTGGAGCAACGCCTAATTAAGCTAGCTCCGGCAAAAATTAATATTATGTCATTTGTCTCATTGACAATTTTATCCCTTTAGAGATTCTACTACTAGTAGTGTGGATGATAGTATAATTAAATACTAACTAATCTGAACCATTGAATCGTAAAGATTAGACAGCTCATATTTATTTTAAGGTATCGTAAAAGAGCTCAAATTAGAGCTAAGTGAGCCTTTCTCATGCATCGTTGTGTCTCTGGTCACTATTTACAATTTACAAGTTGTGTCTGATGTGTAGCAAGGAGCAGAGCTAGATAATATGTCAGAAAGGTGGTAGAGTAATTTCTATTTATACTAATATGTGGAGTGGAAATGTAGAGGGTAGGTGTAATTTCGGAGTTTTGCCCTGTCATGTGCGTTCTTCTCTTTAATGATTACCAATGTAAGTTGCTGTTTTAGAGAATTGTCATGTACAATGTATATCACCTAGTACTAATGGCATAACAGTTGCAGTGTATATAAAAAGTTATGTGCCCGATGCTTCCTCACTTCCCCTGCCCTTGTGTGCACCAGTACCATCTCTATTTTGTATTTCTGTACAGCTTGTAAATAACTATTTGTTGCCAACATGGCACTTTAACTGGCTCAAGCTTACCGATTTGCTCCATGCAATTGTATAGAATGCACTTTTTGCTTCTGTTCTTCTGTTGTATGGAGCCATGTTAGAGCTTTTATGTAGACGTGGCACATTGGCTGTCAGTCATTTGAGAAAGGTATTGATTTTCTATACTGCAGTTAATAGTGAGTTGATTTTCCTGGGTTTGTAATGTGCAGTGAAACTTCAGGATACTTCAGCTTCTGTGTTCTTCATGAAAATTGGGAAGCAGGGTTTTGGCCCTGTGTTTCTAAAAAAGAAACATATGGATTCACTAAGACATTAATTCATGGAAGCATAATAATGTCGAAAGTACTGAACATTGCTATCTCTTTCTTTCTAATATTTATATCATAGGGCTGTTTTTATGAGAAATACCATATACCTGTTCAAGGAACTGTTCCCATTTGGATATCATTGTGACAAGTAGAAATCATAACAACGTAGTATTGGCATACTACAAACCTTTGAGGTTATGTAACTTAAGGTTGGATAAGGAGTTCTAGATTAATTTTTTCTTTATTTGAAGTTACAATATCAAGGTTGGAGTAGATGAATGTAGACCATGTGCTTCTATGGCCCCTTACAAAGTTATAATTCTAATTTCCAAAACTTTTCATCTTCTCACTAATCTTAAGCGGAAAAAGGGAAAAATAGCAGTGCATATATGGTCAGTCCTAGCTTGTGCTACATAGGCTAGTTCAGAGTTTCTATTTTGTACTACATTTGTGTGTGCAATTTGCATATTAAAAAATCGCCCCTTGCAACTTTTCTTTCACATTCTCTCGTTCCCTCATTATATTGACAAAAAATTTCCCCAAAATTGGCCATTGATGATGTGAATAGAAGAATTTGTTTGTTTACCTGCATACTCATTCATCATGGTACTAATTGTAGGAAATATCATGCCTAGATATCAGGCGGGCTCAACTAAAGGTGATACTAGTAACAGATACTTGGAGGGGTGGCAGAAGAAGCAGTCCAGTACAGATGATGTGCGCAAGAGCAAGTCCGGATCAAGATACTTCACGGCATTTGGGGTGGACCTGTCCCCTGATAATATGGCAGTTGCCATTGTATATTTTGTGCAAGGGGTTTTAGGCCTTGCCCGACTTGCTGTGAACTTTTACTTAAAAGATGATCTTCACCTTGATCCAGCTGAGGTATGTGGTGCTCATTCTTTTTCCCTTCCTCCATATACTGTCTTTATGGTCTTGATATTTAGAGATGTGGTCTTATTACATGCATGCAATAATTTAACTCTTAAACAGTAGGTGTTGATAGAATGATAGGTGACTAAGATGATTTCTGTTGTATAGACTGCAGTTATATCTGGTTTCTCATCCTTGCCATGGTTGATCAAGCCCCTCTATGGCTTTGTCAGGTCTCACAAAAACTTCTGTATACATTTCTTTCTGTTATTTTTGTACACTTGATGGCACTATGACTCTTCTGCTGTTGCCTTCCAGTGATTCCATCCCACTCTTTGGATATCGAAGAAGGTCATATCTGATTCTGTCAGGATTCCTTGGAGCACTTTCATGGAGTTTGATGGCCACAGTAGTGAACAGTAAATATGGTGCAGCGCTCTCTATTCTTCTTGGATCGCTTTCTGTTGCCTTCTCAGATGTTGTAAGTACAAGCTGAATCTTCTACAAGCAAGTTATGTTTGTCAATTTTTTATATTGAGTGTTATGTATTTCATCTGTACAGTCTTTAGCATTCATTAAAGTGATGATGAGCTCCAGTTATGTATTGATACTTTGTTGTTTTCGTTTCTAATAGTCATATTTAGATGCTAAATTTTCATGCAAATTTCTTGACCTAGTTTACATTAATAGTTTTTTTTTTCTGAAGGTGAGAAGTTTGACTTCCTTGTATATTGTGATCTAAATCCTATTATTTATAACCCCTTGTTTTTTTTGTAAAACTGTGATTATTGTTGGTAACATAATATAACCTTCACTGGCATTATGTTTTTTTCTTGAGAAAGAGCACAGTGCAAGTTTGCATTCAGCTATCTTGCAAGTCAATTTAACTTTACAAATTAATTCAGGCATAGGATCTTTACCACGTATGAACACTCAAAAGATTACACACTAAAAACTTCTGCAAAAGAACAAATACTCCATAACTGAATTTTATTTTGACTTATGAATGTTATCTCTGAAGCAAATATCTTCAGTGTGCCCTCTCTCGGTCTCTCCTGTGTCATGTAAATTGCCACCCATTATGCGATAAGGAAAATACCAATAAGACCAACTGGTTAGGAAACAATAATTGATTCATATTAAGAAGTACTTGCTTCTATCGCTCCAAATTTCTATACATACAGACCTTATCTTCCCACATGCTGCAACTGCATCATTGAAGATATTAACAATAATCCAATTTTATATTCTATAAAGTATAGGCATCAACAACCCTTAATCAAAATGTTGCTTATAGGCATCCAATTATATCATGCTACAGCACAACCAAAGAACAAGTGGTCACAGTCCTCAAAACTATTACAAAAAGGCAAGCTCCCATTTTCCTACTTCCTCGTTACCAAAATTAAGTGGAGGCACATTGGCTATATTTTTAAGTTAGCTTGAATTGTTCTATTTGATGGTCTTGCAACGTGTACTGAATCTCAGTATCTGAGGGCTTTTATTCTAGCTAGTTTGTGGACTAATAATGCAACCCTGTAATTTACACATGACTGCCATTTTTCTTCAGGAAGATAATGGGTACTACTACTCAACAAAAAATTATCTCCGGTTGAATTTTGCACTATAAGATTGACAATTCATACATATATTTCCTATCTTATTCAAAGTTGTTAATGTTAAGGGTATTGGAGATAGAGTTGTATTAGGATATAGAGTTTGTATTCTATTCCATATATGCCTTATCTCTATATGGCATATCCTCTTGTACTCTCCTATATATATGACCCTTTGGGTCTCATATCAATACACACAATATTCATAACATGGTATCAGAGCTTAGGTTGAAACCCTAACCGATCTACTTCTATTGTTCTTCCGCATCTGCTGCCCCCGGGAGCAGAGATTGATTCTCCCGGGGGTGGCCACTTCTTCAACGGCCTCTCTGTGTCCACCGTGTGCTCTTGGGGAAGCCGCCGCATGCACCAGCCGCCGGTGGCGCGGCCTCTGAGCCGACCTCCCTGAGCTCTCCTTCCGCGATGTCGGGCCGGATGCCACCGACTTGGCCGCCGTCTCCCTCCCGAGACTGCCGCCGCCTCAAGAGGAGCCGACGCTCATCGGCTTGCCAAGGACGCCGCCATCGGTGCCTGCCGCCGCCAGGCCGCCGCGCGAATCCACCGCCTGGATCCGGCCTTCTACGGTCCGGATCCGGCGCCCGAGGCCGCCGAGCCGTCATCCGCGCCGATGTCGCCTCGACCGCCGTCGCCAGATCCGGCTCTCCCCCGCTCGACCGGTGGCCGCGCCAGCCTCTGCACTGGCCGCGCCGACCGCCACCCCGCCCGGATCCGGGCTCCCCGACGCCGCTTCTCTTTAAAGCCGCCGCCCGGGCTGTCTCCGCCCATGCCGCCGTCGCTCTTGTGGTCGCCGCCGCCGCTGGATCTCGCCGTCTGGTGGTCGCGCCCGCCTCTGCTCCACTCCGCCCGGTCGCGCCAACCGCCGCCACAGATCCGGCCGTCTTCATCACCCGCGCCCGGATCTGTTCATCTCTGACGCCGCCAAGTCCGGATCCGGCCGGATCCGGTCGTCTTCGCTGCCGCCGGCGCCCTCGTCGACTTCACCTCCGTCTCGGATCCAAGAAGGCCTCCTTCGCACCGCCGCCTCCCGTCGCAGACCGTGCTTGTCGTCGCCTGCTCATGCTCATCGCCGCCGTCTCCGGATTCTTACCGGCTGTCGTCGTCTCTGGATTCGGCCTCGGCATCCGCTCCTCCCGGCTGCTGCGCACCAGATCCGGCTTGCCGTCGCCTGGAGGCTCCCCCGTCTAGAGCCAGCCGTCGGTCGTCTCGGCCGGCTGCTTTCACTCGGCTCGCTCGTCACCTCTATCTCCGGAGTGCGTGCTCTCCTTGCCGACGCTAACCTCGAGTGTGGAGATCTTTTGGGGTGGCGGCTCTCTGTGATGGGGAGATTCGGGTGTGGTGTGTTGCTGAGAAGGAAAAGGCAGAGGAAGGGGTGACGGGAGGAGGAGGCGTGAAGACAGAAAGGAGGCGTGAAGACAGAGAGGGGAGGAGGTTTTGAGAGAGAGAGAAGGGATTTTTCCTTTGAGTCTTCCGTTGCGTCCATCCAAATCCGTAGTCTTTAATATTTAGTTCGTCCAAGCCGTACGAGTCTACAAATTTTATTGTCAGTCATAGAAGTGTAGGAATTTTCATTTGCATGGCAGCAGCCGCTACTCTTTTCCTTGAGCCGCTGCAGATCGTAGAAGTCTTTATGATGCCGCCGCTTCTCTTTGAGCCGCCGCCCCGAGTTTTTAAGGCCGCCGCGCTTCTGCACCGCGCCTCCGTTGCGCTTTTTGTGCACTGCTCCGCCGCCGTCTCAGGCTTCGATCTGTGTCGTCATGCTTCTATCTATTCCTCTTCGGCTTGATTTGACAGTTTATTCAACGACTGCACGCAACGACGACTTTATCACGACTCGGATGTCGGATATTTTTTGTTTTAGTATTAACCCTTTTTTTCAAATGCAATGCTATTGCATACGCCTTGTATTTGTGGGGGGGTGTTAAGGGTATTGGAGATAGAGTTGTATTAGGACATAGAGTTTGTATTCTATTCCATATATGCCTTATCTCTATATGGCATATCCTCTTGTACTCTCCTATATATATGACCCTTTGGGTCTCATATCAATACATACAATATTCATAACAGTTAAATCATTATAGGATCTATCAGGCTCTGGAACTGAAAACATCTAGCCAAGGATACCATTTTGCATTGAAAATACATCCAAATGAAGTTTACCTTTCAAATAAAAAAAATCACCACCTCGTTTTTATCACATGTTGGATGCCTGACAATTTGACATGACTTAGGACAAGGGTACAACGAAATTTATAAATATTGTTGCTTCCTAGATTTGTATCAATAACACAAGTGAAAAAACTGCAGGTAGTAGATTCTATGGTAGTTGAGCGAGCTCGTGGCGAATCACAGAGTACATCTGGATCTCTCCAGTCACTGTGTTGGGGATCCTCGGCATTTGGTGGAATTGTGAGTGCATATTTCAGTGGTTCGCTTGTGGACACATATGGAGTAAGGTTTGTCCCATAGCAATAGCATCCTTGCTACCACTTAAGCTCTACCTGTTTTGTATGCAGTCCACTGATGAAAGTATTCCTGTAAACGCAGATTTGTCTTTGGTGTTACAGCATTTTTACCCCTGATGACATCTGCTGTTGCAGCTCTTGTAAATGAACATTGTCTGACTTCTGGGGAACGTGCTATCTCAGTCTCTGGTTCAGGATTCGTTGAGAGCTCTAAGCAGCACATCAGGCAGCTTTGGACTTCAGTAAAGCAACCTAACATTTTCTTGCCCACCTTGTTTATATTCCTCTGGCAAGCAACACCACAGTCAGATTCCACCATGTTTTTCTTCTTGTATGTATCAAACTTACAACGATATCAGTCTGCAATGACATCATCTTTATCATGGCTTACATGATTGCTTTTGACTGTTGTGCTGGAGTAGTTGTAAATCCATTAACGGCAGCTTTAGAAATTACATCATGTTACTGGATGCTTCCTCTAGCTCATCTTTATTTGGAGTAATTTAATTACCATAGGGTATAACGCATACAAAAAGGCCAAAAAAAATCAACTTTGCAAATTACAACAAGAAAGTGATGATTATGTCATACTTACCTTATGTACAATACAATTTTTCATTATGAATTGATTTATGTATGATTGCTGTTTATCTGTGTGATGTTTTTTAAATGATTGAATTATCATGCCCCCTTACAATTAATTTCAGCACAAATAAGCTTGGGTTCACTCCAGAATTTCTAGGACGCGTAAAGCTTGTTACCTCTATTGCATCCTTGCTCGGTGTTGGACTTTATAACTATTTTCTGAAGGCAGTTCATCTGAGGAAAATCTTTCTCGTGACAACCATCATAGGTTCAGCCCTTGGAATGACACAGGTGTTCTTTTTGCTATTTATTTCAGTGAGGGTGCAATTATTTTCCATCTTTAAAAACTGAGTATGCTGTATATCTTCAGGTGCTTCTTGTCACTGGGCTTAATAGGCAGTTGGGGATCAGTGATGAATGGTTCTCCATTGGGGATTCGTTAATTATCACAGTTCTTGGTCAGGTATGAAACACTACTGCAATTTCTGATTGATGGTAAACTCTTTTACAAGGTTATGCTATTTGGTATATTACATTAACTGGGGTGCGCGAAAAGATTTGTTCATTGCATAAAAATGCATTGAGCTGTTCATTAACAAATGTTACTGACAGAGTGACATGAAATATAGTTCCTTCATATGCCTGAAACTAAGGCTGACCAATTTGAATTTTTCTTGACAAATGATAATGCTCAGGATAACAACCACTCTTGAGGAGAGCATTCTCATCATGTGCCAATCACATTACAAACATAGCAGTATTTAGATTTAGGGCCTGTTCTTTTCGGCTGCGGCTTATAGCTGAAATTTTTGAATTTTGGCTGTTTACGGTACAGATTACAGAGAGACAGATACTCACTTGCGATTTTGGCTGGTACAGATGTTGGGCTTTTAACGTGTAGATCGTTTAACTTGTAGACCCCATCTTGAGAAAATACTCCGTTTGAAAGTTAGGTACTGTAGCAAAAGCCAAAAGCCGCCAGCTTTTGACTTAAAGAACATGCCCTTAGATGTCAACATATCTGGCTTAGACCTGTTCTTTAAGGCTTCCTCCTTCAATTGTCTTCCTTGTATGTAATCTTATGTTGCCCGAATTATGCTGTAGGCTTCATTTATGCCGGTCTTGGTGTTAGCTGCAAAATTGTGCCCTCCAGGAATGGAAGCAACTTTGTTTGCTACTTTGATGTCCATTTCTAATGCTGGAAGTGTTACTGGTGGTCTGGTCGGTGCTGGTCTAACACGGCTTTTTGGAGTCACTAGGGACAGCTTTGGAAACTTACCTCTATTGATTGTTGTATGCAATCTCAGTTCCTTGCTGCCCCTGCCTCTTCTAGGTCTCCTTCCGGAGGAAACAGGCGATGCAGATAATGTAGAAACAAAACACAACTAACTAACTGAGGTTTTCTCTTAATGTGTTCCAATTCTCAAGTATGTTACCAAATACAGGTACTTTTCTAAAAATTTGTCTAGCTAACAAGTGCATAGACCAGCACCCTGTACGAGTTCAGCAAATCAGCAGGGCAATATGGGACTTACCCTGCATATAGCTTCAGTTGTCACTGTTATGTAAGAATCAGATCAATGGACTCCAATCCTACCGAATACAGGTACTTTTCTAAAAATTTGTCTAGCTAACAAGTGCAACAATACAATGTTTTAATATTTTCTACGCTCTTTATGTAGCTAATGTAACCCCTTGAAAAAGAGATGGGGGTTGAAAAATTGTAGTTGAACAATGATTCCCCTTATGAATTTGAATATGTTATGCAAAAAACTTAAATATTTTTCCCTGTGGGAAGCTGCACTATGGATAGTGTGAACTGTGAAGAAACAGACTTTTGCACAACATGACTTGTGATACAGTATCCGATTCTTTGAACGTCATCATTTCAACTTGATGCTGTCAGGGGTGTGGGCCTTGGGCCCAAGGCCCTGTCAGATTATTATTAGGAATTAGAGATTGGTTTCTATTTGAGTTAGAGATTGGTTTCCTTGTATTAGAGATATAGTTAGAGATATGATATTAGTTACTATATCTGTTAGAGATATGATTGGGATTAGATTCCATCTGTTAGGGGGAGCCATCTATATAAGGAGGCTACCGCATGCTATTGTAATCAAGCAGAGAATTATCAGTCTTCCTCGCCTAAACATCTAGTCTCTCTCCCTCTCGTTCTACGCCAACGCCATCTGGCCATCTCCTTGGTGGTGTTTACCCCGGTTCATGACAACTTGGTATCAGAGCAGTCGATCCCTTCCCACGACTTCTGCTACCATGGTTCCTGCGACTCGTCCCCTTGCCGAGTCAATGGCCATCATAAAAGCTATCGCCGATAAGAACGCCAGCTACGACAAAGAGTGGGCGGACTGCTGCCTCAACATGTATGCCTTCTTTGAGAAGATCCTGAAGAAGCGAGAGAAGGCGCAGCAGCAAGAGGCCGCTCTGCGAGCAGAGGAGGCGCAACAAGAAACAAAGAGCAAGACTCATCATCCAGCACCAGATCCCCAACAAAATCAAGAACCGCCACAGCCATCCCCAAATCTTCCTCTGATCCTCTGCAGAACACCGGATCAACGCCGACAGTCGTCTACTTCAGCTCGTCCAGGGTCAGGGGCTACACCCGCAGCCGCCCGGTCAACCGGCGCTTCCGCAGCGTCTTCATCGCCTGCGGCGCTCGCCCTGCGTCCTGCGCCGCTGAGGACGCCCCTGCTTCTTCTGTCACCGCCGGCCCCTACCGTCGGTCGCAGCCCACGCCTCGCGCTGCCAAGCCGCCGCCGCCACCGCTCGGGTTCCGCGGCGTCGTCTCCGTCGGCTCCGTCGTTTCGTCCAGCGTCCACGCGGGCGCCGCCGCGGCCGAGGAGATCTTGGTCGTCTCCACCGCCGCCTTCCGCACCGCCTCCGGCCTTGGGCTGCTTCGTCCTACGCCGCCGAGCCACCTGGATCTGTCGCTGTCCGCTGCCAGATCCCCGCCGGAGCCGCCTTCGCCCGGGCCGCCGCTTCTGCAGACCGCCGCTCCTCCGGCCGCTCCGTCGGATCCGTGAGAGCAGCCGTCGCCGCCCGGGCTTCCTCTGCCGGTCGCAGCCGCCGCCGCCCGACCCGCCTCCGCATGTGTTGCAGCCGCGACCGCGGCCGCTCCACCGGCCACCGCCCGCTCCGCCTCTGTTTCCGCCGCTCGGTCGCCATCCTCCGCCCGAAGCCGCGCCGCCGTCTCCGCCGCGCGAGCCGCCACTCGGGGCTCCCCGTATCGCAGACGCCGCCGCCCGGGCCGCCTAGCCGTCTTCGCCCGGGCCGCCGTCGCCTGGGTCTCCTCCGCCACCACCCGCCCGGCTGTATCCGCCCGTATCGCGGCCGCCGCCGTTGTTCCCTCCGGCCGTGTCGCAGCCGCCGCCGCCTCGAGCCGCCGTCGCTGCCGCTCCGCAGGCCGCCACTTCGTCGACCGCCGCTCCTCCGGCGCCGCTACGCCGACCGCCGCCGTCGCCCTTGGCATCGCCCCTGGCCAACGCCGTTGGGTTTGAGGCGTGCGTGGGGTGCGGTCGGTTTCTAAACCGATCGACCGAAGACTTCAGTCGTTTTCCAAAAAAAAAAACAAAACAAAAAACAAAAAAAAATCAAAAAAATATAATAAAATAAAATAAAAGACGTCCTCTTTTGCAGGTATCATTTAGTCTTGTTCCGCTTGCATCTGGCCGATCGTCTCCATCCGCTGTAACACCCCGCCATCGTTCGTTTTCTACATCGGCGTCGAAGGTCTTCCATTGGCCGCCGTCTAGCAGCTCGAGGACGAGCTGCATGTCCGAGAGGGGTGTAGTGTCAGGGGTGTGGGCCTTGGGCCCAAGGCCCTGTCAGATTATTATTAGGAATTAGAGATTGGTTTCTATTTGAGTTAGAGATTGGTTTCCTTGTATTAGAGATATAGTTAGAGATATGATATTAGTTACTATATCTGTTAGAGATATGATTGGGATTAGATTCCATCTGTTAGGGGGAGCCATCTATATAAGGAGGCTACCGCATGCTATTGTAATCAAGCAGAGAATTATCAGTTTTCCTCGCCTAAACATCTAGTCTCCCTCTCGTTCTACGCCGACGCCATCCGACCATCTCCTTGGTGATGTTTACCCCGGTTCATGACAGATGCATTCCATTAGGCCCAAAACAAATAGGGAGCACAGAGACGTGGAGGGAACTACACAGGAATTAGCAGAAATTAAATTCTTATTTTATCTTTTTTTCAAGACTTTCTCATTGTAGTTTTACTGGAATTTCCAAAAGGAACATCTATTCCGAGTAAAACCACAGACCTTTGCCCTTGACGTCTGCTTTGAGTTTGTCTTTGAAACATGACTCAATTTCTCGGTATATCAAATCGTAAATAAAGCTATGATTCTAATTAGTGTACTGTGGAAGGCGACCTCAAAACTTGAGTGAACAGTGTACGTATTTGTATGATTTGCCACTAATTAAGCATGTGTTCTCAACATGATTAGTCTACACAAGCATCCATACGGTAAAAGTTTTTTTGTTGCCACCTTAAGCTTCTGACTCCTGAGAGTAGCAAGGTGAGGATAGCCAGCATCTGTTGCACACTTGCACTGCACAAGAGGTCAGGGAGGGATCATGACAATGCACCAATACTATACATTCAGGTTTCTGTCAAAATCACATCTACATCATGTTCTTGCATTATATGCCTCAGTTTATCCTCTTCCAGATTTTTAATCATACGGGGCCCATGGAGGCATATGCATCGTGTCAGCATCTAGTGTTTTGTTTCCATATTCAAGTGCTCATCTAATCAGCATGGTTGGATTATTTGTGGCACATGGCGGATTCTGACTTGGCCTATTGGGTTGTTTGCATTTGTGCTGTGGGGTCAACTTTGGACTGCATTATTATTTTTCTTTATCTGACAGAAAGGCTGGAGATTGTATTCCGATCCGATTCTTGGGATCCGATCCAGCCTTTCTGTCTTCCAGTTCTGTATCATCAGTTCATCACCATTCACCAGCATCCAGCGATGCTCCATATGATTGTAGAAGCTCTCATCATGAACTGAATTATGAATTTGAGTGCAGATTGTAGTACGAGTACTTGTTTCTATGGGTGCCGCCCATGCATGTCTCTTGTTTCTATGGTGACAAGTGACGAGTCAGCCTAATCCCATCTGGACATGATATGATAATTAATTGCTATGTTCCGTACAAAAGTGTGTTGTGTTAAAGGCTTAAAGCCAACATGTTATATAGTACCAGTGTGAGCTGCACAATTTGACGTGCTAAGTAGTGATCCCATGGCACTTCAACTTGCTAACTTGTTTGGTTACTCGCCAGTTGCACGAGCCTTAGTTTGATGGGAAATTTTTTCTTCTACCACTGCCTATTTGCTGTTTTTTTTGGCTCACAGAAACAGCCAAAAACTAGCAGGGTAAAAATGTGATTGCCAACCAGTAGCAGTCTAAAGAAGGATGTTGAGCATGGCAATCTTTTGACGAGCATCTTAGGTCTAATAAACATCCAGTTTAAGTCCTAAATCACTTTCGTGCCGTCTTCAGCATGTGGGGTCCATGCTGTAGTGGCCCCACCACTTGGGAGAGGGTGACGTGTGGTCCGGTGCTGACGAGGACAGGATAAAGGGGGCACACGTCACACCGTAAGGTATGTGCTTTCTTATCCTATTCCTTAGTTACATCCTATTCCTCTGTTAGTTACTGAAATGCTAAAAAGCAGCTTTGAAGTAAAAAAGAAGAGACTCATAACCTCCGTTTGTTTGCTTCTTCTTTCTTTCTTTCTTTTTGAAGGAATTTTTTTTCCTTTTTCATTGCCTCTATTTTTTTTTAAATTTCGAGCTGCACATGTGATACGAATCCACGGATGGAAAAAAAATCTCCAGACTCAACCGATTATGTTGAGACTCGAGAATCAAACTTGTTAAAATATCTATATTTACATAAGGATGAAGGGATTGTCTAGCTTCGGTTTTTCTTCGATGTTGAACGTGTTGTGTGAACTCAATTTGCCTGAGCTCGCGGTTTTTTTTTGTGATTTGTTTGGAGCATATTCTTTTTTTCTACGGTTAATGGGTTTCTTTGTGCTTTTCAAGATACCGATATACCGATATGTACAACGCATACGGTTTTAGATTAGAGAAGCTATTTGTAAAATCCATTTTAAAAAGCTGTGTGGTTTGTTTTGATTTTTTGGAAAAGCTAAAAACCTAAAAGAACATTAGCCATTTCCAGGCGTATAGCAAATTAGCTATTCACATGTGGGGTACCATGTCCATGCGATTCCAAGTGAGAATAAGTTGCAGTTTGACAAAATGTAAGGGTCTCCGTAGAACATAAGGGGTGGATTCTTTTAGGCTACGGTTTATAGCTTATGGCTATGATTTATGGTTTTTGGTCCTAGCGTAAACGTTTGTTGAATGAATCGAGTGCCGATAAACTGTTTCAAAAATACTATCTTGATAAGCCGCTTCGAAACAACGACGGAAAACTGTTTCGTTTGTTTATTTAAGAGAAGTCATAAGAAATAAACAGAAACTATATTGTTTCTAGTTCCTATAAAATTCCAGTGTCTGAAACATGGCCTAAATTTCTCGGTGTTACCTTGGCAAAGCGCTAAAAGTTGTCATTAGTTTGGAGTAGCACTTCCTTGTCAAACAACGAAGACAAGGCTAACCTATAGAGTTCAAACTAAATCAGCAACCAACAATCAGCGTGTTTTCCTTGATCGCCAAATCCAAGGTCCTAGATTCCTTCCTAATCTCGGCATCACTCCCACTTTTCTTCCCGTAACTGAAAAGGCGTAATTAAAAGGCAGCAACGCCAAGCCAACGGCTCGTCGTCGCCACCACCACCGTTTCCGCACGGAGCTCCAGCTCCACATCGAGCGCGCGAATTTTAAAGCACCCCTCCGTTGTCCCCTCTCGCTCGCTCGCGCGCGCGCGTCTAGGGTTAGGGTTTCGAGGCTCCCTCTTCTTCTCCTCCTCCTCCTCCCGACGCAGCCGCGCCCGCGCGCCATGAGGGTCCACCCGGCCCCGCGGAAGCGCACCATCGCCGTGCAGCGCTGCGCCGCCATGGCCGCGGCGGCCGGCGGCGGCGGGAAGAAGCTGCGGCGCCTCCCGCACATCTTCGCCAAGGTGCTCGAGCTTCCCTTCGCCGCCGATGCCGACGTCGCCGTCGAGGAGGACGCGGCGGCGCTCCGCTTCGTCGCCGCCGCGGACGGCTTCTCCCCCGCAGGCGCCCGAGCCCACGCCGTCGAGATCTACCCCGGCGTCACCAAGGTCGTCGTCCGGGACCTGTCTGCCGGCGTTGGCGGCGACGACAGCACCGCCGCGTTCGAACTCGACCGGTGGCGATTCCGCCTCCCGCCCTGCACCCGCCCCGCCATGGCCACCGCCACCTACGCCGAGGGCGAGCTCGTCGTCACCGTCCCCAAGGGCGCCGTCCCTGACGACACCGACGGCGACGGAGCCGCCGTCGTTGGAGGCGCCGGCGCCGAGAGCGTCCTCGTGCTTGTATAGTAAATCTAAGCCATAACTCCACTATTTTGCTCACTCGCCTGTTTCTAATATCTGTGTGATTTGAGATCATATTTATGGTAATAATAGGGCAGTAAGAGTAACAAATAATGGATATGAATCACTATTTCCTGTTAATTCTCTGTGGCTACGTCTGATCTGCTCATGCATTCTTGGTGATCTTGCCAGAGTCCACAGCGACAAATTGTTGTCAGTTTTGATGCTACATATGTAGTATATAGTTAGACGATTGGATGGGTAGATTAAGCATGAATTAGAATGCCAGCATATGGTGTAGTTGGGTTGGCTGGGTAAGATTTAAATGCAAGATGATTATATCTGAAGTCTGTTGATCTGGTTTGATGAGAAATCGGGAATCTTCTTGATGAGATGGTTTGATGAGAGATTGAGAATTAGCTCGTCAGTTATTCATGTTTTGTGGTAAATCAATGGTTGTGGATACTGGGAGTACTAGAGTTCACTGTGCGGTTTGCATGGATCATCTAAATTTGGTGGTGTGTATTGTGATCTAGTATCATTTAGCTGGAGCTTTTGAGCAATTACTTGATCTCGTGGCATTTGAGATGTGTAGATGCTTTGTGTAACTATAGTTATCTCGCAAGAGTAGTTATTCATGTGCGTGTTCTGTGTTGAATCAATGAAAATGATTGTGTTGCGTTTGGAGGTTAAGAAGTCACGGTTTGATTCAATTTGGTTTTCGTTTTCTTGTCATTTGGTCTATATCTTAAGCCTGGTCGCAATCTATGTATGTGCTGTTTCCAGTATATTGGATTGGTGATGCCTATTAATCAATCACCAATCCCTTCAAAGGCCATATCCATTTTGTACTGCATATATCACAGCAGGAACTTGCTTGTGTTTCATACAAAGTGCAATAATTGCATCCTTTATATCAATAGAGCGTATCCTATCACCTGCTGAGCATATATAGTCTTAGATTTTTCGTTGACAACTTTATTCCCCCCTTTTCATCTCAGCTTTTGCTTTCAGAAGATGCTCGATTTGCTTGTCAAACTAGCTAACTGCTGGTGGGGTGTTACCTGAATTCCTGGATTCTTTTCCTCTAAAATTTGAGGTTGTGGGAGTCTACTTGAAGCCTGAAAATTGGTATCTGATGAGTTGTAATTTCATTATTACCATGATAGCTACAAGTTAACTAATTTCTACTTCCATTTTAGTTATTGGAGGACGTGTATTGCTTAACATTCATTTTGTTTGGGGGATGCATATTATTTAAATTTGATGTCATAGACCCAGGATCCCTGTTCCTCCCAAAAAAAGGTTGCTTGGAGCAATCGCTTTCTCCGGTTTCTTTTTGTGCATTTGTTCAAGGGAGGTGAACTATCTATTCCTGTTAGTCTATTACTTGCCCATGGTTTTACTGGGCTGAATGTGTGGTAGGAGTAATTAGCACAGGCTTTTCCTTGAACTGTTCAACCTTTTTCATGTTCTTTCTGTTTTGCCTGTGAATTGTCTGTCGTGTACAAGTGATTTCATCTGAGATTGTTCATCCTGTTTTTCTTTTGGGGATTACTAGCGTCCGGATGTACGATGGGGCACTTCCCATCATACGCTCTAGTGCAACATTGGTAAATTATTTGTGCAATAATTGTAATCGTCATATGCAACAAAATGCATAATAACATTAGGTAAAATTGAGAAAAAAAATATCATTTTCTCACAAAATGCATAATACCATGAATATATGATTTTTGCAAAATGAAAATTTTAGAACCGTATAACAATGTAACATTTGAAAATGATAGCTGCAACATTTGAAAATACTTAATGCAAAAAAAACCCTAGAACAATAGATCTATGCGAATAAAACTGAACTCTTACTGAAACAATAGAAAAGACTTATTGCAATAAGGAAAAAAAAAACTTGCTGCAGCACCCGAGAACAAATAAAATCACCATGAAAATCAGCAGATAGAAATATTAACATCCAACTTACAAGGGTGTGCATAGCGTTCATAGCAAATGAGACATAGCACACCGGTTGCGAGCTGCAGGGACCTTGCCCCTTCCGAGAGCAGCAGATACCTCATAGTGACTGTCACCGAGCAATCAGAGAATAACGTGGACCGTGGACCTAGCAGTGAGCGTAACCAGGCAAGCGAAGAGCAGCGGGGACTACGGCAACACCAGGGCACGCAGAGAGCGACGGTGGCGGCGGCCACACAGATACCAATCAGCACTCACCATTGTAGCCCAGATCCCACACCCATTGCGATGGGTGTTGCCGGCCTCAATCATGCATGTCGACGCTAGGGACACAGAGGGTGGCGACGGCCTCAAGTCGAGCGGCTCTAGCGACGAGGGCTGCGGCGGCCATGCAGAGAGTGCAGTGGTCGCGGGAAAACTGAGGGCAGTAGCGGCCACGCAGCGAGTGGCGTAGGGACGAGGAGGCGAGGGCGGCGGCAAGTGGTGCAGCAGAGGTAGCAGCACCTGGTAGTGGTGGAATGAGTGGTGTAGAGGTATCAGCACCTGGTAGTGGTGGAATGAGTGGTGTAGAGGAAGCAACGTGGGGGAGTGGAGATGCGTCCGATACGAAACGTCTTATCGGGCGTCGGTATACTATCATTCTTGTTTTCTTTTTTCCTATTTTCCCTACATCTTTGTCCCTGCCCATTCTTTAGTGCAAGTGTGCAACTGCAAATGCATATGTAAAGATGGTGAGATAGTGACATTATCCTATCTCGGGGGAAATGAAAGTCTGAGAAATTTTTATCTTTTTTCCTGAATCTTTCTCTGGGGAGTGGAAGCAACAAAAATTTGAGAATCTTTACCCCGTTTCTTTTTTAAAAAATTTGGCACGCCGACATTTTCTCGGTTGCGTTGCAAAACTGAAAGGTAGAAAAATATTGTGTCCTTTTCTGGGAGGAAAGCGATGCCTTTGTGTTTTCCTAGTCATTGCAGATGCAGGAGGGTGTAGAATCTTGATTTGCCTCGACCAGAATGTTCAGTATATTGAGTCACAATTCCAGCCAAGGAATTGCAATTGCCATGCCCTTTCTGTTGCAGGCGTCTCCCTTGCGTTAAGAAGATATTTTTCGCCGAGGACGGTGTAAACACTGGGAAATGGTCAGGAGACTTGATGTTGGCCTTGCTTTCTTGAGTCTTGATTGGCATTTTGATCGTATGAATGTGTGGCAATGACTGAATTTGCGCCGCAGCTCACAAAGCAGGACACACGGGACAAGAACTTCGAAGTTGCAACTTGCAATTCCGAGTCTTGATTGGCATTTTGATCTAACATGAGAGGACGTGGTGTAAACACTGGGAAATGGTCAGGAGACTTCATGTTGGCCTTGCTTTCTGAGTCTTGATTGGCATTTTGATCGTATGAATGTGTGGCAATGGCTGAATTTGCGCCGCAGCTCACAAAGCAGGACACACGGGACAAGAACTTCGAAGTTGCAACTTGCAATTCACATGCATGTTCCATAGCACTCGGAAAGGAACAGAATCTTTTGTTAAAAATGTGGTAAAGCCACTATGCCCACGAACAAAATCTTTTTGTTAGAATTGTCGTAAAGACTACAGCAAAGCGATCTCACCAAATACTACTACCAGAAAAGAGAGAGAGAGAGAGAGAGACAGAAATAAAGCACAAGAGCTACGCAATAGGAATCCACATCTACATCAAGGCGCACGAACACTCACAGGACGGCAAAACCGAATGCACGCATGCTTCTGCTTGCCTGCGTGCTATCAGCCACGACACGAGCCATGTGACCATACCCCACGCAATAATGATCTAACATGAGGAGCATCATCACTCACTAGCCCAAGGCCTTCCTCCTCGTCCAAACCAACCCCAGCTGCACAACAGCTAACACGAACGGTAAATATACACCACCAAACACCATCAATCTCAAGTACAAGAACAATCAAGACCACAACACATCAATACAATACACTACGGCATAGATAAAATAAAATGCCTTTAATTAAGTCCATGGTCCATCCAGTACTGAAGAATTACAAGCTGATTTTTTGGGTTTTTTTTTTGTTCTTGTTCCTGAATAGAATTACATAAGGCGGTAAAAGTCTCGCGGATAGCATACATAATTTACATCCAGGTTTTCTTAGTGGTACAAAGTAGTGATCTAAATGAGAGAACTAACACAAAGCATCTAGCAGTAGTGGTAGTAAGAAAAGATGAGATGCGATGCCCAACCTACCGTTTGTAGTCAGTCGCTACAAAATAGGGCCATTGCGCGAAATTGAGTCGTCGGCATCATCAGTTGTTGTCATGTCATTCATCAGCAACTTTTCTGACTCATCCTACCGGTAGTAAGCCTGGTGGAAGGCAGGCGCCATTCCACTGTTGTAAGCTCCCATTCCATTGCTGTAACCGCCATAGGCGGTGGGGTAGCTTATGGGAGGGGAAGAGTATGGCATGGCAAGGCCAACATTGGCCATCTCCTCGGCTGGGTAGACATATGGCTCCCTGATCGCCGGTGGGCTCCGGTTACAGTAGAGGCCATGTCCAGCCGGCCTGTCATAAGGATAGGGGGAGGCCGTGGCATATGATGTGTGAGAGGGGGAGGGCGTGGCATATGATGTGTGGGATGGGGAGGCTGTGGAATATGATGTGTGTGAGGGGGAGCGGACAAATGTGGCAGCAGCTGGGAAAGAAGACACGCATGCATTGTTAGCGAGACGACCAGCCTTAGCAGGAGGCATTGGGCCTCCATTGCTTGCCCGGATGCGCTTGTTGGCAGGGCCACTGCTACCGCCGCTGGAGGCGCTTGAGGCTGCCTTTTTCTTCTCGGTCTTGGCCTTCTCCAGTTCTTCAAGCTGCTTCTGAAGATCCTCCAGTGGAAACTCAGCTTCCAGTTTGCGGTCTTCAATGCACTTTATAACAGCTCGCAGCGCAGATTGCACTTTCTTGTTTGCATTGCTCTGCAAGGTAAATTTATTAGATTCCATTTGGGTTCCATACAACAAACAAACACAATATAACTGAATCTACACAATAGGAAAGGTGATCAACTGAAATTTATAAGTAGCAGAGAGGATAAATAGCACGAACTGCATTAAGAAACACATATTACCAATTTACCATTGTTAACAAGAACAGCTTGTAATGATTTTACTTACTAAATTCACTAGCACTTTTGAGTTCAGATAGGTGCTTTAGAATTGCTATTAGACGTACCCCAAATTGGCCACTGCTAGTGCTTGAATTATCTGAAGCAGTGGATGATGACTTCTTTGAGTCCTCCAGGTAGGACTTCAGAAGAGGAACTGGGGGAAACTTCTCCTCAAGACCAGCCTCACACGCGAAATTCACTGCGTCAAGCTGCTGCCCCTTAGCAATTAGTTCCTCAACGATATCTGCAAAAGGAAATCATGTAGTCACTGGTCTAATCAAGTCGGGAAAATTGAATATATAGGACCAAGTTGAGGCTGTTTTAGCAAAACAGGATCATGTTATTTGCACTTGTAAATATAGGACCGAGTTGGGCACATTCTTGAAAATATGGTATTTTCCCCATTTTAATTTCATTTTCATTTTCCAGCCTTTTTTCTCTACGCGAAATGACTATTTTGCCCTCCCTCCTTCCTTCTTCCTCCCTCGCCTGGCCGGCTGCAGGCCGCCGGCCGCTCCCTCGCCCTGCCCCGCGCCGCGCCGCCGCTCCCTCGCCCCGCGCCGCGCCGCCGCTCCCTCGCCCACAGCTCACGAGGCGAGGGAGCGGCGGCGCGGCGAGGGAGCGGCCGGCGCGGCGAGGGAGCTGCCGGCGGCCTGCAGCCGGCCAGGCGAGGGAGGAAGAAGGAAGGAGGGAGGGCAAAATAGTCATTTCGCGTAGAGAAAAAGGGCTGGAAAATGAAAATGAAATTAAAATGGGGAAAATACCATATTTTCAAGAATGTGCCCAACTCAGTCCTATATTTACAAGTGCAAATAACTTGGTCCTGTTTTGCTAAAACAGCCTCAACTTGGTCCTATATATTCAATTTTCCCAATCAAGTCTGAGCAAGATCATGACTGATTACTTGCCATCAAGAAAACACTATTGAAGTGACCAAGGAAATAGAAAACAGTCCACACAGAAGCATCAGGTATGCAATAGTGAAGGTACCCAGGAAGGCAAGCCCAAACTATGAACACCATGAATTTGGCAGCAAGGTCAATGGTAATAAAAAACAAACAATTAGATACAGCAGGGCATAGGCACTAACTATCACTGTTGTAGTAACATGACATGACAAACTAATAGAATGTAATATGTGTTGGAAAACAGAAAAGAAGGCTGTTAGGCACTTTCTGGCACAGCAGTAAGATGTGTACCACTGGAACAGTCCAGCAATTTGATGTTAACGATACTGCAGAACGGAATTTGCCTTTCACTCTAAGGAAACAGAACTGTAGACACAAGAATCTGACATCTAAAGGCTAAAGCAATGGCCCCAAGACTAGCACCACTAAGAATGATGGCGATCAGGACACCAGACACAGCTAGCCACTTGACAAACGCTAGACAACAACCTTTTCTAGCACATGGCTATGACAGTGACCACCCATCCCAGCAAAAGACATGGCTTACTCCCAAAACATACTCCATCCTAATCATAGTACTACCAAACCCTTACACAGAAATTAGCAGTTTAGCACTAATTAGCACAAAAAAAGATATTTTTTCTTCTTCCAAAGCCTATTGCTATGCTACTACTGCTCTGATCTACAAGTTCTCAATGGCAGCCAATGACTCCTAGTGACAATTCAATGCTAGATCTAGGCCAATTTACACAATTGTACATTGGCCCTCTCCCAATTACTCATCTGAATACCCAAAGGTCCACCATTTCAGCGCTTGATATTCACAGCACTTAAAGAACTAGCAACAAGAATGTTGTAAAAACGCCACAATAATGAGGCAGCAAGCAAGAAATGGGTAGATACCAGCCATCTCTTCCTCAAGGCCGAGGGCGAGGGCGAGGCGGGGCATCTGTCGGCGCCAGGAGAAGCTGACCACAATCCTCCGGTACAGTGGCCTGTCCTCCCTCTCCGCAACGGCGAAGGTGGCCACGTGCTGCAGGAAGGCGTGCGCATCGGGCGGCTTGGCCCCCTCCACCCCACCCTTGCGCTCCGCCGCCTCCTTCCACTCCCTCGCCATGCGCCGCGCGCGCTCCCGCGCGGCCCGCGGCACCAAGGGCCGTGCCGCCCCGATCTCCGGGTCCGGGTCGGCCAGCGCCGGCACCGCCGCCTCCAGGATGAGCACGCACGCCCAGGCCAGGTCGGCCGGGTTCTTCACCTCCCGCCGGTCCACGGGGAACACGTCGGCGACCGCGTCCATGACGAACTTGGCCGGATCCACGCAGCACTTGAGCGCGGGGGGCATCTCCGCCCGCAGCGCGTCGGCCTCCTTGCGCCGCGCGACCACGAACCCGAAGAACGCCGCGGAGTCCATCCTGGCGCAGAGCGCCCTCAGGCTCTCGGCGACGCCGGCCGCGTCGTCGTCGGAGGGGGACGACCCGCCGCCGCCCGCGGCGGAGAGTGCGTCGAGGTGGTCGAGCGCGCGGGTGACGGAGCCGTGGATGGAGAGCTCGCGGCGGCGGAGAGAGTCCAGCACGCGGTGGGTGCGCGCCTCCGCCGCGCGGCGCTTGTGGCGGAGCGAATCGGAGCGCGCGGCCAGCCCGCGCTCCAGCGAGGAGAAGTGCTCCGCGAGCTGCTGGTACAGCCGCGTGCAGCTCGCGAGCAGCTGCTGCTGCCGCTCCAGCTCCGCGAACCCCGCGCTCACCATCGCGCTCGTCACCCCCTCCCCCTCCCCCGCCACCGTCGAGGCCATGGGGCTCCCTCGAAACCCTAGGCGCTCGATCGGCGAAACCCTAACGCCAAATCCCTTCCAGTGTTTCTCTCCGATGCGTGCGTGTGTCGAATGGAACCGGCGCACGTCACAGCAGCACGGTGGCGCATAGCGGCGAAGCAAATCACCGTAGAAAATCACTGTAGCGATATAGTACGGTAAAGGCGGCCGAGGGGTGGGTAGGGGAGGGGAGGCTCCCAATGGGGATGCGACGCGTGGCGATTGCGGCACCGTAAAGCGGTCGCGGGAAAGTGGAGGCTGGCGTTGGGGTGGTCTTGTGTTACGCGGGCGGGGGAAGGTGTGTACAGGTTACAGGTGGGGTAGGAGACGCCGTGGGGCCACCGTGTCGGTGAAGGGAGGACAGTGGGTTGATACAAGTGGAGGGAAAAGTTATAGGCGTGGTGTGGTGGCGAGGCGTGGCGTGGCGGGAAGGGAAGGGGGTGGGAGCAGAGCAAAGTGCACCCGGGAATGTACCCCGGTAAATGGGACCAGCACGGTGGCTGGAAGTAATCCCTGCCAAATTCTACTGCATGCTCAAATATAGGGTCTATTCTTTTTAGCTGGAATTTATGATTTTTAGCTTTTAGCTGTAGTTTATGACTTTTAGGCTGTTTGTACGAGAGATTATAGAGTAACAGAAACTCACATACAGCTTGTGCCGATATAAATGAAGTCGGTAAAGTATGTACTACAATTAATTAGTAGATCCTATCTTGAAAAGATACTCAATTTAAAAGTTAATTACTGTAGAATAGCCAAAAAGTAACTTTTAAAAGCTGGAAAAAACAGGGCCATATACTTTTGGCTTTAACTTATAAATAGTAATATATTATAAAAAATTATGTGTGATTTTAGCCGATATAAATAAAGTCGCTGTAGTGTATACTATAATCGATTAGTAGATCCTGTCTTAAAAAACTCTTTGTGTGAAAACTAGGCATTGTAAAAAAATTATTTACTATAGAAAAATAGTTTTTAGAAATCATCCATTATACAAAGCCGGGGGGATTCCCGGCCGGGGACCGCGCCCACGTCGCCCCTGCGCGCGCTCCGGCCGGCGCGTGGCGCGGGGATTTCGGTACGGTCAGGCAGCCTTTTTTTACGAAAAAGCCCCTTCGTTTTCCCAAAATTACGTAAAGGTCCTCTGTTATCGCAGAAAGGTCCCTGGATTTTTCAAAAAAGACCCTGCGCATATTTATTTTTCGTTGATAACGATCCGCAGTTTCCGAAATTACGTGCAGGCCCTCGGTTCTTTCAAAACAACCCTTGATCTTTACGAAAAACCCCTCTGGTCTCCTTTTATTGCGAAAAGCCCCTCGCTTTTTTTTAAAAAAACCTACGCTTTCCTTTAGCTACGAATTTTCGCTTCTTTTACTTCGATACACACGGTGGCTGGCGCGGCGTGCCGCCGCGCCTATGAGGCTAGTCAGTATAAACAAGACAACCACTAGCACACCGTTGCTCTCCTCTCGCATTCTTTCCATCTCCTCGTCAGCTAGCCTTGTATACTGCTAGCATACGGCAAGCACACTGATGAATGAAACAAGCAAATAAGTTCATTGTAGAAGGCATTCATATTAGCTTTTACTGATGGTTTTTTTAGTTTTAGCTTATGAATAGTACCAGCTTATAGAGATACACTCGCGTACGATTTTGATCGATATAAACGAAGTAATTATAGTGTATACTATAGTTGACTAGTAAATCTTTATTTAAAAGTTAGATGTTATAAAAAATTATTTATTATAAAAAAACGGTTTATAGGAGTCATTGTGAGCAGAGCTTACGTATGATGTGAGAAAAGTTATGTTAGCTTGTTGCCGTACGTTCGACACGATGTATGATGTGAGACGGATGACAGGACTAAGCTGATGGAGCAATTAATAATAGTTACGGCTTGTAATAGTTCTCGTGAAGTTTTGATGCAAATACAATTAATCGATACATTAAGGAAAATGAACAACTGCATCAAACTAGCCCCTAGGAAAAATGAACAACTGCATCAAACAAGTTTTGCGTGCTAATAATAGTTGTAGGAAAGCATCATGTGTAGTTTAGGCTTTGTTTGTTGATGTTTACCAAGAAGGTTGGCCTCAAGATATCAAGCAGCCGGTATATATATGGGTTTGATAGAACCAGATACTAATTGCATTGCCAGATTCAGGAGGAAGATCGAACAGATAGGGATGAGTCATGACACCTAAGACCCAACATGTCCATTAGGCAAACCACTGCCCGAACTGTTCTTATCTGATTATACATGTTAAGAAATAAATGAAGAATAGACGAACAGTGATGTAATCGACACAATCAATCACCAAGAATATAATAGATCAATCACCAAAAGACACAATTGAGAGAGAATACCAAAAAATATATATTTTTTTATTAATTTCAGATCCAATCTCATATTACATAGGCTTCTCTATTTATAGTCTACATCACATAGGGGTAGTTCTGATATTTGTCCACACCGTAACCTTCTAGGTTTCGTAACACTCCGCTTGGGCGAATACCACGACATACATATGCCTCATTAAAACTTCTCCCAAAAACTGTTCCTTGTGTCGCATTTGTTGCCTTATTAAAACCTTCACGTGAGAAAACTTCAGAAAAACTCACAAAGGGAAAAGGAGTATATAATATTAGATCTCCAGGATCATATATAAGTCTTCTAGTCTTAAAAAAGGGTTATGGTTTAGGAATTTACTCCCCCTAAACCTTGTAATTCGATAAGTCGTCTTATCCTTATGCCTCGTACGCACCTTCGGAGCTCGTGGGGATAAAAGAATTTAGGAGTAATATGCTTCATGAAATTATTTTTAACGTAGTCCATTTGCATCTGTGCCACACAAGCTGTGTTATCTTCATAGATAATAGTGGAGTTATCAATGGTATTTATGCCACATGACTTTTTGATGTGACTAATCATTCGCTTGAGCCAAGGTTTATTTAAATGACCATGAATACCACAATATGCATATGCCTCATTAAATCTCCTTCTAAAAACCAGTGAAAAAAAAGAAATGGAGAAAAGAGTACATAGCACACGTTAAATTTCATTGCATTTGTTGCCTCATTAAAACCCTTCAAGTAAAAGACCCAATAGGAAAACTCACTGAGGGAAAAGAGTACAACACTTATCTTCAAGATTTATAATCTGTCTTCATGATTTATTATGATCTTTAAGACCTTTATCATGTACATCGATTGGACTTATACCATTAGGTGGTAAAACCTTCAAGGTAGTGATCATCAAGTTAATACCTTCTAGGTTATAAAACCTTCAAGGTAGTGATCATCAAGTTAATACCTTCTAGGTTAGACTAAGTCAATATTTTCTAAATCTCGTGTATAACTATAAAGGTTTAGCATATGCTCCCCCGAAGACCACTCTTAGTGAATATCGATCTTTACAGGGATCCTTGAACCATCGCTTTCATCACCTCATTATTTCATAATGACTCATCAAGTCTGAACTAACAGGTTCCAAGACATTCATCTACGATTATGGTTCGGCCTCAATTGCTTCCTTTCATTTTCTTTACCCAATATGAACATTTCAAGTGCTCGGCCATGGACTTTGGTTCCGGATTTATATTCTCATACGAGGAAATTTAGCAATTTTAAAGGCAAACTGGTTGTCGATAACTTTTCTCCAAATATCCTCATAATTGAGTGCCTTTTAATGTTTAACCAAATCTTCGTCATTTCCCAAACGAAAAGCTCTGTGTTCCCCAGTATTGTAGTATGCGCATGTCTTATTACTGGGGTTTTCATCTTCATGACGAGGCTCTTCATGAGGTTTTTCACCTTCAAGGTGAGTTCTCTTCTAGAGTATTTAAGGAGTGTTTAATGATTATTTTGACTAGTGTTACAAGACTTTGGATCTATAGGTATCCCCGTAGACTTTAGATCACTGACCAATAAGTCAACTTTGCAAAGATAGATATAATATTCAACCTGGGGTATTCCAAAGTGACATATTTGACCTGGTTAAGAATATTATATTTTAATAGCATAATATACATCTACAGGATGCTCTTAAGAGCATAAATATTTTACTACCACATAAAATATGACCATCTATTAATCTACATGGAATATAATATATTCTGCTACAATATAATTCTAGTTTAACCACCCAGATGAAACAATTATTTGCCAGGAATATATGTGATTAATTAGGAGGTAATTTATATGCATGTTATAATTTATGATGCCAAATAAGTATGACAGATTTAGATAATTCGAGATGATTAAAATCCAACAGATCATCTAGTATTTTGAGAGTTATATTTTCTTTAGGCAAATAGCTATAGCTTCCAGTGGCATATGTACGACAGCTTCATGCTATCACGTAATCCCCATGTATATGGTCGCATGCTAGCGACTAACATATTACTGGGGACAAATCAATTACCCTTTAAGGTTGCAATGATTTTCATTTACCAACATTGTAGATACCAATTTCAATTATCTCTCAAATAAACTAGATTATTTATAGCTTCAAGCTTATTTGCTTCTGGATTTGACCTAGGATATGCCTCTATACTTGTCATTACTCTTGTGCCTCGGAGGTTCCAATATTCCTCATATGCCCCAAATTCTCACTCTTTTCACGCCAACCATAAAATTCCAAGTGAGAGCATCTGCTTCTAGCATTTGCTTTGAATTAACTCAGAGTTTTAGCAATAAATTGCTATTATACTACTTCAAGAGTAAAATTTTATTAGCATGAAGCTGACATAAACTTTGTAATATGGAAGATGGGGTTATATATAGACTTTAAGTCTTTGGGTGTAAGTTATTATGTACTTATTTGATATTCATAGTATTTTCTAGTCAAGGTGATCCTTCTGAGATTTAGCATTTGACTAGATTTCTTGTGTCTTCAAGAAGGACAATTTTTCTATTGCCATCTGGGCATTAATGCATAAAGAACTAGTGAACTGAGGCATATCATTCCTTTCAAATGTCAGGCATAATATTTACAAAATTTATTACATGCATGATTAATTATTTTACTGTAGGTAAGATATGCTACTGGTAATGTATTCTATTAAGCAACTATTCAGCAAAGGTAAGGCTTTAATAGAACAACTTACACCAAATAAATTTATGGCATCTAGGTAATAATTATCTAATGCACAATTTCAGCCTAAATCAAAAGATAAGAGGTGCTCTTCATGAGTAAGATCAAGCTCGACAGGAGTTATATCTATACCATTGATGCTACTCATATAGGAAAATGACATCTAAATAAAGTTAAGGGATAACTAGGAGAATGCTACTAATCTCTATATTGTTCACCGTAGGCATATTTTTGCTTATGAATGCATCTGTTTATTAGTAACATACATGTTACCTAAACTTAGTCCAGAGACAATATGGTGTAAGACTGAGTAATACTCGTGTGCGGTCTTCTAGTCCTAGAAACAGAAGTAAATCCTGGCAAAGTGCCTACAAGAACACAAGTAATACTTTACAGGTTTGGCCATCCTTTCAGAGAAGATCCTTTCATATAGTCATTCTTTAGGATAGAGTAGAGCAATACCTCATAAATTACAAAGTTTTTACCTTTCAGCTATAAAAGGTAGCTATGTCAACGTTAGGCTTGACAGTGGTATGATAATGAAATAAGCCTAGTTGATACAATTATAGTCATTTGAGGCAAGCGAATATCCACTTAGTAATGCCCAAAGTCCTACAATATTCATGCAATTTTCTACATGCTTATTGCTGGTAAGTAATTTCAAATGCATGAAATGAATGTAAATAGTAAAGATTTACTTATATCTATTCAATAGATAATTTATCATTTCCCAAGTTTTTCCTAGCAATATTGGGATTTTCTGATAATTATTAAGGCATTTAAGCAATTTTCAAAATTACTAACCCATTAAATAAATCCCCAAACACACAATGCTAGGAAATAAACCATAAAAGAAATATGATGATTCCAAGGTATAGGAGGTTGAGGAGACGAGATGAACTGCAGTGGAATAGGCTGAGCTCCTCCCTATCCGGGGCTCGGCAGGTGCAACGGCCAGTAAGGAGTCCCGTTCATCACCGCTGCGTGGGTGAGTGGAGGGAGGTTGTAAGGATTTCCCCTTACCCTCGTTTGAGGACGAAAGCTCCACGCACACTAGTGGCCTACGGGGGGTTTCGAGGGGTTCTCCCGGAGGCGCACCAGTTAGAATGTCTTCTTGTATTTCTTTTGAGCTCAAGTTATAAATAAAGATATACATGGGGTATTTATGGACTCTTGGTCCTATAAAAATGACTAAAATACCCCTCAATAAGATAACTAGTTTATGAATAAAAGCGAAGGGTATTACTATCTTTACTAAGTATAACTGTAATTTTTCAATCTGTATGTAGGTGTTTTCCATGGTCAGGCCCGTTAGTGAAAGAGTAAAATTATTCTTCAAACAGTTGATACAAACCTTCAGTTATGTTCATTGTCTGAATAATTTTCAGACATCCCGAAGAATCTTTCATACTTACGGTGATGGTTCCCCAAATCTATACTGCATTTCATTATAATTTTCAGACATCCCGAAGAATCTTTCATACTTACGGTGATGGTTCCCCAAATCTATACTGCATCTCATTATGCTATATTGGTTGTTGCCACTTCCCTCCTCCTTGCCATTATACTAGCCTACAAGGAGATAGTAAAGCTACCTAAGAGGCTAAGGGCCTGTTTGGCAACGGCTGCGGCTTATGGCTTTTGGCTGAAATTTTTGAATTTTGGCTGTTTACGGTACAGATTACGGAGAGAGAGATACTCACTTGCAATTTTGGATAGTTACAATACAGCCTTCAGCTGGCTGTATGGACACTTACAACCCACTTAGTTTTTTCGACTAATACAGCCTATTATATGAATAGGCTGATAAGTGGGTTTTCTCTTGAATCAAAGTTTTAATAAGTGGTATCAGAGCCTAGGTGAGAAGCGAGTTGCTGAAAAAATCGTCTCGACGATTCTGTTTTGCACTCGTCTCGCGTAGCGCTCCCGAGGCATCCGCTCCGCTCGTCATCATGTTTCAGCAGTCTTCTCTACGGTCCAGGAATTCTTGCGCCAAGGACAAAGCAAGAATTCAAGAGAGTGAGACCAAAGAGGCAAGACAGAGAGAAGAAAAAGCAAGCGTCTCGTCGCAATAGGAAAAGAAAAAATCACATCCAGCACCTGTGTCCATGCAAGGGAAAAGGAAGACAAGTCCCTTGTGTCAGGAGAGAGAGTAATTTTCTTATGCGCCAAGAACAGAAGACATTAAACAAGCACGTCAATCAAAGTTGTGAAGCCCTAGAGAAAAGCAAGTTGCACCAGGACAGAGAGAAACAAGATGGAGAGAGAGAAGCGAGACGCAATTTAGATGAGCGTTGAGCGATTGCGAGAGCTCTGTATTTCAAGCGAGTGAAAAGAGAATCTGGTACATTGCCACCAAAAATTACGAACGCGTTATTAACATGCACCACCACGGGCGATAGGGGACAACATGGTAAAAGTGACATATATGCGCACGAGGGAGCGGGTGAGACGGGACGACATGGATAGACTAACATTGTGCAGGCCAGGGAGTGGGTGAGGGGGCCCGGTATGTCAAGCCAACACATGTCTTAAGGAGGGAGCGGGCAACGGGGTACAGTACAGATAGACTGGTATTTCTGCGGGCAAGGGGGCAGCACCAAGGGAGGACATCCCTCCTCTCATATCGCTAATTATGATTAAATTATCACAAAATAACATGGCAAATTTGGAGCACATAAAATTTCCAAAAAAATATGCAATTAGGTCGACTGTCTTGGAAGGTTCCATATAAAATTTTATAATTTTTGCTGCTCGTTTGCTATATGTAACAATTGCTACAAATATCAAAATCGTATGACTTTGTTAGCAATATTTAGAGGGGATAAAATTGTAAAAAAAATTACACAATGAAGTCCAGTGGGCACGGTTTAGACAGTAGATTTCCTATAAGTTAAATTCATGATTAAATTAATCCAAATAAACATGGTAAATTTGGACCACATAAAATTCTCAAAAAATTACACAATAACTATAACTTTATCGAAGGCTTCACGTAAAATTTCATAATTTTTGGAACTAGTTTGCTATATGTAAAACCTCATACAAATACCAAAATGTTATGAATTTTCGAGCAATATTCACAATAGATAAAATTACCCAAATATTACACTGTGAAATATATTGTGCCAGGAGGCTGTACATAAAGTTTTGTAATTTGTTGAGCTCATTTGATATATTTAAAAATTCTAACAAATACTAAATGGAAAAAAACTAGAACAGGTAATTAAGCTGGCTAATCAGCCAGCTTAATCACTTGCCGTCCCTTGGCCGGGCTGCAGGCCTACCTGCCGTCCTCTGGCGGGGTAGTAGGTGTCTACCGCTGACGACCCATTTTCGGGGTCTTTTTAGTAGGCTTTCTATTGAGCTCTCAGGTGCCTTACGAGCGATCCGCAGTGACAATGGTACGGAGTTCAAGAATTTCTACTTTGAGAGGTTTTGCGATGAGACAGGTGTAGAGCATCAGTTCTCTTCTCCATACGTCCCCCAACAAAATGGTGTCGTGGAGAGGAAGAACCGTACCTTGGTCGAGATGGCCAGGATGATGCTTGACGAGTATTCTACACCTAGGAAGTTTTGGGCTGAGGCTATAGCCACCGCGTGCCATGTTTCGAACAGAGTTTTTCTGAGGGCACACTTGCATCGCACTTCTTATGAGTTAAGATACGGGCGAAAGCCTAGTGCCTCTCATTTTCGCGTGTTTGATTACAAGTGCTTTATTCTGAAGTCTAGAAACCTAGATAAGTTCGAGTCATGATCTTGTGATAGGATTTTTCTGGGTTACTCGACTTCTTCGCGGGCATATAGGGTTTGGAACTGCGAGTCTAGTAAAATGGTAGAGACCTGTGAGGTGACTTTCGATGAGGCCAGTCCAGGGACTAGGTCTGATATCTCAGGTTTAGTAGAGCAGTCCGAGCCCATCTTTGTGGACGATGAGGAGGATAGAGATGAGGGTCATCTACCCGATCCAGTTCCTCCTCCCCTTAAGGTGCCTGCTTCTACCACTGCACCTCGAGGAGATCAGCCCATTCCTTCCGCATCTTCTAGAGCTAGTGGCTCTATTCCTACCTCGTCAGTTCATGAGGTAGAGGCCACTTGTTCCTCTCATCTAGGACCTCCCCGTCATATCCAAAAAGACCATCCTTCAGAGCAGATGATTGGAAATCTCTTTGAGCGAGCCACACGTTCAAAGTCTAGCATGTCTCACTGCTGTCTCCACTCTGCCTTCCTTGCTTCTTTCGAGCCCAAGGATGTTAGTCATGCTCTTTCTGATGAGTCTTGGGTCAATGCTATGCATGAGGAGTTAGAGAACTTTGAACGGAACAAGGTCTGGTCGCTTGTTGAGCTCCCTAGAGGTCATAATGTCATAGGTACCAAGTGGGTGTTCAAAAACAAGCAGAGTGAGGACGGGGTAGTTATTTGAAACAAGGCTAGATTGGTAGCTCAGGGTTTCTCCCAGGTTGAGGGTTTAGATTTTGAGGAGACATTTGCCCCTGTAGCTAGGCTAGAGGTTATTAGGATCTTGTTTGCATTCGCAGCATCTAAGAGCTTCAAGCTTTACCAGATGGATGTCAAGAGTGCCTTCCTCAATGGGTTTATTAAGGAAGAGGTCTATGTTAGGCAGCCTCCAGGTTTCGAGAACCCAAATACCCAAACCATATCTACAAGCTTTCCAAAGCTCTGTATGGACTTAAGCAAGCCCCTAGAGCTTGGTATGAGAGGCTTAAGTCCTATCTGTTGAGTTATGGATTTGAGATGGGTAAGGTAGACAAGACCTTGTTCATTCGCATGCATGGCAATGACCTTCTACTCGTCCAAATTTATGTGGATGATATCATCTTTTGTGGCTCCTCTCATGCTCTTGTTTCGCAGTTCTCTGATGTCATGAGCACGGAGTTGAGATGAGCATGACGGGCGAGTTGACCTTCTTCCTTGGCTTCCAGATCAAGCAGACTCGGGAGGGTACCTTCTTGCATCAAGGTAAGTACACTCGAGACCTCCTGAGACGCTTTGATATGAGTGATGGCAAGCCGGTGTCCACTCCTATGGCTTCATCAGCTTCACTTAATCCAGATGAGGATGGCGAGCTAGTTGATCACAAAAAGTACAGAAGCATGATTGACTCTCTCTTATACCTCACTGCCTCGAGACCGGACATACACTTCTCTGTGTGTCTATGTGCTCGGTTGCAGGCTTCTCCTCGCGTATCTCACCGTCAGGCGATGAAGCTCATCTTTCAGTACCTTTGAGCTACCATAGACTATGGTATATGGTACTCTTCCTCATCCTGTCTGTCTCTTAGAGCCTACTCCAACGCAGACTTTGCTGGCTGTAGGATAGATCGGAAGAGCACTTTTGGCACTTGCCAATTCATTGGTATTTCTCTTGTTTCTTGGTCTTCTAGGAAGCAGTCTGGTGTTGCACAGTCCACCACAGAGGTCGAATATGTTGCTGCCGCCAGTTGCTGCAGCCAGATACTTTGGATGGCTTCGACCCTACGGGACTTTGGGTTAGTTGTAGACAGTGTTCCACTCTTTTGTGATAACACTTCTACTATTAACATTGCTAAGAACCCAGTGCAGCATTTCCGGACCAAGCACATTGATATCAGATATCACTTCCTTAGAGACCATATGGAGAAGGGTGACATAGTGCTCCAGTTTGTGGAGAGTGACCACCAGTTGGCTGATATTTTTACCAAGCCTTTGGATAACTCTAGGTTTTTAGCCTTGCGGGGAGAGCTTGGGTGGTCTGTCCTTATGGATTGCTGTGAGCGGAAGCTTTGTACTTTATGCTTTATCTTGTTTATATGCTCCTGTTCTCTATTTTGTTGCATTGCATATGGGTGCATTGGGTTAGTCCTCCTAGCATAGATCAGAGTGTTTCTCTCGTTTAATTGCTTAGATTTCTTCCTCTTATCTTGTGGTTCTAGGATACTGCTTATTAGCTGTCTCTCTTCTCAGTAGGTTAACCTCACTCACTTCTTATAGGTTCTAACAAGGGTTGGGCCACCTTGGGTAGACAGACAACGTGTTTGCTCCTTAGTGTGTTAAAAGAGCAGCTGATAGTCCTAGTGTCATATGGGATAGATGAGAGTCAGTCTGAGCCATAGTATCCTCTATATCTTGTCTATGCTTTAAGGACTGTCTTTTCTGATTTCATTGCCAGCTTCTCGTTTTTATAGCTTTGGTTCAGGGGGAGTTCATTTGGGAGCTTCTGGAGCTTAATATTGACACAACTCAACCTGAACTAAAAGTGCATCACATGTTGAGGGGGAGCTAGATTTTCTTGCATTTCATGTCATTCTGCATTGTAATATAACTACATGGAGCCTTGATTATTATCCTTTTATGACCTGTTTATAATGCATTACATCTTACCATGATCTGTGCTTACTTGCTAGATTTATCATGACTTTGTATGTGTAGTCTAGCATTTGCCATGATAAGTTGATTAAAAATGCACAACTTGAATTAAATCATGTTATGTTAGCTCTTGAGATTAGTTTGTCTTTAGTTATCCTTTTATAATTTATGCCATGTCAAATAGGCTGAGTTGAGTCTTGAATCATTATTGAGCTTTAGATTAAGCTATGCTAGTTCTTTTATGAAGCATGAGTTGTTATTAACTTCTTGTTCTTGCACTAATTTCAGCAAAAGTAAAAAGATCTCTTTTGTGCGAAAGAACTGATCTTACCAATTCTTTCTCATGAGATTGCTTGCCATTGCACTAGGCATGAACTCAGGATGAGTTTTGGTTGACCAAGATCATCTTCTTAAACTTCTAGCTTGGAGTGGTCGCATAAGGTTTGAGATCTAGCACATGACTAAACACAAAAATGGTTGGCAACAACCATGAGATTTTATAAGGAAAAATATGTCAATTGTGCTAAATTTGCTTAATTACACAAAAAGACCAAGTCCTTGAACAAATGATTCATTCTTAAACTTGTGACTCTAAATTGACTCAAAACTAGCTTCTTGGTTCCACTTAGTTATTGACATGACTTGCATCATCTTTGGATACCTCTAGCTAGGCTATAATCTTAAATGCTTGACATGCTCAAAAATTCGATTAATTTTCAGATTGTGACTTATTTGGTTTAGCTTGATTTTACATATATTGTCATGATCTTGATAGCATTCATATGCATTATGGCTTGGTGTAATACTTTAAAAGTCATTATGGATAATCTTCATGGCTCTAATTGCTTATAATGAATAATATTCAGTCATTTCTCTCTCACATCATGCTTTATTCTCTCTTTTACATCTTGCTGATTTTATTGCCAAAAGGGGGAGAATATTGGAGAAAAAGCCATTTCAAGGGAAAACTTGGAGCTTTTGAAGAAAACTTACTCTTTCTTTCTTTGCTCCCTTTGTCCACATGGTCATAAGTTTCATTGTCTTTTCCTTTAGACCATGTGTGACTCTTTCTTTTTATTTCAAACAAACTCAACTTTGCGATTTTTCTGTGTTTGTCAATATACTCATTAAGGGGGAGATTGAGAGACCATGTAGAGGTGTCCCCATGTTTGTGATGAGTAATTGACTCGTGTTCTGGAAAGATTGAGTTTGATTTGGTTGGTTCGCGCCAAGTCGGTGCATGGCACAGTCTAGTTCGCTTGGACTTGATCGAACGCGGTCGGACGTACTTGGGACGCTTGTTCCTTATCTCGATCGGTCGATTTGGGTATTTCATGATTGAGTACCTTCTTTTGATGCTAATATTGATTATATTGTTTTGAGCGGTGCTATGTGATAGTTTCTTGTCTGTGATGGCTGCAGGACTTTGAGGTGGAGTCGTGGCGAGGCATGGGATGACCGGACTAGGCACAGGTGGTGCTGAGGTTAAAGCGGTCGGGAGATGCCAAAGACGATGAGGACTCGAAGTGGTTGCGAGGCGTCGACATCAAGAAAAGAAGAAGCTTCCAGGAAGGTGCGACAGGGGCATTTCGGTAAAATGCACAAGGCTGCAAAATGGAAGCGGTTGAAGATAACGGGTTGGAGACCCGTTAGTGGAAGGTTAAAAAAAGAGAGGGTTTAGGGTTTGGAGGTAGCATGCATCCTGGTTCCCTCCCTTTTGGTGTATGGGTTTGTGTTTTGACTTTTTGCCTCCTTTGTGTGTGAGGAGGGTAGTGTGAGATGGCTGACTCTTCTTGAATTTCTACTTTGAGTGTGTGTGAACACTGGTCTTCTATTTAGTGGGTGTGAGTCTGGTAGAAGGCAAGCAAGGGTAGTGAGCTCAAGTAGTAGAGTTGTGTTCTTATGTGAGTTCTGGAGTTCCTGCGTGTGTGTTGTCCAGCATGTGAGAATGGGTAGGAGAGAAGTGTAGCAAAATCTCATTATGTAATTTCCCATGTCTCTGAATCAATACAAGAAACTCTGTGTCAGAGATGGATTGGTTCCCTGCCCTTTCTCTGTGTTCTTTGCTTCAGTTCTGCATGTTATTCTTCTCTGCCTCTTTTGCTTTTTGAGATGAATCTTTGTTGAGTAGCTGAAAATCTTTTTGCTATGACTACGGAATATCTTCAAGGCCTTTTGGCTAATCCATTCCTAAGAGCAAAAGGTTGAATCTAAATGTATTTTCATCTCTTTGTCATTCGGCTGCAACTTCCCCTGTTTTGGAAAATCTAGGGTTTGGAGGCAGCGGATACTCAGCTCCTTGATTCTCTCAGTGAAATGTTTGTTGAAAATTTGTGTTTTCTAGTACTGAGGTCATTGCTTAGCTGAAATCATAAGTCCCATGTTCATAGAGTTGAGATTCACAATCTATTTTGGATCTTGGTCTCTTTTTCGGTTTGGTTTTCAGTCCATGCAGCCAAATGACTTGTTCTCTGCCGAACTGCTCTCATGATCTGAATTCTCACTTCTTGAGATCCATTAGCTATTTAGGTTGAAGTCTTAATTCTTTGATCTGAGCAGCTCAGGCACTGATCTTTCTTTTCATTGTTTTTGGCTCCTTCCTCTGTATTTACTGTTCCAATTTTTCAGTTTTCTGTTTTCAGACGCTCCTTTAGTTTACTCGGTACTGTGTCTTGCTGCTACAGTCTGGCCAATCAAAATACAACAATCAAAACCGATTAAATCAGTGCAGTCAGTTTTTTTGCCAGCAATTCTTCATTCTTTGTATTTTCGTCTACTATCAGTCTATTGTGAATTTGTGTTTTTCGGTTTGCTGTTGCATCTAGTGTCTGTCTTTTCTTCAATCCCTCTCTGCCGACATTATTCAGTCTTGCTGCTCTCAGTTTGAGTCTGCAGTTCGGTTCTTTTGTTGTCCTTCAATTTTGCTCTCGTTCTTTTTGCTTTTTTGCCTTCAGTTTCTGTCGGTCACTGCTACTTTGTCAAATGATGGTTTTTCTACTCCGCTCTTCTCTAATTTCCTGTTTCCTGTCAGACCAGAAATGCTCTAGCAGTTCAACCGATCACTCTCAGTCTTCTTGCCGGTCAGACCGAAGTACTTCTGTCGGTCAGACCGGAGCGCATTTGTGCGGTCAGACCGGGCCTGAATTAGCTCTCTTGACTGTTCTTTCTCAGGCCTTGTGTGCTAATCCGTTCTGCAAAGATGGGTTAGCTAGTTTGCTTTAAGTCTTTGATTTATCCGGCCTAAGAAGAGCAGCATACGATTGGCTCTCTCTGTCTGTTTTGGTTCAGTTGGTCAGTTTTGGCTCTTCAATTAGCATTTCTATTTCTTAGCTCTTTGTCCAAGTTTGTTTTAGATCGTTTGACGATATGATTTTCGTTTCTCCAGTGAAGTTTCTTTCGGTCTGATTTGATTTTCCAGTGAGCATGAACCTTCTTCTTCATAGCTTATATAGCTATCGGAGAAGAAGTATGTGGATACTTCGGGGCGAATTTTGAAGGCACCATTCACCCCCTCTCTGTTGCCATTTCTAATCCTACACACATACCACAGGGCTGCAACCTGTAGAATGCAAAATGCTAGGAACACAAAGCGACCCAAATGTGTGGAGAAGCGCTGGGACGCCGTTGCCTACTAAACAGCTTGAGGAGACTGCCTAGCCCAGCAAGTGCCCATGTGTACCCACAGATGTTAAAGACCGATGATTGGACACCCTTCGATGGTGTCGGATCCATCTTAGCAAACAGGGCCTGCAAGCCAAAGATAAAAGGCAGAAACAACATAAAGATGGCATTGTACAGCACATTCCGTCTGTTCCAGAAGGACTCCTCCTGTTGCACCAAACAAGCAAACATCAGCCAAAGTCATGCACCCAAAGCCAAAGTCATGCAATGCAATCTGCAATTGAGTTATGCTGTTGTACCTCAGGTGGCGGCGCGACCAATGGTAGGAGAAGATCATTATCCTTGTCCTATCCGATCAACTTATGGAGCTTGTCCATCCCAACCATTCGACCAAGCTTGGTAGAACAATAGGCAGACTGAATCTTGCGACTACTCACCTCCTCCTGTCTGAGTTCCTTTTCTTTCAGCTTCAACTCGCTCTCCTTTCTGTTTAGCTTCTCCTCCTCCTGTCTGAGCTCCTTTTCTTTTAGCTTCCAATTGCTCTCCTTTCTATTGAGCTTCTCCTCCTCCATCCGATACCAGTAGCTGAAGTGCTCTTTCTGAGTGTTGAACTCCCGTGCCGCCTCCATCTTCCTCTCATTGAGCTTTTGGTTCAGACGCTGTAGCGACGCATTCTCCTTATCCTCCTGCATGCGCTTGATTTCCCTCTTCAGTCGTTGCATCTCATCAAGTTCTTTCTGCTTGACAGCTCGCCGCTGGCGGCTCATCTCGTAGGACTCCTTACGCTCCATTTTCTCTGCAGGCACTGAATCTTCGCGGCCATTTCTAGCTCCAGCTGCTACATTTCCTTCAACTTCCTGAGCTTCATTTCTTCTTCCAGCTGTTGCACCTTCTCTTCCATACTGAGCTCCTATGTAGCACGGACACATGTCTAAACCGCCGTATTCGTGTCCGACACCGTGTCTGACATGGATACGACACGGACATAGCGCGGGCACGTGTCGGCGACGTATCGAGCAATTTTGGAATTAATTTGAATTGCTAAAATCACGACACGTGTCAGACACGGTAATTACGCGAGTCGGACACGGCCCAGGACACAGCCGGCCTAGAGCCAACCCAGGACAGAGCCAACCCATCCCGTGCACCATCCTAACCCTAACCCTAGGCCGGCTCCATCCATCCCAAGACCCCCATTCAGCCATTCCCCACACGCCTCGCCAGTTCGCCGCCACCCGCATCTTCTTGCTTGTGCCGTCGCCCGCCGGCTCCAGCATCACGCCGCCGCTCGCCCGTGCACCGCCGGCTCCCTTAGATGGAGGTCAAGGTAGGGACGGAGTACGTACCGCCGGTACCGGAGCCTTCCCCCCCCCCCCCCCCCCCCGCGCGCTGCCGCCTTCCTCCCTGCGCGCCGTTGGCTTCCTCCCCGCGCACCGCCGCCACTTCCCCGGTTTCCTCCCCACGCGCCGCCGGCTTCCTCCCCGCGCGCCGCCAGCTTCTTCTCCGCGCGCCTCTCCTGCTTCCCCGGCGTCCTCGGCAGTCGGCAGTCTCGGCACAGGTATCATTTAGATGCAGTCGGCAGTTAAATTCTTTGATCTTTAGATGCAGTCAGCAGTCGGCACAGGAATGCGTTTGAGTTTGGATGCAGTCAGCAGTCGGCACAATTATATTCTTTAGATGCCGTAGAGTTTAGATGCAGTACGCGATTAACATTTATACTTGATTGCTTGTTTAACATTTATACTTGATTGCTTGTTTCATCATTCTAGAAAAATAGAAGCCACTAATTCTAATGCTAGAGAGGAGGAAAACACAAGCAACAATATGTCAAAGCTTCCATTGTGGAATCATGTTGATGTTCTAGACAAGAGTGGTCAAGGGGGAGGAAATGTGAAATGGAGATGCAAATATTGCAAATATGTTGGCACTAGTAGCTACTCTAGAGTCAAAGCGCACTTGCTGAAAATTAGTAATGGTGGATGCAAGATATGTCCTAAGGTAACAGTACCTATTCTTTCTCAGTTAAAGTGAAGTTGCAAAGGTTGAGGATGAACATGCAAAAACAAGGCCAAGAAATGTGCCTTTGTCACTATCAACTGTTGGTAGTGTTGCTAGAGCTAGTGTTTCTTCATCAAGCATGGACTGCTTCGTTCTTAATCCATTGTTTGGCACATTCACTTAATTCAAGGTAAATTATAAATCTTCGTTCTTCCTTTGCTTTTGCTTGTAGATAACTAGATATTATAATCCATTTTTGTTTGTAGATATTATTGTGACTAGTGGATCAACCAAGAAGGTGTTGTTGGCCGTGTACCCCTACACAAGGATCTTGAGATTTCACAAATGGGAATGAAGTGCTTTAAAAAGTTCTTCCCTCTCCTTGATGATCTCAAGAAAGTGAAAGAAGAATATGCAAGATTTTCCACTTGTTCTGGAGAATTCAATGACTTCGATTCTATTTATGATAGATGGATCCTTGATCCAATGAATTGGTGGGCAAATCATGGACAATCCGTTCCTGTGCTACAAAATTTGGCTCTCAAATTGGTTAACCAACCGGCCTCATCTTCTTGTTGTGAAAGAAACTGGAGCACATATAGCTTCATCAACAGCATGAGAAGAAATAAATTAACTCTTGAGCGTGCTGAAGATTTGGTATTTGTGCATAACAATTTAAGACTTCTCTCAAGAAGACCAAAATCATATAAAACAGGGACAACTAGAATGTGGGATGTAGGAGGAGATAACTTTGAATCTCTAACTGGTGTTAGCATTCTAGAGGTGGCTCAGCTCTCTCTTGAAGAACCAGAGTTGCAGTGTGTGCTGTTTGAAGATGAGCCTATTGCAATGATCCAAGAAGAAAATGAGGATGAAGTTGAAGTCTAAGGTCTCATGCTGTCTTTAAACTAGCCTTGCTATTAGAATTTGAGTTTGTGATGTATCTTAAGTTGAACCACCCCTATCTTATGTTGGCTAGTGGATATTTGCTTTTGGTTGAACTCTACATTTAAGTTTCTATGTTCTAATTTGGCTATTTCTTAATATTTATTGCTTATCCTTATCAATTATCAATTGCTGTTGGCTTGTTACTCTATTAGTCTATTGCTTTAATTGTTTAAGAATCAAATATACATGTTAACATGTTATCTTTGTAGTCTTGCCGATCTGATCATATTACTTTTTTTCAGGTTTATGGAATTCTTATTTCTGGAAATGGTATTCACATCAACAATTGTCGTCAGGATTAACAAAACAATTCATGAGGTACATATTTTGAGTATACACTTTACAAATTACAAGTTTATAATTTACATTATTGCAGTTTAATAAGCATGTGAAAACATAGAAAATAATACATATATATATATATATATAATTTATTTATTATTTAAATATATATAGCCGTGTCGCAGTATCGGTATTTTTGGGAAAACGGCGAATTCTCGTGTCGGTGTCGTGTCGTATCGACGTATCTGTGTCCGTGCATCATAGCTGAGCTCAAGTTCTTCTTCCATCCTCTGCAACTTCTCCGCCCGGAACTGCTTCAGGGCCTCCTCCTCAACCCGGCGCATCTTTGCCGCAGCTTCCCTCTCTTTCTGACAAAGCTCCAACTTCGCCGCGACTTCCCTCTCCTTCTAAGAAACCACCCTCTCACGCGTGTTCAACTGTTTCAACATGGCGAACGCAGCAGCAATTGGATCGTCAAGCTGATCTGAGTCATCTGGCTTGCTTGCAGTAGCCCCAGCCTTCAACGGCGTGTGTTCCGCACTGTCTAGCACGACGGGAGCGACGCCGCTCAGCTACTGCTTTTTTGCGTCGTCGGCGCCGCTGCTAGTCACCTCCCGCTCGAGCAAGTCATCGGGGTTGGACAAGTTGTCCATCGGCATCTCCTTGTCATCACCTTGGAAGGCAATGCTGCTCGCGCCAACCGTCTCGACGGCGCTAAGGCCCCCAGCGTGCTTCGCCTCATCGACGGGAGTGTCGCCGCGGCTGTTGCAGATGTTGGCCGAGCCCAGCTCCTCGACGCACTCCGTCTCGCCGACCTCACAGGTGGGGCCACCGCTTGGAGCCATCTTCCCATCACGCCGGGTCCCATCCGCCTCGACGCGCTCCTTGTCGAACTCGACGGCGGTGCCGCCACTCGGAGCCACCTTCTCGCCGCGCCCGGTATCCTCCTCCTTGGAGTCGTGGAGGCCACCAATCGAGCCCAAGCGGGTCACCTCCGGATGCTCTGGGTGGTCGGCGACGACCTGCTCGCCAATGGTGGATTTAGGATTTTATGAATGGGTGTTCGCTAATTACATTGTGTTACATTTTTTAATATATACTTATATTGGTTTATAAAAACTAAAGATAAAAGTCACATTTCTAAGTCTATTGAAATTCAATAACACTAAAAAATTTGAAATAATAAACTAATACTAACACTTTATTTGGTGGCAGCACAATTACAACTTTTTAGAGTAAAACTATTACAACTTTAGTTGACAACACAAGTGTGCACTTTGTTTTTAAATAAATATTAACTTTAATCCACTTCTCTTTTCTTATTTTCTATGTTAGCATATTAAATGGTGTTTTTCACACACATAGAAAAAGAAGTAGTACATATTTTTGTTTTGACATATGTTGTCTCAATTTATGATTTACCTCTCTCTAAGAATAACAATTAACATGGGCACGTTGAATATATTGCTTCCGAAAAATAAAATATAAATATTTATGAACCAAAACCAACTCTCCCAAATGATGTATATTTTGGATTGAAAGGATTATATAGATTCTTGTGACCACTAGATTTATGACAATTGGCGCCATCAAATTCTTTCGAATAAAGTATCTAAAATATCTAGATATTTCTAGGAAACTATCTGGATTTAAGATCATATTCATGGAATCTCTAGAACCCTTAATTATCTAGATCTTTCATGTAGATAAATCATCCAATATTCCATCCAGTAATTTTAATCTACAGATTAATATATGGTACTAGAAGATGATAAATTTACCAGATAGCCGGATTACAAAATTCATAGCTTAAAATCTATTTATCTGACTAACATAAATAAATATTGTACAGAAAACTATCGAATTTCTCTACAATTATCTAGTAGATGACATTTTTAAATTACTCTCATAGAGTACCTAAAATTATTGGAGAACAATATAGCAGATTAGCCGATATACTAGTCTTTTCCCTAACGAATACTTTTCACTTTCTCTCTAATCCCATCTCTAATATCTAATTAAATTAACAAACATAGAAAAAACCAAATCGTTACCCAAGCGAGGAGTGAGAAAGCCAAGATCTCCTCTTGTCTTTTTCCCCGGCTTTTATTTGAATTTGAAATCAGTAACCGAAAAAACCGATCGGTAACCGCCCAAAAAACCAAAGAAAAACCACTAAAACCAAAAATTCCTAATACATTTATGGCAAAAAGCATGAAGTTTAGCACAGGAGGTACATGTATCTTCCTAATACATTCCATTAGTGTTAAACAATGTGAATATCATTAGATAAACTAACTGCTACATTTAAAATTTTACATTTGAATGTAATAAAAAACCGCCGGTCTAATACATACATGGCAAAAAAATATGAAGTCAAGCATGGGAGATGCATGTATCTTCCTAATACATTCCATTAGTGTTAAATAATGTAAACATCATTACGTAAACTAATTGTTACATTCAAAATTTTACATTTGAATGTCATAAAAAACCGTCGGACTAATACATTTATGGCAAAAAGTATGAAGTCAAGCACGGAGGATGCATGCACCTTCCTAATACATTTCATTAGTGTTAAACAATATAAACATTGTTAGAGAAACTAACTTTTACATTCAAAATTTTAAATTTGAATGTAATAAAAAACCGCCAGTCTAATACATTTAGAGCAAAAGAAAACATGAAGTCAAGCACAGGAGGTGCATGCATCTTCTTAATACATTTTATTAGTGTTAAACAATATAAACATCGTTAAGAAAATCAACTTTTACATTCAAACTTTCAAATTTGAATTAAATAAAAAAAACGCCGATTTTTTCCTTGGCAGCTACCGGTATAACCGGTTACCGGCGGTAACTGCCCAGTTACCGCCGGGATTTGGAAACATGGACTTGCCAAGTAATAGGGTGTTAAGATGTTGATGCAATTGGCATCGGATCAAATTGGTTAATTTATACCTTTGTTCCGTTTTTCATGTTTAGTTGTTGTCTTGGTTAGCAAGTTGATTAGATAGTCCTTAAAAGGACGTGTAATCATATGCATTTGATAACAAAATAGAGAAAAAAAAAAAGAAAAACTCTATCTATACAGTTGGAGTCGTGCGCCAAACACCCTCTACATTCTTCTTCTCTCACGTGAACCTGCTACATGTACTTTGTTCATCTTCCTTCCCAGTGTGTATCTAGATTAATTTGAGAGTGTGTTCTTGTTCTAGGCCATCATTTAGTATTAGAGTCCAGATGTCTAACATTTTCTTAAACTTCATGGTTTAGGAATAATTAGGAATAATCCTATATCAGTTGTGGAAAGGAAAAAACTACAACTTATAAGTGTGATGGAGACCTCATTCACTGGACTAGTCTTTTAAGGAAAGAAGACCCAATAATAGTTATAAGGCTGTTGCTATAGGGTTTGCATACGGTAGCTTATGGGTTTAGTTATGTTTAACTTGTTTGGACTTATGGTCTGATGAGTAAATCCAGTTAGACCTACGCATGTGGCTCTAGACCAAAGCCAACAAGCGATATATGCCATTTGCCGCAGCTGCTGAGGTTAGAGAGAGGATTAGACTTGTAAAAACATATGATCAGGGACTAAATTAAAAAAGTAGTTATGGTGCTAAATATACGAAGAATTCTTTTTTTTTCCAAGGGAAGACTACACGCAGGAACTCTTAATTTTACTGGTGATTCCCTTTGCATACAGAAAAGCATCCACAAACAACTCACATACATAACAGGCAGCCATCATCTCCTATTAACATTCGCACCATCCAAATTCGACAAATTGCCGATTCGAGCAAATAAACATTATGCCCCATAGGCCGCTGCCTTAACCAACTAAACAGTAAGTGCAATAGGTGATGCATCAAGAGTATGTGAATTCCATATTCTGCCATAACACGAGGCCACCAGCCAGCCATAATACAAATACGAAAAGCATTGCATTGTCCTGTGCAGGTGTATGACACTATTTGAAAGCATTACCTGTAACCCGATGTATAACGCTACTTCAATGTGATAAGAGCAGGGAAACATTTGCATCAATTTAGGCCAATATATTCCTCTGAAAACTCGATCACAGGACAGATATGCAGCAGCGTTAAAGATCAGTATAAACCCACAACTCCAGCTTTCTATTTTCATAGGTAGAATTCAGATTCACAGGGATTAATCTTTACCAACCGGTACAATGAGCTCTGTCCAAACAACACAAGATTGAAAGCTTCGCAACTGACCATGAAACCAAAATGCATCATTGTAGATATTAAAACGCACACGTCATGTCACTGTTCAGAATGAAAGAACTAGGAGGTTGGACACAGTTGTAGTAGTCACATTCTTGATCATGATCTGTGTGCTCCTTCTGCAGCTGCCGCTCCCCCGCCTCACGCTCAAGCTGCAAGTCCCCTTTCCATGCTTCTTGCCATGACCTGCCTTGTACACAGCTGCGGCATCAAGGGCCATGCAGTAGCTCTCGGATCAGATTAAAGTTATGAGATATAATACAAACATGCACCGTATTAAGAGCGAAGAAGATGAATCTTGTAGAGAGAATCAAAATAACGACGTTGAAGCAATCACGATATGAGAGAAAAGATTTGGCGAAGTTGATCGCAAATTTTTTAAACACAATATCAAAAGAGTATAATGGATTATCACTCATTCACAACCTTCTCAAATCTTTTAGGACTCTCAGATTTTTTTCTCTATACAAAAATATAGTACTAAATAATATCTTAGCATCTAATCTCCTCGCACGCCTTTTACTTTGGATGAGTAAGCTTAATTGCTTCTCTATGATGACCCCATGGTTTATATAATTCCATATTTTTTTCTCTAATTTAAAATAGAAATCTAATCCAAATAGAATTAGAAGTTATAATCCTAATAAGATTCATCTAGAATTATTTATAATATATTTTTTTCAAATTCTAAATTACTATATCTAAATCACCCTAACTCAACATCCTAGATTTAAGGTGGTGATCGGTTCGGCTGAAAAGCTCGTGGCTTATGGCTGAAAACACTGTAGCTGACTGAAAAAAGCACTGTAGCTGACAGAGGCTTATTTAGCATAATTAAATTTAAAAAATTTAAAAATAAAAAATATGTTAGCCCATTACGTATAATACAAACAAATACGGGGGAAAAAGGAACCGGCAAAAAAGCTCAACAAAAAGTCAAAAGTTCAAAAAAAAACAAAACTTATGAATAGTGAAAAATAAGCCAGAAGCTGAAGCCGAGTTGATCAGGACCGAACGATTGAGCTTATTACATCAAACAGCATTGACTGTATTGTCGTTTTTTTAGTGCTTTAGTGCGTTTTCTATTCCTGTGTTTATGCACTTGAATTCACATCGTGTTTTCAGCATTAAAAATAATCAATATATGATGCAAGCTAATTCTCAAAACAATCAAATAACAGCTAACAAAATCACATCAATATCAGTTCGATCGACGAGTATTGTTTTGAGCATCCCTCCTACAAATATTAGGACAAATTGACAATCCAGACTCAGGAAATACTAAAGAAAGAATTGCAACTGCCTGTACCCCCAAATGGAGCAACCAAACACCCTAAATTTATGCACATGCAATCATGCATCAAGCCTTTTCCATGAATAGAATGCTGCAAGAAAGGCCATTCGGATTTAGCACCATGACCAAACAACTCTGTGGTCAGGAGAACATTCCTGGCATAGCATTCCGACAATTCCGGCACGGCCGCAGCATACAACGTCTCCTCCTTCAACGTCCTTACAAACCACTCTATTGGGCAATCAAAGCTTTTTTGCGGAATTATTCATGGAGGGGAGGGACCGCTGGCAGCTGAGAATGGCTGCGGGAAAGACGGAGATCGCCGTTGCGTTGGGCTTGTTGATGATGCTGGCTTCCCAGGCCGCAGCGCAGAACAATGGCTGCTCGAGCGTGATGATGACCCTCTCCCCGTGCCTCGACTACATATCGAGCAAATCCCTACTTCCTGGGTTCACCTGCTGCACCACGCTCGCCGGTGTTGTCCAGTCCGACCCCCGGTGCCTCTGCATGGTCCTGGATGGCAGCGCGGCGTCCTTCGGCATTTCCATCAACCATACGAGGGCACTGGAACTCCCCGGTGTCTGCAAGGTCCAAGCACCACCAATTAGCCAATGCACAGGTACATATGTTACAATCCAATGCACGTAATAATCAGTATATCGCTTCTGAAACTCATCAAACAAGTCTGGATGGCTGTTTAATTTCAGGCGTCCCAACTCCATCGGGAACAACACCACCTACACCAACACCTTCTAGCGAGTCACCAGCAACAAGCAAAGAAGCCGCAGATGCACCTAAAGGTGAAGTCACTGATAAATCTTAAGAAAGAATATAAATTGTTTTTATAGCAGATGCTTCATTATTCTTGTGGTACATAATGGAAGATCAAGTTTTACGCTAACTATATGTATCACCCATTTCTGGTTGAATGAAAATTTTGGTTCATATCATTGTACAGTAGATGAGAGTATTTACCAAATGACCCTAGATGGCAGACGTTCTGATGATCAATATATAGCAATATTTAAAAGAAATTACTTGCAGTACGCTGCTAAATAAAATATTCAGTAGTTTGGTACTTCAATTCACGAGGACTATGTCTGGATGGTAGAAATTATATGCACTAAACCGACTAGATTATTCAATTGGATGCAGGAAGCGCGGAATCTAATGCAACATCAAGCTCCAGAAAGAATGCAGCAAGTTTAATGGCCACTATGATTATTCCCACTTGTGCATTGCTCTATGCCTTCTAAGTATTGCACAGCTTCATCTTCACTGGCTATGTCACGATGCAGGAGTTAGAAACATGACCTTGTCTTAAATCGATATGATTCTTCATTACAAAATGATCACAATACATTTTGTATGATATGGCTTTCTAATGAGTCTCACCAAACATTGTTGTCTCATTCAGCATAACCAGAATTCATTATCCAGTTCGTACCCTGCAGTAATGAGTTATGCACGAACGAAAAGAACTCCAACTAAGACTGTTGCCGATATGAGACCGGATAATAAACTTAGAAGCACCCCCGGTCGGATGAGGAGACCGTTGAGAATATAGAGGGACTCAAGGAGAAGTACAAAAATGTCAAGTGTATTCAATGAGTGTCTAGGGTTATAAAATAGTCTCCTCTCTCCCATTACAAGTAGTCCTATTTATAGAGAGAGAGGAAGATGAATGAAGTTACAAGTTTACTCTCAGGACCTAACTTACCCCTAGGGGTGAAAGCATCTAGACCCCTAAAAATAGTTTTGATAATTAATGACATTATGTGAGTATGGGAATAACATGTCTATTGAGTGTCTGAAAGGTTTAGTCTTAATAATGAATGTGAGATGCATACAAAAGGTCAACATGAGGATCAAGATGATTCAAAATAAAGGTATAAATAGTCTAGAATCCCTTTTGATTTTACCGGTCTTAAGAGAAAGGGTGGAAGACCGGATTATAGATTAAATGCTATATTATTAAGAGAGATCATGACTAGTAGCTTGACTGCATGTCTTTATGCCATTGGGATCAATTTAGGATTATGCACACACTTAAAATTAAAATTGATAGCAAACTGTGCATTCTCAAATATTGGAAGTACTGGAATGAAATATGCGGTACTTCTGCAACCCAAAAGAACCGGTGTGAAATCGGTGGTACTTCCGCATCGTAGAAGTTTCGAGAAAACGAGCGGTAGGTTTTTTCAGAGAGTACCCGTGGAATCATTTTGTTTTTCTAAAAAACGAAAGTATCGGAGTTTTAACGGCGGAACTACCACAGAGCGGAAGGACCATACCTCCTGAGCGAAACTACCGCATCTCGGAAGCTCCGAAAAAATTGGGCGGTATATTTTTTTTCCCAGAGAGAGCCAACTTTGGGCTCTGAGACAAACAGAAGTACTACGCCAGTTTTTCGGAACTACCGATGATCGGAACTACCGCGACTTCAATGGTGGTAGTACCACGTTGACTTTCAATGGCTAGTTCTAACGCTCTGATATAACTGTTACTGTAGCTCATCCTGCTTTTTCAGGATTGTTTTATACGACGGCTATATTTGGTTGATGGGGGTATAAATACTTTCCACCAGCTCAAGGACAGAAAGAAGAGACTCTATTAAACATTTTTGAGCATTGAGCATTCATTCCACACCTCCATTTCACATTGTGAATTTATTTGAGATAGTTGAGCCAAATCAAGTGCATTTCATCTCTAGATTAATTCTTGGCACTTGATCGACGTCAAGCGAAACTGTGATTCATTACTCTTAGTGTTTGCTGACACCTAGACGGTTTGGTGGAAGATTGCAAGGTGACCTCTTCGAGAAGATTGTAAAGAGGCCCGATGCCGAATTGTGAGTGGTTTGGTGTCCACAATCTCCGGAGTAGAGGAAGGACAATCACTAGTGGATTGAGAAGCAGAGACTTGATTCGTGGAGCCGATCCAAGTCGCCTTGGTTTTCCTCAACGTGGATTAGGGAAATTCGACAAGTTTTCGAACACTACGATAAAACATGGTTATCAAATTGGTTACCTTTTTGTCTCTTCATTCTAAACTTATAATTCTAGCATATTGTGATAATTGTAATTGTCATACTTATTTGTGCTAGAAATATACTTGTAGAGACTTGTATTTGTGGTGCCCTAGATATACTAGTATTGTGTAGGTATTTATTGCTTTAAGATTTTGCTAGACTAAATTGTGGTAATTACTTTTAGAAGGCAAGAATTTTTATAACCTCTTATTCACCCCTTTAGTCGGTTATCTTTTATCCTACAAGTGATATCAGAGGTTGATCTTTCATTTATTGGACTTAACTGTCTAGAGAGAAAATGATGGCTAGTGAGGGGGTCGCTATAGAAAATGCACTTTTTTCTGGCTCAAATTATTAATATTGAAAAATTAGAATGTCTATTTATCTTAAGACCATGAGTCTGAGTATATGAAAAATTATAAATGAGGGTTACGTCATGCCTCTTGATCCACTACATCCCACGGAACAAGATGGACATAATACTCATTTAGATGCTCAAGCTATGAATGCTTTATTTGGAGTTTTAAATATGAATGAGTTCAATAGAGTAAGCAATTTGGAAACCGCTCATGCTATTTGGACTACCTTCTCGGAAATCCATGAGGGAACATCCACGATCAAAGAAGCCAAATTGCATAGGTTTCAGATCAAATATGAGACATTTACAATGTTGCTTTATGAGGACATTAATAAAATGTATTCTCGGCTCAACAACATTGTAAATGAGCTCAACGGCCTCGGCACTACGCTAATCGATGTTGATATTGTGAGAAAGATGCTTAGAGCCTTGGCGGAGAAGTATGAGACATTGGTGACACTCTTTCTCAACTCACCCGAGTTGACAAGGATAACGCCAACACAACTCTTGGGCAACCTCATAACCAATGAGTTGTATAAGAAGGATAAGGAGCAGCTCCTGGAGCACTCCTCCAAGGGCAAGAGGATCACCGCTTTCAAGGCTAAAACGGTGTCAAATGAAGAGTCCGAGGACGATGAGGAGGACTCCGAGGAGTTGGCTCTCCTTGTGAGGAGAATAAACAAATTCATGAGGAGGCGCTCATACCGAAGCGCTAGTCATGACAAGAGCAAGAAGGGGCGTCCCTACAACGACAACAGCTCTATAGCAACATTCGTTGCTATGAGTGCGATGAGAATGAGCATGTTGCCTCTCAATGCCCCACAAGGAAGGATGACAAGGGAAAATTATGCAAGAAGGACTTCAATGGTAAGAAGAAGGTTTTCAAAAAGCTTCACAAGGATGATAAAAATGAAACTCATATTGGAAAGTAGGACTCCGATGAGGAGTACACCGATTTCGACTTAAGTGAGGATGAGTCGTCTAAGAAGAGAGACTCGTCGGCATCGCCATCAAGAAAGCTCCATCTTCAAAATGACAAAAGGAGATAAGGTAAAATCCTTTGATGATAATAAACCTTCTTATGATAAGCTTATGGATATGTTGGAAGAATTGAATGAATATATTGAAAAAGAGAAGTAAAAATTCAAGATCTTAAAGAAAGCATCTCTTAAAGATTTATATGAGTTAAAAGAAGCTCATGACTTGCTTATCCAAGAGAATTCAAGCAAGTCTTGCACTAGCATTGGTATTACTTGTGATATTTTTGATGATATGCCTAGTGTAAAAATTGCTAGAACTAACATTTCTATTTCATGTGATGACTTATTTGCAATGTTATGTAGTTCTAATATTGATTCTACTCATGGTAATTTTAAGTCACATGATGCTAAACTTATTGTTGAGAATAATGAATTAAAGGAACAAGTGACCAAGCTTAACAAAAGCCTGAAAAGGTGTTTCAAATTACTTGCACTGCTGCCACACCTATGGAGCTTCACTTATAGCTTCGTCCTACTGATGGTGTACCGCTGACAAATCCTATCCCCTATGGTCAACCTGTTGGGAGTCTTGTTTATCTCACGATGACCAAGCCAAATATTGCTCATGATGTACATGTGCTCAGCCAGTTTATCAGTACTCCCACTTCAGTCTACTATGGTCACATTCTTCATATAATGAGATATTTGAGGGGGACTATTGTCCAGATGTCTTTTTTATGCCAGTTCAAGTCAGCTCCAGCTCCACGCTTACTCTGACTCCACTTGCGCGAGTTATCTTGTTAATCGCCAATCTATCACTAACTATTGCATCTTTCTTGGTACTTCGCTTATTGCCTGGAAGTCCAAAAAGCAGACTGCGATGTCACGCTCTAATGCAGAGGTTGAGCTTTAAGCTCTTGCCGCTACTACCTCAGAAATTGTGTGGCTTCAACGACTTTTGGTTGATCTTAGTGTTCTTTGTGATGATCCTGCACCTTTGTTTTGTGATAACACAAGTGCCATTCAAATTGCTAGTGATCCAGTCAAGCGTGAGTTGACAAAGTATATTGGTGTTGATGCATCATTCACATGATCTCATTGTCAGCAATTGACCATCAACCTCCAGAATGTGCCTTTAGAGCTTCAAGTCACAGACTTTTTCACTAAGACTCAGACTCGGGAACAACATCGGCTTTATATGCTCAAACTTAGTGCCTCAGATCCTCCTCGCCCACCTTGAGTTTGAGGCGGGGAGAGGGGAGAGTCTTGTACATATTAGTGTCTCTCTCAGTTTATAAGGCCCAACTAATTGTGTGTGTATATAACTTCTCATAATGAATAAGATGAACAGTTGTGAATATCAAAAATATCTCTCCTCTCTAAAATTGACACTATACATGCCGATTAAGCACATAAAATGTATGTACTGATGTGGACCCATAGCCAGGTTGAATAAAATAGACGAAGTTGGTGGATTATGTGATATTTTTGTTATTTCTTCCGTAATTAGTGCCGCAGCAAAGCTTCTACGAGATAAATGACTAAAGATATTCATGAGATTAGGATTCTGATGTGTTCCTTTTTTAAAAATCTACTAGTTCAATAGAACTATATGGATACAACTGATATGACAAAAGCTAAGTTTACTAATATAAATGACCGAAGAATATATCATTGGATGGTACAGAACATGACAAGCAGTACATGAGAAACAAATCTTGAAGCGTTAGAACATGGGTTAATTTTGATTTCATTTATGCGAGGAAGCTAATTTTGATATGGGTATTGATAAACATCATCCGGATGTTTTCTTTCTAACTATCATCCAGATTTGTGACCGTTGGATTAGAGATCCAACGGTCATGAATTCTCTCCGCCCCCTCAAAAAAACAATCTCCCCCCTCCAAAAGTAAGTGGGTCTCTAATCCAACGGTCCGAAATTTGGATGATTTTTAGAAATAAAACATCCGGGTGATACATATACACACCCGATATATATATAAACCATGCAGCACAGACGACACACATTTTTAAGAAAGGTTGTCATACCTAGTGTCCTGTTCTCACGGCCGCTTCACGAGGATTAATACCATCTAGGAGTGTCAAAACCGTACATGCAGTGAATCAAAACTCATTATTCGAATGTAGAGTTTATCGGCTAATTAAGGAGACCTAAAATCAATTAACTTCGAATACATAAATAGAGGCTTAGAATTCATGCATGGAGTTACTTGCCTCCACAATAACTTCCCACGCTGGCGTTGTGGGTCCATCTCCCTGTCAGCATGTACAATCTATGTACCGAGTCAGGATATATAGGATTTCAAACAAATCATAGATAAGAAGGCAGAACAGAGATGTGTTCTTTCTCTCTTTTTTACAAGAACAAGATACTGATGTTTTCTGCAGGGGAGTAGCAAACATTTTCATGACAGGCACAAGATTCAATGCATTCTGGAACAGTTTTGGGATGAATTTCTGGATGGTCAATTGGTCATGTCATCAAGTTTACTGGGGTGGCCAATGCGTTTTATTGTGAATAATCAATGTCCAATGGCCTATTATAGAGAACAAAATGTCTTTTTTTGAACTTACGGGGCATAGGTTGTTACTACTCTTTAACCCGTGATCTCTAATTCCACAACTCATTGCCACTAAGACCAATATGATTGAGTGAATGAGCTCCATGCTTGGGCCTGCCAGAACAGTATAGTACGAATTTTATGGGCACAGACCATGTTTTCTAAACCTGATGCAGGTCAGGTTCCCGATTGGGGCCAGTACCTTGTTATAGCTGTTTGAAAGTACACAATTGGATACTTAAGCTTAGGGTACCATGATCGCCAGCACGTGGTGATTCTCTAGAAATAAGCAGACTTGTCACCAAATTTCAGTTAAACTATCTTATATTCACCAAGTTTTGACTTCTTTTTGTCATGTTTGAAAGAATATTCTAAAATAATGCATTTATTTCATTTTGAGGTATCACGATGGCTTGCAAGTGGCGATTCAGTGGCGGTCAAACCAATACTCACCAATTTTCTTCATGCATGGAAAATATTGGTCTTGCTTGTTTTCCAAAGAATACTCTGACAAAATGTATTTGCAGGTAATGCGAGACTTAGTTTGTAGCCATAAATTGTGCATAACATAAATTAACTTACTGAAAATAGCCGTATCAACGATTTCCTAAACTAACATGTTTTCTAAAAGTATATTTGGCCTAGGATTTCCACTTATCAAACTAGTGGTATATTTCCTAGGAATAAGAACCTTCATATCATCATATGTACATAGCAATAATCACTTCATAATAACATAATTACTTGACATTAACTAAGAAAATAATCATGTCCCTGGTAAACATCAATGTTGTTCAGAGTAAGAAAATGAAATGCAACATGATGAAGGAAAGGTAAATGCGGCATTACCAGCTCATAATATGGAGAGATCATCTCAGAGAATTTATTGCCCTGCAGCAAAGATGGAATCAGCTTATTTCTCAAAGTTGGAAATAAACAGAGCCTGCTTTCAGTCACAACTATGTAATATGGGCTTATATACTTCCATTAAAGAAATGCAAATACACTAAAGCATGTGGCTATAAACAGTTAGGGGCAAATCAGCTTTCCAAGTCCTCATCCACCAAGGTATACAGTTTTCTTTTGGGGTAGTAAGTATAGAAGCACTTTTCGAGTTAGCTGTATACATTATTGAAAAAATGGAGCAAATTGAAAGGAAAATCCTCCAATTAGGACATGTTCAATAATTTGCAACTGAAAACTTGTCTTGCCAAAGAGAAGTAAATAGATAATCACAAACCTTTTGGAGCAAGGGGCCATTGGAAATCTGCACTCTAGCTATTGATCGGAAAAGAAAAGACATTTAACGATACATCATGCTATAATTATCAACAATTGATTAGTAAACACCATGTCCCAACCATTCTAGCTACTGACATTTTCCACAGTATATCTAGCACTGGAACAGATTAATTATACTAAACCAATGTCACATTCAAAGTGCACCAAATCTTGAATTAGATCACAAATGTTGGAAAGGCAATTATCCAAAACGATTCATTGTAACATTGCACTATGTTCCATAAGAATGTTCGCATCTTTAAAATTGATCTTCTATTCCTCATAAACAATTATTACTTCAGCTTGCATTCTCAAACACAAAAACTTTGCTGTAGTTGACAGACGTACAGAACAAATATGGAGTCCCTCCTCCCCACTACCACCATTCGTGCAGCAGCATCAGGATATACAATGGAGTGTATGGATGCACCTGTTGATATTTCTGTCTGCTTTGATTATTTCACTGATACATCCTATTATCCATCTCTTGATTGATGTAACTCCCAGTGGTTTGTCACTCGCAGCCATCATGCTTCTTTCCATTCATATATGGAGAAGTATTGGATATACTGGAAGTCCCCATTGATGGAAAGCAAGCCATCAACCTCCCGAGTGCCTGTGACGAAAGTTACCACTCAGAATCAGAAAAGTCCAGGCAAACTTGCGAATACACAATGGTACTAATATTGTAGAATAGACTCACCTCCCTTTCCTTTGTTTTTTTTTTTTTTGAGAGGACTCTTTTTCCTTTGCTGGGAATCAGAAGTCAACAACAAAAAATAATAAAATCAAATTTCCAGTACTATCTAACACAACAGTAAAAAGTGGAGTTGATTTAGTAGTGGTGCACAGGGAGCCAACTGAATCAGTAGCATTGCCAATCCCCTGAGGTAACAAATCGATAGATTTAGTGGATAAATGAATTCATTCTTACATCCATCTTTGGACCAAAGGGTAGGTACAGGAGTTAACTTTTTAATCACTTGTTTAATACTTGTAATTCAGGAATTTGATCACGACATCATGTTCTTATACAGAATAAGAATATAGGAATTAGGAGCTCTGGAGCTAGACAAATCTTTTTTCCTTTTCCATACTGCTGCCTGAAACTCTGCATAGCTAATCTCCAATACGGTTTCTCTTTTTCCTTTTTTTTTTTTTGGTGATATGCTTGTGTCTGCAATTGCAGTTTCTGTGCAGGACGAGATATCAGTTTGCCGGGGCATGTGCAAGGCTATTCAATGCAATAGTAGTTGTGCATATTTGGCTTGGTTTGCAAACTCGCAATTAGAGAGCAATAATGAGTTATAAATAATTTTTTGTACTTTTTTAAAAACAAATTTATTGTACTTCAGTGGATATTAGTTGTTCAAGCAATATTTGCCGTAAAATTTTACTTTTTGGGTAAACGAGTTTAAAAAATAAAAGAGGATAAAACAGTTCCACACCTTCCTATGGTAATGATGCTTACAATTTACCCAGGAAAATTCATAGAAAGGGCTCACTGGCTCAGGATAGTCATAAGCAGCAAATATAAATGGCAAATTTATTGTATGTCTACTGAACTATTAAATGTATACAGCTACTAAGGTAAAAGAAGATCCAAGTTCAGGAATAGAAGCACTAATCACAAACTGTGACCACCAAGACCATATTACCATAAGACCATGAATTCTTGTTACTACACTTGTAGTAAATTCCATTGCATCTTAACAGAAAGTATGACTTGCATAAATTAGGGAAATCCAGTTAGTGTTACTATCCACTTACTTATCAAGCTTATTAAGAGGGAATAGGAAACTAAACAAAAGCTTCGATTTCCCATCCATATTTCTGATAACTATACCAACTGTCTTCTATCAAAGAAGGTATATTAGACATAACAGCACTTGCAACATAATAAGATTCTAGACCATCTTATCAATGAAAAAATAGTAACTCACCGAAAGAAGAAAAAAATGCAATCTCAGGTTATATCATCAGTACTTCAGTAAATCGCCATCAGGCATGTCAAACACAGAAATAAGGTCAAGTATTAGAAACTGTGGCCTTGTGATCAACCAAAAACAAGGTACTGAAGCATTCACGACTAGTTCTTCACACATGTCATATATATAGAGATAATACCCAATGAAAGGGCCAATACTCATGCTTCAATAATTAGCTACCATGAATTCCATTATATTGTGCAAATTAAACTTTTATACAACAAAGCTGCATAGCTAAAAGTATGATGATGTCCTTCATTCAAAACAATTGACCTTAGAAACATCATGCAACTCAAAATGATGGGGATTGGCATCATCATGGAGAACATTATCTCGGATGAGGGGAGTTCTTTTCTTTTCCATGTAGCTAATTCCTAAAGGAATGAATCACGCCATTGCTGGAGAATCTTTACTGAATTGAGCAGGGTCTGATTACAATAAGGGTAACTGGCCAAAATAACATGAGAAAAAAGATGCATCATCGCAACCCCAGCAATACTTCCAGTCAGCTTAGTTCAGTTCAATTGGAGGCTTCATAACTTTGGAGATGTCCTGTAATGATCTCTCTCATCACTTTGCCATTAGGATCCACTTGTTCACAGTTTTCTTCATTATAACCAGTATCATGATGCTCTGGAAGTTGAACATCTGGAAGCAGTTCATCTTTGCAATCTATAATTATATTGTGAAGCAGGGAGCACACAAGAATTATACTTGGCAACTTATGCTTATCAGGCCTCCACATGACTTTGTGCAAGATTTTCCAGGAGCCCTTCAGCCGTGCTAACGCTTTTGTTCCAAGCGTCCTAGCAGCTTTTTGCCGAGCATTAAAGTTGACCATTGGGGCAGACAGACTTTTCCCTTCATATGGAGTCATAAGCCAAGGGAGTAGAGGATAACACACATCACCAGCAATGAATTCCCTGATTTCTGCATTCTCCACTGAAACTTTGACAGGACCATCCAAGCGTTTCCCATCTTCACAGAGCTTGAAAAACTCAGAGCATTTCAACAATCGTGAAAACGTCATGCTGCCAGGCCAACCGGTGACAATATCAATAAACCTCATCTCATCATCAACAATCCCTTGTAGCAACATACTGTAGTTCTTCGCCGAGTCGCACCAATCTTCAGATGACTCCACAGCAGGGAGTGTCATGATTATGTGGGTGGAATCAATGGCGCCACAGCAATTCAGCAGACCAGACGCAGCCTCAAACTTAGCTTTGATCTCCTCCATTCTCTCCTGGCCTGGCCACACCAGATGATGTCGAGCCCTCTCTTCCATAGACTCGATGAACCTCCACGTCACTTGTGAAACAGTAGACTGCCCCACGCCAAAAGCAGCTCCCACCGACACCTGCGAATCACCGGATGCAAGTCTCCTCATGGCAATTGCTACTTGCTTCTCCACACTAAGCAGCCTCCCCTCAATATTGATCAGCCCAGACGGTGGCCTCGAGATCAAATCCTCCCTTACAATCGAGCAGATGTAGTCGAAGGTCTTCCTCGAAGTCCTGAAGAAGTACCTAAATGCCTCCCCCTCATCTGAAGGCGCACTAAGACCTGTCCATCGAAGTGAATCAAAACTCAGAATTATATCACACACAGTCAGACCAAGATTCGCCCCATGATAGCATCACATCGCAAGTTCATAATCCCACATGGAATCAATCGAAACGATTGCGCCTTCCATCAAGAACACGGCTGTTCACCCCAAATCTTGGCAGAATACACACACAAGCACAACAAATTGGCCGTCGATTGGAGCGAATTTGGGGGAATGCAGCAGGCAGGGACAAGAATTCAAGAAACGGTGGTGATGGTTGGGGCGGGGGGGGGGGTGCGGAAGTGTGGGGATTAGAGAGGTGTATGTATACCTAACTCGGCGTGCTTGTGGAGGAAGGTGTACCACCACTCCGTGTCGAGGCCGCGGAGCTCCGGGGGAAGCGGCTGCGGCGCGCCCCCAGACTTAGCGCTCTTGAGCTTGCCGGAGTCCTTGGCCTTGCGTTTCCCCTTCTTGGACTTCTTCATCGGCGGCATCTTCCGGGCCTCCGTCCTCTCCCTCCCCCTCTGCTGCCCTCTAGGTTTTTTTCCTGCTCCCTGCGCTACTTCTGCTTGTCAAGGTGAATTGAGTGTGTTTTTTTAAGATCTACCTACGACTGACTGACAAATGGGACCATGAGTTCTACTCGTGTGCAAAATATTTTATCGGGATAGTCTTTTAAAAATAATTTATCGGCTTTTGATTCATTCGTATGAGCGCTCATATTAGAATCAAAAGTTATAAATTATAGTTATAAGTCATAACCCACGTTCGAGAAGTACTCACGTCATTGTATCTATTCCTTCCATTTTAATTTTTTTATACCAATGGCAATTATTATGGAAATCCTACCTTTGGTGCCAGCCTAACTACCTACAGAGGCATTACAATTTACATAACCCATAGCACATTGGGATGTAGTATTATGCAGGAGTGGATCATCCATAGTTTATAGGTGTTTAGCTGAACATCTAAAATATTTAATTAAAGGGAAAATTTGTTCAGTAGCACTGAAAGTTCACCTCTTTCGGAAAATACCACTAAAAAAACGGGGTACCGGATATTGCCACCGAAAAATTCATTTTTCTTCGGGATTTACCATTCTGGACAAAAATACCCCTCTCCCTCCCCCTCCCTCACCTTCTCTCCTCTGCGCCGCCCGTCCGCCTGCATCTCCCCCACCGCCGGCCTCCCCGCCTCCTCCTCCGCCCGCCGCTCGCCTCCCCGCCTCCTCCTCCGCCCGCCGCTCGCCTCCTCCCTCTCCGCGCGCCCCCTCCCCGCCGCCGTTGGCCTCCTCCTCGCCCCCTCCTCCGACCGCCGCCTCCCCGCCTCCTCCTTCGCCCGCCGCTCGCCGCCTCCTCCCTCTCCGCGCGCAGCAAAACCGCCGCCGCCAGCGCCACCTCTTCGGCCGGACGCGGGGGAGCGGGGAAAGGAGGAGGAGGAGGCGCAGGGAGGTGGGGGCGGAGGAGGAGGCGGGGAGGCGAGCGGCGGGCGGAGGAGGAAGCGGGGAGGCGAGCGGCGGGCGGAGGAGGAGGCGGGGAGGTGGCGGTCGGAGGAGGGGGCGAGGAGGAGGCCAACGGCGGCGGGGAGGGGGCGCGCGGAGAGGGAGGAGGCGAGCGGCGGGCAGAGGAGGAGGCGGGGAGGCGAGCGGCGGGCGGAGGAGGAGGCGGGGAGGCCGGCGGTGGGGGAGATGCAGGCGGACGGGCGGCGCAGAGGAGAGAAGGTGAGGGAGTGGGAGGGAGAGGGGTATTTTTGTCCAGAATGGTAAATCCCGAAGAAAAATGAATTTTTCGGTGGCAATATCCGGTACCCCGTTTTTTTAGTGGTATTTTCCGAAAGAGGTGAGCTTTCAGTGCTACTGAACAAATTTTCCCTTAATAAAAATCTAATGTATACAAAATATAATATATACATATACACTTATTTAAATTAAATCTATTATTTTTATATCCAGTCAGCCTAAATTTTTAAGGAATCTTTTAGCCCCATTTTCCCCTCCCCTCCTACCGCTACCGGGCCATTTGTAGCCTAGCCTAGACTGGCCATGAGGCCATCCCCTAACCGGCTAAGAGCAACTCCAGCAGAAGCCCTCAAATCAGGGCCCCTACTTTTGATTTGAGGGCTCCTCCTATTTTTGAGGGCCCAGTTTTTTTGCATCTACTCCAACAGCACCCCTCAAATCCATTCCACTACAACATGGGACCCACCACCGTCTCCAGGCATCCCCACCTCCTCTTCTCCCCCTGCCCCTCACCTCTCCGTCTCCGCCTCGCGCCTCACGCCGCCTCCGCTTCCCCCTCCTCGGGCGGCGGAGATGCGTCGGAGAACAGGCAACTCACCGCACAGCCTCCACCCCTTCATCCCGTCCTCCGATCCTTGGGGCTCCTCCTCCGCGACCCCGAGCAGCGCGCCGGTGTGGTGGTCCCCCTCGATGCGCGCCCAGTGGCGGCCGTCCTGGCTGATGGCGAGGCCGGGCAGCGCGGGGACGTCCGCGGCGGGGAACGGGGACGCGAGGCTTTCGTCGGTGAAGCCGGTGTAGTAGAGCCAGTAGACGGCGGAGGACGGGAAGCGGCAGGAGGAGGCGTCGGAGGCGGAAATGAGGAGGATGTCTGAGGGGCGGACGGCAGCGGTGTCGAAGGCCCACCAGTCGGTGGAGGGCACCAGGGGGTCGGGTGCGACGGGAGAGCTCCAGCGCAGGCCGTCGGGGGAGTTTGCGAGGGTGACGCGCGCGCCGGAGTGGTACCAGAGGAGCCAACCGCCGCGGGGGAGGCGCTTGACAACGGGGGAGCCGGCGCCGCGGAGGAGGAGGCGGCAGGTTGCTGGGCTGGGGCGTGGCGTGCGGGGGATTGGAGCACGGGGGAAGTTTCACGGGTGCGGCAAAAAAACGAGGAAAACTGTAGGATGAGAGCCAGAGCAGGGCCCCTGGGAATGAGGGCTTGGAGGCCTCATTTGAGAGGCCTCTTATTTTTGAGAGCCAAGTAGGGGCCCTCTTGGAGCTGAGTTTTTGGCTCTAGCTCTCAAATCTGAGTTTGAGGGCTCAAGTAGGGGCCCTGCTGGAGTTGCTCTAAGTTCTAACTCTTAACTACTCGACCAGCAGAGGCACCGAGGCAGCTACACCCTGCAGAGGGGCTCAACCGTGTGGCGATGGCGTCGCACGTGTGGCAACTCCGCGACTGGCGAGACCACGAGAACCTAGAGCTGCGGCCAGCGCGGGGGCGGGGCGGGGCGGGTACAGGGGCGACAGCCGGCAGGCTGGCGGGCTATGGTCGGTCAATCCCTCTGCCTCGGTCTTCATTTGATTTGTTCACTCAGTCATTTGGTTTTTCTCAGCTAGGCGAACCTTGATTCAATCTATCAATTAGACGAATCTTGATTGGAATGAAATGAAGAGATGTGCAGGAATCTTAATCTCCTGAATGCACTATTGCGTTGTTCTTCTTAGGGTGGTGAATTTAGGCAAATCTTGATTCAAATGGAACAATCTTTTGCTCAAAATATTAGTTGATACATGATTGATTGGGCTGTTCTTTTTAGAATAACAGGGTGTATGTTCCCACCCTATTTTACTGAAATGAGAGGGCCCGTTCTTTCTGGCTTTTGAAACCGGCTTTTGGCTTTTTCTATAGTATCTACTTTTCAAAAAAATTATTTTTTCAAAAATCTCTGTCACGAACAGCCAAAAAATTTAAAATTCTATCTAAAAGCCATAAGCCACTGTCATAAGCTAAAAAAGAACAAGCCCTTAGTTTTCAGTGTAGCACAAATGCACAATTTCATCTCATTACATGAAAGAAAGTAGCAGTGTTGCCCACAGCACATTCATATTTCGTAATCTTGATTCAAATGGAATGGAATGATATATTCGATTGTTGTAGGTAGTAGGTACAACTGCTGATTCTAGGCTTATGTTGCTGGTGCTGATTCTAGGAAATAACTACACATTCCATTTTGGAGACGTTTAGAAACATTTTGCTGGCATTTCTATTTTCTAGTCATGAAGTGTCTGTATTACTTCAGCTCATGAATCTTGTATTTTATGATTTTGTAGATCTTTGCTTGTTTGTTATTTGTTCAAGGATAAAACTAATAGCTACTTGGACTTGCGCAACCGCTTGAATTCAAATGGTCAACGTGAAGGGAAGGTCATTGTCTCATTGATTACAGGTATGTTAACCAGCATGATCACTCTTGTGTTCAATGATGAGAAAGAACATTCCTATGCTGCTATGCATCATATGCAACCATTTGATATTTTAGTGCTGTTAGAATATGCGCTTTTTCTAGTGTGGACAACCAGGAAACTCATGAATCTTGTACTTTATAATTTTGTAGATTTTTGAGCTTTAAAAAATGAAGAAGTCTGCAGATTTGAAATGTTTGTGGGAGAGTGATGTTAAGCATGTCAAGTGTATAGGAGAAATAACTACAGATTTTATTTTGAAGAGAAACATTTTGCTGGCATTTCAATTCTCAGGCATATATTTTTGTTCTAGTCATAAGATGTCTCATGTCTGTATTACTTCAACACATTTTTAAGTGACCATGTTCTCAGTGACATAGCAGGCAACAGAGTGCAGAGAGTAGGGCAGGCAATATCGAAGAAGCAAAGAAACAGGTTACAGGTACTCTATCCAATTGATGACAATACCATTTTGTAAATTGCATTACTGTCTGACTGCCTGAGGCTATCCATTGCTGATTATCAAGGCTTAATTAGTTAATTTTACTTTCTGCGTACAGAAGTAGTATGCAGCCCTTATATGGACTTCTCGCTCACCGACGGATGATGACCTGCATAATATTTCTCTTATGAGCCTATGAGGGATATGGTATGCTAGATTTGCCAACTACTAAGAAGTAAGAACTGATTGTGCTGATTGATGTTGTTCTTTGATTGCTTTGTTTCACCATATCACTGAATGCTTCATCTTTGTGGAACTGGAAGAGAACATCACATATAGTTTAGAGAAGGTATGCATTTATCACTCTATAATTTGTTGTTTAATTTATGCCATTATGCTCACCTTATGTCACTCATTTCCTTCATAAGAAACCATTAATTTTTATATTTTTATTATATCTATGTATCACTATATTGGTATTTTGGGGGAAATGATGTGTCGCGGTATTGACATATCCGAAGTCCGAACATCTATCCAAAAAATCCTAGGTCCGCTACTGTTATGATGTGTCTAGCGTTGGATATATTTGAAGGATACGATCGGCATCAATTGAAATATAGATCGTATGATGGGTGTGACATTCCATTAATAAAAGTGACATTTGGTAGTTTACTTGCAACAGCACACTTGAGATTTTGGTGAATTACGAAAATATTTTAAGTTACTTGATGTTACACTAATGAACAACATCTTGGAAGATATACAGCTAAGTTTTAGGACATGGAGAAATGTTTTTGTGGAAGATTTTGGTGAACTATGAAAATCATGTGTGTTTCCTCACTTGACATAACTATTCTACTTTATTAACTTAATCAGACAAATAGGGTTCTTCACCCTATTTTACCCTAAAGAGTAATATATTTTTTATTCAGAATAAAAAGGGCAATTTAGACGTATAGAATTTAGCCAAAACAATTTGCAAATACATTGGTGATGTTTTGGTTTTTTAAGTAATAATATTTTCTATAGGCATTGAATATTCTGATAATTGGTATTCACAAGTTGGAGAATGCAAAATAAGGCATGTTCTTTTTGCCTTTTGTTTATGGCTTATAGCTGCGGCTTATAGTTTTTAGTCTGTTCATGAGAGAGAGTACGGAGTAATAGAAACTCACGTGCGGTTTTAGCCGATATAAATGAAGTCACTACAGTGTATACTACTGTAGATCCCGTCTTAAAAAAACACGCCGTTTGAAAGCTAGTTACTATAAAAAAAAACCAGAAAGCAACTTTTAGAAGTTAAAAAAAAGCTCATAAAATCATAATTACAAAGGACCTTTGTTCCTATATTGTATAAAATAGACAAATAGTCGGGGTCATAACTACTTACTGTTAAGTGTTATCTAACTCGTAGATCCATTGGATACTTGTGATAATTGAAGCACCCAACATTTTACCTGGATCACAGTGCGACAGTTGAATCTAAAATAACATGATACGGTATGAATTGTAAATTTATGAAGTAAATGCATCAGTTTATGATCATCTAATCCAACCATTGTTCACATACCCTGAGATCCAAACACAACCGAAAGAACACCAAAAAGGAGAAAGTAACAGAGGCAAAAGATTCACTCAAAAAGGATGTTGCTGTCAGTCAAACCTCACTCAAAAAGGAGAAAGTAACAGAGGCAAAAGATTCAGTCCCAACAGATTTATGCGAAAATCAACAATATTCATTGTGGTCACTGCAAGTGGGACTCCTTGAAATTCCATGGGTTACCGGGCCCCACCTGCAGTGACGGATATGACTCGATTTTAGATTCCAGTTGACAGGGGGGCAGGGGCATCTCGATCCAGCCCTTAACTGAAGAAACAAGAGCACATGAAAAAAGAACATTTCTCAGCACTGGATCAGCAACTGAGTTGAAGGAGCAGCAAGACTGCTCAACATTGCTCAAGGTCATCTGCTCTTATTACAGCAAAAATAGGGGGCAAATCCCGTCTAGTTTTGACCATACCGATCATACATCCATTCAGCCAAAAAAATTTACTAGACGAATAATGATTGCTCACTCATAGGGACATGCCTGCTATTACTTACGCTGAAATTAGGTTCAGGGCTTCAGTTTCACTGCTGCGTCAGGTGCATCGCCGATCGTTTTATCAAAAAGTACCTCCTGATTGCGGCATTGACTGCTGCCGAATGCTTTCTCACCTCTGAAGGACGAATTAGGATGAATCAATAAATGATTGTTACAAACCAAGAACCAAAATAAAACTAAACTGTGTGATAAGTAACAGTTTCAAATTTTGTTTTGCATATATGCTACTGTAGTACTGGTAGGTGTATGCTTTTTGTCCTGATGGACACAGGACATGTACTGAATGTAGGATACAAGTCAGGATCACAGATGTAATTTATACCGATCAGCTGATGAAAATCGCTATCCTCCAAGACCCGCTTGTACTGAGAGACTGAGACATTTAACTTTTTGTTGGACGAAAGTTCAAAAGAACACAAATGATTAACCCAATGCATCCAAGAACTCAATAATTTGCACACAACTGTGGTAGCAATATCTATGGTCCATCTCATTCTCACCAGGGATCCTGAATTCAAGGAGACGGAAACGTCACCGTTCATAGAAAAATTCCGTGCCGGCAACAAATGACTGACAAAGATTGGGGACCCCAGATCTACAATCTGTATATCAATGTTATGTTAGGGGCCACAAAAATGTCAGTTTTTCATCCATTTTCTGCAACCTGAGATCAATTGTTGTCACTCACAGTCACAGACTCACAATGACAGCAATGCAGCGTCAAGTACTTTACAAGCTATTTGCTACAAGCTGTGCCTAAACTATTTACAGAAACCACCTTGATTTCAGGCAAATGAAAATGAAACCTTATTGGGGTGGCTGACGATACACCATGAGCGATGCGATTGCAACCAAAGACGTCGCTTTACGCTAAATAGGTTGAGAATAACGTATGACTATGATCTTATCTTGTACTTAAAAGCGTTTCTATTATCTCTGAACAGTAGTTCATGGAACTAATCAAGACACCTAAACCACTTTTCAGAAACTGCAACTAACTACGAGCTAATCATCAAGCTAAATCATCTCACCTCTGAACCACACTCCCACAAATCGCGCCAGATACTAAAAAATAACAATATCAAGTGAACTAATCTTACGGACAAGCATGAAATTTGATGTGCACACTGCAAATCATCAGAATTCAGTGTCTTTGCCTTACCTGTGTAGTAAGAGAGCATCATTGCCTTGTCCCAGCCTCTTCTTGCACCCATAGCAAGAGCTCAACTGACAGCAACCATCGCCGCCGCCGCCGCAGCTCTCGACGACGCGGTTGTCGAATATGTGGGTCATCTTGGGGTTGGACCCCCGGGCGATGACGCAGGTGTAGTCCTCGGCGAGCTCCACCTCGCTCTGCGCCGCCCTCGCCGCCGACGACAGTGGCGAGCGCTGAACCGGGGGGAGCAACGCGAGCTGGGAGTCCCTGTTCTTGATGCCGAACTCGATCGGCGAGCTCAGCGGCAGCAGGTCGCCGTTGAACCCCTTGTTGGGAGGAGGCAGCTGCACCCTGAGGCGCAGCAGCCTGCTGTTCTTGCAATACTCCCGCTCCGCCTCGCCGGCGACGAGCACGCCGGCGAGGCCGGTAACCGGGCTGCCGACGGCGCAGGAACGGGAGGAAACGGAGCCATTTGGGGGGTTTCTTGGGCTGGAGCAAAGCGGGTTCTTGGACTGCTCGAGCATGGAGGTGGGGCTCATTGGGGCGTCCATGGAGAACAAGCTTCTTGGCGAGAGGCTTGTGAGCGACCTTGGAGAGAGCAGCAGAGAGGAAGAAGGCCTGACGCCATTGCTGTGCCTGGCAAGCTTGCTGCTGGTGAGAGGTGTGGGGACTTGGGGGTCACACCCCATTAGGCCTGGGCCTGGCTTGCTCCCGACTGCAGCTGCTCCTGATCCAGATGATGTCTTCTTCTTCAGCATTGCAGTTAATTAACAATCCAGCAATTCAATGGAATCTTAGTATGATCTGATCTAATCTATTGCAAATTAAGTCTGCATGTGGCAAGAAGAGATTGATCGATTAGTGTGATCAGTTGGAGCATAGGAAGGTGATGATGACTTGTAGCCTAGTAAGTGAAGTACGCAAGAACAAGAGTGCAAGAAATGGACTCGCCAAAGGAAGCTTTAGTTTCATACTTTCAGTATGGAAGCTGGGAAGGATTAGTCCCAGAAGCAAAGAAACAGACCAACGAATGATCAGGAACACTCAACTAAACCCATGAAAAGAAGCAAACAAGCTTGAGGACACAAAAGCTCAAGTATTGCCATCAAAAAGAGTACCGGAACAAAATCAAGCCCAATGTGTTTGTTAGCTAAAGACTAACCCCAAGTTGAGTTGGGTATTGATCCTAGAAGGCTGTGGTTAAGATAAGGTAGCATGCAAAATTTGGTCTTCGTTATGAGCAGAAAAAAGAACAGATTTCTTAAGCAAAAGAGCAAGAGCTTCAAGAACAAGGTTGTGGAGTTCAGTATAGAGATGAGAAATAATGAAGTATCACAGATAATATATTGATGTCTGCTCACCTCTCTCTCTCTCTCTCTCTCTCTCTCTCAGCTGAGCAGAGCAGAGCAGAGCTTGAGCTCTGTTGGCTCTGTTGTGAAGTGATGATGTTGACGACGATGGTGTGCTATTGGCATGCAGGGCAGGCAAGAGAACCTATAGAGTTACTGGGCTAGCAAGAGGAGATTATTACCGCTCCACGCGGGACGCCAGAATCCGAGGGCCTTATTTAAAGTCGCCCTTCTCAAAATTAGACCATTCACGTATTCTTGATTTGCATCCATGCCCAAAAAATATGTCTATGGGACAAATGGCTGACTGGCATGTTGCTAACGAGAGAGTGATCTGCTAGTAGAGTAGCGTGAGAATTCGCCAGATTTTTCTTTTCTTTTCTTTTCTGCCATGTCGACCTATTGATTTTTCGGAAGATATCCATGTTTTCTATTCGCAATTCAGAAATTTTTTGCCGATTGTGTGATTCTTATAGAACAAAAAGAGATAGTGTATTTGAGATTGTTTGGTATTTTTTTTCTTGGTGTCCTTTGGGATATATGTTGTAGGCTTTAAACTTTTTTGGACCGATGAACCGGTGTTAATTTTCTCTTTTTCTTAAAATAAATGTCAGGGCTCCCGTCTTACTTTAAAAAAATCTAAACACAAAAATCATATTTCTTACCAAAAATAACATGTAGAACCAAAAGAATCCTAATAATTTTTTTACAACAGCTACGGAAATAATGAAACTGTGGGTTGGTTTTATATGCAAAATAGCGCCTTCTCTTCTCACCCTACAGTAGATTTAAGGAAACTACCACCCAATTTACGAGGACGTGGATAGGCATGGAGGTACAAGACCTGAGTAAATCCCACTGCTCCCGTTTCTACCCTTTGCGCGACTTACCTGTGGGCCATACAACACGGTGGGACCACCATGTCATTGAGACTACCAGCTCCACGCGGCGAGTGAAGGTGTGCGAGATATGTATATCGGCGGCGCCATCGGGTCATCCACGACGGGGCTCTGTCCAGTGCACGGTGGTCGATGAACCACGGCATGTACGACGGCGGCTACTGCTGGTTCGAGCCCAGTTTTGAGCTCATCAATCTCAAGATCGAACCTGATTCATTTCTAGCTTTAGTTGGGAGGATGCTGCGTGCATGGTTTGCTTGAATTGGTCTGATTGATAGCTCGCTTCATGTTTGACCATAGACTACCAGTCCATTGTGGAACATCATGACATCCTGCCAATATGTATTAAGGGTGGGTTTTGTTGGGTGGATGAGACTTGATGGAATAGCATGATTCAAGAATTGGTGGGATGATATGGAATGGGATGATCTAGTGCGTTGTTTGGTTGGGTGAATAGAATAGGTCAATTTTATGTTTGGTTGGGTGGATGAGGGCAGATGAGATGAGTCAATTTTATGTTTGGTTGGGTGGATGAGATGGGTTGAGGTTGCCCTTGGTAAGAATAAACTTCAGTGACTTTAGCATGCATTTTCATTTCATTTTATTTTGGTTTATATTCTTTTTCTTATTTCCTATTTTTCCTTCTTTTATATTTTCTTTATTTCCCCTTTTTTTCTTTTCTTATTTTCTCCTCCATTTTCATTTCTCCCCTCTCTTTTCTTTCTCTCTCGCTCAGCTGATCTGTTTCCTTCTTCCTCATTCCCACCGCCGCCTTCTATCGATCTGGTTCTCCATGTCGCCACCCCTCTCCGGTTCTCCACGCCGCTGCCCCTCTCCAGTTCTCAACGCCACCGCCCTTGGAGGCCTTGGGGCTAGGTCGACCTGCCGAAGCGTCGCTGCCCCTCTCGAGTTCTCCACGCCATCGAGGCTGACCCATCAAAGCGCCGCCACCTCTCTCTAGTTTTCCATGCCATCGAGGTCGACCCGCCAAAGCGCCGCCCCTCTCCAATTCTCTATGCCGCCGAGGTCCCCCTTACCTCACCCTCTCCTCTCACCCCTTCTTTTGATTTGATTTGTTCATTCGAGCGAAAATGGAGGTGGGCCGGAGAGCCATGGTGACTGGAGAGGAATGGGGTGACCGAATCCCATCCACCATGAGCACTCTAGTGCCTGGACGAGCTCGTCCAGCCCAAATTTGCCGGATCACCTCGTGCAACATATTAGGGGAATATTCCTTGTAGTTGGATGACTCCATCCGAGATAGAAGAGTGCTATCTATCCAACACACCCTAAGTTGCATGCGTTGTAAATAATGTGGTTTTAGCAAATGTTTAGATTTTATTCCAGTAGTATTAAGCATAAGTAAAGCATATTTCAGCAGCACATACATGACATGTAAACATGTAATTCTTTTAGATCATTCGAGCTGAACAGCATACTCAAAACATGGAAAATGAGAGCAATAAAAACTAGCATATTGCTCATGTTTTGACTTGTTTGTGAGGGTGCTCATAGAGGTCGTGTTGCTCAAGACTTTAATCATGGCCCTCATGGTGCTTGTGTCAATTTAAATCATGATTAATTATGACAATTACATGAGGTAATTAGGCCTTGAGCCAAACTATAACTTTGCTTTAAGTCAATTCATGCAAATTAGTAAGTAACTATCTATTGAAATCATCATTGTACAATAAACAAACTGGAATTCTAGTTAACAAATCAAGACAAATGAATCACAGTTATGCCCAGTAATCAACAAGCAGAAACATTAACACAGTGAAACAAGCGCATAAGCCGCTAACGAACTATAAAGATCGTATATACAAAGCATTCATGAATTGTGTATCTAAAGATATAAACAACAAGTACTCATTTAGCTCAAGACCAAATTGTGCCAAATTGCCATATTCAATTTCACGATAGACACTAGTTCATCATAGAGCTAGAAATTGAGCCCACAATAGATTGATCCAAGTCTCCTAGTACTAGCTAGTGAAGTAAAACTACTAGTACATCACACTTGAATAGATATTGCCCACAACCGAAAAATACTCATAGTGCAGATGGCACTCAAAACCACTGAGAAGTGGAAAAGGCAAGGCAAGCACTCGGCACTATCCTAGAAAACCAAGCGCCTCGCTGTGTTACGCAAATAGGCGAGGTTGACGGAGATACAATGCCGATCTTCGCACTTTGGGACACACCAAAGAACGAAGCTGAGGTATAAGGAATATGCCGCATAAGACCAACCAAGGTGCTCCGGCAAAGAGCACCATGGAACACCAAGTAACAAGCACAAATTTCTCTTCCTCAAATTGATCTAGAGCCAATCGAATTTGACCTTTAAGGGAAAAATCTGCAAATTCCTCACTGCTAAACCTCAAAGAGATATGATACAAGGAACTGCACGGGAAATGCCAAAGGAGACAAATTTGGACTGCACTGTTGTCAGTGCGAGTGAGGAACACGGTGGAGGTGCAGTACCAGAACTCAAATCGGGATCCAACAAAGAGGAGGAAGCGACCAAGTATTAGGGAACTCACTGGTTGTCGGTGCGTAAAGAGGAGAGGGAGGCCGGCTTATATAGAGGAGCGAGGAGGTGACTGGCGGCCTACAACCAACGGCAAGCACTGAGGCGCATGGGTCGTTGGCACCAGAAGTGACCAAGTATTAGGGAACTCATTGGCTTTCGGTGCGTAAAGAGGAGAAGGAGGCTGGGTTATATAGAGGAGCGATGAGGCGACTAGCGAGCTGCAGCCAACGGCCAACGTTGAGGTGCACAAGCTGTTGGCGCCTCCTGCGCCGCCGTCATCATCGCAAGACCCAGTTGCCCCCAAGAGTCGGTCAAGGCCGAAGGCCATCCAAGCGCGCATGGGATAGGGCTGGAGACTTAGTCTCCAACCTTATCTCCTCCTTTGTCTCACCGACAAGTGGGACCCACCTCTCCTTTTTTCCTTCAAATTGGGAAATTACCACAATGCCCTCAAAAATCCAACAGCATGCACTAATCAATTCATCCAAAAAACTAAGCTGATGAGGAAAGACACACAGATCACTTATACTTCAACATTTCACTTACGTCTACGATCTCTTAGGGCTAAGACGTGGAATAGAAGTTGGCTGTAATTATTTTTTAATTGCACCAACCGAGTCTTGAATTTAAGACTTCTTGGTTTTGATACCATATTAAGTTACATGTACTGATCAATCATCATGTGAGACCATGTGGAGGTCACCCCATGGTTATGATGAGTAATTGGCTTTTGGATTAGAGTATCCGTAGAGATTGAGTTTGTTTTTGAGGATTTGGCAAAAGATCACTTTTTTGTCTGATGACTTTGTGATTTACGAGTTCGTTTGACTGCGAGTACTGGAGTATTCAAAGTTTATGATTTCGTGGTCGGACGGTCCGATCGGAAGGTTTGATCGGCAATTGTGCGAGATCAACAAAATGACCATGGTTCGTCAAGCATAGCAAAACAACCACATAATAGTCGTGCTTCAGTATGTGGTCGTTGTTCGGTAGTCGTAAGTCTGGGTGTTCGATAATCGTAGCTTTTGTGAGCAGTTGTCGTAGCGATCTGTTCGGTAGTCGTAAGCCTTGGCGATCGGTAGTCGTAGCCATTGTGATCAATTGTCATAGCGATCTGTTGTGGTAGTTGTAGCCTTTGTGATCAATGGTCCTAGCGATTTGTTATGCTGGTCATTGGCCTCTCGGTCATTACTTGTAGGCTTCGAGTACTTCATGTTTTGTGATCTTAGAGCATCCGAGTACTCGTGTCAGACCAGCCAGTGGTTTGACTGGCCTGTGATTGGTGGTCAGATTGGTTTCTCTTGGTGGTCTGAAATTGTTCTGTGGAATTCTTGGAGTTTGGTCATGGGTTGACCTAGGTGTTGTTGCTAGTGTGCATATGTATTTATTGCTTGGTTCTAGATTTAGGATCAGTATTTGGGTGCACACATTTTGCATTAAGCATTGTTTGGATTAATTGTGCCAATTGATGACTTTGTGTATCGTGCGACGCTACGTGACGGTTTGCTTGTTGTGTTGGTTGTAGGACTTCGAAGCTAGGTCATGGGGAGATGTAGGAGGACCAAGACTAGGCACAGGGTGATGCTAAAGTCCAGAATGGTCAGGGAGACGCTGAAGATGACCAAGCCTTGCGGGATGGTTGCAAGCTTGGATGACAAGAAACTGAAGGGGGAGCTACTGGTGGTGATCATAATGGGCAACGGCGGGAGATTCAATTTTTTCCACTCTTAAGATTGACCAATTCACTCTGTCACTTACATGTGGGGTCACCTGAGTCGTTGACAATAGGCCAGGGTGGCAAATCTGTTGCCACTGGACTCATAAGAGTGGCAAATGATTAAATGTTCCGGGCAACGGCAATGTGGTCTGGGACTAGGCTCAGGAAGGAGTTGAGGTCCAGATGGTCGAGGAAGCCGGGTGCTGTCATGTGCAAGAAGAGACATGTGGTGTGTCAAGTGACTTGAGCCGTTTGCAAGCGAGGACGGTTCGATGGGATTCAGATGCGTGAGAGGCTTAGCAGCAAGTCATTAGGGCCACGTGGAAGATGGCGAAGCATGGGCAATGATTCATGGCAAAGGAAGCGGGAAGCTTCGAGGAAGGTGGTAGAGGCGCATTTCAGTAAATTTGCCCAATACTAGATAAATGTGTGTGAGTAAAATCCAGTATTAGGTGGGGTTAACAAGTTATCCTCAGTTTGGCCTAATGGGGGGATCCATTAGGTTTTTGGGTTCAGGTTGTGAGCCTGTAAAAGGGGAGGGGAGACAAGAGCTAGAGTATGAGAAGGTTGGCTAAGCCTTTTAGTAGCTAGTTCCTCCTCTCTCTCTGTGTGTGTGTGGGAGATAGGTTAGAGTGTGTGTGTGTATGCTCTAGGCTTAGAGCTCTGTCCTGCTGAGTGGAGTGGCTATAAAACCAATCATCTCAAGTAAGTAATACATCAATCTTTAATCTACCTTTAGTGTTTGGTTGATTTTGCTTTGATTTTGGGTTCGTTTTTCTTCTCTTCTCTCAACCCCTTCTTGATCTCTTGCTACTGTTCTTGTTTCGGTTGGTCTGATATTTGTGTTGCCCTTCTCTTGATCTTGCTACGCCAAGGACATAGACAAGATGAAGATAATCTCTTGAGATTGACCTCCAATCATCTAGGCACTTCAATAGCAAGATTTTCAAGAAACCCTATTTTTGCTCGTTCTTGGTCTAATCAGGTGATTTCTTGATCCAAGGGCTTTTGATTTGATTCCTTCGGTGATCTTGTTTGCTGTGACATATCGGAACGTGCTCAAAGCCATCTTGGCTATTATCTACCCACGAGCAAGATCTGATCATCGATTTGGTTTTTAGTTCTCGGTTGGTGTGCGCTGCTTTAAATTGCAAAAAGGTCTCAAATTTGTCATGGATTTTTCTATTCATGAATGGAATAGTTTCCTGAGACCTTAAGAAACAAGCATACAATGTTTCACGACTTTTGGTTTAGTCGATCGAAAGTTCTATTGATTTTGGTTCTCTCGGTCGACTGAAACCCTGTTCTTCTGTTGGAAATGGTAATACCGCAAGCCTTATAGCTGTAGTACCATAGTCCCTGATCTTCGACTACTCTGGTTTGCAGCCATTCACTGGTCGTTGAACTCCCTAGTTGTGTTTTTGACTTGGTTTAACCTCTCTGGTTTTGACCGCTTACAGATCGACCACTCTCTGGTAGTGGTTCACACCGGTCATATTTCAACCAGCTTCAAAAACATGGATTTCCACTTAATTCGATTTTCGACCACGTTGGTTTTTGATCACGTTGGTTTTCGACCACTCTCTGTTGTTGACCATTCAAGTCGAATTTCGACTACTTTGGTTTCAACCACGTTGGTTTTCGACCACTCTCTGGTCATTACCCACTCGAGTCGAATTTTGACTGCTTGGCTTTCAACCACGTTATTTTTTTACTATGTTGGTTTTCGACCGCTCACTCTGGACATTGACCACTAGAGTTGAATTTCGACCACGTTGATTTCCAACTGGTAGTTGAATTTCGACTACGTAGGGTTTCAACTATTTATTGGTCTTTGACCACGTTGGTTGTTTGACCACTCGTTAGTTTTCGACCACATTGATTTCCGTCTAGTAGTCGAATCTTGACCCCGTTGATTTTTGACTGGTAGTCGACTTCTGACCACAGTGACCATGTTGTTTTTCATACTGTTTAATCTTTGCTCTGTGAGTCTGTGATCTCCAAGTTGGATTCCTATTCCAATCTTCATAATTTTGTAGCTATCGGAATAAAGGATAAGTGAATACTAGTGGAGAAAATTTTAAAGCGCCATTCACCCCTCTCTGTTACCGTCTTCGGTTCTACACATCAAAAATATTAAGATACGAGAAAAGATGAGTAATTCACTTATACTTCAACAATATGAAGTATTTATGACAAATTAGCTCTGATATAACTTGTACTGGCACTAACGCTATCATATTTTTCGTGCCCTCTAAAAGGGCCTGTACAGTGGATCGACTGCACATGATATGAAAGCCCATGTGAAGTTATTCGACATAATGTAATAAGACATGCATGCCTTCTCTTCACTGGTTTGCAACACCTTAAAAGGTTCATCAATTCAAATTGGATCGGAGGAGAAGGCTGAAGAGCGAAGACCCACAAAAAACAAACCTTTAGAGCTTTCGAGTTTGGTATCGCCTTTTGCCTCTTGTGGTGGAAAGAATAGGTAAATTTATCGCGTCAACGCTTGCACTCCCTTTTTTTTCTCTATCTTAGTGTTCATGTGCTTTTTTAAAAAAATCTTTCTGTTCTTAATTCTCGTAGGAGACAGAACACTTGTTTGATGCTACTAGTTATTATTATACCGGATAGGCATTTTCTATGATTGGTGTAGCATCTACGAAGAGTGAAGCACAAAAAAGCTCATCTCGCATCCATGGAGGACACAAAAAGAGGCCATGGCTGGTCCTGGGTTTGCCATGAAACCTACTCTCCCCCTGCGAAAGTGCTGCAGAATGGACCAGTGATCGATCGCCAATGGACACCTCTCGCCATCGACTGGACTCAACTTTTGATGGACAAAAATGGACGATTTGACATGTCCTCACAGGCCATGCATGCATCCATCCATCTTGTGATCGATCTACCCTGCAGGAATATTAGGGCCCCATTATCGGCATATGGTATAAATGTTTGGTTAGCTTTGCGGCTAGCCATGACCAGAGACCTTTCTAATGCAATGGCAATGCCTCCCTTCTATCTTTTTTTCTCAGGGTCTCTTTGAATTCTAGGATTTTTGGAGGAAATTTGAAGGAATTTAATCCTATAGAAAAATTTCATATATAGCCCTTTGGAACAAAGGATTGAGCTCATAGGGAATATATGAATTTTGAGGAATTCTAACATGTGGTTGAACCTCATGGAAAAATCCATTTGTGCCTTGCATGCACACACTCTCCTCAAGTCCTGCAAAATTCTTGTGAGGTATCCAAACACCACTTTTGAACTGATTCCTCTGTTTTGGGTTCCTGTAGGATTGCACCTGCATTCCTATGTAATTTATGTAGTTTTTTCTATTCCTATGTTTTTTATTTCCAGTACTCCAAAGAGCCCCTCAATGGTTATTATGTATTCCTCTAGGAAATTAAAATCTAGACGGAGCTTAAACAAATAAGAAGCTTAACAAATGATTTAATACGCTAGATCATATATAGCGTTGAACATTTAGGATATACAAGGTATTTTAGGGAAGATTTTTTTTTTGAAATAACCAGCTTTTTACTAATATTACAAAAATAAATAGTCAATTTTTTTTACCGAAATAATACTCTGTCGCTGGCGACAAGCTGAGAAGGCACACCTTCTATCGCTATTTCAAATGACAACCACGTCATGTCGCAAATGATTTAGCGACGAAGGCTTGTTGGCCAATTCAACGATGTCGCCCAAGTAAATCGACGGCAAAGCTGCTGCCGGTCAATTGACCTGTCGCCAAATGAATAGACGATATGCTAATGTTGAAGGTTTTGTCGCCAATTCAATTGGCGGCAGGAACTGCCATGTCAGCCTGTCGTCAAATAAATTGGCAACATGCTCTATTTTTTGACTATTTTTTGTCATATTAACAAGAATGTATTATTTAAAAACTCGGTTGGGGAATCGGAGCCTCGGCCATTACGCTTTTACAGGTCCGGTCGATATATATATATGGCCACGGTGCACCGCTACAGTGGTACCGAAAAAACACTGTAGTGTACTAACTAGTGTTCTATTTACTGCAGCTGCATACGATACCAGCTGTGTATACATACGCTGATAGCAACAAAGGTGAAGGCGGTGGTACACCCAAGGACAGGAGCCGTGCCTGCCCCAGCAGGACGCATCACCATACGTGGATAGAGTTAGGCCATTCATCCACTGAGCCCGGGATGAGTCAGGCGACACCACTGCACCGAATCGAGACGCCATCTGATCGAGATCAGGTTTCACGTACATTTGTCATGTGGAAAGCGAGCGCACGTACTCGATTAATATCCGATGTAAGCTCGTCCGGTTAGCCTGAAAAATAGTGATTTATAGCTGAATTTACACTATAATTGACTAAAATTACACTGTAGCTAAAGGTGATTTATTTGATGTAATTAAATTTAAAAAATTAAAAATAGAAAAAATATGTTAGCTTATTACGGACAACGCAAACGAATACGGAAAAAAAGAACTGGCAAAAAAGCTCAAAAAAACTAAAATTTATGAATAGTAAAAAATAAGTTAAATTCAAGCCGAAATGAGCGGGGCAGTATACTGATGAGCAATGCGGATGAACACATTAGAATTTCAAGTGTATATACGATATACGTACGGTAAATTGCGGAACAAGGGGGAAAACACTGGAGGATCTGTTCTGTTTCGCGTAGAAGGGTCTGTTCTTTACCTCACAAGCCAGCGGCTTTTGGCTTTTGCTACAGTACCTAACTTTCAAACGGAGTATTTTCTTAAGACGGGGTCTACAAGTTAAACGATCTACATGTTAAAAGCCCAACATCTGTACCAGCCAAAATCGTAAGTGAGTATCTGTCTCTCCGTAATCTGTACCGTAAACAGCCAAAATTCAAAAATTTCAGCCAAAAACCAAAAGCCGCAGCCGAAAAGAACATGCCCGAATTCCTGTCGAATTCGTACATTCCAAATTATCGATCTTTAACTGTATATGTTCTTTATTGCTCTAGGAAAAAAAGATAGGCTCTGGCCTTTGTCTTTGAACATAGGCTCTGGCCTTTGTCTTTGAACCAGTCTAATGGTGACATGAGGGTTGAGCAAAAATTAACCGGTCCAGGTTGGGATGCAATTCAAAGCAAAATTAAAAGAGAATCTATTTCGATTGAGACAGTGCACAATACACGCATAATAATATGTTCGCTTTTGCAGCAGGGCCCGGTTAAGTCTGCGTTCATATCCAAACTAGATATTGCGTTCAAATCCTTGGCAACTTACTATGCATTTCACAATCTGTCCTTGCCATTGGCCCGGCCGGTCTGATGTTGGGTTGGAGCAAAACTTAGCCACCTACCTGCACATTTCTTAGAGCAAAATCAGCGGCAAGATTGTTGTTCCCGATCAAAGGAGTGTTTAGGTATCAACATCTGCCCGCATATCAGCGTAAATAACACCGTAATTATGACCCTGTTCTTTTCAGCTTATAAAAGCTATTTTTCAGCTTTTATATAGTAACTAGCTTTTGAATAGAGTATCTTTTTAAGATAGAGTCTATTAGTTAATTATAGTACATATTGTACCGACTTTATTTATATCGACAAAAACCGTACGTGAGTTTTTGTTACTCTATAATATCTTACACGAACAGCTTAAAAACCACAAGCTGCAGTCAAAAGCCATAAGCCGCAGCTGAAAAGAACTTGCCTATATTACCTAGAGATTTTCCCATAACTAAAAACCAACAGAAAGTGCCTGATTCGAGAAAAAGTTCTGCACACGTTCGGCCTATGTTTTGGCCGCTCATAAATAAGGTTATATACACTATGAAACTGGAGTTTTGAGGACTTGATTTCTGCAGGTCAATCGACCGATTCAACTCTTGATCATTATCGTTTTTGAGTAATAGAGCATTCATGCATGGGGTCATCAGAAAATTAAGAATCGATGGAGCTATCATCATTCATGAGCAATGATCCGTGTGGCCGGCCGGCGCACGCAGAAAGTAAGGGACCCTTTCAAGAGAGAGAGAGAGAGAGAGATTGATGAGGCAGACGATACCATCTTCACTCTGACATAGTGACATGTATCCAAGCTTATCCGGGGAGACCGACGATAATCCCTTCAACAACCGCATTTAAGGAAACATAACCATGAAATCGACAGGATGAACAGATCAGTTAAAGAAAGAGAGCAAGAGTCCAAAAAGATTATTACTAGTATTCCAAAAAGATGTATGTTCGAACACTGCGTTCCAAGGTCATTCAACTGATTTTTTTTTTCTGAGACCATCATTTAACTGATGTTGAAGTGGGTGTATGCTGGGAATATGCCGTGGTTGATGATGAGTGCAAAAGAAAATTTGATGGAACAAGATTAAGAGGTTCGAAGCATTATGCGTGTAAGGTGTTGAGAAATCTTGTTGACGATTATGTTATCTATCTTCAATCTCATCTGATCACAAGTTCTGCACTTCCCAGCTTGTCCATTCATGGCTAACTATGCTTGCAGCTCTACATTTGTTTTTAAGAGAGAAGGTGGATTAGGTTAGGATTAAAGAGATAAAAGAGAGCTTGTCCACACATAGGCTAGGGAAAATTAATATGACATACCACACACACTTCTAATAGTTTATACAAAAGAATATCTGCGAGTATACAATAGATTGACAGACAACCCTCTTACTAGGGTGGAAAAAACTCATTAGTGAAGTTCGTTTGACTCGGTTAAAAATTATTTTAATTACACTTATTAATTAGTTAAGCATTGAATTTATCAATTTCGGATGAAATTAAATTTTACTTTGACTCCGTTAGGCTCATCACTCAATTCTGAAAATAATTCTAAACTATCAATAAAATAATATTAAATCAAACTATATCAATTTTAAAAAAGTTGATGAAACAAAGAATCTTTGTGCACCCTGATTTTTTTATTTCCCATTAAATCAAACGGAGTATATAATGGGTGAGTTATTTTCGGCTATGGTTTATAGGTTTTGGCTTAAAATTTTGAATTTTGACTGTTCGCAAAAGAAAGTACGGAGAGAGACACTCGCGTATGATTTTGGTTGATATAGATGAATTCGGTACAGTGTCTACTACAATTAACTTATAGACTCTGCTTTGAAAAAGACACTTTATTTGAAAACTAGTTACTATAACATAAAACAAAAATATAAACAACAAGCCTAAAAAAATCCAGCAAGTACTTATAGCACGGAACGAACACACAATTATCAGTCGATGCTTCTTCTTCTTTGTTTTGAGCAGATGCTTCTTGTTAACAAGCCCAACGCAACTACGAACGATGTACGCAAGGCCCAATTATGAGTCCTAAAAAACGAAAGGCCCAATCATGTGACCAAATCAAAGAGACGAACACTCGCGTCGTCACTCGCGTGCCTCTAAATAAAGCAAATCGCGCGGGGAAGCAGACCAGAGCCGCAAGCGCAACGATCGAACCCCCGCAAGATTTGGCGCCAAAAGAGAACGACGTCACACGCAACGCTCGCCGCCGGCGACGTACGGCGACCCCCGATAGACTGGAGAACAGATTATAACGCACGATGCCGTCGACGTGCGGGCCGTGGGGCGGCGACCGCGGTGGCGGGGACCTGTCGCCGGCCCACGGAAGCGACGGCCGCTTCAGCGTCACCAGCGGCATCCTCCCGTCCCTCGGCGCGCACAGCAGCAACCGCCCGGTCCGGCCCCGGCGGTTCATCGTCTCCCCCTACGACCCGCGGTACCAGCTCTGGGAGCACTCCCTCGTGGTCTACTCCGCGTTGGTCTCCCCCTTCGAGTTCGGCTTCCTCCAGAACCCCGACGGCGCGCTCGCCAGCGCCGACAACGCCGTCGACATCGCGCTCACCTTCTTCGTCGCCTGCGACGACAAGAAGACCCACCTGCTCCAGGACGACCCCAGGAAGATCACCTGGCGCTACGCCACCAGCTGGTGTTGGCACAGTCAACGGTCAGACGCACATACTCTGTGGTTACAACACACTGGAACGCTTTCGATTACCTCAAGATATACGAGATTTTGGTGTTGCATAATATGGTATAGCTTGTCTATTTTCTCTTCTTATTTATAGTCTCACTTACAAGCAAATAGGCTAACAAAATGCCTGACACTTTCGACCGCAATCCCTATGTATATGCCATCTCATGTCTGGATAGAACGTGACCTACTCTACGCTTCACAACCCTTAAGAAACGTTCCACTAGCCGACTACATGCAAGGCTAGTGGTTATGACTGCTACTCGATTTACGGCTTCCGACCGCTTCCTTGCTACAATAGCCGGTCGAGTACAACTGCTGCACGCGTACTCAACGCTCCAACTTCAACATGTACTCGGTCGCTCCGATTCAACACGTACTCCGGGGTCTCTGACTCTGGGAACTTTAACTGCTACAGTACCCCTGGGGACTCCAACTGCTACAGTACTCTAGGGTCTCCAACTGCTACACGTACTCGGACACACGAGTACTCAACACATGACTACACAATACTCTATCACACAAGTACTCGATACACGACTACACAGTACTCGAACACACGAGTACTCGACACACAACCACTATCAACAACAAGATTAGTTCCAACAGCTGCCATGCCCTTGATGTTGCCTCCACCGTCCCCACAGAGATCTCCCGCAAGATCCTCCCACCGGAGCTCAGGTCCTATTGCTTCTTCAGCATGGTCTGCCTCTGGTGCCTTCGATGAGTCGGCGCCCTCTTTGCTCATGTCACTGATCACTCAATCCTAATTTTTTCAGTTTCCATGCTCCTAAAGTTAATCTACAGAATTAGTCAAGACACTGGTTGTTGAGTTAGTGTGACTCAATTTTTAGGATTTGAAAAGGTGTGCTATAAAAAATCCTAAATGAATCTTAATAGGATTAGAACATTTACTCCTATTTGGATTAAGATTTCTATTCTAAATTGAAGAATGGCTAGGAGAGACTATATAAACCAAAGGGGTAATCATGGGGAGGAACCAAATAATCAAGGTTACTTATCCAAAGGTTGAGGTGTACGAGAGAATTAGAGGCTAGGTAATTCTTTAGTACTATATTCTTGTATAGGGAAAGAGTATGAGGGTCCTAAAATATTCAAGATGGTTGTAAGTGAGCGACAATCCCTTGTATTATTTTGAGGTTATGCTTAGAGAATATGATTAGTTTTGCTAAATCTTTTCTCTCTCATCGTGATTGCTTCAACGTCGTTATTTTGATTCTCTCTATGAGATTCATCTTCTTCGTTCTTGATACCGTGCACGCTCGTGCTGTATCAGAGCGTAAGTGGTATCAGAGCCAAAACCAGATTAATCTAATTTGTGAGAAGAATGGTAAAGTGTCAGGTGGCACAAAATTAAGATCAATGTCAATGATGTGTAATCAACTAGAGAAATTTGATGGTGGAGAAAATTCCAACATGTGGTAATGCGTGGTGAAGGATATCCTTATCTAGCAGGAGCCAATCGACGCTCTTAAAGGGAAAAACCTAGAAATGATGTCCGATGAAGACTGGAAGGTGACGGCGCGAAAGTCTGTTAGTACAATCCTTATATGTCTCTCTGATGAGGTAAAGTACTTGGTGATCAAGGAGAATTCACTGAACAAATTATGGAAGAACTTATAAGAACTGTATATGATAAAGTCATTGACAAACTGGTGGTGCTGAAGCAACAACTGTATGGGCTGCACATAAAGGAAGGCACACGGTTCGTTGACCATTTCAATGTCTTCAACAAGCTATCACATAGCTGACTAGTGTAGATGAGAAGATTAAGAATGACAAGGTCATCATACTGGCATTATCTCTATCACTATCGTGGGAGCAATTGGTGATGAATATTTTCATTGGAAAACCACTCTCAACTTCAATGAGGTAGTTGTACATCTATTGGAGGCGGAGTTCTTAAGTCAAGTGCATTTATTCTCTTCTCTCTCCCGCTGCATGCAAGTCAAGTTACTATTTCTTAAACATAAAATTATCATCACACATGGACCGCGCCAGGATGCTCGTGCGCGCAACCAGCGACCCGCACGTAGCGTTCACGCATGCATTGATTAGCACAATCATGTGTGTGTAATCAGTATATACTTACAATCAAACTATCGTCAAAATTGGCAACTACAATTCAAATTTCAGTCCAAACTTGTTTGAGCTAGTTAAACTTGACATGAAAAATTTTCAAAATTTTTTACACATGATACATATGGGAAATATCTATTTTAAATCAAAAATTAGAGGCTAGGTAATTCTTTAGTACTAGATTCTTGTATAGGGAAAGAGTATGAGGGTCCTAAAATATTCAAAAAGGTTGTGAGTGAGCGACAATCCCTTGTATTATTTTGAGGTTATGCTTAGAGAATATGGTCAGTGTTGTAGGGGTGGCCCCCACCTAAACCCAGCAGGCCTGTTAGAATGTTATAAGGCCCAAAATGGGACATATGTAATGACTTGAACACCCCTGACAAGGAGGTACCGATGTAAGGGCACAATTGTAAAAGCACAGCCCATATCAATATATATACCAAGGGAAGGCTAGGAGGGGGAGAGATCTCTCTCTCTCTCCCAATTCTCCACTACCACATCTCTCTCTGTTTGGTCTGTAACCACAACAGTCAACTTTGCTAAATTTTCTCTCTCTCATCGTGATTGCTTTAACGTTGTTATTTTGATTCTCTCTATGAGATTCATTTTCTTCATTCTTGATACCGTGCATGCTCGTGCCGTATCAGAGCGTAAGTGGTATCAGAGGTAAAACCAGATTAATCTAATTTGTGAGAAGAATGGTAAAGTGTTAGGTGGCACAAAATTAAGATCAATGTCAATGATGTGCAATCAACTAGAGAAATTTGATGGTGGAGAAAATTCCAGCGTGTGGCAATGCGTGGTGAAGGATATCCTTATCTAACAGGAGCCAATCAATGCTCTTAAAGGGAAAAGCATAGAAATGATGTCCGATAAAGACTGGAAGATGACGGCGCAGAAGCCTATCAGTACAATTCTTATATGTCTCTCTAATGAGGTAAAGCACTCGGTGATCAAGGAGAATTTACTGAACAAAATATGGAAAATTTTACAAGAACTGTATATGATAGTCACTGACAAACCGGTGGTGCTGAGGCAACAACTGTACGGGCTGCACATGAAGGAAGGCACATAGTTCATTGACCATTTCAATGTCTTCAACAAGATTATCACATAGATGACTAGTGTGGATGAGAAAATTAAGAAGAACGACAAGGTCATCATACTGTCATGATCTCTATCACCATCGTGGGAGCAATTGGTGATGAATATTCTCATCGAAAAAACCACTCTCAACTTCAATGAGGTAGTTGTACATCTATTGGAGGCGGAGTCCTTAAGTTAAGTGCATTTATTCTCTTCTCTCTCCTGCGGCATACAAGTCAAGTTACTATTTCTTGAACATAAAGTTATCATCACACATGAACCGCGCCAGGATGCTCGTGCTCGTAGCATATATATATATATATATATATATATATATATATATATATATATATATATATATATATATATATATATATATATATATATATGTATATGTGTATATATATGTATATGTGTATATATATGTATATATATGTGTATGTATATATATGTGTGTATATATATGTGTGTGTGTATATATGTATATATATATGTATATGTATATATATATGTGTGTGTATATATGTATATGTATATATATATATGTGTGTATATATATACACACACTCTTATTTTGCATTTTTAGAATTTGAAATCCTTTATGGGAATAAGTTCTTTTGTGATTTTGTGTGCCTTGTTGTGAGAATATTTAAAGGAGAAAAGTTATGATTTGATCACTTTTCCATTCCAACCTTCTTGCCCAACCCTATATCGAAACATACTAATAGAATACTATCCACGTGCTAACATATAAGATAGATCCATCTAAGCATGTCAATCAAGTACAATTAGCTACTTGCTTGTATTCCAACCATCCAAAGGATCCGTACTTTATGAACTAATATGCACCAACGCATCGGTGAAGGATTACAATTAATTACAAGCACCAATTTCTTTCACTCAACCCACCATTGCCCTTCAAATGGCTCTGAAAGAGCAAACGTATGGTGAAACTAAAAGTTTTTTTTTGCTTGGCTGCTGCTCAGTGACAAATTGAACCCAAGAAATATGTTAAGATGAAGGCATTATACTATTAATTCTACATGTGACTGTATCTTATGTCAATCTATTCAGTTCTTAGCCCTTAAGGGTAAGGCAGGGGGTAATATGGTATATTAAGGGGGGAAGGGGAACAGACCTCACTTGGTAAACGGCCGAGGGAGGATGAAATGATTGACTTATCCCCAAAACGAACACATTTTAAAACGGGGGAGTCATCATCAAGCCCTCCGGTCAACCTGGGAGGAACAAATATGATGATGTTGTACTCTTTAATCTCTCTTACATATGTGTTTTTTCAGCTGCGGTTTATAGCTTTCGACTCTAATACGAGCGCTCATATAAACAAATCGAAAGCTGATGAGCTGATAATCCGTTTCTAAAAGTCTATCTCGATAAACCATTTTAAAACGACGATGAAGAAATCGTTCTGTTTATTTATTTGAGAGAAATCATAAGTGAGATAATGGTATCACGCTTGTTTCCCTTGATGAGACAATAGGCCGAGGGGCCCAAGCCCAACAAGAGAAGGCCCAATACAAGAAGAGCGTCCATTGGCAGCGAAAAAACGGAAGTGCTTTTTTTTAAAGAATCTAACGGAAAAACGGAAGGCAGCCAAACTCTAAAAAAATGGCATGTAGCAACCGTTCGATTTTGCGTTGCATGCCACGTCACACGTGCTTGTTGTAGAGTTTGGAATCTCAAAGCTACGTGGATGGTATCGGGTACGGAGTAATAACAGATTTCGGATTGCATGAATGATTAAAAAAACCCCATCAAAACCCTTTTTTTCTTGATTTTTGTGAGGATCCTTTTTTATTTTCTTTGGTTGTGCACAGCTCTTTCTCTCCGTTCCGGAGACATTTGCTTTAAAAATTGCCGCGGAGCATCGAGTAATCCCTTGTCGAGTTCTCAATTAGTGCATGATTGGAGTTCAAAAAAAAAATTAGTGCATGATTGTATTGTACACGGCATCTATTTCCTCATTTCCTGTATTGTCCGTCTTTTAGATATGCTCCAAACGTGGAAAAAATGAGGTCATGCCATGCATGCGTTGGGTAATAAAAACAAATTAAGGAGATAACCCAACATGCTATGTGTATATTCTATAACGTATTTGCTTTGTGCAGTTGTGCCACACAGAGAGCAAAGGCATTTGGTGACGAACCCTTCCTACCAGATTATCTCAGTACACCTTGACAATAACATAAAAAAGATGAATTAGTTATGGTAGTTACACTGCCATAACCAACTTCTGATCTACCAGTGTGACACGTCACAATTCTCCCATGCCCGTCTCGTCACTATATAAACACACTCAACGGTGTACTGCAACCTCACCAATCCATGCTTTTCCCTCCAAAAACGTGCTCGTGCGAAGTTGTGAGACGTGACAGACGGAGATGGACCTCAAGCTGCTCGCCGTGGCCGCGATCGTGCTGGCTTTAGCCGCGCCGGCGCCGGTGTCCGGGCAGGCCGCGGCGGCGTCGTGCACGGCGTCGCTCATCACCAGCTTCACGCCGTGCTTCAGCGTCATCACCAGCAGCACCAACGGCGGCGGCTCGCCGACGGCCGACTGCTGCCGGTCCCTCGCGGCCGTGATCAACATGAGCGCCGGCTGCGCCTGCCTCATCCTCACCGGCAACGTGCCGCTCGGCATCCCGATCAACCGGACGCTCGCCATCAACCTGCCCCGGTCCTGCAACAACGAGTCCGTGCCCCTGCAGTGCCGAGGTATTGGAACCAACCCGGGGATTTTCTCAGAGCACTACGAGAATCAAGCAGTTTCATGCGAAATTTCTGTATTCCAAACACGCCAATATTGCGATCTCTGAATATATATCAAGAACCACCGATGAGAAGATGATCGGATACTAAACTATGCCTCTTTCATTTGCTGATTTGCAGATACGTCAGCTCAGATCCCAGCTCCAGGCCCCGTCGCATTCGCTCCCGCCATGCCCCCTCTGCGTAAGAACACTGCTTAACCTTCTGCTCATCTCATACCGAAGCTGTGGCTTCGCCGACGAACGTAATGAATCTTGTCAAATTAACAGCTCCGACGCCGCCGGAGTCGTCCGTCCAGCCCGAATCACCGGTGCCGCCGGTGGAACCCACCGCGACGCCGCCGGCCAGCCAGGGCCAGACGAGGCCGCAGGTGCTGCCCAGCTCTGCCTGGAGGGGCAGCGCTCATCTGTCCGTGGTGCCTGCAGTTGCCGTGCTGCTTGCAGTTGGAGCCATGCTGGTCTGATCAGATCGAGTTGAGAAGCATACTACGTTGCTGCAATAGTGCTTGTTTTAGTACTAGGAGAGTTGTATACGATTGGTTGTATTTGTGTCTGGATTGGCTGTGTAAATTACATTCTTTCGGGTTGTGAATGAGCTAAATAATGTGATGTTATAGTGGAACATGATTCGTTGTCTTTTAACGGTGATTGTGATTTTGTTTAGGTGCATTAAGGTCGAGCTACTGGAACAAGGCAAACTTTGCCACATTCTACATTTTAGGCACACCCCAAGTTACTTGTAGTGTGGCCAAGTTCGACCAAAAGGAGAAAAAGGTTGACACTGACATGTGGATTATGGGGCTAAAAATTGTGACAATTACGCCTGCAAAGCAAATTCGTGCTTAAAAAGATATGATGCACCTAAAGCTAGGTATTGTAAAATTTGATGCGGAACCAAACACCCCATCTTCGTCTCGCGTCAAATTGGTGGTTGCAACCAACTTAACCGCAAAGAGACAACCATGAGAGTTACACGTCATTATCATTACTATTATAAAAGAACGCATTGACGGTCGTATATCCCTTCTTCTCCAACCACCATATTCTCAACTTCTCATCTCTCCACTTTTCAACTGATCAGAGTAGCTCTCTTCCATAGCATGATTCTCTATATATCCAATAAATTTAGTTGCAACGCACAAGCGGGTGACTAGTACCAGGATACAACTAACTGGGCACGACTCCTCTGCAGTAGCTACTGTTACTATGAAGTTTGATTTGCAGTGCAGTACTACAATCCACCTTTCGACCAGGATTTAATGGTCTAGATATCCTACCACCAGAGGATTAAGCAAAAGCAGAGTCCATGCTCTATAGGAAGAGTTATCTTCCTCGATTACCAATCGAAACTACACGACACAAGAAATCTGAATCTGCAAAACACAAACAGATGGTCACTTGTCAGATCCAATGCATGGTAGTAGGTCTAACAACTAAGAACCAAACAAGAGGAAAGGACTCGATGGGTGGTTGCAACGCATGCACAAGAACGAATAATACTGGAGTAATACTCAAAAGTAAGTAATACTGCTTAACAACTTTTGTCTGACGAGGAAGTTAAGCCCTTTTGAGTTTTTGGCGTGGGCAGTTTTCTGTTCTCGAACATGAGTAATCAGACCACTATGACACAAGCGGTCAGACCGCGTAGGCCCAGTCAGACCGATGTGTTGTCTGTGGTTAGACCCCCTAGTTGATGCGTTAGTCCATTTGTTGTTTCTTTTGTTTTCTTGGCTTGTTGGTCTCTGTTTTGTACTTGTTTTTGCTGTGCATATGATCAGAAGCCAAAGAAAATTAATTTTGTTAAAGTTGAAAAAGAGGTAAAGATCATTGCAGCCCTCTGATCCCGCAGTCCGTCCTACGAAATGATAACACCAGAACAAAAGAACGATGGATCCATCTTCAGTATGCATCCATTTTTTTTTCTGTAAAGAGAAATGAGTGCCTTTTCCCATGCAGCTTCCAGAATAACCGGAGCCTAGTGACTAAACAAAACACTATCATCAGCTTTGCAATAGCACTCTACTTTCTTTAACCGTAGTCCCTTGAAGTATAATGATAGGAGGCTAACTAAAAAGTATCCCGGGACAAAAGCAAGTGCGGTTTCTTTTTTTTTTTAAGAAAAAAAAACAGAGGCTGGACACGGTTTTTCGTTTTTCCTGAACGCTTCAAATACCAGTAAGATTCAACGCACTTGCTCTTCACGGAAGCTAGTTCCAGAAGCAACTTTCTCCTTGTAGTAAATCCAAGCACAAGATCCAATTCTTCCTTGCCAATCACACCAATTACTGCTACTTCTTAACCATAAACAAAATCTCTTGTGCTGACACGCAAACCATCGTTAGGCCTATTCGTTTTAGCTGAGGTTTATAACTTTTGATTGCGGCTTATAGCTTTTAAGCTGTCGTACGAGAGATTACAGAGTAACAGAAACTCACGTGTTTTTTGTCCATGTAAATAAAATCGGTACAATATATACTATAATTAACTAGCAGATTCTATTACTATAAAAAGGTAAACCAAAAGCTAGAAAAGGTCAGGACTTTAGTCTCTTCAAACACGGCAAAGACCAACACCAACCTGGTCTGAAATCTTGAAAGATCAACCCCAGAAGATCACATTGCTGAATAGTAGTCTGAATGATCTGAAGTACTAACCACTAGCTGCAGCATAACAACTCCCGCAAGAAAAGAAAACCATTTTCCTTTGCAAGGGTGGAAAGATTCAGCTCACCAACTGTCCTCCTGCCACCTTCTGCCCCTCAAAACCACCCCTATAAAACCACCACAAATCACAAGGCCACACAAATCACAAGCACCTAGAGAGTAATACACAGAGCCTGACAGTATATTGTCAAGAAGGCAAGCAGAAAAGGCAAGCAAGAAATGGTTGCGAGGGCAGTGTCGTCCACGGGCATCCTCGTGCTCGTGGCGGCGATCTTCGTCGGCGGCGCGGTGGCGCAGTCCCCGAGCGGGTGCACGCAGACGCTGATCAGCATGTCGCCGTGCCTCAACTACATCACGGGCAACGAGACGGCGCCGTCCACGTCGTGCTGCTCGACGCTCGGGACCGTGGTGCAGTCGCAGCCGCAGTGCCTCTGCGTCGCGCTCAACACCGACCCGGCGGCGCTGGGGCTCAACATCAACAAGACGCGCGCGCTCGGCCTCCCGGACGAGTGCAACGTCAAGACGCCGCCGCTCAGCGACTGCAAAAGTAAGTGCCGTCCATGGTGAAAAGAAATCCGTCGACAGTTTCAGAAGCCTTTGTTGGATCTTGAAGGACGTACTGATTGTAAGCGCTATTGCAGGTGCTGCTGCTCCGACGTCACCGTCATCCGGGACGCCGGCGGGACAGACGCCAACCTCGGCCGGCAGGGGTAAAGAAGGCAAAAGACTGAGTAGCTAATTTGATTTGTTTGAATTATGGTCACTGACGGAGGGGTCTGGATTGGACGCAGGGTCGAAGGCGACGCCGACGCCGAACGGCGGCGAGTCGCTCCGCGGGTCGGCAGGCTTCGTCGCCGGGTTCATCGTCACCGTGTTGTACGCCGTCTCCGCCGTATGATCTGATCCTGTCTCTCCCTTCTCGTCAGTAGCGATAGCATTCGCAGCTTCAGCATGGGTTTGGGAATTGGTTCGCGTGTGTACGTAGGAATTGGATTAGACGTGTCTTGAGACACGAGAGTTATTCCATTGGTGATGATGTGAGTTTGGAGGAGGGAGGCTTGAGCTTTTGCGCTTCAACCTCCATGGCTTACTGCTTCCATTTGTACCGCGACAAAGCTCATCTACTTGATTCATCACTGCGTTCTTATTAAAAAAAATCATCTCTCTGTTCTTGTTTCAATTATCTCTACTAATACAAAAGGAGAGTTTATCCATTCACCTCTCCTCCCCCACGCACGCAGCGCGCTCCTCCATCCCCATATCGCTCGTTGCCATGGAAAACCGGCTCTAAAAAACCAACCAGCTCTAAAGAAGCCCAGAAAAAACCTGCTGGCACGTCAGCCCCTAACCAATGGGAGCCCCCAGGAGAGCAGCTCATCGCCCTTCCCCACCTCCATCCTGTGAAGAAATAGGTTAGAAGATAGATTGAAGAAATGAATTCAGAAAGCAGAGATTGAAGCCAAACCAATTCTGCCGTGCCATTTGCTAATGACTTATACTCAGCCTCCATGCTTGATCGTGAGACAGTAGCATGTTTGAGTGAGCTCCATGACACCAAATTGGAACAAAAAAAAAGATGACGAAGCCTCCTATAGATCGGCGATCACCTGAACACCCAGCCCAATAAGCATCAGTGGAAGCCCTGAGAAGCATGGATTGTGATTGTTGTATGAGCAATCACATGTCCTGAGAAAATTTCATATAGCGTAGGATATGCCAATGACTTGTACTTAGCTCCATGCTTGACCGTGAGACGGTGGCCTGTTTGCGCAAACTCCATGACACCAAGTTGGAACAAAAAAAGATGGTGAAGCCTCCTATAGATCGCCGATCATCTGAACACCTGGCCCAATTGGCATCAATGAAAGCATTGAGAAGCATGGACTACGATTGTTGTATGTGTTGTAATATTTGCGGTATAAGCAAAGATATAAATATAATTCCAATATAATCATATAAGCATATCAATGATATCAATTCACATGTAAAGGACATAGCATGTATGAAATCATATGAATTGAACATATCATCCATGGTATACCACATATTCAATAATAGAAACAATAACTTTCTAACCATGAACATGTATGTCAATGTAAAAGGCATTAACCAATGAAGACTAGCAACAAGCTCAAGCTTAATTGATTATTTGTGCTCTCAAATGTAGGGTTGCACAAGACTAATCTCGGCCGTCCCGCTACTAAATCATAAACTTTTCATCGATTGGTTAAACCAAATTAGCATTCAATCTTTGAGCTCTTAAACTGTACACTATCAATTTAAACAATATATTCTTCACATGTGTGCATTCGGTTCACAGTTAAGAATCAGCTAGAGCAAGCCCAAAACACATATAAGATGTCTATTGCAGCAACTGAAACAAGTTGATAGCAAAATATAACTTCTAACAGATCTGCAGCATATATGTGGGATTTCTACAAGCTAAAGACAGCTTCAACCAAATCACACACATACAATATATTTGCCTAAAGCTCACAAATAACAGTAATCACAGAATATGAGCAAGAGTCTAATGACAGCAAGTTAGAGCTCAAAGATTAAATCTACCAATCTCAGAATATGATTTCATTTATCATCGAGCAACAATCCAATCCCACTGCAATCTAAGTCTCCCAGTGCTAGACAATGTATGAAAGATCAACAAGCTAGCACAGCACACAAAGATTGCAAATACAAATGACTGATTTACTCACAAAACCGGCGATACTCGAAATCACCGAGAAGACCACGGGCTAGGCACGCTTGCGTGCTGTCCCAGAAAACCTATTGCCCCCACACCACCGTGAGAGAGGTCAGTAGGCACGGAGATACAAAGCCCAATCGCCGAAGTGTAGCTCACGCCGGCGAGTCGAGGTAGAGGAATGCCGCACAAGCACAGGGGAGGAGCCGGCCAAGCGCCTCGCCGTAGAGCACCAAGGAACCACCGTCGTCAAACACCACAGGCAAAGACTCAAAGAAAGAGAGGAGGAGGAGCTCACTGTCGTGCTTCTCCAACCAAGGAACTGGCCTCAATTTATAGCCAAGAGAGGGAGGGGCTGAGAACTCAGAGGCGCCGCCAACGGCCGGGACCGAGTCTCCCGCGCCACCACCGCAACCCATACTCACCTCACATGCCGGATCTGAGGACCGAGTCCCAGGGGAAGAAGAAGAGGAGCGGCGCATCTCACGGGAGAGGGGAGACGCGGGCCGCACGGGAGAACGGGTCGCCAACCGACCCGCCGCCTTCGCCGCGCGGCCTCCCCTGTATCGCCGCCGCCGTCGCCCCTCCAGAGACCCGCTCGCGTTAGGTCACGGGGAGGCATCGGCCTCCCTCCTTTTGCCTCCCTTTGGCCCACCGACAGGTGGGCCCTCTTTCTTTTCTTTTCTCTTTTTTTTTCTTTTTATCAAATGGGAAATTCCCCTTTTGCCCTCGGTTTTACAACAGTATGAGCAATCACATGTCCTGAGAAAATTTCAGATAGCGTAGGATACACTTCACAGCAGTCCAATGACAATAAGTAGGAGCATGAAGATATTAGCATACTTTGTTAATGGCAAATGCTATGTCAGGTCGAGTGAGCATGAGATATTGCAACGTTCATACAATACTTCGATACTTTGGCACTTCTAAATCTGGCAACAGACAGCCTACAGTCTTGGACAATTTTTTAGTGACAGACATGGGTGTTGATACTGGTCTGCATTGTGTCATACCAGCATGTTGTAACAATTCTAGAATGTACTTTTTCTGAGTTAATAGCATCCCTTTTTCCTTCTGAACAACCTCAATTCCTAGAAAGTAGTTGAGACGCTGCTACGACGAGCCTAGCTCTCTTGCTCTTGGTCATGTCGTTCTGCTCCAGCGCCACCACTGACCTTGGCGCCGTTGTGAGCAAGTCGACGCTAAAAAAACACACCGCCTTCACGGGGCCGGCGCGGCCACCACATTGACAAAGGTGGTGGTCTTCGGCCAGAGCTTGTGGTCGATGAAGAGCAGCTTGCCGGTGGAGTGGTAGAAGCGGACAACATCACCGGCATGTAGGCCCTTCTCCTTGACGAGGCGACTCCGCCCCTGGTGAGCATGTAGCTCTGGCTGTTGTTCTAGTAGGAGTACCAGAACCTCCACACCTTCGCCGCACCGTCCTCGAAGTTGAGGAGCACTCCCTTGCACTCGCCGAAGCCGACGCCGAAGGTGGCGGCAGCCAGGAGTTGCAGTGGGAAGTGCTTCTCACCATGCTGATTCGGTATCACCAGCCGATTCAGCTTCCCCATGTCGCTAGGTGTCACCGCCTTGTCGAAGAGGTGCTCTCGCGCCACGGCCGTGGAGGGTGCGGGGGGCGACAAGGTTGGGTTCTTGGGAGAAGGTGCGCTTGTTTTGCATGAGCTCGTCGAGGTAGGTGTGCTTGCGAGCAGGCCGACGGAGGACGTGGTGGCGGCAGCCACCATGCCAGCGTGCTAGGCCGGCCCGAGCATGGTACACTATACCGGGCCGTGTCATGCCATTCGACAGGTCGGCTTTCCAGGCCCGATCCGGTCCTCCGCCTGTGCCATACTAACCCAGCCTATCATGTGTCAAGCCTATGTCATGCTTGAACTATGCCAAGCCGACGAGGCCTTGGGCTGGCTTGAAAAAGCATGGCCCAAATCCTACCTCTAGCGGGGCCGGTGGCGGGCCAGCACAAAAATTTAGATGAAGCTAAGCTAACATGGGACAGTCTACGAAAGAATAAGTCTGATCATTTTTTGCAGCTTAAAATCATCCCCAAATGTGAGTACTAAAATAGAAGAAAAGCATGATAAAAATACGAATTATAATGAAGGTACTACTTTGGTAATGTCAAGTGCACCCCAAAAATCCAATATTAACATCACCATATATAGCTATATTAACATCAGAATTAGCAAGGTTAGCGATGTAATCATAAATTGTGATTTTGTGAGTACGAGCTGTAAACATAAACATTGAAAAAGTATATGCCTTCTTAGTGCCCGTTGGCCGCTGCTTGGTGCTTGCCGATGCTGCGCCTCTGCTGTCCTGCCCGGCTTGCCTGCCTGCCGATGGCGGCATGTCGCCTTCCTGCTTGCCACACGGCGCGCGACGCCACCCGCTTGCCTTCCTGCCGCGACGCCGACTGCACGCCGCAACACCCGTCGCACGCCCGCCCCGGTGCCGTCGCGCCACCGCACGCGGCCGTCGGTTCGCTAGGGCTCGGTGGATTGGGGAATCGAGCAGGGGACTGGTGGGAAGAAAGAGCTGACTGGCTGAATGCGTTACATTGGTATTGGGCTTGGTGGGTACTGGGCTAGGGCGGTTGGCTGGCCCAGCGTGAAACGACCTATTAGCGCGGCCCACACAAGGCAATCCAACCCAAATCACTTTTCCCGTCATCTTCAACCTCCAGATTCACTGAATCCGCGGCCCAAGCATGGGTGGGGGTGCCCACTGTCCGGACAAGGGTACCTCCGGCCAGCCGGAGAAGTTCAAGCACTCAACAGGAAGTGGTGGTGTGAAAGGAGGAGGTTGATAAAGCTCAGGTTTTTTTTGATTTTATGTTTATGATTTTTGGTTTTTGCTATAATAATTTGTTTTTAAACGGTGCGTCTTTTTAAGACGGGGTCTACAAGTAAATTGTGGTAGACACTTTACCGACTTCAACTATACTGGCTAAAATCGCATGCAATTGTCTCTCTTAGTACTCTCTCTCTCATAAACAGCCATAATTCAAAAGCCATAAACCGCAGTCCAAAAGAACCCACCCAAAATCTTGGTGTATCGCGCTCTCTTGGTTGTAACAGACTTACAAGTTGCCATGAGTGTGCTCCTCTTCTTCACTTCTCAACAGTTACAGAAGGTGAGGACAATGAACACACACATGATGGATGGATTGATGCTGGTCACCTTTAGGGGTATTTTTATTGGATTTTGCCGATGGTTTTTGGTTGTGCCTTATGTTTTTGGCTAAAAATGATTGGTAGTGGCTGAAAGAAGTAGCTTTTAAAAGGAGCGGACGAGCGGCATACACCTGACAAGAGTGAGAAGTAGGCTACGTGATGCATCCATGACCCGAAGTGAGATAGTAACGAGAGGAGTGGAGAAGCTGGGTGTTCATACTAGCTTTTAGCTTAAATCAGAGTCAAAAGCCAATACGAACATGGCAATTTGATCATTGGACACACTTGGGAGTAATGCACACATGCATGATTCACGTTGTTATACTCCAATACGTACCATGTATGTTGCATGCAATGACCCCATTTTTAAGAACAGGAGAAGTTTTCCGTAACAACTCAGAAGTTCAGTTGTGGACAGAAAGAGTATCATGCCCACTCATGAGTATTTTAAAAGGATTAGCTTGATTAAAATATGACTGAACGACCAAATTACAATAGCTTTATAGACGTCCAAGCCCGAAACATAACTTACATTCAGAAGATCTGAAGAAATCCCGTAAAAATGCTTCAATACAATCGTAACCCTTACACGAAAATTAAAGCATCTGTTCTTCTTCTGATGTCTATTCTGATGAAATAAGCATGATTAAGCACACTAGGGACTCAGCAAGTCACATGGGGAGGCTACATAACTAATATGCAATAAGTTCAAATGGATAGTTACATGTTATAATATGATAATAAATATATGCAAGTTTGTTAGTAAAGAACTTTACATTTAAAGCAATAAAAACAATACTTAATTAACAAGAGGTTTGTTATCCATAATTTTTATATCAAAACCCTTCAAATTCTATTTTATGTCTTATTGCTAGAATCACCCATTAAACACGACTTCATTAACTAGGGGTATGGCGTATTCGAATACCATTTATTATATTCTGCAGAGTTGTCTAACTTTACCAACAAGATATCTCAGACTCATAATGTCAGCTATAGACACACAACATGTTGTCATGCGACTAAGTTGAGATACTCTCTTCTTTCTAGCGGCCGTAGGAGCTCGTCGGAGTATGCCCATGGCACAGAGGCATTTCGTTGAGGCTTCGGCAAAGCTCAAGGAATTCTAAGCATCTATGGCAAATGGGGAGGCTATGGGCAGAGGTGATTTTGGCTCAATTGGCTACCCGTTTTGGCATGGCTTGGACGGTGGTGGTGCACGTCACCGTTGACCTCAAGGCTATGGGAGGGCATGACTTGGTTGGGATTAGGTTTGGGAGGTCTAGGCAGTGTCATGGGTGTAAAAAATTTGGTTTTCGTAAAGTCTATCGAGGAATTGCTATTTGGGGCTCACCGGCAAGGTCACGGTGGTGGCAACATCACTTTGGTAGGAGTTGGGAGGGAATGACGTGGGCTTGCAATTGGGTACTTGTGTAGGCTATCTACAAGGTTGGTGTGACTTTATAGGTCTTAGGAGATGGTGGGAGCAGTGGTATGCTCACGGCGGTGGTGGTGAATGGGAGACTTCTATGGCCATGGTGGCAAGGCTAATGGTCACAGTGTCGCCTCAGTCGTGGTGCACTCCTTTGGTGCAAGCGGGCTCATGAGCAATGCGTCAAAATGTGGGCATGCATCGAGCTGGTGGCATATTATTTTGGCGATGGCAAAATCGACACCAGTGGTTGCTGGCATATGGTTGTGGGCGAGATGACAAGATTAATGGCATGTTGGAGGTGTGGCAGCATCATGTGCAGGCATTGACACTTGTGGCAGCGTCGAGATAGCTCTCTGACGGTGAACAAGATGAGGCCGAGTGGCAGTGGGAAACAGGGGCGAAGGTGGAAAGAAGTAAGGCACCAACAATTAGGGAAAAGCGAAAACCCAAGAAGGGAAAATGAGTTGGCTTGAGAACTTTTCAAATTAGGCAAGAAATCAAATTCAGTAGAAATTCAAGAAAACAAAATTTTAAAAATTTTCGGGATGTGGCGGAAGAGAAGAGGAGGAGCGTGGCTCATATATCGGTCCGACCTTTTCTACAAGGAGCAGAAGAAATACCTACATGTAGATCTGGACAATTGATCTTTGACTGAGAAAAGAGGAGGGAGAACAGACCGACGATCACCAACTCATATTTTTATAATAGGAAAGATTATTAATGCCATCAAAGTCAAGCGGGCTACGGTTTCGGCCTGACCATCCTGCACGTCTTAGGCCCTGTTTGTTTCCACTTAAGATTATTATAATCTAGCTTATAGGTGGAGGATTATATAAGCTAGATTATAATAAGCTGGTGAAAAATAAGCTGTCAAGTGTTTGGTAGCCTGGATTATCAGAGTTATGGATTGTTGTATTCGAATGTTTAAAGACTACAATGTCCTTGAGAGAGAGGCAAGTGAGTTGGGGGATGGATGAATGGTAAAGGTGGGTAATATTCCTAAAGTTTTATGATCCTTAAGATAAAAGGTGGATCTATAAGCTGAAATAAACTTCTTTTTTGAGCTTATTAGATTACAATAATCTGAGCTATTAGATTATAATAAGTTACCTTATAATCTAGGTTGTTTGTTTCCACTTATAATTATAAGCTAGATTATAATAATCTTAAGTGGAAACAAACAGGATCTTAATTGCAGCATACAACTGCATGCGTACGTACGTGGACTCGTACAGTAGTGTGCGTATCTGATCGATCAATGCATGAATATCTCTTGCGTATACGGCCGTACGTACGTGTCCCACGGCAGCTGGCAGCCTGGCAAGGTGCAACTGCGCGCATGCATGCATGCATGAGTACGTGGACAGTGGGCACTGGGCAGGTAAAGGGGGCCGTACGTGCAGTGCACTGCAGCGAACGACCGGTGCGTGTCTGACACAAAGCGTGCATATATATACAGTGTGACGCACGGCATGCATAAGTGCAGGTTTCCAAAAATGATCATCGCATCAGCAGCTTCGAAAACTTCAATCGTGATCGAGCTAGTACGTACTATGTAACGAGGGCCATAGTTAGTGGTGTGCCCGGTATATACCGTCACACCCAAAAAGCTGAAAAACTTACGAGTATGCATATATTAAGGCTATATTCTAAATAGATTCTGGCTTTTAATTTTGAGAAGTCGGTTTTTGAATAGAGTTATCTTTAAGTAATTCAGTGGCAGAGTCAGAATTTGGTTACGTCCCGGACTCAATGGTGAAATGATTTAGGCTGGATCATGAAAATGTTATCCAGGCTAGATTGAATTTAGTTAAGCTGTACATTAGATATTTTTCACACCTCGGACTGAAGCCTACCCTACCCAGGGTGCGACTTCGCCCTTAAAGTAATTTCTATAAACCGTTTGTAAAAAATATTGTATAAATCATTTTGAATGGAGCGGTTTCTTAACACGACTATCCCATACTCTTTTAATATATCTTACAATAAGCTAAAAATTAAAAGTCACAACACTTTTAAACAAAGGCTAAGACAAAATATAAATCCATTAACAAGATTTAAGACTTGTGCATGAAGCCGGCACCTACGTCCAAAGTTTTCTAGCTCCGTATGTAATGGAGGTCCGCCACAGTATGTAATGGATCGAGGCACTGTGGAGTAACTGCTGGTTGGTTTCAGTCTTCTCAGCTTTGATATGATATATATCACACTACAGTCTACAGTACGTAGTAGTGTATATACAGTCCAACGTACGTACGTCCTGCATGCATGCGTGCGTGCGTGCGTGCGTGCTGTCTGAACTCTGGATTAAATTCATTACGTGCTCAGCTCGTCTTGACATCTTGCCGCGGACTGCGTGTCTTGACATCTTTGTCGCGGACATGACGTGCATGCATAGCCTAGACTAGTCGGCTGCACGCCGGCCTCAAGTCAACGCTCCCGTAACTTCATGTACTGCATCCAAGTACGTAAATACCTATCACATGTGCAGTTAGTTCTTCAGGTGCCTGTGCTTACAAGGATGTAAGTTGTCAACGATCAGCATGCACGCGATTAACCTCTGCTCATTTCGAACTCGGTTTCTCACTTCTAATTTAATATTTTCTAATTTTATCTTTTTATTTTATTTTTTAGCTTTTTTGACTTTTTTTTTTGTATTCGTTTGTAATGTCTGTAATGGATTAATCTGTTTTTTTTTCTCTTTTTAATTATTTTTAATTTAATTACACTAAAAATCACCAATAGTTATAGTGCAAATAAGCTAAATACAATATAAAATAATTTATAATCTAATTTATTTCGGTCGAACTGGATGGGATCGGATTAGTTGCATAGCATAACTTATGATATACGTACGTGTTGATATCTATGCATGGGTACTAGGGATTTGGAACTACAGAAATGGGCATGGAGGGGTCGCATCTGGAAGTCCTGAAGCGGGAGTGCCATGCAGCATTGCAGCTAGCTAGCCTAGCCGTACATCCATCAATCTTTTCACGTACACCATGCATATATACATACATGTCATCCATGATCCATCCATCACTCTATGTATACAGCATGTAGCTAGCTTCCGACACGACCGTGCACGCAGCAAAGACCGGAGGAGTTGACACCTGACAAGAAGCTAGAGAAGCAGACATTGGCATGGGCTGGCTGGCCGCTAGCTAGTAAAACAAGCTACACTCCGACTCCAGTAGGGGGGCAAAGAGGATCGAGGAAGAAGAAGAAAAGATGAGCGCGTGAGACAGAGAGAGAGAGAGACAGAGAGAGAGAGAGAGAGAGAGGCAGAGAGAGAGAGAGAGAGAGAGAGAGAGAGAGAGATTGGTACAGGCGAAGTGGCCGTTTCAATTCGCGCGCGCGGCTCGCCATGACTCCGCGCGATCTGCTGCAGCTGCTGCATGTATACTAGTACTCCAGTAGCTAGCTAGCTGCCTCCATCAAGCTCCGTGCATGCATCCACCTCGTAGGCCGTGCAAACTGCAGCTCTGCAAAGGCAGGCATGAGGCGACCGAGGCACGTGCCACCTGTCGCACGCCTGCCGTCAGCACGTACACGCGCGCGCAATAACCGTCGCGTCTTTTGTGAATAGTTTTTGTCTCGACCACGTCTCTTCTGTAAGCGGGGATAGCTCAGTTGGGAGAGCGTCAGACTGAAGATTTCAGGTCGCGTGTTTGATCCACGCTCACCGCATCGATGCCCTTTTTCCTTCAATTTCTTGTTTTTTTTTCGTGCTTGTTTGGTGCTTTTGAGCTCTGCGCCAACTAAAGCAGCAGAGACCAAGAATTTTCTTCATTTGTTGTCCTTTTTTTTTCTTCTCTTTTTGGTTCTCATCTCTCAATGAAGCAGGTAGCTAGGTACAGTACGATAATGGTGCATGTTAGACAGGTGTTATGTACAGCTGTGTATGGCTGTTGGGCTCATGTGCCCATATGCCTTTAGTCTTTTTCTGTTAGAGTCTCCAGGCTTTCTGTTAGGGTCTCCAGGATTGATCCCTTGTCTGTTAGACCTAACCCTAGACTCTCTGGCCTTTATATACACCCTGTACAGCTGGCTGTTTCACTTGAGAATACAATCAATACACTCTGTTCTCCTACATGGTATCAGATACTCCCTTCCGCTCTTAACTTTCCTTCTCTATCTCCCCGCCGCCATGTCCGGGGAACTCCCGCCGCCAGCCCCCTCATTCCCTGCTGCCGCTATCCCCTCCTCCGATGTCGTCGCCCGAGTTGAGGAGACCGCCGCCAGGGTCGACGTCGCTCCCGTCCACCCCGTCGTGCGCCCCGCTGCCGCCGCCAAATCCCGTGCCGCCGCTCTCGCGCGGGCGGAGGCGGCCGAGCGCGAGGCTGCTGCTGCCGCCCAAGCACGCGATGCGGCTGCTGAACGCGAGCGCGCTGCCCTAGCGCGCGCCGCTCGCGAACGCGCCGCCGCTGCTGAAGACGCCGACGCCGAGTCTGTGGACGACGCCCCCTCCCCTCTCCACGACGCCCTCCTCCTTCACGAAGCTGCTGCCGTCGCCAACATTCACGCCCAGGCGGTCGGCGTGCAGAGCATCCGCGCTCTGGTTCCCCTCATCCTTGACCTGAACTCCGGCTTCTACACCCGATGGCGCGAGCTCTTCCTTCTCGCCCTCGGGAAGTACTCCCTCGAGGACCATGTCCTCGCCGACGACTCCCACCTCGCCCTTCCCGACTGGATCCGCATGGACTGCGTCGTCAAATCGTGGCTTCTCGGCACCCTCTCCTCCGACCTCATCGAAGTCGTGCTGGAACGCCGCGCCACCGCTCGCGCCACCTGGCTCGCCGTCGAGACGCAGTTTCTCGGCAACAGGGAGTCGCGCGCTCTCTACCTCGACGCCGAGTTCCGGCACTTCGTCCAAGGGGATCTCTCCATCACCGACTACTGCCGTCGCCTCAAGTCCATGGCTGATGCTCTTGCAGACCTCGGCGAGGTCGTCGCCGACCGCACTCTCGTCCTCAACCTCATCCGCGGCCTCAACGAAAACTTCACCGCCATCGGCCTTCACCTCCAACGGAGTCGGCCGTTTCCCTCCTTCCTCGAGGCGCGTGCAGATCTGCTTCTGGAGGAGCTCAACATGGCAAACCGTAAGTCTTCACCCGCCACTGCCCTCCTCACGTCCGGCGGCCACCCTGCTGCAACACCCGCCGACCGCGCCCCTCCTTCTTCGACTCACAACGGCCCCGGCGGCGGCAACGGCGGTACCAACAGAGGAGGCGGCGGAGGCGGGGGTGGTGGCCACTCCCGTGGACGGCGCGGCAAGCGCGCTGGCCGAGCTGGCCAGCCCACCCAGGGCTCCGGCTCCGGTGCAGGCGGCGTCCCTCCAACCGGCGCCTGGCCAAGCCTGTACAATCCGTGGACCGGCACCATCCAGATGTGGCCCGGTCCCCGGCCTCCCCTTGCCCCTCTACCGCAGGGCCGCTTCGCCGGACTGGCTCCACCGCCTCCAGCACCGGCGCATCCTCAAGCTCTACTGGCTGCCGCCCAGCCCGCGTGGCCCTTCTCTGCTCCTCCCGGCCAGGCTCCGCACTTCTATAGCGGTGCCCCTGCTGCACCAACTGCTGGGCATTTCGCTGCTCCTGCCAATGGTGCCCCAGCTGGACCAACTGCCGGCCACTTCGGTGCTCCAGCCGGCCTGCCCGCCTGGGACCAGAACAGCCTCGCCAGTGGCTTCTCCACCATGACACTGACTTCACCTCACCAACCTGAGTGGTACTTCGACTCGGGGGCTACCTCCCACATGGCCTCCGACCCCGGTATTCTCTCTCACTCCTCCCCTTCTCGGTATCCTGTTCCTTCATCCATTGTTGTCGGCGACGGCTCCCTTCTACCCGTCACCACCACTGGTACAGCTGCTGTTCATGGCTCTCTTCGTCTCAACAATGTCCTTGTCTCCCCAAAACTTATTAAGAATCTCATTTCTGTTCGCAAGTTTACTTCCGACAATAACTGTTCTGTTGAGTTTGACCCCACTGGCTGTTCTGTGAAGGATCTTCGGTCTCGGAACGTGATCATCAGGTGCGATAGCTCCGGGCCGCTATACCCTCTGCATCCTCCCGTCGCCGAGTCCTTCCTCGTCGTGTCCTCCGCCCCTCTTTGGCATCGCCGACTTGGTCATCCCGGTCATGACGTTTTGTCTAAGTTAGCAAGATCAGCAGTCTTACCTTCATGTAATAAAATCATTGGTTCTCCTATGTGTCATGCATGCCAATTGGGTCGACATGTTCGTCTTCCTTTCCCTATGTCAACCTCCCGTGCTTCACACACTTTTGATCTTATACACTGTGACCTTTGGACGTCACCTGTTGAAAGTGTTTCTGGTTATAAATATTACTTGCTCATTCTCGATGATTCCTCACATCATCTCTGGACATTTCCCCTTCGGCTCAAATCTGACACATTCACGACCCTTGCTAACTTCTTCTCCTTTGTTTCCACTCAGTTCAGCACCACCATCAAGGCAGTCCAGTGCGACAACGGCCGCGAGTTTGACAACTCTAGCACCCGCACGTTCTTCCTCACTCATGGTGTTCACCTCCGCATGTCCTGCCCCTACACCTCCCAACAGAATGGTAAAGCTGAGCGCATCATTCGTTCTATCAACAATGTCATTCGCTCACTTCTGTTTCAGGCATCCATGCCACCATCCTATTGGGTTGAGGCTCTGACCACTGCCACTCACCTCCTCAACATTCTACCTACCAAGACGCTGAACTTCTCCACGCCACATCATGCTCTTTTCGGGTCTCCACCATCCTATGAGCATCTTCGCGTTTTTGGGTGCAAATGCTACCCAAATCTCGCAGCCACAGCTTCCCACAAACTTGCTCCTCGTTCTGCCCTGTGTACCTTCCTTGGCTACTCCACCCACCATAAGGGATATCGATGTCTCGACATGACCTCCAATCGGGTCTACCTCTCCCGTCATGTCACTTTTGATGAAACATCGTTTCCTTTTGCCGATCTCCCTTCCACCCCCTCCTCGACTGATTTTCACTTTCTGGATGACTACACTAATCCGGTGCCGGCACCTATAGGACCGTCATCCACCTCTTTGCCTGCAGGTCTCCCCGCGCGACAGAGTCTCGCCCGTGCTGACGTCCCCGCGCCCAGGCCACGCGCGGCCCCGGACACTGCCGTGCCTGCCACCGCCGAGGATACTGCAACACCGACTCTGCCACACACGCCAATGGGAGTCACTGTGTTCCCTTCGGCTCCGCCGCCCGCACCCGCACAGCCACGTGCGGCCGCCGCCTCCTCCACACCGCCATGTGTGGCCCCGACGTGCGACCGCCGTGTTCGCCATGTCTACACCCGGCGACCGCCGCTGGTGCCCCCGAGCGCGACAGCAGCGCCTTCTCCGGCACCAGGCGCGGTGCTCCCCCTGGCGCAGCTTCCCCCGGGTGCCGTGCCAGTCTCTCCCGTCCGGAATCAACACCCGATGACAACGCGCGCCAAGTCCGGGTTTCGGCTTCCTGCCCTCTACCTTGCCTCGCAACTATCGCATGTGCCTCGGACGTATCGCACCGCCCTCACCGACCCCAATTGGCGGGTGGCGATGGAGGACGAGTACGCTGCCCTCTTGCAGAACCACACATGGGATTTAGTTCCCCGCCCAGCCAAGGCTAATGTTGTTTCCGGCAAGTGGATCTTCAAACATAAGCTCAAGGCGGATGGCTCTCTCGAGCGGTACAAAGCTCGTTGGGTACTACGTGGCTTTACGCAGCGCCCAGGAGTGGATTATGCCGAGACATTCAGCCCAGTTGTGAAGCCAGCAACAGTTCGTACAGTGCTTGCTCTCGCTCTCTCCAGGCAGTGGCCGATTCACCAACTTGATGTGAAGAACGCCTTCCTTCATGGGACCTTATCTGAGACTGTTTATTGCTCACAGCCATCCGGATTCGAGGATCCTGCTCACCCGGGGTTTGTCTGCCGCCTAAACAAATCACTCTATGGTCTCAAGCAGGCTCCCCGTGCATGGTACAGCCGGTTTGCCTCATATCTGCTATCCCTTGGATTTCTTGAGGCCAAGACTGACACCTCCCTGTTTGTTTACCACCGAGGCTCGGAGACTGTCTACCTGCTCCTTTATGTTGATGACATCGTTCTCACCGCCTCATCTGCCGGACTACTACGTCGCATCATCACGGCCTTACAGCACGAGTTCGCTATGAAGGACCTTGGTGAGCTTCATCACTTCTTGGGGATGCATGTACAGAAGTGCAGTGGTGGTCTTCTCCTCTCCCAGCGCCAGTACATGATGGACATCCTGGAGCGCGCTGGCATGGCTGAGTGCAAACCCTGCACCACCCCTGTCGACACAAATCCGAAAGTGTCCGCCTCAGACGGTGTTCCTGTCACTAATCCCAGTGATTACCGCAGTTTAGCCGGGGCTCTTCAGTACCTCACCTTCACCAGGCCGGACATTTCGTATGCAGTTCAGCAGGTGTGCCTTCATATGCACGATCCTCGAGAGCCTCACCTTGCTGCCCTCAAGCGGATTCTTCGGTACATACGTGGCACTCTCCACTTGGGACTCTTTCTTCAGCCATCGTCGCAGTCTAATCTCGTGGTCTACTCTGACGCTGACTGGGCCGGTTGTCCGGACACGCGCAAGTCCACCTTCGGCTATGCCGTGTTCCTTGGGGATAACCTGATTTCCTGGTCCTCCAAACGTCAGAACACAGTTTCACGTTCCAGCGCAGAGGCTGAGTACCGCGGTGTGGCGAATGCTGTTGCTGAGGCCTCTTGGCTACGCCACCTTCTGGTGGAGCTGCACACTCCACCTCAGCAGACTACCTTGGTGTATTGCGACAACGTCAGTTCAGTCTATATGTCCTCCAACCCCGTACAGCATCAGCGCACCAAGCACATTGAGATTGACCTTCACTTCGTTCGCGAGAAAGTGGCACTTGGTGATATTCGTGTTCTGCATGTTCCCACCACTTCACAGTATGCTGACATCTTCACCAAGGGCCTTCCTTCTTCCGTGTTCAGTGAGTTTAGGTCCAGTCTAAACGTCCGAGGTGCGGACGCTACGACTGCGGGGGGGTGTTAGACAGGTGTTATGTACAGCTGTGTATGGCTGTTGGGCTCATGTGCCCATATGCCTTTAGTCTTTTTCTGTTAGAGTCTCCAGGCTTTCTGTTAGGGTCTCCAGGATTGATCCCTTGTCTGTTAGACCTAACCCTAGACTCTCTGGCCTTTATATACACCCTGTACTGCTGGCTGTTTCACTTGAGAATACAATCAATACACTCTGTTCTCCTACAGTGCACAAGGAAGAAGGCCTCCTCTGTTCTCCAACTCCATGCTTCTCCTGCTCGTCGTCGGTTCATCCCCATCTCTCTAACATCTGAATATGTTTTTCTTTTTAAAAAAATAATCTGAACATATCTGATTTGTTGCGCATAAAGCAAGGAACATGAGTTAAGCTATCAAGTCCAGAGCTTGCAGGCGAGGCAGCAGAGCTTTGCCATCTCTTGCTCCTGTCTGTAACAAGAAGCAGGGCATGCGTTGTTCAGTGCTCTCGATTCCCAGCTTTGGTTAGTTTGGCTCTTCTTCAGGACTGATCGATCATCTCAAGGGCACACAACATTCATACATGCATACATCTAAGTACAACGTGCTTCTTTGTTTAATTTGCTGAGCGATGAAATCGATCAATGGATGGATTAATTAATACTACAAGGTTAGAGTACAATCGAGATTCCATCAACAGAGCATCAGATGTTACAGTTGCTAAAGCGTCATACATGTCTTTTTTTTTAGAAAATGGAAGATATAAAACTTCCCGCCTCTGCGTTTCCGCATACAGCGTTTACATTATTACAAAGTTTCAACACTATTGCTGATGAAATAGGGAAACAAGGAATGCAAAAAATTATGCATAACAAAGTCTATTATTAAATTTCCATCCATGGGAAGCAAACAGTTCCAACGCAGTGGTCTCTAGTTTCCTGCTCGCTGACTGAAAAGACTCCTTTGTTTCATCATCACACTGCAGCAATGCCCAAAACCGCAGCCAGTATGTTCCCCTGAAAATAGCCTGCATAAAAGACATATATTTGCAATTTGCAAAGATTAGATCATTACGACATCTCCAAATTGCCCAACAGAAAGCGGCTACCCCAACCAAAATATCTTTCTTGTCTTTTAAATCGAAATTTGATAGCCAACTCCCTAACATGTGGGATACAGAGCTGGGAGGAGTTATCCCAGTAGCTATATAAACAGTCCTCCAGATTGTCTTGGCATAATGACAATCAAAGAAAAGGTGTTTAATGGTTTCGTTGCAATTACAAAAACAACACTTTTGACTGCCTTTCCAATTTCGCTTAATTAGATTGTCCTTTGTTAAAATTACCCCCCGCTGGAGATACCAAAGGAAAATCTTGATTTTTAGAGGAATTTTTAACTTCCAAATCAACTTATGAGAAAAGGGCGTATTCTGATTTATCATGTGAAGATACATAGAATGGACCGTAAATTGACCATTGTTATGTAAGCTCCAAACAAACAAATCTCTCTCATTAGTTAAAGTGATATGAGTGATTTTGGCAACTAAGTCTTCCCAATCATCAAGTTTATCCCCCACCAGAGCTCTCCGAAATGAAATATTTAATGGTGTTGATCTCATAATATTGGCCACTGTATCATGCGGCCGATTTGTAATATTATACAACGTGGGATAAAGGTCTTTAAAAGGCCGGTTGCCTACCCATATATCTTCCCAAAATCTTATTTGTGATCCATCCTTAATTTTGAAGGAACCACAAGCCAAAGCCTGATCTTTTATTTTCATCAGACCTTTCCAGAAATGAGAATCATTGGGTTTGACTTGGACTTGTGGAAGAGATTTTGAGCTTAGATACTTGTTTCTAAGCAAGGTTTGCCAAGTTCCTTCCTCGTTAAGCAAATTTATAATCCACTTGCTTAATAGACATTTATTCTGGACTTGGAGGTCAATGATCCCAAGTCCTCCTTGGTCTTTAGGACGACATAAGATATTCCATTGTGCAAGGCGATACTTCTTGGTATCTTTGTCGCCTTGCCAAAAAAATCTAGATCTGTAATAATCTAGTTTTTTAAGAACACCTTTCGGAACTTCAAAAAAGGACATCATGAACATGGGTAGACTGCTAAGCACTGAATTTAGAAGGACCAATCTACCTCCATAAGATAAATGTTTCGCCTTCCAGCAAGTCAATTTTTTCGCGAACCTCTCTTCGATGCTCCTCCAATCAGCATTATGGAGTTTTTTATGATGCATAGGTATACCTAAATATCTAAAGGGATATTCACCTGCATCACATCCGAAGAGCTCAATGTACTGGTCCTCAAAAACTTTTGCTTCGTTGTAACAAAAGATTTCGCTTTTATGAAAGTTAATTTTGAGGCCCGACAATTGTTCAAAAGCACACAATAAAAGTTTCATGTTTTTTGCTTGTTCAAGGTCATGGTCCATAAAGATAATAGTATCGTCTGCATATTGCAGAATTGACAATCCATCATCTACAAGGTGTGGAATGACCCCCCTTAATTGTCCATCATCCTTTGCTCTTTTTATTAAGAGTGCAAGCATGTCTGCTACTATGTTGAACAAAATAGGTGACATTGGGTCACCTTGACGAAGACCTTTTTTTGTTTGGAAGTAGTGTCCAATGTCATCATTGACTTTGATACCAACACTACCCTCAGTGACAAAGCTTTCAATCCACTTGCACCATTTGGGCGAGAAGCCTTTCATTCTCAAGGTTTGTTGAAGAAAGGACAACTTAACTTTATCATAGGCCTTTTCAAAGTCAATTTTGAAAATCACCCCGTTAAGCTTTTTAGAGTGAAGTTCATGAATGGTCTCATGTAAAATGACCACGCCTTCCATTATGTTTCTGCCTGGCATAAAAGCCGTGACATTAAGAAGACAGATTGGTCTGTATTGTTGAATCTGTTTTGCATCTTTAGTCTTAGGCAGAAGGGTAATTACCCCGAAATTTAGACGAAAGAGCGGTAGGCACTCTTCATAAAAATCATTGAAGAGTGCCATTAAATCCTCCTTTATCACTTCCCAGAATACTTGATAAAATTCTGCAGGGAAGCCATCAGGACCTGGAGCTTTGTTGTGTTCCATTTGGAACAAAGCCTCTTTGACCTCTGTTTCAGAAAAAGTTGATGTAAGCATATCGTTTTCAACATCATTGACTTGTGGTATATCATTTATCTGAGTTTCCACGAGAGAAAAATTATTGTCCTGTGGTTGTCCGAAAAGGCCTTTGTAATAATTAGTAATGTAATTTTTCAATTCGGTATCGCCAACAATTATACCATCTTCTTGATCTAATTTAAAGATGTGTTGTTTGCGATGTTTGCCATTGGCCACCAAATGAAAGAAACGGGTATTATCATCCCCTTCAAGAAGGTTTTTAACCTTCGCTCTTTCATACCACTTCATCTCTTCCTCTCGTAATAAGAGAACCAATCTTTCCTTGAGATAGTGTTTCATATTTATCTCATTATCAGAAAGAGTATTGTTTTCCGCCTTTTTATCAATGGCGTCCAACAGTGAGATGAGTTTTTTCTTCTCTTTTTTATATGAACCTGCTGTATGTTTGGCCCATCCTCTCAGATACCTGCGAAGATGTCTTATTTTGTTTTGCCATCTTTCCATAGCATTATCACCTCTATTTTCTGATTGCCATAAATTGGCCACCGTATCGAAGAACCCATCCCGAATCAACCAACCCCTTTCAAATTTAAAGGTGTGATGCTTATTATTATGGGTTGAAGATCCAGTATTTAAGATAAGAGGTGTGTGATCAGATTGGCTTCTATCTCTTGACTGAACTGTAGATAGTGGCAATTTATTTTCCCATTCAGTGCTGACAAGCACTCTATCTAATTTCTCATATGTAGGATCGTCTCCAGGTCCAGCCCAAGTATATTGCCGTCCTGACATAACGATTTCCTTAAGGTCAAGAGACTCAATGACTGCATTGAAAATATTTGGCCATTTAGAGTCAAAATGCCCTTTGCTCTTATCCTCTGGGCGTCTCATAATATTAAAATCCCCCCTACAATATATGGGAGTGGTTCCTGAGAGCAAATATGAGCCAATTCGATAAGAAAGGCTTCTTTATTTTGCTGTTGTGCTGGCCCATATACCGTATACAGCGCAAATTTGAAACCATCAAATTTATTACGAAGGCAGAACTTGATATAAAAGTCACCCTCATCTATTGAACCAATATCGTAGATGCTCAAGTCAACGCCTAATAACATACCACCAGAGCGTCCAGATGGGGCCATGCTATGCCAAATGAATTCGCGACCACCACTAAAGTTCTTAAGGATCGCATCGGGAAAATCAACACGACCCGTTTCTGAGAGTGCAACGAAATTGATTTGCTCCTCTCGAACCATCTCCGCCAAGTATCTGTGTTTAGCCAAGTCAGCAAGACCTCTGCTATTCCAAAAAACTCCTTTCATTGGAGACACAGTTTTGACGGGGTTTTTGGTTTCTTTGGAGGTCTGCCATCTTTATTCTTTTTGGCAGAGTTTGATTTTTTCTTACGAGGGACAGGATTAAGATCACTTAATATGTAATCATCTTCCCGGCCCTGCAAATCCTCATTTGAATCACCACAGACGTGGCCGAGGATTGCATCAAGTCTTTCCTCCTCATCAACAGCGACATGTTTAATTATGTTATTTTTATTCACTCTGCTCTTCTTACGGAAGACCGTCATTCTATCTATTTCTATGTTTTTAATTGAGACAATAGACTTGTTAATTAATTTAGCATCTCTACCCAAAGAAACACCTAGTTTTCTCAAATTTGAAGAAATGCGAGAATCTGTAAAAGAGAGGAATGAAGGTGAGGTACCTGTGAATTCAAGGTTGCGAGCTGCCACCCTGCGTTCCACCTTATTGAGCGTGTGTTCATCACTCATTGCAGAACTCCTTTGGCTGCGCCTTAGATCTACATCCTCATTCTTGTTATTCTTGTCATCCTCCTTTTCCTCTGCTGCAATGTCCACCGAGGAGACAGCACCAACCGCGCCCAAGCCTCGCAGATCCTCAACGCCAACAACCACATCTAAAAGCTGAAGAGCACTTGCCATTGCCACATTTGTGATATTAGCCCTAATGCCATTCTTTTTGCAAAGAGCTTGCAAAGCAACTCGTGGAAGCTCGTGAAAATCTAGTGGAGAAGAAGAATTATGTTCCTTCATCACCTCTGGAGCAAAAGCCTCACAATCAGGGCCAAGGGTAACAAAACCACAAGTCGGCAATGCCACCATGGGACTGTAAAGAGAGATCTCATTCTCAACGGCCGAGCAGTACTAGTCGGTGGCGTTCATGCAGGTCCTACAATATATAGTACATGCCAAAAGACAAGACAATATCTCCATCCTGACAATAATGTTGGTGTCTACAAGGGAATGAAGTGAAACAACAATGAAGGGACAAAAACAATGCCCACATTGATTACAAAAACAAACACTGAGACTCCAGGTAATAACAAAAACACACACACACACACACACACACACACACACTAGTAGGTGGCAATACAGATGCTTTGCGTGTACTACTTGTTAAAGTAGGGTATCTGTTGTAGTTATCCTTGGTGTAATCTCAGTTTAAGTCGCCTTGCTAGAGATAAGATCTAGCTGTATCTTTCTCTAATTATGTTGTTATCTATAACATGATGTACGCCTGATCTGTTTTTTCGGTTCGGCTACAGTCCGTCAGGCAATAGACACACACACACACACACACACACACACACACCCCTGTGCCGCTTCTCTGTTTTGGTAGCGAATGCTCATCGACCTTCCTCCTTTCTTCTTTGTTTTGACATGGTATCAGAGCCTGTCATATACCAGCAACCATGACCACAAGCATCATGACTTCTGCATCTCTTTCTTCTTCTAGCTCTGCCTCTTTGTCATTTTCCTTGGCCAGTTTGCTGCCAATGTCCTTTCTCTCGATTCCTTCATCAACACCAAGCTTATGCAGGGCAACTACCTTATCTGGAAGGCCAGCAGCTTGTAGGGTATGTCAACGGAACAATTCCATGCCTTGCAGCAATGATTTTGGCAACAACCGATTCTGGCGCAACTCAGGTTCCCAATCCTGAGTATGTTTGGTGGCTGTAGCAGGATCAAACGGTCCTTAGAGCGATCCTATCATCCCTCTCCAGCGATGTGATCACTCATGTTCTCTTCCTCACTACTTCCTGTGAGGTTTGGCAAACCCTGGAGCACCTCTTCTCCTCACAATCGAGGGCCAGGGTGATACAAGTGCGGATGCAACTCTCTAATCTCAAAAAGAGAGATTCATCTATGTATGTGTACTTCAACAAGATGAAGGAGCTTCCATTGGTCAACCTCTACGTGATGAGGAGTTCATCTCCTACTTGCTCATCAGGCTGGATTAGGGTTGGCAATGGGGACCCGATCCCCGATCCCCGACGGTGAATTCACCTATTAGGGGATGGGTCTGGCGGATTTTATTCCCCACGGGGATTTTCGTGGGCAAAATATTGTCCCCATCGGGGATGACGGGGCCGGGGCCGGGGAAGTGATCCCCGTCCCCGTTAACCGTCGGGGATCACTGACATGTGGACCCTCTACATTTCATATAAAAGATGAGCCAAAAAACCAATTGTTGGCCCTCAGACCCTAACCCACGCCCCAATCCCCACCCTCAGACCCTCTCGGCCTCTCCAAGCGCCGCCAAGACCCAAGCCAAGAGGCCCTCCCTTGCGTTGCGTTGCGCCCGACTGCCCGAGTAGCGACCGCCCGAGGAGACCGGCGGCAGCCCCTGCGGCGGCGGCCGGCGCATCCACTGCGGCCCTCCTCCACAGATCTGAGACTGGCGACGGCGCGACGCCCTCCTCCACAGATCTGCGACCGACGACGCCCTTACCCACCACCGCGGCGCTGCGGCCCTCGAGCCTCGGCCATCCACTGCGAACCCTAGGCCCCTCGAGCCGGCGCATCTACTGCGACGGCGACCGGCGCATCCACCCAAGGCGACGACTCTTCCTCACTCGCGGCAGCGGCTCTTCCTCACCCGCGGCAGCGGCTCCCCCTTCGGCCCTTTCCCACCGGTTCCTCTTCTCCACCGAGGCGACGCCACCTTGGATCTGAGACCGGTGACGCCCTCCTCCACATATCTGCGATCGACGACGCCCTCCACCGAGCCGAGCTTCTACTGCTCCTCTGGTACTCAATACTCATCTTCTTCCTTGCTAGTTACGAGAATATGTGGATGTGATGTACTGCATTTCCTTGATAGTATGTGAAATTGTGAATATGTCATGTACTGCATTTCCTTGATAGTATGTGAAATTGTGAATATGTGGATGTGATGTACTGCATTTCCTTGATAGTTGCTTTAATGTTGTGTTGTGGATTGATATGCTACTGAACTATTGTAGTCTGATATGCTACTGTTTAGATTGCTATGTTGTCAAGTTGCTAATTTAGTACCCTTGTAATTGTTGTTATGCTGAATTGCTGCTTGTATATGCTATTCTCGGTTAATCTGTTGGCGAAGAATTTTGCCCCGTCGGGCCCCCGAAGCCCGTCGGGGAACGGGGACTGGCCCAACTTGGCCCCGAGCCCGGGGCCGAGGCCGGGGTTCGGGGAATTTTAATTTCGCGGGGATCGGGGACGGGGATTGGGTCCCGTCGGGATGAGCCCCGTTGCCAACCCTAGGCTGGATGTTGAATATGACTCATTAGTCACTGCTATCACCAACCGTGCAAATGCAATGTCTTTGAGCGATGACTATGCTCAACTACTAAGTTTTGAGCTGTGGCATGCACAACAGTTCTAACTCCTTCCAAGGTGACAAAGTCTCTACCAATTATTTGGCCTGCAACAACACTAGAGGGTACCGTGGCACGCCACAAGGAAGAAGTCGTGGTGGTAGAGGAAGGAACCTGCCTTACCGCGATAATGGTGGTAGCTATAACCCCTACCATGGCAATGAAGGATCTTACCGGCAATGAAAATGGCTACCGTGGCAACCAAGGTGGCAACAACAATCAAGGAGGATAACGACCTGTCTATCAGCTATGCGGCAAGGCTAGGCATGTTGTTGCAAAGTGCTATCACCACTTAGATCATTCATATCAAATGGATGAGAATCATGTTGCAGCTTTTGCATCAAGTCCTTGCTATACAATTGACTCCAATTGGTACAGTGATACCGGTGTGGTTGATCATATCATTAATCACCTTGATCGTCTCACCATGCGTGAAAAGTAAAATGGGAAGGAGCAAATTCAAGCAGCAAATGGCTTGAGTTTGTCTATTCTCAATGTTGGTCACTCAAATTTAGTCACACCATCTAAAATCTTATGCCTTAGGAATATTCTTGATGCTCCCAATGTCACTCGAAATCTTCTTTCGGTTCATCGCTTCACTACTAATAGCAATGTTTTTTTAATTTCATTCTACTTCCTTCTTTGTAAAGGATTGTCTAACGAGGAGAACACTTTTTCAAGGCAAGTGTGAGGGTGGGTTGTATCCCATTATTGCAGCCAAGTCGGTTGTGTCTAAGGAGGTGCTGTTGTCCACAAAACCTTCTACTGAGCTATGGCACAAACATCTTGGACATCCATCCATGTCAATCATTCAACAAAGTCTATGGTCAAATAATTTAGATTGGTCTTCAAATAAAATCATTGCAACTATTTGCGATGCATGTCAAATGGCCAAAAGCCATCAGTTACCTTTTTTAAATTCTAGTAGCAGATCCTCCTCTCCTTTAGAACTTGTATTTTCTGATGTTTGGGGTCCAGCTACCAAGTCAGTTGGTGACTTTAAGTATTATGTAAGATTTATCGATGATTATAGCAAGTTTGTTTGGATATATCATTTGAAACACAAGTCTGAAGTAGAACCAGTTTTTCTTCAATTTCAAAGACATGTTGAACAACTTCCCAAAAAAAAACTATTCTTTGTGTTCAACTCGATTGGTTGGAGACTACCAATAGTTGAATACCTTCTTAGAAAAGTAGGGATTTAACATCGTGTCTCCTATCCTCACACACATCAACAGAATGGAACAATAGAAAGGAAGCATAGACATATAGTTGAAGTCGGTCTAGCAATTCTTGCTCATTCCTCTATCCCATTTAAATTTTGGGATGAAGCATTTGTCACAACTTGCTACTTGATCAGTCGCTTGCCAAGTCCTATCATCAACCAATTCACTCCTTTTGAGCATCTTCTTGGTACAAAACCAGATTACTCTCATCTTAGAGTATTTGGTTGTGCTGTGGCGCCTAATCTTCGTCCATCTAATACTCGCAAGCTTCAATTTCATTCCCATTGCTATGTCTTCTTGGGATATAGCCCACTTCACAAAGGCTACAAATGTCTTTACATCCCTATGAGTCTGGTGTATATTTCCAAAGATGTAGCCTTTGATGAGGCTATCTTTCCCTTTTCCGACTGTACTATTTCTCATCCGACAAAGACCCCTCATGAAGAGTTAGTCATTCTGCCCACTGCTCCAAACATTCATCCTTCCAGTTTTCCTATGAATTATATTCCTTCAAATAGTGTCATACCTCCTGCTTCGAGTGATCAACTAGAGGATAGCACTAACCTTGATGATTTGCCTGTTGTTACTAATCATGGGGGGAGTTCTGAAAATTTATAGGAAATTGCAGTAGACATCCATGTGGTGTGCGCACTATAGGTCAAAGCAATATTGCCAAACCGAAGGTGTATACTGATGGCACAATTCATTATGATCCCAAGAAGAAGGCCTTTTTTGTCATAGAGCCTACCTCATTTCTGGAAGCTTTGCAGCAACCAAATTGGAAACATGATATGGATGAAGAATTTGATGCCTTGCTGAAAAATAAGACTTGGCATTTGGTCCCACCTCGTCAAGGTATTAATTTAATTGATTCCAAATGGGTCTATAAGCTCAAAAAGAAAGCTGATGGCACTATTGAACGTCATAAAGCTCATTTAGTTGCTAAGGGCTTTTGCCAAAGGCATGGTATCAACTATGAAAATACCTTTAGTCATGTTGTCAAGCCTACTACCATTCACTTGATAGTGCCCATTGCTACTTCTAGTGGTTGGTCTCTACGTCAAGCAGATGTTAAAAATGCTTTCTTGCATGGTGAGCTCCATGAAGAGGTATATATGTCTCAATCCCCTGGCTACAAGGATGTGCAAAATCTAGATTATATTTGTAAGTTAGACAAAGCACTTTATGGATTAAAACATGCACCATGGGCTTGGTATTCACAGCTCATCTGTAAGTTTCAGGACCTCGATTTTGTTACATCCAAGGCAGATTCTTCCCTCTTCATCTTCAATCGTCAAGGGGTGATCATATACATTCTTGTTTATGTTGACGATCTCATCATTACGAGTTCCTCAAAATCTACTTCGAATGCCCTTTTGTATCAACATCGGGAGGAATTTGCTATCAAGGACTTAGGTGATTTACATTACTTCCTAGGCATTGAAGTTACACAGACCTGGGATGGTGTGGTTCTGCTACAGAAGAAGTATGTTGCGGAGTTGCTTAGCCGAGTGAATGAGTACTTGTAATCATATGAGTACTCCTATGTTTGCCACGGAAAAGCTGTCCAAGTTCAGTAGAGCAATTCTCTCAGTCGATGATACAGTGAAGTATCAGAGTAGTATAGGTGCCCTACAATACTTGAAAATGACACGACCTGACATTGCATTCTCAGTGAACAAAGTTTGCCAATTTATACAATCCCCAACCAATGTACCAGTCAAAAGAATACTTCGGTATTTACAGTACATGAAGAATGTTGGTTTGAAGATACAACGGTCAGAGTCTACACTAGTAAGTGCCTTCTTTGATGCAGACTGGACAGGCAGCTCTAATGACCGCCATTCAATAGGGGGCTTTCTCATTTTTCTTTAGATCAAATATGGTGTCATGGAGCTCTAGGAAGCAAACAACGGTTTCTAGATCCATCATTGAGTCAGAATACAAGGCTTTGGCCAATGCTACTGCAGAAACCATATGGGTGCAATCACTTCTTGGTGAGCTTGGCATCTTCCAGTCTTGGTCTCCACTGCTTTGGTGTGATAATCTTGGTGCCACATATGTCTCGACGAATCCAGTCTTTCACGCTCGCACAAAGCATATAGAAGTTGACTATTATTTTGTTCATGAACGAGTGGTGGGCAAGGCATTGAATATCTGGTTTATTGCCTCCAAGGATGAACTAGCACATATACTCACCAAAGCGCTCACGAGATAGCCGTTTGAACATCCTCGGCCCAATCTCAAGTGGAGTACCAATTTGTGATTGAGGGTGGCTGTTAAAGTAGCATATCTGTTGTAGTTATCCTTGGTGTAATCTCAGTTTAAGCCGCCTTGCTAGAGATAAGATCTAGCTGTACTTATCTCTAACTCTGCTGTTATCTATAACATGATATACGCCTGATTTGGCTTTTCGGTTCGACTACAGTCTGTCTGGCAATATGTATACACCCTGCGCCACTCCTCTGTTTGGGTAGCGAATGCTCATCGGCCTTCCTCCTTCCTTCTCTGTTTTGACACTACTTAGATTTAGGGCCTGTTTGGATGGACTAGGACTAGTTGTTAGCTAGGACTAGTTGTTAGCTGGCTAAAGATTAGCCCAATTCTGTTTGGATCCAAGGACTAATAAGTACTACTATCTCAATACAAAGTATGTTATACCCCTATGCATGGCGGTCTGGGAGGGTTGGCGTGGGTATCAGCGTCTTTTTTCCATCCTGCTGGTCCTTTAGCCCTCATTAGCTGGGTTTGGCCAACTAGTTGGCTAACAACTAGTTGGGGCTTTGACTAAACTTTAGCCTACTCATTAGCCCTCCTGTTTGGATCCACAAGGAATAAAAATTAGCAACTAGTTGTTAGCCCATGGGATCCAAACAGGCCCTTATTGGATGTGACTGTTCCCTTCACTTTTACCCTGCTTTAGCTTTATCTTTTACTTGCACTATTGGAACGGCATTTCTGCTTTACTCCTGCTGCTTGGAACAGTATAGCAGCCATGCAGGATTCTGAAGTCTGTTAAGCAAACACTTGTTGCAGATTGACAGCCTTTAAATCACACTGCAATGCATAGACCAGGAAATCTCCACATGTACTCAAGTTGGTGGAAATGAAAAATAGGGATACAGCTCTTGGTTGTCCGAATTGTATCAATTCACTCTTCACATCGATAGCAGGGAATTAACAATATATAAATCTCTTCTAGAATAGAGCAAAGAGCCAGAGCTCTGAAGCAAGGAGTCAAAACTCTCAATCTGAGCCACAGTTCTGAATCTCTTCTGGATTAATTGGCATCATCCTCTGCTGTTGATGCAACTGTCATATACATCTATATCATGTAAAAGCAATGTGAAAGATAAATTCTCAGGTTGAATCTCTCCAGACGCTGTAGTTTTTTTATCCAACAAGTGCACTGAGAACAGCACAACTGCCATTTGAACGGCAGCAGAGACGATGCAACTTGGCTCTAGTATCAGGGCAATGGAGATGCATGAACATTGGGAGGAGAGATCACAGCATGTGATTCCATTCAGATAGAGGCCAACAAGAGGCCAAACAGTTATTCTTCCATTCTTCCAATATGCTTATAGTACCAGAGTGGGGTATTATTTTCATGATTTGGGTAAGATCAAGACTAACAAGAGCTTGAGGACCAGTGACACGCCAAACTTCAAGAACCAGATATACAGTAAATTCCTTTTCTTTTATGAACATCAATGAGCAGAGCAAGCTCTTCCAAGAACTAGTGTCCATGCCATTTGAGGTGAGGTGATACATTTGCATGTTGCAAATGCAATGAGTACATCAAATGGAAGGCATGAATTTGATTTGATTAATAAACAAGAGTGACAAATAAGTTGAAGAGTACGTGTGCAACTCCAGTAGGATTACGCAGAGCAAAGCCATTTGGGTGCATAATGGAGGGAGCCAATCTTTTTGTCACACAGTAATGAGTACAACAAATGCATGCCTCACTTAACTGCTCAAGCACTACAAAAAAAAGGGTATACACATGATTGTAACTATGCAAGCCTCTCACACCCATCATTCCTCCCTCAGGCTAGGAATAGTGCTGCTAAAGCTAAGTTCAAGTATCATGTTTTGCGATAATTCTTCCACAACTTACATGGGATACACTAGCTGGTTTACAAAGCTTCCAAAGGGAAAAGGAAAAGAAAAGAATATATGGTGTTTATTGACATTCTAAACAAAGAGAGACAAAAAAATAGAAGCAATATCTTGCTCAGAGAAACTAGCTAAAGTTGGATCAAGTGTATATTTAAGTTAGTGACATGGGCTGATACTTTTCCATTGACATAATGGTTGCCTGCAAAATTGCCCAATATCCTGCAACGATACTACAAAACGATGTTAATCAACTCAGTGTTTGCCATAGTTTTTCATTATATCTAGATAATTGAGAAATGTACCTTTAAGTTAGTATTTGCACATTCTTCCTTGAGTATCCGTCAGCTATGCGAAACAAACAAGCCATTAGGTTTCAGAGCATACCATCACAACTGGCAATCATATCTTAGATGCTAAGCATGTCTCAAGTCAGCAAACAAAAGTGTCAAAAGCAAAAAAAAAAGTCAAACTCACATCTGATGATCTGATCAGCTGAATCTTGAACCCTACATAAATTACTTTTGGCCAACCTCCTAACCTGGACTGCATGCTCCTAACCTGCACGACATGACGCAAGGAGGAGAGTAAATAAAGGTGGAATACAAGTAAACAAAGTAGTGTAAACATTTATAGACCTTACTGCAACCAGAACAAAATAGCAAGTTGTATTATCCTTGGAATTTTGACAACGTCCAAGAAGAGTTAGCAAACCTTACACCATGCTGATAAGTCAAATCAGTAAAAGGTTATGTCTCTGTAGCTCTGAGAATGTGGTAAAAGCTCCTCCACCTCAATTCTAGAGCTGAAATAGCCCATGTTTCTCCTCCTCTGGTGCACAATCTCAACCTCTGCCATGAAAATACTGTACACTGGTCTGTGGTCGGAGAAGCGAGACTCTCCTCGAACATAAGATAGCTGATTGAGGCCATTACCATACCAGAGAATGCGATCACACCTTTTAGACCATAAACCAAAAACAAAAGGGATGAGATCCTCAAAAAGAAATAATTTACAGTAAAATAAAGCAGTTCTATCTATATATTATATAAACTAAAGAAACTTACCATGCAGGTGTCCTCCTCTTTTCTTTGGGATACATGCCCTCTCCAGCATATCGATCTGAGTTGAACGAATACTTGTATGTGGGAGGGAAATAAATCCTTCCTTCCTTCCAGCCCTGGAAAACTCGCCCATATCTTCGTTGTATTCGAAGCTGTTCCATAAGAGGTAAATTCAAAGTTTTATTGTTGTCTTCATAACTACAAAAACAAGTGTGTAGGCTTTTTGGTCCGAAACATTTTAATCATCCAATTTTTTATAGTTTACTAAGGTGCAAAATCAGAACCCTAACAATAAACACACAGTAGCAATATAAATGAATAATCTTGATAGTGCACTGTAAATTACCTGGTCTTTCTCTAATAATTGCTTCCAGTTATGCATTTCAACAAGAGCTTTTGCTGAGCAATAGGACAGGGCAATCCGATAATTCAAATCCCCAAGCCATATTATACGACTGCAATTAGTATTAGGGGGATAACCAAATATTAGACAAGTTTGCTGCAGCTTCTACCTTAGTGTGCTGAAAAACAAAAATAAGTCACTTACTCATGCTCAAGAATTGTTTCAGGTGACTTAACATCACTTGCACCACGAACCCGTGGAAACCTGGTCTTTCTTAAAATTTCCATAACATCAGAATTTCTGCGCAATTCATCCCCTTCCTTTTCCCCTGAGGTCAAATGACAACAGACGAAGCAGAAGCTTGTCTGGTGCAAAGACATGCTTATTGATATAGAACCCTGCGATAATAGGGAAGGACCTCACTAGAAGAAATTTTCAGCATATTAACAATGATTAAATGTCTACAGAGAAGGGATGTTTAAATCCTTATTGATTCTATGTTACCTTATTTCCAAGATAACCCATCAATCCTCTACCCACACAAGAAACTTTCAAGTTTCTCACATCATCACTTATTTCACTGCGTACCCAAACAGTGAGAAATATGCCAACCATTTGTTTGCTGGCAACCAAACAATACCTGAAGAGCCACAGGTAATTTCAAATAGTTTTAGAGGAACTTAAGAAGCACAAAAATGCAGTACCATTAATATCAACTTCTAGAAAATTTTAGGATGAGTTGCAACAGATCCAAGTAAAAAATTGCCATTGTTTATGAGAGCATTCACAATACCTAGAGCTATTTGATTGCTCATCATTTTCTTCAGTAGGTCCTGACATGTTGTAGCTATAAGAGAATGGCGAAAATTGTGCAGCGTTGCTCACTTCCTCATCGATGTTCTCCTCGTCTGGTGACCCAACCCATCGCAAATTTCCATCAAAGTCGCTTGGTCTGCCTCCCAAGCTGACTGGGTCACAAATGCTAAACCTGCGATCCAACCTTGGCTGTGGGAACATGTAGTCCCCATCCATTCTTAAACTACAGCTGAGGTTGTGGAATGATCGACGATGGAAGAATGGGAAGTTGTCCTGCCTTCTTGCTGACCCCTCAAAATCAGCATCTAATTCTACAACCGGATCAAAGACCGGTGAAGGTGTATGATAGCCACCATAACCACTGGCCCCAGGATTCTTGTTGAGTGTCCTCCTAATAAGGGATACCCACTTCTTTGCTGGAATGTTATCTTCAGTACCGAGAACATTTCCAGCATTCAAAGGGACAATCTCCTGAAATCTGCCAAAGATAGACATATCAAATTGACTGAAATAGCTCTAAATGACCACATTAAAAATCAAATTGGCTCAACAGGAAGGCCATTGAACACATACCCTAGCACATAGATATCGGCAGGAGGAGAAGAATGGAGCCATTCATCTAGATTTAGTCCCTTTGGTGGGGACTTACCACCGACATTCCACGTCGCGGCAAAGATTCTACATGCAAAAGGGAGCAAAAAGAATGATCCATCAGATTCCTTCAACATAATGTAGCAAAGTCAAATTGCAGGAACTACATAACAGCAATGTGGACAATGATGATCGGACAGAGATGCAAGATTCCATCCATTCTATACACTGACATTACACAACAGACCCGATGGCCCTAGCAGATAGACACGCATGGTGAATCAATGGTACATACCTGTAATCTTGAACCTCTGTCAGGCGTGCCACATCGAAATCATTCCTCCCTCGGCGAACGCGATCAGCGTTCCGCTTCGATGACCGGTCTATGGGCCCATAAGGAAACAACAGGGAAGAACAATCAGATAACTTGGCAGAAAAAAAGAGCTGATGCTGCAGAAAAAGATTCAAAGGAGCTTGACAAAGAGGGAACTCATCAGGAAAAAAGAGAGTTGTGGTGGAAACAGAAAGCTGCATCTGTGGAGGAGTGTGATAAGAGAGAGAGAGGTTGTGGTCCAAATGCATCTTTTCACTGTACCTGTTCTGCTTTTCTTGGCTGTGCTTGTGCTTGCTTCGCTCGCTGAGAAGCTAGCCCTCCATGCTCCACAACCATCCCTTCCTGGATCACACGGCAAGTTCAGCACAAAACCAAACAAAGGCAGCAACAGATGCAATGGCAAAGCTGCTTGCTTGTGATCTTTTGATGAACTCCCTATCCTTAAATCAGAAACAAGAAACGTACACCGGAGAAAATGGGATAGAGATAAGAAACATACAGACAGAAGGATGATTCCAAGCAACATCAAACAATTTTTTTTTGCAGGATTTGTGTGGCAAAAAGGTTGCTGGTTGGTTGGGACCTTTTAAAGGCCTGTGCATCACTAAATCAAAACTAGAAACTGAGACTGAAACGTAGCAGATATCTCTGAGGAAAAAGTGTCTGACTGAGACATGTCAATTAGTTGCTCATCTAACTTTGAATCAAGACCAGGAGCATAGACTAGAAAGACTGGATTTTTTTTTTTAGATAATGGAAAAATTCCGGCCTCTGCAACCACAGCCGAGACTTACAAACACAATAGGACAACTCACAAGCAATGAACTTTCTTGGATCAGATAAGCAAGCTGCTTGCCCAAACCACGCAGGAGCAGAAAAGAAATGAAAAGGGGAAAGATGCCATTTGGGGGGCTGGAGCACTCTTAATCCCAAAATAAATGCACAAAATAAATGATAGCAAAGAACAGGCCGCGATTACTCATCTTTTGAACAGCTAAAATAGGGCATTAATCATACCTTGGCTGGCATCAATATCAGCATGGAAGTCCTGTGCCTTGGTCCTGATGTTGAACCACTTCCTCACGAGGGACTTGGACCATGAAAGCTACACACATGAAAAGGAACAACACAAGGGAGGAAAAGAAACACACATCAGCAACCTGATCAAAACACAGCTCAACAACAAGAACAGCAAGCTGCAGTGATCTATCTGATCAAGCAAACCGGACACGCTACTTTGCTCTTCTTGGTGCTCTCTTCTGTCATTGTCTCATAGCTCCTCCTATGCGGCGGCACAGCAGCCTACACACCCCTCCACATCTGCAACCGGCAAGAGGGATCTATCCAGTCACCGCACGAAGTTGCGATCTCTGCAGCAAGAACCATCAAATCGAGGACCAAATCATCCCCGAACTAAGGATTTTTATCCGGGGACCTCAAATCTTGAACCGAATCAGCCGCCTCGCGCGCCGCCACAAACCGCACCAAGATGGGATTCTAATGGCAGGATCACAAATCTTCCGACCAGTGGGAGGAAAGCAAAGCCCAAGAACCTCTCTCCCCTGTAGGCCAATGCAGACACCACCTCGCTCCCTGCCACCTTTGCCTCTAGCTAGGACGCACGAGCTAGGACAGGTATAGTTCCAACAAAGCCTACCACTCCTACTACATGTAGTCTTGTACAAGAGAGGTAGCTAGGACATGGCAGAGGAGAGGACGACGACGAGCGAACGAAAATGAGGGGGCACCGACGGAGTAGAGGAGAGAGTGAGGCTTGCTGTTTGTTGTGTGCTCTCCCCTTTTGCTGCCGTTTTATCCCTCCTCTCTGCTCCTCTCTCTCTACACTTTGCTCTCTTTCCTCTTCCCTTTTCTCGGCCTTGTCGCCCAAATTCAGGGAGGAAGAAAGGAAGGAGAAGGCCAAGCCAAGGAGCAAAGCTGTGGGGGGTGGTGAAGCAGGAGGGAGCACAAATGGCAGCGCACTGGCCACTCGAGCGGACAAAGCACGTTCTTCTCAGCTTTTTATTCGTTTTTTAATTTTAATTTTTATTAGCTGATATTATTTATCAGACCTACTAGTTATAGTTAGAAAATATCAGCCATAGTTTAAATAATAGGGCTATAGTTTGCCAGAGGAAAACGAGAGGGAGAAATAAAAATATGGTATTTTGGAATTTTTGCAAATATACACACTTGTCAACAAGGTATTTGTAAACATGCTGCCGCTAAAAACTTTTTTAGAGCAGTAGGCTAAAATGGGCTTTTATATTTATAAAAGGTAATGAAGTTGGTTATAGATTTACGCATTTACAGAAAAGAACCCTAAAAAATTACAAATCACGATAAGGATGTGCAATCCTTCTCGACATAAGAGACACACATCAATGAAGATGTTGTGATGGTGCAATGTCACCAAACCTAAGTTACACTTAGGGTGTGTTTGGTTGCTGGGATGGAGTGGAATGGGATGGGATGAGGATGGGATGAGATGGTTCCACAAAAAAAGTGGAACCACATGGTCCAGCATCTAAGGAGAATATTCTCTAAATTTGCATAGGCTCATCCCACTTTGGACCATTCCATCCCACCCCATCCCTCAAATCAAACACATGGATGGGCTTGGTCAAAGGAACCATCCCATTCCATCCCACCTCATCCCAGCAACCAAACACACCATTATATGACCATCGGGTGACATATTTGGAAGTGTTTTTTTTTCATCTTTGGTGATGGTATGTTAGCAAACACTCTAGCTTTCGTAAAGTGTGAAATTTTGTTTAATATGGATAACGAAATATTCACTTCTTGGGGTTATGATATGTGGAATTGTGGCTTTGCCTCATGTATCTCATCCAGATTTTTTTTGTCTTTATTGATAACCATGTTTTTCAAGGATATGTAAAAGGTTTACGCATCATTGCATTAGAAATAAGAAAAATAACAACACACTCGCTCGTGATAAGAAAGAAAGAAAGAAAGAAAGAAAGAAAGAAAGAAAAAAGAACTACATGACTAAAGGCAGCTCCCCACAATGGTCGAGTCTAATGGTCTCCCAAACGACATGACCAAGTTCAACCTACAGCTGAGATAACTGTAACTAATTGTCGAATACATGATGCAATACGCGGAATGCATGTAAACTTTCTGGATTCTCTTCCAGAAAACGAAGCATGGTTCTACCGTGGACTATTGCAATGAATTAAAGTAGACAATACTATACTGCTAGCAATAATACTAAATAGACTCTTGTTAGAGTTTGTAATCTTATTTTCAGTTTAGGAGTCATAGTCGTAACAGAGTCAGAAGTCGAAGTCATCGTGGTCGTGTACGAGTGCTCAGAGCCATGTACGAGTCAGTAGTCGTGGTCGTGTACGAGTTCGAGTCAGACTATCGAGTCCATAGTGGAGTCGTAGTAGTCGTAGTCGAACCCGAGTCAAAGTTGTAGAGCAAGGTATAAAGGACAGAGCAATGTAGTCGAGAGGATGTAACGAGTTGAAGAGATGTAGTCGAGAGCAGAGAACGAGAAACGAGAGAGGCGATCGGTATGATCGCAGAGCAGAGGGCAATCGGTGTGATCGCAGAGCAGAGGGCAAGGAGTGGCTAATGCGATCGGTGTGATTGAAAGGCAAGGGAAAAAAAGAGAGCGGTCAGGGTGATCGTAGTGATCGGTGTGATCGAGAAAAAGAAATAAAGAAGAGAAGAGTAGTTTGGTTCTGAGAAATTTATCGAGTACATAGAGTTCACAGACATGGTTGTAAGCGGAGTTACGACCACAGCAACAAGCGGAGGTGTCTGCAGATGCTGACGACGTGATGATAAAGCAGTTATGACCATGGTCACAGAGCAGAAAATGTGGTCGTAAGTGTTACAACCATAGCGAGAAGGCGTGGTCTTAAGCGATCACAGCGGAAAGACGTGGTCATAAAGTGTTAGGACCACAGTAGTCGACAAAGCCTTCAACGTAGTCTACTATATGGACTCAAAACCGAAACCAACAATGTTAAAACAAAAACACGTGATCCAAACATATAACCTAATCAAGGTGCTTAATCTCATAGCTTAGACCAGACTTAATGCACGGTTGTGGGCTTTTAGGCCACATAAGTTGGCCTTTTGTTCTTGCTGTGCTCACCAACCGAAGAAACCAACAACTCCTTACGGCCCGCCTTGAGTTCCTTGCATGCACATGCTGATTTCTTTTGGCTTCGACATCCCAACGTCTCCTCATGCACAAACCTAAGACTAATAAAGATACTAGCATTATGTAGTAGCCATTTCTCATGTAAATCAAAGCCAAATTTAATTAGGAGCGAGTTCACCTGTTGATTAATCTTTTTAGTTCATGCTCGTGTAATCGGACCAATCGAGATGTGAGAGACCATGTGGAGGTATCCCCATACTTGTGATGAGTAATTGACGCTTGAGTTAGAGAGTTTGTTTTGGGAATTTTATGCTTGAGTACCTTTCACTAATGCTAATGTATGATTATGATGTTTCGAGCGGTGCTATGTGATGTTTTCCTGTCTATGATGGTCGTGGCGAGGCATGAATGGCCGAGCTAAGCACAGGCGGTGCTGAGGTCAAAGCGGTCGGGAGATGCCGAAGATGGTGAGCGTTCGAAGTGGTTGCGCGGCGTGGACAACAAGAAAAGAGGAAGCTTCTAGGAAGGTGCAGCAGGGGCATTTCGGTAAAATGCGTAAGGCTGCAAAATGGAAACAGATCTTGTTGAAGATAACGAGTAAAGCGCTGGTTTTGCTAATGGGCAAAACAAATGGAACCCGGTAGTGGAAGGCTATAAATAGAGGGGGTTAGGGTTTGGAGTGGTGTGCTTGTATCCTGGTTCCCTCCTCTCTTCTGCATGTGAGGGTCTTTTCCTTTTGTCTCTTGCCCATTTGAGAGTCTGAGAGTTGGGTGCCATTTCTTGATTTTCCATTTGCGTGTGTTGCCGAGAATGTGAAATCATGGCATGAGATTGTTGTAGAATAATCCTTTGTAAGCATTCATGTCTCTGAATCAATATGAGAAGGATTGTGGTTGAGTTGTTCTTGTTTCTTGTTTTCCTCTGTGTCTTTTGCTTCTGCTTCCTTTTCTCTGCCTCTTTTGATTGGAAGTTCTTGGTTGAGTGACTACAATCTCTCTTGCTCTGAACTGGGTACCTCCTCAAGGCCCCTTGGCCAGCTCATTCCTGAGAGCAAAAGATTTCAAATACAGTTTTCTTTCCAAGTTTTTGGTCGCCTCAAATTTACTCTGTTTACCCCATTTCTAGGGTTTACTGTTCTTGGTGGCAGAGGAGTTGTGGTTTCTAGATTATTCTTGATCAGAGGATGAATGCTAGGTATGCTTAAGATCTCATGATGCTAGAACCTCAAGTTGTGAAAAAAAAATCATTAGCCTTGGTCATGAGCAACCTTGCTAAACCATCTTCCTCTGTTCTAACTTTTCTAGGGTTTAGAGGCAGAGCCTTTTGGAGCTCTTGATTTCTCTTTGAAAAGATTGTTCTTAGCCTTGTGTTTCATGTTCTAAAATCATATCCTTGCTGAAATTAAAGGTCCCATGTCCAAAGGGTTCAAGAATCACAACATTTTGATTTTGTCTCTCCTGCTATTTTCTTTTCAGCAAAAATAGTATTCAGTGTTGTGTTTTGGTTTTATTCTGCATTTTTTTCTCTCTGAGCTCAATTTGCTTTTTGGTTTGAAGTCCCTATCAAGAGACCTGAGAAGAGCTGCAATCCTTCAAGCTTTTATTGTCTTCTCTTCTCTTTTCAGTAATTACTGTTCTGAATTTTCAGTCAGCTGTCTTCTGCTCTGATCTGCAGCCGCTGGATTTTTTTGAACTCGGTTAGACCTGTTGACAAACTGCAGTCAGACCGGTTATGAATCTCCGGTCAGACTGGTAGTAATTAACCGGTTATACTGGTTTTGGTTCTGCAGACTGACTTCTTTCAATTGCTGTTTTCAGCCGAATGTTGCAGAATTTCTGTCGAGACCGTTTTAGTTTACAGTTTTTCGGTTCAAGTCTATTTTCTGTTTTCTTTCTCTGTTTTGCAGCTGGCAGTAAAGTCTATTTTCTGTTTTCTTTCTTAGTTTTGCAGCTGGCAGTGAAGTCTATTTCCTGTTTTCTTTCTCTGTTTTGCAGCTGGCAGTAAAGTCTATTTTCTGTTTTCTTTCTTAGTTTTGCAGCTGGCAGTGAAGTCTATTTCCTGTTTTCTTTCTCTGTTTTGCAGCAGGCAGTGAAGTCTATTTTCAGTTAAGCAGTGCTTCTCAAGTGAGCAATTTCAGTCAAGTCTGATATGTAGTTTCTGGGATTTTCAGTTTTGAGCAAAATTTATTTCTGTCAAACTTCTTCTGTCTTCATAGCTGCTATAGCTATCGGAGAAGAAAAATAGTGAGAATACTCGGGGCGTTTTGAAGGCACCATTCACCCCCCCTCTGTTGCCATTTCGATCCTACAGGATGTCTTCATCAGAGTTCGAGTCAGACTATCAAGTCCGGAGTGGAGTTGTAGTAATTGTAGTCGAAACCGAGTCAAAGTTGTAGAGCAAGGTATAAAGGGTAGAGCAATATAGTCAAGAGGATGTAATGAGTTGATGAGATGTAGTCGAGAGTAGAGAACGAGAAACAAGAGAGGCGATCGGTGTGATCGCAGAGCAAAGGGCGATCAGTGTAATCGCAGAGCGGAGGGCGAGGAGTGGCCAATGTGATCGGTGTGATTGAAAGGCAAGGGAAAAAAGAGAGAGTGATCAGGGTGATCATAGTGATTGGTGTGATCGAGAAAAAGAAATAAAGAGAAGAGGAGTTTGGCTCTGGGAAATCTATCGAGTACATCGAGTTCACAGACGTGGTTATAAGCGGAGTTACGACCACGACAACGAGCGGTGTCCACAGGTGCTGACGACGTGGTCGTAAAGGAGTTACGATCATGGTCACAGAGCAGAAGATGTGGTTGTAAGTGTTATGACCACAGCGAGAAGGCGTGGTCGTAAGCGATCACAGCAGGGAGACATGGTCATAAAGTGTTACGATCATAGCAGTCGACAGAGCCTTCAACGTAGTCGACAATATCACAGCGTGGTCGTAATCAGCTTACGACTACAGTGATCGACCGTGGTCGAAGGAAGTGCAGCACAGCAGCGGTGAACATAGTCGTAACTTCTGCTGAGAGGTTACAACGTGGTCGTAACGACTGTCAGCATGGTCAAAGAACTAGCAGAGCGGTCATAACAACCTAGGAGGTGATCGTAGCCTCTTCGACGTGGTCGTACAGTTGCAGGCAGGCCCGGCTCTGGGGGTAGGTCGGGGGGCGCCGGCCTAGGGCCCCGGGCCAGGGAGCCCCCCCCCCCCCGACTGTTCCTGTTGAAGTAATTGCTTCTCTTACAGATGTTAAAGATTTTGAAAAGTGCATCTAAACCTGATGGTTCAATGCTCTCATTAGTTTTCAAAGGCATTAAAAGATTATGAAAATAAATTGTACTCAGTTCTGTGCCCTTTTCAGCTAATATAGAACAAATAAGCGCATCTAAACATGATGCTCAACACTCTTAGTTGTTTGTAATAAGCGGCTTACATACATCAAAATTTGATCTTTAGCACACTTGTCCTCAAGTCGTATTAAGTTAAAGTAGTAGATATTTTATCCTGCATTTGTCTTTGCACTATATTACTCAACCTGCTTATACAATAGGTGCAATGTTGAGAAATGTGATACAGTCTATTCTTTCGGTTTGCAAGTTGGAACACTAATCTTTTGCCTTGGCGGTCAGAACACTAGGTAAACTGAACCTCTTTTAAACTGCTTTGTTCACATATACTCACACAAATTGAAGGGGTCATCTCATTTTTTAAGAGGTACAGAAATAAAGATTTCACTGCTAGTATTGATATTGCAAAAGATATTGCATCTGAAATGGATGTAAAGCCAGAATTTCCCATAAAACGTCAAAGTAAAAGAAAGAAGCATTTTGATGAAGAAAATGACCAAAATGAAGAAATACAATCAGCTATAGAATCCTTCAGAGTTAATTACTTTATTGTCATGATTGATGTTGCAATTGCTTCATTGACTAGTCGATTTGAGCAGTTGAAGGCATTTGAAAATGTGTTTGGTTTCTTATTCAACTCAAAAAATCTAAAGTCTCTGGATGATAATGATCTACGGAGGTGTTGCACTACTTTTGTGATTGACCTTTTTATGAAAGACATTGGATATTTGTCACTCCTTTTTGAGGTAAATTAATTCTTACTAGTTACATTTGATTTATAAACTAGTTAGTACCTAATTAGTTTATCATGTTAAAACTATTGATTTGTGTCACTTTAGATAATATAAAGTTTAAACTGCATATTTTATAAGTAGAAAAAAAAATTATAGTAAAGGGTCTATAGAGCCGAATTCGCTCTAGGGCCCTTGAAAACATTGAGCCGGCCCTGCTTGCAGGAGATGGTCGTAGCAATTACAAGGTGGTTGTACGGATCCAGAGAGTGATCATAGGACTGCAACAAGTCTCGTCACGCTAGATGGTTCTTGAGAATTCCGTTGTTTATTTCATTGGCAACACATATGGTTTAACAATGTCTCTACTATTTTTTTTTAAAAAAAGGTGATGAGTGATGTCTCCTCTTACTAAAAATCTGCCAATACGTTGGCCTACAACTCTTCACCAGACAAAATCTACCCAAAAAACAAACAGAAAATTGGAGATAACCGATTTCCTGATAACTCTCAACAAGCTACTCTATATTGTTGGCTAGGTTCTTTTTGGTTTTTGCTTTAGATTATCACTATATACAATAGTAATTATCTTTCAAACGGTGCGTCTTTTTAAAGTGAGGTCTACATATAGATTGTAGTAAATACTGTATCGAGTTTGATTATACCGCCAAAATTATATGTAATTGTTTCTCTCTATATATTATCTCTCACAAACAGTTATAATTCAAAAATCATAAGCTAAAAGCCGAATCCACAGCACCAAAGCATGCAACTGTTATCTCTTGGAACAAACCTTTCATTCCTCCGCCGCGTCCGACGACCCCACATCATCGGCCTCCTCGTTTATGCGACCAGCAAGGCGAGTGATTTCTTCGACACGTCACCGGCCGGCATTCCCTCGAACTGTTCGTGTGCCATGTAGGCATGCATGTACAGATCATGCTGAAAGTGACTTAGGCCCTGTTTGGATCCCTCCATCTAAAGTTTAGTCACTAAATTTTAGATCTAAAGTCTCCAAACATGTGGTCTAAAGTTAGATCTAAACTTTAGCTAACCCCTAAAAAACACTTTAGACCATTAGTCCACCAAAGTGAACTAAAGTGGTCTAAAGTTTTGGGTTCTTAGGCACAAAGACGTGTTTACCCATGCATGTTGGTCTCTCACCTCCCATTTAATGGCTGACGTACGAAACGAGGAGAGGTAGTATGGTCTTTTTGAAACTTTAGTCCTATCCATTAGTACAGGATCCAAATAAGACCTTCGACTAAAGTTTAGTGGCTAAAGTTTAGCCAACTAAAATTTAGTCCAAAACTTTAGACCATGGGATCCAAACAGAGCCTTAGTTTTTTTCCATGCAGAGGACGGCTTGCTGGTGCTGGAGTTCGCGGCGAACGGGAACCTGCACGAGAGGCTCCACGGCGGCAGGAAGGCTGCATGGGGCGACGTCGTAGGCGCAGTGGGTGTTGGGGCCAGCGGTCGAGTACCTGCACAACCGGTGCAAACTGTAGGTGGTGCACTGCGACATGAGGTTTTGAGCATGCTCCTCGACGTGGCCATGTTCGCCAGACTCTGCGGGTCGACAAGGATGGTGTTCTCCGCCGCCCGCCCGGCTCTCGTCTCCGCTCGCACCATGCATGCATGCTCAGCTCTCGCCCGCACCAGCATGGAGGCGGCATTCTGCGCAGAGGAGAGACGCCTCCTTACACCCGTCTTCGCGCCGAGGCAGGCTCAAGATCGGTGCCGTGCGCGACGCACGGGAGGCCGGCCGATGAGCGGCCGGGGAGCGCGTACGACGTGGCCGAGGCCCAGGCCGCTTCCTGCCTGCGTTGGCCAAAACCCCAGCCTGCTGACATGCATGGACATGTTTGTATGTTTTCCTCGGACGAAGGCTGAACGAGGAAGATGACTCTCGTGGAATGCAGGTTAGGCAGGGCATACAGGACGCCCGGGTAAATGAGCACATTGATCTTCTTACTTATTTATTTTTGAGAGAGAGATGAACGCATTGATCTTGGCAATATCTTTTTTTACTGCACTTTCTGTTGCTAAAGAAAAACTAGTTCTTGTTGAACTCATGCGCTTTGCAAATGTATATATGTTCTAGATCATGTGCTTTAGGAATGGGGTGCTTCGTCGGAAGATTAAGCACCATATATGGGATGCTTCGTCCATGACATGATTTCTCTACTGTAGGATGTCTGATAATTGACTGCATACATCAAGAACCTCATCTGGTTGGAAGCTAAAGGGTGTGGTGCAAGCTAGGCATTGCGGCAATGGCGCGACGTGTGCTGGCCGAGGACACTGGTGCCGGAGCCGGGGCGTAATGCAGGTAGAGAACGACGATGGATGCACGACTTGGACTAGCGTAACACCCCATTTCGGGGAATTTCAAAATTTTGGAGTAAAGTTGATATTTGAGCACAATTCAAATTTTTGGCCAAAATAAAATTCATATTTAAATTCAAAATAAAAATCCAAAATCAAAACCAAATTCAAATAAAAAGAAAATTCCCAAACCAAAGTTGGGCTCGACCCATTTCTTTTCCCTTCTTTCCCGTCCCAACTCCCGGCCCAAGCCGCTCAGCCCACGTCCTGTGCTGCACCCACGGTGAGATGTCGTCGCGATAGCATCCACGTTGCCGTGTGCGCCCATGTCACGCACTGCACCCACGCCGTTGCCGCCCCATGCCTCGCACGCGTGACGCGAATTCCCTCTCCACTCGGCTATATAAGCTGCCTGAGCCCCCTTGTTTCCTCACGCCTCCCACTCACACCCCGTACCTTGCCATTGCCGCACCAAGCTCAAGCTGAGCTCACCGTCGTCATTGTCGTGCACCGCCATGATCGCTGCGCTGTCCCCGCCTCTCAAGTAAGCTCCCCGTCATTTCGATCACATCAAGTCGATTGCCTGGCCACATTCTTCAACCCCCCTCACCCAATTGGATTTTCATCCATAGATACTCACAGGCGTCGTCGTCTTCCTCAGCTCCAACCGAATCCGCCTCCATCGCTACCATTCTCTCTCATTGAGCCACCGTCCAATTCTTTCCAGCTAGAGCACCCTCTCACTCTCCCCTCTGCCAATTTAGGTTGTCGATCACTCCAGCTCGCCGTCATCACTGAAGACCGTTACGCTGCCTCGGGTCACCATCACCAAAACACCACAGCACCTCCCCAACCTCGTTGTCCTCTCCGATGAGTTCCCCATGCCCCCCATACATGCTCGATGTGCCCTTCTTGTTCCTTTCATACCACCGGGAGCCCAATTGCCATGGTGGTCATGCATATGTTTGCTGAGGTTCTGGCCATGCCATCACTGCGCATAGGTTCGCTAAGGTCTCGGCAACCATTTTGGATATTGTCGACACTCACTAACAGTTGCCTCGCCAATGACAACTTCGGCCAGAGCGCCTCCTCTGTGGGCAGGGGACGAGTAATGTAGCAGCATCATTAGTATTAATGACATCATTAGGCCATAATTAAGTTAGGTTAATGATGCTCGTTAGTTTAAATTAATGGGTCACTGATATGTGGGCCTAGATCATTAGAAAATATAATTAAGCCAGATTTAAGTTATGAGTCTATGACATGTGGGCCACCCTCACTGTAGCCCTAGCCCACCTGTTAGCCTCTCCCGGTATTCTTTAAAGAAAATAAACCAAGAAAGAAATTAAAATCCGCGGGCTCTAGCTGCCAGTGAGATATACCGTCTCTCCTCTGTTTATTTTGGGGATTGTCCTGATTTAAACTTTGGAAGACTCATTCTCACTAGTTTTAAATCCAAATCAAGTGAAACTTATCGATAAATTCACCTAAATTCAAGATCCTTCTAACAAAGGTAAAATCATTAATTTTTAGAGTTTATTTGAATTTATTTTCATTATCATGTATTTATTCAAATTTTGATGTGATCACTCTATTAGATTCCAAAGATCTGAAAGAGCAGCAATTCGAGCCCGACCAAGAGCAACAAGACAGTGAGCAAGGTGAGTTAATACTTTGATAATTTTATACCTACTTTTTGAATACAAATTATTTTATTTTTAAATTATTAAATTGCGTGCACTAATTTATTATGCAAATTATATTCGCATTAGCTCATAGTTAATTCCCTATTGATAATTGCTTTATTATACCCCACCTTTTGGCTTTAGACGTAAATCCTTGTCACTCTAGACTTAATGGTAAATATACTAGTTGATAAGTCCATATCTAAGTAACATACTTAGTCTTACTTAGATACATATGGGCATTAATTTATCCTGACACCATTTTAAACATGAAAACTTAGTTTTGAACAGCCATTGGATGGAAATGGCTAGTATATTGAACTATAAATGGTATTTTGAAATCTAAAAATCTAACCTTACTTCATACCTGGGCGGTTGGTAAGTCGAGCAAGTGCAGGTAGAGCACAAGAGCTTGGCATGTGGCAAAACTACCCAGGTAGTATAAGGATTGAACCTTGTGGCAATCTCCTAATGTAAAACAGCGCAACCACAAGTCTATAATGGGTATGATCTGGCAAATTAATTTGTATCAACCCACCGCTGGTTACGCCATCTGGTGGAACACAGGCAAGAGTGCCAGATAGAGGTCTTGATGTGCAGCACAAAAGGAGGGCTTCCAGAGCAGGTGGATGGAACTCTACGGTGATGGAAACCTTAGCGGGTGTAGCCACGTTGGAAATATGCATTGTAAAGATCTTGTGGTGATCTTCTTGATCTGCATACCTAAGGAAGCATATGAAATATAACAAGTTACACATCTCTTGTGAGTAAAGTGTGTGACCTCTACAGAGTAAAAACTATATGAATAACCATGCCCATGGTCATAGACGGACGTGGGAACTTACTCGAGTTAGTATCTATTTTATAAAAACCATTTGTGGGTGGGATGGAAAATATGATGTATGGATAGAACGCTGACTTTGATTTCTCCTGGGTGGATAGAACCCAGTGAATATAAGGGTGGATAGAAGCATATAAATAAAAATAACATATAGTAGATGGAACCATGTAAAAGGTGGATCGAACCTACACTACTATTACTACTACATATAGTTTACAAATATGATTTAGTTAAAATACTAAGTCTCAGGATTTCTAATTATTGTATTTCAACTATAACATTTCACAAATAAAAGAACCTGATCATTTCTTTGTCAAGCCTTACATCTATAATATTGCATTCTATGTGTTGGCTCACAGAGTACGATTGTTTGTGCTCACATTTGCTTACTAAAATAACTTAGAGCCTATCGAGAACTAAATATACAAACTCTCTGTGTATTCTACACTAGTCCAGAATCATGCTAGTGCACACAGTAAAAACATAGATGAAATATCAACCATAATTATAAATAACTGTGAAAGTAGTAAATATTATTAATTATCAGAGTAGCAACCTTACGGCCAAGCTTATAATTAATAGCCTAAAGGGCCTAACAAAATTTAGCAACAGAAAACAAAGAATAAATATAGTAGTCATTCAACATGCCCACAGGCAATCAATCGGGAAGTAAAGTCCCAATCCATGAAGTTATCGAATAATTCTTCCTTGATACAATTCTTCTTTAGCAGCTAACAACAAAGAATATAGCCATAAGTACATAAAATACTTAGTAAGTCGTTTGTAACAAGATGCAATATATAGTAAAGTAAGGTTTAACAAAGAACGACTAAATGGTCACTTTGCATAAAGTAATAATTTAGAATAAATATAATAAATAAATTAAAAGTGCCATCCCATACTACACATGTGGTTGCACGATAAGGCTCGAATCAATAGTGCACAAAGTTAAGCCCTTAATCATTACTCAGGCGAGACATCTACATCCCAATGTGCTAATTGCACCCACTTTATTGCACGATCACTTACCCAAGTGAAAGCCATTTTGATTTAACCAACACCAATGACACTACCCATGTCATGGTACATAATTTTATAACTATGGCTAACCATCATGATTCAATATCTCATTAAATCAAAATTAATTAATTGATCAATATGATGATAGTCCCAATGTAACAATAAGCATAGCTAAGTATACTAGATGTATAACCCAAATGAATACTAATATTGTATCACTTGATAATTAACCATCCTATGATGATAAGGGAATCATGGCATTAAATTATCAAAGGGGCGATTTAATCAAAATTGGTTGATAACTACCAAATACAAGGATTTGTAATAAATTAGCAATGTATAATAGTTTAAAATATAATAATAATACTTGGATTTGAAGCAATCGGTTCAACATGATCAAAGATAATGACTTATCATAGCCTTGCTTAATTAACACTTCTTGATCTTCCAATCTTGCTTATGTTCTTTCGAAGACGTTATCTAACTAGAGAGAAAACGAGTGAAATAGAAATAAATCCAAATAAAACCCAAAATTGACAAAACTAGAACCAAAATATAAAGCTTAATTTTAGATGAATTTAGGAAGAATAATCGGGTCAATCAGAGTTCGCATGAAGGAGAACGGACTCTCGAAGATTTATCGGCTTAGAAAATACTGGAAAATAACTGAGAAAAGAGAATGCTACTACTGCCATATGGGCCCTACGATTTTATTGATTTTACAAAATAAAAATAATTCTAAAAAATATATTTTGCTGATAGGTGGGGCCCTTAGTCTATGGACCAAGTCTACGAGTAGGGTTCATGGGTCCATAGTGCACCGGGTTCATGGGCTAGGGCTGACAACTGCGACTCAAGTGTCATAGGCACAGTACATGGTGAACCAAGTCCACATGTTTAAATCTAGGGTTTGGTTTACGTGGCACTTGCATGGCACACATGTTAGCTTGGTGCATTGAGGTGGCTTGCCACGTGGCTGCTGACATCGGCATTAGCGGCGGGGGCTCTAGGGCCGAGGGTCACCAGCGATGGCTATGCACGGCGGGGTAGTGGAGGGGCACATTGCGGAGAGGGCGATGTGGGGAAACTAGCAATGAAAACGGCATGGTCACCAGTGAGCGGATGCGGCCGGTGGCAAGGAAAAGGTGGCAGCAAGTTCGGGTTCACAGCGAGATTGGGTTGGCAGCAACGCACTGGCTTCAACAAGATGCAGAAAAGGAGAAGAAGAGAAAGGCAAAGCTCAGGTAGTGGTCAGCTAGGGTAGAAATTCATTAGAGCTTGGCCAATTGCTTGACAGAGTTGAAGCGGATGGTGGTGACCAAATCTTGGCTCCTGGCGTGAAGACGACGAATCCGGCGACAGCAACATGGGATAAGGACAGGAACGGCTTGGGGTGCTCGATCTGGGGTGCTCTCAACATGCTCTTATAGCATAGGGAGGCATAGTCTAAGTGGAAGATGGTGGCAGTGCGTGTCCAGGTTGGAGACATGTGGAGAAGATGAACAGTACATAGCACTATTTATCCGACAGGCAGGGCCCGCATGGCAGTGAGAGAAAGAAAGAGAGAGGGCTGGCAGATTGGGTTGGGCCGAAGGGAGAGCTAGACTGGGCTGCAGGAAAAGAGAATTCGGCCCACAAGGAATTTCTAAATTTCAGAAATTAAGATAAATTAAATTTAGCTCAAATAAATAGCAAATAAACTCCAAAAAATCCAATAAAATACAAAAAATTCCTTGCATCATAAGGAACTCAAATAAAATTAGTTTTGATTTAAATAAAATTTATTTTATTCACATTAAATCTTTTTAATCTCATGAATTCATATTAAGCTTTAATTAATTTAAGAAAAATTCAAATGTTTATTTTTATTTAAAAAACTTTTAAAAAGACAACAAAAACCAAGATGTTATAGAGCCTTCGGATTAAGACCCTTATGTCTACTACGTCGTGTCTGGACTAGACCAAGAAAAAGATGATGTAATCTAGGCCGTTCTCTAGTAGTCTCTCGTTCCTACCCCTGCTCGGATAGATTTTGATTGTGATTGTGTACACATCTATTATCTAAAACTTGAATAGTAGCTTGTCATGCATCTTTTACCCCTAGTCACTTGCCTGTGACATTGTGTTGGCCTCGCTTTGCTTTTCGCTTCCACTTTTTGTTCTCTTTAATGTAATATTTGTCCTAATCGGTCCGCTATGTAAAACTCTATCCAATATGGATTATTTAAACTCCGATATGCAATATTAATGTTTGGTATGGTTCAATGTGATTTTATGTATGCGATTCAATAATGTATCTGTGTGCATTAGTTACTGAGTTAAGAAATAGTACGATGTGTTTATATAGGGTTCCGGATTATAAATCCAGGGTCGGTAGCTAGAGTGGAGCTAGACTAGACGCCTGGAACTTGGTGGAGCATGATGAGCACGACCTCAGAGGGGCACCGCAACGTTCGAAGTGCTGGGTAGGCAAATATGAGATCATGCAACCCCGTCGACGATGGCTCAGTGCGTTTGGGTAATATGATCTTGTTCTTATCCGTAACAACACAAAGATCTAAAACTAATACTAAATATACTACGCTAGGCCGTACTATCCTAAAAGCAAAAGAACGTAGTAAAGAGGCGGACATGTAGTTTTAGATATATGATTTCTCATAAATATAGAATCACCAGCATTTTCTGCCGTCTTTCTGTAAAAAAAACACATCAATCAAACAATGATAGAGCAAAACCATCACAAACCATGCACCTATAACCAAACAAACCCCCAAAACCAGCAAAGGTATATTATTATACCTGTTTTTTTTACTGTGGCTTATGACTGCGGTCTTAGTGCGAGTACTCGTACAACAAATCAAAAGCTGATAAATCGCTTTTAAAAGACTATTCCGATAAGCTATGTTAAAATAATAACAGAGAAACTATTCTGTTTGTTTGTTCGGGAGAAATCGCAAGAAAAAAGAAACAAATGATGCAGCTGGGCCGGGGGCTAGGTGGGCCTCACATGGCAGCTGCCCTCCCTGATGATGGGCCTCAGTGCAGTGAGTGCAGCACCCGGGCCCACTCCCTGACAACGGTCGACTGGACGGGTTCGGTCTCCTCTCCTCCTACCGTGGATTCACCTAGGACCCGCACCCACAGATTTAGTCACTGACATGTGGGGACAACGGAGAGTGGGCCCCGAGTGTCAGTTTCTTGCGTTGGAAGCAAATTGAAGTGAGGTAGTTAAAGCGAATTAAATTACATAAAGATTGGTGATAAGAGCAAGAAGGGAAAAGGAAAAAAAAAGAACTGTTGAATGAATCTTGGTCGTCATGAGTCATGACGAACCGAAGCTTTTTTCAAGGAAGAGCGCAGCTTGTGAAGTAGTACGATGCTCTAGCTAATTTAGGAGTGTACTTAAAACAATTTTGCCGTTGGATAAATGATTTCTTGTTGCGTACGGGTCTGTGCCTAAGTACATTGTATAATTACATAGCTTGGTCAAGAGAGACGGCTAAAATGACACCTCCAGGGCTTGCTGGCTAGTGCCTTGTCAAATTCGGCTCACATCAGGCCACAGTACCAGATGGGTGGATGTGCTACAGTGCCTGACGGAAGAGATGTTTCATCCCAAAACATTTAGGTGCTGTTTGATTAGACTGAATTGTATTATAGCTAATTAAAATTATATTGTAGTTGATGATAGCTTATTTGTCGTATCTAAATTTAAAAAAAATAAAAAATAGGTTAGCCTGACAACGCAAACGAATACGGGAAAAAAGAACCGACAAAAACAGTTCAAAAAGCTAAAAAAGTTTAAAAAATATTTAAAATACAAAAAATAAGTTTAAAGTTATAAACTTAAACTAAAATGGGTGAGACCTAAGATGGAGCACGGGTGGTGGGTGAGGTTTTATCTCAATCGCGACAGGGGAAAAAATCAAGTCATAACTAGACGCAACTCGTCGTCAGCACGCTCGAAGGGTACATTACATGGTGGGTACAATAATTGATCAAGGATTGAATGTCCTTTCAAGTTTTCACAACGAAGCAACGTGTCACTGTCCACTTTATACAGCGGAATCATATCCTGATGGGAATCGAACTGGCCAGTTGTAACCTCTTGTACGGTGCTAATTAAACACTGGTTAATTAACCACCGACCGAGTATTACGTATCTGTTTTTGCTACATTTGTCCATAGCTCACTGTATGTACAGATAAAAAAACACAAAATTTTAAAAATATTTAATGATAAATGACCGTATACCATAACTATTTAATCTCTCCCAAAGCATTTAAAGAGGAATAGAAAGGAAAATTTTCAATAACTATCCTCTAGATTTCATCAATAGATAAATATATTGAAACAGATATTCTCAAGATCATAGACAAATATAGCGAAACAGAGTGAGTAATGTTGTTTCCTAAATTCCGGTAAGTACACGGATTAAAATACTACTGCATTAAACAAATGTATAGCAACATCCATTACATATATTTCTGTTCACTACCACAGAAAAGGTCATCACGGATGGTTTCTGACCTGTCTAAATTTATATGTCTGTCGTGCCATCTGTGATAAGTTACAACACAGACCGTTTTTCAGAAAAATCATCTACGATATGTCAGATATCATAAATAATTCTTAAATATACCCGTTTGTGATAGTCTATTATCACAAACGGCTCTAGTTAAAAACAGTCTGTGATTGCATTATCGTGTTCTTATAAATAGGCATCCTTCAGTTCATCAAATTCTCTAGTTGCGCTATAAAACAGTGCAATTAGAGAATGCAGATAAACCAAAGGAGGCCTATTTATGATAACAAAATCATCGTGCAATAAACTTTGGCACCATATCTTCATCCTGCAATAAAATATGAATTTCAACAAGGACTGAAACCCTAACCATCCATCAATCATCACAAGAACTGATGCATCAAAAATTAATTTTCACACGCACGAGGAGAGACAGCGGCAACGTCACCGTTGTGTCACGACGGTGACACTACAGAAGACACTCTTATGACAAGAGTGTCTTATGCAGTGAACCGTGGCATCACAACCGGAGGCGGAGAAGCTCGGGGAGGTAGTTAACGTCGTTGGGGGAGGTAGCACTTCGATCGGTTTGGGAGAGCTAGGCGGTGCTTCGGTTTGGAGTGTTTGGGGGAGGCGTGTGGGCAGCACATATAGGACATTTGGGTAGCGGAACTGATCAGTAGTTCAGAGGTTGCGACGCCGCTTCAGTTTGAAAGTTTGAATAAAGGGGGCAGCAAAATCGGGCGGCGAAATATCACAGACAGTTTTTAATACAAACCGTCTGTGACGAGTTAATATCACATACGGTTCTTATTAATAACCGTTGTGATACTTAACAAATAGTTTTCAACATGAACCATCTGTGATAGTATCTTTTCATAGCCGGTTTTTAGCGCTACTAGTAACATAGACAGTCGGTAAATCAAAATTGTCTGTGATTGTATTTAATACTAACGATTTTGGTTAATCGTCTGTGATGAAGCGTATAGTTTTAGCCTTTTTATAGTAGCAGTTGCTCCCTACAAAATCGCCTCTTCAATGTACCGTATACGTAGACATAGAGCGTACGTGTGTCAGCATAGCATACATGTACAGTTGCTTTCACTATGATGTACATTGTTTAGCCTTTTTCCTGGTTGTCGTCACAGCCCCAAACGAAAAGAAGGCAACACACACTTACATATACACCGCATCGATCGATGCTAGCTATCTATACGTTGTGTAGAGACATTGTTCCAAGGCCTGCATGCACATATATCGATCAGCATGTGGTCGTGTACAAACTCGACGAGTCAATGGCTTAGCTTCCTCGGTATATAATTGGGGTCCCTTACACTACATTCCTACCTTAGAGTAGTAGTGTGGTACAGGGGCGGATCCAGCGATGGGGCGGGGGGCTCGAGCCCCCCTACCGCTATCGAACCCTTGGAGCCCCTCTGGAGCCTCCCCATAAATTTTTAGCTATGGAGGTATGGTGTAGGAGGGGCATAGTGGAGTTATGTCGCTATATCGCTTTTGTTCAGCCCTTCCTAAAATTTTTTTTCTGGATCCGCCACTGGTGTGGTACGAGGTTACGAGGGGCAGCATGGCGTTGTCTCTGCACGAGTTCCATTCATCTCTCTCTCTGTCGCATGTAGCAATTCCTCTCTTGTTGCAGAGATCGATGGAGCTTGTTCCCGGCATGCACAGTAGAGCACAGGCGTGTGTGCTGACCTGCTATGATTCAGCGTCAACGCTCGTGCCCAACAATTCTCTCAGCTTTTGAAGCTCGATCGTATATATTCATGTTGTAAGCTAGGGAGGAAAGCAAGTGATTACATGGAGTGGTGACTGACATGTTTGACCTACACGTAACTCTGAGCTAGGACTTTTATGTACGGCCTCTCCTTTTCGGATTTTAAAAGATGTTTCTTGATTTTTTTTAATAATAATTAGTTTTTAAATGAAGTGTATTTTCAGGGCAGCGTTTATAAAATTGATTATAGTATATATTATAGCGACTTTATTTATATCGGCCAAAACCGGACACGGGTTTCTGTTTATTCGTACTCTCTCTCACAAACAGTCGAAAAACTATAAGACATAGTTATAAACCATAAATCGAAACAAAAAAGAACATACCCTACATCTACGTTGTATGATTCAAAAATGACCTTTTGAGAGTTCATGCCTAGTCAGCTAGGAACAGACACATCGACATGCCATCGAAATGTGAACTCTCCTTCATCTATTGATTGGACGGTGGACATGATATAGCGGACATTCTTTTATACTATGGTTTATTGGTATAATAAATAATAACTATTAAAAAATTAAAATCAAAAACCAGTTAAAAAACCGAAAAGAACGGAATGGACGAAGACATGCACTTGTATAGTTAAAAAGTGAGATGGAGGGTCGTCTCGCACTCTGGCGGGTTTCATATAAGCTCGTCATGTGAGCATTTTTTTTTTCGTTTTTGTACTAGATATGGCACACGAGTATAGAATAGTATAAATATGATCGATTTGACAAGTGAAAACAGGAAGAAAATAAAAGAAAAAGGGAGGAGCTGATTAAATCAATCAGGAGGAATCGTTCGCTCCTGCACATGATAAGGTGCCATCCAGAGTTTGAATATGTTATGCTATGATCTGACCGCACATGCTTCTAAACAAGAGAGCATGCATCCTCATCCAACCCACACTGTTGAGGGATCGAGTGCATATATGCGACCAAAATTTGGTTGGTAGAAAGGTGTCTTACTTTTCTTTTCTTTTTGTGATAGGAATTTGTAGAAAGGTCTCATGGTGTGTTTAGCCATTTCAAGATTGAATGGCACAGCTCTTACTAATTGTAACTTTTGACAACGCGTAGGATATGATATATGTTCAGTGTAAAAAAGCTCTATATCATATATTTAGTACAACAAAATCTGAATGTTTAAGTGGTATATAAATTTCCTTAAAAAATGTGAGGTGTGTCATGCGAAAATTTTCTACCAAAAGAGCATACTACTGTCCTATTTGGAACATGGCAGGAAGAGCTAATTAAACATGGCTGAAAAATCTTCAAACATTCAGTCATAAAAAGTTGCATTTCAAAAAATTCCGGTGCACTCGTATGCGCGTTTAGAACCCAAGAAAAAAGCTGAAAAAAACGGGAGCAACTGCTGAATGCATATCACTGTCTCCATTGCCTCCGGCCCCGCATCTCCGGCATGGATAGAGCTCTAGCTTTGACCCAAGGCCAAGCATCTCCATCCAAACACGCTGGCTGGACAGTGCTGCCACTGTTCCATTGGCAGCGACGTCCGATCTAGCTCGCAAGCGCCCTTCGCACGTACGCGTAGTCTGTACTTGCAAGTCATGTGCAGGCGTCCTTGCTGAGCTCCTGGTCTTGGGGGTGCTCTCATGGCACAGTTGCTCTTTCCTTTCGGGTCAAAAAGGATGAGAAAGAAGAGAGGTTGGAGAAGGGGGCACGCACAGCACGCAACTTGTCCTGAAAGGTGCAGAGGACAAGATCGAGCGACAGCTGAATGGTGGTCCAAGGTCTGATAAGCCTACTACGAGCTACAGGAAGGAGAAAACCCCCCTTGTTAATGCTCCCTCTCATTGGCAGCCAGATGGGAGGCCTTTCTCTGCATTTTTATACTGCTTCGTGTTAGGCACCTATCAGACATTGCACTTCTCGCGATTTGTCTGGTCGACGATACGAACACTTCAGATCATACAGATGCGTTAGACAATATATTGTTTATATTTTGAGCTGGAGCAAGTATCTTTTAGGGGCGTTCTTGTTGGCTTCCGCTCAAAGAAGACAAAAGTCAATATGAACACCTGACTTCTCAAAACGGTTTCTTCACTTCTCTCGGCCCTATCTCGCTCCGATGATAAGACAGGACGTCATAGATACATCACATACTCTACTTCTCTCACTCTCGTCTTGTGTACTCATCTCTCCCTCACTTTCCCCACCGCTTGCCCATTCTTTCTAAAAATCACTTCTTCCGACCATTACTATTTATTTTTAATCAAAAACCATCAGTTGCAGACAATACGAACATCTCAAAATAATCCCTTAATATGTAGAAGTAAATTTGTATGAAAGGGACATTATATCCAAGAGCCATAAGTTCAGATTGGATTGTTTTAACAAACAGTGGGACTAATAATTGGATGCCCCTTCGTTAAGTGCATTGAGGCTTGAGAGAGACCCTTCTCCAGTACACACCTTCTCACCAGGAATGTCCAAGCTTTTTTAAAAGTGTGATACATGATGAATGCCATCCATACATGATGTATGCATGCAAACTTTATGGGACCTAAGGGGACAACATGCACTTGGATCCAATTATCAGACCAAGGCACAACAATGGCGCCATCATTCCCAGCACACAGAGCATGGCCTGGGCCACATCCCTTTTGGGGGCCAGAGGCAGGGGGCCATGATGTTGAGCATGAGCTATATTACCTCGACCACGACCATCGGTGACCGTCGAGCGTCAAGAGATAGCAAGTTTTTTTCAGCTTATAGTTTATAGCTTACGACTTCTCTCGAACAAATAAATAGAACGGTTTTTTCGTCGCTGTTTCGAAGCGGTTTATCGGGATAGCCTTTCAGAAATAGCTTATCGGCTTTCGGTCCGTTCACATGAACGCTCACACTAGAACCAAAAAAACATAAATCACAGTTATAAACTATAAGCCACAGCCCAAAATAATAGGATATACATTTTGTATTTTTAATGGGTTTGCATGCAGAAAGCACAATAGTTTAGCCAAGCAATTCTTTGCACTCATGTGCGTCACTTGATTGATGGTACTATTAAAATTTTGGCCGAAGTGCTTGGCTTGGATCTTCTTTTGGATGCAAATGCAGTAAACTAGACAAACTTTTGATGCTTTATTGGATGATTTGGACACTTTGATCTCCTTATCTTGAATGGGCTTGAAGAGATTCGTTCACGGTCGTCTGATCGATTAAAGGAGATAGACTGTTGTTCTACGGCTTGAGACTTGAAAGTCGGACAATGAGTCAAAGTTCTCTGTTCTCTCGGCCTCGTCACTTTGGGATCAAGTATGCTGCAAGAATCTGTTCTGAGCTAGCTGCTGCTCCTCTTCCTATCTTTTCTTTTTGTGTTCAATAAACAGGTACTCTCTAATCCAAATCTAATCGGATCCGATCACTTAAAAATTCAAATAGATTTCGCTTAAAAGTACATATTCCGATCAGTATGACTGGTCGATAATACGAATTGGTCGGAGGTTATGGGACTTTTTTTTTGCTTTGGCTTATAGCTTATGACTGTGGCTTATGTCTTTTGTGTTGTTCGTGAAAGAGAGTATATAGTAATAGAAACTCACGTGGGGATTTGGTCAATATAAATAAAGTCGCTACAGTATATACTACAATCAACTTGTAGACAACGCCTTGAAAAGACACTTCGTTTGAAAATCCGTTACTGTAGAAAAGCTGAAAGCAGTTTTTAAAACTTGAAAAGAATAAGCCCATATGATTGGAATCATCTTCTCATGTTCGTGATGAACTCTATACCAACTTGTACTAACGTGGTGTCTAAAGGTATTTGCGCTCACTAGAGTTAATGTAGCTACTCGAGGCACTTTCAACTATAACTCTTCATTGTCATCTTTTGAGACTCTGTTTTGTCTTCAAGCAGGGTGTTGTTCCCGTCTCTGAGAATATTATGGTTTTCCACGTTAAATGTTTGTCTCATGTCTCCTACTTCTTTGGTTATCTTCTATTTTGTTGTATGTTTATAACAAGCAATATTAGAGCTTGTTTCTTCGTCCGATTAATCTAAGGCATGCTCGACATGGCATCAATGAAGTATGATTTTCTGCTGCTGGATTGTGACACAAAATTTCTCTGGCAAATCAAGATGCGAGTTATTTTGTCACAGCTCAATTTGGACAATGTGTTATTGGGACTCAGCAAGATGTCCGCTGCTTGGTCCATTAAAGAGAAGACACGGAGAGATCATAAGGCTCTCTCTCAAATTTATCTTCATCTTTCTAATAATATCCTCCAGGAAGTTATGATAGAGACCACCGCTTCTGTGTTATAGCTAAAGTTGGAACAGATCTGCATGACCAAGGATCTGACCAACAAGATGCATCTGAAGCAGAAATTTTTCTCACTCAAGTTAGTAAAAGGCAGATTAGTGCAAAATCATCTACCTGCGTTTAAAGATGTGGTCACCGGCTTTCAAGCCATGGATGTCAAATACGATGATGAAGATTTAGGTTTCATCTTGTTTACAGTTTAGAAAAGACCAGTAATAGAGTAGTCGGATATATAGATTTTGATTTTGCTGAAGATTTAGATAAGTGGATATATCTTACTAGTTATATATTCATTGTTGGAGACTGTGTTGTAAGTTACAAAACTTGTCTACAAACTAATGTTGCTCTTCGATACACTAAAAATGAGTATATGGCAATTTCAGAAGTTTGTAAAGATGTTGTTTGGCTCAAAGGTCTGTACACTAAGCTTTGTAAACGTATATCTTGTATCAATATCCACTGTGATAGTCAGAGTTCTATTTGTCTTACAAAAAACCAAATGTTACCTGAGAGAACAAAGCATATTGATATCAAATATCACTTCGTCCGAGGAGTTATTTCTCAAGGTGAAGCTTGCAAGATCAGCATTTATGATAATTAAATTGATATGATGACAAAGCCAGTTCCTATTGCTAAATTTGAGCTCTACTCAAATTTAGTTGATATTACTCATTAGCTCTTTCGGACTTTTGATGCATAAGAAGTGTTTTATAAGTTATTCGAGAAGTTTTTTGTTCATTTTCCCTACAAGAAGAATTCGTCTTAAGGTGGAGATTGTTTTATTTTATTATATGAATCTAGTTGGGTCCAACCACTTGAAGAATCTGATCAGGTTTTGCCCAAAAGGATTTATTCCGACCAGTTTGATTGATCGGTAATGCAGACTGGTCGGAAATTATGTTGGGATCATCTTCGTGTTCGTGATGGACTCTGCATTGACTTATACCAATGTGGTGTCTAAAGATGTTTGCATCGACTGAAGTCAATATGGCTACTTAAGGCACTTCCAACTACAAGTATTCACAGTTATTTTCTAAAACTTGGTTTTATCTCCAATCACGGTGTTGTTCCCGTCTCTGAGAAGATTACTGTTCCAGTTTTCAAATAGGTCTCTGTTTCCATTGCCGACTAGGACTCTGTTTCTTCTTTATCTGGAACTCTTGTTCTCAATGCTATTTATACCCTCTGTAAGCCTCATGACAGATAGTAAAGCATATGTTTTTTGTATATGTAATACACTAAGATTGCTCTGCAACTTCTCTTTCTATAGTGATTCCATGTACTCTCCCACAGAATAATGGGGGTCATATGATTGGACCGGTTAGTTTGCGGTTAAATGAATTAGTGTCCCATGTATGTCAACCTGATGAAACGTGAACGACGCGAAAGTGCGGAACTGACGTCCTTAGCCTCCTTGAGGATTCTATTCGCCTTGGGACCACGTGCTCCTTTGTGGCCCATAGCCCACCAATATACACAGCCTTGCACTTACCTGACCATCGGCCCAAAGCCCAAGGCCCAGAGCTGAGTGGGCCGACGCGTGCGTGCCTGTATTTTCCGACTCTAATATGCTAATAATCTTGTTTAATTAATCGGTCAACCCTCTCAGAAAAAAAAATGGTCATTATGAAGACGCGTGTGAGCTGAGCTAATGCTAGCCGGATATCACATGGCCCATTAACTAATTCGATCCAAATAGAGAGCCACATGGGCCAATTAGGTGTACGTATAGGCTTGAAAAATGAAAGGCTAGCCTGTTTTTACGCACTAATCAATAATTTTGGACCGCGAGGTTACTACGCCAAGCCAAGGATTGCCTATCGACTTATCCCGTTGGGAGTTATTTGCCTACTAGGTGAGTGCCCGTGCTAACGCTACGGCGGTATTTGAGGGATGCACATGAAAACAACCAAATGACGATATTTTTTTCCTTGCCCGTGCTAACGCTACAGTAAAAAACAAAAAGACTATGTTTCTTAAAAATGAAGTAAATAGTGAGATAGATTAAGACTCATGCCAAAAGAGATTCATGATGAGTTATCATATTGTTGAGTCCATAGCAATTATGCTTAAAGAGCAACATTGCAAATAAATAACATCACAGCTATTACATCTTTTGAAGCCACCTAAATCCTCACACGTCTAATAAGTTCTTGTATATCTTCAGGAATGTTGTCTTTAGATTCGTTGTCCTTGTACTTCAACATCTCTACCAAGAATTTGGTCCTCGATGCATTCCCATCCTGTACAAATTATTACACTTGACTGTCACAAAATAACAATTAATTGTAGAATGTTTTTACCAAGTACACAAAAGATTATTTACTGACAATTGAAAACAACGGTAATCTAATACCATTCCACAAGCGCATAAAGTTGATAACAAAAAAGCCTGTCAGCTTCCTGTAGAAGGACAATTTTTAGGTCCATGTTGAACGAGTGTAGTTTGGGTAAAAAAATTTACTTACCAATTTTTCACCAGTCCAGGACATCTTTGTACACAATATTTCTGGTGCTTTTCCCTGTTGGATCTAATTCCTTCTTTGGTTTGGCCAGAATTCTTGTTGTTTGCCTTGACACACCCCTCGACAAAGCAACATAGAGCTGTCCATGGGAGAACACAGGCTCTGGAAGGTAGATCCCAACATTTGGGATGGTTTGGCCCTGCGCTTTGTTTATGGTCATTGCAAAACTCAGGCGAATGGGGAACTGTTTTCTCTTCAACTTAAAAGGAAGTGAAATATCATCTGACGGAGACATTGCGATCCTAGGTATGAACACCCTTTTCCCTGCATGCTGGCCACCAACAATTTCAGCATCAATTGCATTATCCTGGAATGCTCTTACCATTAGTCTTGTTCCATTGCACAAGCCATTGTTAGGATCAAGATTGCGGAGAAGGATCACAGGACAATTAATTTTAATTTTTAGCACATGTGGGGGCAGGCCATTCGGAGTGATCGAATTCAGGAAGTCAATAGGATAGTTACTAGTATAGTGCCCGTGCTAACGCTACGACGGCATTTCAGGGATGCACATGAAAACAACCAAATGACGATATTTTTTTCATAGTTTAAGTTTCACCAAAGGATATCAGAACCAAAGGATGTGCCCTAGACTCTGCACCAAAGTTCAAAAGATACTTTTTGTTCAATTAAACTGTACTCAATATATTAAATTTCCCTTAACATAATTTACTTAGCATGAAAATTTTGGGATGTGCGGTCCTTTTTGTACAGATTAGATATTGTTTATCATTGGTTTAATAAGTGCATCCCAATGCAGCAATTCTGGACATTGTCTTGAGCTGGAAAGCAAGAATAAGCATGTCTCTTGCTGTTAAACTGCAGTACATCTTGAAGTTACTATCAGCTGCTGCATGGGTTATAATTTTACCAGTAACTTACGCATACACCTGGGAGAATCCTACTGGTCTTGCAAGAGCAATCAAAAGTTGGCTCGGGGATGGCCAGAACCGGCCATCTTTATACATCTTGGCTGTTGTGGTATACCCGGCACCAAACATGCTGTCCGCTACATTATTTCTTTTCCCTGTCCTCAGGAGAGCTCTTGAGAGATCAAATCTGAAAGTCATAACATTCAAGAGGGAAGTCTGCACTTGTTTTCTGTTCTACAAGAAAAGGTGCACAGGAAGCAGCACAATTTTTGTTCAAATTCTATTCTATGCACGACAAATACTTTGGCACAGGGCATCAACCTACCTGCACATACAGTAGTGATAAAGTCAACACAATTTTTGTGAGAATCCGTTTCAAATGTGGCAGCAATTGAGCTAACATCTATTCCTTTTTTATGATATTTTTCTGACATTAATTCTATTTTTCAGCAATAAAGAGAAGGGCTTGTATGTAGAATATGAGAGATCCATGGTGCTTCAAGAATCCCATATATGCATCCGAGGAAGTTAGCAGATAGCAACAGGCACATGCAAACAAGAAAAAAAAACTGCACTCTCACAGCGGGAAGAAAGTAGTTTACAGGAATTTTCCTGGAAGTATGCCTGGTAAAAACATTTTTAGGTTTATTTTATTTGGGTGGCAACCGATGTTCCAAACCAGTTTTTGAACCTTGTTCATGGTTTTGACTAAGGTCAAAATAGTTGATAGATGTACTCAAATTGACAAACATAACAATGCTAAATATAGGAGTTGCAAGTACTAAATCTAGTCTTTGCTTCTATGTTCAATCCAGAGAAACATCTCTTTATGTGCATCTCATTATTCACGTGAACATGTAAGAAAAATAATCACCAGAAATCTCAATAAAATAACAACTTCAGTTTCAATTTATCCATGCAAGTGATGAGACCATGCGAGAGATAGAAAAGTATAAAAGTTTCAATTTATCCACCCCTCCTCAGGAACTTTCTGGGCTTTAGCAACCAAAGCATTGATTCTAACCTTGAATTTCTCATACTCTCTTTGGAAATTCAAGCTTGGCCTAATTAGCATCATTAGAAAATATTCAAATAAAAGACCGCAGCAAAGCATTAAAGAAACGACCAAATAATTCACCTTCATTGCTCTTCTCTCCCCAACAAAGTTTGGTGCCACCTTATCTTTCAGGTAGTCTATCTTCTGTTGGAAGTACCACTCTGGAGCACGCGGTTCAATGCTATAATTTTTGCAGAAAGGAACCCATTTCTTTGCAAATTCAGATGTTTCAGACAATGCTTCAAATGTCAGCATTGCAGCACCATCATCAGAAACATAGCAAGAAACCTTATCAACTGGATAATCTACTGCCAGAATAGATAGAACAGTATTTGATGTGACTAAAGGAGGTTCCTTTAAGGGGTCAACCGTACTGACAAAGAAATCTACTGGTGAGAGTTGAGAAGGCTGGCCCTCCTTGTCAAACCTATGCAGACAAGCAATTATTCTCAAAACATTATAAAGAAGAGAAGGTAAGTACTGTTAGGTAGCAGCAGTAACAACCAACCTCAGTGTCAACCGGTCAAGGTAAGTCTCCCTCTCAATAGGGAACCACTTTGGGAACTGATCAAGAATCCAAGACATGGCGAACCAGATTTCACAGATGACGGATATGAGCCATAAAGCAAATGCATCAGGCACCGGGTGCATCACTCGGTAGTGGAAGAAGAAACCCAAAACCACCAGCCGAATTATGATAACCATTCTGTAGGGGTTAATCTGGCTTGAAGGAATCGGAATCTTTCTGGACAATGGTTGTCTGGCTTCATCCATTCTGGTAAAAAAACAGTTGGTAATTGAGTCTAGTAACAGATTGTGATAAGAAAAGGGCAAATATGTGCTTAAGCAAACACCAGATGATAAGTTTTGTACAGATGATAAGTTCTTACAGTCAAAGATACAAATAAACAAAGAGATTAGAATTTTTCTTAGATCATATACTAAAATGCCGAACTATGCAATCACATCCTTCATCCAGCCAAAAAAAGGCAACAACAGGAAAATCTGCTAAGTATGATACGCCAGTTTCTTTCAATATTCTAACAAATTTGATAGTGTTACTTGTATTTTCTGTACTTTGTATATCCTAATGCCAGAATGGAGAATGAAATATCATGTTTGACCACCGCATGGAACCAAATAGCCTATCATAGAGGCACCAAATTAGTAGACGTCAAACAAGTTTCTAGGATCATACAGTGGTAGATCTGCGTCATCGCCATCGCCATCGCCATCCCAGTCTTTACCGCTACCATCATTCCTCATCTGGTGCAGCCTCTCCTGCTTCTGCTTCCAGCTCTCCATCCTCTCCTTCCACGCAACGCTACCATAACCGTATGCAGCGAGATCCTTGGACGGGTCCATAGATCTTGGTTGCACTGCAACACAACGACTGTTAACCAATTCTATTCAAGCATCAGCACAACTAAATTCTAGATGATGATAATCCAAATGCGTACCAGGTAGGTTGGGGTCGGCATAAGGAAGTGGGTGGATCCTCTTTCCACCGCCACCCATGAAAGACGGCACGAGAGCGTGCTGCTCTGGCGGGATGTCATCAACCTGCAAGCACATTGGAACAAGCAATTGAGCACTCAGTGCAGCAGGAGCCGAGACCGAGATAGCAATCCAGCAGCACAAAGAGTCGCCTGTACCATCTGCCCGTTGGTAAGGAAGGGAACATTGGGGATGGGCTGGAAAGGCTGTGGCACGCCATTGAGGTCGGCGCCGCCGCGACCATAGCTCATGTGGGCATGGAGCATGGACTCGGCAACATACTGGGAGTCGTTCCTGTCCCTCCAGTTGAACTCGCTCTCCAGGTCGTCCACGCCGTCCACCTCCTCATCCCCGGGCACGCGCGCGCAGCCTGCAACAAAACGAAGGAGGCGGCGGCAGCGCAAGGTGGGGGGAGGAGGAGGCGGCGGCAGAGCGGAGGGATCGGGAGGAGGAGGCGATGCGGGGTGGGGAGGGAAGGAGGCGGCGGCGGTGCGGGATGGCAGGGCAGGGGAGGAGGGGCGATGCGGGGTGGGGAGGGAAGGAGAAGGAGGCGGCGCGTGGGGAGGGAAGAGGAGGAAGGAGGAGGTGCCGGCGCATGGGGGCGGAAGAGGAGGCGGTGCGGGATGGGGAGGGAAGGAGGCCGCTGCGGCGGCGGGGCGAGCTCTACGCGGTCGCAGAAGGCGCCGGAGTCGGGGGGCGCACCGAACTTACCTCGCAGCCACCGCCGGCATATCGCTTGCATGTCATTGTGATGAAATAATCTGGTTTACCGAAACGCTGGACAATAGCCATAGCATTTAGAAACCTTTTTTGCATATCGCGATCACCACCTGGAAAACTACGAGGCAGCACAACTCTCTTTCCAACCTCTGAAGCTCTTGTCTCTCCAGCAGAGATTACATCAACCAAACCCTGTGATAGAAATAATGTCATGAACCTGCTGTTACCCGATACAAATACTAAAAAATATAATGACAGGTATATAAATTTAAAATACTAAAAAATATAATTTTCTGGTGATTACCTGGTACAGCTCAGCCCGTATGAGTTTCTGGTTCTCAGGGTTAGAGTACCAATCAAGCCTCATAGACTCTATCTTGAGATACATGTCAACAACCCATTGCTGGAAAAGCCGGCCTCCGAACAACAAGATGTTAAAAAGGCCCTTTCTAACTTGCATCAAGAAACAATAGTATTCCCTTGCCGTCACAAACCGTTTTGATTGGGTGTCATCTACCAGTCTACTGATGTAATCTCCTTCTTGTATGTCATCATCACTTTGTTGACCATGATCTGCATAAATAAAAAAACAATGGATGAATACATTTAACTAAAGCGCTGCTGACAAGGCAAATTAAAGACAGAATTATAGTTGGAGTTAGTGACGGTACCAGTAGGCTCGGCGGGAGTGGGTTCTTCCATGGACTGTACATTTAACGAAGTAGGGGTCTCCATGTGTACAGTAGGCATTTCATTGCCATGTACTGTAGGCATATCATTGTACGGCATAAAGCGGTTCCATCCGGTTTCACCCCTAGGGAGAAATAAAGGATACGACAATGGGTCATAACAACCATGGTACGCTTTGATATAGCGCGGGCGATCCCCTCTGGCATATACAAGTACACTTCTATCAAAACTTCGTTGTGGATCATTCCCTTCCAACCAAATTGCAGCAACTTGTGAAGCCGTGGGCGCATTGTACCTTTGTTGGGCAGAAGTATACACATTAAAAAAACCATTGATAAATTCAAAAATATGTAATGTATGTATTGAATCATTGCACTAAAATATCGTACCTTCGCTGGTCAGGTGTGACATTTGTATTGAGTTCAATCACGTAGTCATCTAGGTTAGGAATAGCACCAACTCTATTTAATGTATGCACATAAGGATTATCCTGTAATATTCTCAGAACAGTTCTAATGAGATTGATATCAAGATCAGGAGATCTCCGTACTCGGTGGGATAGTGTATCATCTTCTGTATCGTAAAAGTATAGTTGCAAATGACGGGGGCCCTTAGATCCTGGCACCAAATGGTTGAGACGATGGTACAAGGCACCATGGACACGAAATGTATACACACCAGTCCCGGCTGCTGTAGCAACTCGTCGGTCCAACGTAACCCCAAGGCTTGTGAAAGAGAAATGAGAGTTGAAATACCGTATGTGCTTTCTGAAATATTTTGCATCATCATGGATCTGACTTGTAAACAACCTTTTCAACTCTGCAGGAACATCTGGAATATGCACTTTTATCTTTCCTTTTCTGCAACAAAAACCGGGTGTCTCATATTGGAACCGCATGGCACCACAATATTGACAGTTAGGAACTTTTTTTCAAAACATGGTGCCTGTCCGGCAAGTTTTGGTAGACGTAGTCGTATGGATCTAAAGAGTTGTGGTCATGAACGCCATTAACAGGCACGCGATAGGACTCAAATGCATCACCTGTCAGTAAAATCAAGGTATGGTTGTAAGCACCTGACCATAAGACCCAGCAATAGATGATATACAAGTAGTTATTACCTTGACCCAGAAATTGCCTGGTTTCCTCATCATCAATAGGATCGTCAATATGATCTGCAATATCGGAGTCACATGGTTCCTCGATATCATCTGTTGCATGATATCAGGTGGCACGTTAGGCTAATGTTAAATATCCTTATGTAATTAAGAATTAAAAGGATATCAATGTAATCCACCTTCTTCGCGAGCACCAGTGTGGGTAGGCTCAAACAACAAGCTATCATATTCTTTATCTGTTTGTTCTGTCTGTGGGATAGGAGTAACCGGCATGGTGTGATCATGAATAAGAACACCTGGATTCACTTTACAATCGAGCAAACAGTGAGTAGAAATTGTAAGATGTATTGGTACTGCTGGTCCTTATTTATGTGCTCACCTCGGTCTACAGTAAGAAGGGGAGACTGTTCCTCCCCTATGCTACTTGATCTCATCCTCTTGCCATAAGGTTTCTGTTGCGCCAATTCTTCACCTCGGTCTGAAGTTGGTGGATCATTGGTGCGTTGGCAGCATCGGACGTAATTAGGATTTCTATGCAACCAATCACTAGGATCATCTGGATCGATATTTTCCTTGTCGTTTATGATTGATGCTTGCAAAACTGTCGAACGCCCCGTACCTGCAGGTGTTGAGTGTTCCAAATGTACCTCCACTGGATGGTGTTGAGTGTTGTCCCAATATCGACCGTGTTGAAACACTAAAGTTTGCAAAATGATGAGTACAGAACCATAGTCTTCGAAATGTACCTGCAAAATGAGTACACAGAAATGTCTTCCAAATATACCTCCACTGGATGGTGTTGAGTGTAGTCCCAATATCGACGGTGTTGAAACACTAAAGTTTGCACGGTGTCCATAATAGGCTACATGATGTCGACTTTGGAATGTTGCTGCACAGAACCATAGTCAGTTACAAGGAGAATTATTGGACAGAGCCATACGACACAGGTAACATTACCAGGTATAGGTGTTAATGAATTAGCCTTTTGTCTTGCTCGGTAATCACGTTGTTTCCTATTCCTCTCTTCTCTCTGCTCATCTGTCTCTTCAGCCTTCTTGCGTGCACGGTATTCACGTTTTTTTCTGTTTATCTCCTCCCGCCTACGATCTGCGTCGCTTTGGGGTGCTGGCCATTATGTAGAATGGCAGACATTAGTTGCGACAGCAACGACAATAATTATTGGTACGGCTAGAAAAATCAGCTCTACCTGTGTTGATGATGCTTGTTACGTCTCTGAACGCAGAGAGGCCTTCTTCTCGAGTCCCCAAATCAGTTCTACCTGTGTTGATGATGTTTGTTACGTCTCTGAACGCAGAGGGGCCTTCTTCTGGAGTCCCCATTAGTGAGCAAGTAAACCTCCACTACACCAAACGCATAAGCAGGTACTATTATGGAATCAAACAACCAGATATCTGCATACATGTAAATCAAAAGAACGGTGAGACGGATCATGTATCTGAATAAAAGTGTTGAAGTGTTATACACCTATCAGGGTCAACCTATGCCTCAAAAAGTGTTGCACCAGAAGTTGGTAAAAAAAAGCTTATTGCTGATCAGTTCGATACATAACCAGCATTCCTTTTCTGCCTTTAGTCAGTCCACCCCGTTACTAATTCAGGTTGGAGAATTATCGCACGATAGTTCTACATTGTACAGCGAGCTTGCAGTCTTGCACACATTACATTATTATCTACCATTACAAGAAGTGGGACGCATTCCAGGCTACATATATAAGCAAATATCAAGTAATGCCTAAGCAAATCTACCTTTCATAACCAGACATAGATGGTAAATTGATTAGAAACTTCACCTGTATGGGAAATTAACTCGAATTATGTTATGGGTTGACGACATGCACAAATTAATCAATATCTGAGGGGCGACAGAGCTCTAAAAATAGGTTTAATAGAAAACATACTCATACTGTAGAAGGAAGATGCAGAAATAGCCAGTGGACTTTATGAAGAATCAATTCAATGTAGAAATGCAAATGACCAGTTGAGGATATTATATGAATTAAATTAGCTAATGCCTTATACTAAAAATTCGTTATTACAAATCAAACCTCAGAATTAGCATCAACTGTACCAGGAGATTAACTAATTCAGCATACTGAAAAATGTATTTGCTAGAGGATTTCAAGTGTTAAAATCTTTGATAGTGTTCAAAGTTGATACGCAATTTTGAGCTCCATACATGGGTTGTTTTCATCATAGTATAAGTGATAATAGGCATACAAGGGAAGCAAACTAAGCAGAAGTACAGCACAACATGAATGATCAGTTTAGTAAAAGAACAGGACAAACAGATAGGGTAACAATAAATTGACAGTTGTAAGTAAATTGACAGTTGTAAGTAAGTTCAAATATCAGCATGTAAAATAAAGCATCATGGATTAAGATGCGACAACTGCAGCGGTTTAGAGGTATTTGATGCAATTTATTCTTCTCTATATAATAATAATACACTTTGTGTAATAAATAAGTTGAGAATTGTAGGAGATAGATATAAGACTAACCTGGAGGAGCGTAGCCAATTGTCCCTCTAAATCCCATGGAGCTTGTTGAGGATTGGAAAGAAGAGCATCCCTCGGCAAGAATCCTGGCAAATCCAAAATCTCCGACATGTGCTACCATATCAACATCCAGAAGCACATTACTTGGCTTAAGGTCACAATGTACAATCGGTGCAACACCGTGGCAATGAAGATAACCCAATGCATAAGCCACATCAAGAAGTATATTCAGTCTTTGATGGAGGTTTAATAGAAAATGTAGAAGGAAGATGCAGAAATAGCCAGTGGACTTTATGAAGAATCAATTCAATGTAGAAATGCAAATGACCAGTTGAGGATATTATATGAATTAAATTAGCTAATGCCTTATACTAAAAATTCGTTATTACAAATCAAACCTCAGAATTAGCATCAACTGTACCAGGAGATTAACTAATTCAGCATACTGAAAAATGTATTTGCTAGAGGATTTCAAGTGTTAAAATCTTTGATAGTGTTCAAAGTTGATACGCAATTTTGAGCTCCATACATGGGTTGTTTTCATCATAGTATAAGTGATAATAGGCATACAAGGGAAGCAAACTAAGCAGAAGTACAGCACAACATGAATGATCAGTTTAGTAAAAGAACAGGACAAACAGATAGGGTAACAATAAATTGACAGTTGTAAGTAAATTCTGAGAAGGATGATGACCGAAAAGAACAAAATGGAACAAACAATTGCTTTTTGCTGATCAAACAATGTTACAGTTGGAGTCCATGACAAGCTGAACTAAAAGAGTAGATCACCTTATTTGTGGGCCACTCAGTCTAAAAGCCAACCAAAACCCAGCACAACCCATTACTCTTTTAATTACTCTTTTAATCAACGATCATCGGTTGATCACTTGCATTATTTTTCATATATAAATGCACCTTAGGGACAGAAGCTACATATATGGATGATTTTCCATAGCGTTCATGAATCATGCTCAAGAGTCAAGAAGTTCAGTATAAGCTTTGTTTAGTATCTACAGCAACAGTTTGCCAAAAGCAGCAACAGCAACAAAAAAACAAGAAGGCGTTAGATGTGCATCAATACGAGCCTACATAGAACAAATTTCAACCCAGAAGAAAGTACAGGCGGCGGCAAAAATTCACAAGATGAAGCAGTCATATATTTTTAGCAGTTGACTATTAAATCATCATATCCTTGTGATAAAAACGGTGTCTATTCTCTTCCTTCTTATGCAAAAGAAATTTCGCTCTCAGTTTTCATAAAAGCATTCTTCTAGGACTTCCCTATTTTTTATAAGGAAACAAAGTCTTACCTCCGAGCAAGAAATGCATAATCAGGACGTTCTAAAGCTGCCTTTTCTTTTTCTTTAAGATCTTCTTTTATCTCTTCTTTGACCTCTACCTTTATTTGTTCGTTAACATATCCAGAAATGAATAAAAGCATGAAGATGGTTCAGATACTGAAATGAACTGAAAATTTAGAGCTTCAAATGCTACACACAGTTTTTGAGAGGTAGAGGGTATAGGTTGGAAACCTTTTTATTGAGTAGTCACATTAAGGGTTACGACGCACGGGTTACGGAAATCCAAAAAACCTACAAAATTAAGCTACTTTTCTTTAGGAAGGATAATCTAATTTGATGCCACATGATCAAATTCTTGCATAAAGATTCCAATAAAAGCTAGGTCTAGATCTGCTAGTGCCTGCCCGCACATAAACAAGAAATACTGCTTTTGCATAGCGAACTGAATAATCGATTCATGTGAGGAATCAGAACCAAAACTTGGACCCTATCTCAGAACCAAAACTGAATAATCGATTCATGCCTTAATCTCAAGTTGGCCTTGGACCCTATCTCCAAGAATGAAACGCCTTCCATTGGCAACAAACAATCTTGGATCCCTTGGAACATTCTACGGTTAGCTAATTCTAGTATCATGCCACAGAGTACAGTCACAAAATGCGGCAGCAGTGGCGAAAGCAGCAGGTGGATTTCTTGAATCGAGACAGGAGATAAGCACCTTGGCGTCGCGGAAGTTGATGAAGACCTTGCAGGTGCCCTCCTGGAGCACGACGCGGGCGATGGTCGTCTTGCCAACCAACCAGATCAAAACCGCCGTACGTGGCGGCGGCGACGCCTGGGACGGCGGTGATGTACGTGGCGGCGGCGATGTACGTGGCGGCGGTGACTCCTGGGACGGCGGCGATGTACGTGGCGGCGGCGACGGCGACGCCTGGGACGGCGGCGATGTACGTGGCGGCGGCGACGCCTGGGACGGCGGCGATGTACGTGGCGGCGGCGATGGCGGCTTTGTGGTCGTGGCGGCACGGCGTCCCCAGGGCGGCGCGGCGTCCCCAGGAGTGGCGTGAGGCTTCGCGGAGTCGAGGAGGCACGCTTGGGACGGCGGCGATGTACGTGGCGGCGTCCCCAGGAGTCGCGTGAGGGTTCGCGGAGTCGAGGAGGATCGCGCGCCTGGGATCGCGAGTGGCGCGGGGGAGGTGGGCGTCGCCGTTTAATATGGATCGTTGGATATGAGTGGGTAAGCAGAGAGAACGGTGGGATTGATCGTTGATTTCACTGGTTGGTTTCAATTGGTGTGGACGTAGGAAAACTCATGACTGTTGGGGGCACAATTTGGGGTGGTCGTAGGAAAGAACTGAACTGGTGGATTTTAGGGGTAGAGATTTAGGGGTAGAGATAGAGATTTGGTGTCTGTTTGCTTCAATACATAACTTTGCCACGCGCGCTTCGGCGACAATTTGTTACGAAGTCTAGTTCGTTTGCTGCCACACTTTACCTTTTTAAAGACGAGAAGGTACAATCATTGTGGGACTGATGGCAAAGATCAGAAGGGTGAATGATCTTTGCCTCTTTTTCAACTTTAACAAAAAATAGTCCTCATTAGCTTCTTCATTCAATTAGCTATGAGAAGCTAATAAGTTCTGATGCACAGCAAAAACAAGCACAAAACAGAAGCTAACAAGTCAAGGAAACAAAATAAGCAACAAATAGGCTAAAGCATCAACTGACTGGTCTAATCGCAGGCATCACACCGGTCGGATCGAGCCTGAGCGGTCTAACTGCTCAGATCACAGCGGTCTGATCGCTCGCCGATCAAAAACAGAAAACAGCCTGTTGCCAAAAACTCAAATTAGTCTAACTTCTAATTTGCTGAACAAAAAGACTTGAAACGTACTTTCCTCAAGGTTCTATGAACCTATTCCAATAATGGATCAACAAACTACTAAACAAAGTTTTAACCTTTACCCAAAACAAGGCAAATCACAACAAAATTGGCCAAACCAAAGCAACCACCAAGAACTTGCTATATTGCAACGTAGATGGTTGGGATCTAGCCTCTAAGAGCAACTCCAGCAGGACCCTCAAACAAGCCCCTAAACCAAAATTTGAGGGCTGAGGACAAAAACACAGGTCCAGCAGGGCCCCTACTCAGGCCCTCAAAAGTAGGAGGCCCTCAAATTTACCCATCAAGCCCTCATTCCTGGGGACCCTGGAGGAGGCCCCTACTTTTGAGGGCCTGAGTAGGGGCCCTGCTGGACCTGTGTTTTTGTCCTCAGCCCTCAAATTTTGGTTTAGGATGATGAATGGGTCCCACATGGCAGTGTCTATTAGGATGAATTTGAGGGCCCTGATTTGAGAGCTGTGCTGGAGTAGATGCAAAAAAAATTAAGCTCTCAAATGTTAGGAGAGCCCTCAAATCAAAAATAGAGGCCTTGATTTGAGGGCTCCCGCAGGAGATGCTCTAAGAGCATCTCCAACAATCCCCCTAAATCTCCCCCTAAATCAAATTATTGGGAAATTGTGTAAAAAGTCTTCTCCAACAACTCCCCTAAACACCCCCCTATTTCTATTCCCCCCCCAAAACTCTCCCAAAACCCAGGTAGAAACCGGGAACCGTCACGCGCGCTGGGAAAAAAATTCGCGCCACATTTTTCCTTCACAGCTCGCCGCCCTCGCCTTTTTCCCAGCCACATCTCCCTGCCCGCCGCCCCAATCCTGCCAAACCAGCGCCCCCCACCCGGCGCCCCGTGTCCCCGGCGTCCCGCGACGGCCGGACGCCGCCTGACGCCCCGGCGCCTCGCGGCCTCCAGACGCCGCCCAACGTTGCCTGATGCCCCGGCGCCCCGCGGCCTCCAGACGCCGCCCGACGTCACCCGCGACCTCCAGACGCGCCGACGCCTCGCGGCCAGACTCCCCGACGCCTGATGCCCCGGCGCCCTGCGGCCCGACCCACCCCGACGCCTCCCGACGCCCTGCGGCCTCCCGACGTGGTAACCATCTTTTATCTGTACTCCATGTTTTGAGATACTTGATGCCTGTGGATCTATACTAGGGTTTCTGTTTTGTCCATACACTGTGTGGTAACGAGGTTGTAAACGAAGCAGTGATAATAGTTAAGTATACCTTCGATTCTGAATACATGGTACAAGAGGTTCTACTGTAATCTTTTTATTTTAGGAGAATGAATATTTGATCTTTTATTGATACTATTGTTTAAACAATTGTATAGTGCATCATTCTTACTGGTTTCTATTTCTTGACATTGACATGAATTTGGAACATTGTTATGGTTATGAAAGATGTTCAGTGCCTCCATGTTTTCCAATTTGGTCCATGTTCAGTTTGTTTCTTGCTTGAAATGCTCTCTGATATGACTGTAAAATGTCAAGTTGATGTGTTGTTAATTTGACCGGTGTTTTCCTTGCTTGAAAAAGTATAGGAAATTGGAAGTTTCAACTTTTATTTCCATACAATGTTTGTATCCAATCTATATCATTAGAACCGAACCCCATTCCTTACTGTTTCTCAATTTTGTGTGTGTCAATGTTCAGTGATTCCTTTTCTTGAAATGCTAACTGATCTGTACTATTTTAATAGGCATTACAATGTCTGTATCCAATCTATATCATTAGAACCAAACCCCATTCCTTACTGTTTCTCAATTTATTTTGTCAATGTTCAGTGTTTTCTTTTCTTGAAATGCTAACTGTTCTGTACTATTTTAATAGGCATTTTCTGCAATGGAGGGACATGGCTATTTCATGGGTTTGATGAACCAGAGTCCAGGAAATGCCGGAATGGAATGGGATGGCACAGGAAGCCCTCCGGAAGAGCAACCTGAACCTACTCCCACAACAAAAGGGAGCAGAAAAAGTAGGAACAAGAACTTCAGCGAAAATGAAGATATACTACTCGTGAAAGCTTGGTTGAACACCAGTACAGATCCAAATCCAGGAACAAATCAAAAGCGTGCGCCATATTGGACAAGGGTACATGAAGCCTTCATTTGTGAAAAGGATGTTGTATTAGATCGTACTCCAAATTCTCTATCACATCGGTGGACAGTGATTCAAGAGTTGTCAATAAGTTTTGTGGGAGCTTTGCTGCAATTGAAGGAAGAAATCAAAGTGGAAAGACTTTTGAAGATAAGGTACATGTTTTGATCACTATGTCTGATTTCTATTAATTTTGGTTGGCAACTAATATAATATTGTTTTTTGTAGCTTATGGATGCACGTGCTTTGTACAAGGCTGAGGATAAAGAAAACAAATACTTTACTCTATTGCACTGTTGGCACGTATTAAGATTTGAACCAAAATGGCATGACAAGATGGCTCAACTGGCAGCTCAGAAACCTACCCAAAAGAAACAAAGGGATCTTGGAGATTCAATTCTGGATTTGACAGGTGATGGAAATGAAGAGAATCTGAATTTTGCTAATAATGTCAACTGTTGCCCAGATCCTCCAGTTCCGAAGCGGCCAATTGGTAGAAAGAAGGCTAAACAACAGCTTCGTAATGGAGTAGGTGATGCTTGCATTGAGGCATTCGATTATATGTGGGAGAAAAAGAAGATATCCGATGATTACAAAGAAGTAAAAAAGGATGAAAGGTTTAACAAATCCTTGCAAATTGAACAAGAGAGGCTACAAATAGAGAAGGACCAGTCGAAGCTGAAACTTATGTTAGAAGAGGAGAGAATCATGACAATGGACATTAGTGGTCTGCCTATTGAGCAGCAGCTTTACTATAGGAGCCTACGGAGTGAGATACTCACTCGTCGAGGGATCAACAGTATGGTCTGATTTTGCTCCTTATCATTCAGTATCATCTGTTTTTAGTTTATTTCAATCGAACTTTGTTTAGGTAATTGATTCTGAACTTCCAATATGTATCAATATGTATCCAGCTTATGTTGCCATAGGTGCTCTATTAGGTCTTCTCGTAGTTGATGATGAACTTCTTTGTCTCTTTTTTTCTTGTCTCAATGAACTCCATAAGATCAACAGTATAGTTATGAGAAGCTCGGACATGTTCATCTTCAGAGTCAAAATGTTCTTCTGCATCTACATCACCCTCGTCCTCTATAATCATATTATGCATGATAACACAAGCTTTCATAATGTATCCTAATGTCTCTTGATCCCATAAACGAGCTTGACCTCGAATTATGGCAAAACGAGCCTGTAAAACTCCGAAGGCTCGCTCGACATCCTTTCTGACTGCCTCCTGTGCTTTGGCAAAATATGTTTGCTTATTGCCCTGTGGTTGAGAAATGGTCTTCACGAATGTTGCCCATGATGGGTAAATTCCATCGGCAAGATAGTACCCCATTGTATAATCATGACCATTGACTGTATAATTGACTTCAGGTGATTGACCTTCAGCTAATTTTGCAAAGAGTGGAGAGCGTTGAAGAACATTGATGTCGTTGTGTGATCCTGGTAAACCAAAAAAAGCGTGCCAAATCCACAGGTCTTTAGAAGCAACAGCTTCTAATATTATAGTTGGCACTCTGACATGTCTAGAATACATACCGTGCCATGCTGTAGGACAATTCTTCCATTTCCAATGCATACAATCTATGGATCCTAACATTCCTGGAAACCCTCTTTCTTCTCCTATTGCCAGTAAGCGGGTCGTATCCTTCTGATTTGGCGCTCTCAAATACTCATCTTCAAATATTTGAACAACTGCAATGACAAGCCGTCTCATACTCTCAATAGCGGTACTCTCTCCAATACAAATGTACTCATCTGTGGAATCAGCTGATACCCCATAAGTTAGCATACGAAGTGCTGCTGTTACCTTCTGTAAACAACTTAATCCAAGTACATTAGCTGCATTTCTTTTTTGCACAAAATACTCATCATGATCCTGTACCGCATTCATTATACGCAAGAAAAGAGGTCGGCTCATTCTAAACCTGCAAATAAATACAAAATTATTACAATCAATAGTAACTAAAATATTTAAATTAAACAGTAAACATGACACAATACGAACCTACGTCTGAAGAATTCTGGTCCATATGTAGGATCATCGGAGAAATAATCTTCATATAATTTTTGGTGTCCTTCTTGTCTCTTACGACGAACAATTTTATGCCCAGGAACAGAACCACCCTGTTTAGGTGCACTCATGGATGTATAATACGTATGAATTATAGATGCGGACTGGATAAAGAAATCATCATCATCATCCGATGAGGACGAGTCCAGTACTTGTTGCAACAAAGACTTGCGCCCGCTCATAGTTCCACGTATCTACAAGGACGCACCAAACTGAAGCAGCATCGGGAGATCGAAATCGGGCGCGGGCGTCGGGCGATGTCCTTGCGATGGCTGATGGCGATGCGATGGCGATCACGGCGACAGGCGATGGCCGAGTGCAGCGTTCAAACTTGCGATGAGGATTCACGGACAAGCTAGCACATCGGCCGCCAGTGCACGCGGCCAACTCTCCAGGATCGCTCTCGATCAAAATTAGGTATCGAGCAAAGTAAATGGGCCGGTTGTTAATGTTGGGCCAGATTCAAAATACTATTAGGATATATTTAGGGGAGCTGTTGGAGGAGGGGACTAAAATAGGTTAACAAATTTTTTGGGCTGCCCCTAAAAGGTGTCTTTTGGGGTGGGTTTTTAGGGGGATTGTTGGAGATGCTCTAAGAGGTTCTTCCATCATCTACACAGGAATCAACAAAGATCAAGAAGGGAAAAATCCAAACAAAAAACCAAGCAAATCAAAAGCACAAGGAGAGTTCCATGGTAAAACACACTTAGACGAAATTTGAGTCTTTATTTCACTTGGAGATGGATGTTTAAAGCCATTCCACCCTTAGGGAATAGAGCTCCCTCTTTATTGAACACAAACACCCAATTACACCCATGTCGTGTGCATACTAAAACCAACTCAACACTCTAACACTCAACACGATGGGCCTACAAGGCCAGTTTCATCGCCTGCCACAAGCCAGTCAGACCGCCCAATTCCCCTAAAACTTACCCTTGTAATAGGGGAACAGTTTGACTGCTAGCCCAACGCTAGTCAGACCGCTTAAGAACACCAGAAAACACTCTCTCTAGAATTTCAGTTGATTTATAGCTTGTTTTAGCTTAGAACTCCAAATCGAGTGACATCTGGTACAAACACATCCTCAAATATACATGCACAAGTGTTTGGTGTCTATTTTTCAAAAGATATGTGGCCGGTCTGACTGCTCCATAGCCACCGATCAGACCATCGTTGCCAGGTTGGTCAGACCGATTAAATCTTAATAGCAACTCTGAAAAATGAAAGACTTCAAAACTAAACTCAAACTTCGATACCTGCACATCAAAGTTAAATATTTATCACGCATATGGGGTGATCTCTATATAGTCTCACAATCATATGGAAAAAATTAACATGAATAGCCCATCTAACATTTATTTGGTAGAAATTGAACTTTAGCCATCAACCAAAGATAAGTCTAGCTACAAGACCACTGGACAATGCTACAGTTGGCTCATTCGTCACAAATGCATATATGTGACACGCCAAAGACTTGACCAATTTTGTCGAAAGTTGTAGCGACCGAACAAAACGTGGCAAATGAGCCCAGAGCCCGAGATGCATTCCACTCGGCGGGAGAGATCGTAAACACTATCACGTAGGATTAAGGTGAGTTTGAATATGTATGAATACGAATTCGAGTCGAGTATCTATTTAATTCGGGTGAATTCGGATATTATCATAATTTATACAGTATGAAGATATTAATAATATTTTATCGTCGTATAGTCACATATAATCATTCTAATTCATTTACTTCACCTAAAGAAACACAAATTCACGTTGAATTAAAAAAACTTGTCCAACTAATTAGTCATATTAGAATAAAATATGTATATTGCTTCGTCGAATATGGATAGTTCGGATAAAATAATATTTTGGATAGTAGAAGTTCATATTATATTCGCACATATATTTTTATGCGATTCAAATATGAATACAAATATAGGAGAAATTGTTAATTGGATGGAAAAATTTATACCATATTCGTATCCTATTGAATACAGTAGTTAAATAATACGGATAATTTGTATCCATTTTAAACCTCTACGTGGGGTTAGTTATCACTGTTTCATATTTCCGTGGGGTCATTTCCGAAAGCTTTGTAGGTAAATTTGAAGAAGGGACAATAGCAACGGTCAGCCTATCGATCTATTGCCCAACCATAGATAGACAGATCGAGCCCGTTCCGTGAAAAACGTGGAGAAGTGCCATTTGGTCGGTCGATTGAGGTCAATTAATTTGCAGGATCAGGACTGAGGTGGAGGAAGATCCGATAATGGGCCTGTTCTTTTTTACTGAAGCTTATGGTTTTTGGTTGTGGTTTATCACTTTTGGGCTATTCATGCGAGTAACAGAAAATTATGTGCGGTTTTTACCGATATAAATGAAGTCCGTTTAAAAGCTAGTTACTATAGAAAAGCTGAAAAGCAGTTTTTAGAAGCTGAAAAAATAGACCCAATTGTTGGGTTGATCTCGGCTAACAGAACCCGAGTTTTCAGGGAGGCAACGCCTCCACTCGCGCCCCAATCGGAGGCGCAACCAACCCTTATTTGGTTTCGGTCCCGGTCACCTAGCGCCATATAAAAACAGAGGGTTTCGGCCGGGCTAGTTCATGCGTTGTGCTAGGCCATAAAAACCCTAACAGACCTGATCTCTCAGAGCGCTCAGGTGGACGAAGGCCGAAGGCCCTTTCTTCGTCCCCGTCCACGGCTTCACCGACGCCAGCCGACCACCTCTACATCAACCGAGCACCGACTACCTCATGGCTTCATCTAGTTCGGGTATGTTGACTAAGCTTCCGTTTTGAGGATCTAGCTAGGTGTTCTTGTTCGAGCTAGGGTTAATGTTATTATTCTAGTTCGACCCTTAGATCAAACTAATATTTGGTATCAGTTCACCCTAGACTTGACATGAACCCTAATTAAGCCCCAACCGAACTTGGATCTAGCATTAAAGGCTCGGATCTAAGGTTTCATGGCTCGGTTTAGCAATTAGAAGGAGGGGATTTGATAAAATTTTGCAAAACCCTAATGAGAATACCCAAAACCCGAATCAAACTTAGATTGGCGACGGAAAAACTTATGTTTTGAATCTCGGTTGCACGCGTGCACCGGCAAGGAGGGCTGCGGAGGCGCCGCCTCACGCCGCTTCATGCCGCCGCCGACGCCTCATGCCGAGCGCCGCCGCCGACGCCACGCGAGCGTTGCTGTCGACGCCGTGCTGTCGTTCCTCGCAAGCGCGTCGCCACGCTGCCGCTCTCTGCGTGCACCACCGCCGACGCCGCATCGCACTCTCTTTTTGCGCCGCTGCCGCCCGTGTTTTTCGTGAGAAGGAGGTGCGAATGGCGCTAGGGTTAGGGTTTTCGGGTTTTTATCCCCGCTGCAATGCGCGCTTGACCGTACGATGAAGATCCGACGGCGCTCCTAAGCCTCGGTTTCGTGGGCGGCGCGCGAGATCGTCCAATCTGAATCCAACGGCGCACATGAGACTCGGCCTGCGGGCGTGAGTTTTGGGCCGCCCGCACGCGCGCGTTTTGTGGGCCGCCCGCGTGCGCATTTTTGTCTCTGGCCCGTGCGCGTGGATGGGCCGCGTGCGCGATTTTTCGCCTGCGCAGGAATTTTCGAGCCACGTGGATTTTCGGGCCGTCCGCGATTTGGGCTGCGCGCGGGATTTTTTGACCGCGCGATTTTTTGGGCCGCGCATATGCTTTTGGGCCGGTTCCTTTGGGGCCGGCTACAATAGTGTTTTTTCTCTTTTTCTTTCTTCAGTGTATTTTCTTTTATTTAAGTCTACCTTTTGTGCACTATTTTAATTATTTTCAGTGGCCCAAATTAGGATGTATCATTATCACATTATTATCTATTATCTCTTATTAAAATTGAACCAACGAGATATTTTAATTGGAGATTTTATGTTTTATTTTGGCTTTATGTATGTACTTGACTACATTCTGACCAAAGTTGTTTGTAATCATGTGTCGCCATATAAAATTATTAAGTTCTTTTTCATTTTCTACCCAACGGTGATATGAATTAGAACTGTAGTTTTGCATGTTATTAATCAAACCAACGTAGGGTTAATTGCATGCAATATATATCTTTATGTTATTTCTAATTTCTACACTGTATTTTGATAATCAACAATAAATGCTTCAAATATTGCCGCCACAATTGACAATATTGAGCAGCTCATGAGAAGCAATTTTCCCACATGGAAAGAAAGAATTCATGTTATCCTTGGAGTTTTGGACCTTGATTATGCTTTAAGGGTAACCGCTCCCGTTCCCCCAGGCCACCGATGGTGTGGAAAATTATGATGAGAAAAAGAAAACTTATGAAGCTAATGTTGAGAAATGGGAGCGGTCCAACCGTCTAACACTAATGATTATAAAGACATCTATCTCAGTTGGGATCAGGGAAGCAATCCCCGATTCCGAAAATGCTAAAGAGTATTTGGCTTCAATTGAGGAGAAATTTAAAGGCTCCACTAAAGTTTATGCCAGTACTTTGATCTGGAGGCTCTTAACCACTAAGTATGATGGGTCCGGCAACATAAGAGAACATATCATGATGATGACCGATATCGAAGAAAATCTTAAAGGCATGGACATAGAGATATCTGATGATTTCCTAGTCTATTTTATTATAACTTCTCTTCCTTCTGAGTACACAGCATTTAAGATTAATTACAATACTCAGAAAGAAAAATGGAGCATGAGAGCGACTTAATCGCCATGTGTGTCCAGGAGGAAGAAAGAATAAGGACAGAAAGAGGGATTTTGTGCTTCAAGTTGGTGGCTCTAACAAAAGGAAATTACAAGGGGACTTCAAATCTAAGAAAAAGCTGCAGTTCTCCCCTAATTCAGATAAGTCGGGGTCTAAAGTGCACAATGCACATAAGCCCCATGTTGCTCCCGCTGGAGCACCTAAAGGGGAATGTCATTTTTGCAAGCAGCCAGGGCATTTCCAGAAGGATTGTGTTGGTTTTCTAAAGTGGCTCGTAAAAAAGGGTAATGATACAATAACGTTCATTGATGAAACTCTTTATACTGATTTCTCTCCTAAGTCTTGGTCGATTGACTCAGGTGCAACTGTGCACGTTACCAACTCTTTATAAGGATTCCTTACCGCGAAAACATTAAGAAAGGGGGAGCGAAGTCTTAGAGTCGCGGATGGAAAGGAAGCCGAAGTAGAATCAGTTGGATTTATTTCATTAGTCTTAGATAGCGGCTTCATGCTTCATCTTAATAATGTAGTCTATGTTCCTTCCATCAGGAGGAATTTGATTTCGGTTTCTTTATTGGACGATGAAGGTTTTTAATGTATTTTTGGTGACAATAGATGCATTATTACGTTTGATTCAAATGATGTTGGTCTTGCTTTTAGACAAGACAAGCTCTATATGCTTTGAATGTGCGTGATGAGGTTGTATGGCACTTCATTGGCCATACAACACATTGCCTTGGTATGCTGTATCATTGAGAATGGGCTTATGATGTTAGCCTTACGATCAAAGGGGAGAATATTGGGTTGATCTCGGCTAACAGAACCCGAGTTTTCAGGGAGGCAACGCCTCCACTCACGTCCTGATCGGAGGCACAACCAACCCTCGTTTGGTTTCGGTCCCGGTCACCTAGCGCCAAATAAAAACAGAGGGTTTCGGCAGGGCTAGTTCATGAGTTGTGCTAGGCCACAAAAACCCTAACAGATCCGATCTCTCAGAGCGCTCAGGTGGATGAGGACCGAAGGCCCTTTCTTCGTCCCCGTCCACGGCTTCACCGACGCCGGCCGGCCACCTCTGCATCAACCGAGCACTGACTACCTTATGGCTTCATCTAGTTCGGGTATGTTGACTAAGCTTCCGCTCTAAGGATCTAGCTAGGTGTTCTTGTTCGAGCTAGGGTTAATGTTATTGTTCTAGTTCGACCCTTGGATCAAACTAATACCAATCTCGCGGGATCGACATTAAGTGGAGAGCCTCGATCGAAGTCGTCTCGATTGATCCCAACCGACACCCTCCGTCGTACGGCATTTCCTGGACGACGAACGGGGGCATGTCCAAGGTGCCAACACACACGCGCGGCAAGCCGAGCGGCAACGGGCGCGCTTGGCAAGGTTGTCAAAGCTGGCATGGCGAAGGACGTGCGCACGCAGCCATGCAGAGGACATCGCGCGCGGGAACCCAGGACGTGGGCACGCAAGTTTTTCACCAACTTTTGTTGGGTGCCGGCTTGGCCTGACGCGACCTGCAATCATTTTACCCTACTCTTAGCGGGGCGCAGCGCAGAGCAGAGCAGAGCAGCGGGTGGAAATCCGCGCGCGCGGTGGAGTGGAGTGACCGCGGTGGAGGAGGGGGGGGGGGGGGGGGGACAGAGGTCGCGGAGCAGCCTGCGTAAAGTCCAAGCGAGCGAAACAAGTACGGATGCTGCCTCGTTCTGTGCCTTTCGCTTTGATCAGAGAAAACAATCCCCGTCCCGGCCAAGTCCCAGTCATTGCCTCATTTCTTTTCTCCTTTTGGTGCCGCTACTGCTCGATAAGTGGCCTAGAAGTCTAGTCAAATGTTTCATCCATCTCAGATCCTCAAGGTTAAGGCAGAATAATATATATATACTCCTTAAAATACGAGCTGGTGATCATCGATACGTTCTCCCTCAGCTCTTTCTAGCCATCCGATTTAATTACGAAGAATCTGAGCCATCCTTCTTACTAGTGCAGCCATCCGCACTACGCATGATCCCAGTTTGCCCACCCCAACCACACTACATTCTCTTCCCATAGTAACGCCACGGTTTGTCCATTGTCTGGTTCAAACATGTGTGAGTCCCAGCCCACAACGCCTCTCGCTTCTTTCAACTACTCCACTATATATCGGTCCTCCCCATGATTTCCCCCTACCTTCCCATCACAAGGGACCTCCTCCTTCCTATGTTGTTTTGATCTCACACATCACTCTCCTACTGATTTCTTCCCTTTCCTTGCATCGCATGGGGAATGGGTAGATGCTAGGGTTCCAGCGCGTGAGTTAGGCGCAGCCTTTGTGATGGCTGCCTTCTCGCCGTCATCTTCGAATCGGCTCAATACTGCCTAATCCGCCCCTGGTCACGTCATCGCCGGACATGTTAGTGAGTTCCTTCTGGATCTCTAGCCTCTAATATCCGATTCTCCCATGCCTCCTCCTCCTCCTCTTCCCTCTCCTCACACCCTTCTCCCTCATGTCACTGCCAAGTAGGCACCCCCATGCAGCAGCTGCCTCCCCTGCCCCTGCCTCGACGTTGCTCGACGACGATCCAGTCCTCCGTCGCCGACCACGCCGAGCGCATGCTCATATAGTTTGTGTTCCAAGCATAGTTATTGTTATCCAGGTGTTAGATTAGATTAATTTTTAGCAATATATACTATTCTAAAGCAAAAGATAGGTTTGCCCAAAATGGCAAAATCATCTCATAATTCAACCATTTTGAGAATTTCATCTATCCACCTTATTTCTAGCTTGCAAAAGCTACATTCAATGCTGCAACAAGAGATGCATCTTATTGCATTTTACACTTTGAAAACTCCTTTTTTATGTTAATTGCTTTTTTGGATTACTCTTAGACTATGTGTGCGAGAACTGCACTAACAATATGTCATGTTGTCTCGTGCAAATGGTAAAAATTTCTAGTCAATGAACGATATGAGGCCCAATGAAGATCAATTCTAAAAGAGAAGGGGGCTTGAGTTTGTCTATTGTTAAATCACTTGTTGGCCATGAAAAGGATAGATCAAGTTCTAAATTTGTTGGTGATAAAGAAACATGATCTTTGATGTATTCATTGATCAAACTAGGTATGTTTTCACTTGATGTGTTCTGTGTGTGTTTTGCATTGCTATTTTGGCTATTTTTGGCATCTCTTATTGCACTACGATACATATATACTTATCTCTTCAGAGAAATAATTACACGATGATGGAAGTCAATGCAGCTCAGAATTGCTTCATTCAACATCTTTGTCAAAGGATCTCTATGGTGCTCCACCTGGAAGTTTTATTCTGAGTGGTACATATTTCACTCACTACTAAAAAACAGATCATCCCTCACGGTTAAAAACCGTCAGCAAAATACAAAAAACCGTCAGGTTAATAATCCCTCACGGGTTCCCGTCAGGAAAATCCCGTCAGGACTGGCTGGAAAGGAAAATTCAAATTTGGCTGACGGTTGCCCGTCAAGAAAATATAACCTCACGGTTTCACCCGTCAGGGAAATAAAACCTCACGGTCCGTTAACCGCCCGTGAGGAAAATGATTTAACCTGACGGGAATAACCGCCCGTGAGGAAAATGATTTAACCTGACGGGAATAACCGCCCGTGAGGAAAATGATTTAACCTGACGGGAATAACCGCCCGTGAGGAAAATTGATTTAACCTGACGGGAATAACCGCCCGTGAGGAAAATTGATTTAACCTGACGGGAATAACCGTGAGGAAAATTGGCACAAATGCCAAAAAAATACATAAAGTTCTCAGCTTCTTGCAATCTAGAAAGTGATACACATGCATTTGTTACTGGTTTTTTCTTGTCTACATCTTCTATTTCATCAAAAAAGTCGGTGCACTAACAATAAGTGTGTCACTGATGAAACAATATTTACAACATTGAAGCTCATAATTGAAGCTCTCACTACAGGAAAAAGGAAACAATTGGATACAAATTGGAAACAATTGTATCACATTTTAGATGGAGTATAGAAAAAAGCCGACTATCGGATTTGAACCGATGACCCTCGCATTACAAATGCGATGCTCTAACCTCTGAGCTAAGTGGGCTTACATAACAGAAATAGTAACAACATTGCATATTGACATTGCATATTGACTTAAACATTGCATATCAACATTGCATATTGACTTAAACAAAGGACAATATGTAAACCTGCATATCAAATAATAGCTCTAACATTGCATATCAGATTATCTGTATTACATGCATGAATAAGACTGTGAGGGATGATCTGTTTTCTAGTAGTTCACCTGTTCATAAATATTGGTTCCTGTATTAGAAAAAACTAAAACAATATTACTCTATTCACAGAACAAAGAATCAATCTATTACAGTATTTTTGAACAAAGCAAAGCTAAGCTAGCTTATCAATGCACAGATAATTGTGAAAGTTTCACACCAAGCATTTCACAGTGAACACCAAGCATTGTGAAAGCTAGCTCCGTGCCCCTCAAGGGACCCATGAAACACACACATAAAATATTAACCATGCTATTAACTCACTACTAGGAAACAAAGCAAATAAACATGAATAATGGTGCAGCTAGAAAACATGAATGTTGAATGGCATACCTTGACGACATTGTCCATTGTTTGTTGACTTTGCTCTTCTCCCAAGTAGCATGATGCAGCTCCCATGAGTACTTATGTTGATCAATTACAGACTGCCATCAAAAGAAAACCATTGTATAGACATTAATTGCGATTTCATGTCAGGAAATGCAGCAGCAGGCGCAGCAGGAAACATATAAACATGATTACATGACAAATGAAACCATAGTAGCATAGTCCATACTCCATACAAATGAAACCATAGTGGCATGATTACAAGATAACAGTAGCTTAGAAGTCACACACTCCATACAACCAAAAAGACCAAAACACCAAAGTATTTGCTATTATGGGCTCACTTTTATTTGCCATTGGCCCATTGTGCTACTGTAGTACTGCTACCTAGTTCCTACTGCATAGCAATGAACATGGAAATATGATTACATGAATAAAAACATGATTACATACAACTTTCAAAGATGACCTCAAGAAAAATTTACAGTTCACATAATGCGCTATGAGTACACGCTACACAGGATAAATGCAAAAGTTGAATAGGCAACCATCTAGAACATGTTCGCAAAATCAATTCAAAAGTCATCGTTAGTACAGTGGAACATACATAGTTAAGAGACAACCTACCATCTGGAATGAACATTTCCAACACAAGGGAGACCTAGTACATTATTTATTGCATTAACTACTGTTAACATTCAAAGGGATGATTAATGAACATGACATTAGATAGAATAAAAATCAGACTGCTTTCAGAATAATTACCGACCTTAAATTTGGATAATTCAACAATCGTGTCAAAGTCTTCCTGGCTTAAAGAGTACGTATCCATAAACTCCACCACTTTTTGAACAGCTTCATCCTGGGTGTATTTACAAATGTAAGATTGCCAGCATATTGCTCATAAAGATTTCTAAATGGAGAATCGTATTGTAAATTTACTGCATTACAAAAGAAGAGCCAAAAAAAGGTATGTTGAGAACTCAGAATTGGTAACCTCATTTGCATGCAGTGTGTGTGACAAACCATTCTACATATTTCCCTACAGAAGAAATAAAAAGCAAAGATCCCTAGCTTCAGAATAGTACACCTATGGCACTAGTTGAATTGAGAAAGCACACGAGGCTGCAAGCCTGCAAGAGCTTTTGTGCAGCAAACTGACCAGCTCTCTGCCAATATATCCTCAAATACCAAAAAAAGAAGATTTCTTCCTTTTTTAAAACAAAATAAGCAAGTTCATCATGGATATACACTGCAGCTTTAGAATTGTTCCATGCAAGCACAGCTGCAAACATGAACACCGAACCAAATGCGGATTTGGGGCAGCGGGCGGAGCTGGGGCGTCAGGGGTGGGGGAGGACGGTGGGAGCTGGGGAGGCAGGACTGCGGGCCGGAGCTGGGGCGTCGGGCCGGCGGGGCAGACCTGGGGAGGTGGGGCGGCGGGGCGGAGCTGGGCCAGCGGGGCAGATCTGGGGAGGCGGGGCGGCGGGGCGGACCTGGGGCGCGCGGCGGCGGACCTGGGGCGTCGGGGAGGACCTGGGGAGGCGGGGCGGCGGGCAGACCTGGGCCGTCGGGGCAGATCTGGGGAGGCTGGGCGGCGGGGCGGAGCTGGGGAGGCGGGGCGGCGGGGCGGACCTGGGGCGTCGGGGAGGACCTGGGGAGGCGGGGAGCAGGCGGCAGGGGCACGAGGGTTTGGGGCGGAGGAGGCTGGCGAGGGGATGGGGAGGAGGCGGCGGGCGCGCGAAATTTTGGGGCGGAGGCGGCGGGCGCAAGGGGATGGGGAGGAGGCGGTGCCTGCGAAATTTTGGGGCGGAGGCGGGCGAGCGGATGGGGAGGAGGCGCGGCTGCGAAAATGTCTAGGGTTTCCAGTGGCGTGCTGCACGAATAGCGGCCGGGCTGATCAGAAACCTCACGGGCTTGTTCCAATTATCCTCACGGCTCATATAATACCGTCAGAAAAATGATATTTTTCCTTGGTGGCTTAAGAAGCCCGACAGAAAAATAAATTTTTGTGACGGTGCTACGTGGGCCCGTCACAAAAATTGAAATCCCTCACGTTCCTTGCGGGCCCGTCAGGAAAATTAAAGCCCGTGAGGAATGATCCGTTTTCTAGTAGTGACTACATGTTGTAAGATAAAATTGATGTTCATGGTACAGTTTAGGATCACATTTAATTGTATGTGTCATCTTTTTTTGAGACTTCGTTACAACGCATGGGCACCTTACTAGTGTGTGTGTGCGTGTGCATGAAAATAATTCTACACCCCTATGAGTACGTACTCCTACTTCTTATATACCGCTTAAATGATATTTTATACCTCTTAATCATTTTGAATATATTTTAATAATGATTATAAGATACTCTAAAGCGAGTTTCATTAAACAAATTTACAAAAGTCCATTTTTGTAGTATAATTTTTGCGTATACTCATTTTATATATGAAAAGAGTATGCAAAAAAATAAAGGATTTTGATGAAATTTTTTTAATCAAATTGCATTAGAATATCTTAGAATTATTAATTAAGTATATAGGAAGTGATAAATAAGTATAACATGTTTGTTTAAGTTATATATTGAAAGTGGGAGTATGTATTCCCGGCAATACGGTAAAGGCTATTTAGAGGGGAGGATAATTTCCCAGACACTGTGCAGTAAGTCTATTATATTCGTTATTATATTGAATGTTTATTTTGAAAGCCTAGTTGTTGGAAATGTTTTTTGATTGGTTAAATTTGCTAGTGATAGTAGTTATAGGTGATATCTTAGGTTTTTGTTAAGTTGGGGTGTTACAGTGACTCAACTGGAAGGCAGAGGTGGAAGGGGACTGTGGCAGCTGCTTGATCGGATAGAGGGAAGTGTTGGTTGGGCCGGCGTTGCCATTATCCGGGCTCCTAGAAGGACTACGCAAGCTCGTCTATATTGCATCAAGAGCTTCGACTTTGATTGCATTGCCAGCAGCGGATGCTTTCACAGCAAATGAAATACCAATTGCCGTTCTTTTAAGAAGTTCCTTGCCTTACTAATGTAATAGTTACAGAAAGCTCTTCCTTCCCCATCCGCCCTTTTCGGTTTAATTGAATAAGACCGGCCCGAGTAGGACCCAGGATTCATTTTCTGAATGGAGTCTTCCTGGAACCGGGATTGATACCGGGTCAAAGCTTCCGAGCTAACTGGAAGACCCAGCCAATGAAGAGGTAGAAGGAGACCTTTACCTGCTACGTGTGCGGCAAGGTTGGCCATAAAGCCAGCAAGTGCTGCGACTGCAAGGGCAAGAGACTCTCTCTAGATCAGCACAAGAGCAAAGCTGAAGCCAATGTGGTTCTAGCCAGTTCCAATTTAGATGGGTATGCACCTCAGGCCTTTATGGCAAATTTAGCAATTGATTGGTGGATTGATACAAGTGCAACTAGGCATATTTGTGCTGATCGTTTGTGCTTCTCTTCATTTCAGGGTGAGCGTGGTGGCTCTGTTCTAATGGGCAATGGTGGCACTGCTATAGTATGCGGGATTGGACAGATCTTCCTAAAGCCCATTTCTGGTAAGACACTCATTCTTAGAGATGTACTATATGTGCCTACAATGCCCCACAATATGCTTAGCGGATCTATGTTGTGCAGGCAGGAAATAAAGCTTGTTTTTTAGTCAAATAAGGTTGTGTCAATCAAATTTGATACTTTTGTGGGGGGAAAGGTTATAATAGCGGAAGCATTTTCCTCTTATCTACTCTTATTTTTGTAATAACGTTTATGTTGTTTGGCACTCAAGTTTATGTCGTGTTAATTTTGAAGTTATTTTGTAGTTAAGAAAAATAAGTTTAATCTTAAGTTATAATCTGAGAAGAGCATAAAATATGAAGTGTGTATGCAAATAAAGTACACTTAAAAACCTTTTCATAAAGGGGACAAAAGTTGCAGAACAGCCTGTGTAAAGTCCAAGCGAGCGAAAGAAGTATGGATGCTGCCTCGCTCTCTACCTTTCGCTTTGGTCAGAGAAAACAATCCCCGTTCAGGCCAAGTCCTAGGCATTGCCTCTTCTTTTTTTTCTTTCCTTTTGGTGCCACTACTGCTCGATCAGTGGAGTGCTAGCTAAAAGCCTAATCAAATGGTCTCTCTCTATACACAAACATAGATATATACACATACACATACACATATACATATATATAGTTAATTACCCTATATATACTGTTTATGGACTGAAATCGTCTGTACATTTCAGCTGTTCAGAGTGGAGGATAGTTTCCCTGACACTGCGCAGTAAGTCTTGCTACAGGCATGCAAGAATTCTGAATTCTAATCTGTGCTAGCTAGCAAGCTACTACAGACGGAGTAACACAGAGGTAGATCCATCTCCAGCATTCTAAGCTGCAGGGTTAGTACGACTCACTACCACTGCAGGAATTGAAGCAGCGGTACGGCTAATCACTAGAGTCCATTATATCAATCGGCGCCTCCCGCTTCACGTGATGTACGCGCGCGCGCGAGGGGGCAGGCGCGCAGGTGGTGGCCGGCACAGTTCTTCGCTCCATTACGCCCGGTCTCTCTGACAATCGCATCCTTCTCTTCGATCTGCTACGTTCTTCTTTTGCAGGCAGCGATTGCAATGCCCTCTCTCCTATTCTCTCTCTCCTATTCTCTCTCTAGATCTGTGTGTAGGACAGGAGGAGGGAGGGAGGGGAGCCAAAAATGGGCGGGAAAACGGAGCGTGGCCGTGTCCCTCTCATGCAACCTACCCGGGCCCCACACCTGTCCGGCTGTCCCCTCGCCTGCATGCCACCTGGCTTGGCTGGTTACGCTCCGGTTGAATTCTGGATGCCATGTGAGCCATCTCAATGCATGTTTTTTCGTACCTCAGAGACACCATCAATTACGAGCTAGTACTGCTATTAGTCGAAGCAGTGCTGTCTTTGGGTATTAATTAGTACGTCCAAGCCATCAGCCACGGGTTTGAAATAGAGGTTCTCGGACAAGCAGGGAGCAAACAAACCTTCAAGGGATCCAACACGTCTGGGCAGCTACCCCATCTAAAGGGCGTGCTCGAGACCAAGGGTCTGTTCTATTTTGTTGAGCATTATAGGTTTTAACCGTGTCTTGTGACTTTTGGACTATTCATACGAGAGATTATAGATTAATAGAAACTCACGTGTGATTTTTGCCAATATAAATGAAGTCGGTACAGTATGTACTACAATTAACTAGTAGACCCCATCTTAAAAAAATACTTCGTTTAAAAGTTAGTTATTATAAAAAAGCCAAAAGTTCAAAAAGAACAAGGCCCAATCCTTCTAACCTTGACCGTTCGTCCAGTATAGTACCCACTCCATCAAGTTTATATAGCGTATTTTTGAATGATTTTATCCATAAATATAGGACGTATTTTACGTTGCAATACAAAATTAGTGTGATGTTTCCTTTATATCTCTAATAAATATGCAGTTTTACTTAATATTCTCTATATGCATGTATTGAATATAGTATTTAAAAATAATAATTAGGGATAATTTAATCGTTCTCATTATCTTCTTAATCTATGTGCCAAGAGCTAATACGCCTTATAAATTTGGACGGAGGGACTCACTAGTAAGCGTGCACGTACAAGGTGCAATTTAAACTACGTTGTATTCGACGCGATGAGTAATTGCTTGGGGGCCGCTGGACGCGCAAAACATACGCCCTGGTGAAGATGCCGTGCTACGCATGGTGCCGATCGGCGCATGCATCTCTGTCCCAAATCAACCATCGGCCAGGCCAGACCACGCATTCATGGCCAGCCACAGCCGAGGCCACACACACCGCCGCGCACCAAAACCACAGTAGATCCCTGCGGTCCCGTGCGCCAGTTTCGCCAAGCCGTTACCAAGTGGGGCCCGCGTGTCAGGGACTCGGATCACGAGTGGCGCGTTTAAAAAAGGTCAGCGCCAGCGTCTTCCGTATAATAATTATTAACTAACCTGCGATCGCGCGCGGGAGGGAGAGGGAGCAGTAATTAACCGTAACGCGCATTGAAAACCGCGTAATTACCGCGAGGAAACCAGTAGGGAGTACTACCTACCACCCGCCTACTCCACGGAATAGGTTGGTTCGTTACCTCACCTACCACCCCTACACAAATACCTCGTTTAATTAATTGCCAGCACTTGTCAGGTTCCGACTGTCTGTTACCGGGAAAAAATTACAACTTGTCCCGTTTCGACTGTCTGTTACCGAGAAAAAATTACACCCAAAAACCCACATTTAAAGGCTCTTCTTAGATCGTGACACCTAGCAACAGGACTCATCACTAAATATATATTTTTTATACTTTTCTTTATTCCCGACGTAAACGCTATGGCTACCTTCCATCCCTCCGGCCATGCCAAGCACGAGATGGTGTTGCACTTCAAACTCAAACTCATCAGTTAGGCCCTGTTTGGATCCCTCCATCTAAAGTTTAGTTACTAAAGTTTAAGTCTAAAGTCTCCAAACAGGTGGTCTAAAGTTAAATCTAAACTTTAGCTAACCCCTAAAAAACACTTTAGACCATTAGTCCACCAAAGTGAACTAAAGTGGTCTAAAGTTTTGGGTTCTTAGGCACAAAGACGTGTTTACCTATGCATGTTGGACTCTCACCTCCCATTTAATGGCTGACGCACGAAACGAGGAGAGGTAGTATGGTCTTTTTAAAACTTTAGTCCTATCCATTAGTACAGGATCCAAACAGGACATTCGACTAAAGTTTAGTGGCTAAAGAAGCCAACTAAAGTTTAGTCCAAAACTTTAGACAACTAAACTTACCATGGGATCCAAACAGGGCCTTAATTAGCCTCCATACATTCATCACCAAGACGCTTGAAACACAAATTAAGAATTCGATGAAACGAGCACCGGTCATGTTTTGCATCGCTATTGCCTTGTATTTGTAGTAGCAGTAGCCCCTACTTCAATTGTTCCATGCTAACTTGGTGCGTATGGCTCCATCCATTAAGGTCCAAGCCCTGAGACCGTCGACTTGGTGATCGCAGAGGCTTTGCATGGATGCAGGACTTCCTAGCACGTACGATGGTATGCGCCATGGCTGATGGCAAACGTAGTGACGGAGCTAATGCGGCTTGCTGTTCCAACTCGACATCACGTGGAGGTGAGAGCGTACTTGTGATAGGATACATGATTATATACATAAAAATCATATGTGTATATTCGTCTCGAAAAATACTCTTATAATATTATAATTTATTGAATTTTACAAATATATTATACTAGTAATTAGTGATCAATGTTGTATTTTATAACCGTGTCGATGTCTAAAAAAACTTAATTTTGTTAACTGGAGAGAGAATTTCACAGCAAGCAGTAGGTTGGTCGTTTTCTCGAGAACAGGCGGAGGACTGTGAAGGCCGCACAGCTAGCCAGCACCATGTAAGCGAAGAAGGTATCCTCGTCATTATTACCACCAGGACAACTAACTATTCTTTGGTTTTATCCTCTTCGTTTTGCATGGAAGCAATCCTCTGTTCACCTTTTGGATGATAAAATATCAGTCGAACCTGTATACTTGTCGCTACGACAGATGTGAAGAACCGTGGTCTGTATCGATCATCCATCCATTCATGCATCCAGCTATATAGCTTGCCAGCATTGTAGTGACTAGCATGATTTTGGAGCTTTTCATCCCCATTCTAGCGTCTGTTACTGTTAGCCAAAAAACAGTTGTCGCCACACCAAAAAAAAAAAAAACCGGGACCACCGTCGAGAAGCAGAGACCAAGAAGAACCCACCTGTCAGCCAAACAAAAGGAAAACAAGCATTACAAAAAAGAAAGATGTGCTTCGTTGTGGGGACGCCACAGGACGACTCACCGCTCCTCACGGGAGAAGCTTTGGCCTGTTTGGCTCCTAATTTTTTTCCTTTTTCTTTTTGCAATTTTGATCTCTTGATTGCTGTAACAGGGGCAGTGACACATGTACCTACTAACTCTTCTGTTATAGCAATAGTCTGAAGAACCTACTACGGTGCGGAACCATGGCAGAAAATGATAGGTAGGAGCACTGTCGTTGACTTTGCGCGCGTGCTCGCGGGCCAGCTAATCCTACCGCGGTGCGGTACCGCAGCAAGAGCTGCTGTGCTCTGGCACCACAATAGAATCTATTATGATTGGGTAGCGTGATAGGTAATACGTGTCGCTTAACGCTGCTACGGTAATAGAAAACAGGGCCAATTCTGTACTAGAATTGAAAAAACAATTTGCTGATGACTTCCTCGCAGGATTAGGATGATATCACATCACTCACACCGAGCCGAGGCGGCAACCAAAAAAATAAGAAAAAAAAAGGCAAGTGGAAGGCGAAAAGAGGCGGTCTTCCCGCCCTCGCGCGTCTCAAAATTAGCGGCCCGCAGAGGCGTCGTCGCGTGGAAGCCGTCCTATACAAAAGGGTCCCAGATAGAGCGTCACACACACACACACGCAGGGAGTGAACCAAGTCGCCAAGGAGAGCGGAGCGAGGAGCGGGACGGAGGAGCAGAGAGCGCGCCTCGGAGATGGACACGCCCGACCGCGCGGCGGCGGCGCCGGTGGCCTCGAGGGCGGAGGTGACGACGCGTCCGCTCCCCTAACCCGCCCCTAGCGGATCTTTTCTTCCTTTCCGGTGGTAGAAGGTCTTGGTTTCTTGTTGGGAGTTGGGAGGGGGGTTTCGTTCTCGCTTCTTCTCTTGGTGGTGGTGTGGTGTTGGGTTTGTAGAGGCTTTCTTTGGGTTGGGGCGTTGGCGCGGAAGGGGAGGCGGCGCCGGGTTGGTTGCGGTTTTGGGGGGTTGGGGTACGGTGGCTTCGGGGGGAGGAGCGGCGCGGCGGGTTTCGCCGGTCTCTTGGGCCCTCCAATTCCGTTTCTGCTAGTCGGATTTGCTCGCGCCGGTGGTAAATCTCAAGTCTAGGCGGAATCGGGCTCGGTTGGTTTTCTTGGGTTTCTTCTTCGTCCGCCAGGAAAAGAAAGCGCTGGATTCCCTGTCGCGCGTTGCCAGATTGGTACTAATCTCATGGGAAATTTCGGGGGTTTTTCCCTTTCATTTTCCGCTTGGTCGCAACGCTACGCTCAGTTTCGGCTCTGTGTATTCTTTTTTATAAGGGTGCTTCGATTCTCTAGGAAAATCAGCGATTTGAGTAGTTAGGAACATAGGATCAAGGAATACGCGCGCGGTTTGCTCTGAATCTAGCCACTGATGTTAGAGATCAGTGCACCGTCGTCTTGTTCTTGCAATGTGGAGTGAGCTCTGTGTTGCGTCGGTTGAGGGGTTTAGGGATTTAGCAGTTCAGGCTTCATAATTATTAGATCCACGGACAATGGTTATCTTGTGTGGCAGGGTCAGATCCATTTTGGGTGTTGGTTTGACCTGGGATCTGTGTTAGTTAGCCCATTTTGTTGCAAAGGTTTACACACATCATGTGCCCTCAAGTTGGATCAAGAATTGATTTTTCTATTGCTAGAAATACGACTTCGACAGTGTAAATGTAAAAAAAGGGACACAAATTGCAGCATGTGTTGTTCACTGGTAATTAACTAATGATGATTTTTGGGTGTACTTTTTTTTCTCTGAATGGTTGAATTTCATTATTACATTTACAGAACTTGATTTACCGTTGTGTGTGCACCACCTGATTTCTTGCTTCCTGAATGCAGGACTCCCCGCTTTTCAGTTTCATCAATAGTCTGTCTCCGATCGAGCCTCTCAAGTCGGCGTATTCCGCGAATAGCATCCAGGCATATCAATCTCTGAACATCACCTCCATTTCCTCGATCTTCACTTCTCCGCATGACAATGCGCATAAAGAATCGAAACTTCCCAAGTAAGTTCTAGCCATCCTTTCTTTTGGACATACCTGTGGATATTGTGCGAAAAGCTCTAACATAGGAAGGTGATCCTGATGCTGGTAATTTTTGCTTGTCAGGAGCTCTTTTGCTGAATTTTCTGAAGGTGAGGTCTGCGCTGACGGCAGTGATGACAGCAAGCCATCCAAATCTTCAAATGCTGTTAGGTTGTTTGCCTGCACTAGCACTCTCACTCAAGAGACCCACAAAGTTGCCTCTTCAGTAAGTGAAGGTATTGTTGATCCTCCCAAAGGGCCTAATGATTTGCCTCAACCTGGACAATTCGATACTGGCAGTCCGGATCACAACACAACACCTTGCCACGGTGTTAGATCGGATCTTAAACAGGACAAATGCCGGAAATTAGAAGTAGTCCAAACCACTAAAAATACTTTGGAGAAAAGGAAATGCTTGTTTTCCACTGATATCCAGCTCCTGGATGGCCGCCAGCCTGAAAAGGACAGTGATGAAGTCTTGGGGTGTGAATGGGAGGACTTAATTTCTGCAACCTCGGGTGAGCTTTTGGCCTTTGACCCATCGATGGACGAGGATCACAGAGGAGTGCAGCTGGCAGTAAATAATGCAGAATCATGTGGATTTTTGCTATCGAAACTTACAGGAGATGGTGACATCTCAGACAGAACACACCCTAGTGCGTCCAGTCAGTCATACTGCCGTGAGTTGGTAATGGAAGATCAGACAGAAAATGCCCAGTTCTTTCCTGAAGGTCAAAAAACAATCTCAAGTGAAGAAATCCAGGATAATCTTAATGAAGCAAATGGATGCATTCCATTAGGCTACAAGGTACCTGGTCACCAAATGTCGATCCACCAATTTCTCGTGCTATGGCAATGTTTTCTGCACTTCATGCAGTTCTTGGCTGCTTTTGTAGGCAGTAGACTGCTGTAACTAAATCTGTCATGGCTAGATAATCTACCATAACATTCTCTAATTCTTTTCCTTCCTGTTGACATGTTTAGGTTGAGACCCAACAGCAACGTGGCATGCGAAGACGCTGTCTGGTTTTTGAGGCAGCTGGGTATTCAAGTAGGATTGTGCAGAAAGAATCTGTTGGGGACCTGTCTGTCTCAACATGTAAAGGCAAAAGTCCTGTACAAAACCACTCAAATCCAGGAAAAACTCCATCGCCACGTGTATTGCGTGGTATCGGTCTACATTTGAATGCTCTTGCATTAGCACCGAAAGACAAAATGGCCTGTCAGGATCCTGTGGGTTCTGCTTTGGTTCCATCGTCGACAGCTGAACAGGATGTACATGGGAAGCTGCTGTCTGCTGGAGAGAATTTCATCCACTCAGGTGGTGAACTTTTAGAACTTCAGATGGATGATGATTGTTCAGCTGGAGGTTTTCTGGGAAGTGACCATATTTCAAGTCAAAGCAACAGCCCTCAAAAGAAGAGGTTTGTTTGTGCTTCTGATTTCCATTTGGAGGGTGACAACTGACAAGGTGATTCTATGTTTCATTACAGTTCAGTTGACTGACATCTATTTTGTTGAAGTGCAGGCGTAAAGCAGATAATGGGGATGATGGTGAGGCATGCAAGCGTTGCAGCTGTAAAAAATCAAAGTGCTTGAAACTGTAAGCTCTCTTTGCATATTGTTAAGATTTTGTGAACCGAATTACCTGACTTTGGCTCCACATTTTTTACATGGGTATGCTAAATTGAATTTATGCTATATGCCTCTCATGGTATTTTTACATGTGCAGTTACTGTGAGTGTTTTGCTGCTGGTGTGTACTGTTCCGAGCCTTGTTCATGTCAAGGGTGTCTTAACAAGCCAATACATGAGGAAATTGTTCTATCCACTCGCAAGCAGATAGAGTTCCGGAATCCACTGGCGTTTGCTCCAAAAGTGATCCGCATGTCTGATGCTTGTCAGGAGACTGGGGTAGGTGTTTTTGTGGGATATTCAGATCTACTTGTGTTAGACATTACTCCCAATTATGTGATGCTGAATTCTTTAATAAATAGCAGGAAGATCCTAATAACACTCCCGCTTCAGCTCGACATAAGAGAGGATGCAATTGCAAGAAGTCAAGCTGTCTCAAGAAATACTGTGAATGCTATCAGGTACTTTAAGTTGCTCTGGAAGCTTTTGTTGAAGATGATGTTATCTGAAATTGCAGTTGTGGTTTGTTACTTACACTTTAAACGTTTGATTGAATAAAAGGGAGGCGTTGGATGCTCCAGCAACTGCAGATGTGAGGGTTGCAAGAACACTTTTGGCAGAAGAGATGGTGAACATTTAGCTTTTCCAACTTGTACAACCATGCGATGCTTGCTTATTTTTTAGACTTGTACACATTTGTCTAGAAACGCACAATCTGCTGCTTCTTGCCTGATATAATGATAACTTGTACTGTAGCGCCTTAAACATTTCTGTGCTATTCAGCTCCACAAAAAATTTGGATTTCCTTTCGTATGATTATTATTTGTGCGAATCACTGTTTTAAGCATGACATTCTGGATGCTTTGCTAGTTTTGTTTCCTTAAGAAGGCAGAAAAACTCAAGGTTAACATGCTAATACAATGTTGCTGTGAGCCTGTGACTGCATTGATGCTTCTGAGTTCTGATAGAGAAAAATTGTATCTAGTTTGAGGGAACATTCTTTTGTATTTGCAGTCTTCTATCTTTTCAAATTTACGAATGAATATTTTGTATCTTCGATCTATGCTACGTGTGTTTATTTTCATCTCAGAGGCATCTAGGATATATAACACTTGATGTGCCCAAGTAGAGTCTGCACTCTGCAGTGAACAAGCCACCCTGGCTTTTACCTGTTCCCTCTGAGATTAATTTAAATATTTAATGTCCTCTTGGCAGGTGCTGTATCAGCTGACACTGAAGAAATGAAACAGGGAGGTGAAGAAACAGAAAATTGTGGAAAAGAGAAGGAAAATGACCAACAAAAAGCAAATGTACAGAGCGAAGATGACCCACTCCTTCAGCTTGTTCCAATAACGCCTCCTTTTGATGTTTCCAGGTTTGCCGATTACATCTACCTTCGAATGCACTGAATATTTGTACACCTGCATTTTAATACCTTTACGATCTTTTCCAGTTCTTTGCTCAAACTACCCCATTTCTCAAGTGCAAAGCCACCAAGACCTTCTAAAGCTCGCACTGGAAACTCCTCCCGTTCGTCTGCTTCAAAAGCTCCTGAAACAGTTCACTCCCGCAAGTTTTCCAAGGTTGCTGATAGTGGTTTCGATGGGGAAATGCCCGATATTTTAAGTGAACCTGCCTCTCCTGGTAACTGTGTCAAGACTTCTTCACCTAATGGAAAAAGAATCTCACCACCACATAATGCCCTCAGTGTTTCACCAAGCCGAAAAGGTGGTAGGAAGCTGATACTGAAATCCATTCCCTCATTCCCGTCACTTATTGGAGACACAAACAGTGGTTCTGCAATGAACAATTCCGACAGCACATTCAGCGCCTCGCCTCTTGCCTTAGGTAAGGCTTGTTCCTATATGTAGATATCACATGAGTTTGTTTTGAAATCAATGGCAGCATCTTATTCATATGTTTGCCCATGGAATCAGGTCCATCTTAAAGCTAGGCAGTTGATTATGAGCAACCGGAGTACGACTTGTAGTCCGATATTGTACTTCACATCTTACTCAGCGCCAAGGCTTGAGGTACTGGCAGAGAATATTAAGTTAGAATTTAAGATCGACTAGTCTGTATTTGTAATATATGTAGTGAGTGTAGTGAGTGAATAATCTGTATGTAAGATGCTATGATGTTACTAAATTGTTGTCTTTATTGAATTCTATTAATACTATATAAATCACCTCTGAGGAGGTTCAATTTCATTACATGTTTTTCTTCAGTAACTCTGTTAGGTCACCCTTTTCCCTGAACAAAATGAACACTTGATCATACAGCTCATTTATGATTTTGTTAAGCCTGGAACTGTGTTTGAGGTTGGTCATGCATCTCTTTCCTGCATGCATGTGCCCTCCTATTCTCATTCATGTATAAAGGTAAGGGGTGGTACTCTCCACTATGTCTTAGAATAGTGCTCATGGGTGTCGAGATGTCTGCCTCTTCCTCTTCCTGACCTAGTACTGCCACTACCAAAGTAACTTTTCTGCTGCATGCATGGTCCATGTAAATTATACAGTTGAGTGGAGTTGTTGACTAATATCTAGCAAGAGTTTTTGTCGGCGTTGAGACGAAGCCGTTGAATTATGGATCTGGATGGAGCTAACATTTATAAATGAGATCCACCAAATGGCAGATGACGATTTGAGAAAGAACATCACCAGCACCAGCAATCAGTACATGTTTTGTATAATTGTACTAATGTAATGTGCTGAAGAATTGCATGCTGGGGTTGCTCATAGGCTCTTGTCACTTGGTGGGCAAGCACCCCTTGTTTCTTCTCTCCATCATGCTGCCAGTGGGACAGTGCATTAGGCCTACCTGCTAACCTGTCTCTGCCTTGCATTATTGGATACTATAACTACTAAACTTCTCTCTGTATCTAACTTAAAACAGGATGCTAACTAATAGTGATCCTATCATCACTTGGCAATTATTTTATGGCAAATAGACATAATAATACTATTAATACATAATGGCAGACGGCTGGCCCCAAGCTAAGGTTGATATCATTTGGTCACCTTCATGGGTCATGTCCTCATTTCCTGCCCAAAAACCTCACATTTGTTTTCAACAGTTCTCGGCCGGTTGATTCCTGCCAGTCTGTCGCGCAACCGATGACGAAAACGTCTGTGTTATCACTCGTTTTTCAGCAACTTCAGATGGCAACTTCTCTGCTCCTCCTCCATTTACACCCCTGCATGTTCATGCACGTTGCCGTCATCGTCGTCGCCGTCGCCATCTTCGCCTTTGGAAGCCATTTCTTTGCCGTATGCTACTGGTCATATACATACGAAGTATTGCACTTGCAAATCTCTACTTTTCTTTATCTGCTCTCTTGTTTTAGCAGGCTGGTGTCAGTTTGCGTGACAAGGACATGAACATTGAACAGAGCAGAGTAGGAGTAGTATAATGCAGCAACAGTAGCCTGTATGAATTGTAATGTAAGCTGGAGCCAGGCAAGATGATGTATGCGTGGAGGAAGCTCCTCTTTGCAGCTGGAACCCATGAGCATCTGCTGCTGCTTTAATTTAATTTAATTTAATTTAATCCACCTTTGACCCCATCCTTGTCAGATATGCATAGGCATTAATTCTTCTCCTGTGCACCATTTGGTGTTTCTCGGGTCCTGCTTCAAATGCTGGCTATAGCTGATGGTTTTTGGTCTTTTGTTTTTTCTTTTTTCTCTCTTATTCTTTTGTATTGTCTGTACTGATATAATTTTTTCATTTCATTACATTATTTTATATTAATTACGTGGAATAAGTCAACAACACATACAATATAAAATAAGCTATAAAATCCGGCTTATAAGCCTGTTGGAGCAGGGCTTCCTGCTTAATAATATGTTAATTTATGTCATCCTATGCACTGTTAGCCTGCCTCCTTTTCATGATTGGAATGGACAAACTTGGCTTCTTACAATATTGGTTAATTTGGTGGTGGCATCTTCTATCATGTTAACACCCTTTCAAGCCAAGAAAGTAAACAAGTTCTGATAGTTTACCCAACTTTAATTCAGTTAACATTAGTAGTAGTATTAATTTTATTTTCATCTAAATATAGTAAAAAATATATAATGCTACTAGTATAGAACAAACAATGGTCAGTGGGTAATACTGTAATGTATCATGTATGCCTACAATTCCATTATTACCATCCTCTCTGTGAAAGAAAAGAAAAACAAAAAGAAAAATTACAGTGTATATATACGATGATTGACATCCGTGTACGAATTTACCCTTTCGATCGATCTCACACCACCAACGAATTTGACAAGTCATCACGGCCGGCGCTAATTACCTCGGCGAGGTCAGTAGTGCAACGGCGGCGGCGGCGCTGGCGCGAAGCAGCCGCGCGCGTCGCAGTGCACCGGCGGGCGGTGCAGGAACGCGATGCACTGGTCGGCCGGCCGCTGGTCGGGTCTGCCGGGGATGCAGTTCTGCCGGTCGTCGACGCGGCGCAGGCCGAGGCACCTTTGCGGCTCGCCGCAGAAGTAGTTGTACGAGTAGGTGAAGTTCCTGAGCCGCGGCAGCGCGCAGATGCCCTCCGGGATGTGGCCGGCGAGCTCGTTGTGCGCGACGTCGAGCTGCTCCAGCGCGCGCATCCCGGCCATGGACTCCGGCAGCGCGCCCTGGAGCTGGTTGAAGCTGAGGTCCAGCACGGTGAGTTCGTCGAGCCGGCCGACCTCCGGCGGGATGCACGACCGGACGCCGCTGTTGAGCATGACGAGCTCGTTGAGCGTCCCCGCCATTTGGCCGATGCTCGGCGGCAGGCAGCCCCGCAGCCGCAGGTTGGCGAGCACGATGACCGACGCCGTGGAGTTGCCGAAGTTGCCCGGCAGCTCGAAGTCGAAGTGGTTGTTGTTGATGAAGAGCGCGTCGATCTTCTTGTCGAAGATGGCCGGCGGCACGGCGCCGCAGAAGTTGTTGAACCTGATGTCGACGTACTTGACGTTGGGGAGGCAGAGGATGTGCTGCGGGAAGCCGCCGGAGAGGCGGTTGTTGCTTACGTCGAGCTCGTGGAGGAGGTGCAGCGAGGGGAGCGAGTCCGGGAGCGTGCCGGCGAAGCGGTTGGAGTTGAGGTGGAGGACGGCGAGGTCGGAGAGGAGTCCGAGCTCGCCCGGGAGCGTGCCGGCGAGGTCGCCGTGGTTGAGGTCCACCCCCGCCACGGTGGTCGTGCACGGGTCGTCGGGCGCTGGCGCGCAGAAGACGCCGAAGTAAGCGCACACGTCGGGGCCGCACCAACTGCGCGTGAGGTTCTTGGGGTCGTCGGTGATGGCGCGCTTCAGCGCCTGCAGCGCCACGTACGCCTTCTGCAGACGCGGGTTGTTCGCCGCCGTCTGCTTCGGCTTCGCCGGCGCCGGCGGCTGCTGGCCGGAACAGAGCAGCGCGGCGGAGAGGAGGAGCACTGCCAAGAACAACGGCGGCGGCGAGGTCTTCATGTTTCGGCGCGCTCTTGCATGCACTGGCATTTGGCAGTCTGCGGTTTTTGCGTGTGTTTTTGTGCGTGTGAACTGGGTCTATATATATATACAAATGCATTGACACGCTTTCGTGTTTGCGGTATGACGCGTCGCGAATTATTTTGGTTTTCTAATGTTTTTTTGTTTTTGCAAGGTTGACTGTTGGCTTTCGATTTTGTTTGAGGCAAGCATGTTTGTATTTTGGGTTTGTTTCAGTTGAGCTATACATTTTATTGTTGATTTATAGTCTTGCGCGCGCGCTCTCTCTAGGGGTTCGCTTTCAATGGTTTTGAGTTGGAATTTTACTATGTAGGCCTATCTTTCTTGTGGGCTTGGACGGTTAGTTAGCTAAGCTAGAGGTCATGTGAGTAGCTGTGATAATTGATCATAGGACTATTTGATTAGACGTTGGAGGGGAGCAGGGTATTTTTTGTCAAACTTATTAGTATAATAAATAATAATTACTGAAAGATTAAAGCTAAAATATAGCTGAAAAGCCAAAAAAAAAGTCCGGGTACAAATGAGCATTAAATTCACCCAAAAAATTATATTGCTGCTAAATCAATTGTGCGCATTTATTCTAACTTTAGTACTACATACACGAAATCAGTAAAATGCTACTGATGATGTGGTTTTGAAAATTGCAGTCGACCGTAAGCTAGTCATTTAGTAGTAAATAAAAATAATCATAGACAATAAATTGAGGGGAGAGTATGCAAAGGAATGGTACAAAGTTATCTTAAAATTGTAAAATAATATGTATTTAGGTACAGAATTTGAAAGCTAGAATGGTATATATTTGGGAACGGAGGGAGTAGTATATAAGGGCCATTGCAAATCTTTAATCATTGAGAACTAGGAGTAGAGTAACTTGATTATATTCCAATTCCTGCCTATCATTAGGGTTCTCCAATGTCGTATTGATGCAAGCAAAAGCAAGCACCTAACTTGATTATATATGTGGCATGATCAACGAAACCCAAATGATATCTCTTCTTTTTTTATTTTCAATTCAATCAAATGATTACTAGCTAGTCAGGAGCCAAGGAATGCCATTCCTTTAGAAATGAGCCAAGCAATGGCTCCTTTAATTACAATCGTGCTCTCTCTTTCCATTTAACTGACTGGCAAGTGAAAAGAAAAGAGAGGAAAGATTAAAGATGCGCTTGCTTTTGCATCTAACCAAAAAGAAGAAAGAAGAGGTGTTCCATGGCACCAGTGTTTGTTCACTTTGTTGGCCTCTTCGGCTCCTCCCTTTGGCCTTAGGCCCTGCTCAAAAGGGTTTATTTTAAGTGACTTATGACTGAAAAACACTGTAGTTGTCTGAAAAATACTATAACTGGTGGTAGCTTATTTGGTGTAATTAAATTTAAAAAAATTTAAAATAGAAAAAACATGTTAGCCCGTTACAGACAGTACAAACAAATACGGGAAAAAAGAGGAAAATTTTACCATCCTTGAGGGGGAAGAGGTACCAAATTTGAGCCGTTGATCACACTGATCGAACAGCTGAGATTTGACAGTACCTAGTGGTACCGGACGCGAGGTACCAAGAGGTACCAAATTTTGAGCCGTTGATCACACTGATTGAACGGCTGGATCTAATTTGGTACCTCTTGGTACCTTGTACCTCTTGGTACCTCCTCAAGGATAGGAAAACTGCTCGAAAAAAGAACCAAAAAAGCTAAAAAAACCTAAAAACTAGAAACCAGAAACTTAAGTCGAAATGAGCGAAGCCTTGTTTGCAGACCAACGAGGCGGCTCTTTCTTTAGCCTACCTTCCCTACCTTGCAGCAAAGAACCAAAAATGTCGCCTCTCTCTCTCTCTCTCAAACTCTGTCCTCTCTTCTCTGCTTTCATGGAGAAATTTCGATATTTGACACTGAATACGTGCGCCTCTTAACTTTTAACCCCCAATTCGCACGTCTTTGGAAATTTAACCCTGTCACTGCGAATTCTTTTGATTCAAGGGATTCTCGTTATTTTATCTCCTTTTCTATTTTGACACTTGTCACTGCGAAAATGAAGAAAATCCCTTGAATCAAAAGAATTCGCAGTGACAGGGTTAAATTTCTAAAGGCGTGCGAATTGGGGGTTAAAAATTGAGAGGCGCACGTATTCAGTGTCAAATATCGAAATTTTACGCTTTCATGGATGCCTCTTCTGGTTTGAATAGTAAAGGCGCCGGCCGCTGCTTTCATCCACACTGTGGTCTCCGGTTTCAGATTCTTTTAGGCCCTGATCAATATGGGTTCAGCTTATTTTTGCACTATTCATAAATTTCGTCTTTTTCTGAACTTTTGGCTTTTTTTTGAGTTTTTTTACCGGTTCTTTTTTTCCTCGTATTTGTTTACATTATACGTGATGGGCTAATATGTTTTTTCTATTTTTAAATTTTTTTAAATTTAATTATGGTAAATAAGCCTCTGTCAGCTACAGTACTTTTTTCAGCCAGCTACAGTGTTTTCAGCCATAAGCCATGAGGCTTTCAGCCGAACCGATCACCACCTTAGGCCCTGCTCCAGCTTTTGGTTGGATTCAATTGACAGGGCCTGAAAGGACATGTTCCATGGTTTCTTGAGTAAATTATCCCGAGCTTACTTGATTGTGCCATTCAGGTTATGCGAAGCTCAATCTTTAACGAGTAGACCTTCGTTCGTCCGTCACTTACATGATGGACGGACCTAAGCGACATTGGTTTCACTAACGATAAAATTCGGAGACATCCGATGCATTTTACCTTCTTGTTTAGTAAACAGTAAACACAATCATACCTGCCATTACTCTTTTCACTTGGCTTCCTTGCCTGCTTGCATCGCCAAATTTGGAGACATTAGATGTGAACACGAACAGCCCATCTCTTCTCTTCCGACATGTGAGACGGTGATGAGTCTGACGATGAGCGTTGAAACCGCGTTGGTTGGATCACGCCAAGACCTCTGTGTCTGCATCTTTCTAGCTAGAGAAAGCTGTCAGGCACATACACGCAGGTAGCCGGTCATACTTGACCGAGAACTAAAAAAAGCAGCAAACCAAGGGCTCATCTCTGAATCAACTGAAAGAATTAAAGTAGAAGAAAAAAAATGAATGGGAATAAAACTAGTTTGTTGTGAGTGCATCTGGATGGATGCTAGATTTGTGCCTTGATTTGATTGAGATGTATTTTAGTGTGTGGTTGTCAAATTCTGTGAGATTGCTTAATTGCTGTGGTGGGTGAAGTATCTATCCGTCCATCGCGTTTCCTGCCATTCCATTTTTTTCCCCGGAGGAAAGAGGGATTTTATTACTGAAACAGGGGTAGCGTTACAATCTTAGTGCTTCATAGTTGCCGTTCGGTTGGACTGAAATAAGTTAGCTTATGACTAAAATTACACTGTAGCTGGCTAAAATTTCACTGTAGCTGATAGTGGTTTATTTGGTATAACCAAATTTAAAAAAATTCAAAAATAAAAAACAGGTTAACCTATAATGGATAATACAAACGAATACGGAAAAAAGAACTGACAAAAAAGCTCAAAAAAACCAAAAATAAAAAAGACAAAATTTACACGTAGTAAAAAATAAATTAGAAATCAGAAGATGAAACTAAAATGAGTGGAACCTAGGAACGCCTATTAACCAAAGTGCCGAACTAACAGAGCGTCGGCCATGTCAAGTCAGTTCATGAGGTACCCTATTCTGGTCCCTCCTTGCCTTCGTCAGTCGGGTCCTTTGCATCACCAATCAAGGCAGCATGTTTCGACCTGTGTATTCCTGAAGCTTGTAAGGCAGGAATACACGACGAGAGCAAGCAGTTCTCAAGAAATATCGGAGCCTGGCACCATTGCAGAGCCAAAGAAAGCCCCTCTTGGCAAGCCGTAGGCTCGACTCCTGCTGAAGAGGCACAGCTGAAAAGATCTCTCCAGCATGAAATTACAACTTGACCCTCCGGATTCCTAATCACAGCTCCGGCATCCGATTTGCCCTACGCACGAATATGCGAGCAAACTTTTATGCCTGTTTGAGTAATAGCAAGGAGTTTTCTTAATATTATGCTAAAAGTAGCTAGAATTTCTAGAAAAAGATGCCATTCGTTTCATGAGAAATAAAAAGGAATATCGTGAACTAGCCTGCCCTGACTGCTCCACAAAACTTCCGCCGACGCTAATTTTGATGGGTGCATGTTTGGGATCTATCGCTTCCTACTTTTTATTTTTTACTTCCTAGTCAAATTTTACATCTTCAAATAGACCTAAAAATAATTACAAAAAGGGAATACAAAAACAACGGCACCCTAAGCCTCGCAAATTTTCAGAAACAACCCGGCAGCACAGAGAGTACTTTCAAAGCACATAAGGTGACACACGGCGCCGCCAAACCAAGCCAAGCTTACCGAAGTATGAAACTAACTAGGTTAACTAACGCCCTTGTTTGGAAACGTCGAAGTTTCGTAGGTAAGGAAGGAAACACATGCACACACTTGATGATCGGGGCTTTCCTAACTACTTAACTAGTAATTTGGTATGGCTCTAGACTATACGGATGTTTTTTTTTAGAAACCGTCGCTGACGATCAGTCCGATCAATTTCTCTACTTAGAATAAATCGAATCAATCACAAAAGACAGAATAATAGATTGAACACACAAATAGAGGTAGAAAGAACTCCTGATCTTTATTTATTACTTTCAATTACATATGTACAAAATCTATCGGTACGACTCTCTATTCATAGTCTACAATGAGGTGTCTACCATGAGCCTAGGCTGCTGACCCAGGCCCAGATTTCCTAACAGTTTTCATCTCGGACGGCGTGTCATCGTCCCATGCTAATCTAACCGATCACGGTGATTTCTATTGGCTTTGGTCTTGTGACTCATCGTGCCCGACGCGAAACTTGTTTGTGCCCACGGTCCAAAACGAGCTCACGCCCGTTGATCCATTGAGAGGAGGTCACCGAGGTGGCCTTCGCCTACGTAAGCTCCATCTATGTTGTATGGATTATTATTGAATGTTTTTATTATTATTTTGAATGTTACAATATTGTAGCATCAAAATTTATTTATTTGGGATATTTGAATTTATTTTAAAAACGTAGCTAAAATCCAAGCTAATTGTTTCACGCAATTTCGGCGAAAGGATGAATTTTTAAAGTTTTTTTTATCAAACATTGTGTTATTATTATTATTGCATTCTGGTGTATATATTAATTAAAAATATTGTATATATTATCTAAAGATTTTTGTGTTAGAGCGAACAATGAAAATACTCTTATCATATATCCAGACGCTAGCAATCCTCTAATTAGCACAAACTCAAGAATCATCTAGTCATTCCCGCAAGTTTTCGTGAAATTCATAACAAACAAGATTCTCCATCTTGTGCAGTGCCGGGAGAGACTTCACGTCATTGCCCGGCGCAGGGGCCGGCCGTCGACAGTGTACACGCATCGATGGATCAGGCTCCGACGTGACCGGTGAGTCCGATCGGGCGACTGTTGTTGACCTCTAGCTGTTCCTTGCTGCGACCAGGCAGCATGCATGCACGAGGCATGCTGCGTTTAGGGTGAAAACAGATCACGTAGTTTTCGGGTGATCCGAATAATTTTTAAATCGGAATATGTTGGCTTAGATTTTTTTTAGATAGTCTCGGATCGAAAACGGATACGAATTATTTTTTTAGGAAATGAATATGAATACGGTAGCGCACTCTCCGTCGAATACGAATACAGACTCGGACTATCCGACTATGATGGAGTCCGGATATCTGACCCACTAGTCATAACTAAGCCCAAGCCCTCTTAGGCTAGAGTGCCGGCCACTGCTCACTGGGCCAGTAGCCTTGATTCTCCAGCCTAAGCCCAACTCACTGGCCACCGCTGCCGTCTCTCTTCTCCCACACACATTGCCACCCGCAGCCCTCGCGTGGGTACGACCGCGTGCTTGCCGTTGTTGTCGGGATGGGCTGCGTTGCCATGGCCTCGTCCTCCCAGTCTTCTCTCAATCTCCCTCTCTTCTCCTGCTGCGCCGTAGCCATCCAGCTGCCTAGCCAACTCATCATCGCCTTTGGCACCGCCACAACGCATGCTACGGATGTTGGAGCTTCTCCTATTGTCTCCCCGGCATGGTTTTGTCATCTCCGGCGAGCTCCTGCGCCGCCTCCATGCCCCCACCACCCCAAAGCTGGGCCGAGCTAGCAAAGTGAGGATGCAGCCACCGCGCAGTCCATAGCACAGATTCATCATACCACACCATAGTCCAGTGGTCCACAGTACACCCATACGACACACATAGACGGGAGATTAGGGGAGACGAGGGGCTCGACTATGCACACACCTGGAAGCGGCGGTGCCCGGTGGAGAAGAGCAAAGGTGCGCAAATCCAGGCGATGACGCATAGATCCCAGTGGCCGAGGCACCGCCTAGCCGAGCAGCACATCAAAGGCTCCAGACGCAAGGGCGGGCTTGCAGTGCATTCCGTCGAGGCGAGGGTAGGGCTCATAGCCGTGCCGACTGCTGAGGGTGGGAATCGCTAGCGTATCAATGGGGGAATTGCCATCGTCGGCTAGCGAGACACAAACAGGTGAAAACGCTAAACGTGAAAACACATGCCTCTTGGAGGTTATCAAAGGGAGTGGAGCACCATCAAGTAATCCAATCACACAATGAAACAAAAATCAAAACTCAATCAAGCTCATGTTCTCCATCCCACGTTCCAATACCTACACATGAGAAGAACAATGTATCCGAGTCTTCGATCTCGAAGGGTTAGTAAGCAAATAGTTGGAACCCAAAACTTGGACACACTATCACTAGAAGTATGTAAGTTAGCATGATGCAATGAATGGTTCATGCAAGAAAATTCAATCATGGAGGCACGTCGTGAGTGGACAACTCGATGAAGAGAACGAGTGCCATCTCTACAAAAGTGACGAATGCTTTGCTTGAAACCACCGAGACAAGAACCAATAAGAGCACCAAAAGAACTCACAACTCCCCCTCGCCGTGCGTGCGCACCTCAATGGGGAGAATGAGGTTCACCACATAAGAAACGTAGAAGATTATTCCTTAGGACAGCACGTGGACTAAAACAAAAAATCATGATAATCAAGTCCACAACTCCGTCCAACATCACTAGAAAAAGGTGTCGAAGAAGTAATCAATAAGGCTATTCATGCCATGAGAAAGGCTATACACACTTGAAGACTTACAAGTATGGGCTCGATGCATGCGTTTGGCATGCCAAAAGTAAAAGTCTACATGATGTCCATCCTTCCCATAAAATGAGTAATAATGTAAAGGTCTATTAAGAGACACGGTTCGTGAGGACAAAGCACGATTCTCGCTCAAAAGAGAAATCCCTTGGGACAAGCATGAAGACCTCGTATTGGCACTATGTCTACGCATGCCATGAGATGGACGATGTGTGTTTCCAAATGCACGATGACAAACTCAATGCTCATGCTTGACATCGCAAAAGCAAAACTCAATAATATATCCATCCTTATTTAAAAGGTGCAATGATACATCTCTTTGAGAGGTGTAGTATCATATGAGGAACAAACATCCTTGTCTTTAGAAGTCCCTTGAACAACACCAAAAGAGCCACAAGAAGAATCACTAGTCAAGTAAGTGCTATTCAAAGCAATGGCACAAGTGCCAACATCAAGAATTTAAGAGAAGCATGAGAATAATCCAAATTCGATTGCAAAGAAGTAAGATCAACTTTCAGAACATCAATCCCATATTGAAAATTAACACAAAAGTCGTAAGACTTGGCGCTTGTATCATCGCGCGCTCTCTTTAAAACATTAAGCTCATTTTCAAGGTAATGCAGGATGTGTAAGAGAATAAATCATAATCAAGCAATTTCTTAGTTTTTAAGCACTACTAGGAGGACTAGACTTAAGCCCATCATTTCAGCCCTAGTACCCTAGTATTATCTAATTGCTCAAGACAATTGAAAAAACTCTAATTCCATTTTTCATTTTCAGCTCTAGCAAGTTCAACTTGTTCTACACATGTGGAATAAGCTAATTTTCACTTCTCAATTTCAACAAGCATGTTAGAACAAGAGTTATGTTCATTCTTAGCCAATGATCTAAAATTGGCTAATTCTAACTTAGCACAATCAAGCTCATGATGTGAGGCAACACAAGAATGACATGACATAGAAGCACTTGATCTAAGCAATTTATTTTTAGATTTCAAGCGTGCAAGAGAAGTACTTAATTTTTTTTATTATTCACATGCAAGGACTCGCATGACTCCCATGGCAAAGGAGATTTCGATCTAGCAATTTCATGAAGAAATTTACTCTTCTTCATCTCTAGACTATTCACAAGATTGTCAAAAGTATTAATTCTTGAATTTAGAGAGACAATATCCTCAATGAGTTTCTCCTTACTCACCTTGCTAAGCTTCAGTAGGGGATCATCTTCGGAAGGCATCTCATGATCGTCCTCTATGGTCAATCCGCACACACCATCGGGTTCTTTCTCCTTCTTAGACTCCAAAAGCGTTGCATCCTTGAGATTAGGACAAAGCCAATAGAAATGATCAACCATTCCACACATAGTGCAAATAATTCTTCACAAGAAGAATAATCAAAAGACTCACAAGAGTTCACACTAGTTGTCATGCTCATGATTGGTTAAAATCACTCAAAGAGCAAATCTTGCTCTAATACCAATTGTAGGATTGAATGACAATAGAGGGGGTGAATGATGCCTTCTTAAAATTTTCCCCAAGTATTCTAGATTCTATTCTCCAATAACTAGGAAGTTACAAAGAATACAACCCTAACCAAACACTCAAATCAAAGCTCTCGAGAAACCAAATCTTGCCCAAAGCTTACTATTGGTGGTATGACCGATGTAGTATTTGCAATCCGACCACCATGTAAAAACTGGTCTAACTAGGAAATCAGCAAATGAACAGTGAAACCTGCCTTATGAACTGGAAAATCAGATCTGGAGCGAGAATTCAAATCCACGTAACTTTTGATTGGATGATCCAAAAGCCGTGAAACTTTGCATGGATCTTCTCTAAGATATCAAAAACATATTCCAACAAATGATCGTGAAAATCATGACCAAAGTTGAGACCTTTTCAGTTTAAAGGAAAGGTGGACCAAAACCAAGCTAAAACTAAAATTGGTGAATACAACTTACTCTTACACGTCCTTAGCATAGCAAGATCAAAAAAAGAGAAGAGGAGAGATCAAAACCAACCAAATCAAGATCAAATTAATCAAAATATGAGGGATCCATAGAGCCAATCAAAGATTGATGTATTGCTTACTTGAGGAGGTAAATTTTACAGCCACTCCAACTTGAAGGACAGAGAGCACACAACGCACTTAAGTCTCAAACCCTAACTCTAGACATGAGAGCATAAGAGAGATAGATTGGATGGTTAACCACATGTCTCCATCCCAACCTCTTAAATAGGTGAGCAACTAGTCACACCTAGCCCTTAGTGAATTCTATCCATTATCACAATGGGGGAAAACCTGTTAACCCCAACTCCACCTTGACCTAAACCGCTGTCCAACGCGTCGCCCACGCATCATGGTTTTGATCCAAGGTGGTTTACAATATTTTGGTCAAACTACCAAAATACACTTCGTTGACCTAGTCATCACCATTCTTTGTAAGTAATCGTCATACTTGCCACGTGTAGGTGCAGCACTAGCTTGCCACGCATCATCAAATCTCTTCTGTCCTAGTTCCATCTAACCATGGCTCACTTGGGCCGTCCAAACCATATGGTGTAATCCCACCGTTCGAACTCGCCTTCTACATTTCTTTCCTTTCTCGTGCCATGCTTGAGCTCACCGTCTCACCCAGCATTCTCGATCATTTTGGGCCTCAGCTCCTCCACGAGCCTAGCCCCGACCGTCGCCGTTAACCACAGTTGACTCCTGAGAGACCATATGGAGGTTACCCCATATTTGTGATGAGTAATTAACAATTATTTTGGAAATATTGAGTTTGGTTTGGGCGTTTTCTGCAAAGTCGTAGACCTTTTGAGTGGTCGAAAGATCTTTACGACCTTGTTGGCAGTGGTCGAAAGCCCCCAGAGTCGTTTATGACCACATAGTCACTGGTTGGAAGCCAGCTGAGTCGTCTGCAACCGCGTTGTAGCGAGAAGCGGTCGGAAGCCAAGACTTCGACCGCTGTGGTCGGAAGTCGGCAGTCTTCGACCTCGACCACGTGGGTAGTCGGCAGTCTTCGACCACGTTGTGAGGCGGTCGAACGTGGTCAGATCGACTCGGGCTTGGTCGGTTGTGGTCATAGCTAGTTGGACGTAGTCGCAGTCAGTCGGTTGTGGTCATATCGAGTCGGAGCTTGGTCGGTTGTGGTCGTAGCTCTTCGGGAGCAGTTGGATGCGGTCAGTTGAGGTCGGACGCGGTCGGACAAGCCTCGTTTGTGGTCGTATGTAGTCGGTTGCGGTCGGAACCAGTCGTATGCCCTTCCGAAGCGGTCGTAACACCTCGGAAGTGCTTCGCAGCGGTCGTAATGCTTGGAAACCGGTCGTGTGGCTTCCCGGAGCGATCGTTTCACCTGGGAATCGGTCGTCTGGTCTTGTGTAGCGGTCGTAGGTCTTGTGCATCTCTTGTCCTACCTTTTCGACCGATCATAATGGGTATACGACTTTGTAGGAGTCTGTGTTGAGTACTTTTCTCTGATGGAAATTGGTATTATCTGTGTTTCGAGCGGTGCTATGTGATGTGCTCTTCTCTGTGATGGTTGCAGGATCTTGAGGCTAGTCATGCCGAGGCATGAGATGACTGGACTAGGCACGGGCGGTGCTGTGGTCGAAAGCGGTCGGAGAAATGCCGAAGACGGTGAGGCCAGCGAGGTAGTTGCAAACCGTGGATAGCAAGCTGCGGAGGAAGCTTTCGGGAAGGCAGCGGAGTGGCATTTTGGAGAAATGCGCTAAGCCTGCAAAGGGAAGCGGTTCTCTACAAAGCACAGGAGTTGTTGGCGCTAACGGGCAAAGCAGTGAAGCCATTGGAGTTAACGGGCAAAGCACTGAAGTTCGTTTTCGCTAGTGGGTAAAGCGAGTGGTAAAACCCGGTGTTAGGTGGGGGTTAACGGGTTCTCCCCCGGTATTTGGTAACTATAAATAGTGGAGTAGAGCTCGAGTGAAGGTTTGAGGTTTTCGGCAAGTCGCTCGGGTCTTTCTCTCTATTTTGTGTATGTTGCTCTGGGAATGAGAGCGTGTATGGAGTGGCTGTAGAAACCTCCTTTGTAATCATTCATCTCTCTAAATCTATTTGAGAAATATTGACTCTGAGATGCTCTAATTACTTGTATCTTTTGGTGTTTTCCTCTCGTTTTTGGCTGGTTCTCATTTGTGCTCTGGCCTTCTTGATTTGAGTAGAGTTCTTTGCTCGAGCTGCCTTGGTTTCCTCTGCTCTGAACTGGGATTCATACTCAAGACCATTTGGTCAGTTTATTCCCGAGAGCAAAGAGTGGTCGGAGAGTTTTTCAGCTAGCGGTCATGCGCCTCGTAATTTCCTCTGTTCTCATTTCGACCATATCTCTCTTTTCTACCGTAGCAAGAAGTTCTTGTTTTCTTGGTATATTCTCTCCCAGAGGTTGTTGTCCTGTAGAGTTTGAAGTTTCTTGACCAACGGATCCGAGAATCAAAAGTTATTCGGAATTCGGGTTCGACGGTCAAGCGCTTCCCCTTCCTCTGTTTTATTTCCGAACACGTAGTATTCACTGTATACTTTGTTTTCGGTCATGCTATTGTCGGTTTGTTTTTGGTCGTGCTATTGTCGATCTAAGTCTTGGTTTTCCAGTGAGAAATCATCCTCGCGCTTCATAGCTTCTATAGCTATCGGAGAAGAGGATTGTAAGAATACTTGGGGAGGTTTTAAAGGCACCATTCACCCCCTCTCTGTTGCCATTTCGGTCCTTCAACTCCAAGCGACCATGCACATCCAAAGATAAAGAAATCATTTTTGTGTACAAGTTCTCCACAACTTAACCCATGTTAGCCATAACATGCATCATGCAACCTTACACAATGAACCAAGTCACCCCAACTCAATTCATGACTCAATTTCCATGTCTTCCGAAAATCAACCTCAGTCCACCGAGAGAAATCGGTTTGACCGCCATACACAAGCAGGTCAGACCGCTAGCTAGTCTGATATGAGTACTTGAGTTACTCGAAGAAAACAAGAATTCAAGCACTCGAAGCCTACGATTACTGACTGCAAAGCCTACAAATACCGATCATCGACCAGGTACTATAGCTTCCGACCATCGATCAGACACTGTAGCTTCCGACCATCGACCATACACTATAGCTTTCGACCATCGACTAGGCACTGTACCTACTACCATCGACCAGGTACTGTAGTTGCGACTATCTATAGTCGTTCTGCAGTGCTTGACCTACCGTGGTCGATCTGCTGTGGTCGATCTATCATTGTCGTTTTGCCATGGTCGACTTGCCGTGGTCGTTCTGCTGTGGTTGACCTAACATGGTCGATCTGCCAACCTAACACAAGACTGTTCGGACTATCGACTATCGATCATGGTCCACGCCTCCGACTACCGTTCATGGTCGAAGCCTGACAGTCAGATCGCCTAAACAAGGCGGTCAGACCGCTTAACATAAATATTCCAGCAAACAACCCAATGCAGTCTTTTGTAAAATCGAATAACCACTCTAAAAATATTGTAATAATTCATCATAGCAATATCTTAGATTTTCTCATATGGTTCTTTATTTTTAGCTGTAGTTTATTAATCTAATAAATAGTAATTACTGAAATAAATAAATTGAAGTCAAAATCGACTAAAAAGTTGAAAGGGATGAGTACACGCCAAAGGTAGGAAAATAGGGGGGGGGGGGCTTTTTGTTTGGACTTTCGAGAGGGATGACCAGTGACGGTGGACATGGTGTGAATTTGTGATTGGCCTTGGAAACACAACATGGGCCGCTGCTACCATGTGACATCTCATTTCGTATATCTTCCTCTCGTTTTTTTTCTTCTGTTTTTTTTTTTGTTTTGAGCGTCCTCCTTTTCTTGCTTCTGACAACAAGTTGTTACAACTTGTTAGGCCTTGTCTCGGTGAATTTCAGACTCCAATTTATGTAATGAGCCCAATTTATTTCTTCTTCTTTGCGCAAATCAAGATTTGAGGTTATCTAGAATAAATGGGCTACTCTTAGACTTCACTATCTAACAGAGCCCATATCGACAGATTACTTGGGCTTATATCCACTTGTACCCGGACTTCAATTTTCCCCCCTTTTTTGGAGATCCGGATACGATTTTGTTCTGCCGTATGCGGTAGGCTTGGATAGCTAGATGTAGGACAAAAAATTGTGGCTCTTGAAAATTGTAGATGTTTCTTCGTGGCTAATAAGAACCACTTGTAGGTTGCCAGATTTGATTTTTTAAAACTCTATGTTGATTTTCTTTACCTTTGGATTAGCTCTGAGATATGTGTTTAATTCTATTTAATTTTATAATGATCCAATGGTTCAAATGTGACTACCTATATTCAGTCAAATGGTGATGTTACTGGCTTACATTTAAATGATTTACATTTGATACGTTACCAGGAAACTATTTCTACGTAACGAGCCAATTCAACATGCTTGCATGGTACTGATGCAAGTCACTCATGGGCCATGACCATGGCCCAAGGCTCTGTTCTAAAGTGCCGATCCTTTTAACTTATGGTTGAAATGATAGTATAGCGGCTGTTAGTTTTTCTAAGATATTCAATTGAAGAAAAATAGAAAAAATAAAATAAAACACCATTATATCTCCACGGATAATACAAAGAAAAATGAAGAAGCCATTGTATAACATCCCAATTTGGGGTTGTAAAATTTTGCTTGATTAGACAATTTCAATTTGTGTTTGAATTCAAACAATGCAACACAAAGTCAACCAAATTTTCAAAATTTTCAAACCCTCTTGGGCCGAGCCCAGTCCAACCCACCTCCCCTTGGGCCACTAGGCCTTTGGCCCTGCCTAGGCTACCTCTAGCCCGGCCTAGAATGGCCCACACCACTCGGACTCGCTCTGGCTGCGGGCACACCAATGTGCATAATGTCGTTACTCGTTTCGAGATTCCCGACGCTGTACCATGCCTGCGACACCCCATCTCCGCTGCAGCACCACCTCCCTTGCACCCCCAATGCCGGTTGTCCCTTTTTCCTTCCTCTGCGCTGCACCGAGCCATCCCGTTCTGTCGCATCCTCGCTTCGTCCGTCAGTCACTTGAGTTGTGTGTCCATGATGCCGTACACTACAATGCTACACCAACCCCCGTTCACCTCCGTCCTAGGTTTTCTGCCTGCGCCACCGCCCGGCCGATGTGTTGCCATCATCACACCCATCGCTCCTCGCCTCCCTCTTCCGCTATAAAGCCTTGGCATCGTTGCCTTGCATCATCACTAGCCTCCCCTCGCCAACAATCATCCTTAGAACCTCTTGAACCACCTACTTCCTCCTCTCCGGCAGTCCCACCGCCCAAAGCGAATCTCGAGCTCCACTGTGTCATTGTCCAATTACATGCATGTGAAGCTTCGCCTAAAGATCCTAGAGCTTCCCTGACCACGTTGAAGCACTCCCCTCTTCTTCGGCGAGCCCTCCGCGACGACCTGCCTTCGTCATTTTGGTCTTCCACCTCCAGGCCATCCCACCATTTCTCGAGCCTTGTCAATGCTTCCGGTGAGCTCTCCACCCCCTCCAGTAGCTCCCCTAGCTTTGAATTGGCCTCTAGTAGCCCATAGTGCCCTAGGGCTGAACTCCCTATTTTGTCGCTATGTGAGCTCGCTGCCGGCAGCCCTAGCCACCAAATTGACTCACACCAACTCACTCGAAGGTGCGTGCTAGGTCATAAAATCCATTTTTCAACCATGCTACCATCCGTCGAGGTCCCCACCACCGGCAAGAGGCTTCGCTCTTCTTCGGTAAGGACAAAACACTGTAGCGACATAATTGAATTAGCACACATGACTAAGATTAGTGTGATGACGATAATTAGTATATTTTAATCTCTCTCTGACCCATGGGCCATACACACTTAATTAAGCTTTTGTCCGTATGACAAGTGGACCCTGCAGCCTCTTTAAAACCTTTAAAGCCAGTTTTAAAGTTCAAGGCATTGACAAGCGGGCCCAAGTTACTGTTGGCACAGTAAATGGACCCCACCTGTCAGTCCCTCATTCTTTTCCTTTGAGAAAATAAATCTAATATAATTTAAAAGCCCATGGACCGTCAATCTTAGTAGCCTTTTTCTAATTAAAGAAAAATTTTGAAAAGAAATTAAAATTCGTGGGCCCCTCATGCAGTGAGAGTAACCTCTCTCCTCTTTTTATTTCTCAAAATAAATCCTGATTTAATCTTTGAAGGACTCATTCTCACTCGTTTTAGCTCCAATTTAATGAAATTTGGCTCTAAATGTTTTCTAAATTTAAGATATATCTAATGGCGCTAGTTTTGTTCAATTTGGAGTTTATTTAAAATTTCATTTGTATTTATTTGTTTCGCTCTCTTGTGTGTACACTTTTCGATGGGACCATCTGAATAGAGCATAAGGATGCGAAAGAGCTTCAGCTCGAGCAAACTCAAGATTTACAAGACCAACCTGGTTGTGAGCCAGGCGAGTCAATATTTTGATCATATTAAACCTATATTTTATACAAATTTATGTTTATTTAAATTATTAAACTGCATGCTATTATTTGCTATGCAAATATATATTAAATTTAGGATAGATACATGCTTACTTGATATTATAATATTATTATATCATCCTTAATACTTGAATTACATAATCCTTATCACTCTAGATATTTAATGGTAAATTTACTAGCTATTGGTTGTACTTAACTGTCATGCTAATCTTGCTTAAGTATCAGGGCATAAACATATTTTAATCATGAAACTTGTTTTGGGCAGTCATTGGAGGGAAATGACTGATATATTTGAGATAATTTAGTTTTGTGCTTCTCAAAATCCTAAAATTTACTACAACCATATTTGGGTGGATGATATGATAGTTCGTGCAGATGTAGCATGAGAAATGGTGGAATGTCATATGTACCGCCCAGAAAACTTTAAGGACTTAATTTTATGATGACTTCCCAATGTAAAATAGTACAACTACCTTAGCGGGTGTAACTTACAGTAGGGATGCATGGTAAATGCCTTATGATGATCTTTTTGATTCACATATCTAAGAAAATATATGAAACATACCCAGCTGAATATTTCTTGTGGGTAAAGTGTACAGTCTTTGCAGAGTATAAACTGTTTGAACAGTTGTGCTCACGGTCAAGGGTGGGCATGTGAACTTATTTGAGTTATTTTCTATTTTAAAAGCCTTTGTATGTGGGATGAAAACTCATCGGATGGATGTAACCCTAAATTTGGTTTCCCCTGGGTGGATGTAATCCAATGCTGATAGTTGGGTGGATGTAATCCAATGCTGATAGTTGGGTGGATGTAATCCTAGTAATAAAAGACTAGCATATGGTGGATAAAACCATCTAACAGATGAATGGAATCTACATCATTATTAATATTGCACACTCTTTTTAATAAAATATGGTTTAATTAAAAATGCTAAGTCATAGGACTTTCTAAATATCACTAATGTACAAATGTTGCTTTTAGCAAATAAAAGAGCCTGAGACATCCTTGTTAAACCTTGCATGCATAAATATTGTATTCTGTGTGTTGGCTCGCGGAGCACGATTACTTGTACTCACCCTCGCCCACAAAATCTCTCAGAGTCTGTGGACCAAGGGCGCTACAATTAATACGATGTTCCAGGAGTTGATGGTGAAGAATATGGAGAAGAGTAGATTGGCCCCGAATAGTCTAGGTCTCACCCAGTCTAGCTAACTAAGGTAGTGTTCGCGTGCACCAATATCATCTAAATCTCTTGTTAATATTGATTGCACACAAATCTTCCCCAGTCACTTGCATGTGGCGAGATGTGCCTCCCCTTTTGCTTTCGCATTTTATGTAATGTATTATTTGACCTAGTTGGCTCTGTTGTAAATTTGATCCGATACAGTCTATTTGAACTCTAGTATTGCAATATTATTGTATGGTACGGTTTACGTCCTATACGAAATGATTCAATGGTGTATCTGTGAACACTATCTACTAATTCAGAGAATAGTATAATGGCATTCACAAAAAATTTTAAATTAAATTAGCTAAATTCAGATTGTCTATTGTTGTTTGGAAGGGACCCTAAACTAACCATGGGAACCAAGACTAACACACATATGGAGAGACGATGACGACGATGATAATGATATAGGTCAATATACCCATACATTGCTCTCCATCTACTAAATAATCCACTGTCAAGTTGTGATGCCACATCACATCACTAATTAATTAAATCTAGTGCAAGATGCATTCATGATTTTTCTTTCCTTTATTCCACAAGTAGACAATCTAGTCCAAAAGCACGGATGATGCTTATCTTGAACAGACGGAAAAAAAAGGGAAAGCTAGGATGGCCTTGATCTGTCCGAAACCCCTGCCCTACTCTCACTTATGAATCCATGATTGCTTGATTAGCTCGATGAACGCAACTTTCATAGCCTCCAGTCCAGTCCAGTTCATTACAATCGAGTTATCATCACCTTAATCATCGCAACCTTAATTTAGATGCAACATTCACCAAATACAAATAAAGAAATAACCGAGCAGGAAATTATGTAATTATAATTCAGGGTTCCAGACTTAAGACATATGTGTCATGCACAGAAATGTTTCGGCCTGTTGATTGTTGCGTGCACACGTGCGAGCTAGCAGAAGGAGAAGCTGGCAAATGGGAAACGAAAATTCCTTCGGCCTGAAAGAAAAAAAATAGTTTTCTTTCAATTGGATTAATTAACTGAATTAACTAATAAGACTTTAAGAATTAGATTTGCTTGGTCCAAGGCAAGATGAGCGGTATCCCGTAGTGCCCTACTACGTGACGTGTGCGGCATCGATACCTAGAGCCTATAGTATTATGCATATTCTAAATAACTTTTAATTTCAGACTTTTACTTAAAGAAGCTGAAAATTGTTTAAAATATGTGGAGACATAATGTTTTTTTATTTTTTATTTTTAGTTAAATAACTTAGAAAAATTAATAATCGTTACAATATCATTTTAACCCAAAATCATAAAAAACTGAATTAAATGGGCTTTAAACGTCGGCACCGCTCATCCATCCACCCATCCAATACGGCCGAAAAAAGAAAAGGAAACAAGAGGAAAAGCCATAGGGCATCACATCCATAGGATAATATTCCAGAGTAGCGGCCCTGCTCAACATGGTTTTGGGGTGGTGCTCGGTTGGGCTAAATTTTAGTGGGTTATAGCTGAATTTTTATTGTAGTTGGCTGAAATTATACTGTAGCTGATGGTAGCTTATTTGACATAATTAAATTTAAAAAAATAAAAATAGAAAATTTTGGTTAACCCATCACGTACGATGCAAACGAATATGAAAAAAAGAACTGGCAAAAAAGCTTAAAAAATAGAAAAGTCAAAAAAAGACGAAATTTAGGAATAGTGAAAAATAAGCTAGAAGCCAGAAGATCAAGCCCAAACTAGCGGGACCCTGATTTTTTTGTATTGTAGCGGTTAAAAATATACTATAGCTGATGTTAGATTTTTCTGAGTAATTAAATTTAAATAAATAGATAGATAAAATAAACGTTATGGACTTGTTCTTTTTGGCTGAGGCTTGTGCCTTTTGGCTGCAGCTTGTGGCTTTTGGGTTGTTTGTGTGAGAGATTACATAGTAACAGAAACTCACATGCAGTTTTTGCCGATATAAATGAAGTCGGTACAATATGACTACAATTAACTATTAGACCCCATCTTGAAAAGACACTCTGTTTAAAAGCTAGTTACTATAGAAAAGTTAAAAACAGAAGCCAAATGCTGAAAAAGAACGATGCCATATATATTATCACAGACAATGCAAAAAAATAAAAAAAAAGCAAAAGGAAAAAACCCTAAAAAAGCAAAAAAAAAAAAAGAAGCCAGAAGTTGAAGCCGTTTAAAATGGACCATAGATAGGTCCAAAAGAATATCCCCTGTTTTGTTTAGTGATGATTTAGGGTCTGTTCTTTTTGGCTTCGGTTTATGGCTTATGACTGCAGCTTATGCCTTTTAGGCTATTCGTAAGAGAGAATACGGAGTAACAGAAACTCGCATGCAGTTTTGACCGATATAAATGAAGTCACTACAGTGTGTAATACAATCAATTTGTAGACCCCGTCTTAAAAAGATATTATGTTTGAAAGTTAGTTACTATAGAAAAATTAAAAAGCAGTTTTTTAAAAGCTGAAAAGAATAGGCTCGCATTGGAACGGTGATCCCACATCCATCGTAAAATTTGGATAACTCAATTCCGGCAGAACATTTCCGTATTCCGAACGAAGTTTAAATGGTGTTGATTCCCCTGTGGTTAGGGAATAGGGATTAAACCCATCCATCGGATTGTGCAGTTTGATCTCATCCGTTTCTTCCTAGTCCAACACTGTAATTTAAATATTTTGAAACAAAATGGAGTATTTTTTCGTACTTGTGGAGATCGATCATGGGAAATCCGCGAGCTCCATTGGATATGAACTCTATAGCACCCCAATCCAGAAATTAAAGTATTTATTCCAAGAAAACCGTGCAACTAAATCAGTGTATATAATCCCTACATGAATAAAAATTTCCATTAGTACAATAATAGCATGAGCAGAAGAACGGTTGTTCCGACGAGCTATGGTCATTTATGACCGATTTGGTACTAATTAGTTGATGGCAAATTTGTACTAGTACATTTCAAATGTTATTTCCATCTAAAAAAAATTCTTATTTCCTTGTTTCGTTGGTGACTTGGTTGGTGCCCTCTCGAGCCAACAAAATTGGGCTTTTTTGTGACCACCTCCGTCCTAAAAAAAATCTCGTTCAAGAATGCGCACAATCAAAGTTTTTCGAAATCATCAGATGTCATGGTCCAACATCTATTCTAAAGCGTAGCTAGTAATGCCTATTATTTTTCGTTTCAGTTTATGACTTTCGGCTATGGTTCATAGCTTTTAGATTATTCGTGAGAAAGAGTACGGAATAACAGAAATTTACCAGCGATTTTGGTTAATATAAATGAAATCGTTACAATGTGTACTATAATTAACCTATAGACTCCGTCTTAAAGAGGCACTCAGTTTAAAATATAGTAACTATAAAAGAGTTGAAAAGCAGCTTTTAGAAATAAAAAAAGGGTAATTTTAGTAAGAAAGGGCAGGAATACTTGCTTACAGGTCCTAGTTTGCCGTCCAAGCCTTTATAGCCGGCTTGTACAAGAAACGCGTATGAAATCCGCCATCAGGAATTGGCGATACGAATAAGCCCATAAAGAATGTTCGGTACACGCAGCATTAGGCAAAGAAAATTCAGTCAAATCTCTCCCTCCCTACAGTGTCTGTCCGTCTGTGTGCCTCCCACCACCACCTCTCTCTCTCTCTCTCTCTCTCTCTCTCTCTCTCTCTCTCTCTCTCTCTCTCTCTGCACTTTCAAAACTTTGAAAACCTCTCACAAGCACAGCCAGCCGTCCCTCCATTACCAGAGTGCCGATCTCTGTCTCCCATGTACTCCATCAAACATACTCTCTCTCTCTAAAAATGGGAGGCAAGTGAGGGAGGAAGAATACGGCCTTCATCCATTAGTCGAGGTAATGATTCTGGCTTTCTTTTTCTCTGGCCATTTTTAAAACATCGTTGGCGCTTCAGGCTTTTCAAGGGCCGATTCGTCCTCAACTTGGTTCATTGCAATTTTTCCCTGTGATTCTTTTTCCTTTCTTTTTTTTGAATTGTTCTTCATCTGTTTCTTTCCAAAAATCAACGAAGGCAATGCTCGCTCCAGTCTCAATGTGTATGAATTGGGAATTGTATGAATTGTTGAGCCAGATCTTTACTGTTGTGCGATCAAAATTAGGAGCAATTCTTGTTAATAGCTTTCCTTCTCGATAATTATTAATTGCTTACTTATGGACTGGTGTTGTCAAAATTTGGGAATTGAGAAGGAGAGTCCCTGAGACAATCCCTTGCCAAGTTGCCATCAAATTGGAAGCACTCTTGCTCATTTCTTTCCTATCCAAGACCCTCTTCGCTTTTGAATTTGGGAATGGCATGACCTCTCCAGCCATTTCAAGAACCATTTCTTGCTATTCAAATTTTTATTGAACAATTTCTTCGACAAATTTCTTGCAATTCTGCTTCAAGAACATCTGTTTCTTTGCAGGAAAGAATACTTTGGGCTGAGTCAGATTTGGGGTGTCAGGAAATGGATCAGTATGAGGTATTGGAGCAGATTGGGAAGGGGTCATTTGGCTCCGCTCTCCTGGTGAGGCACAGGGTTGAGAAGAAGAGGTGAGGCACAGACCTGGTGTATTACAGTCTTGTTCATTCTTGTGCCATGAATGGATTGCTTTCTAAGGATCTTTGCAACATGGTGTTAGTTACTCTCTGAAACATGGCTTGCTTCAGGTACGTCTTGAAGAAGATCCGGCTTGCCCGTCAGACCGACAGGTGCCGCCGATCAGCACACCAAGAGGTTTCCTTAACACGTGCTATCCCCTTTGTGCCGTGTAACATCTTATCATTCAAGTTAGAACGTTAGATTTTTTTTTGGTGAAAAAAGGGTAAACTTTTGATGAAAAATTGGAGACAAATGTACCTTCTTGTAGTACTATTCATTCATTTTTTTTTGTACTATTCTTGTGGTCCTATTTCTGATAAAGAATTTGAATTTGAACATAGAAATGCTTACAGAAAATTGAAACGAGATCAAAAAATTGAACACCCAAATTGTTCAAACTTTTTTGTTATCTTCTAGTGTCTGGTTCCATGGCAGACTGTTCTCCAAAGTTAGGAATGGCATGCCTGTTCTGTTTCTCATGGTCCTGTGCTATTGGCCTGACACACATATGAACCTACATTAATCATGTGCAAAATTCACCGTTTTGTTCATACAGATGGAGCTCATTGCAAAAGTAAGGAACCCTTACATTGTGGAATACAAGGAGTCTTGGGTGGAGAAGGTGAGCATGGTCCCATCTCTCCTTGCTGTGCATTTTGGCTGGGTCCTAAGAGCAATATTTGCTCTTGTAACTTTCCTTGCATGTTTTAGTGGTCCTACTGAAGGATTTGTGTGCTCATCCTTGTTTCAAATGGAATGATTTTGTTGTCATCAGGGTTGCTATGTGTGCATTGTGATTGGTTACTGCGAGGGAGGGGACATGTATGTAACTTGTGAAAGTAAGCTCTGACTTGTACCTGGAACCTGTAATACAATTCTAATTATCTGTTTTCCTTTGTGCAGGTCAGAGGCCATTAAGAAGGCTAACAGTTACCATTTCTCAGAAGAGGTGGTTAACTAGTTCTTAATATGTCTTGTTCTGTAGCTGTACATTCTGCTTACTGAACTTGCCTCCTTGTGTCCATTTTTCTGCATACAGAGACTTTGTATGTGGCTTGTGCAGCTCCTAATGGCACTTGATTACTTGCATGCCAATCATATCCTTCATCGCGATGTGAAGGTTGTTATATTCATAACCTTTATTTGCTCCTTCCAACGAATGAACTCATGCTGCTTACTCATCATATCTTGTAACTGTTCAGTGTTCAAATATATTCCTTACGAAGGACCAAAACATACGGCTTGGTAAGTATCCTCTTGTAAAATTAGATAGGAAAATACCTGTATTATACAGTCCTTCAAATAAATGATGGCAATATCCTTCTGTTTGGAATATGTTGTCTGGAACAGGTGATTTTGGGCTGGCTAAAGTATTGACTTCAGATGATTTAGCTTCATCAGTAAGTTCCTCTTGTTCAACCCTTAGGTGTTTCTCTTTCTAAGTTGCACCTGATTTTGATCTAATGTGTTACTTCTGAAGGTTGTAGGAACTCCCAGTTACATGTGCCCTGAACTTCTTGCTGATATTCCATATGGTTCCAAGTCTGACATATGGTCACTAGGTAAGTGTTCCTTTTTAATATTCAGTTGCATGCCTTGTTCCCAATGTTGCGTAGCCCTCCTAGTTAAACATCTGCAATTTTCAGGCTGCTGCATCTATGAGATGACTGCCCTGAAGCCTACATTCAAAGCATTTGTAAGTAGCTATGATGATACTATAACATGCCATTTTAATTATAGCTGCTCTTGTAAGTTGTAACATAGGATGTTTCACTAATAACTATTCCTATAATTTCACCAAAAGTTGTATCTTAGATGATGATTTCTTTTCTAACAGGATATGCAAGCACTGATAAACAAGATAAACAAGTCAGTTGTCGCTCCTCTACCAACTATATACTCGGGTGCATTGTAAGCCATTACCCCTCATTAACTTATATGAAGTCCTTGTGAAATCTTCATGACAATCATTGAATATAATATCTTTTTGGTTCTATATCTGAAATCTTCATGATATATTTATTTTTCGTCATGCAGTAGGGGACTCATCAAAAGCATGCTCCGTAAAAGTCCAGATCACAGACCAAGTGTATGTGTTTTTTTCGTAGAGTATAATTATTTTAATTTCATATTTTATTAATACTCTAGTTTGTGCACTGATTCATGCATCTCGTTGCCTGATATTGATGTTGTTTTCCAGGCTGCAGAGCTGCTTAAGCATCCGCACCTTCAGCCCTATGTGTTGGAAGTCCAATTGAAGTCGAGTCCTACTCGCAATATGTTCCCAGCTGAACTTCCTACCAGACATGACACAAAGAACATTGCATTTTCTGATGATGAAGATAATGGGAAGCCCAAATACAACAAGAAACATTCATTTAAAATAGAGAGGATTGTAGAACTTGACAAAGCCACTGCTAACCATGGTCCTCGTAGATCTACCAGAATCGCAAAAGATTGTCCAGAATTGCTAAATCAACCAATGGATCAGTTATCAGTCCAAGTTACCAAGAAAATTGTCGATGAAGTGATAAATGATAAGTATTCAAAAGTAATGAGATCCCCTGCACCTACTCCAAGAAGGGCATCATCGACTCCTAGAAGACGACTGGAACATTCAAAGACATTTCATGCTAGAACAGCTCACAAGGAGGTATGAAGTATCTTGAAGTATCTGACCATACAAAATGTTAAAATCTTGTCAATAGACTTAACATCCAGTCATTGTTAAAATTTCAATGCATATTTATTGATATTTCCAGTCCCTAGTCAGTGGACATCACTAACCAACACTTCAAAAAAAAAAAATCAGCCATTGTTCATGAGGAATATTTCACCAAACTTTAGTCCCTCAAAGGAAAGTGACATTTTATTGCCTCCTGCGAAAATCCCATATCTGGTCCAGCAATTACTTCTAGATGCCTTTGTAGGTGCATGTTTGAAGCAATTTTTTACCACTCACTTAGCAGTGCATGTTGGGAGCATTCTGTGTGCTTGAAGAAATATTGTACGTATAAGGTTTTAATCTTCTGTTGTATTGACACAAGCAGACTCCACCGTCAAGGTTGTCAGTGGACCAAACGGGTCAAGCTACACGGCAAGCATCACTCCACCTGCACATGTTCAAAACTCCTGAAAAGCGTCACGGTGCCGACATTCTTACCAGACTGAAATCTCCTGATGTTTCAGTTAACGCGCCTCGAATTGACAGAATTGCTGAATTCCCACTTGCATCCTTCGAAGATCCATTGCATCCCATCATGAAGGTCTCGCCACCATCTATCATTGACCAATCAATCACCAAGGACAAATGCACTTTCCAGGTGCTCCGAAGGGATAGTGAAAACTACATTGACACTCCTGACCTCAACCTGCTTGGTATCGACAATTCACTCAGAAGCTCATCAGATTGGAGGCAGAAAAGGTTCGACACGACATCGTACCAGCAGAGAGCTGAGGCTCTTGAAGGCTTGCTTGAGTTCAGTGCCCAGTTGCTGCAGCAGGAGAGGTTCGAGGAGCTGGGGATCTTGCTGAAGCCTTTTGGACCCGGGAAGGCATCACCAAGAGAGACAGCCATATGGTTGTCAAAGAGCTTCAAAGAAACCGGACTATAAATGTAGGCCTGCAGCTATAATAATTTTGTTTCTTAATAAGCTTCAGGCTACCCTGTACAATTCCAGTTTTGTGATATGTGTTTTTTCCGTGATCTGGTATATGTGGAGTATTAATTCCATTTGCTCAATTAAACTGGTATTTGCGATCATTCTCTTCTTCCTGTAAACTGTAGCAGCATATCAACTTCTTCGGTCACTCGGTCACTCAAATGAGAATACCTTTGAATATTGATGTCTGTAAAATAGTATTCCAAAACAATCTGGACCAAAATTTTGACATTTGGAGAAAAACCAATTCTTCAGTGTAGTTTGACAGCATATATTATATCTCGTGAGATTTTGCTGATCTCTTGCAGTCTTGCACGATCCCATGGATGGGCAGTTAACATTTCCTCCAAAACCAAAAGGCCACCGCTTTTCACAACTACACCAAAGTTGTGACCTGGTCTACCTCTGAACTGGCCCTTGTACTAGACTCTTTTGCTAATTTGCCGGCTTGAGAATGGAGATCATGTCATTGTCAGGTAATGGCTTGCTTACCTGTGTTTTCTAGGAAAAACATGTATTTGCATGTGCGTTGCTACCCTTTCTGTTACTACTGACCAGGGTTCAAAAACCGGCAGTTACCGGGCGGTAATCGCTGGTTATCAGTTTTACAGGTGGGGACTGGTAACCAAAAGAACCTGCCGAATTCAAATTTTTGTTTTTTGAATTTTGACCGGTTTTTCCGGTTATCGGCCGGTTTTTTCGGTTACTAGACGTTTTTCCGGTTACCAGTTTCAAAACAGTCCAAATTTAAATTTTAGTTTTTTTAAGTTTGATCGGTTTTTTTGGCTGGTTTTCCGATTACCGGTCGTTACCGTTGCCAATCGTTGGGCGGGTTTTCTCTCAGTTTTGAGATTTGTATCCTTGCTACTGACAGCATAAACATCAGAAGACCCTTCTTTCAACTCTTAGCTTCATTATCTATGCCTAGCTTGCCGTTCAATTCAAGCTGCGAGGTTACTTGACCAGTAAATCTGATTACACCGTCGGATTTTTCAGTATCCAAACACCTTTGTTAGAACACAAAATTCATGGTCTTCATATGAGTATATGATACTAAGGAGTTGACAATTTTACATTTAAGGTTTACTGCTGAATGCTCAGTAGCACTGGAAATCATATTGTCAAAGACAATGCTCAGTTGCACTGATCCCTTCCCAACTCAGGTTACACAACGACGAGGTGAAAAGTAAATTTTCTGTTTCAAAAAACATAACATGGAGACACTGGAACAAGTTTGCTTAGAGTGGCACACAGACTGATTGTAATACCACTAAAAAAAGTAAAAGGGAAGAAATACATGTAATGAAAACAATCCAAAAGAGAATAAAGGAAATTAAGTAGAGTTTTGCCATCAGACCCATCGGCTTTTAGAATGCCGAATAAAAATAGCGCTCACTGAGGTTCTCAGACCGTTCTGAGACAGTGGACGGTTGGCACCGTCTCACGTTTGGGTTCATATCATCCAGTGGAAAATTCCATTCTTACTTTTTACCGACTTACCTTGCATAGTAGAAAAGCCTTTAATCAAAGCAGAACCCATCCTTAGACCAAAATGCCCTTAAGGCAATCAGCCACAAGAGGAGGGATGAGGCAAGGGCAGTTTGGGTAGTGCACTAAGCCAGCGGAGAGAGAACTAGCCAACCATGCCTTTAAGCAAAACCAGCACAAACCTCAATCCCACTTCACCTCTCCACAGAAAGCTAGCCACAACCGAACCAAGGCAAAGGCAAGAAGCCAAGCCATTCTACTCTCGTCTTACTTCCCTTCGGCCAACAACAGAGCAAATCCATGAGAGCAAAGCCAGAGCCTTGCTTGGCTACTAATAGAACCAAGCCAAGCAACATTTCCCTATTCCTTCCTCAACCGAGAGCAAGCCAGCCGAGAGGAAGAGAAGAGGAAGAGGGAGCAAGGAGTCAACGAGGCCCAAACGAACCGAACGCGGTCGTCCTCGTCGTCGTCCACGAACCTTGCCTTCCTCAACTTGGCAGCAAGCCAACGCTAAGCCTCCATTCTTCCCGCAATGCATTGGCGGCGAGCCCGTAGCACCGTCGTGCGCCCTTGGATGGCAGTGCATGCTCCCCGGCGCATGCACTCCACCAAGTCCCAACATGGTGGCCACCTTGAGCCTTCCTAGTGTGTTCTCAAGACTAGATCAAGGCAAAGGGAGTAGCTAAATCAAAAGCACAAAAGTAAAGAGGGGGGAAGAGTGAACCAGTGATGCCCAGAGCTCGTGGTGGTGGCGGTTGGAGGCGTAATGGCCGGAGGTTGGTGAGCCCTTGGCCGGCTGCATACCGCGGCCAGAGAGCCCAAGGGAGGTGGCAATGCCGGTCTGGGTGGCCAGCGGTTAGCATAGCGACCGGGAGGCCGAGATCGAGGGGGATGCGGCAGGGGACCGACAGCCAGTGGTTGATGGCCGCACCCCAGATCCAATTGGCAAAGAGGAGAGAGAGGAAGAGTGATAGAGAGTGAGGGGGAGATGGGGAAAGGTTGGGGAAAGGTTGGGGACGAGGGAGGAGCCGCCGCCGGCAAGCTTTGAGCCGACGATGCCTGAGCTCGGCCGTGCGCCGCTGCATCGCTTAGGAGAAGCCAGGTTTTTCGGTCGAATGAAGAGAGAGAGAGAGAGAGGGTGTTAGAGAGAGGAGGGGAGTGGGATGTTCGGCTGAATCAGGTGAAGGAGAGAGAGAAAGAAAAGAGAAAGAGAGAAGAAAGGGGAAAAAGAAAGAAAAGAAAAAGGGAGAAAAAGAAAAGAAAAATGGAGGTTTGGTCCCTACGCGACGGATCCTTAACCCCGTGCGTTTTATGCCAGAGTCGGGTTATGCGCGTAGAGTCGTCGTTGCTCGATTAAGCTCTGGATTTGATATGATGTGTTGAGTCGGGTTAATGTTTGGACAAGTAGAGGTCCCGGGTTGAAGCTGTCCACGCATCGTCTCCAAGACTAACCAGGCAAGTGCATGGTAAAGCAGTAAATTTAGGTAATGTTTGCTGCTAGTTGAATGTTGAGGCATTGCTTACCGTGATACGGTAAGTTAATTATTTCTGATTGCATGATGAGGAATGATGAATAACGTTTGTTGAGACATGATATGTTGATATGTATAAATGGAGGACTTGCATTGTATGCATGTCAAGAAAAAAGATAGTGTTGTGGTATCATTGGTCCACTTTGTGTGGATGCTCTACGGGGGTGGAGATTGAGGTCCCCGTATGAAAATGACGGGCTATTGTAGTCCCCGTATGAAAAGGATGAGCTTGTGATCCCCGCATGGAAGCAGGGCAGGCCTGGGTGGGCATCGACGGGTGCTCGCTCTACTATACCGATATAGGCTAAAGAAATAAGAGAGAAGTACATGTGCATATGCAATTGCATCATGATAGAGAACGGGTGCAAATACATAATTATTGGTTGATGAGAACTTAAAGAAATTAAATGGAAACAAGTGGTTATTGAAATTGTGATGGTTATGAACTGATTCGTGAACTTATTATTTATTGTTTTACTTTGTACTTACTGATTCTTTGGACTTACCTTTACTTTGTCTTTTTTTCGGTGACCGTTGAGGACGTCATGCACGGGCGAGAGTAACACATGAATAACTTCATGTACTAGCAGCACTTCACATATCAGCTTTTGGGTAGCATGTTAAACTCCACTAGTATGCTAAAATAGTTGCTTAAAATGAGATGTTATAAATGGATTGTTGCTTTATGAATAAAGTAGAGTTTGATTAAAATGATTAGCAGTTAAAAAGATAAAAGTATATAATGGTGGTAGCATTCCAAACTTAGAGAATAGACGGGGTGTTACACTGATGGACAGCATGCTCTTCTCAGTTTTATCAGCTAACATACATCAACAGTTGTCTGCATCTAGATATTTCTTGCCAGTTTTGCAAGATGGACGAAAGTACTCTTAAATACATCATGTGTTAAATGCCTCACTTTATTTTCCAAGTTATGCATATAGGATGAAGGATTGGCAGGACAGTCTTCCAGTTCTTAAAAGCAGGATTTCAATTTTCTGGTTCTTAAGAGCAGCATTTTGCTTGGTGCATTCCATTGTCCATTATATTGCTCAGTTGGGTTGCATCCTGATTTATCTGACATACATGCAAGGAGCCCAGGTTCATTCAAAATCTTGCAGTGCATGGGATTTGGAAGATTATTGCTCCGACAGCTCCCTCTTTGGAACTTGATTGCATGAAAACATATCAGAATTGCACAAATATTACTTGTGTATGTCAACACAAGTTTCAACCATGTAAAGCGGTTTTTGTCTGACAATAGACAATACTCCCAAGGACCAACCTAAAGGAATGAGAACCAACGAAACACTGAGGAAAATATATTTATTAAAGCATCTTATCGCCTGCTTTTACACCAATAACTTATACATTGAAAAGTTGTAAATTCAACACACCAACAACAACTAAACCGAAAACTCACTTTGTTTTGACACTGACACCGTCTGTTCCAGCAATGATCACTGAACTTGTCATGTCCAAGAACAGCCCATGCTCAACAACTCCTTCCAAAGCTGAGATCTCCTTTCCGGCGGCCAATGCATCCTTGATTGGTGTCTTGAAGTATAAATCAACAATGTAGTTTGAGTTATCAGTAACATAGGGCTTGCCATTGTCATCCAATCGCAGCTTTGCCTCGCATCCTTCTTCATTAAATAGACCCTGCAATCTTACTTGATTGTACTTCCAGCAGAACTGCACAACTTCCACTGGCATGGCTAAACCGCTGCCTCCCAATCCAGTAACTAGTTTTGTCTCATCAACAACAACAATGAACTTGTCTGATGCAGCCTCAACCATCTTCTCCCGGAGAAGGGCACCACCCCGCCCTTTCACAAGGTTAAGGTCTGGATCAACCTGTTACCACAGAGAAGGTGGTTAGTCATAAAATAGCTGCTTGCAAACATCAGGCAATCACACCAGGGGCAAAATTCCCAAATCTTGCTATAATACAACATACCACAAAAATGATTAAAAAAATACTCACCATGAAGCTGTTGTATGCAAGCAGAATTTGTCATGATGTAATCCTGTTAATTTATCATCACTGTTTTGAAGCGCTAGATTACTGGTTAGTTACTTAATGCAACCTATAACAGAGGTCAACCTACTAAGTGAGTACCATTTAAGGGTCCATTTCAGATATAAACCTTTGGAAGTAAAAAATGAGAGCAGTGACTAAGGTTGCACGCGGCACTACATAAATCTTTGGAAGTAAAAAAAAGTACTAGTAACAGCTTCTGCAAGGTTGATGAGGGGGAAAAATGAAAAAAAAAATTACACACCAGGGCTGCGAGTGGCATGCTACGGGACTTCTCTACGAATTACAGTTCTTCTCGGAGCATAATCACTATACTGATACACAAGCTAAAACGTCAGTTCCCTTCACAACCTCTAAGAATGAGCTAATGCTCCTCGTTCTACGACAGTCACCATTAAATCCCACAAGCATGATCTTATGTGCAGATCACAGCACCAGCAAATTGAAAAAGGCAAGGAATAAAACTAAAAGTGTTTCATTTTTTGTCCTACTTTCTTCCCAAAGCTACCACAATCCAAAGAATCATCAAAATTTCGTCTTTTTCTTGAGAGAAAAAGATACCTAGATAAAGACCAAAAGTCTCATATTTCCTCCATGAATAGACTAACATATCTTTCATGCAAGAACAGCAACAGGATAAGGAATCAAGTCAAACCTTCCATTTCAAAAGCTCATAGGACGGCAATTCTAGCTAGGTGGAGTAGTAACTACGAATGATCAATCCACAAGAGCTGATTTTTTTTATTCTAAACTTAGTTCCCCAGAAACAATGGAAGATTTATGTGTAAAGAAAAAGACGCAATGAGGCAGGACGGAGGACCTCGTCGGCGCCGTCGATGGCGAGGTCGATGCGTGGGTGGTCGTCGAGCGTTGAGAGCGGTATGCCGAGTGACTGCGCCTGCTCGAAGGTGCGCTTGGACGTGGGCACGCCGACGATGCCGGACAGCTTGCCGGCGGCGACGAGCGCCCCGATCTCGGCGACGGCGAAGGCGGCCGTGGACCCCGTCCCGAGCCCCAGCACCATCCCGCTCTGCACCTGCTCGACCGCACGCACCGCCGCGAGCCGCTTGAGGTCGTCCTGCGTCAGCGCCGCCGCCGCCGGCGCGGACTGCGCGCGGATGACGGCGAAGCGCCCGTGGCCACGGCGCGCGCTGTGGAGCGCGGCGGCAGGTTGGAAGCGGACCGAGATGGCGGCGGCTGCGGCCATGGGGTAGGTGAGTGGTGGGAGTTCTTGGAGGTCAATGAGGGGATGGGGAGCCGGTGGTGGAGGTGGGAAGGAGATGGAGATGATGGTGGCCAGGGTAGGGTTGGGGGTTGGTGGCGACTTGCCCGCTCCAAACGGCTGGATTCTTAATTTTGTTTTTCTTTATTTTTTTGCTTTTTTATTATTTCTTTTCTTCTTTATTTCTTTATATTGTCTGATATAACTTTTTTATCTTTTAAAATTTAATTATTTAAAAAAGCTAACCAACGTTACATGTCAAAAATTAAAATAAATCAAAAACCACGACTTATAAGCCACGTTAAGCAGAGCCGATATTCTTTAGTTTTCTTATTCTTGTCAAAAGGACATTCAATTGCTGTTCACCTATTTGTTAAAAAAGAAACCAGTAATACTATACTTTCTTGCATAATATTTACATGCTATACTTTTATCTTCCCCTTCGAGTTAAGGTAACCTAGACTACACTTGGAAGTAGGCAAAGTTGATTAGAGCAACTCCAGCAGGGCCCCTACTTGAGCCCTTATCCTACTTTTGAGGGCCGAGGGGCAAAAAACTCACTCCAGCAGGGCCCCTACTTGAGCCCTCAAAAGTAGGGGGCCCTCAAATCTCCCCCTCGAGCCCTCATTCCTGGGGGGTCTGGAGGGAGCCCCTACTTTTGAGGGCTCAAGTAGGGGCCCTGCTGGAGTGAGTTTTTTGCCCCTCGGCCCTCAAAAGTAAGATGAGGATGAGGGTGGGTCCTATGTGTCATCCCCTCTAAGAATGAATTTGAGGGTCCTGTTTTGAGGGCTCCTGCTGGAGTGTAGCCCAAAAAACAGAGCCCTCAAAAGTAAGGAGAGCCCTCAAATAAAAAGTAGGGGCCCTGTTTTGAGGGCTACTGCTGGAGTTGCTCTTAGCACGTAAAAATTTTGTACGGCATTTGGAAATCCTAGCCCAGGTTGAACCACAAGTGTCTCCATAAGTTTGAGTCGGCGTGGTGCTAGGCTGCTAGCTAGCCCTCGAGCTGGGCAATCCGTTCTTGCCTTTTCCACACGAACGTTTTCTCTCTCACTTTTAATTTATAGTTTATAATTTATATTATAGTAATTGACTTTTAAATATAGTATCTCTTTTCCACACGAGTGACCTATAAGTATATGGTCTCGTTTTCTTTCCCACTTTTAGTTTATAGCTTACTAATTTATATTATAGTAATTAACTTTTAAATAGAGTATCTTTTCAAATTATCTTGATCTTTGAGCGAAATAAAATGGCTATAACCTAACCGCAAGAAGCACGGCTGCACTTTAAATCCTTGGAAATATGAAATTCTAAAAATTTGTGACGCGTCTCGATGTTATTTTTCTATGTTCTATTTGAATGTTGATCGGGTTTGGATTCTAGAAACAATTGTTAAAATAAAAACTTAAATAAAATCAAGGCATTATAAAATACAAATCAAAATAAAGATTTGAACCCAAATTTACCGATCACAAAATTCAACAAAAATTCGAATTATAAATTTATTCTAAAAAGAAATAAAAATTAGCGAATGTCGTTTGGGCCAAAACTCTAGCAGCATAGCCCACCCCTTTTATTTTTGTCCCTTGCTTCCCGGTCCACCGGCGCTCGGCCTGTCTAGCTTTCCTTCCTGTCCCGACCCTTACACTCGTTCCCTTCCACACGCCAGCTACGCCACACCCCACCGCCTATGGCCATGTTGCTATCTTGTGCTCATGTCATGGTTGTCCTCGCACCAGTGTAGCCACGCCACCGTCCCGTCAATGCCATCCTTACCCGATCGTAGCAACGTGCGACCCGCTCTCGTCCGCGCCACGTCGCCACTCCATTGCCAACACCCTCCACTGCAGTTGCGCCACTGTGCACAGTAGTAGCTCGTGCTTTGTCTCGTCTCTCTCGCGTCATCTCATCGTCGCCTTCTCACAAGAAATCACGCCTCACCTTGTCCTACTTGAGCAATAGTCGAGCGCCATATCGAGCTTGCCTCCACCTCCACTTCATTCCCCTATCTTCCCCTTCTTCCTCACGCACCAGAGTGAAGAAGAGAGTTCGAGGTGCCACCTACTTTGTTTCACCTGTCGCGCTCCGCCAAGGTTGCGTCGCCACTTCGGTGAGCTCCAACCGGAACCACCAAACCCTAGCAACCATCACATACTTAGTGGATACAATCACTTACAAATATGAAACCAGTAACTCACACATAAATGGGTTTTACACTTACACACATTTGCATGCTTTTCAAAACGTGACTTCCATATGGCTCCGATAACTCGATAAGACACTCCATGATCCAAGGCGTGACCTAAACCTCTTAGGTCGTTGTCGCGCTATTGCAAAATGTCTCTCCACCCGGTGTTAGATAATTTTCTTAATTGCCATCCACCAGTCTTCACGATACTTCTCCATGAAGCAATCTCCACTCGAAGTCTGTGATGCTCAATGACTCGCTACCAAGATCGTACGTCTTCTTCGAGGATCGTCATCACTTGAAACACTCAAGTTCAATAGCACACCGCATGCATACACTTGCCTCATCATAATTCTTGTCTTTCTCCTATTCTTCTTTGCTTGAGATGGTGGTCTATCCATACTTACGCGACACGTCATGGCCTCAGGTCACCTTCTCTAGCCTCAGTCTTATTATTGACCGCAAAAATCACAAAACACCCTGCACATCAAAGAACAAGCAACATACTGAGCACAAGCGACATGCACTTGACTCTCATCAACATAATCGATGCAAAAATGCACCACTTGACACCCATATTAAGATTCTCACAATGCATAGAATTCAGCCATAACTAACACTTATATGGACTTTCGCCATGACTAACACCTTATTTAATATCCTGGCTTTTAGAGTCTTTTTGAAGCTTTTAAAATAAAAATAACTATTTGTATTTTTCTTGAATTAATTAAAGCTTAATTTGAATTTTCATAAATTAAAAGTTTTAATGTGAATAAAATAAACTTCAATTGATTCAAAACCTGTTTTATTTGGGTTTCATGTGTTGCAAGAAATTTTCTATATTTTCTTGGATTTTTGGAGTATATGTGCTATTTGTTTGAGCTCAATTAAATTTATTTCCTTTTCTGAAATAAAAAACTATAGAAATCCCTAAAACCATTTTCGCCCAAACCCCTATATTTTGGCCCATTTCTTTTTCTCCATGGCCCAACTCCACTCAACCCATTTCCTCTCCCGTGTGCTAGCCCGATCCACGTGGCCTACTTTGCCGTAGCCATTTCGCTTGCTACACATCGCCTATCCGCGTGTCATCCTTGCGCCATCACTGGCCGCTCGATCCCACTTGTCAGAGCCACTGTTCATCTTCTTCACGGCACCATCTCTATTGCTAATTTGGACTCACTGTTGCCTCGTGTTTTCTCTTTGGACTCCATGCTGCAATCGTCTTGGCTTGCGTGCCCATCGGGTAGAAGGTGCAGCCAACCCCTCGTTTCTCACACCCCGAGCCATCTTAACACTCTATCCTTTGTGCTAAAGCTGTGTTGACTCGCCTTCGTCGGAGTCAACTCATGCTCCCGTTGAAGTTCCGTGCCCGTTGGACTTCTTTGCCCAAGAGCTATCACCGGAGTTCCCATCACTCCGCCGTCTCGACAAGCTATTGAGAGCCACACCACTGCCATCGTTCCGTCGCTGGTGAGTCCTTCCATCGTGCACCCATCCACTCCGCTGACTTGACCTCGTCGTCGGTCGCTCGCCTCGCACAGCTCGCCCACACCCATGTGTTCCCACATGTCGCCTCGGTTCGCTCACCGCTGATGTCAGCACGCGTGTTAGCACTGACGCTAGCATAGCCGTGTCACCATCCATAGTCCTTCGTGGACATGGTCCATCATGAGTTGTGTCTCTGTCTTGTGGGCCCCATATGTTATCCACCGATCTTACAGATCGAGTCTACCGTAGACCCAAAACTAGTCCATGGACTTAGTTCATAGACTATGACCCCTTTAGAAATATAATTTGGCAAAAAATCCAAAAACCATTACTGATGTCATAAATCCAATTTAGTTAGAAAAATAAATCTAGAAAATCTAGAAAAAGCTAGAATAGTGTTTCTATTTCTTAGATTTAAACCTTCCTAGAGCTCGTTCTCCTCCGTCCAAACTTCGATTAACCCGATTCTTCTCCATAAATTCATATAAAATTGAGATCTATATTTTGATTCTAGTTTTGTTATTTTTGTATTTAGTTGAATTTATTTGTGTTTCGTTCACTCTCTTTCTCGTTAGATAACATATTCAAGGGAGCAGAAGCAGAAACGAAAGATCATGAATTGGTAACTAAGCAAAGCCAAGGCAAGTTATGGCCTTTGATAATATTAAACCTACTATTTTAAATTTTATTATTATTTTATTTTAAATTATTCTGCATTGCTAATTTATTACAAAACGTTTGTACTTAATAGTTATTAACCAATTTGATTAATTCCTCCTTGGATAATTTGAATGTCATAATTCTATTATCACCATAAAACGATTAATTATGTAGTGATACAATATTATTATCCACTTGAATTGTACGTCTATTATGCTTAGCTATACTTATTGTTACGTTAGACTCATCATCACATGTTGATCAATTAGTTAATTTTGACTTAATGGGATATTGAATTGTGGTTGTAGTCACAGTTATAAAATTTATGTATCATAACATAAATGGTGTCATTGGTCTTGGTTAAACCAAAATGGTTTTCACTTAGGCAAGTGATCATGCAGTAAAGTGGGTGTTAGTAGCACATTGGGATGTGGATGTCTCACCTGAGTAACGATTAAGGACTTAACTTTGTGTACCATTGATCTGAGTCTTACTGTACAACCACAAGTTTAGTATGGGATGGACCTAGCTAATTAATTTGTGATATTTCAACCTTGATTTCATCATTGAGATGATGTGGATGGTTAGTTCATTTTTTGTAACCTTCCACGTGGTGCAAGAGGGGGTTTTGCTGATTAGGTTATCAGCCTACTCGACAGTGAACCTTAGCAGGTGGGATCAGTTTGAGATTAAGCATTATAACGGCCTTGCCATGATCTCTCCGTCGCACACCTAAGGAAATGTGCTAATCGTGTGGCAATATGAGATAATCGTGTCTTATGGGTAATGCTGTGCAACCTCTATAGAGTATAAAATTATTCGAATAGCCATATCCCTAGTTATGAACAATGCTCAGTGACTTCATACGAGGGGTGGAATTTCATAAAACTTGGGTTTGGTTGGTTTGGGAAGTGAACGGACAGTTCACTTGTAGCTTATTCAATTCCTTTGAATTATTTATTTAATAATCGATTTCAATGTGCATTTCAATCTATTTATTGTATTTACTCTAAATTATTATTTTCTGTAAAATAACCATTTAGCCATCACTTCATAAGCCTCCCATAATTATATTGCATCTTGTTACAAATGACTTGCTGAGTACTCTGTGCACTCTTGGCTATATCCTTTGTTGCTTAGTTGTTGAGGAAGAACTATATTAGCCAGAGGTTTTTGAATAAGGGTTCTTTGATGACTTCTTGAATTAGGACTTTGCTTCCCAGTTGATTACCTATGGCATGTCGAATGGCTACTACACTTATCGTTGTTTTTCACTTCTAGTTTTGTTACACATTGGAGGCTATTATTTGTAATCTTGGCCATAAGGTAGCTACTCTCAAAATCAATAATATTGAAGTTTTTTTAATTAATCATGATCATGTTCAATATTTTATCTATGTTTCCACTGTATTCACTAGTGTGATGCTGAACTGATACAAAATATATAGAGAGTCTGGATTTGTAAATTCAGGTCTCGATAAAGATGGTATCAGAGCTATATCGACTGTAGGATAAAGCCATAATTAGAAAGGTCGATTTACCAAAATCCTCAAAATCTATTTTCTAAATCAAATCAACCAAATGTATATCTAGCAATTCTCTATCTTTCCTTATTCTTAAAGTTCTTGCTCTTCACCTTCTTTGAAATTTGATTTTTAGTTCTTATATTGACTTCTTATCCTTATAATGCCATAGATGTCTCAAGTTGGCCATAACCAAAGTAAGGTTGGTCTGGAGTTTTTTGAGATTTGTTGTAAAGTTTTGGATCAAATAGGCAACCAATTTATTTCACTAAGGATGAGACAACAATGAGCCAATGCATTGGATTCAGGACAAGACTGTACTTTACTACAAGGATTGGGAGCCAAGTTCTTCATCATAGTTTGACGTACTACAGTGCTCATGAAGACCTATGTGTGCATGGAGCCGCACATAAAGCTATTCAACGTATTTGCAAGCTATACACAATTGGTTTATCTAAGCTCATTCAGAAGTTTGAAGAGCAATATGCAACATTGTCCAGCACCTCGAAGATGATATGGAGCGGTATATAGACAATAATCATCTCTACTTTGTACATGCTCTTAGATATCCAACATATAATCAATGGATTCTTATTAACCAATAAAGAGTAGATACAGTGATTATGGAACTCCAAAGACCTCTCAAGACAGTTCCGGAGAGGAAGTGCTGGACTGCAATATCCAAATCCTGTGTGTAATTGTAATTGTTTCGAAGGGTGAGGATAGAAATTCTCCTATATCGTGGGTTGGTCTTACGCTCGTGCTGACTGTGCTGAAAGAAAAAGAAAAAGAAGGTGAAAAAAACACCATCTATCGCCGCCTCACTCGCGTCCCTCCCCCTCCGCCGTCGCCGGCGCAACCGCCTCCCGCCGTCGTCCCTCCCTCCCCCGCCCCTCCTCCACGGTCCCGCTCGAGTGCTTCGCGTCGCGTCTCCAGAGACCCACTCCTCCTCCTAGTTCGGTGCCTCCCGCACTCGCAAAACCCTAAACCCTGGGAGCGAAGCTTCGAGGCCACAGTTCGTAGCTCTTGGCGGCAATGGCGAAGGTCCCTCCCGGTGAGTGGGTCCCCCACGTCGAGGCCTTCGTCGACGTCACCCGGCCCCCCGCTCAACATGTACGGCCCCCTCCCTTTTGTTCTCTCCTCGATTGGATTGCTTCAATTCGGTTTGGTTTAGATAATTCGGTTGAACAAGCTGTACTATGAGGTTGTCTTGCCAATTGTTATTGATGGAAGAAAGCTTAGGATTCTGCAAGTCTAGTGCAACTTGATGGAAAATAGCTAATGGACTAGTACATAAGCCTGACATAGCTTTCAAAGTACAGCAACTTTCAGTTTGTGTATAATTCTAACGCAATTTGGTATGGAACTGACACTAGGTTAATACTGCACATTGGATGAATGCTACTATTGGCTAGCTTAACGTGTTGGATAGATGCTACTCTTTGTTGGACTAGTTTGTTGTGGATGCTAATGTTGTGATAATGTGCCTGTGCAACAGTCTACCAGTGTAGATGCGCTTGCGGCCCTGGTGAACAAGGACAAGCTGACACTATTCGATTTGGTATGTCCCAGTCACCCAGATATCATTTCTTACCGTGTTTTGGTCATAATAGAACATGATTTGGGAAACGAGGTTAATTTTTTATGTATCTCATTTGTGATTTTGTTCAGGTGTCCAAGATGGAGATGTACTTGACGACGACAGACCACATTGTTAGATCAAGAGGTTTCTTTCTCTCTTTGTTTTCTTTTGGTTATTTTTCATGTTATATTTGTCTTATTTTTTTAGAAACAATCAACTAATGCAAGTAAAAGTTAGAACTTGCTTTGTCGGTTATATAGGAGATATGGTCTATGCCAAGTTTTAAGGTGCTAGAGCTTCTCTGCATTGTTAGCAAAGTTCCAGAAGATGCATAAGTCCACTTTTTTGCACATTTCTTCCTTCAGTTCAAAAAATCCCAACTCTTATTTTACAAAACACAGCGATACACATACACATGCATGCATGTCCACACACTGGTTGCCAGTAGAAACTGAAAAAGGGGAAGAAAAAGGTAGTATGTCACTTTATTGGATCAATGATTACAGTTTTAAAAAATGCGAATATTATTTTTTCATTGTCTGATCTGCCAAACTTCTCTCTCTTGGCATCTTTTCCTGATAGATTTAAGTTGAACCTCATAAGCCTCTATTGGCACATACATATTGTTTATCAATGATTCACTTTTATTTGTTTTGCAGGAATCTTGCTTCTGGGGGAAATCTTGTCTCAAATTTCATGTAAACAGTTAGATGCCAATGCCATCACAACACTGTCAGATTTCTTTATATCAAGATTGGTAAGTTTGACTATGTGCGTCATGGTTATTTCTTCAAAATACTGTCCTAGCACTTCACAGTTACTAGGACAAAAGAAAAGGACCCATTTGATGTGTTACTTTTTGTTGAACTACACTCTATGTACGACCACAGTTTCTCAAACAAAAGTCCGATGGGTTCTCCTTTTGCACCTGAATTAAATTAGCAAATGTTACCTTCTGGTCTTGTGACTTTCTTATTGTAACATGGAGCGAGGTCAAACACCTGGGACATCAGACTAGGGAAGCTAATGGGTGTAGTCATGTAGACTACTAGACTTATCCAATATCTTAGACTGAAGCCTTTTTGGGGCAAATTAATTAGGACAGTATATTTTTTATTTGACTAGGCTTGCTTTGCCTTCACATTCTAAAAAAACAATTAAAAGTATTTACAGTGGCCAGATCTTTGATTTCAAGTTGTTAACCCTTGAGCCTTGACAAGAATCATCACCATCATTTTGGGGGTTTCTAGCAAATGCTAAGTGCGGAGGTTTCTGATTTATGAACTTATGATTATTTTGTATGTTACATACAATAAAAATTTAAGTCTCTGTTGGAATGTTGCATGTCAGAGTGAACCCATCTCTTGTGTGCTGTTAAGTATCATCAGAGAAATGGTCAGTGGCTGGTTTTGACATAATTGAAACTTTATATCTCAATGGGATGCAATAAACCCACCCAAGTATACCATTGTTTACCTAGCAGGCTGCGGACTATTGATGTAACTTCTTCAATTTGACATCTCCAAACCACTGACGACTTTAGAATTTAGGTAGCAAATGAGCAGTTTATCCAGCCTTTTCATTTGAGTAAAGGAAAAAGGTTAGCCTAGGTATCTGAGCTTGGGCCTAGATTAGACATAGTCTTTAGTAATTTAGTTTCATTTTTAGTTTTGCATCCTATTTTTTTGTCTGAAGAAATTTAGTGAAGCAAATTGGTATGCAGAAGATCCATAACTCCTGTTGAACTGTAATTTTTGTTTATGCTATGTTTTGGCTACTAACTGTCTTTACCTTATGGTGGCCATGTTTTATTATCGGTATTCATGCTTTTTTGCATATCAGTCAGATTGGCAAGCACTACGGGGAGCACTTGTTGGATGCTTGGCTCTGTTGCACAGAAAACAAACTGTTGGTATCATCGTGATTTCTGATGTCAAAAGACTTGTTGAGTCTTTCTTACAAAATGTTCAAGTACAGTCACTTGCAGCTGCGGACCGCAAGGTTGGTTTGAATCTTTAGTGCAAAGATGCTTAAGTAAGGTTAGATCTTAATCTAATCTATTGATATCTTTTTCATCTTTCTATTTTCTTTCCAGCTATGCTTTCAAGTTCTGAGCTGTATACTGGATCACTACCCGGAAGCTGCCAAAACAATGGTATGGTGCCTACGCAATGTTTGGACAACGCTGGATTACTGCCATCATGTCATAACTATTTTCGTTACAATCATATGGAAACAAGAATGCATTTATTAATCCTCTGTTCATAAGCTATCTAACCGTTACAGCAGCATTGTTCTTTATATGTTCTAGCAAGCATATAGTACTTCTTCTATTCTCAAATGCTTGGCACTACCAAATCACTCATATCAGTGTGATCATGCTTTGGATATAAAATGTGACAGCCCTCCAATAATATCGCAAGCATAAACAACAAGGTAGTAAAGTGAGGGAGAGGTAGAGTTAACACTTAACAGGGGTAGTTTGGAAGTATACCTTGGGAACAGGTAAGTGCCTAGTATTTGTGAACAAAATTTTTGGTCAAAGGTGCCAAGTATTCAAGAGAAGAGGGGGTATATTCATTACTGAGCCTCTGACTTGGACGCTCAATTTCTATTTCATTGTTAGTCTGCTTGTAAGTTCTTTTGCCCTTAGATTTATACAAAGATGAGTACATAACAACACAAGTTCAATCGGTATGTCTAGGGTGATGAACTGCTGTATGGGATCTGTGAAGCAATTGACGAAGAAAAGGACCCAGAATGCCTGAAGCTTTCCTTTCATTTAGTGGAAGTTGTCATGAAGCTATTTCCAGATCCGCCTGGTTTGGCAGCACAATTTGCAAGCGATGTTTTTGAGATTCTGAGCAAATATTTTCCTGTCTACTTCACACATGTATGTTAATTGACCATTTTGACTTTCAAGGCATTTTTATTTATTTTATCCTTCTGTTACTTAGTAGTTGTTCTTGACCTTCCTTTATCTGAAGTGGCATCATGACTATTTGCATAATCTATATATGCAGGGAGCGGGTGATGATTTAGATGCTACAAGGGATGACCTTTCTAGGGCACTGATGGTATGAATATAGTATTTCACCTGCTGCATGATTTCAGAGAATGTTTGATTTTTTGAACTAAAAATATGTGTTAGTGTTACTAATTGATTCTGAAATGTAGTAATTGAAGTTTTTTGTTACTAGATCTGCTTATCATGCTTGTAAATGAAGGAAGGGTTCCTGTTAATGCATTTTCTTGGCTAACAATCTGTTTAAATCTTTACAGCATGCCTTTTGTTCAATCCCGTATTTTGAGCCCTTTGCCATTCCCTTGCTTCTAGATAAACTTTCTTCCTCTCTTCCATTAGCAAAGGTCAGCAGTATAACTTACTTTATTGCTTCTGCTTCAACAATTTAAGAAAGTGAACAGCCTCCCGATTTTCTGCTGAAAAATCCACTTTGATTTTATTTACAGCTTGATTCTTTAAAATATCTGGATAATTGCATCCGCTGCTATGGAGCTGATAGAATGGTTAGACATGCAACATCTATTTGGTTTAAGTTGAAAGAAGTGATTTTTAGCCTTTCTCCAGACCAACTGTCATCAACATCAGGGTCACCTAAAGATGCAGAGAAGAATAAGAACCAAATAGTGTCAGAAGCTCTAAATTGTTTGAAGACTGCTATCACGTATATGATTTCTTCAGATAAAGATCTTTTCATCAATTTGATCTTGTTTGATGAGGATATTGTGAATAACATCCATTCTATAGCAAGTGAAGAGAAGTCCATTTGGAGTTCATTGCAAAACCTCGTTCAACTACATGCTCTTGGAAGTGTTATTTCTATTCTTGCTGAATCATCTACATATTTCTGCACTAGAGTTCTTCAAGCGCATTTTACACGCTTGGTGGATATTTTGGGAACCTCAGCTGGTTATGAATCTCAACACTTGAATACTTGTAATGGATCATCTCCTGCTTCTATTAACTATGGTGCACTCTATTTATCTGTTCAAATGCTTTCATCCTGTCGAGAAGTGGCTTTGGCCTATCGAGAAGACTATGCTTCAGTTAAATCAGCAAAGGAGTCATGGTGGTTTATCTTAGAGAAAAAATTGGATCCATTAATCCATCTTCTTGGATTATTATTGACTATCAATTCTCAATCTATCCAGTCAGCGGTCAGACAAGAATATGTTTCATGTGCTGGTATGTTGAAGTCTTAAATATGATTTACCTGGTGCCACATTTTGTGAGACAACATGTACCTGTTAGGTGTTGTCACATTTACCCAAACTCTGTTGATCCATGCATGTAGACTTGCTTCAGATAGCTCCTTATTGCAAATGTGGTGCAGCAAGTTTGTAATACATATGGTGTCCATATCTGTGCCCTCCCAGTCTACATATTGTGTCTGATGGTCCCTTTGATATTTCTATACATTCTAGTGTGTATCTTGTACCTCAAGGACGTGTTTTAGTTCTAATATTCAATTAGTGGAGCTCTTAATTTTCATTTTGCTCTTGGTGAATTTCAATGCTTCTTTAGAATCAATGAAAACTAAGCTTTCCATCCTAATATGATTATTTCTTATAAATGGTTTGCAGTGAAGGGTTTGCTAATACTTGCAACATTCCCGGAACAATGTTCACCTTTACCGGCAAATGCTTATGAGGATATTCTGCTGATGCTTACTTCAGTAATTAGAAGCAAGTATGAAAATGTATATTTGTGGAGATTGTCCTTGAAAACATTGACTAGCATTGGCTCGTTTATTGTGGAGTTTCATGCTTCTCAAAATGAAATGGTTTACAACAGAATTGTTGTTGACAAGATTATTTCTTTGGTTGAACCTTATGATACTTCAATGCCTCTCAACCTAAGACTTGAAGCAAGTTTTGAAGTTGGTACTGCTGGGCTGAACTATATGTTAAGGGTTGCTAGATCACTTGAAGAAGCTGTTGTCACCAATATTTCTAAGGCCTGTATCAGATCCCCCTGTTGTCTTCTTATTTCTTGCAACTCTCATTTTATAAGAAACTGAACAAAGATTTTATTGATCATGCAGGTTAATGGAAGAATAGAATGCGCTGAATATGTGGTCCGTTTGCTTGAGTGCTACTCTAGTCGGGTCCTTCCTTGGTATGCCAACCTTGCTTTTTAGTCTGCAATTCTGTATTGAGAAACATGGATTGAGAGAAGTTTGGGGTCTAAAAAATTTCTGCCTCAGATTGTGCAAACCTAACTGTAAATAATGTTCCAGAAACTTGACTGTTAGATAGCTGAATAAGGTTATCATGTTCTGTGATATGTCTCTCAAACATGGTCTAGTTCAACCCGTATAACAATGACATGCTTGATACCTGTGCCCAACACTAGTTCCCGGTCTTTTTGACAGGATATATGTTGATCAAATTATCATCTTTTCGTTCAGTAACAATCTCCTTAATGGCAGGTTGTTTACTTCTGGTGGTGTCAATGAACTTGCTTTGAGCTTTGCTATGCGTCTCTGGGATGAGATTAGGGACTTGGCTACTTTGGATAGAATCAGAACACAGGTGAGGCTTTATCAAATTTAGTTGTTCCCCCATGTTATATGATGTATTAAATAGAGTATTTAGTGTGTAATCCTGGCACCCTAAATCTCTCACAGGGTCTTCTTGACTCACTAATGATGGGAATGAAGCTTTTAGTTGGCGTCTGCACAGAAGAACAACAGTCACTGATTGTTCAGAAAGCGTATGGCATAATTTTACCAATGCTGTCACTCCCAGTGAAATCAATGACACGCGTTTTGGCTGTGGATGAGATAGTTCCTTCACACTCTGTTCAAGATACAGCTCTTGTGTGTTTGCTTTCAGCAGTTATAGTTGGTCTTCGGCCTCAAACACCTGTACCAGATATGATAATGATGATTAACCTCTTTACAGTCTTTCTACTGAAAGGACATATGCCAGCTGCTCATGCATTAGCTTCTATTTTCAACAAATATCTACAGAATTCAGAGTTCTCACATGAGAATAAGCTGGATAAAATACTTAATGTTATTCTTGAGAGGTGTTTCTCAACTGTATTAGCCAGCAGCAATTCAAAGATGTCTCTGTGTTCTGCTGCCATTTCAGATGATGCTAATTGCTCTGACAGCTTGTCTGGAAGCGTAGTTCCGAAGATTGATATCTTGTCTGGATTGGCTTGGATTGGCAAAGGATTGCTTATGAGAGGAGATGAAAAGGTGAAGGACATTTCAATGTTTCTTCTTAAATGTCTATTCCCAGATCAGACTTGGGCTAGCATTCGATCCCACCAGGAAGAACATAACGGCAATGATTCATCAGATGCTTCTCTTGCAACATCTGCAGCTGATGCATTCCATGTAATGATGAGTGATTCAGAAGTCTGCCTAAATAAAAAATTTCATGCAAGATTAAAGCCATTATATAAGCAGCGTTTCTTTTCAATACTGATGCCAATTATCCTCTCTAAAATTAAGGAATCCTCTTTGATGACAGAAAAGTAGGTATCAACATTCCTGTCCATTCTTCTATATCCTGTATTGATTTTGACCGTATGCTGGTCTAGTCACATGCTTCTGTAACTTTGTCCTGCTCCAATGCATCATTAGCTCATTACTATCTCCCTTTTTAGCATATCTTTTTCTCTTACTGTTTTCATCTTTAAGTTTGAGGACACACATGGGTATATCTGTTCTGTCATTTCAGTTGGAAAGATTGAAACCTTTTTGTTCCTGGAATTCTGACAAGGAGCTTATGTGCATTTAATTGTGAATTTGTGATCCGTTCTGTGTGAAATGCTCAAGTGTTTTGGACACTTTGTGTACTCTAACTCTCGTATCTCTGTCCGCATTACACATGTTAGTGAAAAGAAGTGATATGCGGAATCATTTATGATACCCATATGGTACTGTAACAAAAGTTTGGTGATAACAACCCAAAATAGACTGAATTGGCACAAGTTTAAAAGTCAAGGAATTTTTTATGCACATTAGTTGAGTACTGTAATATTAAAGGACTACCTAGCAACACCTTCCTTACATTTAATTGTAAAACTTGTGCTTTTCCTCATGAATTGTGTCTTCTAATGAGTTTATGTCTTAGAATAAATTTTTTAAATTAAAATTGATTCTATTGCTCGGCGATGGCCTTATGTTCATATTTATCTATGAATTTAGTAACTGTTCATGTATGTTGTGGGGCCTTGTCTAATTGTAAGTGACTGAAAAATTGTAATCAACTGCAGATTGGTATTGTATCGAGCTTTTGGGCATATCATTTCCAATGCTCCAATACCAGCAGTTATAACAGAAGCCCAGCAGGTTACAGCTCTAGATTATGTTACATACTTCTACTCATGTAAAATTAACATGCACAGCCTTTGTTGGATCATAGCATACTAATTGGCCCATTGTTTTCCCCTATTTTTTCAGATTTTACTCGTGATGGTTGATAGCTTAGCTAAATTAAGTCTGGATATTCAGGACAAAGATATAGTGTATAGTTTGTTGCTTGTCTTATCTGGAATGTTAATGGATGAAAAAGGTGAGACCATATATGTCGCTTTGTTTTATATACTTCCCTAAGTACCTAGTTAATAGCCATTAACACAATAAGTTATGTTCATTTTTGTTTGTTTCTTCTGCAAATTTGACTGAGGTCTATGTGTGTTCTGATACTGAGCTCCTAACGCAACTTATTTGAATTTGATCCAGTTGCTAGCTTATCAATTTGTTTTTCTTATTACAGGCAAAGAATGCATTCTGGAGAATATCCACATCATCACCAGTGTTCTCACACAACTTGTTTCCTATCCTCATATGATGGTGTCTTACTGTTATTTATACTCATCATTTAGTACTAATTGTCATTTGTCCATTCATTCTATTTGTGAAACTAACATGTTTCACAACCTTTTCCTTTTTATCTTTAGGTTGTTCGGGAGACAGCATTACAATGTCTAATAGCCATGTCTAGTTTTCCTTACTCAAAAATTTATCGCATGCGACCACAGGTTAGTTTTCTATTCATGTGAATCTGTTCTTGGGAAATATACGCATGTAATATGGCCCTGGACTAACCATAAGGTTGCCCAAATATTTGAATTATACTGTGTTATGGCTCATGGATTGTAGTCTCCTTATTGCTGGAGATAATAAGGCCTCATGCTTCATCTGCACACTTTTAGCACAGACAGATTATAGATAAGTGAGACAGATTATAGATAAGTGAGATGGAATATATCCTGTGACTAAGTTCATGTTGTTAAGTTCGGGACAGAGTTCAGAGGGAAGTTAGGAATTGAGGGTGTCTTAACATATGTTACATGAGAAAACGACTTGTCCAAAAACAAATACTCATACCAGAATGATACGTTCTTGCAGGTCCTACAAGCAGCAATCAAGGCTCTTGATGATAAGAAAAGGGCTGTTCGTCAAGAGGCTGTTCGATGTCGACAAACATGGTATGGAAACTTTATCCTATTTGGGGCCAAGAACCTTTCCTTACGAGTTGTTCCCTCATTTTCCTGCAGGCAATCATTAGCTTAAGGGAGTCTTCTCTCTTTTGACGGTATCATATTTTGGAGTTGCTTACTAGACGATCCTGTTGGTGCTTGATGAGGTACATGATAGGTATGGCACGCTCTCGTCTTTTGGTCGTTCCAACTTGATTATTGCCTTACCTTTCCAGATTAATTAGCTGTCAGCTTAATGCTCATACACAGGCTCATGGCGCCATTCCATAATGTAGGAGTGTGTCACAGCACCTTTGAAATCTGGTTCTTTTGTATCAGCTATCGAAGTTCTGGACGGAGGGGAGCTTTCAGTTGAACCGGGAACCACGGGAGAACGGGTTGTGCTGGGCATTTAGGGTCGATGTGGATTGTGGTCACCTGCTCCAGTTTTTCCCCCCTTTCACAATCCTTATTCTCTACTCTCTACGATCAAAAACCAATTATAGGATCGCTCGAGAATGTGACCTGGGTACCCTGATGTATTGCGTATTCTCTCAGTTGTGGCAGAACACAAGCATTCCAATGAAACACAAGGTCAAAACACGCCCCATGCAATATGTTGACATCAGATATGGCTTGAATACCGAATACTGTTAAGAGCCTAGAGGTACCTCAAATACAGTACACAGACCAAATTTTGTGATACAATATCATGGAAAGTTGTGCAGCATGTACATTATTGCCCCAAATAACTTTTCTGAACTGTGAGGTCTAAGGTTCTTGTCTGATGCACAGCTATATTGGAAAGCAATGTGATAACTAAAACTATTTTTATCGTGAGTATTTCTTCGTCGATTGCAAAGTGCAAAATCATGCAACTGCGTTAAGTTGACCAACCAGTCAACAACTGTTTATTTCACATTATAAATTATTCAGCCCAAATGTACATGTTTCATTCCCCAGAATGCATATTTTCGACACATTTCATTCCTACGCAAGTTTGGAGTCAAACATTCAGCATAGCAGAACATCTGCGCACGTGCATTGATCTACGAATCTGAAGAGCTCAGGGCAGTGACAATGGCCATGGAAGATGTTGGTGTCAAGATACAACGAGGTGGCGGCCATGACATATTCATCGAAGGTGTGCCTCTTGATCAGATTATCCGTATCATAGATGATGCACCCGGAGAACACCAGCACCGCGACACACATACACCGTGGTAACACCCCGGTTCAGGAAGAGCCTTGAATGTCGCCGATAATTATAATTTCTTACTAATTTTAATCATTACACACATACTATCATCAACTATATTTTAACCATAAATTTCACAAGACGATTACCTAACACAAATATAATCACAAGATAGGAATATTAAATAATATTAAATTAAATGAATTGACTTTAAGTCCAATCAAGGGAACTTCAATCGGTAGCAACAGCATAATATCATTTTGTTCTAAGGGAAATTATTATTTAAACTAAGATGACATGAATAGTACTATTTATTTCTAATAATGAATAAATGGACACTAAATGATAAAAGGAACTATGACGGTGCAAGATCAATCATGTGCTACTCCCCGCCAATGCATGTTTTGCTCAACGATCCTAAAAATAACAACAAAACAGGGTGAGTCTACAATCTAACAAGCACATAGTAGAATAATAAATGATATAAAATATGGTACCAAATATTCATATCAATTCACAACTTCCTCAATTTCACATATTTCTTCTCATTAATACCATACATACTTTTCAATATCTTATTTATCTTTCTATGATTGCAATGCACATGTCTAAACTTCTTTTTGCTTATACCGGTATAGCAGAGTGTTTACCCGACGATGAATCACTTTTGCCTTATCCTTTTTCATACAAAATCCTTAACTTTACTCCCGTGGAGTGTCTACCGAAGTAGTTCTTTCTCTACTCTTATAGAGTGCCTATCGAAGTAGTTCTTTCTTCACTCCCGTGGAGTGCCTATCGAAGTAGATATTTCTCTACTGACTCTCGTGGGACACCCACATAAAATAGGCTCTAGATGGTCACATAGGTTACCTCTTTACAACATGAATGCTCAATATGCAATGCAATGATTCTTTTATTCATTAGACACTTATCAACAATAGCCATTCAATATTATTCTCATTTAGACATAATAATCATCATTATTTAATCATAATCATTATCATCATCTAACCAAAGTCATGTGAGCATAATAAGAAGCAAGTATAAAACATGCGGATCATCATGACAAGTATTTATTTAACATAAATAATAAGATCAATTCAATCGTATATGATTCTATCATGCACTTGCCTTAACCATAAAGAAACACGTGACAATCTGTGATCAACTACCAAAAAGAAACATTAGAACCTAATAACAATCATGGTACATCACCTCAATACACATCTATAACATGCAAATAAGATCACGTGCTTCCACACTTAAACACGCATATCTCCACTCTCCCCAATTTATCGATATTGTTGTCCTAGCATTTAAATAAGCATAACTCATAACCCAGGAACCCAAACATATTAGAAAATATATTCTATAGAAACTAGATGAAATTTTCAACTTCTCTAGCTATCACAACTTCATAATCAAGCCATATAGACCCTCGTTTTCAACCCTAAAGACAGCTTAGTTGCAATTAGTACATACAACTTTACTTTTACTTAATTATTTTTCTACAGCATAGAAAGTGGCAAACCATACCACTTCTGGGAGTTACAGAAAATTGTCTAACTTTTTCTAGTTATGACCTCAATTTAATTCGACCATCCACTGTATTTAATATGATAAATAACATAACTGTTACCATTGATGACAAAATACTGGGCATCAGCCTTCCTAGTGCCATATCTTCCAAACTACTCATCCAAATTTAGTATTATAGCACTCTATGGAAAGCTTAAGAAATTATTTACAACATTCATGTAGAGAAAAAAAACCCTAGTTCCGCCTTATACTAATTTTAATCTAGGTTTTTCTACAACATCATTAATTGATGATGACTCGTCGGACAATGTGCTTATAAAATTCATATTTTCCAATCTATCCAACCAAATTATATGATAAATGACTCCATAGAAATATAATAAGATTATCTACAACTTCTTAGTTGACCCCATAATTTACTTATGTCATTTACTAAGTGTAATTAGCCGATTTCTACAACTGCATCTAATGAAAACCAATTTCAGGACAGACACGTTCCTAGAACCATAACTTCCAATATACTCATCCAATTTAATGATCTAGGATTTTATGAAAATATAATGAAATTATCTACAACTCTCTATTTATTGACCATAGCTAATTCAATCTTCTTAAAGGCTTAAACCATTAAAAACTACGGCATCGCTCGATTGTAATGATCTGTAGGACAACAAACTTTTAAGGACCATATCTTACTATCTACCCAATGAAATTTAGTAATCTTGATCTTGTTGGAAAGATTAGAAAGTTACATACAACTCTTATGTATATCACCTTTCTGGATTCAGCTTTCAAGGTCCTCAAAAATCGTTTCGATCTAAACTGCAAAAAAGCTAGAAAAATCTAACAATCCTAAGCAAGAATTTGCACTATCCACGGGGCTAATCACACCCTAATTACCAAGTTAATTCACTCAAAAGTTTATCTATAGTACATGGTGAAGTCTTAGAGGATTACCCACACATCGAAAAAGATTTACTAAATAAAACACATGAATTCTTCTTCTCCTTCTCAATCTCTTCCTTACCTCTCCGTCTATCTTCTAGAGCAGCATGGCAAAGCCCTAGGGAAAAATAAGAAGCCTAGAGAGGTGCGCCCCCATGGGGAAGGTAGTGGTTGCCCTTTAGGGAGAGAGGGGCAGCTCTAAGAGAATCTGAGTATAACTCTTTCTTATAGCGCAAAGCTTACATGGGCTGTCCCAACCGGCACATCTAGCCCTCATACCTCAAAATTAATCATCATCATCATCATCATCATCATTATTATTATTATATTATTATTATTATCATTTTTACTATTATTATTACTATTATTATTTTTATTTTAGTAATAATTGTCAGATACTTGGAACGTCACCTACTAATTAGGGTTAAGGTTATAAATAATTATCCTACTAATATCATGTTAGGCTCAAATTGCACAAGTATCTAATTAATTCACAATCAGAATTTTAGGGATATTACAATTGTTGCCGTGACATTACCCATGGGCAGTAGCATCTGCAACCAACCAGCAGGCATAGAATTGTTACCAAGCAAGCATCAAGGTATCAGATGCAAACAACGATGTTGTTGAGATGGTGTTTGGTTGCCTGAACTATATGAGCCCATAGAGTATGAGGATGAGGGAAGCCACGATCAAAAACGAGCCAAGGAAGCTGAAGTCATGGCCTCTCTTCACTGCCCAGAATGTGTAGATTGTCAGGCCGAAGACCACTACGAATGTCAGGGATGCCACTTTGATGATAACAATGCATGTTTGCACAAAACAAAATGTTCATATGTCATCATATCCTTCGATTAGAGGATGTTTGGTTGCCTATATAAGCTTATTTCTAGGTATGTTAGCACCATCTAATGAGAGGATGCCATGACGGAGAAAAAATTAAAGATTACTAGGCCCCATTTGGAATGCAGAATTTTTTCGATTCCTATGGGAATTAAATTGTTTCATGTGTAAATTATATAAAGATCTTGTGAAATCAACATACAATATATTCATGAGCGAATGAGATAGAAATGCTGGCCAGGAGGAAAATTCTGAAGCTACACACAAATTTTACATGGAACTGTTTATGGGGCGAATGCATTCCAAACAAAGTGAAGCATATTCTATGGAGATTTGCCCATAATAGCTTGCAATTGTGTATGAATGTTAAAAGGAGAGGTGCCAATCTTGATACTATTTGTCCAATGTGTAACAGACTGGGTGAAGATGGGGAACCTTTTCAAGTGTAATGCAGTTTGTCAATGTTGGAGATTGATGCTTCTTGAAGACATGAGAACGCAAGTATTGGTATGTCCCTCAGCACAACATGCTCATGAAGCTATCTGAAAAATGACATAAGAAGTGAGACTAAAAGTCATCATTTTCTTGTGGCGCTGGTGGTCTACTTGTAACAAGATGGTGGCAAGAGAAAATTCCTTCAATGCAAAAGAGGTAGTTCACTATGTTTTTATCCATTTGTATGCTTGTCAATAGGTTTTTAAATAGGATAAACTAACAAAGGAAAGAATGATAGCAAAAACTTACAGAGTCAGGAAAGGTTAAAGCGTAGTATAGATGGTTCTTTTATATTAGACAATGGGAAAGGTGGTTGGGGGTGTTATGTTGTGAAATTCTCAAGGGGAACTTCTCATGGTTGCAGCTGGACCTCTTCTTCATCTCTAGGATGCTTTCCAATTAGAGGCTATGGCGGCGGTTAACTGTAACATCCCATTTTTGGGAGTTTAAAAAAGTGCTTGAATAAAAATTTGAATTTGAATTCAAATCAAAGATCCAAATTCAATTTGCAACTGGATTTCAAAAAATTTCCAAACACAATCCTCCCTTGGCCCAGTTGGCCTTCAACCAAGCCCACATCGGCCCGAGACGCCCTTCTCCACGTCGTTTGCGCACCGGACACACTCCACACACGCTCTAGCCATACCGTTCGTGGCCTCGACCCACACCGGCCATGCGAGCAGTTAGTTTCGCCTCCTTCTGTGTGCTACAGTGCTCATTGTCCCCTCCTATGCACATCACTGTGCCGCCTTTGACTTCCGTCCACCTTAATGCCTCTCCAATGGCCACCTCCATCCCCGCAGCCATAAAGCCTTTGCGTGGCCTCTACTTGCCCCCAATTGCTCCCCCATCGCCTCCCTTGCCATTGAGAGCTCCTGCACCTCCTTCTTCTTCGGCTCCGTCCATCAATTCCTCGCGCCTTTGTCCAATTCACCGCACCTAGAGCACTGCAAAGAAGTCACAAAGACATCCTGAGCTTCGTTGACCATCTTCAAGCCCTCCGACGAGCTACCCACGTTGACCTTCCCTCCATCGCCAGCTCACTAAACTCCTCCCTGAGCTCCACCCTTGCCTCCGGTGAGTTCCCCAATGCCCCTAGATGCTCCCCTGGCATTTAATTTGCTTTTAGTGTCGTAGCTCATTGTAGTGCCGTGGTGCCTAGCTCTGCCGCCACTTAGTTTGCCGTCGGCCACCGCAACCACCACATTGGGCCGCTCCATCCTCACTACTAGGCGTGGTTCAGCCTTGACTATCCATTTTTGCCCTCCCCGTCGGTCGTCATGGCTCCTCCGGCTGACGACGAGCCGTGCTCTCCTCGATAGGAAGACGAAGCCGCTGTAGCACATAGGTTAAGTTTAAACTGAGTGATTAGTTAAGTTAATGATTGTGCTTAGCGTTTGTTAATCCTCGCTAACATGCAGGCCCCATTTCATTAAGTTAGGCCTTGACTATGGCATGTGGGCTCCATCTACTTAAAAAAAACCTATTTAAACTGTCATTTGTTTAAGAGCCACTAACAAATGAGCCGAGTTCACTGTGTTGAATAGTGCATGGTCCCACCTGTCAGCCTCTCATGCCTTTTCCTATGGGAAAATAATTTAAAATTTATTTAAAAACCTGAAGGGTCTCACTTGTTAGTCTCCGTAACCTTTTTCAAGTAAGAAATAATTCAATAATCAATTTAATTCTGTGGACCCCACCTATCAATGAGAGAGTACTCTCGCCTCTATTTATTTTTGGATTTAATCCTAGTTTAAACTTTGGAGAGCACATTCTCACTCATTTTAACTCCAAATTTAATGAAACTTGTTTCTAAATTCAAAGTCTATCTAATGGTAGTGGAATGTTCTTTTGAATTGTTTCTAAACTCCGTCGAGCACTCGGAGCACCAAGCCTGGCGGTGATGATGGCCCGATGATGGCGCGGAAACATAGGGGTGCATCATCGTGGTCCGCGTCCAGGTCCACCTCCTCTGGTGGCAGGGATACGAATTCCACAGGCACAGGTGCCGGTGGCGTCGCAGGCATTGGAGTGTGTGGCGTCCCCAGATCATGGACCGGGGAATACACTGGCGTCGAGGACGAGTGACCCTGTGCACCTGCCTCGGTCTGTAGTGTCCCAGGGACGAGCACCGAGGTGTACTCGATGACGAAAGGCTCACCTCCAGCTTGTTCGATGTCGCTGCTACTGATCCAGTCCCATTGTGCTGCTTCGTCGAAGACGACGTCACGCGACACGGTGATGCGCCTGCTCACAGGGTCGTAGCAGCGGAATGCCTTGGACCCATTCTCGTAACCGACGAAGATCATCGACGTGCTGCAATCGTCCAGCTTCTTTAAATTCGGCTGCGTGTTCTTTACGTGCGCGATACAGCCGAAGGTACGGAAGTAGTGGACCGCCTGACGCTCACCGTGCCATACCTCGTAGGGTGTCTTGCCGTCGAGCGCACACGTTGGACCACGGTTGAGTATGCGGACCGCCGTGCAGACTGCCTCACCCCAGAAGTACCCAGGGAGGCCCTTTGCCTTGAGCATGCACCGGGCCATGGCAATGACGCTCTGGTTGTGGTGCTCAACCACCCCATTCTGTTGTGGCGAATAGGGGGGCAGTGAGCTGCCGCTGGACGCCACGTTCTGTGCAGTACTTGCCAAACTCCACAGACATGAACTCCCCTCCCCCACGGTCAGTGCGGAGGACCTTCAATTTTCACCCGGACTCGACTTCGACCACCGCCTGAAAGTTCTTGATGACTACCGGCGCTTGATCCTTGCTCGACAGCAAGCTGAGCCACATAAAACGGCTTAGGTCATCAACCAACAGCAGGAAGTATCTGTTGCCGCTGGGTGTCGTGGGCGCAATTGGACCGTAGAGATCGCCGTGCACGAGGTCGAGGACATGCGCCGCACGTCATCGCGCCTGCTCCGGGAAGGACACCCTCCTCTGCTTGCCGGCAAGGCAGCTGTCGCACACTTGATCAACTTGTTCAAGCGGCGGCAGCCCACGCACCATATCCGCCTGGACGAGCTTGTGCAAGGACTGGAAGCTGATGTGCCCGTACCTAGCATGCCAGCGCCAAGCCTCCTCTGAATTGCGCACCGCCAGGCACACGAACCGCCCAATGTTCAGCTCCAGCGAGTAGAGGCACGTCAAAGACCGCCTCACCTGCGCAAGGAGCTTCCGCTGCTAGTCGAAAATGCGTAGGATGCTGGCATCAATCTCCACCTGACAGCTGGCCTCATCGAGCTGCCCGAGGCTCACAATATTGGCTGTTAGATGGGGAATGAAATACACCCCCATCAGTGCGATGTTCACCATTCTTGTAGTTGAAGATGATGGTTACACAGCCCTCGATCTCCACGACCGAGCCATTGCCAAAGCGAACGGTGCCGCAGATGCTGGCATCGAGCACGGAGAAGGTAGATCGCGCACCAGTCATGTGGTTCATCGCCCCGGTGTCGAGCACCCAACTCTGATGGTCGCGGTCCTCCCGTGGCCTAAGCTGTGTGAAGACCTTCTCCTCACGCATCTGGACAACACGGTTTGGGGATGGTGGCGGCGACACTGGAGATGGAGGTGGGGAGGAGCGGACTGCGTGGGCTATCAGGAGTGTCGGCTCCTCTTCTCCTTGGGCGACGCAGGCCTGCACAGCTTTTTTTGGCTTGCTGCGGTAGTCCTTGGCCCAGTGGCCGGCTTTGCCGTAGTTGCGGCACTTGTCTGTCGTGTGCTCCTGGCCCGGCCCGCTGGACTCCCAACTCTTGCTGCCGCGCACTCCGCCGCCTCGACGCCCTCGGGTCTTTCCGCGCTTGTTGCCGCTGCTGGAGCCACTGCTCTCACCGTCGCCCCCTCGGAGCTTGAGACGTGCAAGCCACTCTTCCTCCGAAAGGAGTAGGCGGCCCTGCTTGTCGACGACGGGGGCCAACGGCGGTGCCGGTTTCTTGCGTTGCTACTCGACCTGCCGTAGACGACCGTTGACCTCCTCGATGGACAACTCATCGCAATCAAGGAGCGTCTCGATGGTGATTGCTACCTGCGAGAGGTGCTCGGGAGCGACCTCGAGCATCTTCTTGATGATCGTTGCGTCCGAGATCTCACCGCCGAGCACGCAGATGTTGTTGGCCAGCCCAACAATTCGGAGCGAGAAGTCGTCGACGGACTCCCCGTCCTTGAACTCGATGTCGCCAAACTCCTTGCGTAGCCGCTGCACGTTGACGTCGCGGACTCGCTAGACACCAACGCGCACAGTCTTCACCGCCTCCCACGCCGATCGCGCTGTGCGCTTGTGTGCAAGCGACCCAAGCATCTCGGGCAGCACGGCACGCAGAATCTCCACCAGTGCGAGCCGATCCTCGCAGTACTTGATGACCTCGTCTTCCTTTGGCTCGACGGCCTGCCAAAGCCCTTGGGCCTGCAGGTTCACGTGCATCAGCAACGACCACTCTTGGTAGTTAGTGCGCGTGAGCATCGGGTACTGCATGGAGGCACCCGCTTCCTTGACTACGCGCTTGATGATGACCTCGCCATGGTGCCATCCGCGGCGTGGTGCGGGAGAGTGGGAGATGCGTCGGCGACGCGGTGGCGACGGCGATCGCCCACCATCCGAAACCGACTGCACAGACATCGCCCTTGGAGTCGTAGCTGCTCTGATACCAATTGACGGAAATCGCTGATGATCAAGACGCCAGTGGACTTCTGACAACGCAAGAACAACTAATGCAAACATAATGGTTGTTTTTGGTGCTGCTAGAAACTCACAGCTTGATGATTGTATTTCTCAACTATTTATAGAGAGATTACAAACTAAACATAGAAACTAATCTACCTATATGGGTAACGAATACAGCAAACTAAACATAGCAAGCTAGCTAAACATGGTAAGATAAACATGGCAGGAAATCACATACTAAACATAGCAAGCTAGCTAAACATAGTAAGTTAAATATGACAAATTTGGTGATGACGCGTATGGAATTTGTCAATAGCATCATGATTTTTTTTCTTCGTAGAAAGTAATTGGTTGGCAATGGTGGGGAGAGGACTAGTGGAAGGTGGGAAAGATTGATCACACCTGTCGATTTTTTCGGTTCAATTCTTGTGACGGAGGGGAATCAACAAGGAATTGAGCAGGAGCAATTCATCTTTTGCCTGTGCATGTTTCCTCCAGCACCTGAATCAAGAAGGAATCGAAGTGGAGAGACGAGTAGGAGGGGAGAGCGTCCGAAAAATACATGGCCGTGTGGGAAAAAGAGGCTCGCTGGTTAGTCCCTGCTCAATGGGCTTATTATGGCTTTTTTGTGTATATTTTGGCTGCAAAACCACTGTAGCGGCGGTTAGTTTTTTGTGAGTTAAAAAATAAAAAATAGTAAAAAAATTAGAAAACATCCCTAAATCTTTTGGGACAATGAAAAAAAAGAGAGGCAAAAAACTAAAAAAAGACTAAAAACCTAAATTTTAGATGCTAAAAAATTAAAGCTGTTTGGAGCGGGTCAATGTTGAACATAAAGGGAAAGGGAGCACGCTCGCGGAATTAGAAAACACCTCTAAATCTTTTGGGACAATGCAAAAAATGAGAAGCAAAAAAGAAAAGACAAAAAAAAGACCAAAAACCCAAATTTTAGATGCTAAAAAAATTAAAGTTGTTTTGAGCGGGTCAATGGTGAACAGAAAGGGAAAGGGAGAATGCTCGCGGAATGTAGCCGCGTCTAGGCGCCCATGTGGTGCTAGGCATTGTTGGTCCAGCAACTCATTATTGTTGGACTACCGTTTTTTAACCAGTTGTGATATGGACTCAGTAGTAGTTTAGGCGTGGTTAATTTTGATTTATTATCCTAAATTTGTACTACAAGTGAACTCTAGGGAGCAGTGGCGGACCTACCCTTCGGGCGAGGTCGGGCGGCCGCTCGAGCTCCGGGCGCTGGTGGAACCCCCCTCTTCCCCCTCCTCCTCCTTCTCCTCCAGAGCTGGTGTGCTGCTCAGCTGCTGCTGGGCCCTACTGCTGCCGGCGTCTCCTGGCTCCTGCATTGTGGCCCGTGGGACGGTGGGAGGGGCGACGGCCAAGGTAGAGGACTCCGGCGGTCCGACCCACTGCCTGGCCCAATGGAGAGACCGACACCGAGAGAAGCCAGTGAAGCCCAAGGCTCAATGCCTCAAATTGAGAGTCGAGATCGACACCGAGAGAGCCAGAGAGGCGACTGCGAGCGGAGAGCCAACCCTAACCCTAGCGATGGCCGGTGGGAGAGTCCTAGACACCCGTGCCTGCGTCCCGCCGTCCGTCGCGCCCCGTTACTCCGACGAGCTTCCCCCGCCCCGCCGCCCGTCACTCCCTCCCTCCCTCCTCGTCGCTCGCGTGGTTCCTCTCGCCCAGATCGCCGCCCTCGTTTCGCAACGCCCTCCGTTGCGGCCGGAAGCCCCCCGTGCTCATCGTCCTCGCTCGGCGCTACCAGCGACCTAGGGGGCGGCGGTGAGATGAAGAACCTGAGGCTGGTGACCAGGATCGTGCAGCAGCTCCAGCTCGACGGCGATACCCTCGTCGTCTCCGCCGTCGACGCCGAGTGCCGCCGCCCCTTCTTCGCCTCCTCCGTCAACTTCCTCTACTCCGTCCACCTCCCGGCCACCACTCAGGTACAGCTTTTCCACTCACCAATTCCATTACATTTGGTGGCAACTGCTGGTTCTCAATAGTAATAGCGGTAGCAAATTAGCAATAGCATACTCAATACAAGAGGGATACACACATTTGGGTGTTTATTTACTAGTTGTATGATTGTGTCGAAGGATACATCTTGTATGTATTATCAGATTCTAATGGTTTGTGGACTAGATACACTCGTGCTAGACTGCGAAATATATGCTGGCAAAATACTACTAGTTCAAGCTGAAAATTACATATAAAAAACTCTTCTTCATTTTCGATTTACAATGGTACCACTACACTGCTATCATAAATATTAAATATATAGGATTTTGTTTTAATCTAGAAAAGATGTCGGTGTGGTGAGTACGTCTGCTTTGCTAGTATTTTCTGTTTTGTTGATCGCCCTGCTTTGTCCCTCATAGCAACCACTGCAATTGAGCCAAACTACTCTAGACTCAGATGTGGAGGAGGTTGTTCTTGAACCTGGAGATTGCATAGTCGCCATGGATTATCTAATGGAGGAGTCTCTAATCCTTGCGGAAATCAAATGAATTATTGAAATGTATTGAGGTATTGTCATTGCTTGCTTGTTTGATTCGTTAGAAATGGATTTGAAGAGCTATTTTAGCAAAGTTTCAAATATATTGAAATATATTTTTCTGAAGTCTACATGCGAATTATAGTTGATGTTTCTATTTTAGATAACATACTCTTATTAGTACAATTGCAACGTAGTTTGATCATGGATTATTTTGCTTTTAGGTAATAATATTTGTTTTACACTTCCGATTCCGCCCTAGCTCTATTTTATTTCTGGGTCCACCACTGCTAGGGAGGAAGTTTGAACCTTGCTTGTTTAGTATTATAAACTTGACTTTTGTTTTAGCATAATTTATCTAGCTTGCTTGTGGACAAACAATTGTTAGCTGAAGTTGGCTCCATCGATCATGAATGACTGAATGAGACTAATTCGGATTACCCCGTGTGTCACTGGCCATGCATGCGTATATTCTCTACGTACGTTTAGAGCAGATTTGATGAAACCGTTCGCTCTTTTTTTTATGCTTTTAAATTTGGGTGCACAAAATCTGAAGGGACGCAGCAACGATGCCTCTCTCGAATGCACTCGGGTGTGGGGGAAGAAGTACGTAGATCATGCATGGTATGAAGTACGATGATACTTAGTGTTCTAGTTAACTGGTTTTTTACCCGTTCTAATTTACAATTTTTATCTTTTCGGAATGGAGCTCTTCCCTTTTTTTTTTGTCCGACTCTTTGATTTTAAATTTAAGAATGCTGGATTTAAGAACAAGTGATTATCCTTCTGTGATCCTTATCAGAGAACGGACAGTTAATATGTTTCACTCATTGAACAGGGAAATATGTAAATGGTCAGTCCGTGACACTGAAAGAACTAAAATTGCAAGAACACAAATGGACTTAATAACCTGGTAGGCATCCTTGGGGTGATTTGTATTGTTGGTCCACCAAAGCGTTACTGTTGGAATATGATGCTAATCAGTAGTGACAAGTAGTCGTCGGGCAGTAAGTGACAAGTGGTCCACCAACCTTACATCCATGGATAGAATCAAGATACCATTTCTTGTGTTTCCTACGTAGAGATCCACTCAACTCAGCAAGATAAAGACCATACTACGACATCTGTACAATTATTGAAATTGACAACTCAACTCAGGATACGTAGATCACTAACCCACGAGAGGATTAAAAGGTATGCACAACGCGAGAGAGGCGGTAGATCAGGCAGGGGCGGCGGCGATGCGCTTAGCTGTCGGCGGCCCTGAACAGGGTCATCAGGGACAGGAAGAGGTTGATGACGTCGAGGTAGAGCGAGACGGCAGCCCAGACGTACTCGTCGTACGAGTAGCGCTTGATGATGTTGTCGGTGTCGTAGACGATGTAGCCGCTGAAGATGAGCGATGCCAGTCCACCATATATCATCTGAGAGATCTTGCCCAGTGGGAATAGGATCTGCATGGCCAAATTGCAATCAGCATCGATTATTGATTATCAAATGGAGAAGATTCTGATAAACGAATCCACATAGAGAAGGGAATGAGAGCTGCATAGACATCCGACCTGAATGAGTGCAAACACAAGAAGCACTATGACGGAGGCGAACAGGAAAGGACCAAGGAAGCTGAAGTCATGACCCCTCCTCGCAGCCCAGAAAGTGTAAGCAGTCAGGCTAACCACAACCACTGTTGTAAGAATTGCAGACTCCAAGATGATCTTGCCTGTTCACGCAGCAGATTATGTTAGCAATTGCTTGATCTATAAAAAAAGGTATCACCAGGAAAAAGAGAAGAACACAGAGAGGATATCAGAGTAACCGAAATTAGCTACTACAAGAACTAAAAAAAATTATTTCTCATCATGTTATGCATCTGTTTACCAAAGCTACTTTATGTGAATTTGATCACCCACTAAGGCATGTGCATGTCACAATCTGAAAGTAAAGGGCGGTGCATCATTTAAGTCTGAAGAAACGTAATTATCAACAACCTTTTGAGATGTATAAGATAGCACAGATCCAAAAATGGGTACAATCCCAAAATGCAGCAATGTTGCATTATTGCTGCTGATGCCAACGCACATGACAGACAGATTGCACAGTGCCTGACAACAAGCTTGGTCCACATCGACAGACTATGCAATATGCATATTCAACCAGTTAAATCAAATGAGATTAACCCAGCGCATCAACAGAGTAGCTTTTACATTACCCTCTGAAGCATCTATTGTTGCTATAATAGTCTGATATCACGTGAAAATCCCTTGCGTAATCAGTTTTAAGCTAGTCCTGCAATCTAAACAATAATCTTAGCAAAAAAATGTCCAAGTGATTGCTTATTCTTGGACCCAAACTACCCATCAGGCATCAGATTCAAAATGACACCATCACAGCGTGATTTACCTTACGAAGAAATAAAACAGTGGCAGGAACAAATAGTAGACAACTTTGCAAGTTGCAAGTTTCAACCAATGTTCTATGAAGAGCCGAGAATTATGGTTTATTAATTTGCAAGTATAAAAAGGTGCAGCTGCAAACAGGAAAGCATACTCGGTGAAACGTCAGCTACAAAATAAGGCAGAAGGGGCGGCACTATAAAAAGCCTATTAAGCAAGGTGGCAGTACTCCAAACAAGATTAAATGATAAGCAATCCCACAAGAGGGTGATATTCCAATAAGACTCGGACTAGTATATCATGAAGTCACCAACACCTACAACTTGGCCCAACACACAGACTGGGCAAATACAGCAACCATAATCACATGGGCTGCCTGGCAATGTCCTTGAAATTCTCTCTGCAGCCCCACCATAAGCATATCCTCTGCGAAATTAGCACGGACACGGCATGTTGCGCGGCACTTGCATTTCGGAACGCAGATGACACAAAAACAGCAAGGCTGTGGACTAACACTAGGAAACCTTCCTAGTGGTTTCGCATTGCAAACAACACAAGAAACGGAATACATTGACATGGATGTTTCAGGATTCTAATTGACATAACTAGGCGCCCGATGCAAGCATGGGTGTTGCCAGTGGGAGAGAAGGAAACAACGAGGGCGAGACAAGTTGGTTACCGCTGGTGAAGGCGCATGTCATGCCGACGGAGAAGCTGATGGCGACGGTGAAGAGGCCGAGCAGCAGCAGGTTGACCGGGTGCTTCTGCTGGTAGTAGTACAGCGGGCACAGCACTGTACGCCGAAATAAACAAGCATGTTCTTAGTTCTTACTCCATATTCACACGATCTCACATAGAAATTTTCCGATCCCAGCAACACAGAATTAGCACACTTCGTGGCGGCGTTCCTGCAAAACACAACAGACTCGCGCGTAGAATCGGATTCTCTACTGTCGCGTATGGCGACTGTAGAGTGAAGTCGTGAATCTGAGCTGTCCAATCGGGAAAGAATGGCCCAGATCAGTTTTTGCTACAGTAAATTTACTGTAGCAAAACTGATCCATTCTTTCCTGATCCGACGACTCAGATTCGCGACTTCACTCTACAGTCGCCATATGCGACTGCAGAGAATCTCATTTCGGAACCCAGCACCCACCCATGGCGCTTTGCCAGGACGCGACGGCATCCATACGTGCACGCAATGCTCCACTCGATCTTTCACAAACGCCCCTCGTAATCCGCATATTTAAATCGCGACGTCTCACAACGTATTCGGCATCCAATTCGAAATGTAACCTGTAAGTAACGCGCCAGAATATATATATATATATATATATATATATATATATATATATATATATATATATATATATATATATATATATTCTGCACATTTCTTTACAGAAACACCCCTCGAAAGTCGAAACCCTATGTTCCCCAGCGATCCGATAAAAAATAATCCCCAGAAAATGAGGGGGAAGTAAAATCAGTTGAATGAGTTGTTTGGGGCCTCACCAATGAAGGGGAGGATGATGAGGAAGATGTAGAGCCCGAGGCCGGCGTGGGAGGAGACGAAGAAGTGGGAGATGGCGCGGACCTTGACGACGACGGCGGCGACGATGGCGGTGAGGAGGAGCTGCAGGGAGAGGATGGTGTAGATCTTGCGGATGAGCGCCCACCGCAGCTCGGGGCTCTCCGTCATCCCGGGGTACAGCGCGCCCGAGGTCCCCGCCTCGAGGTCGCCGCCCTTCTGGTACCCGAACATCTCGCCGCCTTCTTCTCTCTCTCCTCGGTTCGCCTAGGGTTAAGGCTTCGCGGACGGGCGGGCGGGAGACGAGACGGAACGAGTAGCAAGCGAACGGAGACGAAGACGACGAGCCGAGTCGTGGAATGCTGCTCTTATAGCAAGTCGATGGGTTAGATGCTTGGATGACCGGCCCCACATGTCAGCCAGCGACACAGCAGTAAGTGGCTTTTTTAAAAGATACGTGGCCCTATTCTTTTAGTTTTATATCTTATAGTTTAAGATACTTTTTAAAATAAATAAATACAGTAAAATTTATTAGAGTAATTTTTTAAAGTAGTTTATTAATTTATCGATATTAGATTTATAGGAGGTTTTGTGGGCTACTGCTGTGTGTTTCCTTTGGACAATACTGCCTTACGAATGGCCTGATTAGGCTGTTCAGGCCTAATATATGCATTGCCGAGGACGTTGGCAGACCATGGCCTGTTGGCATGGACGAGGTGCATAGGCACCCGACGATCTGTAAAAATATTCCACGAATACTTTTTTTCTTGAATTGATTTTTCCAGCAATTTTTTACTTTGTTCTACTGGTAGTTTTGATTTTGTTTCATTAATAATCTTCAATTGTTCCATGAGTATTTTTTTTTGTTCCACTAGAATATAATCGAAAAATTATTGGAATATACAAAACAAACGTATGAAAAACATTGGTCTACCCCTTGTAACTTAATGCATGGGACATTGAAAGAAAACACGTGGAATATTTTCTTTTACCTACTGAAAAATTCAACAACCACCTGATTCATTTCACCTATCTAATTCAAAAGATACACATTGAAACATAGTATATGAACTAATGGAACATTATAAGGTAATTCATGGAACATTTTATTTTATCTATCGGGACATTTGTTATATGATATTATTTCTAAGCTGGAGTATATCCAACATGGGTCTAGTTTTGATGTCCTCATCAGAAGTGACACGATGGTTCAAATGGGTCGTAAATTGAACACTCAGTCTAAAAAATATGATCATTTGAATTTTCGAAATGAAAAAGATACTCTTCCAGAAAACATAGCATATCAAGCATATGGAGGGGTGACCCAGGAAACTCAAGAGAGTATTCTACGGAAGAATGAGAGGACAAAAAAGTTCCAAGAGGAAGGCTGGGACACTCAAGAGACATGGAGTCTATGGCATTGTTGGCATGCGCAGAACATATATCGAAGTCTCTCTCCATTTGTGTGAGAATGGAAGAGAGCAATTGTTACCCTCATAGGAGACAAAAAAATTGAGTGTATATATTTGTGATCTAGAAAATAAATGTCTTGTGTCTTTTATTTTGTTGTCATCTTGTTTGTATTTGATTTGGAGTCCAACGCCTTGTAACAAAGGCTCAGTGACGGCCATTAATTCCTGTGAATCTCGCTATGTGCATGCATACTTAGCACAACAGTCAGCTGCATTATTATCTGAAATACATATAAACTTAACCGCAAAAGATAAGAAAACGAGAACTAAGCTCACAAACTTATCTAGGAATGGTGCAACCTCAGATGTGTGCTTGCTCGCCCATCCCATAACTCCGTTGACCTATTTGGAACACAGAGATTTTTCTAACCGTAAGAATTGAACTGCTTCTTGTAAAATTTCTACAAAATACATGTGGCCTTGTTTGGAATACATGAATTTTTTTCAATTCATGTGAGAATTGAGACATTGGGTCTCTTCTTTTTGACTTCAGCTTTTGACTTTTCTACAGTGACTGTCTTTCAAACGGAGTATCGTTTCAAGGCGAGGTTTACTTATCGATTGTAGTAGACGCTGTAGCGACTTCATTTATATTGGCCAAAACTGCATGCAAGTTTCTCTCTTCATACAGCTTCTCTACAAGCTGTTATTATTCATCAGCCATAGCAAAAAGAATAGGGGTGGGTTCTTTTGAGCTGAGACTTATGGCTGTGATTTTTGAATTTTAGCCTGTTTGTGAGAGGCAGTATATAGAGGAAAATAATCACATGTAATTTTGGCCAATACAGCTGAACTCAGTACAGTTTCTACTATAATTTACCTGTAGACTTTACCTTAAAAAACACATCATTTAACAGTGAGCTACTGTAGAAATAGAAGCCAAAGCCTAAGCATAAGCCCAAAAGAACTGACCCTAGACTCTTTTTTTAATTCCTGTGTTCCAAATGATGCCAGATTAACAAATAAATTACATGGTATATATTTCAAATTAAATTACCAAAAAAAGTGATATGTATAGTTCTATGAGGCATCTGTCATGGCATCAGTGCAGTGCCTACTACTCGCCCACTCCCTCAATCGATAAGGGCTAGTCCGGATTCACGGGGAAGAGTTGAGCATGATGTCTCTATTGCCAAAGGTGAGTTGTTGTTTCTTAAGTATAAATTGTATTTTTTAAAACAATTAGACCAATCTAAAATAGGCAAGTGTGCATCTTATAGCTAATCCAAAACCCATAAAAAATCAAATTAGAGTTAACAAAAAATAGCATACAATATACGAGCAGCTTAGGCTCTGTTCGCATTGGTTTCTACTTCTGCTTAGAAAATCTAAAAGCCAAATATGAACACTTAATTTCTTGAAGTAGTTTATCTACTCCTCTCACTATAGTCTTGTTTCGAAGATAAGACAGAGGGGTTATGGATGCATCACGCACCCACTCCTCTCGCTCCCGTCACGCGCACATATTTCACTCTCATTTTTTCGCGCTCATCCCTCTTTCTAAAGCCACTTCTTTCAGTCATTACTATTTACTTTTAATAAAAACAATAAAATACAACAAAAAACTATCAACAAAAATCAATACAACACCCTTAATACAAGCACGCAGACAAAGAATACGAGATGCCATGCAATCACAAGGCCCCATTTCTGGGCTTGTTAAGATTACCTCGCAATTGCCTAAGATTGTTCAACTGCGACTACCGTAGACGAGTGTACATCATTTCTATCATAAGATTAAGCATAAAAAACCAAACATTATTACAAAGTTAAAGCTAGGCAGCCAAGTTTTACATAGCGGGTTGAGCGGCGCCAAGTTATAGTACAATACAAAACAACCCCACAGGAGTGCCTGAGTATAGAAAAAACCGTAACAGCAGGTGCCATCTACATCGTAGGGATCTTCAAAGTCTTCCTCAACGATTTCTTCATTATTTTCTCAAACATCTTCCTTTAATAGTTTAGCAAGCGTGAGTATAACCACCGTACTCAACAAGTCACATGGGAAAACACATAATAGCTGCTTGCCAAGATTTTCAAGAGATGAGAATATAGTGATTTTGTTAAAGTATTTATGGATACAATTTTATTTGTAAACATTTTTGGATTTAATACAAGATAACAAATCATAAACTTCTTAAGGAATTTGGGTTTCAACATATTGATTACCAAACTTCAACATTTCCAAATCTACTTATGCTTCGCTATTGGAATCACCCATTAAACACAACTTCATTTACCGGAAGCACGGCATATTCAAATACCACATTTTATGACTATGCAGAGTTGCCCAACTTTACCCACAAGATTTCTTAACCCTTATGACTGAGTTAAGAAAGTAAGGTTGTTTCACTGCTCATCTCTTTATATAGCCTCTACCCGATAGACTAGATACCCTCTGTCACATAATACGATGGTCAGACAGGGTGGAGCCTACCATTATGAAAGTATGGTTTTACCGTTTCTATACGATATTCTTACGCCTGTTGTTCCCTTTTCTAAAGCAGTATATTATATTCTTGTAGTAGATATTCAATCAATTTGAGCAGCTACTAAATTAGGTTTGATAAGTCCACGCTTGTGGTTGAGCAATTACTATGTTCTTTACTTAACATAAGGTTCTAGTCCTTACTTTTCATCAACCAGGTAACCATTCACAAATAAACATCCCAATGCACTGCGGCACTGTCACTACTAGTGTAAAGCAGATGAATCTCCTAAACTACCATGTATATTTTATAGTGATTTATTATTACTAGGGCTTGTCAAGGTGAATATGACTATCAAATAAAATAGGGCTTTTACATGTGGTAGGACATAACTAAATAATATATCATTTTAAATATTTATTGCACAAGAAATAAGTGCATAAATAAGATAATAAAAATACTGGTAATTAAATAATTAAAGGAACGTAGGTTCATTATAATAAAAACATGTGACTTGCCTTGCGGATCAATGTGTTCTACGATTTCATATTCTTCCGAGTCTTGTGCTTGTACTTGAGCTTCTCCTTCCTATGTTAGCTGGTTTATGACGTCGTGTGCTATCGCAAAGCAAAAGAAACAAATAAATTCTGTGCTCGAAGGATTGAGCTAGGAATAAAAAGAAAATAAAGAAATAATATATAGAAAAATCAAATAAAATAGTTTGGGGATTATAGGAGTGTAGTATGGAAAAATGGAGTTGAGGAATGGATAGACGGGTTCAAAACAATCAAAATAGATGTATATATGTATTTTGGGGCTTCATGAATTGCAATGTGTCAGGGCATTGTTCATCGCGGGTTTTATTGTTCATCAGGTTGTTGCTGTGTACTCAGAAAACTCTACGAGTACTTGGGTGGTCTCTGATGGCACAAGACTTGCTCATGAGCGAAGTTATTTGCGGAGCTGGAAGACATGGTCGTAATCGAGTTAACGACTAGTGAGACCAAGTATCCCGTGTGGTCGTAAACCGTAGTGTGGTCGTAAAAAACAACACAGTCATAAACCACAGCGTGGTCGTAAACTACAACATAGTCGTAAGCCACACCGTGGTCATAAACTACAACGTGGCCTTAACGACAACATGGTTGTAACGACTCCCGAGTAGCCGAGTGAGAAGTTGACGTAGATCGGACGATGCACAAGTTGCTACTGAGATCAGATGATGTCTGAGTAGTTGCAGGGTTTGGATGGCGTCTGTATGGCTTAAGGGCATCAGACGGGCGTACGAGTGGCTTAAAAGCATCGAACGACGTACGAGTGATGTTGCTCAGAACTCAAAGCAGCACGGTCGATGTTTCTCTCGACTATAAGGTGGCCAGAGACTTCAAGCGGCGAAGTGGTCAAAGAGTTCAAGCAGGGGAGCGGCTGGAGATTTTAGGCGATGGGGCAGTCAAAGAATCTGCGGTCGAAACATCAATCGACGACCATGGATGGGTTCCTGGTGTCTAGGGGTTTCCATTTTGGGGCTCGGCACCAGCGACGAGGTCTCCTCCCTTCGGGACGTTTGAATGGCACAGGGCTTAAGGACGGGTTAAGAGGATAATAACGTTAGGATTCGGGCATCTATGGGGTTAAAGGAAGCCCACGGTGAAGTCTTAAGGCCGGACGGCAGCGCTAGTCGCCATCACGGTAAGGGGCTCGAGAGGCTATGGCAATGGTTCGGTGGTGTTCTGGGAAACATAAGGGTGCTACGGTTGAATGGAATTGAAAAGTAATCGACTCAATAATAGGAATTGGAAATTGGCTTACCTCGGGGTATTCTGGTGATCGACGGTGGTGTGGTGGTCGTTAAAGCAATTGGGGTGGATGGCTCACCTTGGGCACCAGTACGTCTCAAAGGAGGGGCCCGAGTGTTTAAATAGAGTGAGAAGCGGTTCGGCACAGTGGTGGCCTCCGCTCGAGCTTTGGCACGTGGACAGGATGGAGGGCACGGGAGGCTTTGGCAGGGTTCGTCACAGGCTAAGGAAGTCTGCAGTGGCATCTTGGCTTGTGCGCCTCCTTGACCGGCGAGATGCGACAGTCAAAAGAAGCGACGGTCAGGTCGGCAGTGAGAGTAGAGGAAGAACAAAGAAGCGGCGGTAGGCAAACCAGAGGAGGCGGCAGCCAATTCTAACTTGAAAGCTTCACCGTGAGTCTAGAGGGAGTTAATAGCTGTCGGGGGAGGGGTTGGCGTGGCGTATGACCGAAGGTGAGTGGCAAAGGCGTGGCAGCAGGGAAATGGATTGAGACGACTGAGAGTTGCGGCGGAAGAGGTCGGCCCAGAGAGAACAGAGAGAGCGGAAAGGCAGAGGCGGCGGTGAGCTCTGTCGGCCGCTCTGACGCGCGGCAGGGGCAATTAAGCGGGGGTTAGAGGCAGGATAAGCGAGGAAGTACGACCTCTGACCTTTGGCAGAGGCGGGAAGAAACGAGGAGGAGCGGCGGCGATATTTTCGGTTGATGAATAATGTCTACTCGTCATACTGTGCACATAGGAAAAAGGGCAGAAGGAGAGTCGGGAAGGAGAGGTTTGAATGGTGGTGATTTACGGAAAAAAGGGAAACAACCAAATAAAACCAAACTTAAAAGTAAATTCAAATTTATTTTGAAATTCAGTTTGGTTTCATATGTAAACTTTGGTCGGGCTCTGCCCGGCACCTACAGAGCAGCATGCATCGATCAAACACTACCTTTTATGCTCCTGGATCAGTGAGTACGCTTTTTCGGTGACGCGGCTTAATGGCATGGCAGCAACTAGACTTCCAACCGCTGTGGACGGTAGCTAGCGTCGACGGAGGCGCTCGGCTGATTCAAAACTTGCTAGTATAAAATTGTGCATCGATTTCCTACTCAACTCTGAAAAGCTTCCTTGGTGCACTGCATATTTGGCCCCGCTCTAAGGGTGCTCATTAAGCTTATGCTTCGGTTTCTTAATTTTGTTTGTTTGGTTTTTTTAGTATTTTTTGTTTTTCTTTTTTGTTTTGTTATTTTTTGTTGTATCGTCTCAAAAGATATAGCGATGTTTTTATTTTTTATCTTCTTATTAATTTTTCTTATTTTTTAACTTAAAAAGCTAACAATAGCTATAGCGCAATTGCAGCTAAAAGCCTAAAGCAAAAGCATAAGCCATAACTTTTAAGGCCCTGTTTGGAATGCGGGAATTTTTCCCGATTCCTGCGGGAATTGAACTGTTTCCTGTAAAATTCCTGCAAAATTCCTGTGAAATTCCTCTGTTCCAAACAGGCCCTAAGCCATTTAGAGCACTACCTTGATTCTGCACGCTGGCGGTACACACCCGTAGTGGGAAGCTCCTGCCATTCGTCATATATGGCATTTCATACTGTTTATGTGTTCTGAACGAGACCTAAATTGTGGATTCGACCACTTTTTTAAATAATTTCTAGCCTTTAGAATATGACTTTGTTTCTATAAGCTATTTATAAGATTCACTACAGGAGCTGCTTTGAATAGAGTGACTTCTCAATGTAAGTGTCTCTTACTCTCTTAATCTCTCTCGTAATAAACTAAAAGCCAAAAGGCATAATAATTTTGAATATGACCAAAATATCCTTGGTTGTGCACTAGCTAACCGAAACTTTTGGGCGTGTCGCTAGCTGGAGACATTTGCACGCCAATTCTTTTCAAAACGGTAAGCAAGGGTGGCCTTACCATATACCATTATGATGCTCAACGACCATTCCGATGCGTCTGCATTAATCCTTTGGAACTTTATTAGTTGTACTTCTGATGATATGCATGCATGTCGCCCAACCGATCTCTGCTGTTCTTCTTGTGCTGAACTCGTGATCCCATTTACATTCGAAAGTTTTATGCAACGGCTTCAGCTTTTAACTTCTCACTTATTTTTCATTATTTTTAAATTTTATTTTTTTAACTTTTTATTTTTTTGAGCTTTTTTGCCAGTCCTTTTTTCCCATATTCGTTTGCATCGTCCGTAATAGATTAACATGTTTTTTCTATTTTAAATTTTTTTTAAAATTTAATTATGTCAAATAAGACACCATCAGCTACAGTGTAATTTCAACCATAAGTCATATTTTTTAGCCCAAATAAGCAGGCTGTATGCTCCATGCACAATCGTTGTTTTATCTCTCTTTTTTGCAACTGGTGAACGTGTGGACTCTATGCTTTTTAACCATGGCTGATGGTTGGCTATCGCTAATAATTTTTTACTCTAGTTTGAGTGTTTATACGAACAAATCGAATATCGATAAGCTATTTAGAAAAAAACTATCTCAATAAATTATTTTAAAATAGTGACAAAAAATATAATTCTGTTTATTTATTAAATAAGTTATAAACTATAAGTTATAAATTAAAAAGAACTAACCTAGGTACCAGACGTACGCACGAACATGTAAGGGCATCTCCAATGGTTATAGCTAGTAACATCATCTATATAGTACACACTAAAGTTAGCATTCTAAAGAACTATCTATAAGAATAGCTATTTGATGCTTACATGCACACACAGAATTTATGGAGGCTGCCTCGTTTGGCGCTATAGACTATCTCTAGAGCTGTAGAGAGCTGCGTTCTCTTTCTTCATTTAATATCTTCCACGTAGGACAGTTGATGACATGTATTCTCTTGTAGATAGCTGCTATAGACCTATTGGAGATGCTCTAAGGCGTAGTACCTGAGGAAGTACGGTTTTCAAGTGGTTATTGCAGTCGCCTCTACGCTCGTTAGATTCACCAAACTAGCCTATACATGCAATAAATTAGCAGCAGCAAAAATAGCCAAATGAAACCTGTACTGTATCTCAACAAACGCCAATTTTTCACAGCTCTCATCAACCTTGCATTTGCAGTATATGCTGCAGTTTTGCACGGTAAAAATATCACTTGCGCTTATTTCAATTACTCAGTTTTTATCGAACAAACTACACTAGAAACACCTTCGAAATGTTTCAAACAGAAGGCAAAGGATGCAGAAATCGTACTATTCCCTGCAAAATTACAGCGTTCTAAATTAGCCTAACATCTTTTTTATCTTAAAATTGTCAGATTAGCCTGACATCTTTCTAATCTTAATATATATATGCTTTTAAATTGCTTTTAGATGCGTGCAAGTGCAATGATATGTAATATATCAAGATGGAAAGTTTTAATCATAAATGAAAACTCTCAATCACATCAGTACATATCTCAAAGTAATTCAAAGACAGAGAGACTTGATGCCCAGACACTATGATACCCCTGTTATATTTTTCTTCCATCCTTCCTCCACATCAGAAAAGTAGGGTGCAGTAGCATTCCCTGCATGGATTCTTGTGCATTCCAGTTTCCAAAACACTTTATTTTTTCCAAAAAAGACACACCCTACAAAAATATAAATATTTCCTCTACTAGGCTAAGTCCCCATACTTTATTTATTCCTCTCCACATCCACTACAAAGAATAAAAATCTCTCCTCTCCTCTCCTCCTCCTTCCTCTGCCTTCTCCCCATTCTCTCCAAGAAGCTGCCTTTTGCAGGATCCAAATCCGAGCTCACCCGCAGCCGCTGCCTGGTGAGCTGGCCCTGCTCCCCCTGCAGGAATTCCTGCCATTGCCCTGGTCTTGCTTAGCTTGTTCTTGATCCGTCGAATTCGATCCGGCGTGCGGCGCCACGGGCGCTGAAAGAGGTTGGATTTTTCTGCCAAGATTTGGTCCGGAGGGGCCGTTTCCGCGCGATTCTGCGGGCCATTTGGTCCATTCCTTCGGATTTGTTCGAGCTCTCGTGGTTGGGATCGGTAGGTGGTCGGGTACAGCTGGAAAAGGGTGGCTCCTTGGCATCAAATTCCAATCTTCTTGGCATCGCCTTGCCCAAAAATCTAGGATTGGTATAGGTTCTGATTCGTAGGTTGCTGCTGCTGCTGCTGCTGCTGTACCATTAGTATGTGATTTGTATCTGGGGTTTGTGCAAAATCTGAGAGTGTGGAGATTTGGGAGGTGTTCTCCTTCCTGTGCTCTATGAGGAGCAGCTTCCTGTCGGAGTCCCCGTGCGATGAGCAGCACTTCCATGGCTTCAACCCGCAGTCGTGGCTGCAGGTGGAGCGGGGGAAGCTGCCCAAGTCATCCTACTCGCCTTCCTCCATGTAATCATTCTCTCTCTCTGTCCCTCATTTCGGTGTGATGCTACTGTACTACATTTCCTGATTGGTTTCAATTCTTTTCTATGTGCAGTGAGTCACTCATCAAGATTGCCGAGCCACCTGTAGTACCGTTGTATAAACCCCTGGATTATGTGGAGGTGCTATCGAGGATCCACGAGGAGCTCGAGCAATGCGCGCCGAGCGAGCGGCCAGGGCTGTATTTGATCCAGTCCCAGGTGTTTCGGGGCCTTGGGGAGGCAAAATTGCGCCAGAGGAGCCTGCATTCTGCGTGGCGCTGCGCGGGTACTGTGCATGAGAAGGTCATATTTGGGGCATGGCTGCGGTATGAGAAGCGGGGTGAGGAGATCATATCCGACGTCCTTGCATCATGTAGGAAGTGCTGCCGAGAGTTTGGACCACTCGATGTTGCATCCGAGATGCCTGTGGGGAATTTTGAGATAGTTGGTTCAGGTGACATGGGTCCATCATCACATATTTCTTCCATGGTGACCTTCCAAATAAGGGATGGGAGGGTGGCATGCGATAGGTGTAAGATTGCCTCTTTGTCGATCCCGTTTTGCTCCATGCTTAATGGACCATTCACTGAGTCACAACTTGAGCTTGTTGATTTGTCAGAGAATGGTATTTCATTGGAGGCCATGAGGGCTGTTTCTGAGTTTAGTTGTACATATAGCTTAGAAGATTTGCCTTTGGAAATCTTGTTGGAGATTCTGGTGTTTGCAAATACATTTTGTTGTGACAAGCTAAAAGATGCATGTGATAGGAAACTGGCTTCATTTATTTCATCAAGGCAGGATGCTGTTGAGCTCATGTCATTGGCATTTGAAGAAAATGCGCCGGTTCTGGCTGCTTCTTGTTTGCAAATGCTTTTACAGGAGCTACCAGATTGTCTAACTGATGAGCTAGTAGTTAGTCTCTTGTTGAGTGCAACTGAACAGCAACAATTTATCATGGTTGGACATGCCTCCTTTTTACTGTACTGCCTGCTTAGCGAAGTTGCAATGAACATTGATCCAAGGACAGAGACAACTGTACTCTTGTCAGAGAAGCTAGTTCAATTGGCAGTCACTCCTACACAGAAGCAAATAGCTTTTCATCAGCTTGGATGTATCAGACTTCTGAGAAAGGAGTACAACAAAGCTGAACACCAATTTGAGGTCGCCTTCTCTGCTGGTCATGTGTATTCCATTGCTGGTCTTGCTAGGATCGCTTCTATAAAGGGCAAAAAGGTTTTAGCTTACAAGAAGCTCAGTTCAGTCATAACATCGAGTGTACCACTAGGGTGGATGTATCTGGAGAGATCTTTGTATTCTGAAAATGATATAAAGTTGGCAGACCTTGACAAAGCAACCGAGCTGGATCCTACTCTTACTTACCCTTACATGTATCGGGCTGCATCCTTGATGAGAAAGAAGGACGCTAGACTTGCCTTAGAGGAAATCAACCGACTCTTGGGTTTCAAGCTAGCGTTAGAGTGCCTAGAGCTACGAATTTGTTTATATTTGGCTCTTGAAGACTACAAATCTGCACTTTGTGATATCCATGCAATTCTTACTCTTTCTCCTGAGTACCGGATGTTGGAAGGACGTGTAGCTGCTTCTAAAATAGGAACTCTTCTTGGGGCACATGTCGAGCAGTGGAATACAGCTGATTGTTGGCTCCAACTCTACGAGCGCTGGTCATCAGTGGATGATATTGGTTCCCTCTCAGTGATCTACAGGATGCTTGAGTCAGATGCAGCAAAAGGTGTTCTGTACTTTAGGCAATCTTTGCTGCTCCTTAGGTAATTTCTACTAGCATGTCTCTCAGATGATTCTCTTATGGTCATTTTGGTCTCCAATTTAACTACAGGTGGTGCTTAATATTTGGATTTCCAGGTTGAACTGCCCTGAGGCAGCAATGCGCAGTTTGCAATTGGCACGGCAACATGCAGCAACTGAGCATGAACGGCTGGTATATGAGGGGTGGCTTTTGTATGACACTGGGCACTGTGAGGAGGCCCTGCAAAAAGCAGAGGAATCTATTTCTATTCAAAGGTCATTTGAGGCTTTCTTTCTGAAAGCCTATGTTTTGGCTGACTCAGGTGCTGATCCTTCTTATTCTGTGACTGTTATATCACTTCTTGAAGATGCACTGAAGTGCCCTTCAGACCGGCTTCGGAAGGGTCAGGTTAGTGCTTTTGTACAACAACACACAAATGATTTTTGAATCTTGATAATATTCACTTCTGCTAATTGATCTGATTTGCACAATTAGTTTAGCATCCCACATGGCTCAGACTTGGTAAAATGGAGGGCAATTTGATCGTTCCAAACTTACTATCTACGTTGCACGCATGCTTCTGAAAATCGGCGTATCGGTATCGGACGCGGATATGACCTCGATACGGCCGGATATGTATCATGCCCATATTTGTGATTTTCCTGTCAAAAAAAGAAAATAATTCCCGATACTTAGTGGATACTTCCACAATATTTTTCTGACACCTCTCAACTTTTACCTCTTATTCCACTCATTACAAAGTTGTTTGTTTGCTTATTCTGTTCCAATAGTTGCACGCAATTCCTCTCACCCTGACACCTCTTCCTTGCTTTCCTGCCCACATCGCTACTACTCCCCTGCACTCGCTGGCTGCTGCCACTCTCGTTCCCTCTAGTCCCCCAATCCAGCGTCTGGATTTAGAGATGGGAGATGGAGGGAGTCCTAGTTTTCAGATGTCGCCACTTGGTGGGCATCGTTGGTAGTCACCACCTCCTCCTGGTTTGCTCTTGTTTTCCTTCTTTTCACTCTCTGGGTCTCTTCTCTTCTTTATTTCTTCTCTGTGTTTGTTGAGGAAGAAGAGAGAGATCGAGATGGGATTAGTATGGGGTGGCGGCTGTAGATGGGAGTAGAGATGGGTAACCCTAAGTGGCTGGCTGTGATTGGCTAGAATACTGATGCATTGTTTCATACAAGTAGGCTGGTGGGTTGCTCTTTGTTGGTGGACTGGTTGGTTACGATATGGTGATGATCTGGTTGGGCTGCTTATTTCCTTATAAGAAATCAGTCATTTCTGTTTTTTTTATTTTTTTATCACACGCACGCGCGCGCACACACACACGTACATATCATCATATTGGTGTTTTTGGAGAAATAGCATATCATCGTATCGCGTATGCGTATCTGGGCAACCTAGCTTACTATGTATTTTGAAGACTTTGTATGCTCTGTTAGACAAACCAAACACATTTAATTTAGAGTTAAAATAAGCAGGTATCATTACGCTTGCTAGTGTATTAGTTGCCACAGAGAAATGAGAGTTGAGTGAGAAAAGGTAATTATAGTATCTATCTAGGCTGGTTAATCATAAATCACATTGTTCCTCCTGGCAACTATACCCATAGCACAGAACTTTAATCCTTGATAGTGAAGCTTTATCATTGCAATGTAGTGTATGCAGATGTTGTTTTATGTATGTGCGTGATGTGCGCATGCTTGAAAAAACTGAAAGAGCTTCGGGATTTTTTTGGAAGAGTACTTCTAGAATTTGAATAACATGAAAAGTTTTGCTAAACCTAATTATGAACATGTGTGTCTAGGGACTACATTCCTGATGTCATCTTTGGCTGACATTGATCTAGCCAGTTGAGAAAAGTAGCATCCAAAATTCTGTACAATGATTTGCTGTACTACAAACATCCAAAATTTAGTCCTGTGTGCTTGGTGTCAGTTCCAAAAAGTTGTTGTAAGCAGGGCCATTAACACTTTTTGTGCATAATTGTACCTGCAGGCTTTGAACAACCTAGGTGGCGTCTATGTTGATTGTGGGAAGTTAGACTCAGCAGCTGATTGTTATACAAGTGCGTTGAAGATCCGACACACTAGGGCCCATCAAGGTCTTGCTCGTGTTCATTTTCTCAGGAACAACAGGGATGCTGCATATGATGAAATGACAAAGTTGATAGAAAAAGCTAAAAACAATGCTTCAGCTTATGAGAAGCGTTCAGAATATTGCGAACGAGAACAAACTATGACAGATTTGCAAAGAGTGACCCAATTGGATCCATTACGTGTTTACCCATACAGATATCGAGCAGCAGGTTAGATCAACTGAAATTTATCTTCTTGGTACTTCAGAATGTCCAGTTCGTTTTGACAGTAATGTAGGCTACTTTGTGTTTTATTTCTTGGGCTCTGCATTGGAAACTGGTAAATAATACATTACATGCAGTATTATGCAAAACTCTATGTTGGGCAGAACAACTATTTCTTTCGTAGCTGTCATCTTTGTTAGATTAAATTTCTGCGGTTGTTACTTAACCTTTTTCTTTTGTCATAGTTGGTCTTTTAGCTATTGATTGAACTGGGGATACTGTGCTTCTCACCTATAATTTCTGATATCTGCATTAATTGGTATTCAATTGAAGGATAGGCCAATGATGTGCTTCAGTAAAACTTTAAATTCTGAGAGTTTATCATATTTCCCTTTGAAATAAAAACTATTAAGCATAGTTCATTGAATCAACCGTTTGCCCCGGTGCACTGCCTTATTTTTGTGTATTGTTCGGCACCAAGTTCAATTGTGTCCTTCAGTTTTGGACTGCAGCTACGATGCTGACAATTGTTCATGGATTGTATCACTTCGCAATTATTATCTTAACATAAATTGCTTTACTTGAGGTCCAATTTTGCATATTTGTGCTGCATCCTCTGGTGTCTTTCGGATGCCCATATTGCCAGAATCTGTAGATTCCTGCTCTATTCTTGAATCGTGCACCACTTTCTTTAGTGCACTGAATCATCCAGGCACCACTTTCTCCAGTGCACTGAATCATCCAGGCACCACTTTCTCCAGTGCACTGAATCATCCAGGCACCACTTTCTCCAGTGCACTGACTGAGAATCCAATAGATTCCGGTATAATGATGAACCCTGGGTTGAGACTTGATAGTGGAAACATACGCAGGTGTAAAAGAATTTATTTTGGTATATCTATACTGTTCATATTCCACGTTCTCATTCAAGCTTTGTGTTTTGGGGAACATGATGATGCTATAATGTTTATCTAGGGGGTTGTCTTGGTCATCAGTTCTCCAAATATATCCCATGATATAAGATTGATAGTCGTTTGTCTAGGCCTGATTTCATATTTGTACCTTTTGCCTTTTAGTCGCACGTTACCTTTATGGCACATTTTTTTTCGCATGATTCACTTTTTAATGGCAGATTTAGCAGTGTGATTCTTTTTGCACTCCTTTTTTTTTCCTTCCCTTTTTGGATTAATGATTGAAATATTTTGATGGTTTTGATGCACAGTACTGATGGATAGCCACAGGGAGAAAGAGGCAATAGCAGAGCTCACCAGAGCAATTGCATTCAAAGCCGACCTCCACCTATTGCATCTTCGTGCGGCATTCCATGAGCATGTTGGGGATGTTCCTAGTGCTCTTCGTGATTGTCGAGCTGCCCTCTCTTTGGATCCAAATCACCAAGAAATGCTAGAGCTTCAGAAACGTGTGAACAGCCAAGAGCCCTAACAAATTGTGGCGCCAGTTGTGTATTGTATTCCGGGAACTTTATGCCACATAGGTGCGCCTCATGACAGCCTTCATTCAATTTTCTTCATTTCTTTGTTAATCACTGTAATATGATGTTTTCAGCAAGAAAGGAAAAAAAAACTAGTTCTTTGAGAGCCTGGCCAGCATTGATCAAGCTTAGCCCTCGATGTCTGTCGCCTTTGTAAAAGTAATGCCTAATCACTGAACTCTCTCCTGAAAAAGAAAATTTTCGTGCATAATGTTACATTCAGGTTCCTATTCTATGCGTCCGGTTTTGTTGAGATTAACCTTGTATGCAAAATTTGCTCTAGTTGCCTAGTGCTGTGACAGCCTTCTGAGGGTATATAACTTGTCATGCATGATACGTCTCTTCTATTCAGTCATGATTCTACTTTCCATCCGAGCGAAGTAGAGTCATTGCATTTTCGAACTTTTGGAGTTGCTACTGCATGGCCAAAATGTCGATGGTTTTTTTTTCCTTTTGTACTGCACATAAACGTAATGTTGTGAACTAGCACAATAAAAGGGTAATCATCCATCGAAGAGAGGTCAGACGACGACGACTTAAAATAGACCAACATTAGGTAAAGAAAGGCATCAATTGAGAGAGGAATAGATATAAAATAGTTGGTCTAGGGGAGAGATCAGAACTAGGAATTATGGACTTAGAAATACTTCATTATTCATTACTTGATTAAAGAAGACACATTAATATCCTTTTTATAGGGATAACTTGACTTAACCCTTAAGAAACAATATCTAATTTAAAGAAACAAACTAACCAAAAATAAGCTTTTAAACTAACCAAATCAATCTAATATCTAAGAAAAGAAACTAATCGCGGTTGCTATAGTAACCGTGAGAACTGTGTGAACAGTGTACATCGCGGTTGCTACAGTAACCACATGAACAGCGACGCGTTCTGCAGCAACCCATGCTATAGTAGACTACTACAGTCTTCCTGAATATTGGCCCATAATATTACATCCCTTGCGGTGAGGCAGCTCGTTCTCAAGTTGTGATGGTGGCCACAGTTGAATAACTTCTGCTCTTCGCTGTTAGCCTTCAACTTCTCCATGAGAGATGGTGCGGTATCGGAAGCCATGGTGAGTGGTTCTGATATCAATTGTTGTGAACTAGCACAAGGGGATAATCATTGTCGGAGAGAGGTCGGACAACGACGACTTGAAGTAGAACGACGCTAGGTGAAGGAGGGCACCAATTGGGGGAGAAATAGATCTAGAATAGCCAGTCTAGGGGAAATACTAGAGTTAGAAATCAGGGACTTAGAATATTTCTTCCTTATTCATTGCTTGATTAAATAAGATACAACGCCATCCCTTTTATAGGGATGACTTGATCCTTAAGAAACAATCTCTAATTTAAAGAAACAAACTAACCGAAGATAAGCTTTCAAACTAACCAAATCAATCTAATCCCTAAGAAAAAAAACTAATTGCGATTGATATAGTAACCGCGTGGACAGTGCCTCGTGCTATAGTAATCCCACGCTACAGGACTTCCTGAATATTGGACCATAACATTACACCCCTCGCGGTGAGTCCCTAGCCCCTAAAGTTCAGCTATACTCATTCCCTTAATCGGCTATTCTAGATTCATTTCTCCTCCAATCGGTGCCCTCCTTCACCTAACACCATTCTATTTCAAGTCGTCGCCGTCCGACCTCTCTCCGATGGATGGCTACCCTTGTTGTGCTAGTTCACAATAATTGGTATTAGAGCCACTCACTATGGCTTTCGATACCACGCTATCTCTCTTAGGGAAGTTGAAGGCTAACAACGAAGGGTAGAAGGTTTTCAACGGTGGCCCACCACCGAAGCTCGAGGGTGAGCTGTCTCGCTGAGAGGGGCGTAATGTTACATACGCGGTTACCATAGCGGTACTGTTTACTACGAGTACTATAGCGTTTCTTGTATTAGACATGGTTTGTTATTTAGGAATCTATCTATTAGGCATGGTTTGTTATTTATGAATCTATTTATTAGGTGTTTAGTATTATCTATTAGTTAGACAAGTTATTATTTGATTAGATTGTTAGAGATAATTTTTCTTTTAGATTATTTCTTAGAAGTCAAATCAGATCATTCCTATAAAAGGGATAGCATCTATCTATTATAATTGAAGCAAAGATGAATAAACAAGTTTCTAGTTTCTAAAGCCCAGTTGTGGTCGTTTTCTTGACCAGCTATTCTAGATCTATTCCTCCCTCAATCGGTGCCTTCCTTCACCTAGCGCTGTTCTACTTCAAGTCGTCGCCGTCCGATCTCCCTCCGATGGATAATTACCCCCTTGTTGTGCTAGTCCACAACACCTAACCTACTTATTAAGTTTGCATATGCACACTTCTCTTTCTCCTTTTCAAGGATTAGACTTGCAAACAAATAGTGCCGTTTCACTGAACATAGTTAAGAATAGTTGTGCTGAACATAGACATTGCAACATGACCTCTTTTCCAAGATTGTTTATAGCCCATGGCTTGGACTTATTTCAGAACAGCAGATAAAAAAGTGATATTTCCTGATGTCAAAAGAAATATTTTGACATGAATACATTGACAATGTGTGACACCTATCTGCATTCCAAGGCATTATAGTTTGCTGCTATTTTTGTGCCACCTATGTGCGGTACAAAACATTGTTTGCTGCTGTTTTATGCAGCCAATGTGCACGCTGAAAATGATGGGAACGGCGTGCTAATGCTACTGTGAAACAGGTTCGATCTAGCTGATGACAGTATTAAACAAGAGCTTTATGATAACCGTGTTAATTAACAGAGTTTGCAGCCACCTATTGTTTTTTTGTGGCGGTTTCAGCCTTTTGCACTGATGACTCAACCCACCCCCTGTAACAAACACACTTGTAGCCCTTTGTATCCATCTCTTGTTTCTTCTGACTTCTGCTCAAAGCGTTGGCCTGGGAATGCTATTAACTTTTGTGGCTGTTTCAGGTCGGGAACATGCATGCATTAGGTGCTTTCTTCCATTTTGGGAAAACCCGTTAACCTAAGCTTGTACAGCCCTACTGCTCGCTAGCGAGTCCTCGCTTATCTGGTACTGTAGTTGTTTTCTACCCATTAGGCTCGAATCGAGTAACTACTATTTTTGCAATTGAAAAAAACCCTTATAAAAATCAACGTGGTACCTGTTGGCTTCATGCTTCTCAAAGAAAACATTTCATCTTCTTCGATTTCCTCTGCCTCTCCATCTTAGTATCCTCTGACTATAGTTTGAATCCTTTCAATCTACACTTAGATCTTCAGCCATCGCAATAAAAAATATCTAATTTGATCATTGAATGACCTAGTATCAAAGAGATTGATTTCCCTAAAAGATGCGGGATTGATCCTCAATAAGGTTCTAGTCCCCTAGAGGTCAGCGATGGGAGAGAACTTTCCAAGCAGGAATGACGAAGAGATTCCCATCTTTTGGGCATGTGTGGAATGTGGATTTAGGTTGCCAGCATGCCCTTTTTTGTTGGAGGTGCTTGAACTCTACGGGATTGAGTTGGTGAACTTGGCCCCCCAACTCAATTGCCAACCTTAGCATCTTTATCTACCTGTGCGAGGTGTATCCAGGGATGTTGGTAAACTTAGAACTCTTCAGATACTATTACAGGATTATCAGAAGAGCTAAAAAGGCAACAACGTCACCTGGGAACTGCTCGTTACGGCTTCACGACGAGAAAGCGAGGGAGTACATCATAATGTTCTCTAAATCTTTGTGGTCGTCATGGAAGAAGCTCTGGTTCTACATAATAGTCAGCAAAGAAGATAACCTATCCTTCATGGGATGGATTGTAGTGGAGAACCCGGAGTGGAGGTCTTCTACGAAGAAGGATGGGAAAAGTAGAAGCGTTTGTATCATCACGACTAGCGAATTGTGAGGGGATCTATTGTGGAGAACCTTACATGGCATCTATAGCGGTATCACCGATTTGTGTTAACTTCATGTTTATAGTGGGAATCTCCTGACGAACTCCCATCGAAACTGAAGGAGAGCCTTCCATTGCTTTAGCAAGAAGCTTCCACGACGGAGAATGATTGGAAACCACCATTTCGTGGGGACTGTGTGGTGGACTCAACCTTATTCAACGAATTACCGATTGGACATTAAGTGTTATTGTCTTCACCTGACTTTCTGTAGGAAGCAATTTCATCGACATCGTGACTAAGTGTCAACTGGCTCCCGCTATATGTAGGACCTATTAGTGAATAACGATTGCTTATGACTGCATTGAGAGTACTCTTACTCTCAGATCGTGGCGCCGCGCCCTTGTTGCCTTATTTGCTGGTCGAAAGTGCCAGGCTTGCTGTGGTGCCTGGGCATTCTGATAAGGTTGGAACGCCCGATTCCACTGGTAGCAGTGATGACGGGGACGTCGTATCTTCTTCCATCCAATTGACTTCGCCAGTCTCAAAGATTGGCGAGCCTGGGATGGAGGATGATGACAAGGAGGCATCGTGTTTTATGGCGTGGATGCATACATCTATGTCAAGGTCGATGTTGTCTGCTAGAATGAACCATTTTCTTATCCTTGTTTCCTACTATAATCGCATGGGCGATGTTAACAGAAATAGGTGTGGGAATGATTCTTGCTGATAAGAAATTTCAAGGACTCAACGCCTTCTTCCCCACGGATGGCGCTAGCTGTCAACGATTGAGTCGCCGATCTTACGAAATATGAGAAAAAGGCTAAGTTCTTTGGAGGGATTTAGGAGGAGAATGGAGATGATCTTTATTGCTATGAACTGGTTACAAGATGCCATCACTAAGAGATTATAAATGGATGTAACTAGCCTTGATCTCTATAATCTTCCAACTGGTCGGAGGATTATGATTGTCTTGTCTAGTATTCTTCCAGTTCTTGTTGTGATTCCAAATGTTCGTATCTTGTGTCTTCTCTCATCAAATCCTGAAATAGCGCTGAAGGGGTGTCTAGGGGTGGAAATGGATTGGATACGATCGAATAGTCTCAAACACGAATACAAATTCATATTTTTTTAAAAACGAATACGAATTCGAATATTCTCAAATACGGATACGAATATTCTCGAATATGAATACGGATATTTTCGAATACGGATTTTCTCGGATACGAATATCGGATAAAACAGATTCCTGACGGTTTTGCCAATTTTTCACCGATTTTTGACCGGTTACCGGTTTTAAACCGTCTAAATTCAAAATTTTAATCACAAAAATTGTACGGATTTTTCATGAGTTCTAGAAACAGATCGAATACGAATCGAATAGTCTCGAATATGAATACGGATACGAATTTTTTCGAATACGAATATTCTCGAATACGAATATGAACAATTTTGAATACGGATTTTACTTACCATATTTGTGTTTTCTCGAATACGAATATCGGATAAAACGAATTATCCGTTACCGTTTTCCAACCCTAGGGGTGTCAGTTATCCACATGAGTAGACATCTTGTTGAATCGTCCCATCTGATCAAGGGGGTGGTTGCTATCAACGAGAGAGAGATTTGATAATAATTGATTTTTGATTATTGTCAATGAGAGATAATCATGGAGACAATTATAGGGCGATTGTTGTCAGGGATATAAGGCTAAATTGTTGTGTGGTTCGGAGAGGATAAAATACGTGCTTTATCCTTCACACAGGAGAGAATCTCTTGAAGACAGACCCTTATACCAGTTCATGAAATCTCCGAGTGTCTATTGATCGGGTAAAATGTACAGTGAACCTCTGACCAGGGATACTCGGACAATTACTTTTGAAAGCTTACGATCAATGACGAACCCACAGGGTATACCGGATAGGCCACGGCATACCCTGGGCACAGCCAATCAGTCGACGGTTCGCCTGCCGCTTCGTTCGTAGTCTCGCTCGACGGTTCGCCTGCCGCACCCACACGAGGGGCTCAAGAAGGACAATCAGACCCGCACTAACTGCGCATTCCCGCTAAACCCGATCAGACCCCGTGCGATCCGGCTCGCCCGGTGCGGATCGGCGCGCCTCGCGGCGCCGAGGAGTCTCTCGCCTCCGCGGAGGTCCGTGCTTCTCCGAACCCCGGTTCTTTGATTGATTTCCGTGTTGGTTAGTCCTTGCTATTTCTGAGGCCAATTCGTAGCTTGTTTTGTTGGTTCTTTGGGATCGTTTGGTTCCCTATTTGGCATGACGAAATGGGTCTTGGGGAGGTTTTGATTGGAGCCTAGGACAGGGAGTTGGGGAGGATTTGGTCAAGGTTTCATGGGAGAAGATGTTCTCTTCTTTTCCTCAATTGGGAGCTGTATTAGGTGCTTTGTACTGCTGATTGTTCTGTTTGAGAGCCTTGGATGTGGCATTTTTAATAACAATCGTTGCCTTGTTGTGTTGGGAATCGAATAGTTTAGTTCCTATGATGGAACCTGTGTTTTTTTTTGTAAGGAGATTGAGGTCAAATCAGCTATTCACCAGCATCCACTTGGAACATTTTACCTGCCCTGGTTAACAGTATGATACTTAGAGTCAAGTCTAAGTCGATTGGTTGCTAATGTTAGCATTTTCTCTAATTATAGGGGGTAAAAGTAGCTTTTACTTACCTGGTCAAAATTTGATTGATTTTTGGCATTGGGGATAAAAAAGAGAGTACTTTGTGCATGATCTGGTTTTAGATGGCATGATCTTGCTTATATTGTAGGGAACAAAAGCAAGTAAAATTTCTGTTTCCAATGGTCTACTGGATGTCTTGCACTTGTGAATTGTGAGCATTGCACTTGTCTAGTAAAACAAAATATGTTGAGATGCTTTGGATCATTGGGTGCATAAATTTGGATCGGTGATTTTAAGTTTTTTAAAAGCATGGTTGCTTATTTATGTTACTAATTAAGAGATGTACAGCTTCAATTGTCTATCTCAGCATGCAATCTATGTGCTCCATTTGGCCATTGTCTCACTTACATCCTCCTTTAATGCTTTCAGGTGGTAATCATTCTTGTATCAAGAATTGTATCTCTGCTCCGCCACTAGCTGCACTCTGTCCTTTAGAAGTCTCATAGCTCAATCTCATGAGATGACGACTCGGAAGCCTCCCGGTCTTCGGTTATTTGGAGGTGTCAATGCGCTAAGAAGTTACCAGACTCTTGTCTAGGTCCTTACATTCTTTGCATACACTTGCTTTCATATGACTCGGAAGCTAATAAGCTTCCAACTTAATCCTTGAATTTAAGATTTTTCATATTATTTAGTGCTTGTATACCGAATTACGGTGTAAATTTTATAATTATTTACCGAATTGGTAAATGGTTTTATTGAATTGCATATGAAAATTTTGTTGCGGTATACCATTTGATAAAATCTTAGGTCCGCCACTGCTTACGACCACGTAGGTCTTAGGATTTCAATTGAGTATTAACGCCATATTTAATGGGTTATTTAATCCTTATCATAATTGAATACCAATAAGTATATAAGCTAATTTGAAAAGATTGAACTGATAAACTGATTTGAAAAGTTGCACCGATAGCCCACTTGAAAAAAGCATTCCTATTTATTAAAAAAGTAAATTATAAACAATAAGTTAAAACGAACAGGCGCAATCATTTCCGACAAGGCGGTTCGATAAGTCACGCTGCATACGCAAGCAGCCCCACGAAGGCGGGCGGACACGCCGACACTTGTCAGCGGAGGCCCAACGCAGGCTCACGTTTTGACACGTACCCCCACCGATCAGCTCTCTCCTCCGACCGGCCCCCGCCGCCGCCGCTCTCCTCCAGTCCGACCCCCACCCTCGCCTCGCCTCCCCTAACCTTCCTTTCCCAAAATAGCAACCCCTACCCTACCCTACCCACCCCTCCCCGACTCCCGTGGCTCCCTCTCCGCCGCTCCAGGCACCGAGAGGTCCCATCTAGGTGCGAGCTCCCGCCTCGAGCTCAAATCTCCCCCATTTCGGCCTCCCCGCTTGTCGTTCTGAACACTCACGCCTTGGTGTTGGTTTCAGGTTCTTGGCCCAGGGAATCTCCTCGCGTTCCTGCGCTCGCTGCTCGCGACCTGTGTGGGATACTGCTGTGGTAGACTGGTAGTAGCGTGGTGTGGGTTCAGGTCTTGGTGGTTCCTTTTCGCCCTGGTCCCCAACGACCTGTCAGCTCAGCTGCTTTTGCGTGTGCTTGCGGGTGGGCGTGACGGTGAGGTGTTCCTAGCGGGATCGCGGCCCTTGTCTTGTTCTCCCTGTGCCCATGCTACCTACCTTCTTATCGCGCCAAAGCTGCCTGTGCGTTTCCTGCATAAGAGGGCGGCTTCTTGTTCAGTCCTCGGCTCGCAAGGGAGCTTACTGTGGCCACTGCCGGCGTCAGAGACTCAGAGTGGAGTATCTAGTGTGATTCTTGGGTTATGGACCCAATGCTGAATCCGGTTAAGGAGGAGGAGGGCCATGGAGAGGGAGGAGAAGGCTTGCCGGGTGTGGGGGATGCCACTGCCGCTGCCGCACCGAGGCCGATGGAGGGGCTGCACGATGCTGGGCCGCCGCCGTTCCTGACCAAGACCTACGACATGGTCGACGACCCCGGCACCGACCACGTCGTGTCGTGGAGCACTACGAACAACAGCTTCGTGGTGTGGGATCCCCACGCTTTCGCCACCGTGCTGCTGCCGAGGTACTTCAAGCACAACAACTTCTCCAGCTTCGTCAGGCAGCTCAACACCTATGTAAGCCCGCCCCCTTCCCCTTGCAATGAAGCTCAGTTCGTGATGTTAGCGTGCTAAAAGCGATGGGTGTAGCCGATTTTGCCTGTTCTTGAAGCTCCCCAATGCAATCCTGTTGACTATTACCATAGATGTGGTTGTAAGTAACCATCCAGATTTTCTTGTCATATTTGGTCAATAAAAGTACATCAAAGAGAATTAATTAAGCGTTGAAGATTGCTAAACATTCTTAGCTACTCTGGTTGAATAGTGGGATTCTCAGCTCCTGTCTGTTTTTGGTGATAACTGATAAGGACATTTTGTACTTCAGAACATTGATGGTATTCCATTAAACAAGCAGAGCTAACTCACAGAAGTGCATGGGAATAGTATGTGTCCTATTCATGTTTTTGGGTAGAAGCACACAGAAATCTCAGGCTGACAAACTTTGGTTGAGTAACAAGTCAAGAAATGCACAACTGTTTGTTGAATTACATTTTGGTTAGATCTGCTGGATAATAAGTAAAAAATTGGATTTTGAACTGTTCTCTCAGACCAGTGTCCCAAGGAACTAGCTGTTGCTCATGATTTCATCAAGAGGAAAATAGTGTTGGGAAATGTCAATGCTATGTGTTTCGCATACATTTATCTTTACCCTGCCAATATTATGCTTTTTGAAGATTTCTCTCAAGACAGCCAACTGCAACATTGTCCTACATGTGCTGTACTTCATGTCTTCATATTAGGGCTCCCTTTCCCTGAATTAATAGCAGCTGGAATATGTTTCTATGGTGTCCTCATTCGTTGGACCTTTTTGAGAGCATGTGCATGGTGACATCTGATGCAGTAAGTGCGGTTTTGGCAATACATTTAGTAAAATTCCAGAATTACAAATAAACAAATATATTTGACTCCAGTTGAAATAGAGTGATATGAGCAAGAATAAAAATGTTAGAGAACAATTATCTAACCACAAATCACCCAGAAATGAAATCATACCGACAGATGTTCAATTCAAAAATTAACAATCAGCTTAAAGCTCAAATTGTTATTTGATTTATTTTGTGCTCTCAGACGTCGGGCTGCTCTTGTATTAGAACAAGGCCTCCTCACCACTATTGGTCTAGATTAATCAAAATTATGGTGACAGCCACTAGATATTCTGCTAGTTGAGTTCTTCAACTTACCACCTTGACCAATTCAATTCAACAATAACAGTAACAATGAAACTGCTGTAACATAATACTATCAAGCAAATGAAAAGATTAAGGATACAGTAAGTTCTGGACAGCAAGAACAGAGTTATCAAAACCTCAAGTACTAGCAGAATATCACAAGTTTGTCACTTAAATTCATACACACCAAATTTATCCCCATTGAGCAATGAAAAGCCCATAGGTAATCATGTCAAGTCACCCAATACTAGTGCTCTAATCAATTCAGATATCAATAGATATAAACCTACACTAGTATGGCACACTAACAGATTATTCAGCTATCAACAAAGGCAACAAAGATACTCACAACAGTGACAGCACACGAAGCTATCAAGAAGAGACGTGGCAAAGCACGTTGGTGAGAATGCTGTCCCAGAAAACCAATTGCTGCCGCTATGCCATGGTAACACCAGCAAGGTTCACGGAGATACGATGCCACCAGGCCCACCACCATGAACTGGGGCATACCAGGACTTGGATCGAGGTTCTGGAGACGCCGCACAAAGCACCTTGATCACACATCGGCCAAGTGCACAAACCCAAGCCGTGCGTGGGAGAAGACCTGGAAACAAACAGCAGCACTGGCACAGCCAGCGCCCGCCTCCGCCCGGTCAAGCAACCCCTCGATCAGGCACCCATCTACCTCTGCCTTCCCTTTGGGCTACGACAAGCAAAGCCACAGGTTGCTAGAGGACGGAGCAGACCTAGAGATGTCGTCGCCTACCAGGTCGCAATCGGATGCGGCACCAAATCCAGTCGGATCAAGAAATTGAGATGGAGTAGCAAGAGTGAGAAATATTGGGAAGAAGATGGGGTTTTCTTGTGCAAACCGGAGGAGGGAGAGCCTATGGTATAAGTAGAAAGAGATCAAGGCGGTGCTACCGAACATGCATCGCCAGATTCACCGATTTTGCCAGAGTGTCCTGTGGGGATCAGAACAATCACCGTGTTCTCTGCAACCAGCCGTTCCCATCCATTTGAGCCAAATGAGAGGCTAGCTCTCCTTACCCTCACTCTCCTTCTATGACACGGATCCCACCTGGTTCCTCTTTTTTCTTTAAAACAGATTGGGAAATTTCCGAAGTGCCTTAAGAAGAACAACATCTTAGGTCATATGTCACTGTCAACTGCTTAACTTCATATAAACGGTGTGCTGTGCATTCTCATTTTATTTTTGGCATTTTCCCCTCTGAATAAAGGCTATATTTCTTAAAATACAGCGAATATTTTCCTTATTCAAGATCTTTTATCCTTCTATAAGAGTTGATGGTTCACTTGTCTGCTTTGGAATGAGACACCAAATCACTGGTTTCCTAATTTTCGCTCAAAACAATAGAAAAGAACGAAGATTGAAGCACAAAGTTGATGAATAAAGTGAAGAAGGAACTGAAAACCATGCACAGTGAACTGAAACACATCCTAAAGAGGTAAACATAAGAAGCACAAAGTTGATGAATAAAGTGAAGAAAGAACTGAAAACCATGCACAGTGAACTGAAACACATCCTACACATAGGATATACTTTGTGTAGTTCATTTTTGTTGGTCCTCTTGTGATAACTGATAAGAAACAAAGAGTAAAAAGTAACCATAATGTTTTTATTCTCCTGCCAAGAAGCCAGTCACATGTTTTTAAGTATCTTGAAACTAATCTTTTCCAGATGTGTTGGTTGTTGGCTTGTGCAGGGTTTCAGAAAGGTGGATCCTGATCGGTGGGAATTTGCTAAGGAGGGTTTTGTACGGGGACAGAGGCACCTTCTCAAAAACATAAGGCGTCGAAAGTCTCCTGCTCAAAATGCTCCAAATCAGCAATCTCTTGGACCTTACCTTGAGGTGGGGCACTTTGGATATGATGCAGAGATCGACCAGCTGAAGAGAGACAAGCAAATACTGATGGCAGAAGTGGTGAAGCTAAGGCAGGAGCAGCAAAATACAAAGGCACATCTCAAAGCCATGGAGGATAGATTACAAGGGACTGAACAGAAGCAACAGCAGATGATGGCATTCTTGGCACGTGTCATGCAGAATCCTGAATTCTTAAAGCAACTGATTTCCCAGAATGAGATGAGGAAGGAGCTTCAAGATGCTATTTCAAAGAAAAGAAGGCGCCGCATTGACCAGGGACCTGAAGTTGATGACATGGTGGCTAGTAGCAGCCTAGAGCTAGAGTCGCCAATTCTGTTTGATCCCCAGGAGTCAGTGGAATTCCTTGTTGATGGGATTCCATCTGATCTTGAAAGTTCGGCTATGGATGCTAAAGGTGTAATGGAGTCACAGGATTTTGATCTTGGTACCTCTGTACAGCAGCAAAACAGACCCCAGGGGGAGTTAAACGATGATTTCTGGGAGGAGCTGCTGAACGAAGTACCTGGTGAGGAGAATGACAACCCGGTTATTGAGGACAATATGAATGTGTTGTCCGAGAAGATGGGCTACCTCAACTCAAATAGCCCCACTTCCAGAAAATAGCTTCCTTTCATTGTACCAAATTGCTGTCACTTGCCATGTTCGTCTCAGTCTGCAGCGTCTATCCAAGCAGTTCTACTGTGTCAACAATGATTCCGTGACTTGTCTCTTCATGCCCGCTGAACTTCTTGCCATGGGGAGGACTTTCATGATAACTGTCGGCATCCGCCGTGCTGTTGTTGGAGGGAGACTGGGAGTGCATCTGACCGTAGTAATTGCTGCTTGCTACCGGCATACCTCTGTGTTTATCTGACCGACCGTAGTGATTTGTTCGTTGTTTAGGCCATATAGCCTGCCAGTCTGTATAGTGAGTAATGCTGTTGATCCATACTTGTTTTTATCTGTGCTGTGTCTGAGGGTCTCTTATGTACTCATACCTAGGGCATGTTTTGTTCTTGTATGGCATTCTGATTTTAAAGGTGCCGACCTGTAGGTAACTCTATCTCACTGTAACAGCTGCCGTGTTAGGCACAATATGATTTCGGTTTTCTTTGCATGTTTTGGGAGCTATATACCCTATCTTTCCAGTGTGTTTGCAGGCTTGCAGATTCATTTGCAGCAGTTTTATTATGAATCAAACTTTCCGTGTTTTGATCTGCATCCTGCATAGTTTTTGACAAAGCGACTGAGCAATGCAGGGAGCTAGCAGTTTTCACAAATTGTCTGGCTGCTAACAGTTCACACAAATTGTCTCTGGCTGCTGTCCAAGTCTGGAACTGTTCATCCAATACAAACACAACACAGAGGCCATTTTTAAATATGGGATGAATGATGGAATTAACAGTTACAACTAAATCACATCATCAGAAATGGGCCATACAGGGGAGAGCAAGACAACATAAGATCGAGATAATCAGAGGCTGAAAACGAGGATGACAGGCATCAGAAGTTCTTTTTCTTCCCCTTGTTTTTGGAAGCTCCCCATAATGATGTTACAGACTCAAGATGCCAGTCAACATGTGCTGTTACAAGATTTAAGATAGAACAGGCGAAGCTCCAGCCTACTTCATCATGTAGTAGAGCACTTGACCTCCGATTCCTACCACAGAAATCACTATCCCAAGACAGCTAAGCCTCTTTCTTCTGTTCTATCTCCCTGAAAAAGTAAAAAACTGCACATTAGAATGATCAGAAGTCTTTTTCAAGGTAGACAGTAGGGAAGCCTAAAATATAATGCAGCAAATTTGAACTTGGCCAAACAACCCGTGAAGCAATGTCCACCGTCCATTGGTCTCCTCAGTGTTAACATCTACCCTCCATCTTTCCTTCATCAAGTAATTTTCGGATGACTAGAGAATGTGGGATTTGCGTCTCTGCTTCCCAATGCACCCCCAAATCTAAGATCCTCGAACGCGCCTCAGGAATTGCACCAGCACACCTAACTCACTGGTCAAATTCAAATCACCCCGCAACAACTGAAATCATACTTGGGCGTTTTGCCTCTGGGTAATTTGATCTTATTATTCATGAACTACCAATTATTGTCCTCGGATCTATTTAAATATTACTTTGGAACTATAGTGCTGCATGCACAACTAATATCATATATTAAAAAGAAGTCCATATACAAAAAGGTAGTCCCTCCCAGAGGAAAAATAGAACAATAACAGAATCAACTGAATACATCGAGTGATCGAGAGCATTGCATAGAAGCTTGTTTTTTAACTACCAGCCCTATTTACCATCAGAGAGAACTCCTCAAAAACATTTTGGCGCCAAAAATGGCAAGTCAGCAGCAATGTCTTCAAAAACTTTGTTATTTCCTCCTCCAATTCCAGATTGTCCAACAGCCCAATATGACAAAGTTGGCTTCTTTGACTACTTACCTGAGCTCCCTAATGTAACACAACAGGGGCCCATCATAACCAGAATTTTCAATCTTGTTCATGTCCTCGAGCATTTCCTTCAGATTAGAACCATCTATCTCATACTTGGAGGAAGTAGTCAGGTGACGCCCAAGCTGCAATTAAAATGAACAGACCTAAATTATACAGGTTTACAAGAAATGTGAAACAAACATAGCTCCAAAGAGCTTGATTGCTTATTTTTAGTTGTAGCATGACTGCATGACCCAGAAAGGCAGAAAGTGTGCATGCATTAAGCATACCTGTAAAGCTGGCATTCCATATGGGAGGTGGACAGGGTCAGCATAATGGAGGTAGACTATATATACACTAAGGCAGTATGACACTTCAAACATGAGCATAATTGAACAAAAACTGAGAGGTGCAAACATTAACAGATTATGTGCTGCCAGGGTGTATCCAGTGAGAAGTGGTTGTTGCTGCTAGAATAACCCTTGTATTCATCATGAGGCCAAAGGGCCAATATATATACATGTACAGATCTGGCATATATGTAGGAAACCCCTCATACAATAGGGTAAATACACAGCTATGTAATGCATATCTAACACCCCCCCCCTCAAATTTATGGTGGATCAACAACATGAAGTTTGGAGAGATGAAAACTGTGCTGGGCTCTGATTTGTGCCTTTGTGAAAAAATCTGCCAACTGAAGCTCGGAAGGCACATACTGAAGAGCAACAACCTGATCCCGCACCTGTGTCCGCATGTAGGAAGCATCAATACCTATATGCTTTGTAAGCTAATGCTTCACCGGATCTTTAGCAATGCTAATAGCACCTGTACTGTCAGACAAAAGAGGAGTCGGTGCAGAAACAGAAACACCAAAGTCCTCAAGTAACCATTGTAGCCAATTTACCTCCGCAGTCAACAAAGCCATAGCTGGCAACTCATCCTCAGCACTCGAACGAGAAATGAGAGAACCACCAAGAAAAAGCAATAAGCAGAGAGAGACCGGCGATCAGAGGGATCACTAACTCAGGTGGCATCAGAATATGCCTGGAGCTGTAAAGAGCTGGAGCGAGGGAAAAAGAGACGACGAGAGATAGTTCCACGAAGATATCGTAGAACACGAAGAAGATGACTATAGTGGTGCTGAGCGGGAGCAGAAACAAACTTGCTCAAGATATGCACAGGGTACAAAATGTCAGGACGAGTGACACCAAGATAAACAAAGCTTCCAACAAGATGACGATAATGAGTAGAATCAGCAAGAGGCTCACCATCAGTGGGACGAAGATGAACGTTAAGCTCCATGGGAGTCTCAGCTGTGCGCTGATCAGTAAGAGAGACACGATCAAGAAGATCTTGGATATACTTTTCTTGGGACAGATAGAAACCCTCAAGAGTAGAAATAACCTCAATCCCAAAAAAGTAGCGAAGAGGACCCAGATCAGACATAAGAAACTGCTCATAAAGACGCTCCTTGACAAAAGTGATATACTGAGAATCATCTCCAATAATGATCATATCATCAACATACAAAAGGAGAAGCGTTCGACCACGAGATGAAGTGTGCATAAAAAGAGTAGGATCATAAGCACTGGCCGAGAAACCAATTGCAGTGACAACAGAGGAGAAACGATCAAACCAGGCACGAGGAGCTTGCTTAAGGCCATAGAGAGATCGGCGAAGATGACAAACCATACCCTCAGGAACAGAATACCCAGGGGGTGGTTGCATATAGACCTCCTCACGCAACTCGCCATTGAGAAAGGCATTCTTGACGTCCAACTGAGAAATAGACCACTGTCGAACAGAGGCTAAAGCAAGAAGAGTGCGAACGGTGGTCATGTGAGCGACAGGAGCAAAAGTCTCATCATAGTCACGACCATGCTCCTACTGAAAACCACACGCTACAAGACAAGCCTTGTAACGCTCAAGAGAACCATCAGAGCGAGTCTTAACCTTATAGACCCACTTGCACGTGATAGGAGTAACACGCGCAGGAAGAGGAACAAGATCCCACGTGGTAGTACGTTCAAGGGCAGCGATCTCCTCCACTATCGCATGCTACCACTCCTGATGAACAACAGCATCACGATAAGAAGTTGGTTCGGCAAGAGCAGCGGCAACAAAACCAAAATGCTCAGGAGGCCAAATAGACTGGCAATTGCGAAGAGTATAACGAGGAGGGGCCAAAGGGGATGACCTGTCAGAAGGAGAGGGCATATCAAAAGGATCCTCAACTCGCGGGCAACGAGTATAGTAGAGAGGATAAGAAGGAGCAAGATTAGGAGCAACCTCGGGAGATGATGCCGGTGGTGAGGAAGGTGCTGACTGAGAAGGAGGCACCGGAGAGACCAAAGGCTGTGGTGAAGTGGTGACTATAGGACTGGAAGGAAAAGTCAGAAATGAAAGCGGCTCAACAACAGATGCTGAAGTGGAGGAAGGAGAAGGACGAGGATAGAAAGGACGAGACTCATCAAAAGTAACATCCCTAGAAATCCGCATCCGTCGGCCAACAGGATCCCAACAACGATATCCCTTGTGCTCAGCACTGTAGCCCAGAAAAACGCACTCAACTGACTGAGTGGTCAGTTTGGTGTGCTCACGAGGTGCAAGAAGAACATAGCACACACACACCCAAAGAGGCGAAGACTGGAATAATCAGGAGTCTGGCCACAGAGATGCTCAACTGGGATCCCACCCTGAAGAGCAGAGGAGGGCTGAATGTTGATCAAGAAAGTGGCAGTAGAAACAGGCTCAGCCCAGAAATGTGGTGGAACAACAGAAGCAAGCATGAGAGCACGAGCTGTCTCAAGAAGATGACGATGCTTGCGTTCAGCCACACCATTCTGAGCATGAGCACCTGGACAAGAAAACTGAGAGAGTGCCCTGTTTAGCAAGAAAACCACGAAGGACTCCCGACAAATACTCTCCAGCGGAATCAACGCGAAAAACACGAATAGGAGAGTCAAATTGAGTGCGAACCATGGTGGCAAAGGTCTTGTAGATAGATAAAACCTCACTACGAGATGACATAAAGTATATCTATGTATGTCGAGAAAATCATCAATAAAAATGATATAATATCAATGGCCACCTTTCAAAACAAAAGGAGCTGGTCCCCATACATCAGAATGAACAAGAATTAATAGAAGTAAGACATGTGGAATCAAATGTCATATGAAAAGAAGCACTAGAATCAAGAATCCAAGGTGATGTACTTGAGGAAGGAGAAGTAGAAGGTGGTCTCTCACCGGAAGGCTGAGTAGTAGAACCAGCAGAACCAGACCATGCAGAAGCAACCATGCGGCCTAGCAATGTGAGAAGCTGCTGAGTGTCAGGGGTACCAGAACTTTGCTGAGAGGAGGAACCTCCAGTTCCCTCGGAGGACGAGCACCACGACGAAGATCCTTCTTCTTCTTGTAGCAAAACTGTTCCACATGTCCATCCTAGTTGCAATAAGTGCAGTGGAGTCCCTTACCAACAGCAGCTGTCACTGGTGGAGGCACAACTGAGGAAGGAGTGACCAAAGGCACAATGGGTGTAGAAGTTGGAGAATCCGCCAAAACCGAAGGAAGTGATGATGATGATAGCAGACTCACTCCACGAAGTTGAATCTCCTCAGTACGAACAGCTGTAAGGGCCTCCAACAAAGTCACATGAGGGTGACGAGCTAGCAACCGAGCACAAGTCTGCTCAAACTCAGACCGGAGACGTGTCAAAAAATCGTAGATGCGGCGAAGCTCCATGTGAGACTGCTGACGCTGACAACACTGACAGGTGTGGCAAACATCTGGCCCCAAAGAGTCGATCTGATGCCATATTGCAGACAACTGAGTATAAAACTCATCCACAGTGGCATCTCCCTGCTGCAGCGACTGCTCCTGTCGCACAACAGCAAGGTATAAGGAATCACCAGATGGCACGTAGCGGCTGCGCAAATGCGTCCACATCGCCTGTGCGAAAGCCAATCCAACAACATCACCAGTGAGATGCACTTCCATGCTAGCAACCAAAATAGTAGAGGCACGAGCATCTTCATCAATCTATGTCTTGTAAGCAGCATACTGAGTCTGAAAAGTCCCCATAGCATCCTCAAAAGCCTCAGAAGCCTTTGTACGAGCGTCTTCAGAAGCATCCTTCGGGAGTACAGGCTCAGCAGGTGGAGTAGGACGAGACGGGCAAGGCAACTCGCCAGTAAGAAAATCCCAAAGACGCTGACCACGCATGTGGATGCGCATGTGTTGAAACCAATCCCGATAATTGAGACCATCGAAGATCACCAGGCAACGAGGAACAGAAACGATGCCTGCAAAAGAAGACATTTTTTCTCTTTTTTTTTGCTCTTTTTGTACTCCTTTTTTTGCTCTTTTTTCCTGTTCGGTCAAATACACACGACCGACTCTTAGAAGGTGTAGCACAAACGACCGACTTGGTCATCACACCCAATCAGGCGTCGGCGGAGGTGGACCGAGGAGAAGAAGGCGTCGACGAAGGCGGCTGCCAAGACCATGAGGAGGTGGTCCGCCAAGAAGCCGTCAGCGCAGAAGGAGGCGAAGAAGGCAGTGGCGCCGGCCTGCCCGGCGCGCGAAGACGGCACCACCGACAAACTCAACGGCGACGAGTTAGATCCCCGAGCGTCGGCCCCGACGAGATCTCGACGGCGAGCCCTCTCATCAGCGCCCCAATCCGAGCGAAGGGCCCGGCCCAGAAGGAGGCGAAGAAGGCAGTGGCGCCGGCCCGCTCGGCGCGCGCGAAGACGGCACCGCTGACAAACTCAACAACGGCGAAGAAGTTCTTCGAGCGGCGTCCCGATCTGAGTTAAGGGCCCGGCGGCGGCAACCGGAAGATGGCGGTGGCGTCAGGTCCGTGACAGGCGATGGCGACGAGTGGCGGTGGAAAAGAGGTAGCAAGTGGCAAGCCAGGTAAAACCCTAGGTATGACGAAACCCTAGGCTCTGATACCATGTTAGAATAATGTTTGTATTTATCATGAGGCCAAAGGGCCAATATATATACATGTACAGATCTGGCATATATGTAGGAAATCCCTCATACAATAGGGTAAATACACAGCTATGTAATGCATATCTAACAGTTGCAAGGTGATAATAATACATAGTACTTTCATAGAGTGTCTAATGAAATAAAACGAAAAAAACTATTTTCTACCTTCAGGATGATGATGAGGTAGTATAAGGTGACGAAAATTTGCTGAAACATGCCACTGATTATTACGAAAAGTTGTTCGGTTCAGCAGAAGGCAAATTATTTCAGACAGATCAGGATGTTGGACATCAGAGGAGAATATGAATGAGGAAGATAATAAATTAATAATCATATCAGTAGACCTTTTGAGGAAGAAGAGGTGAAGAAAGCTATGTTTAAAATGGAAATGAATAAAGCTCCAGGGCCAGACTGTATACCAATTGAATTTTACCAGAAATGCTTGGATATCATCAAGTATGATTTGCTAAATCTTTTTCAGGATCTCTGTGATGGGACTTTAGATGTGAGTAGGTTGAACTATTGGATCATTACTATGTTGCCCAAAATTAAAGATGCTGAAAGGTTTCATCAATATAGACCAATTTGCCTCTTAAATGCTTGTTTCAAAATCCTTACAAAAGTTTTAACTTTGTGACTAGAATTGTACATGGAAAAACTTATCCACAGATGTCAAAATGGTTTCCTTAAACAAATAAATATAATGGATGGTGTTTTATCCTTACATGAGATTTTAACTGAAACAAGACTTCAGAAACAGAAAGGCTTGGTTTGAAAATTAGACTTCGAAAAAGCATATGATAAGATCAGTTGGGATTTGCTATTTGGATGCTTGGAGATGAGAGCGTTTTGTCCTACGTAGTGTGGGTGAATAAAAAGTGTTGTTCAACATGGCACTTAGTGTCAAATAACAATAAGGTTGGTCCACAAATGATCCACAAGGCTAGATTTTGTCGCTGGCTGTCTAGCAAAAATGATCCACAAGGCTCAGGGAAATGACTTGATAAATGGCTTGGTGCCTCACTTGATACCCAAAGGGATTGTTGTACTGAAATATGCAATATGCAGATGACACAATCCTTCTTGTGGAGATAATCTAGAAAATGTTAGAAACATGAAGCTGTTACTTCACTTGTATGATGCGATGTCTGGACTGAAAATTAACTTTCAAAAGAGTGAAATTTTTATTGGGGAAGATGAGAATATAGTTGTACAATATGCTGATATGGTTCATTGTCATATTGGTGAGTGGCTGTGACTGTGAGTAGCACAAGGTTACATGTTGCTGACTGGGCCAAGTTAAAAGAAAAGTTGATGAAAAGAAAATACCACCTGGTTAAATGAGCATTTGTGCAAGTGGAGGTGGAAATTAGAAAATGAGCATGAGCTATGACAAGATATAGTTAGATGTAAATATCTTGGTGATACACGCATATCACGAGTCAAAACATAAATTCTCTGATTCACCTTGCTGGACAGATCTTCTCAAGGTGAAAAAAGAATGTCAAAGGGTGAAGTATTACAGTAGGTAATGTAAAAGTACTGATTTTTGGGAGGATTGTTCGTGTGGTCCACCACCTCTGACATGCACTTTCCTTGATTTGTATGCTGTAAGTAGTGAACAGTCTACAACTGTGCATAAAATTGATGTTAATGGTGGTCTTTGTGTTTTAGAAGATGGTTAAATGAATATATGCAATGCAGTATAAATTTGTTAAAGAAAACCTTGTTAACAGTTGCTTTGGAAAGGACGAGGATAGACCTCGTTGGAAATGGAATAGATCCGGCTTTTTCAGTAAACTCAGTGTATAAACACATGCACAGTCATCTCCTTGACTGACCTTATAAGACTTTCTGGAAAGCGAATGTGTCCAGTAAAATAAAAATCTTTCTTTTGCTGATTTGGCATGAGTGCCATTTTAACAAAAAGATAGCCTATTGAAGGGAAACTGGAAAGGAAATCCTTTGTTTGCTTTTGCAGTGAACCTGAAACTACCTCTCATTAGTTTTGTGGTTGCACTAAGTTGCGGCTAAATTACATTTGGGGGATAGTTGGCAATGCTATTGGGGTTGGTTGCAGACCAATGTCTTTTGTGCAGTATATATGGTGGATTCAGACATACTTGCCTATGGGACAAAATGTGCAAGTGACTGGGCTGGTAGGAGTATGCAAATGCAATTACATGCAACTGTGACTTGTTTCAATGTAAAGAAGCAGCCAGAGATTAAAAACTCAAGTTTCTACCCGTTAATTCTTCCCTTCCTCTTCATTCTCTTGCTCCCTTTTTCTGCACTCAAATCTCCTGATCTACCCTTCCTCTTTATTTGCTCAATGAATCCTATGATTTTACTCAAGTGATTCCCTATGCGTCGGTGTACGCAGGTTAACTGGGAGAAAAAACGGGAGGAAATTTTCCCACATGATGAAGGAAAAAGGAGGCACTCCTCATCCCATATCTCACAGACCCTTTTGATATTTCACTCCTCGTAATCGAGAGACCACTGGTCATGTGGGTAGATCTCTAGGTCGATCCACTTGCGGTAGCCACATAGCGGTTCTGGAGACTACAGGTAGACGGGAGAGGTTGTTATTGCGTACTTTGAATGAGAATTGGAAGGAGAATATACTATAAGTGGTCCTTACTGGCTGCCGATAGCTGATCGTGTCTAGACGGCGATCAGGATAGTCATAGAAGTATTTCACACAACTCTAGTAACGTATGCCCAAGTTGAGCCATTGCTTAGACTTGAAGAATTTGCATGGATCCCTGCACCAACAGAGAGACAGCGTTTCCCCCTCAGGCGGGTGTTGTGACGAACTTTCGGTTGGAACATTCAGGATGGACATGCTCCTATAGGGGGTGTCATTAGGGGGTCTAACCTCCTGGCATGCTCCGCTTGTTTGGTCCGGGCCACAGCAGCCCTTACTTATTCGTCACGGGCCACAGCAGATCTTGCTAGGTTGCGAGCCTCCTCTCATTACTTCATCATCTTGTCCCATTGTTTCTTCTGCCTTTTGTCCATTCCCACATGATGAAGGAAGCTCTGGTATAGTGTTGGGTTGTGTATTGTTCTCTCCCAGATCTATTCCACCTCATTTTAAGCCAAAGGATTGGCATGGTGTGATTTATTTCATGTGACTAGCTTGCGAGACAGAGTGTTGCCTTGTCTTTCTGAAAAGTATCTAGCGAGGCAGAGTGTTGTCACTACACAAAGTTGCCCCTGTCTGGTCTTGTCACTGCGTAAAGCTATCCCTTTGATCTTGTCGCTGCGCAAAGCTGCCCCCGTCTGGTCTTGTCACTTGCATAAAGCTGCTCCTTTGGTCTTGTTGCTGCGCAAAGCTGGCCCTGTCTGGTCTTGTCATTACGTAAAGTTACTCATTTGGTCTTGTCGCTGCGCAAAGCTGCCCCCGTCTGGTCTTGTCACTGTATAAAGCTACCCCTTTGGTCTTGTTACTGCACAAAGATGCTTCTGTCTGGACTTGTCACTATGCAAAGCTGCCCCTTTGGTCTTGTTACTATGCAAAGCTGTCGCATCTTGTCTTCTCACTATGCAAAGCTACATCCTTTGGTGTTGTCACTTCGTAAAGCTGCCCCGTCTGATCTAGTCATTACTCAAGCTATCTTGTTTGCTATAAAATGCACGGCCCACCCCATAAAAATAGGAGCACTCGACCATGTGAACCGTACAAAAAACTACCTTCTCCATCATATAGTAAATACTATGGTAGACACCGAGGGGCCAGTCGGAGCAGGGTCATCAAAGGAAGACCTTCCCATGGAAAAGCGGGAGGACTTCGACCCTAAATACCGCTTGATGCCAAACAGGTATGTGCAACCGGTATGGCCGAAATACAGATATAGGGAGGACGTGGTCGTGCAGGTCATGGATGGCCATTCCGATAGTGGACGACATTTCTTCCTATGCCCACACTCCGGGGTACAAATTTCTAATAGTTTATTTTATCTTACTGCTAATAGAGCTTCTATGTTAACCGTCCTTTCCAGCAGATGGTGAAATACGACTTTGTCAGCTGGATCGATACTCCACGTCAACACTATATTGTGAGGTACGTGGATACATTATGGGAGAAAATCTTAGAGTTGGAGGCACAGATCGACAGTCTCAATGAGGAGAACGATGACATCTGCCAACAGATGTAGCACAAGAGGGGCAACAAGGAGGTCGTCAACATAGGTACACTGGCGGATCCCATGTAGTTCATGGGTGTTCAATCGAACACCCAAATTTTTAGGCAAAATACCCTATATTTAGTAGATATATTTGGTATATATATTAGTAATTGGTCTACATATTTCATATTTATACCCCCAGTAGATTTCAGCCCACTCAGACACCTCCCCCTCTTAATTCATCTCAAAAACTACAACCCAGTTGAAGGTTCAAGAAGGTTAACTAGAGGGGGCGGGTGAATAGACAGTTTAAATTCTTTTGTCCAAAACTAAGTTTTATGCAAAATTTAAATTCAAGGTGGCAAGTGAGCCGCTGCGAGTGCCAAGCGTGGCTTAGCCGGATCGCCTACAGCCGGGGTCCCAAGAGAGAGCGTGTGGCGGCAGTTGTGCCATCGGGGCCAACAAGGCAAGTCGTGCACGTCGACAACAACACAAGTGCATCCCTATTTTCAGTTTCCAAATCCCATATTCTCAATTCAACAATTTTTTTAAATTATTTGAGATGTTGTTTCTACTACAAATAATTTATACTTTGATTTTGCTACTATAGACCTCTACTTTAACTCTGAACACCCATCCTAAAAATTCTGGATCCGCCACTGCATAGGTAGTTCGTATGATCCCACATGTTGCTGTGCGAACCTTAGCTGCATATGTACATGCCACTACAATGACGACCAGCCATGTCCGAGGCAGCCTTTCTGGAACACTCCATGTGGATAGCGCGAGGCACCTTCTACCAGTAGGCACTTATTGTTTTGATAGACTAAAGGAAATGATTAACTTAATGTTGTGTGCTATTTTCTTTCTTGTGTTCATTGTTCTGTTCAAGGTGTAGCGCTGGGAGTGTTGTTTTCATTCACGCTGTTACCTGTAGTGCTTTGTATGATTTACGTATGTGCAATGCATATCTTGTTTGGTGTTGTCAGTGCATAATGCCATCTCATTTGGTGTTGTCAGTGCGTAAGGCTGCCACGAACTTCAACTATGTACGGTCACTTGTACTGATCATTATCTGTCTTCCATTATGGATGGAAAAAATACAATTTTGCCCTCGTACTGAGGCTATAAGAGGGAGGCATTCCTCACCTACTCCCCTGCATTGTTCTTCTTCACCTCGTGAATTATTTGTTCCCGATCTCTGTACCTTGCTTTGGTGCTCACTCCCCTGAACGTCGAGATGAGTCAACTAAGCGCCTCTTCATCGGCACCTGCGATGATTTGCCTGAAATATAATACACTTGTGAGACGTAAGACCTCACAGACGGCCACAAATCCTGGACGGCACTACTACAAATGCCCCTTTCACTCGGTCAGCCGGCTTGTTTTGGGTTGGTTCAAATCATTCATGTATGTTACAAACACATTCTTCTCATGGAATTGTAGGAAGGCCTAGGCGGTTGCCGATTCTGAGTATGGGAGGATGAAATGGGCACTAGGCCTAGCATTGTTCCGCTTGAGAGAGTTGTCATGGGGGATAGCGACACCGTGGAGATGCGGCATCGTTTCGATAGACTGGAGTGGAAAATTAGCTTAATGTTGTTTGCTATTTTATTTCTTGTGTTTATTGTTATTCTCAAGGTGTAGTGCTCAAAGTGTTGTTTTCATTCACGTTGGTACTTGTGACGCTTTGTATGATATATGTATGTGTACGTACTCGTCATATTTGAATGATACCATTTTTATTGGTAAAAGAATTTCGGAAGAACATTCCAATGAGAAGATTATTATTTGCACAAGGTAGCATTGATATGCATTACATATACGTACATCGTGCAAAGGAGTGTACATAACAACGCGACGCTATCAAAGTCGGAATACATGAACTCATTGTGCATCTGGCCTCTGCTTCCTCTAATAGCGTATGTGATCCTTGGAGAAGGTGAACCTACGAGGGGAATATGGAGCTGTAAGCACAGACATGTCCTAAAGAGTAACTGTCATCTCGCCCCACCGGAAGTGGAAGGTGTGAGTCTCTAATTTACAACGATCAACAAGTACGGACAATAACGCTGCATCAAACTACAACACATACGGTATCATCCAACATGCCGACAATGGGCAGCAGCCCGGTGTCCCGCAGTATTGGGATGTATCGCTAGTCTAGAGGCCAGTGCTCTTAGGGGCTCCTAAGGATGAAGCTTGGAGGGCCAGCACCCGATGACCATGCCAGGCATTGGTGCTGATCATCCCAACGGGGGTCTAGCAGCTCGTACGCTATCTCCTGCCGATGAAGAAAACAAGTAAGTCGAGAGTAACAATAGAATGTACAACAAACATAACGACAATGAAACATACCAAACGAGAAGACACCCTATATACCATGGTCCAACGTAGCAAGACATAAACAAAATGTATAGACAAATATCACGCCATGATGAATTCACCAGAGCACAAAGGTTGCAAGCTAATATGCACGACATAAAGAAAATATACACAACAAATCTCCTCACAAATTGAAAGCCCCACGATAACATATGACTAGAGTGCATCACACGCACAAAAACATGGAACCTATAATTAGCATAGCAAAACTACGTGCTGATTGCTACAGAGCGTTGCTTGACATTGGCCTGTTTGGGCAGTGGCTGAAGGAGTGCCCAATCGTCTTGCAGAGTCTGCACTTCAGGCGTCGAACTCATTCCCCACGTTGGTTATCATCCATGTCTTTGCGGATGCGATGGCCATGTCGTCTTCTAGGGCTGGTGTGCTTGAGTGTATTGTTCGGCACCCACTTTACCTGCCTTGCCCATAGGTCCCTATAGTGCATGTCCACCCCATACGAATGGAACTCCATACTCTAGGTTTCGTACAGGTGTTGCATGTTGTAGTATTTTGAGATATAATGCATCGACACCTAGCGCCATACCGCGCATGCCACGTACAAATGGGAGCATGGCTTGTGTAGAAGCTGTGTCTTGTTGCAAGTGTAGAATGCTTTCTCAGCAATCGTGCAGACTTGCTTGCGATTCCCACTAGTGTGATCCATCACGTACTTCTGCCTAAGGTGGATCTTGAACTTCTTTCTTATGTCATCCAAGGGACAAGCAACGTTGGAATGAGCATTCTCGATCTTCTTGTCTATGTACACCTGCATTACCTCAGAGAAATGTTTGCCTTCATCCAGATGCTTCTTCGCCATCGTGGCTCTATTGACAAAGTACCCGACAGAACGTTCCAATTCTCCTCCACGACTACCATAGTCGATAGGGATCTGACACCCTTGAGACACCGTTGTACACCTCGAATATGTTAGTCATCATGATTCCATACTTTACTCCACTGGTATTGTGTAGCAGAGACCACATGTCCAAGTCAGATGTATTGAATTGAACCCATTGCATGAACTCCCCAACTCTCGTGGAGCCTTCCTCCACGTCCCTAGCTGCAGCCTGGTCAGTACGCTGTACATACTTGCCAGTCTCCTGATCGAGCTGCCTCCACAAGGCCTCGAACTTTTGCTTTTGGTTCTGCATACAAAACCTCTTGAATATCTTCATAAGGTCCTTGCTATAGAACCTTGTGTGGCAGTTCACCGTGAGATGCCTCATGCATCAACGGTTCCTCATATCATTCCACTAAAAGGGGGGCCTGTGTCCTGTTCTACATCATATGTAATGCGGACAACAAGCCTACATTGCGGTCCGAAATGACACACATATCTGGCCTATCTTGCACCACGGCTTGCTTCACATTGGCCAAGAACCATAGCCAGCTATCAGTGTTCTCATTCTCCACAATTGCAAAGGCCATGGGGAGTAACTGATCATTCGCCTCAGCTGCAATCACAGTGAGGATCGTACCCTTATACTTGCTAGATAGGAAGGTCTTGTCCATCATCAGCACTGGACGGCACCACCTAAATCCTTCTATCGTTTGACAGAAGGCCCAGAACACTTTGTCAAGAACAAATCAATTCGGGCCTTGTGTAGGATGAACCCGCTCCTTCCTGTTAATGTATGTGCCTAGGTTTGATTCCGCAGTTTGATGCAGTATTCTTGGGACCAATCATACACCCCCTCATATATTCCGAACATATACTGCAGCACCTTCCGTTTCGCCTGCTAGACCTTCTTGTAGCTAACTTCGAACCCCACCATATTCGCTACATCTGCCAACAAAAGCTTCGGTGAAATAGACACATCTACTACTATGAGGTGGCTTATCAGGTCTGAAACATATGATGATGTCATGTTGCGGTGCCTATTTAGTGGCGCCGCAAGCTCGCACCTGTGATCCTTTAGCACTATTATCTAGAAGTTCGTGGCAGCGCCCCTGAACCGCTGCATATGGACCTGGCTAGGACAGGACCTGTCGACACACTTGACAATGTAGGTGTTCGAGTTGGACCTGTGCACCCGATATGTCTGGCTAATGTTGATGGCATATCTAGTAATAGTCTACTGGATTGCACTCTTGTTAGGGAAACACTGCCCTAAAATGAGAGTACCCTTATTGAACCCCCACTCTACCTCCTCCGCCTGTGGCAGAACTAGGAATGCCGTTGCGATGTCGTCCACTCTGGACGACACGTACACAACGTCGGTCGTCACAACACCACCTAACACACCTCCCATTGTAGCTTCACTATCTTCATCCTGACAATCAACACAGGTGGCCAACCACCTCTCCACACCTTCGTTCGGCTGAAAATTCTCCACATGCCTCCTGAGGTCTCCATCACCCACTTCCTTGCCGACATCTTCTCTTGCACCAGCGTCTTCATAAGCGTCGAAGACTAACCCAGGTACTTCATCTTCACCAGCGCCACCAGAACCACCCATAACAAACGATTCTGTCCTCTCCATAAAGTCAACATACACAATTGGCCTAGCATATATTGCAACAGCAGGGTTGCATACGACCTCCATGTAGTTAGCACATGAAGCATCACTTGTTATCTTCAAAAGTTGCCACATAGTCTCCCCTACAGCACCCAACACTAAGGCATACACTACCTCGATCAGTAACTTCTTCCTTGCGGTGCCCTGATCGAACGTTGAATGTACACACCTTCGTAGCTCAAACAGGCTTATGGCATTCAGACTGGGTGCCCGGATCACGGTCCGGTCACAATTTGATAAGTCTACCCCACACGACCTGTCGTGTATGAGACCACTCCCGTAGAACACAAATAAGTCTTGAATGTCACCCATGGCGTACATAACATAAGTGTGTATTGAACCCTTTTAGTACACAATATGCAACAATTGTACCATCATACAAACGCTATCGCACTGTAAGATTTACATGTTAATTTCTTTGTTCTTCCTATCACCTACAAATTTGATTAGTAATTTTTGTTTACTTGTAATTCTAAATTTTATTTATTTACATATTTTACTTATAAATTCTTATATAAGTCAAATTACTAATTTAATTTTCAATTCTCTTATTCACGGATCTTACTTTGGAATTCATATGAAAATTAAATTACAAATTTTCTTTTATTTTCACTCGTAATTTGTATTATTTTTGTTACAATTCATGAAAAAAATTCAATTACTAATTTTTCTTCAGTTTATGTTCTAAATTTTATTTATTTTGGGATTTTACATACGAATTCTTATAAACAAATCAAATTGCTATTTTTTAATTTTATTTTTAATTCTGTTATTTACAGAGCTTACTTTCGAATTCATATGGAAATTAAATTACAAAGTTTTTGTTTTAATTTTATTCTACTCATGCAAATTTATTTACAATTTATTTTTACCACCCGACATATTGTGTCAACTTTTTCTTAATCCTACTAACTGTGACATTCTTGTTTCTAATCCGACTACTTTTCTTATCACCTACAAATACTCTCACATAAATACTTAATTTTTTTACACTTACACAATCTACAATGACTATAATAGTGCAACTAAATGTGTTTACAAAAAGTAGACTACAATAGATTCTCTACACTATAAGACACCATGCTTCATATATGGAAGGTTTTGCACAAAAAAAATATTTTATCAAAGATTAACATACAGCAACATTCATAAAAGACGGTTTGGCTAATTACATGCTAATCATATTGCTAAATTTATAGTCGTACGGGGACGATAATTACCTTTTCTTGAAGCTCACGGGGCGATCTACAACTTTCGCAATTGCAAAAATTTCTGATTCCAAATAAAAACAACTTAAAATTTTATGTTTACACGCCTTTCTTCCTTCTCTTCACTCCCTCTCTCGCTCTGTCCTAGCTCCAACTGCAGACGAGCCTCCTCTTTGCTGCGAAACGCATGCCGCCTGAACCAATTTATCATGGGTGTAGGATACACTAACTGATCACGGGTGGGGGGACACCAAACCAAGTCACATGCAGCATACGGCGCATGCCACCAGCGCATGCAAAACTCGGGCAAAGCAGAGGCCGGTCGGTGCTTTCGGTTGAGCGATGGGATGCCGGAATCATGCGGTCGGGGCCCACATGTCTCATCGGAATCATGTGGTCCTCGACCGCATGTCTCGCCGAATCATACGGTCCCGAACCGCATGATGCTACAATGCCAAGTGGTGTGGTTTGGGACCGCATGATCTTGCTGTCCCGCGCTCCTGGTCCACACAATTTGAGTGCCACACTGTCAATCCGCAACACTACACGCACGTCGCCTCGCCGAAGACTCGCGCTCGGGGAAGAGGCCAGAAATAGAATTACGCATGTTCGAAGGCTATATTTAGTATTCATGTGCCCAACAGGGCCAAAAATGCCTAAATTTCTGCGACCCCAAAGCAAGGCAATACCAGCACCACTTTTTCCATGCACACGAACCGAATATTCTTTTCTTGATTAATTCAAACTATTTTTATTAATTTTCTGCAAAAATCAATACGCTATTTGGGGTTGGGAAAATGAAATTTCTGCACGTCTCAAGAATTGAATTGGCATCTAGCCTGAAGTAGCTTACGGAATCGTCTCTGTTTTTTATCCAATTTCCTTGATTAGTGACCTTCTAGTTCAGTTCTTACTATAGTTTCCCCTTGACATGCAATAGCACTCCTTTCTCATGAAAATGGTACAAGTACTTAATGAATCGTTTTTGAATGCCTTATGATCATCGGTTCAGCTTAGTGCCTTCTTGTTGCATCAATCAACAAGACTATAGTTAACTAGTTTTATGCTATGCAAACAAGGAACCCATTATACCAGACTTGTGCATCTTCGCCAAAATCAGAATTTTGTCTTCCTCTCGTATGCACTATGCAGCACAAATGCTAGTATATATGGTCTTCCTGCATTTGTAACTTATGTACTTTTTATTTGTCTACAACAACAATAACAACAAACCCTTTTATTCCAAACAAGCTGAGTAGGCTCAAACAAAGCCTTGTGTACTTTTTATTTGTCTATGGACTTTTTTTTACTTTCAGTTCATTTAGTATGAGAGTACTATTTTTCATAGTTTTCGGTCTTAGATATATCGTAGGTTACAAATGGACGAAGAATTGTAAATTAAAGCGCATTCTTCCGCTTGCATTGCTTTCTTCAGCAATAAGGGCTCGTGATTGCCATCATGCCATGACAACCCCGTCTGTCGACAGTGGTAACGACGGCTGTTTGAGGATGGCAATGGAGTCAAGGTTATCATCATCAGCAAGGGCGGAGCCACACTTTGGACAGAGTAGATTTCAGTTCGAGGTATGAAAAAATATCTTAGTATACAGTCTGGGTAAATCCAGTCTAACCTGGGTAATATTTTCATAGTCCAGCTCAGATAGCCTATATCATTCCATCCTGTGGCGGACCCAGGATAAAAATCTAGGTAGGGCGAAGTCCAGTGACGGACCCAGGAAAAAAAACTAGGTAGGCTGAAGTCGGAAGCATGAAATAAACAGTAGTACCCAAAAGCAAAACAATCCATGATCAAACTATGTTGCAATCACACTAATAAAAGTATGTGATATGAAATAGAAACAACTACAATTCGCATGTTAATATATGTAGATAACGGAAGGACAATGAAAAATACCTCACTAATGAAGCTTAATCCATAATTGTAGATGAGCTATAAAAGAAACAACCTGTCAATTGTGAAAGATAGATAAATCAGTAGTGTCACAATTCGATAATAGAATATAAAAGATGCAATAAAGAACATCTTGCATCAATTTGGTTTGTGATGTGTTGAAGATTTCTGGTGATTGCTATCGCAACGGAAGTATTCGGTTACGTGCAAAGGTAATCGAGAAGCTTTATTTCTGGATTGACGTTTTCGAATACGTTCAATCTGGCCAAAGATTGAAGCTAAGCGATCTGGCGAAACGGCTAAGTGTTGAGTAATCGATCAAGCTTTCGAAACCTTCTTCGATTACCTGAAGATTTCAAAAGCAGAGGCAATTATTCATCCCCTCTCTGATTGCGCCATATAATACGACAAAATTTCACCTATCAATTTAGAAGGAGAGAGACACTCACATGGGGAGAGATCACTGATCTTTACTGGCATACTTTCACTAGAGAGCTTCCCGCAGAAGACAATCAACAATCCTCCGCTTTTGCAGTGGATGGAAGTGTAGATCAAATAAGCCAAATGTGACAAAAGAACGGCAAATAGTATTCTTCAAATAAGCCAAATGGCCGAGAAGAGGGCACCGGCAACATCACTGCCGGCCCGATGGAACTGACGCCAACCCGGAGCTCGGGCGGCCGCCCAAGCATGCCCGAAAGGCAGGTCCGCTCCTGATTCCATCACTGAGTCCGAGGCGTAACCAGATCCTGGTTCCGCCACTAATCATCAGAGAAGCAAATATCTGAGAACAAGGTTATCAGCATGAGATGATTTATGCTGTTGATTTGGCATGGAAGAAACTTTTTTTAAAAAACTCGGAAGAAACGTGTTTATTTTTTAGCTAGGTAAGAATGTGATTTTCTGTGTAAAGTTACAAACATGTACAACTCCATACACGTATAAGTATAAATGAGCTAACCCAGTTAAATCACCCGACCCAACCCAGCCCACCTGTCGTGCAACAGCCCACGTGACCGATCTAAACCCCACCCAACCGAAACCGAAAACCAATTATTTGTCTGCGGCACAGCAACCTATCTAATCCGTTAAGGACCTGTTTTTTTACTTTTCAGCGACTTTTAATTTTTAGTTTGTTAACAATTATTATTTATTATATTGATAAACTGCAGCTAAAAACTATGATCCGCAGCAAAAAAAAAAAAAAGGCTCTCAAGCCATGCATGTACGGCCCTAGGCGGCGGCTTCTCCCTCGCTCGAGTTCTGAATGTGTGTACGTGTAATCGCTTCCTTGTTATGGGCCTGAGCCCGGCCTGTATGCACGTACGAACTCATTTCCTTTGGTTTCGATTTATCAAACTCAATTACCATGGCCTGTATTTGCATACACAATTTAGCCTCTCCTTGTTGCTGCTATGTGGTTCACTAGACCAGAACTGATGACCAATAGAGCAAACCATTTATGCAAGCAGATAAGCACCTCTGCACTTGCAGCCATCAGACCAGAGGTCAAGAGTCAAGACCCCCATCAGAACAGTATGAGAACATCAACATGGCATACCGAGAATCTCTCTGTCTCCATGTTCTGAACAACAATGACAACTCGAATATTAGGAACAGACTACATGCTACAAACCATCTCCTATATGCTGGTTAAATCAAACAAGGAACAAATCATCAACATTTGAGCATCAGGATATTAACATCCTAAACTACTAGCTCGGGCGCTACACATCAGCCAATGCAATGCCACATACAGAACTAGGCCATCGATCGAACTAGCCAGAATAAATTACTACAGAAGAGATACAACATGGCTGGAGTCTTGAAGCAACGAGGAACTAATCTGTAACAGAGATCAGGGTGAGCGAACTTCTAGGCCTAATTCACAATCACATAACCCCACCAGCAAGGCAACCTGCAAGAAAGGAATTGAGTAAGGTGTGTGCTAGGATGAAAACAAATGAGTTCAGTATGCAAAAATAATGAACAGAAATTCATTGCAACTTATTAGTCCAGCAATAATATTTTTTTAGTTTAAGCATTTATGACTCAGGAACAAACAAATGAGAACAGTTTAGTGGTGCTGAAGCATAAGAAACCATCCACACATGCAGTTTACATTTTACTAACATCCTCAACAATGCATCCTCAACAAAATATTTGCAGTGTATCTTTGCAAAGCAAGGACATACTTGTATTATTGTCCTTCATCAAGTAGAGCATCATCATTTCGACTGCTCAAACGGCGCACGGACAAATAGCTGCCCATGGAGAGTGACGACTGCTGAGGTTTGGTGAGGATCAATGCGGGAGGGCAAACTAATGACCTGTAGAGAGCGTACCTTTTTCAGTACCAACGAATCTAATGTAAAAAAAATCATCAGGATACAATTCAGATGGTTAACAGTTAACACACCTTCTTGAATGGAGTAACACCCCAAGGATTATCTAGTTGCTCGGGCTCTCCAGTAACTATCAAACGGCCAGCAGGATCTGACTGAACATGTACCTGCACCAAAAGATGCATCAGGAGATGTTCTATAAGCAAACTCGTCATTCCAACTTTTGCAGTGATGATCTATAAGCAAACTCGTCATTCCAACTTTTGCAGCATTTATGGGGAAAATTATGAAAAAATGATGCTTAATAACTAAACCACTAATGCATAGCTAGGTCCTTGCGCGTTGAAAGATTGAATCTATTTACCTCTTCGCGCAGAAGGCCAGGAACCAATGCATAGACTTCATAGCAATCTTTCTGCAAGAAAACAGAACATTATTTTACAAAATGCCCATGAGAAATAGTAATTTCATTAATTTCTAGTCGACCTATGCTGTTTCTAAACTTCCACAATAGCCAGAAGACCTAACTGAGATCTACACATTTCAGATAATAGAATAAGCAGTTCGCTGGCACAATTTTTGAAATTTCAGAAATGTCAGTATGATCTGCCGGAACTGAGAACTGTGGGGAAATGGCAAAAATGTAGCAAAGAACATGAGGCGATAAAATTTGAACCCTTATAAAAATGAGACTCACGGTTCTCCGAACGTTTATCTTCACCCAATCAGCAGGAGGGCCCATGTCAATAACCATTGAGTCATTTCTGCCACATAGCAATCATTTTCATCCAATCAGACCTATGAATGTCCAAAGAGCAAGGACGAAAGAGGAAAAGTTTTATTCTAGTGGTATGTCAAACCTAACCGGACATTAGGACTTATGCCATGCACAAGAACAGACTAAAGCCTATGGATCGGTAGCTATATTATAGAGTTCTTATTGATTCTTGACAGCAATGGAAAGAAAAACTTGCAAGATTTATTTGTGATGGTTATATAGAGAAGTTCAAAAGAAGGGCTGTACGGTAGCTTATCAGATTTATATGGTATCACTCTGTCATCTTCTAAGGTTGGTGTCCTTTTCCTCTTGGCCGAACCTATATAGATCCAGTGAACAGTAAATAATCACATCAACAGATGACTAACAAATAAAATTCAGAAAAGGTACCACTGCTTTTAGGATTTTTATCCTTCTTTAAGACAGAAATAGTCCCTTTATCCTGAAAAAAGATAAGAAGTTATTTATACAACAAAATGCAGATCACTGAAGACCTTGGAAAGCAACAGATACCTTAATTATTGGATCAGCAATTTCACCATTGCCTAGCAGGCGCTGAGAATGCCAGCCTTGCATGGCACGAGTTGCAGATTCTCTTCTAGCTCTTCCAGAGCCTGATGCATGGCTTCCACCCACCTGTAGAAAAATTACAACCTCAGCTTTCAAGATCCTTACTTCCCCATCTCAAAAACAACATATCTTCCAGCAATTTTAGCATAACTAAAAGAGCATCATGTTAAATTAAAAGAGTTGATAGAATGATAACGGGATTAGATACAAAATGAATTTTTATTGCATTTGAAACTGGTGCTTGTTAAATTAGTTACAAACAGCACTCTTTTCTATTTGATTTCCATTCGGGACAACTTGCGCTAGCCTTCATAAATCATAAAACTGTACCTGACTTTCAGAAGCAATTCGCTCTGTTAAAGTAGATGCAGCCACTTGGAACTCGCCTGTTTCAATTTTGTGTTTCTCATATTCAAGGAGTGCCTGCAGGAGAGAAAACAATAAAGAGGTCTGTAGGGAACAGGGGAAAACCAATGCTCACTAAACAATATTCAACCATTCTTGATAAAACTAGCATTATGGTTTACAAATATATTGTACTCTCAGTTTCTCTGCTGAGAACAGGAGTTCCTTTTGCTGTAAACAACAAAAAAACCTACCACAAAAATAGAAATACAGAACATGTAGCCTTAAATTTGATCCACATCCCCTATGCCGGTAATGGAGATAGGATTAGGGCACATTGTCCTATGTTGACAGCTTCCTAAAACTTCCAAAGAGTTGCATTTTATTTGAGCTGGTAAGACCCATTTTACAGGAATCATGTAGAACATGTGTAAATGAAAAAGGTTTTATTCAGCCAACAACCATGGCAGTCATAGCACATAACAGGATTCAACCACAAGAGTGCTGCAAATAGAGAGATATAAAGGTTAAAATGGCCATCCCAGGTACTGAGAATCTAAATCTAGAAAGTACCTTCTCGTAGAAGTTGCGAAAGGTCCATGAAACAGTTGTGCATGTCCTGCATAAACATATTGGTCAAATCACAGGAGAATGTATGAAAAGAAGAGTTTATATCAACTAAATTCCATCATGTACAATTTCATTTTGAAATTCATCAAATGAGAAGGGATGGATGGAAATCACAGAAGAGATAGAATTCACACTTTGGAGGTTTGAACGACTCTCCCACTTGACGCCACAGTTTGCATGACGTCACCTGTTGATGCAACTAGTAAGGCAAGAATGAAATGCACATTGGCTAAAGATTATACAACAAAGTTACAAAATCACAATTTGAAGTTACAAAATCACAAATGAACACATGCATATTTCTCTAGTCACACAAAAAATATATATAATAGCTTAAATATCACATTTCGTGGGCAAGAAAGAATATCTTACGTCTATTCTGGCGAGAAAAGCAACATTTGAGCCATGGAACACATTATTTTTCTCTTAAGCAGCCCAGTGTTTGCTAGTTTTATGCCTATATGAGCATGGTAAATTTCACCATTAAAAACTATGATTAGAATCATTGCTTCCTCTGCAAATGGTGGAGCTACTACAAAAACAAACTGAATGAAGCCTAAAGTAGTTGTGCAGCGCATATCTGACCTTCTTTTATATCGGTGATAGAATAAGAGTCATTGGTGACAGCAAAAACATTTTTGGATATTCACTTGAAGATTTGAACATGGTTTATAATCAACACAAGGGAAACCAACAAATTAAACACCACACCAAAACATAAAAACAGAATGATCGATAAATTAAGTGGTTAGGGGTATAATCTGGAAGAGAAAAAGGGCGAAATCAGATTAAAAAATAGTGGCATACACTTTTCGTATGATGCGTCGAATCAAGAGAATCTGATGGTTGGAAAAAGGCATAGGTACACAGAATTGCGCAAGTGCAAATTCACGATTACTACTTTATAGAGGTATGCTTTTTTTCCAAGAGGATGTAACATTCCAAAAATTCGCTTTCTTTAAAAATTTAATTTCAAATTAATTATTTAAATTATCTGTATTTTATTTCAATTTTATGGGTAATCCTGGAAGATAATCTCAAATTTTCAATTCCAACCCAAAATTCCAAATTCGAATTCAAATTCCAAAAATTCAGATTCAAACCTCTAGAAAAATATCCATTCTATTTTCCGGGTCGAACCTAATTTACTTGGCCCATCTTTTCTTTTCCCCTTTTTCCTTTCTTTCTCTCTCTACCTGTGATCATTGTTCATCTTAAAGCTCAAGCTGAACAGCCAGCCGAATACAGAGCCATGCGCCACCACCTTGCCTCCCAAGCCAGCTCTTCAACCAAACATTAGCTCCACCTCGTGCCAAAACGAAAGATGCTCCAAATTACGTAAGGAATCTATTCCTTCTAGTTTCTTCATAATTCGTTCATATGTTGGCCTTTTATTCGTCCGTTACCAAACCGACTCAAAATCAAATCCTACAAATTCGAGTCCGTTTCTATCCCTTTTGAGACCTTATATACGACCCGTGACCTCTCTCAACCCTTTGCAATCTTTGCCAAGCCTCCTCAAACCCCATAACACCGCCGTCGTCGAGAGCCCTTCGTTCCCGAAATTACTCATCGCCCCAACTCGTGTTCCAAGCACTCCAGTGAATTTCTTCGAATTCCTTTCGTGTCACATCGTGTTCCCGAGTATCTTGCACCCTCATGTGAAGCTAATTTGATTTTCGTGCAGTTGTTTGACAGGAATCGAGTTTTTCCCGAAACCGATCTACATCGTCCTTCGTCGTCGATTCGTTGCATCATGTGAGCCAAAACCCAATTCTTTGCTGCTGCACAATCACCATCATCTACTCTACATATTCCATACTTCCGTTTGTCCAATGCATCAACGAGGAAGACCTGCATGGGAGCACCATTTTGTTCCCATGCCCGTCTTCGTCGTGAGCCCAATCCGGCCATCCTCCGGCCAGACTGATCGCACCATCGTGTTCCTTGAGTCGAGGCCGTGCCCATCCTTCCCTTATTTTCTCACGTTCCACGCCTAGGTGCCATCACCCTTGTCAAGCTTGTCAAGCCGCCGCCGACATGGGCCACGGCGGTCAGAGCTGCCGCCGGCCAAGCGTTCCCCGGTAAGCTGCCATTCCATTTTGCCCTTGCCTGGCCTCCCTTGGCCCTCCCTGCGCCGGCGAGCCACGCCACCAAAGCCACCGCCATGAACCGATGTGTGCTGCTTTGTTCTTCCGAGAGAAGCTCTCTGTTCCCTTCTTTAATTTGCTTTGAGACAATGACAGGTGGCCCCACCTGCCATACACACAAATAAATCCAAAATGCTAGCCAAAAAGAAGTTGCCAAGGAATATTCCCTCGTTTGTGAATTTCCAGCAATTTCCTTTCTGAGCGATCTTCCAATCGCTCGTTCTCCGTCGTCCGAACTCCGAATCCAGTGATTCAAGTTTCTAAATTCATCTAAACTCCTAATCTACCTTCCAGTATATATTTTATATTTTTGAGATTTTGTTTGTATTTGTTTAATAATTTGTTCGTTTTCGTTTTGTATGTAGAACCCAACATCATCGCAGAAGTTCTCAACCAGCAAGAAGAGACCCCTGCCACAGAAGGCAAGTGAAGTCTTCCTTGAACATGTTGATCCAAGTTTTATCAAAGTTATTTACTGCTTTAAATTTACATGCATTGCTATTTCACATAAAATGATAACTTGTATTAAGGTTATTATTTATTCCGACATTGTTATACCCTCATTTGATATTGAAATCCATGTACCCTTGTCACCTTAAGATCTCCTTGTCTCGGTATTCACATTAAAATACTATTTGATAATTTTAGAATAGTACAACTGCTTAGACAAGCTACTTGATCACTATAACACTATGGGTGGAAATAATGTTATCAAATCTCTAAGCAATTATTTTTATTAAGTGTGTGGCAATAGGCATTGCCATTAGTTTATAAAATAAAATAAAATGGTAAAAATTTGATTTTATACTTGGATGGATGGTAAGATTGGATTGGTGCAGATTGAGCACCTTGCAATCTACAAAAACATCTCAGAGGAATATAAAGACGCAGAAGAAGACTATGGGGGTGTTTGGTTGCCAGCCACAGTTTACCACGCCTAAGATTGGGCAAGTTTGACCAACTTTGGAAGCTGTTTGGTTGCAGCCACAGTTGTGGCAAGATTCCCTTCCAGCAAACTAGGTCCCACGCGTCAATGATTCAAAAAAGTGTGGCAAGATTCCCTTAGGCTTGCTAAGGTGTGGCAAAGAATTTGAGCACCTCAACTTAGGCAAGTGTGGCAATTTTTGTTGGCAAAGTGTGGCTAGCAACCAAACAGCCCCTATAACTACTTCACGTGTGGCTTTGACCAAAGCTTCCCAGAGTTCTAGGTTGCGCTTTTCCAGTCAATTGCCTGTGGTGCGCTTTTCCAGTCAATTGCTTGTGGTGTATTGATGAGCTATCTTTAAAGTTTATTTTATTGAAAGGTGCTTCTATACTTTTCTCAACAGTGATTTGCATAATTTTTAAAGCACAATGAATGGTGGATAAATGATACTTACCACTTATGTGCTTTGATATTAGTATTACTCTTATTAGAAAAGAAAGCATAGAACCACTTCTCTATTTTATTTGCTTCCACTTTGAATATGTAAGTTTGAGAGGTATTGTAACCTCACTTGTAACAAGTACCCATAAGGTTGGTATCCTTTATTATTGAAATAAAGCGTTGTTGGTTACATAATTATCACTGTTCGACTGTGTGCACTAGTTTTGATTAAGGACTGGTGCGGTAATACACAAAGGATTCAGATTCGGAAATTCGGTCCCGACAATATAGGTATGGAATTAAATGAGTATGATATGGTAACAAAGGAAACATAACGAAAAGCACATAGGATGCTAAAAATATTTTGGGTTTAACTCTCAGTTAAAGCTCTATGTTGGAAACATTTTCCAAACATAATGTTTTCATTCTAGCAGAGCAAAAAGACTAACAACTGGACAACCAATCCCATATAAACGAATTGATGGATTTTGTGTTTTCTTCCAAAACTGGTATTAAAAGGCATAAACTAAGAGGTATTATTGCATTCTTATCAACTTCATGTTTCTAAAACCTAGATCATACTATTATTCAACAAGCACCAAAATAAATCTAAAAATTTTACAAGATGTCCCATATACTACTGTCACCACAGGATGAAAATGAGTACCTGATCATAGCCACCCAACCCAGTTACTTGTCTCCACAATCTGCAAAAGGATAAGCAAGATAAAATTAATTCATTCAGTGTAGTCACAAAACTTTATATATCATACAGAAAAAACAGAAGTCCTTGTGGTATTAACTTGAGGCAATTCAACCCTTCACCATAAAATTTTGGGGGCTTGAATTCCATTAACTTCTCCCTGTAGAACCGCTTGAGCTCCTTCATGAAAGCGGCCTGCTCCTCCTCCGTTCCCGAGTCGTCACCACCACAGGTGTAATCAAACATGAAGTTGTTTGAGATCTTGGACAACCCCTGATCCTCCCCATCTTCCCTGGCTGGTGTCAATGGAAGCTGATTCTCACCATTGATATCCTTTTTGTTATCACCATCGCTGTCACCTTCCTTTTCCGGCGAGATACCCTTCTCACCACCATCTGTCTTGGCGTGCCCATCGCCATTTCCTAATTTATCGACCTCCATCTCAGCTCCCTCATTTCCCCCGGCCTCGCTCTTCACCTGATCAGCCACAGAAACATCCACCACCAGGGCATCGTCCTTGTGTTCCTCCCCCTCTTCCTCCGCATCCTCGCCTTTGGGCTTCGCCGAATCCTTCACGGAACCAACGGTGTCGGCCGCTGCATCCACCAGGGCGTCGTCCTTGTGCTCCTCCCCCTCTTCCTCCGCCTCCGCGCCCTCGGGCTCTGCCGAACCCTTCCCAGAATCGATGGTGTCGGCTGCTGCATCCGCTAGGGCATCGTCCTCCCTCTCTTCCACCGCCCCCGGCTCCACGCCTTCTGGCTTTGCCGAATCCTTCACGGAATCAACGGTATCGGGGGCCTCAGCCTGGCTGTCCTCTCCAGGGGCGGGCTTGACGTGGGGCATGGCCGGCAACCGCGGGACGCTGAGCCCCTGACCTAGACGGCCCTTCTGCGCCTCCGCCGCGTCACTGGATGCCGCAGTACCACTCCGGCCGACCGAATTCCCGGCGACCAGCACGGCGGCTTGGCGGTGGCGACGCGCCCTAGGGCGAGGTAGGGTTTGGGGTGAGGTGAGGTCGGGCGGGCGGGAGGGAGGGAAGGGGACGCAGGACGGGAGGGGCTTGAGTCCGACTGTGGCAGCTGAGAAGGCTTGAAGTGGGTGGGTTGGAGTTGGAGCTGGGGCTCCAAAGCGATCTGAGCCATCCGCTCACGACCCAGAGCCAAAGGCCCAAGAAGCGATGACTACCGGCTCGGCCCAAGTAGTGTTTCCTACGAATGTCAGTGGAGCGGTCCATACGGTGCGTTCCAAACAAGACGTGTGCCGAGCCCGTCGTGCCGCCAGTTCGGCCAGGACTAGCAGCAGCGACTGCTCCTCCGCAACCACGACGCTGCGGCTGCACCACCGCGTCATGACCTCGCCGTCCCCTCCCGGTCCGGCGGCCGGCCACCGCAAACACACGATCTACCACGGCCACCGCCGCGCGTCCCCGCACCGTCCCACCGTTCGCGGCGGCCTCTTCACCCACCTCCGTGCCACCTACCCCAGACCCCACCCCTCCCCCTCCCCACCCCCCTCCACCACCACCACCCCCTTCCGCCTCCCCGACTGGGACTCCTCCTCCCCATCGCTCTCCCGTACCTCGCCGCCGTCGTCTTCAATCTCCGCCTCCTCCCGTCGCCTCTCCCCGCTCGCGCGGTTCCTCCTCGACGCCCTCCGCCGCCACCAGCGCTGGGGCCCGCCCGTCGTCGCCGACCTCTCCAAGCTCCGCCGCGTGCCACCCACGCTCGTCGCCGAGGTCCTCAGCGCGCGCCCGCCCCCGCCTCCATCGCTCGCCCTCCCCTTCTTCCTCTGGGCCGGCCGCCAGAAAGGCTTCCGACACTGCTTCCCGGCGTTCCACGCCCTCGCTTCGCTCCTCTCCGCCGCAGGCCTTCCCGCCGCCGCCGACCAGCTCCCCGACCTCATGCGCGCCCACGGGAAGCCCGTCTCCCACCCCCAGCTCACCCTCCTCGTCCGGCTCCACACCGCCGCCCGCCGCCCGCTCCGCGCGCTCCACGCCCTCCGCCGCTTCCGCCACGAGTTCTCCGTCCAGCCCCAGGTCCACGCTTGCAACCGCGTCTTGGGTGCGCTGGCAGCGGCAGGGCATGTTGACGACGCGGTCAAGCTGTTCGATGAAATGTCAGAGGATGGTGTGAGGCCTATGCCGGTGACATTTGCGATCATGGTGCGTGCTCTGGCACGGGCGGGGATAACGGAGAGGCTCTTGGAGATGATTGGGAGGATGCGTAATGAGGTTTGCCGGCCAGACGTGTTTGTATACACCGCGCTTGTCAAGACAATGGTGCGCAAGGGACATATGGACGGTTGCATCAGGGTGTGGGAGGAGATGGGGAGGGATGGTGTAGAGCCAGATGCAATGGCGTATGCCACGATGGTTGGGGGGCTGTGCAAGCCGGGAATGGTGGAGAAGGCTGCGGAGTTGTTTGAGGAGATGAGGAGGAAGGGTTTGTTGGTGGACAGGATGGTGTATGCATCTCTCGTGGATGGGTATGTCGCCGCTGGGAGGATTAGGGATGGGTGTAGAGTGTTGAAGGAGATGGTGGATGCTGGCTACCGAGCTGACCTGGGTATCTACAACACACTCATTGGTGGGCTGTGTGGCATAGGACGGGAGGATAAGGCACATAAGATGTTTCAGATTGTCCTTCAGGAGGAGCTCATGCCAAGCTCTGAGACTGTTTCACCATTGCTAGCTTGTTACGCTGAGAAGGGTGAGATGGTCAAGTTTTTTGGACTGGTTGACAAATTGGTGGAGCTGAGCTTGCCTGTCGTTGACTTTTTAGTAGACTTCCTGAAGCTCTTTGCATGCAAGGATGGTAGGGAATTGAAGGCTATGGAAGTGTTTGAGGCTTTGAGACGAAAGGGATATTGTAGCGTCAACATTTATAACATTCTTATTGAGAATCTGCTGAAGATCAAGGAGAGGAAGAAAGCACTTTTGCTGTTTGAGGAAATGCAAGGTTCAGATGGCTGCAAGATGGATTCATGTACATATAGTCATATGATCCCATGTTTTGTGGATGAAGGAAATATCGAAGAGGCTTGCTCGTGTTACAACTCCATGATGAAGGCAGATTGGATGCCAAGTATTTCAGCCTATTGTGCTCTTGTGAAAGGGCTGTGCAAGATTGGGGAGATAAATGCAGCTGTTTCACTCGTTAAGGATTGCCTAGGAAATGTAGAAAACGGGCCAATGGAATTCAAGTACACCTTGACTATTCTTGAAGCTTGCCGATCGAAAAGCCCAGAGAAGGTCATCAAAGTGGTGGATGAGATGATTGAATTAGGCTATTCCTTGGAAGAGATTATCTATTCTGCTATCATTTATGGCTTCTGCAAGTATGCAAGTTCAACTGAGGCAAGAAGGGTGTTCTCTGTTATGAAAGATCGAAATATTATTTCAGAAGCCAATTTTATTGTTTACGAGGATATGCTGAATGAGCACTTGAAGAAGGTCACCGCAGACTTGGTGATATCTGGATTGAAGTTTTTCAACCTTGAATCAAAATTGACATGGAGAAACAGAATTGATTGAAAAATCTTTGTACAGTTACTAGGTACAATCTGCTTCCTTTCACTCCTCATTTGTGAGGTTTAACTATTAGATCATTTTGCTACTTCCTGTATGTTTAATGTTGCATTATTTACTCTATTTAATAAGTAGCACTTAACCTCTTCTGAAATTCGCACAACCTGCTTATTCCAGTATTCCATGCAAGGAGCAGATATGGCTACCCAGAGTTGATACCTGTAGATTTATACCAAGTTATGGATGATTCATATTCCATACTCGTTCTGGCTCTCTCAAGCTGACCTCCCAAGAAAGCACTTATTCCGTCTTGTATTTGAGAAAAGAAGTCAACAACTTGGAGTGGGTCTGAATGGGTTTGTGAACTCTTGTTGTGCTTTGTTGGCGTCGGTGGTTGGATGCAGGTCCGAGGACCGAGAGTAGGGCACTCGCCCTCATCTAGCTACTGGCAAGGTTCTTATGTCTCTTGAGTCTTGTACTAGGTATTGTCCTTTTTCGGCTGTGCAATACAATCAATATCAATTAATCCATTCATCCTCTTTACAAGAACTTCATGACGGAAATATAGGTAATCAAATGAACAACTTTTGAGATTATGATGATTAAAATAGTGAAATTTATAGCAGAAATAATTAAGCAATTTTAAGAACCTTTTGTGGCATTGTGCTTCAATATTTTACCCATGTATGTATGGTAGTGTACCTTCATCCCTGTATCCTACATTGGAGTTTTGTATTCAGAGAGCTGTAGGTACACACAACATTTTGTCATATTGTATAGCAGACGTAAAAAAATCTCTAGTCCCAATTTGTGGTCTCATGGTATTGAGAGATGAATTAGCAGCTCATTCTCAACATCTTTCAGGACTCTAATGGTGGTGTTCCACTTTACTAGGAAGCTGATGCTGATCAGGGATATGTTGTATTTTCTGATGATGTTGGAATTTTTAAGGTTTGTGGAAATTAATCCTTTTTATAACATTCCCCTAAGGTAAACACCATCAATTAAGAAATAATAGCTGCAAGTACTGTTACAACTCCATGCTCCCCATTAGTCCTCAGATCTTCTATAAGTTGATCAGGTTGCCTTCTTCTCTACAACCTCTAGAGAATTCAGAGCTTTGGGCGTCCTCAGGGTGAGGTGAAATACCAATCCGGCCAGCTGGTTGAGCAAGCGAGATCAATCATCCATGTGGTGCTACCTGCAAGGTTGATGCAGAGGTAAACGGGCGTTCATTCCTAGAGTTGATAGTACCACACGTTAGTCTTTTCAGCATTACTATGCTATTCTGCTGGTGATCTTGAAAATTTCATCTCTACTCTTCGGAATCTTCAGCCTTTTAAAAACTTTGAGAGACTATTCTATTGTAGGAAGCCGGCAACTCCGCATACATGTGGCCCAGCCTTGTGATAAATGACATGTTCATTCTGTAGATTCTGTAACTGTATCGCAAATCGTTAAATAAACGTCTATAAGAAACCAATAGTTTAGCCTATCAATGTTTTTTCTCTCGAAAGATGATTCTTATCCCCCCCCCCCCCCGGGGGCCTGACTCAAGATTTTAACCCCCATGCATGTTTCCACCACCAAGAACACATCCTTATGGTTTTCGCCAATCAATGTGATTCTGACTCAGATGTAAATAGACTCGCTTGTCCTCCTCATAACAATTAACATGTCATTGTTGCTACAGGAACTTATATGCTTGGGTACACTAATTTAGATATGAAAAACATCTGTCGTCGTCTTCTTGCAGTGTGATTTAAATTCGCCGCCTATTTTGCAAGCTAGCAGGGCCAATCCGCTGCATGCCGGACATGGGCATTACTGTTGGCTTGTAGCGTTTGGTATAACGGTTAATGCACCTTGATGCCGATAGGTTGCTGTGGATGTTTGTGCACATTCCTCTTGATTGTCACAAATAATTTGCGAGTATGGTCAGCCTGATGTGAGTGGTAGATTTAGAACATGCTATTGTGGGACCTTGTAGCCTTGGATATAAGTGTAGATTGTATGGACTTGTTCTTCGTTTCTTTTTTTTCTACTTGATGTATATTTAGGCAATTAGGGTTGGAATTTGGAAATAGGGATGACGTTGTGCAGAAACTACAAGAGAACTTATGATGTTAATGACGGGGAACTTTACTTTCAGTTGTTAGTTGTTACTAGGTTTCACTTGGATTTAGGGTGTGATCAAAATGGCTGAAAAGCCCGTGGCTTATGGCTGAAAACACTGTAGCTGGCTGAAAAAAGCACTGTAGCTGACAGAGGCTTATTTACCATAATTAAATTTAAAAAAATTTAAAAATAGAAAAAACATATTAGCCCATCACGTATAATGTAAACAAATACGAGGAAAAAAAGAACCGGTAAAAAAACTCAAAAAAAAGCCAAAAGTTCAGAAAAAGACGAAATTTATGAATAGTGCAAAAATAAGCTGAAGCCAAAAGCTCAAGCCATTTTGATCACAACCTTAGTAGATCATCGTGGGTCTAGTTAGGTAGTCATGCTGTATGGGCAAGCTAGGATCAGCAGAAGCGACACGAAATGGCGGTTCTCGGAATTATCTCATCAAATACATTACATGCATGTAGATGTAACATTGCTTCAACATATAACGTACGTACCATCTAAAAAAACTAACAAACACCACAGGGAGTTAATTATTCTATAACAAAAAAGTAGTAAATAGGGGCAAATGCACATTGGAGAATGCGGGGCCTAGCCGATTTTAATTTTTGTTGCTTAGGGTTTAAGTTTATACCTTGTATACTCTCACATATCAAAAATTAGTGTCCTACATATCAAAAACTACATCTATGTAAAAGAAAGAAGGTTTAAACACGTTGATAAATAAGGAGAGAAAAGAAAAAATATGTAGGATGTTGACAAAGCAAGACACTCTAAAAAAATACATATAAGTTGAAGTTGCCACGGCACTATATATCAACCGACAGTGAAAAGAAAACAAAATAACAGGAGCTACTTAAACTGATCGAGCGTAGGCCACCAGCCGATCAAGCCCCATACCAACGCCAGTCCAAGGCCCAAGCGTCCAAGTCAGCACCAACCCTAAACCAACCAAATAGGCAACGCCAGATCCAGATGACGCCTTACCTACCTTTCCCTACTCCCCATGCCACACACGCAACTTTGGTGAGTTGATCCTTTCATCTACAGCGGCAACGGACCTGGCGCCGGAGCTGCCTTCATCTAAGAGCACACCGGCCGCTTCTCGCCTACGCCTGCGTGCGTCGGATTCGGATGGTATGGTTATATTTCTCGCTGTGTTAATATCACTGCACACGTGTACCAATGGAGTAAATCTCGGTGTATGTATCAATGTATGCAGTATGGCTGATGGTCACAGCAATAGGTGAGATCGTCCACTGACCACTCGTCTCGTCCCAGCTGACTCGTTCTTTGCTTCAAAGCTCAATGATCTTCATAGCTACAAAGTAACGACCAGTCGATCAAAATAGGTACTAAATTTTGTGATTTAGATTTTAGAGGTTCAATTCTATTATCTTTAAAATATTTGTGGGTTAGAGGTTTAATATTAGAATGCTCTGTTTCAATTTTTAATATTTATCATTGAACTTTGTCATGAAGTTAGTTGATGCTATAAAATTTAAAATGTATTACTATCTACTGTATTATTGATGGATGTATTGATAAATATATGCATGAAGCATGAGGGTTCTATATTATTTTTATTCTAGATTCGTCACTGGTAAAAAATGAAGCAAGAAAATTGACATAGATTGCCAAATTAAAGGTGGATACTAGGACTTTCGTGCACGGGGAATCCTTACCGGAAAAGCATCCCTAGGTGTTATATTGCTTATATTTTTCTGAAAAGCTTAGCCAGGTGAACTGGTTGGGATAGGAAACTTAATCCTAGGGCTTAGTGACAGCGACACACACAATCCACCTTAGCCTATAGAGTCTATTAGAATGAGGTGGTAGTATTACAAGGCCTTGCTTAGAACGTCATTTTCCCCCAATTCTTACAGAAAATAAATTAGAAAATAAACTATTTTATGTGGAATTCATGTTAAATTTTTGCACCCAAAACGAGGCAATCAACAGGCCATCAGCAGATGGAGCTTGATAAGGTCATACATCGACATGGGTTCAGAAACATAGGTGGTGATCGGTTCGGCTGAAAAGCTCATGGCTTATGGCTGAAAACACTGTAGCTGGCTGAAAAAAGCACTGTAGCTGACAGAGGCTTATTTAGCATAATTAAATTTAAAAAATTTAAAAATAAAAAAATATGTTAGCCCATTACGTATAATACAAACAAATACGGAAAAAAAGAACCGGCAAAAAAACTCAACAAAAAGCCAAAAGTTCAGAAAAAGACGAAACTTATGAATAGTGAAAAATAAGCCAGAAGCCGAAGCCAAGTTAATCAGGGCTACCTCTCCAAGCAGCTTCGGCTTCTCTTTTTTAGTTTCCACCTTTTTAAGTTAAAAGTCATTTATAATGCGTTGTTTTCTAGTTTTGATTTTTTGCTTTTGCTTTTCTCTTTTTTTTTCCTTTCTGTCGTAGGGATGGCCCCCACTTAAACCCAGCAGGCCTGGTAGGAAGTTATAAGACCCAGAATAGGCCATGTGTAATGACATAACTGCCCCCAGAGGGGATAACCAGATGTAAGGGTATAACTGTAAAAGCACTCCTCCTGCGTATATATATATATGAGTACAGGCCACGAGGAGGAGGCAGGCCATTACACTCATCTTCATCACTCTCCACTACCATCTCTCTCTCTGTTTGGTCTGTAGCCACAACAGTTGGCGCCGTCCGTGGGGAGGACAAGGACAAGCCTGAAGACCGAAGAAGAAGGATGGCACCGGAAAAAGCTTCTTCAGCGGCGGCGAAGGGAAAGAAGGCGGCCGGGCCGGAGCGTCGTATGAGTACCAGGGCTTCGGCATTGGCAGCGGCGGGCGCGGGTGGCGACGCAGGCGCGGTGGCCGAAGACGTCGACGTTCGCGCGGTGACGACCAACCTCGTCACCGGCACCGCGACGACCAACCCCGTCACCGGCACCGCGACGACCCGCCCCGTCACCGGCGTTGCGGGGACGGACCCCGCGGTCGAAGACGTCGACGCAGGTGCGGCGACAACCGACCCCGCCGACGCAACGACAGCCGACCTCGCCGCCCCCACTGCAACCCTCGCCGGCGGCGCGGACCGGGCGGTTCGAGGTAGCCACGACGGAGCGACCGGCAGCTCAGGACCTCGCGACGCGGTCGTCCCCGCGCCGATCCGCTCGTCGGGAGTGCCGGCGACCCCGCCTGCACAGGCGGTGGAAAGTGCCCTGCTGGCGGCCCTCAACGCGTTCCAGCGGGAGCTAGGGGACCTTCGCGGAGCCGTCAGAGATATGCAAGAGGCTCGGAGTCAGCAGGCCGCGCCAGTAATCGCGTCCGAGCCCACGCCGGAGAGGGCGGACAGTCGCGAAGCCCCCACGTCTAGCCGTAGATCCGGAGTCCCCGCTTTCGGCGGGGCCGCAGCAGGCGGCATGGCCCGAAGACTTCAAGTTTCCTAGCGCCATCGACTCGTACAAAGGCGACACAGACCCCCGTGAGTTCGTGCGCGTATACGAAACCGCGATCGAAGCCGCGGGCGGAGACGACACCACGAAGGCGAAGGGACTCCCCCTCGCGCTGCGAGGAGTGGCGCTCTCTTGGTTCTTTACCATAGAGCCGGGCTCCATCTACGCGTGGGAGCAGCTTCGCGTCCGCCTTCACAACAACTTCCAAGGAAACTACGTCGACGAGTCGACGCGTACCAACTCTTTGCGGTGAAGCAAAAACCCTCGGAGAAGCTCCGGGACTACTTCAAACGCTTCGCCAAGATTCGATGCCAAGTGAAAGACGTCAACGAAACCACCATTGTTAATGCAGCCATACAGGGCCTTCGTCCGGGCCCGATGGCCGAGTACAATGCGTGAAAGCCAATCAAGACGGTGGCGAAGCTCTTCGACAAAATGGAAGAATATGCCAGGGCGGAAGAAGACGCGCGACGAAGGCAAGGTGACGACTCCGACACCAACCAGGCCGGAGTCTCGGCAAAAGCTGAAGATCCGCTGAAGGGCGGTTCTTCGAAGGGCAAACGTAAGCAGGAGTCGTCCAGGGATGCGCCCGACCGCAGGGACGCCTCGCATAAGGAGTCGTCCGATCAGCCCAAGTGCGGCCAGCAGAGGTCGAGGCGAAACCGGTACGTCCTCGACATTGAAAGCGGTTCCGACGAGGGTGCTCCCGCGGGCCGAGGCAGTCGGGGGCGCCGTGGCCGGGGTCGCGGCCGTGGCAGGGGACGCGACGATAAGGGTCGTGGAGATTACGACGACCAGCACCAGGGGCTGTGGTGCGTAGTCCACGGCCGCGGCAATCATGATACCCGCACCTGCACCTCCATCGCGGCGCTCCGCGACAGCGTCGCTAGGGACAGGAACCCAGAGACGCGTCCGCCTGCGGTGGCCCACGTCCAATTCCCGTACGAGGCCCTCGTGCAGGTACAGGCGCAAGAGATGCAACCACAGGAAGGCACCTTGCGGATCCAAGCTCACGTACAGCAGCCTCGGGAGGGCCTCCTGTCGCTGCAGGCCCCGGACGCAACCCACCGCAGGGTCATTAACATCATATCCGGAGGCTCTGCACTGGAATTCGCCTCGACACGGCAGCAGAAGGCCTATGCGCGAAGACTACATCATGTGGCGGCGTACCCAGCGCAAGCACGAAGTTACATTCACACCCGACGACGCCCAGGGTGTGGACTTCCCTCATCAGGACCCCCTGGTCATCCGGGTCACTATCGCGGGATGCGACGTGGGGCGCGCCTTGGTGGACGGCGGTAGCTCCGCGAACGTATTGTTTGCGGCGGCCTTCGACCAAATGGGGATCCCTCGAATCCGCCTAGGGCCCTCGGGAATCCCACTGCAGGGCTTCGGGGGACAACCCCTGCGGGCGCTGGGCCAAATAGGTCTTCAAGTCTCCTTCGGCCAAGATGACAATGTGCGGGCCGAAGATGCCACCTTCGACGTGGTCGACCTTCTGTACCCCTACAATGCCATACTAGGGCGCCCAATCCTCAACTCCTTCGGCGCGGTACCACATCACGGCTATCTATGCATGAAGATCCCGGGTCCCCGGACCATCATCACCATCCGAGGCGACCAGGATATGGCTCGGCGCATCGAGCCAGGTACCAGGTGCCCGCGTCGCGAAGCCCAACGACGCTCCTAGAGCTGGCGTCACACTGCGGAGGTCCGCGGGGCCATTCACAGGCGCCTTGGCGGGCCCTGCAGACATCTAGCGACTAGAGGCTTCGGTCGCACCAAGGGCAAACGGTTAGTATATCCATCCCTTGTAGTTGCTCACCCGCGCAAACGGGGATGTAATGAAGATCGCCGTTTGTCGCTAATCTTTCTTCATCACGCACAAGTACGCGGTGAGGGCGTGCGCAGGCTTAGCCAACGCGCGCGTTCCCGCAGTATAAACAAAGACGCACGTTCGCGTGTGCACTCGCCGTAGCCAGTGGTACGGGACTGAGTATAAATCGAAGTCGCATGTTCGCGTGTGCACTCGCCGTAGCCACAAGGTGACGGGCCTGAGTATAAACAAAGATGCACGTTCGCGTGTGCACTCGCCGTAGCCAGGGGTACGGGACTGAGTATAAATCGAAGTCGCACGTTCGCGTGTGCACTCGCCGTAGCCACAAGGTGACGGGCCTGAGTATAAATAAAGACGCACGTTCGCGTGTGCACTCGCCGTAGCCAGGGGTACGGGACTGAGTATAAATCGAAGTCGCATGTTCGCGTGTGCACTCGCCGTAGCCAAAGGTGACGGGCCTGAGTATAAACAAAGACGCACGTTCGTGTGTGCACTCGCCGTAGCCAGGGGTATGGGACTGAATATAAATCGAAGTCGCATGTTCGCGTGTGCACTCGCCGTAACCAAAGGTGACGGGCCTGAGTATAAACAAAAGACGCACCGGGGGGACGCCGTCTACGGACTTTAAATAAGACGTAGCGTCGAGGTCCGCCTCCGCACGCACCAGTCTACGGACTTTAAATAAGACGTAGCGTCAAGGTCCGCCTCCGCACGCACCAGTCTACGGACTTTAAATAAGACGTAGCGTCGAGGTCCGCCTCCGCACGCACCAGTCTACGGACTTTAAATAAGACGTAGCGTCGAGGTCCGCCTCCGCACGCACCAGTCTACAGACTTTAAATAAGACGTAGCGTCGAGGTCCGCCTCCGCACGCACCAGTCTACGGACTTTAAATAAGACGTAGCGTCGAGGTCCGCCTCCGCACGCACCAGTCTACGGACTTTAAATAAGACGTAGCGTCGAGGTCCGCCTCCGCACGCACTAGTCCACGGACTCTAAATAAGACGTAGCGTCGAGGTCCGCCTCCGCACGCGCGAGTCTCCGGACTATAAAAAAAAAGAGGGGCTAGGCGTCGAGGTCCGCCTCCGCCCACGCCAGTCTACGGACTAAAGAAAGGCGAAGTGCCGGGGTCCGCCTCCACATACGCCAGTCTACGGACTATAATAAGGCAAAGTGCGGAGGTCCGCCTCCGCACACGCCAGTCTACGGGCTGTCCGTTCTAAGGAACCCTGGCGCAGCTACTTCGCCAACGGTGGCATCAACACACAGCGCATATCCTAAAATGCCAGGAAGTCTGCATACTGGAAAAATCTTAAGTACAAAGGTCCGGCAACATCCTTGCCGCTCTAAGCCGCTATCCCGCGGGTTCGTCCTTAACACGCGCTAAAGCTGGGGCCTCGCTCGAAGAAGGCCGGCTCGCCCAAAATTCCAGCGACTCTTCGGCCCTTCGCCAGCGTCGAAGGCGTCGCCGGGTTGAAAGGTAGGGCGCAAGAAGCCGGCCCCAGCAAGGAAGCTGCCCGGGATATAGGCGAAAGTCAGAATGCATGCAGCAAGTGGGTACTTTATTCGCAAAAATAGGGAACAGTACAATGCACGCCTACACCTAGGCACCACGGCGTCAGACCTACGGGTTCCCGGCGCCTTCGGAGGGCCCAGCGCCGCCATCGCCGCGTCGAGGGACCCCGTCCAAAAATTGACCGAGGCTCCCCGTCCCGTAGAGCGACTTCCGGAGCTCGATCCGTGCAGCATCCGGCCCGACGTAAGCCCAGATCCGGTCGAAGAAGGGCCCAAGGGCAAGGCGAGCGGAGCGGACGGCGCCGGACATTACTCCGGCCCCGCCAGGCATCTCCAGCTGGGGGTCATCCAGCCCGGCGACGTGCGTGCAACCGCGGTGCTGCAGGAGCGCGCACACCAAGCATGCCGACGTGTACGCGCAGTGGGTGCCGAAGGACGTCGCCGCGTCGCGCACGACGTTGGCGGCATCCCCGACCCAGCGGAGAGTCCGAGACAACTCCTCCGGGCCGAAGGCGCGGTCCGGCACCTCAGTCACCAGCCCTTGAAGATGGCTCTCCAGCACTTGCATGGCGTCCCATGCAACCACCGAGGCGTCGCCCAGCGTCTGGTTACGCTCCGCTAGAGCCAAGGCAAGCTCGCCTTTTTCCCTCTCTAGCGTGGCGACCTGCTCCAGGAGCCCGTCCCGCTCCGCCGCAAACTTTTGTTCAGCAGCTGCCGCGGCCGACTCCTGCGCCGAAGCAACAAGTCCCTCGGCGTGTGCCCTCGCTTCGGCACATTCCGCTTCCAGCTGGCGGATGCGGGCGTCCTGGGCAGAGCGGGCTCTAGAGGCTTCGCGTAGCTCCTCCTCGACGGCCCGCAGCCTATCCTCGAGCGCCGTTCGGCCGCGAGCATAAGCCGTTTGCAAGGCCTGCCCCAGCACAAGTGTCTGCAGAAGGGAAAGACTTAGCAAGCTCAGCCAGCCCAGGCGTCGTCGTATGAAGTACTTACCCTCACCCCAGACACCTCGAAGGCGTCTTCGAGGCGCCCCGCCCCATATGCCTGCAGCACTTGCGGGTCGACGCTGGTGGCCGCGTCATTCACAATCCCGCGCCACGCCCTCAGCGTCTCCAAGGGCGGCACGAAGTCCGCAGGGCTTGTGCACGCGGAGGTCCCGTGTTCTGCCAAGCGCTCCCTCTCCGGAATGAGCAACGCTGCAAACAGGGATGTAGGTGAGCACCGCAAGGCATAAAGTCATACACCAGAGTAAGCTAAGCCACCGTACCCTCGGTAGCAGAAGGAGCGGCCCCGCCGCGGGCAGAAGCCTCCGCGTTCGGGGAGGGCGACGGCTGTCCCTGCGCGATGGGCGGCGTGGCCAGGGAGGCCGAAGGCGCGCACGCCGCAGGGTCTCCAGCGCTTGCGCTGGAGTCCCACAAGCTTCTGATGCCCGTGGCCACGACGAATCCTCGCGGTGTCCGGCGGAGCTCCGGCCGCACACACGGCCATTTAGCCGGGGCAGCCAGCAGCGACACCGCCCCCGCAGCCGCGGTCAGGGAAGACCCCGCGGCTGCTGCGCCCGGGGGCGAAGGTTCCGTGGTGGCAGTTGTCGCAGGGGGCACCTCGGTTTCTGCTGCTATCGGTAAAGGCAGCACGGCTCCGTGCGCCCCCGCGGAGGGCGCCTCCGGCACCACAGCGGCCGCGGTCGAAAGCTCCACCTCGGCATCGCCGGTCCGTACGGGTTCCGCCTCGGTGACTTCGGCGGGCGGTGAGACTTCCCCCCTCCGGCCGCCCGCGGCAAACCCGCCTCCGGGACGCTCGCCGAGGATACCTCGCCTTCGGCGTCTGCGCCACCCAAGCCCGAATCGGCATACCTCGCCGAGTCCGACGCGCCCTCGGAAACACTAGCAGCAGACGCGGCAGGCGCCCCGCTGCGGCCCCTCTTCCGAGACGGGGCATTCTTCTTCTTCGTTGCACCGTCGTCTGGAGCGACACGGTCCGGCACGGCAAGGCCTAGGACCTCGCACACGCGGTTTATTTGCCCCAGCCCCGCCTCGGCGATAGCAGACGCGCGCTGCTCGTGCTCCCTGGCGGTGTACGGCCCCAGGAACACGCGCGCGGCTTGCTCCGCCTCCTCTAAGGAAATTCCTGAAGCAAAGGAGCATAGCATCAGCATATAACGCATTTCGCGTGAATAAAGGAGGGACGCGATCGAGGCTTACGAAGACCGGGGGGCGCCGGCAGCGAGCAGACCCATGGCGAAACATTGTCGTCTCGACGCCTCTCGGCGGCAAGGTGCCAGTCGTAGGCAAGCGGTGCCACGCCGTACATCACGTACTCTTCGGCGAGGTCGCGCATGTTGAGGCGGGCGGCCACGCCTACGAGCCGCTTGACCCTCCGCTTGTCCTCATCATCGAGCGTTTGGCCGGGCGAGGGCTTGAACGCGATCGGTCGGCCTGTGCACTCAAGGCTGCTCCCGCTCTCCACACGGTGGTAGAACCACCGCTTCATCCAGCAAGACTCCCACTTCCCGCGAGTTGAGTTCGCAGGGAAGAGCTTCTTGCACGACGGACGAAGAATAAAAGTGACGCTACCGAAGCTCGACAGCGTCCCGTCCTTCCGACCCTTGGGCTGGCATCGCGCCTCGTGAAGGTAGGCGAACAACGACGCGCTGGGCCAACACGCCCCCGAGCGCAAGGCCCAGCTATACACCGCGAGCCGGGCCACGGCGTTCGGAGTCAGTTGCGCCAGCTCCAGCCCGAAGGTCCGCAGCACGTCGCCCACCATAGCCGCCGCTGGGATGCGGAGCCCCGCGTCGAAAAAGGCAACGAACACGACCGCTTCCGACCTCTCGGGATGCGGTTCCGTCTCGTCGGCGGCGGGCAATCGTACCTCCTGGCGCCCGGACAACTTCGCCGCGCGCAGGAGCCCTTGGATCGTCTTCTCGGTCACGAGCGAGGGGCCTAGCTCACCGGAGAACGTGCCTTCCTCCTCCGCCACCAGCCGCTCCTGGTCCGCCGCCGCCGGGTCGCGCTCTTGGAGCGCGTATTTCACCTTCAACAGCGAGGACCGCTGGCGAATGTCAGGGCCACCAACCGCCTGGCTGCGCTTGCTACTGGAGGCCATCGCTTCCCACGGAGAGACTGAAGCGGTGAAGATAGCGTGAAGGTGTAGAGGGCGGAGCAGACAGAAAAGAGGGCGTAAAGATGCGGGGACGCTGTTACGGGGGGGCTATTTCAAGCCACCTCGCCCATACCGCCGCTACCGAAGCGTCGCAACGATCCGCGTGCCGGATGCAACCGCAGCGGTGTAAAGGTCCGCCCCGCGCGATTCCCCGTAACGGAAAGCGAAGTGTCGCGAAGGTCCGCGTCGAGGCGCGACCGCAGTCGTACAAGCGCCCGTCCGGCGCAATGCCCCATACCCAAAGCTGGAAGGCCACGACCACAAGCGCCAAGGGCCGTCACAGCACGACGCTACCTAGTCGCTGTTAAAGGCGCATTAATGGGACAGGGGATCACAACCGCTCCGGCGCCGTGCCATTCACTGCCCGCCCCGTGCCCCCCTTGCCGAGGGAAGAGGCGAGCGGCCGTGCACACGCAACCGTCCACATCCCGCCGCCCGCCGGTCATAGGCTGCCACGTGCCCCGGGCGCGTCGGGTCGCACGGTACAGATGGCAGGCCGGGGGCCGGCGTGATTCCAGGTACCTTTACAGCGCAAGGCCGCATCGCCAGACCACAAGTCACCGCACGCGTAGCGGTGTTCGCGAGGCGACTTCGCTGCCACCTGCTCGAAGGGTAGGGGACGGAGCGCGCGCGTCTACTTCGACTACGCGCCAGCTTCGCTGCCACCCGTTCGGAGGGTAGGGGACGGAGCACGCGCGTCTACTTCGCCTAGGCGCCAGCTTCGCAGCCACCCGTTCGATGGGTAGGGGACGGAGCGCGCGCGTCTACTTCGACTACGCGCCAGCTTCGCTGCCACCCGTTCGAAGGGTAGGGGACGGAGTGCGCGCGTCTACTTCGCCTAGGCGCCAGCTTCGCTGCCACCCGTTCGAAGGTTAGGGGACGGAGCGCGCGCGTCTACTTCGCCTAGACGCCAGCTTCGCTGCCACCCGTTCGAAGGGTAGGGAACGGAGCGCGCGCGTCTACTTCGCCTAGGCGCCAGCTTCGCCGCCACCCGCTCGATGGGTAGGGGACGGAGCGCGTGCGCGTCTACTTCAACTAGACGGAGCGAGCTTGAAGAACGCAGAACAGCACATACGACCACAATAACTCGAACATGCAAAGGTCAATTTGCGGCAAGAGCAGACATGCTCTCGTAAACAGATATGCGTCGCCACACCAGCATATGCTCGTTCGCACGATCAGAGCGTATGGATAACTTCATATCTGTCTACGAGAGCAAGTCAGGCCTTGCCATTTCCACATCAAGCCGTGAAGCATTCCCACAAATGGGACATATTTTGTTCACCAGCGCTTGCGGGCATTGACGCCGGTCGACGCAGTCATCAAACACAGATGAACAAAATTTTCCCCTACATGTGAGAAGTTAACCATGAGCAGGTACGGGAGGTGCAGCAAGGGATGTCTAGGGAGCGGCCCCCGACGCCAACATATTTATACTCGGCCTCACCAGGCGAAGAGTCGCCAGCGTGGAGGCATGCCAACCGACGGAAGCACAAACGCGGGGTGTCGGGCGGTTCAGTTACCAGGGGCGCGTAAGTGCAACCGTCCGCACCCCACCGCGTGCACACCGGAAACCGTCGCACGCTCCACTTACGAGAAGGCGCACTGCACGATGCGACAGCCTGCCCCCTGGCAAGCCAACCGTCATTAAAAAGCACACCACCAGGCGGCAAGGTCGCAACGTCTGTGGAGCGCGCGCGCCTCAGAAGTCCAAATGCCAGGAGTCCGCCGTCACATTGATGGTCACGACGCCTCAAGACCCGCACCGCGCCAAGCACGCTTCACCACGTGGACGGCCGGAAGAGCGAGCGTCTGCTTCGGCTGGGGTCACTTCCGCAGTACGCCGCCCAATTCGAAGGGTGAGGGCCAGAGTGTACGCACCTGCTTCGGCCACAGCGCAGCTCCGGGTCAAGTTTGGAGAAGTTCACAGGCCGCAGGGACGGAGGGGGCCAAAGGACTCGGCGACATGGCTTCGGCCTTGTGAAGCCCTTTACCATGAGAGGCTCCTGTCGTAGGGATGGCCCCCACCTAAACCCAGCAGGCCTGGTAGGAAGTTATAAGGCCCAGATAGGCCATGTGTAATGACATAACTGCCCCCAGAGGGGATAACCAGATGTAAGGGTATAACTGTAAAAGCACTCCTCCTACGTATGTATATATATATATATATATATATATATATATATATATATATATATATATATATATATATATATATATATATATATATATATATATATATATATATATATATGAGTACAGGCCACGAGGAGGAGGCAGGCCATTACACTCATCTTCATCACTCTCCACTACCATCTCTCTCTGTTTGGTCTGTAGCCACAACACTTTCCATTGTCCATGAAGATATAATGATATTTTTATTTTATTTTTCTTATTTTTTAATTAAATGACTTAAAAAATCTAATAGTCGTTATAGTGTAATTTTAACTTTAAACCAAAAGTCAGAGGCCACAAAAGTGTCCCCGATGGCCGTCGATTCGCAGGTACAAATTATACCATACATCAAGCGCAACCACCAAGCTGCCTGCAATGATCAAATGATTACACTATAGCAAATGAATGAACACTCAAAGGCCGTGTTTTTATATATATAGCTAATATATAGATTTCAGCACTAGACGCGCAACTCACATTCTGCAGGTTTCTTGGCCTGATGCGTGCAAGTAGCTGAACTTGATCTAGCTCTAGAAGCATTATTATGCATGGTCACTGTTGCATTATAGATCCATGCACGCGCCACGGGTATCATTTTGCTGCAGGATCGATCGACGCTAGATTATTATGCAGGGTCACTGTTGCATTGGCTTTATCTATGTCATTTTTGGGGTAATCATCCGCGTAAACGTAGTCTCTATGATTATTTTTCGAACGGACGTGAATCATACCCTTCATATTAGCGGGGGATTCCCGGCCGCCAAGCCCCTCCACGTCGCCCCAGCGCTCCCTCGACCGGTGCTGGTGGCAAAATTCGTGTACGGTCGGGGGAGCAGTTTTGCGAAAAAGTCTCTGTATTTTTCAGAAATTACGTAAAGATCATTTTTCCTCGCGAAAAGGTCCCTGCCAGTTTTTTTTAAAACACTTTTTGTGAAAACACCCCTCATACTTTGCAGGATAGCGCCCTGCGGTTTTCCAAATTACGTACGGGTCCTCGTTTAGTTACGTACAGGTCCTCGATTTTTTACGAAAAAGACCTTTGACTTTTTTGAAAATACACATATGCCCTCGAATTTTTAAAAAAAACTCCTCACAAATTATCGCCTCTTTTACTTTGGTACACACGGTGGTTGGCGTAGCGTAGCGCCGAGCCTATTAGGCTAGTGTATTCTATAGCATGATACTAGTGCCATACAACTCGCTCACGACTCACGACACGAGTCACGAGAAAGCTTGACTGCTCGAGCAGCATAGGCATAGCTAGCTAGCTCCTATACACATATGGTGTGTTCAGGTTGTACTTCTACCAGGAACTTGTACAAAGTTTTGAACCATACGGTCCTTTTTTTTTCGGCACAAGGATTATGTTTTTTTAAATAAATAAATTTGATGGTTTCTTAATTGTCTCAAAGAAGTTTTTTTAAAGCAATTTATTAATTTCTCGATGTTCGATATATTTATATAAGTATTCACCCTTGGACTAAAAAAACATTAGCTGCAGGAGTGCATATATGTTCTAATATGTCTATGTCCTTTTTTTTTGACAATTTTTGAACCTTAATGTCCTCACTGGAATGGAACTATGGAAGCAGCGTACTGCTCTTAAGAGCGGAATTGCCTTTCCCACACAACAAAACCTTACGTTTTAAGCATAAAAGATGTGTAACATATTAACAGACTTTTAGGTGTGATTTATCATCATGATCGCACATTAGAAATGACCAAATGTCAAAGAGATGTACACCTAAATTTTTGCCAACACTAATTTATAACAAGAATATGTACTACTACCGAGAAGACCATAGCATTCTCCAATACTCTAAAATAATTATTTGTTTGCAGCCATAAAGAAGCAGGTTAATTATATAACTTTAAGACTCTTGACTTGTGATGTAGGGACATGCTATGCAAGATGGTCATGCATGGATCATCGATTTATTCACTGCAGCGCATGATGCATGAACTATAACCAGGGGTGGACCCATAGGTATGCCGGGTGGGCCACGGCATACCCTGGGCCCAGTCAAACTTAGTACTCCATATGTAAAAAAACAACTTACCAGCCGATCCAGTCAATCCCGGCGCTTGCTGACGGTTCGCCTGCCACACGCGCCGCCTCGATCCTCGAATCCTCGATCGTACGCAGGTCCGCAGCCGTCTCCGCGTGACCGCGTCTCGTCTCGCCGACTGCGACTCGCCGTTCGCAATTCGCTAATTGGCTAATCGCTACTTCGCCGAGACAGCAGGCAGCAACTCCTCTCTAGCTCCCTCAACAGATCCTCCCTCGCAGTGTTGACGTCTTGACGAAACCGGCACGCCGGACCCGAACGCCGCGACGGCTTGACGCCTGACGCGGAGCCATTGTTTTTTTGGAATTGTTCAGTTATGAAGAGAAGCGGAGACATTGCATCTTTTTTTCAGAAACATGCAGCCAAGAAGGCGGCGGCTGCTACTTCAAATCCTGCCCCATCTCCGGTTGAAACTGTGGCAGAAAAGCAAACTCAAGAGCAAGAGAGAGTAATTGATGAAATTGTGAATCCTATGCCCCCGCCCCTGCCACCGTCACCGCCGTCGGTTTATGACATCAATCGCCTTCCGCATGATCTAGGTGAAAGGCAGCCTATTGAAAGTTATTCTGTTAATGATCAAGATGCAATTTGAAAAGCATATATTATTAAAGGTCCATTCCAACCTTATACACATGATTTTCCAAAAATAAAGATTGAAGATAGAGATCATCAATTCAATTTTGTATGGTTTCATAAACATGAGGAGTGGCTTGAATATAGTATCAAGAAGGATTCTGTGTTTTGTTTTATATGCTACTTGTTTAAGAAGGGTACCGGGTCAGATAAATTTACTATTGGTGGCTGGAGAAATTGGAATATAGGAGAGAAAGCACTTCTCAAACATCTGGGTTCTAAGGCACATAATGCAGCTCAAGAGAGATACATTGGCTTTAAGAATCCCAAGGTAGCAATTGATTATCACATTGAAAAGTGGACCGATGAGGATCTTCGTCTTTACAAGAAAAGGTTGACTTATTCACTTAGATGTATCAAGTTTCTTTTGCATCAAGGATTAGCATTCCGTGAACATGATGAAAGTGAAGAGTCTAGCAACAGAGGGAACTTCCTTGAACTTTTGAAGTTTCTTGCAGGAAACAGTGAAGAAGTGAACAAGTATGTTTTGAACAATGCTCCAGGTAATTGCACCTTAACTAGCCCAAAGGTACAAAAGCAAATTATTCACTATTGTGCCATAGAAACTAGAAAGAAAATAATTGAAGAACTTGGTGATGAGCCCTATGCAATTTCAGCTGATGAGTCTAGTGACATATCACATAAAGAACAACTAGCTCTTTGCTTGTGTTATGTTGATAAATTGGGAAGGCCATGTGAGCACTTTATTGGAGTTGTCCATGTAGATGATACTACCTCTTTATCACTTAAGGATGCAATTGAAGCTTTACTTGTTAGTCATGGCTTGACTATGCTCAAATCCGTGGACCGTGGTCAAGGTTATGATGGAGCTAGCAACATAAAAGGAGATATTAAAGGGCTGAAAACATTGATCATGCAAGAGTCACCTTCTGCTTATTATATCCATTGTTTTGCACATCAACTCTAACTAGTTCTTGTTGTTGTTGCTAAGGGCAATACTGATTGTGTGAGTTTTTTTGATCAAGTATTTCTCCTGTTGAATATTGTTGGAGTTTCTTGTAAGAATCATGGCATGCTTCGAAATGTTATGCTTGAGAATATCAAGAAAGCACTTGATTGTGGTGAAATTGAATCTAGGAGTGAATTAAATCAAGAGATGGATTTGCCTAGGCCTGGTGAGACTCGGTGGGGCTCTCATTACAAAACTGTATGCAACATCATTATTATGTATTCCACAATCCATGATGTACTCATAGATCTTGCTGATGATACTACACATAAGGCCGATTGGACAAAAATGCATTTTGTGCTTGGAGCATTTGAGACCTTTGAGTTTGTTTTCTTTGCACACTTAATGTTTGTTATTCTTTGATACACAAATGAATTATCCGAGTGTTTGCAAAGAAGGGAACAAGATATTCTTAATGCAATCTCACTTGTTAATGTGGCAAAGAACATAATGCAACAATTGAGGTCTGATGGTTGGGATAAGTTCCTTGAGAGGGTCACTTCGTTTTGTGATAAACATGGTGTTGAAGTTCCTGCTATGGACGGTGATTATGTGCCTTATGGGAAATCAACAAGGTACGCTCATGCTCGAAACCAAACAAATGATGATCACTTCAGAAGAGAAGTATATATTGGTGTCATTGATCAAATTAGCTAAGAGCTTGATAATCGGTTTAATGAGGTTAATAAGGAGTTGCTATCTTGTATATCGGCCTTCAATCCTTCCAACTCATTTTCTTCTTTCGATGCACAGAAGGTACGTAGACTAGCTGAGTTCTACCCTAAAGAGTTCTCGAGCAATTATTTGCTAAAACTTGAATTGCATCTTGGTAATTATATTGATGACATGAGACAAGCTGACAATCTTGTTGATCTCTCAGTTAAGTTTGTTGAAACAAAGAGGCATAAAGTGTATGATATGGTTTACATGCTTCTCAAATTGGTTTTGCTTCTACCAGTGGCAACAGCAAGTGTTGAAAGGGCCTTTTCTGCAATGGTTTTAGTGAAAACAAAGTTAAGAAATATGATGGGTGATAGTCTTTTGGATGATTGTCTAGTCACATTCATTTAGCGGGATATTTTTTTTGAAGTGGATAAAGATGATATAATCGAGTCTTTCATGTCCTTTAGAAAGCGTAGGCTAAAAAAGTCAGACAAATAGTATTGTAAGTCTCTTTTATGTATATTTGAGACTATTAGTATCGTGTTTGAACTATTTATATTGTAATTTGTGTAAGTTCCCAACTTAATCCTTGAATTTAAGACTTATCATATTATTTAGTGCCTGTATACTGAATTACAGTGCAAATTTTATAATTATTTACCGAATTGCATATGAAAATTTTGGTGCGGCATACCCTTTGGTAAAATCATGGGTCCGCCACTGACTATAACTAACATGTTTGCTCACTGTGTTCTTCATAGCATCAACCTTATGGCCAAACAATGGACAACCACTCCTAGGTCCTAGTTGCGCAAAGATGAAACCTTTTAGTAGTTATAACTAAGAAGCTTCTTTCTTCCTTGGCTTCATGATCACCAGGGATAAAAAATATCTTTCATAGAAGGAAGAGGTTAGCTAGGTTTCCATATAGGGCAAAGGTCAAGCATGGTCGATATTCAACACTACTACTAAAAAAAAGTTAATACTAGACGCTTCATCATAGACGGTTTACCGAAACTGTCAGTATTAAATACAATCATAGATAGTTTAGGTTTAGAGACCGTCTATGTTATTGCCAACATTAAAAACCATCTGTGAAGAGGTAATATCACAGGCGGTTTATGGTAAAAACTGTCTATGATACTTATATATGAAATTTCAGTCTCTCGCCCTGTCACGTCATCGATCCGCGGTATCTCCCTAGGATCCCGATCTCATCCGTCCATTCTCTCCGCATCGAATGGCAGGCACCGGTCTTTCCCACCTCTTGCACCTTATTAATCCCCCAAGATGCAGGCCTCACCATTCTCCTCTTCTCCCTTTCCCACCTTGCATGACATCAAGGGCCTCGAGATGCAGGCCAACGACATGAGCTGGCTCGCTGTGCCCCCTGTGTTGGACGTCCTCACCGTCAAGAACAGTGATCTACTCATGGTACGTATAAGCCCCATCCATCATTTCTTTCCTTCCCTCTGAAGGTTATCAAGAAGATGAGGCGATGACTATAGCCTGTGAATGTGATTGCAGGTCGTGACAAACGGGAGGGTACCCTCCTACATTCACGTGTTAGGACACCGAGCAAGTGCAAGCATTACTCGATTCTATTCAGGTCCATGCCCAAGGGAGGCGGTATGCTTCGCATATTTGATGACCCTCTGCTATACGGTTCCTGTATCCTCGATGAGTACATGAAATTTTGGTTTGCGGTGTTTCTGCCATGACCGATCTGCGGTGGTCGTTTTGCCGTGCTTGATCTTTGGTGGTCATTCTGTTGTGGTCATTCTGTAGTGATCGTTCTACCATGGTCGATTTGCCGTGATCGTTTTATGGTGATCATTCTGATGTGGTCATTTTTTCTTGGTCGTTCTACCATGGTCGATCTGTCGTGGTCGACCGGTTGTGGTGAAGCTCCGATTCGTGGAGCAAGGGCGCAAATGTGATGATCCATTGAAGGCATTTTGTGGAGTAGAAAAAAAGATGAAAAAATAGAAAGATAAAAATCATTAGTACAAATGTCATAGACGGTTCTAATTAAAAACCGTTTGTGATAGTTGCAAACATTACAGATATTTTTAATCCAAATTGTTCGTGATGATCGACATATCACAGACGATTTCTACTACAAATTATTTGTGATAGCCAACTATCATCGATAGTTATGAGTTAATAACGTATCATAGACAATTCAAAAACCGTCGGTGATGACCTCATATCGTTACTGACCCATAACTCAGACGGCTCACCCAATCATCTATGATGACTTGTTCTGTAGTAATTTTAAGCTTTTTGGACTTTTCATATCTCCATGAAAGCAACATTAAAAAGCAGGTAGGTAAAAAAATCATAAGAGCACCAGCATAGAAATCAATGACAATAAAATTAGAGCGTAAAATAAGCTAGCTAAAAATCAATTTGAGAAAAATATATATTGAATATAAATATATTGCATGCATGCCCCCAATCTCCGAACTTCAGATTAATCACACAATGCATATGATGCCATGAGTAGCTTAATCAAATTAAGGGATGAATAGTACTATGGTCCTATTTGGTATAACTCCTGCTCCTAAATTCTCGTCAAGGCGAAAAACTGAGCCAAATGGTTTAAACTCAAGAAAATTCAGAGCAGTATAGTTTTTTTTGTGGTAGTGATAGGTCGTGAACATAGGAGGGCAAACAGAAGGCAAACTCGAGTTCCTCATTGCCAATCGTCTTCCTCTGCGACTATGATGAGCACTGGTGAAAAGTGTCCTCCTCGGCGACGAAGGCCTACATCCCGTGCGCACCTCCTGCTCCTTCCGTCACGTTATGGCACCGCGATCCCCAACTGTTGCCGCCACCGCCCCCAAACCCTAAGTGCGTCGCTGGCCTCTTCCTCGGTGATGACCACCAGCACCGATGACCGCATCTTTGTTGGCAACATCCCCCTTTCTCCTCACGACAGCCTCAGCGACCGCGATGGCGATCTAGGCAACAGTACACCCCCTATAAGATACGCCACGGCCGCCTCCATAGACCATACTGAACAGCGCACTTCGGCCGGCGCTGGTCACGGTGTCCTCGTGTCATGTGCCGCTGTACAAATCCGTTTCTTGCCACTTCCCAAACACTAATCCCCTTCTTTGCCAAAGATCTGGAACCTCGGCGTTCTGTATTTAAATTTTCTGTTCCTGCATTTTTTTTATTGAGTTTCAAATGGGTTGCTAAACCTTGGGCACACATATGTACACGCGCGGCACAAATCAGATCTACCCTAATAGCCTATGGATGTTCACTATATATGTTGTTGAAGACGCCAGACAACGATATGAAGGTTACGTTGTACTAGACTCTAGATACTCGTCCAGTAAATAAGATCAACGGCATATGTCATGTACAAGGCCTTGTTTGGCATATATCAACACCAACTTGGTGCGAGGCTGACCGGTGGCCGATGTGGTGTGTGAGGTGTCATTTTTTTTGGCTTCGCAAACAATTAAATATATTCACATTTTTACACAAGCAATTTATATATTTTACTTGAACGATTAAGACGTTACCAACAGTTTCAAGTAGTTAGTAGCCGTACGTAGTACGTGAGCTACCACTACCACAATTTTCTTCTTCTTTTCACTCATTTGATCTTTCTCCTCTCTCTCTCTCTCTCTGTCTCTATTTGTTTATTTATGCAACGCATCTCACACAGATCTTCACATGCCACTGAGTAGGACTGGCACAACGTAAAATTAAGAGAGTACACGCGACTTTCGGCTGTAATAGACAGGGACAGAGAATCTAATCTTGTACACACCAATCAAACGACTAATCAATCAATCAATTGATAATTAATTATTAGCATATCTATTTGATTTAGAAAAATCTGCTGATTTACAATATGGTCATAAATTAGTGATGCGACCCTCTCTCTCTAAAAAAAGAGAATAAATGTTCGGGTAGCCACGGATATGATCACAAACAAAAGCATGCACGAAGCCATACATATATATACAATTTTCATAGTGGTTTGTCTCAACAGGGCATAACAAACTATGATAATCTTAAGAAAATCAGGAGATAGAAACTATTTCATCATGATTCTATCACTTCTCTGTTGGGTATATGAGTACGTATATCCTTCCTTGCATCAGGTAGATCGACGCCTCTCCAGAACATAACAAGTGCACTACAACACCTGCATATCAACTTGGAGTGAAAGGGGAAGATAGCTGGGGGAAGTAATGATGCAATTGATGCAAAAGAAAAGAACTTAGGCTTACAGCTGTTTCACCTGCAGTTCTTGGTTTGTTCATTTGATGCTCCAATTAATCGATGCTCTTCCCCGATGGAACCAAAACTCCATGATTTGATCTTGCGAGCTAGAAATCTACAGAACACACGAGTGAAATTTGTTGCGAGAAATTTGCAAATAACCCTCTCACGCCAACGCAGGATCGATCTCTTGTGCATTCACAAGCAGATGAAACTGCACAGCATGATCTGATAATTAGTTTTGAACATCAATTCCCACTCAACTAGGCACTCATCAGATCATGCTGGCAGCTTCACCTCCTAGAGGGTGCACCACAACAATTGAACACCGAGAGAGAGAGAGAGAGAGAGAGAGAGAGAGAGAGAGAGAGAGAGAGAGAGAGAGAGAGCGGGGATGTGGGGGAGAAGACCAAGGCTGGGAGAGGCTTATATAACAGTCGCTCCAAATTATGTGATTGGCTAGTCTTTGATATTGGTGGTTATGTTGGAGGATGGCTTAGTTAGCTCTAGCTAGATTGATGTAACAACTAACTAATGTGGTGGTCCCTATTGCAATACATTGTGCCACTATCAAACACTCTACCCACCACCTTTCAGTTAGGGCTTCTAAAATCTATTTGCTGTACATATGCATAAAGAAATAATGGCCATATTAGCTCTATGATTCCAGTATGCTAAAGGGCCATATTTAATTCATGGACAGTTTTTGTAGTCCCAAGTCCCAGCCAACCACTACTACATAAATACACATATATATATACTTTCTTATTCTTTATTTGTTAAACTATATTCCTTTTGTAATTTTGTGATCACTTGTGAATCATTTTATACTTTCTTATTCTTTATTTGCTAAACTATATTCCTTTTGTAATTTTGTGATCACTTGTGAATCATTTAATAAGCCATTGTGTAAATGGAAGTTTGCACCAAGATCCAACAGGTTAAGTGTATATATATTTGGCTACAGTAGAAGGTCTTGCTAATCCGCCCGGATTCTCTGACGTAAGTCAGGTGACGTTGGGTCACTGACGCGTGGGCCCCACGAGCCGTGGGCCCACACGTCAGTGACCCAACGTCACCTGATGTTACGTCAGAGGATCTGCGCCCCTTGCTAATATGATAAAACCAGAGAAGTATTTAATTTAAAAATTACTGGTTAAGTGAAGTAGTAGTACTCTTGGTCACAAGCAAACAGTTTTACCAACCAGGAAAGCGAGATGCATGCCTGTGGAATGAATTCTATCATCTGTCTGGTAGCTGGCATTGTGTATCTGTGATCATATTGTACACATATTGTTACAAAAATTAATGAAGACAAGTTCTTGTAGCTGGCAGTACTACTGGAGAAAGAGTACTGTGTGTGAGATCTACACGAACATGGCGTGCAAGTCCACAACTTTTCTGTAAGGAAATTAGTCCTTCGAAATTAATGCTCTACGACTAGAAAATATAGCTAATCAACTGATGTAATTTTTGTAAAATTGGACCATAGGAGATATTAATATATTGTTAACTTGTACTGATACCAAATTAGGTATCAGTTGTCATACCATGTGCTTATGTCTAGAGGAGAGTAACATGTGCAAAGTACTCACAGTCATGTTTAACAATTTTGGCAAAATTTCAGCATTTCGGTCCCTCCAAAATTATTTTGTAAGACCGAAATTTAAGTTCAAATTCAAATCTTGAGATGAACTTCAAATATTAGAGCAAGTTTCATCTATATTTTCATCTCTATTTCATCAATATGTAATATCGAGTTCATCTCTACCATATTTGATAACCTTTTTCTATCAAAATTCTAAAGTTTCATCAAAATTTAAATTCAAATTACCGAAATTTGAACGAAATCTAAACCAAAATTTTGGTGATTTCACTACCCTTCGAATTTTCCCAGCAGAAATTGTTAACCCTGCTCCCAGTGTCGATGTGTTACAGTTATATATGCAGTGATGTTCATATCTCAATTCACCATCTTCTCTGGATGCTACATGTGTAGTTACGATAATTATTCACAAATCAGTGCACACATGATAGTCAAAGTTTGATCAACAAATTCATTCTATCTTTCAGAAAAAACTAATTTTTACTTTTAGAACTTAATTTGACCACTAGCCCACTAGTCCTTTCACATGTGGGTTGGGGGGGGGGGTTCTCTCCACAACAAATTAAAGAACAAGTGATAGCAAGGAAACAAATGGGATAATGACACTTCTTGTGGATCAAAGTTACAACTTACAACCTACTATTGCGACGTGTAAAGCAATGTTACAAGAAAGTGAGGTGACATTATCGGAGGAAGAAGAGGAATAGTGTAATAACATCACAACTTGCCTTTGTCTTTATACAGTAGCAAGAGCTACCCATACGCACATCATCTCCTGGTCATGGTTTGGAACTTGGAAGCCTTCATGCATGTGCCCAATGGGAAGAAGTGAGGCTGCCACAGCATGACCTTGCAATCCATGAGCCCCAAGAAATTAATCACAGCCTCCATGCATATCCTTCTTGGTGATCACTCAGAGCTAGATCATGCTGGCAGCTTCACCCATTCCCTTGGGCAGTTCCAAGATTGCATAAGACAATATATACTGAGAATATAATAGGGGATATATCACAGGTTCGCAACTAACCATGGGATGGGACCATGGGATCGATATATCTCTGTGGGAAGACTAGTCCTAGGAGCAGATAGATGGTATGAGAAATGCCAATGAAAGAAACCAGGGTTAACGAAGTTACTTCAAAGGTTGTAACAAGTGATTCTTTTGGGGGAAATCATGCATCCACATGCATCACGCAGAAAAGGAGCAAAAGGAGATTAATTAAGAGAATTTACTAGGATATATCGACATGTGTGGTATGAAAATAGGAATCACTTGAAAAAGCCAAAGAAGATACAAACATTTTAAGAACCAAAGAACAAAATAAAAAAAAGATCTGTCGATTAGAGTGCATGATGAGCTATGAAGAAGCAGATAAGTGGCAAGATTTATTAGATCGAACAAGAGGTGTGTGTGAGAGAGAGAGAGATGGAGCATGCAATAGCAATGGTAACTACTCATGTAACAACCTGAGCTGAGAGTAGTGGTTGAGTAGCAATGAAGGAGAAGGTAGGTAGTGGCTGAGAAGCTGCCAAGAAGACGAGACTAGCTAGCAATAGGAGGAGCAGGGACAGAGGCTTAGCTAGGGTTTTAGACTTCTGGCAAGATGCCTATTCACCTAGACAGCAACCATAGGCTGCTGCAGATGCTGTGCATAGGTGTGTACGTGTAAGGGGTAATAGGGGGACGCCTTGGTGTCCATGAGAGGGTAGGAAAAAGAAGAAAAGATTATTTTCCATTGGATCCGTACGCCGCGCGTGCTTGCATGTGATTTTATGGCCGATGTGTCTATGTGGTCGGATGACCACCTACGGGGTTTTCTGGATCTAGAAAATTCGGAGGAAACAAATTCTTACATGATTCATGACAAATTTCTGCCTTTTAGACGGGGTATATATTAGTTAACCATCAAATCTTAATTAGGTCTTTGAAACAAAACCGAAAATTGCAAAATCAAAATTGGATTTGAGTTTGATTTGAATTTGAGTTCCTTTTGCCTCCCAATCCTAATCCACACTAATCTTAGGTTGTGATCAACATGGCTGAAAAGCCCGTGGCTTATGGCTGAAAACACTGTAGCTGGCTGAAAAAAGCACTGTAGCTGACAGAGGCTTATTTTGCATAATTAAATTTAAAAAAATTTAAAAATAAAAAAAATATGTTACCCCATTACGTATAATACAAACGAATACGGGAAAAAAAGAACCGGCAAAAAAGCTCAACAAAAAGCCAAAATTTCAGAAAAAGACGAAACTTGTGAATAGTGCCAAATAAGCCTCCACCACTGTAGCATCAGCCAAGCTGATCGCAGCCTTAAAGCAGCCTACTCCTTAATCCTCATCATCTAGCCATGAACGGAGGGAATTAAGCGGTCACTGTGCTGTCCGAAAATCCACCGTCACCTGAAAATATCGCCGCCGCCAGCTGCAGTTTCTTCACCGCCAAGACCAGCGCACCTCCTCGCACCTTCTCGCGCCTGCGCGCCCCCGCCAGCTCGCCCCCGCCCATCATGGCGACGTACGCCTCGCTTGCCCCGCTCTGGCGTGCCCTGACATGGCCGGGAAACGTGGCGACGTCGCTAGCCGTTCTCCGCCACCACCTCTACCCCGTTCGCGTGCCTTCCTCTCACGGCCGACCTGCAGCCCTGACAATCCCTTGACCACCGCATCTTTTTGCCCAAGGCAGCTCCATTCACACTCGAAGCCGTGCACGCCAAAACCACCGCCGCCGCCGTAGGTTTTCCCCCTCTCCGGTGCAAACCACTCCTCACCGCCTATTTAAACAGGCCAAGCTCCTCATAGCGAACCCCACATCTCCCCAAAGCTCACTGCACGCCCTAGAGCTCCGGCCATCTCTTCCATTGCCGGTAATTTCAAAAAACCCCAAATCCGTGCCCTAGCCCAATGTTCCATCTCCGGCCCATCGCTTTCCAATTAAACCCGTCTATAGATCCCCTAGTACCCCAGGACCATATCCCAATTGCTGCATTAGCTCCCCGGCCGCCCCTCTTCTCCGGCACCGGTCATCTCCTCTCTACCGAAAACCACCACCGTGGCCAGCCTTAGCTCGACCTTCCTAGCTTCGGCCAACCATTCCCCGAGCCTACCCAAGTCCCAGTGAAGCTCAAGCACCAGCCCAATTGTCTAGAACATCTCCCATAAGCTTGCAATTTCAAAAATGGCCGCATGAAAGAGAGGCTCACCGCCGGCGATTGCCGCCTCCGCCGGGCCTCCCACCGCCAAAAATGGAATCTCCATACCATCTCGAGTCCGCCCATACCCTCCACTACCGTCGCAAGTCACCCCATCGCCGTCGACGGCCACCGCCTTTCTCCCCTGTTCTCTGCGCGCGCGCGAGCTGCGTGAAGAAGAAAAACAGTGCGCCGACCGCACCGTCCTGACCCGACTGAGCCAAGCCACTTCGGCCGCACCGGTTGCATCCGACCAAGCCGGGCGAGCGCGGTCGAGCCGAATCCACTAGCCGTGTTAGGTTCGAGCCCGAGGAATAGTGACCGACCGAGCCCGATGAACAGTGACTGGCCTGAACCCAAAAATGCGTATTTATACTCCCTAGATCTGTTTCAAGCCCGCCAACCCAAATCTCAGGCCCATTTCCCCATATAGCCCTCCTATAAGCCCAAAAGACCAATTTATTGGAGTTTTTCGGATTTTCTTTCTTATTTTATTTTCTTTATTCCTCGCTCAATCCTTCGAGCCTGGATTAATTTACTTTATTTTATTTGTTTTACGTTAGCCTCCGAAGTCGAGGATTCACAGGAGTAGAAGGAAGAAGCTCAAGTCCAGGCCCAGCCCGTCGAAGAATACGAGTTAATCTGAACCTTGAAAAGCCCCTAAAGCTTATAGAAAGTTATGATTTTATGTTTAAAGCTTGTTTACAACTAAAGCTGCATCCCCATAAAATAATGAACCATTCCTCATCACTTGATGTACCCTGCATGTAGTTAATAGTAATCTCCGTGTGACTTGTTGAGTACGGTAGTTGTACTCATACTTGCTAAAAACATTAACAGAAATAGCCAGCAATAAGGTGGCAGATGAAGGCAAAGAAGTGGAATTCTACGAGATCGAGGTTACGTGAAATTAGGGTCGTCTTCCGCTCAGGCGTGCCTGTGGCGTCCTTTTTCTGTAATGTATCCAAGGGTCGTTTGCCCTGTTGTAAAACTTGGCTTTTATGCCTTTATATTGAAATAAAGCTGGCTTTTGTCTTAAGCATGTGTTGGCAATGTTATACACTCGATTGATGTAACTCGCAGCTGAACAGTCCTGAGCAGTTGCGAGGATTTCTTGGCCCTGATCAACTCGGCTTCGGCTTCTGGCTTATTTTTTCACTATTCATAAGTTTTGTCTTTTTCTGAACTTTTGGCTTTTTGTTGAGTTTTTTTGCCGGTTCTTTTTTTCCCGTATTTGTTTGTATTATACGTAATGGGCCAACATAATTTTTTTATTTTTAAATTTTTTTAAATTTAATTATGCTAAATAAGCCTCTGTCAGCTACAGTGCTTTTTTCAGCCAGCTACAGTGTTTTCAGCCATAAGCCACGAGCTTTTCAGCCGAACCGATCACCACCATAATACTCCCAGAAATGGGGGTGTTACAGTCTTCACATGAATTCCACTAGAATCTAACATCTCTTTTAGAATTTTTGTGAGGCTTCTGTTTCATCCAAACTCGGCGTTAGAAGAGGTTACTTTCCTTTGCATTACTACAGAAAATGAACTCAAGATTAATTAACAAATGTATGCCTGATCACAAAGCATTGCAGAAATCAAGACTTTTCTTGCCCAAGAAAATGACATCTAATTTGCTGAAAAGAAACATAACTAAAATCTTCGACTACGACCAAATTGTCGCTAAACTAAAGTGTGGGTGAGGTGATAAGACTATGACTCGATTCCAGTTAGGCTACTTGAATTACTACACGTAATTAAATTTAGTCAAATTGGTCCCTATCCAGTTCACAATTTTGCTTATTTGGGCTTATAAAGCTCAAGCTTCTAGTTTTTTTTTGCTACTATAGCAACTTTTTAGCACTATAGTTGCTGATAGCTTTTTCAGCATAATTAAATTTTGAAAAACAAAAAATGGTTATATCATCACAGACAATGCAAAGGAATAAGAAAAAGCAAAAATAAACCCAAAAATAAACTAATAAAAAACCAAAAAAGACGAAAAAACTTGTAGCTTAAGCTTAAATGAGCACCCCATAAACCTTGTTTGGAATGGTCTTATATGAATTTTCCTATAAAATCTATGTGTAACTCTGCTCTCCCAAGTCCCAACAAGCCCTTATAAAGGCTTCTTTGGTTTGTAGGATTTTCAGAGGATTTTTGAAGGATTCAAATCCTTAGAAAATTTTCCTATATATATTGTTCGGAACATAGTATTAAAGCTGTACAATTTCTTTGGAATGTATTGCTATGCCCCTGATTCCATAGGAATATAAACAGGAGCCGAAACACCATGTTATTTTTTCTTTAAGAAGTTCAATGTATCTTCTCTTTTTCTCTCTCCATTCTCTTTCTAATTAAGTAACATCTAATATCGTAATTGTATTTTTTTAAGGCACTCAAACATTCATGTGGCTTTATTTTCTAGAGGATTCAACGACCCATTGCATTCCAAGAGCCCCCAAAATTCTAGCGGTAATTGTTGTATTTGAAAGATTTGGGAGAAGGCCTTCAGACTTCAGTCAAATTTGCGCTGGCCGACAAGGTTGAGATGAAAGCGCCGGCAGAAGTACAGCACGCCGCTAGAAATGGCAAGATGTTGAGAGTGAAAGAAAAGTCTCTCAAGTCAGATCACCAGGCAACAGCCCTGGCATTGGGAGCACAAAACATATAAAAAACACACTCGTTTATTTTTTCTGCTAAGGTACAGTCCATCACCTGGCTCGACTTGTTCGTTGCTTCTCCCATAGTCCCATGAGTCAACAATGGTGTTTATTTCACTTCACTAGCTAGGAGGAATGCTAGGTTACGGCGACGCTAGATAGCTAGCTAGATACCTATCCGTCTATAGCTATGGAAGTGTTGTCACGTCGGCAGCCAATGCACTGTACGTGGCCAACAGCACAAGAACAATCACCACACCAAAAAGAAATAAATCATCTTACGACAATAACTTTTTGGGGAGATTTTTAGGGTTGTTCGGAAGAATGGCTTATTAGAAAACTAACTGTTATTGAAGGACCATATAAGAAGCTATATAGTTTTGTTGTGATGAATCATTATCATTTTAGAAGAGTAGAAATATGAAATATTTACAAATTTGCAGATTTTTTGGACAAGTTGTAGAAATAGATGATTTGGGAATTTTAAGTTATAGGATGATTTGATAACCTAGGTCATTAGTTATAGGTTGCATGAGACATGTTATTGCTAATGTAGGTTAAGTTGTGAAGAACTTGTACACGAAAATGATTTCTTTGTTTTTGGATGTGCAGGACCGATTAGAGTCAATCATGATCAACGGTAAGGATCGGGACTACGCTCATAGAGGAGCCGAGATCCAGAACGATCAAGAATGCTGGGTGAGATAGTGAGCTCAAGCATGACATAGGAAAGGCAAAAAACATTGAAGGGAAGTTTGAACGGCGGGATTGCACTATATGGCTTAGCCGGTCTAAGTGAGGTGTGGTCCAATGGAATTAGAATGGGAGAGACTTACCGACATGTGGTAAGGCAGCGATGCACCTACACGTGGTAAGCATAGCGATTGCTTACAACGGAAGAAGATGACCGAGTCAAAGGAAGAGTATTTTTGTAGTTTGATCAAAATATCGAAAATGGGTATGGAAGAAAACCGCGACACGTGAGCGGCGCTTGGGAAGATGGTTAAGGTTATAAAGAAGTTGGTATGATCAAGATGGATCAAATCTTAGGACTTAGCGGATTCGGGCTTATACGCTTTGAAAAGCGTGCATAAGTGTAGTGAGTTAAAACCCGTGTGTGTGGGGTTATCGGGTTTTCACTATTGTACTAAGTTCTCGTATTCGCTAAGGATTAGAAGTGGCTAGCTAGCCTATTTATTTAAGGGGTTGGGATGGAGACTTGTGGTTAACCATCTAACCATCCTTTCTTGAGATCAAGTGTTCATGAGTTCTACGGTTAGGGTTTGAGAGAACTTGAGTGCTGGTGATGTGATCTCTTATCCTCTAAGGGGAGTGACTGTAAAACCCTTGTCCTCACATAATAGTACATCGATTTTTGTTCATCTTCATGAATCTCTTTTGTGTTGATTGATTTGTTCTTGATTAGGTTGGTTTTTCCTCTTCTCTCTCCTCTTCTTAATTTTGTTGTGCTAAGAACATGTAAGAGATGGAGATAGCATATAGAAATCAATCTCCACCCATCTAGACACTTGGTTGGCAATTTCATAAAGAAATTCAGTTTTTACTTTTTTGGCATCTCTTAGTGATTTATTGATCTAGCTGTTTTTACCTCGATTTTTTGGTGTTCTTACTTCCTGGGACATGTGGAAAAACATCTAGTGACATCTTGGCCATCATTCAACTATGAGCAAGTCATATTCACCGCTTGTGGTTTTGACCTGTTTTTTGGTGCAATCTACTTTTAAACGAAAAATGATAAGAACTTTAGTAACAATTTTCTTAATTGTTGATTGGAATATGTTCTTGACATCCTAGAGAAAGTGCATACTAAATTTCAGATTGGACCTTTGGTTCGAGGGTTAGCTCATTGTTAGGTTTTGGCCTAGTTTTGATGCAGCAGACCTTCATGAACTAAAAGATCCCAATTCTTAAGTTCTTTTAGGATTTTTGGTTGAGATATGTTCTTAAAGTCATGAACTAGCATTGGTTCAACTTTTAAGTATTTTGGATCGACAGGTCAAAAGTTACATAGTTTTTTATATTTGAAGTAGTGTTGTTTTTCACTATTCATGAGCTGAAATCACAATAGCTTTGTGAATTTTTTGGATTTTTGACTTCTTGATCTTTATAGTTTCTTATAGCTTTTGGAGTAAAGATTAAGAGAATACTTGAAAAAAATTTGAAGGCATCATTCACTCCCTCTATCGACATACCAGTCCAACAAATGATATCAGAGCCCGGTTAGCTCTTCTAATAGATCTTAACCGGTCTTAGGTCTTAGGAGCAATTGCATTAGACAAGTATTCTACCCAGCCACCCATGTTTGATGTAGTCAATTTTTCATATTGGAAGGCCCGTAAGCATGCCTACATCGAGGCTCAAGAACACCAATTTGACTCAAAATCAAGAATCCTTATACGGTGCCAGCCAATGATGATGTGATCTCTCCTGATGTGAGAGTTTGGGGAATGAAGATTACTTCCATCAATGCCAACACTTCATGAGTGAGCTTACCATGGATAAGCTCTACTCAAGCTTGAAGATGTATGAGATTGACTTCATCTCATGTCTTCCCAAGACAGAGTTGATGGCATTAGTGATTTACTTTTCTCATAGTAGCTCTTCTGATTCTTTGGCTTTTGGCTCATCTGGATTTTTCTTAACCGCTTTACACTCGTTGAACAATGAGCAGCTAGAGAATCTACCTGAGGATGACTTAGGCCCCATATCTACAAAATTCACAAGAGTGTACAACAAAGTAAGAAACAAGAGGAGAGGTGGCTCTGTCACTTGCTTTGAGTATGGTGAGCCAAACCATATTCAGGCCAAGTGTCCAAAGTTGAAGGGTAAGGAGCAAAAGGACCCTCGGAGGTGTCCTTAAGCTCGAGACATGAAGGTCAAGAAGCCCAACTATCGGAAGTTCATCAACCAGGTCCTTGCCACTCTTGAGAACAATGATATAAATGATGTGGACTCGGGGATGGAGGATGACACCCATGGCAAGAAGAAGGCTGATGATTTTACCAGCATGTGTTTTATGGCCAAGGGTAGCCACAGTGTTGACTCCTCTGACTTCGATGAGCCCTATAACGACCCCAACGAGGTATGTTCCTCCTCTAAAGCAATAAAATGTGCTCTTGTTTTAATTGAACAACAACTAAATAAACAAGCAAAAATGATTAGGAATTAGGACATTATGATTGATTACTTAAACTAGAGGTTGTTAGGCTCAAATCGATTAATTCAGATAATAATTGTGAATCTTGCTTGTGTTTGCACGATGAATTATCAACTCTGAAATCTGCTCATTCTTTTGTTGTTGATCAACTCAAGAATGTTCTAGATGAATTAGAATATCTCAAATCTAGTCATGATCATGTTTGCTTAGATGTTATTGCTTTTGATGTGATTTCTGTAGATGCCATTCTATCTTCTTATTTAAATTGTGCTTTGCTTGAGATAAAATTAGATAGTACTCTTAAGTAATTACATAAGTTTAATCCTAATCATACTTGCTCATATTGTGAGAAGAATAAAATAAAAATGAAAGAAATGACTGAAATGGTTATTCATTCTAGCATTGCATCATGTGAAAATTGTCCTAGGCTCACAATTAGCATATATGCTCTTAATAAGACTCTTAAGGTATAGGATCGAATACTGCAATCAGAGGGTGAATGGTTGCCATTGCCTTTTGGAATCTCATGGCGGCTGATGAAGTTTTTGATCACTCATCACATAATTGCCCAAACAATCGCTCAAGTTCAACTGCTCGTTGATTGCTCTGTTCAACCGCTTCGATCGCTTCGCTTTGTTCGACCAGTTTGTACGTGGTCATATGCTTCAACCCAATTCAATCACTAGCAATCTTTAACAAATCATGAACCAGATTTTTCAAGATGATCTTTATTATTGGATTTCTGTGGATTTACAAAGTGCTCACACAATCACACCTAAAAGCCCTAGCTAAAAAACTAAAATCAAAACCTTATCAAAATTCTCTCAAAACCATCATGTTAGCCTATAACCTCTCCCTGCTTTTATAGGCTAACATTCAAATTGTGTTCGCCTTAAACACGGACCCAAAACTTTATCTCTTCTGAAAACCAAGTGACCCAAAACCCTTTCGAACACGGGTTTTATTCAAATCTTTGCACCTTCCAAATTACAGACTCTATCTGTAACTCTTTCAATCTTAGTTATGGACTCATTCCATAATTCCTATCTCACCACGTGACGAAGCCTCCAGGACAACACCTCCTGTATTTTCATCACACACCATCACCTCATGTATCGAAGCCTCCAAGACAGCACCTCCTGTAGCCTCTCCATGCATCTCCACATTTGATCTCCACATGCTCCAGCATGACCCTGATCACCTCACATAACATTCTCGACTGCCTATATATTAGATTTCCCCATCCTAGTTTGGGTCCTCGTTATCGACCATGATCGCCTCCACGCTAACCTACACATGCAAAGACCAAAGAACATTTTTCCTAGAACAAGTTCTTCACAACTTGACTGACATTAGTCCACACACTCATATTACACCCTTAATCATCCAACAAGATCAATTAGATCTGCCATGACCATAAAACCTAACGCTTTCCAGAAATCAGCCTCAGATCAACAAATAATGAGATAGAAATTCAATTGCGAGTATACAACATGTACACAACAATTGTATACTCTAGAATAAGCTTTCCAAGCAAAGCTTACTCATCCGGTTGTGATTAATCATCCAATCATCAACACATAATGGAGAAACTAGATGACAACTCGATTATGAGCACTACTACAAAAGAGGCTATACTAGACGCTTACATCACAAACGGTTCTCAGAAACAGTCTGTGCTGTAATTATCACAGATGGTTCATACAAATAATCGTCTATAGTATTTTCATAGATAGTTATTCATATGAACTATCTGTGATAATGCAAGACATCACTGACAGTTCTTACTAATACCCGTCTGTGATAATTCACAGATGGTTATTGATAAAAACCGTGTCAGACCCAGATTTTTCAATCCGAATCTTACTGTGTTTCACTGCACTAATCCCTGGATCAGTAGTTAGTGCACACAGGTACATTGCTGAATCATTTCATACATCGCATAATCATCCATTATATTACATGAATTGAAATACACCACATCGGGTGATAGTTTACAAAAGGGGCCGACTAGGCCAAATGTCATTATTACAAATACGCACAGCGGAAATACAGCAAAAGCAAACCCAAATCCACAGGCAAGCGACTGGAAGGTACTGTGTGCATTATATGTCACCAGCTAACTAGTAACATACGTGCACACAACGCCATATGTCTACTTGTCCATGATTAAACAGTGAAGCCTACGCCTTAGTTTCCTTCGTCATTCTTCTCCTCCGTAGCGGGAGCTTCCTCGTAGGCGTAGTGGTCTTGCGCTCCTGTTTCTGGATTTTTGCCGCAAAGCGAGCGTGAGCACTCCGACCCCGTGCTCAGCGAGTCAACACACAGAATGCAGTATATATAACATGTATGGCTAATCAAGGATGGCTTAAGTTTATTTTCTTTTGCGAAGAGTGCTTTTGAATACAATTATATAAAAATTCCTTAAGACCTAGCATTTTGAACACACGTATATGTCGAATGCAGTAATAATAGTGATTCAGATTCCATCCACCATTACATGGCATCTGCATCATATAGCAATTCTTCAGCGTTATAGCCGCTTAACTTACCACTGGGACGACACCCAGGACAATTCCAAACTAGGGCCTTACACTGCCCTTTCACTTTTCCAACCCATCATAAAGCATTTTGAAATAGAACTATATCTGGTTAAGTTCCCATGTCCGCCCTTGACCGTGGGCACGGCTATTCGAATAGTTTTGACTCTGCAGAGTTTGTACACTTTCACCACAAGAGACAATCAACTCGTTGACCCACATGATACCTTAGACATGTGGTTGAGCAGACCATCACAGTGACTTTTCAAAGTATCTAGGTTCTTTTCTCATCTCACATTTATGGGAGACTGCCCACTTGCGGTGGGTCCCATCTGTGCGCGGGATGTCTCCCCCAGCCACTACGCAGCCGGCTTCTTCCTCTCCGCAACGTAGGACAGCTGGGAAACTTCACCCTCCACTGGTGTCCCTTCAGGCCCCCTTGCCATAGCGTAACCCCTTCAACCTCCTACCAGTGAGATGAGTCCAGAACTTCGAAAATTTTACTTAGCCAAGTCGTAATTTACGGACTTGTGGTTGCACTGTTTTACAAGGGAGGTCATGACAAGATTCAGTCCTTAGTGGCATCTGGGCGGTCTACCACTAACCCACTTTTAAACCATCATTAACTCACTTTTGTGCTTCCACTGCACCACACATACACACCCTCGAACCAATCCGCCCAGACATTAAAGCAAGTTGGGAATTTTGGGTGCATAAAATAATCATATCGAAATATGCCAGTCATTCCCACTATGACTGCCCAAACCAGTTCTCATGATTCAACATGTTGATGACGTTTTGGGGCATTTTCAGCGCCCCAGGTATATCAATGCAGTACTAAGCGTAGCATATTATTAGGGACTTATTTTCGAAATGCTACTGTTAAAATTTTACTAGGGCGACAAGGTTCATTCATTCAAATATTTCAACAGAGGGTGTAATATTATTCAAGGTAAACAGTGGCATATAACTAGAATATTAAATTTAGCATGTCTTTGCATATAAATAACAGCATGCAATTTGTTAATTTAAAACAAAGTAATTTGCAGAAATGTAGGTTCAACATGATCAAAGTATTGACTCGCCTTGGTCACAGTGGTCGGGTGTTTGATTGTCCGGGGCTTCTAGTGCTGCGGCCTCGATCTCTTCTTCTTGTGCCTCGTAAGCTATTTTAGCGTGCGCCAAAATTTGTATAAAAAGAAAAGCAGCAAATCAAACCAAATAACACCAGAAATTCAAATGAACTCTAAAAATTATGATTTCGGTTCCATTAGACAGATCTTGAATTTAGATGAATTTAGAAATTTGTCTCGTTCAATTTGGAGTTAAAATGAAAAAGTTATGATCATTCAAAGTTCTCAGTTCAGTTAATTTCAAATATTATCAAATTTCTGACAGTGGGTCCCACATGTCAGTTTCTTTTTATTTTATTTCTTTTTCTTTATTCGTTTATTACTGTGTCTATGGCCAGTGGGGTCCATCTGTCAGTGACGTTATACACTGACCGGTGGGGTCCGGCTGTCAGCGGGTCTGGGGTTCCGCAGCGGCTGACGAGCGGGGCCCAGCTGTCAGAGATGCATTTTAAAAGAAATCGCTCGACCGCAGGCGCGGAGCCGGGGCTCGAACGCGCGCCGCGGGAGCGAGGGGGAGGGAAAGGACGCGCCGGAAGCCACTCGGTTCGCCCGAGCGTTGCTTACCATCTAAGGGCAACCAATCCCTTTGAAGTATGTCTTGGGGGAGGCCGGGCTGAGGAAGAAGAAGGCGACGGCGCCGGCGGCGAGTGGTGGCCGGAGAGGGCTGGGGGCTGCGTGATATGTAATCCTCGCGCGATGGGGAAGCTTCTGGTGTAGGCGGCTGGGGTGGAGGAGAACGGTGGCGGGCCGGCGGCGTGCGACGGCGGAGGCTCGGGGAAGCTGTCGACGCCGGCGATGCTCAGGCGACGGGAGGTCCGGTAAGGGAGGGGGTTGGTTTCGCCTGGCTCCCACTCAGCTCTGGGAGCGAGGAGGGGTTCGGGGATGGCCGGAATCGGCGGGGAGGGTGGCGCCGGAGCTCGGGAAGAAGGAGGGAGCTGCGATGGATTGAGGGCTTCTCGGTGCAATTGCAGCCGGGAGAGAGGAGAGTGAAGTATGGCGACGCGATTGAGACTCCCAGGAGGGGCTTTTATAGCCGGGAGAGGTGCGCACGGCGAAGGTGGCACCTGGCTCCGCCCTGTGCATGCTGGCGAGGGGGAATGGAGGCAATCTTCGCTGAGATCTCGTAGGAGAGAGGTGGCGGGAGATGCTTTGAACCTGGCCTTGAGGTGTAAGGGAGAGAGAGAGGGAGATTTGCTGCGGCCGTTGCGGGAGAGAGAGCAAGCGCGAGCGACGCGGCCGCGTGGAGAAGAAGGGCCGGCGGGGAATGCACTCAATCTCCTTGAGATTTTGTGGAAGAGAGAGGTAGCGAGGTTCTCTGCATTTGCCCGTGAGGTGAGAGAGGGAGGGAAAAAGATCAGCTGCGGCCAGCGCGAGAGAGAGCTGGCGAGAGAGGGAGAGCAGCGCTGCGGGCGCGTGGAGAAGAAGAGGGAGGAGGAAGAAGAGAGCAGGCGGGCAGGGCCACTGGCCAGAGGAAGAGGCGCCGGGCCCGCGGACAGGGAGAAGCGCGAGGGGAGGCGGCCCACTGCGCAGGCGCGGTCGGGGCAACGCCGCGCGGCCACGCGGCAGCGGGAGGAGAGGCGCGACCGGGGGCGCGGGCCCGCGTGGCAGAGGCGGGGCGCGCAAGCGGCCTGGGCCGTGGATGGGCGCGGGCGGCGAGGTGTCGCGCATCGGGGCCATCCAGGTGGCGGCCCGAGAGGGTTTTCTTCTTTTTATTTTTATGGATTTTTAGAAATGCCCAGATAATTGAATAATCCTCAGAAAAATATGAAATCAGTTCCAAAAATTTCAGAAAAACTCACAGAAGCTCATGAGAACCTTCTGGACTTAGCAAAAATATTCGCAGCTATTGTTGGTATTTAATTTATTTATTTGTCTGCTATTCATAGTTGTATGCATATATACATACACATGAATTTGTATTTCTTAACATTTTTATTTTGCTTATTATTTTTACTTTCTAATTCTGTTGGATCATCTTTTCAGATTCTTTATTCAATGTTCAGGTTGTGTCATTTTATGTGCTGATTTCTTCCCTCTTTTTACTTTTGAAATTCCTTTATATTTACAAAAAGTCAACAAACTCCAATTTCAAATGGAAACCAAATAAAATAATCCAAAAAGCTCCATAATTTACTATTTATATTTTTCAGGATGTTACAAACCGTCTGTGATAATGGCAGACATCACAGACGGTTATTTATTTAAACCATTTGTGATACTTTATAGACAATTTGTATTAAAAATTATCTATGATATGTTTCCCACCTCGCAATACCCAAATTACATAATCTCTCGCCTGAGTCCCAGTAGGATCCCGTACCGAGACACCTTTAGTGAAACGGGCATAACTTTTCATACGGTGTTTGTTTTCGACGTTCTTATTCTCATTGAAAAGCTAACGAGGAGCCTGATCCAAAAAAAATGACTTGCTTATACCAGTCACTCTCTAAGACCACGAAAATTGGCCATCTTTGGCTCTGAATTTGTGTTACAAGTTTTTGGTTTCTGTTTTGCCCTTTTCTTGGTCTTCCCTTCAGAATTTGGGTTTTGCCTCAACTGCAAAGTTGTAGATCTCATCGAAACCTTTCAAACAAGTATATATAAGCCTATAAAACTTTGCTATTTTATCTTTTGAGACTAGGTATTTACATTGCACTGATATATTATCTTTGTGATATACCGTTTAGCCATTATCACCAACGGTTTTTAATAAGAACCGCTTGTGATGTCTTCCGTTAACATACATAGTTTTTGTTACGAACCATCTATGATGTCTCTATTATAGATAGTTTGTAATCCGAACCATCTGTGATGCCCGCCATGTCACTGATTTGTAGCATATCCCCAGGATCCTGATCTCGCCCGTCCATATATTCTCTTCGCATCGAACGGCAGGCACCAGTCTTCTCCCCACCTCTCACTCCTTATTAACCCCCTCTCTCTACTCGAAGAACCAACATAATCAGTACTACTCCAACTCGTTTGTGCACGACAAGTGTGAGAAAGGGTTTGGCAAGGGCAGCTGAAATTTCGCTTGAAGCAAGATGAAAAGGAAGAAGGCAATGGCAAATCTGCACTATTCCAAGTCGCCAGCACAGAAGCTGCTGATTTTGGCATAGGAGCTGAAAATAATGTCGTTGCCTTTTTATTTCTGCTACTTGAAAATTTTCCCACACCACTTATTTTAGATTGTAGTTTAATGAAGGGTGTATAAGTCTAGCTTGTATTAGCCTGAAGTTTCTTGTAGTGTAAGTATCTTTCTGAATTTGTAAACGTGAAGCTTATATTTATACAATTGTAAGTGTCCTCTTGTGTATGCAGTGATATAGGTAACCTACTCGTTATGTTGTGATGTTGTAATGGTGGATTCTAATGTTAATGGAAATAGAATGTGTTGCTATGTTTATAGCTATATTTGCTTGTTTTCAAATGGCATAGTTAATATTTCTTATGGCTATCCAAAAAATAGAAAAAAATTTAGGTATAGAATGAACTATTACAGACAGTTTTGTGGTGTGTGAGTATCATAGATGATTTTTGGTTTGAACCGTTTTGTGATGTGTGAGTATCATACACAGTTTTTGGTTTGAGCCGTTTGTGATGTGTGAGTATCATAGACGGTTTTTGGTTTAAACCATTTGTGACAGTGTTTTTCACAGTCGATTCTAGTTACAAACCGTCTGTGTTGTATTTTCATAGATGGCTTACCAACTATCTGTGATAGCATTTGATTATCACTGACGCATAAATTCAGACAGTTCAAAAAATCGTCTGTGATGACAGTTCTGAACCGTCTGTGATGACCCTTTTTGTAGTAGTGGAGTATATATGAACTACACAAGCTATATATACTCAAAGGATATATTTCAAAGTAAAGATCCTAAATATGTGGAAATAGAACATAGATTAATACCAATGAAACCACAAAACATAGAGTGAACTCACCTTAAATGTGTGCATACAAGAATGTATTGTGAAAGCATATGCACATATTCAAGTTTGACTTATTTGATTAAGTCCATTCTGTATTTCGGATCTTATGTTTTTAGAACTTTTCATCTAAATGAGACTAAGCAATATCATAATCAATGAACATATTAGTTTCACAATTGTATTAGTCATTATCACCAAAACTAACTTAATGGAGTTTGAACTTATAATTATAAAATACACCTAAGAGTATCTAGAGTAATCATCAATAATAACAAGAATATACCATTTACCTCCAACTGACTGAGCCCTGGCAGGACATACTATGTCCATATGTAACATTTGACCCAGAGAATTAGTCATGACAAGTGTGAGTAGGGGATACGACGATGAAACCACCTTACCTTGTCGATAGGGTGAACAAAGTAGATCCATTGACTTTTCACTCTTAAGACTAGAAATTTCTTTAACCAGATTCATATTATTAAGCTGAGCAAGATGATCAAAGCTACTATGACCTAGTCTATGGTGTCAGAAGAACAAATCTTTAGAATTCGAAGAAATAAGACGCCTAAGATGAGTCCAAAATACGCCATGAATCACCCTTGAACAAGCGAGCAACTCGACTGTTTTTGCATACAAGATCACTAGATGAGTCCAAAATACGCCATGAATGCTTTTAAAGTTTACCTCAAGATTATCTTCTACCAACTATGAAACTGAAAGCAAGTTATAGATCAACTTACTGATGAGAGTGACGTCCTTTAAGATGAATTTATCGTTGACACGCACGGTGCCTTTAGCAAGAACTCGTCCTTGAGAATTGCCCCAAAAGTAATCATTTGATCACCGGGGGCACGAATGAGGGAGGAGAGCCATCGTGAGTCTCTAGTCGTGTGGTGAGTGCAACCGAAGTCAATGAATCATATGTTCTCCTTCCTCTTGTGTTGAGCCTATAGAGCACGGGCAATTATTGGTACCTTAGTACTGGCGCTAGACAATAAAGATTTAGGTATCCAATACTAAGATACTAGACAAATAGGAGCAAAAGCATGCACTGATAAATATTTAAGTGAAGTATTAGTATTTGACATATTTTGACCAGACAGTTGATGAGGTGTCGGTTCGACCATAGGGCGGTCTGACCTCAGTAGAGATGGTCTGACTGCTGACTGTTCTAAATGAGCAAAGACTGCTGATCGAAAGTCTCTTGAGAAGTTGGTCCGACCATGGGAAACAACTGGTCAAAAATTTGGTCCAGCCTCGCTGGTTCGACCACAAGAAGCAACTGGTCGAAAACACTTCCTCATCCTATCCTTCTTCTCTTTCTTTGCTTTTGTAAAGCAGAATTGAACCAAATGACCATCTTTGCCACAATGAGTGTACTGATACTTTATGAGTGGTTATTTCAGTTGACTTCACAACACTCAGTTTAGTAGAGAACTCTTTTATAATACTAGTAGATCTAAAGACAACTTGTTTTGGTTCTACTTCAAATTTGCCTAGTTCAGGTATCTTGACAAGTTTAGGAGGATTTTTCTTAGCATGCTTAATCAAATTAAATCCTAAACCATGATTTTTTACACTAGTTTCTGACTTGTCTAAGATCATATTCAAATTCTTGTTGCCAAAAGAAAACCTCTTTAAAGCGTTCTTAAGGTACTCATTTTCTCTAGCCAGTACAGAACACGATGTGCAATTAACAAATTCATTAGTTAGATCCTTAGAAGCACTAGCCTGAGCCACTCTCACTTTTTCAGCAATGTCATTAAGTTGTCTAGTCAATGCTTCTATTTCAGCGTTAGGTTTAGGGCAGTTAGAGCAAGAAAGAATCTCATGATAAAAATTTGTTGAATCGATTCCTGAGATAAATTAAGTCTAGCTTGTAGCAAATCGCACTTAGAACATGTTCTAGAAGAATTAGAGTTAATCTTTTCAATTTTATCATTAGCAAGTTTAAGTTTTCCATAACAAGAATCATGTACTATTCTTAGTTGGTCAAATCTATCAGTTATATCTCTAAGTTGAACCGGGTTAGTTGCACTAATAGATCTAGCAGTTTTCAACTCAGAATGTAAGATCTGACAAGCTTCACAAGAATCATTTTTAGAAATCAATGCTCTAAGTCTATTAATATCAGAATTCAAGCTCTCGACTACAAAATTATTTTATTTTAACTTCTTTTTCATCTTTTTCAATTCAATAGCAAGTTTGATTAAACCATCTTCAAGCTGATCATATGACGGTCTTACCTTATTGGGATCGCCGTAGTCGTCATCGCTGTTGTTGCTTGCCGTGAAGCACATACCCATGAAGTCGTCGGTGCTTTTCTTCTTGCCTTGGCATCTTCATTGTCATGGTCGTCGTCGTCACAGCTCTCAAAATCTCCATCACTCAAGTCAAGGTGCTCGATGGCTGATAGGACTTTTTTAGCAACTTTGCGATGGAAATTTCCACTCTTGATGTTATTTTTGGATGATTGACATTGAGAATTCCGGTCTTCCATTACCACTTTCCCTTTGAGTTTGGGGGCAATCCATCTTAATGTGGTCTAGCTAGCCACACTCAAAGTAGCTAATCGAACTTGAAGCTCCACCTCACTTTCTCATTCTCAGATTGTAGAGAGCCTTGTATGCTAGTGAGAAGATTAAGGCCAAGTCCTCTTTAGGGAGTTGCTCGAACTTATCTTCTGAAAAAGAGGACAAAGCAGACAAGGAAGTACAAGACAAAGTACTCAACGAAGCAGTCTGCATGGGGTTAGTCACAAGGGCTAAAGATGAAAGTTTATCACTCTTAGATGGCAACACTTTCATCTCATAGGTTTTCAATCTAGAGTATAAATCATCCACGGTGAGAGTATCGAGATCGATAGTTTGATTAATAGTCGTGATGACCATTAACCACTCTAAATCTAAAGACCTCAAAATTTTAGTAGCATTATCTCCATCAGTAGGTATAACACTAACTCCATGCAAGTTACACAAAAACTTCTCAAAACGAGCAAAAAGATCATCTATAGATTCACCAGATTTCATAGCAAAATCCAAGTACACTTTTTGATAAAGATTCTTATGCACTTTCTTAATCTTAGTCATTCCTTTATGATAATTACAGAGTTTTCCCTATTAAGTGGCCAGAAGCAATACGAACTACATGATCAAATTCTTTGCGAGAAATTCGAAAAAACAAGTTATGAGCACGAGCATTTAAATGAACATCTGTTTTATTTTTGACAGTAACATCAGTAGGTACTACATAAAGCTGAGAAACCTTGTATACGACACTTCCAAAAAGCAAAATCAGTACCATCTAGTATGGCGGATCGGTTCGCACACCTCTCTGATTCCATCGTTACCTACTCTGATACCACTTGTAGGATAGAATACTGCAATCAGAGGGGGTGAATGATTGTTGTTGCTTTTTGGAATCTCCTGGGGGTCGATGAAGATTTTGATCACTCATCACACAATTGCCTGAACAATCACTCAGCTTCAACTGCTCGTTGATTGCTCTGTTCGACCACTTCGATCACTTCGCTCTGTTCGAACGGGTTGTATGTGGTCATATACTTCAACCCAACTGCAATCGCCAGCAATCTTCAACAAATTATGAACTAGATTGATTCAGGATGATCTTTATTATTGGATTTCTATGGATTTACAATGTACCCACACAAGCACCCTTAAAAGCCCCAGCTAAAAAACTAAAGCCAAAACCTTCTCAAAATTATCTCAAAACTGTCACGTTTGCCCATAGCCTATCTCTACTTTTATAGGCTAATATCCAAACTATATTTGTTTTAAACACGATCCCAAAACTTTATCTTTTTCGAAAACCAAGGGACTCAGAACCCTTCCTAACACGGGTTTTATTCAAATCTCTACACCTTCCAAATTACAGACTCTATCCATAACTCTTTCAATCTCAGTTATGGACTCCTTCCATAATTCCTATCTCACCACATGATGAAGCATCTAAGCCAACACCTCTTGTATCTTCATCACAAACCATCACCTCACGTATCGAAGCCTCCAGGACAGCACCTCCTGTGGCCTCTCCACGCATCACCACCTTTGATCTCCACGTGCTCCAGCATGAGCCCGACTACCTCGCATGACATCCTTAACCGCATAGACCTCAGATTTCTCTATCCTAGTCCTGGTCCTCCTCGTTACTGATCATGATCGCCTCCATATCAGCCTACACATGCATAGACAAAGAATGTTTTCTCGCAGCACAATTCTTCAAAACTTGACCGACATTAATCCACACACTCATATCACACCCTTAACCATCCAACAAGATCAACCAGATCACCCACGACTGCAAAACCTATCGCTTTCCAGAAATCAGCCTCAAATCATACATTACGACTGCTAGCCCATCGAGTACTCGAAAATACAAGTACTCGGGAATTACTATCTCTTCACTCATAACACTTAGGAATCACAAGTATCATAGCACTACCAGTCTATGACTACTGACCATCAAAGTCTAAGACTCTAACAAAACACTACAACTACGACCATCAAAAAGATACTATAGTTACGATCACCGACCGGTTACTATAGTAGACAAGATTACGACCTCTGATTGGTTCACTGTATCTCATAAACTGTTCACTGTTACTAGGTCGAGGCCTATTGATTACCTCGTCGTAGTTGCTTTATCGAGGTCAAAATGTCGTGATCAACGAACCGTGGTCGTTCAGCCGTGCTTGATCTCCTATGCTCGATTTACCGTGGTCGACACTTGCCGACCAGACCTGCTAACTTGGATACTCTAGCAACAAGAGTGCATCGACCAGAATATTTACAAATGCAAATTCCACTAAAACCCAAATGTCAATTATTCATCATCACTAAGTGCATGATCATCACATGGCCTAACGCAAGGAGAAAGCTAAAACTGAAAGGTCTATAGCTATGACTGCATCTGAAAAGGTGATTGAGTCTATTTTTTGTGTATTTTGTCCTAAGATTGGGAGTTATTCAGATGAATTGAATGAGGCCTTTAGGGTCAAACACAAGGTGTTGTTAGCTAGGGTTAGAATTTGTCCTTGTGTGTTGTGTGAGGCTTTGAAGCTTGCGGTAGCTATCCATAAAAAAGATATACTAGGGCAACTAAGTCAAATGAGTGTGTTACATATGAGAACCTAGCAAAAGAAAATGACTACCTTAAAAAGACCCTTGAAAGATTTTCAGTGGAAAGAAGAATTTCAACATGATTCTAGACTAATCTAAGATGAGTGTGAAGAAGAGAGTCTTAGAATTCAACTCCTTAGTGCATTCCAAGAACCACCCACCTAAGGATGTGGGGGTTGTTAAGAGTGGCAAGTTGAGGTAGAACCCTTGAGCTATTTAAGATTGCCTTTAGATTTGCAGGTTTTACCCAAACCCCTCCTAGCAAGATAGATACTTTTTCTTCATCATATCAGACCCTTCAAAAGATCAAGTACCATTGCACCTTTTGCAAGAAGGATGCCACATATTTGGGTTATGTTTCCATAGAGCAAAGGTTGAGAGAAAAAAGAGAGTGCGCGCTTTGAGGTCCATTAGAGTAGTCCTTCACTAGTGAGCATCTCTAGAGCTAGGTAGCTTATATTTCCTTCTAGACATAGGCCTAGTTTTGTGGGTGACTTCTTTAACTCCTTTGGTGGCTCTAGGCAGCGTTTTGGGTTAGGATATCATGAGGGTATGCCACGGGTAGCACCTAGACAGGGAGAGTATCGGTCTTTTGGTTGGTCGATTCGGAGAGGGTTTGGTGGTTCTCATGTGCATTCTTATGATTATTTTTCCAACTATTTTATTATTGCTTCTAATGCTATTTCTAGACGTCGTGTGGCTTAGTACTAGATTTCCAAGTCTTTTATCACTAATCTCAGCACTGAGGCATAGATATTTCCTGCTTATGCCTTGTAGGTCCGGCTTTGAGAAAGGAGGGCATGTGGCTTGTTGCCTCTAGGTGTTCTTGACGCATGATCGGAGATTGTAGATGGTTCTCCTTTGTCACATGTGCATCCGGCAATGAGTTGTCACATGTGCATCTGGCAACGAGTTGATCACGTTAGGGATGTCTGTACGGGGACTGTGACAGCTAATGGCATAGTATGTGTCAACAACAATTTCATGCTTAATGACATCGATTTGGTAAGTAAGCTGAAATATAATCTGCTATCTGTCTCTTAGCTTCTGGATGAGGGTCTAGAAGTGAGGTTCAAGAGTAGCGAGTGTAGAGTTCTAGACTCCTCGGGTGAGTATGTCTTTTGGATCTCTAGGTTTGAGAGGATATTTAGTGTTGATTTTAGTATCTCTTCTACCTCTAGCCCTAAGTGTCTTATGGTTTCTGACTTTCATGACTTAGTGTTGTGTCATCATAGGCTTGGACACAGGCTTCAACTACTTGATTAGAGTTAGTTGCAAGAACCTGATTATAGGATTGCCTAGTCTTAAGAGTGCTAGAGACCTAGTGTGCACATTCTGTATACATGGTAAAATGGTTTCCACTTCTCATCTACTTCTTACTTTAGTTATGACTGATGGGCCTAGTCAACTTCTTCACTTAGATACAGTTGGTCCTTCTAGAGTCCAGTATGCAGGAGGGAAGCGGTATGTGCTTGCTATTGTAGATGACTACTCTAGGTATTCTTGAGTGTATTTTCTGGTTTCTAAGGATGATGCCTTTGGCTACTTTAGAGAGTTTGCCCTTAGACTAGCAGTTGACCTCTTAATGGCCTTGAAAGCCATTACGAGAGACAATAGCATATAATTTAAGAACTCATCCTTTGCCAATTTCTGCATTGAGAGAGGATTAAAGAACCAGTTCCCCTCACCTAGAGTCCGCCCAGCAGAATGAGATTGTTGAGAGGAAGAATAGAACCCTTGTAGAGATGGTTAAGACCATGCTAGATGAGCACAATACTTCTAGGAGGTTTTGGGCTGAGGCGATCTCTACCTCTTGCTATGTGTCCAATAGGATTTTCTTGAGATCTACCATAGGTAAGATTACTTTTGAGCTTAGATTTGGTCACAAGCCTAACATATCTCATTTTAAGATTTTCGGTTGTAAGTGCTTTACTCTTGAACATAGCAATCTAGATAAATTTAAATCAAGATGTTATGATGGCATTTTTCTTGGATATCATGTTCATTCTCGTGGTTATCGTGTATTTAATTTGGATACTAACAAAATTGTTGAGGCTAGTCCTGGTACTAGATCCGACGGTGCAGGTACACATGTACATACTGATAGGGAGAGTATCTTCATTGATGATGACTCTAACATAGAGGATGAGAACCCAATCCATTCTCTAGGCACTTCTGAGTTGGTTGGAGAGCCTATTTCTAATTCTCCAGCTTTAGCAGAGTAGCCTACATTCTCTGGCAATACATCAAACTTTGTTTATCTCCATGAATCTCTTTTGTGTTGATTGATTTGCTTTTGACTAGGTTGGTTTTTTCTCTTCCCTCTCCCCTTCTTGATCTTGCTATGCCAAGGACATGCAAGAGATGGAGATAACATCTAGAAATCAATCTCCATCCATCTAGACATTTGGTTGGCAAGTTCATGAAGAAACCCGATTTTTGCTCCTTTTTTTTGCCTCTTTGAGTGATTTCTTGATCTAACTATTTCTACCTCGATTTCTTTGGTATATTTGCTTGCTGGGACATGTGGAAACACATCTAGAACCATATTGAACATTGTTCACCCACGAGTAAGTCATATTCACCGTTTATGGTTTTTGACTTGTTTTTGGTGCAATCTCCATGCAAATAGAAAAATATCAAAACTTTGACATTGATTTTCTTGATCATTGATTGGAATATGTTCATGACATCCTAGAGAAGAAGCATACCAAATTTCAAGTGATTGGAACTTTGGTTTGAGAGTTAGCTCATTGTTAGGCTTTGGCCCGGTTTTGGTGCAGCAAAGCTTCACTAACTAAAAGATCCCAATTCTCTCAAGTTCTTTTTGATTTTTGGTTCAGATAGGTTCTTAAGGTCATGAAATAGCGTTGGTTCAAGTTTCAAATCTTTTGGATCGACAGATCAAATGTTCTATGGTTTTTTGGATTTTAAATAGTGCTATTTTTCACTATTCGCGAGCTGAAATCATAATAGCTCTAAGATTTTTTGGAATTTTGGTTTCTTGATCTTCATAACTTCTAATAGCTATTGTAGTAAAGATCAAGAGAATACTTAGAGGAAATTTGAAGACACTAATTACCCCCTTTGTTGCCATACCGGTCCAACAGTCTTACTCTCTTTATTAGCTTTAATTTATTCAATTTTACAATTTCACAAAGATAAATGCCAAAACTACACCAAACGATGAAACTTTGGTTCCAAATAATAGGGTATCCTAGTGTTAACGCATGAATGATTATATATGATTTCTCTAGTTTGGTTTCAACTTAAGCAATAAGGACATCCACAGTGTGGAGGACCTTCACAGGTGCTAAGAATTGCTACATCAGACACAAACGCTAGCTTTTTCTTTTTTTCCTCCAATGTGTAGCACATCTCTACATACCTAGAATGGGTCCCACCAGAAATTAAATTAAAAGAACCTCACCATCTCTTCCTCCACCTACGTCCACTTTGCATTCCCACTCCTCATTGTCTCCGTCTCATCTGACGGCGGTGGTGCAATACCGGCTAAGGCAATTCCTCCCCTGCTGGATCCGGCGGTGGTAGCGGCTTCCTCGACCTCGGTGGTAACAGCGGTAGCGCAGTACTGGTAAAGGTGACTCCTCCCCTCCTAGATTTGGCAGCAGCATCACAACTTCCTCAACCTCGGCCACTAAATTTGTGCAACCTGATAGGTGGGCTCAACCTGCTTTTCCCCCTTGGCACCAGTACCTCATTTGGTATTGGGTGCTTTCTTACCATCGGTTCCAAAGAATGCTCCAGTGTAAAGCACCAATATCAACTCATCCTCTCTCTTCTTTGTACTAGCTAAATTTGCACATCGGAGATGCTCTAAGTAGAGCCAGTAGTGTGATTAACTGGATAGTTTAGCTTTGACATAACAATATGAGTTGAACCCTAGCCAACATGGTTGTTAGAATCATGGTCTAATATCAAGGAGGATGGCCTTTGTGTTGACGGGATTGGTGCCGTAGGATCACATCTAAGTTTGTTGCACAATGTTACTTAAAAAAAGTAATTCTAAAGATCACATGATATATACCACTATTTTATATGGTTTTACTTAATTTAGATCCTACACACGATGGATATCGAAATGGTCTTATATGATCACAAGACATACATATATGGGAACTACGATCATAACAACTAATGATGCTTGCCAACCGTAGCATAGGCTAGCGATGTGGCACATTATCTTTCTGGCTTATGAATAGAGTTTGACTCCCATAAACCATGGGTTGGGTGGGTTATTTGTGTGGATTTTTCACTTTAATTGTCTAGGATTTGAACCTATGACCTCGTGGGTTGTATGCCTTAAGATGACTTGTTGGAGCCAAAAAATTAATCCCAAATCCCATGTGTTTACTGTACTAGTCCCATGACAGTAGCTAGAACACGCAAGTATATCATTGCATCACATCCATAGACGATTAAATAAAACAGAGTGGCACATAATATTAAGTAGTCATACATAAGTCCATAAGACTGAATTTTACACAAAAGGGGCTGACTGGCCAAATGTTCACATGGAGATGTACTTATAGTGAAAATAAATGGTAAATAAAGGATAACGGCCCAAGTGATTTTCATCATTCCCATAGGCAACCAACTGATGTTAACACCTAGTGATCTTCTTCCTCTTGATTTAATAGTGTTCAACAAGTAACCGTACCATTTTCTCAAAACCAACAAGTGGTAGCCCTCTACCATAACCTCTCCAGCATGGATTATATCCATCCATATCAAGCCAAAGCTTTTCATGTATGGGTTCCATCCACCCATACCATTTTCCTAAAACTATTTTGAAACCATGAAAACTAACTAAGTGTGGTATTAACAAGCGATATCCATGAGCAAGGACATAGCTATTAGAATAGATTAAGATATATCTCAATCTGCAGAGGATGTACAACTTTACCCACAAGACATAATCATCTCATTTTATTACGTGATTATCATGCTTCCATTGGTGTGAGGTGAGAGATCATGATAAGGCTTTTACAATGTGTCATCCCAATCTAATTTCGCCTGCTAATGTTTTACCGTTGAAGGGTTCTATCCACCTAGTTGGAAGCCCACTCTTGCACCATGTAGGAATTACATGTCTAACCGATACCCACATTCAACACATGATGAAACTACTACTACAAAAAGGGTTATCACAGATGGTTTTCTAAACCATCTGAATTTATAGGTCAGTGATAATTAGAGGTTATCACAGACGGTTTATGGGTTGTCTGTGATAATGACAACACAGACGGTTTGTAACTAGAATCGTCTATGAAGAACATTATCACAGACGGCTCGAACCAAAAATCGTCTGCGATACTCACACATCACAGACGGTTCTAGCTATCAATCATCTGTGATGGGCAACTATCATAGACGGTTGGTATATAGAACCATCTGTGATACTTTCCCATCACAGATGGTCGGTAGGTAGAACCGTATGTGATATGCTAGTATCACAGGCAGTTTTTGGTTCGAGCAGTCTGTGATAATCCTTCACAGATAGTTTATATCATAAACCATCTGTGATAGTTCATTCTATATATAAATTTTTCTTTTTTTGGGCTAGCCTTAGGAAATGTTAACTATGCCATCTGAAAATAAGCAAATACATCAACAACACAATAGCACATTCCATTTCTATTAAGATTAGAGTCCACCATTGCAACATCCCAAGATAACGAGCAGGTTACCCATCTAGCTAACACAACAAGAGCATGTAAAGAACACATCTCCCAATTCTACGAATCTAACTCTTAAACATGGCAAGAATAGAGAAAAAGCAAAGATTCTAGCAGACAGTAGAAGATCAACCGCGCCGACGAGGCCTCTATGCCTAGACCCTCTCGCCTCTGATGCAGTGCACGAGCTGGATGTCTTTGACGCCTACCATCGTCGACACCGGCTGAGCATTGCCTTGGTAGTCAGTTGCTTCCACGACGCCTTACCTCCCGTAGACTTGCACGTCGTCTGCTTCATGTGGGCTATTAGGGTAAGGGTCAAGGAGGAGGAAGGTGAGGAGGCTGAGTTTTGGTGAGTATTTATAGGGGAGGGAGAGGCAGGAGTGCGAAAATTTTTGGTGCGGGGACAGAAAGCTGGAGTTATGATCCATGGGGTGAGGGTTGGTGGGTTTCTATTGGCTAAAGTTGGGTTGGGGAGGATCGACGGGCCCAGCGATCAGATTATCACAGACGGTCGGTAGCTAGAACCATATATGATGTACGAGTATCACAGATAGATCCAAAGCAATTGTCTATGATGTACAATTATCACAGACAGTTCTAAACCAATTGTCTATGAATTGGACTATATATATATATCGGTGCAATGTAAGTAGCTAGTCTCCAAAGATAAAATAAAGTTTTATATGGCTTACATATACTTATTTGAATGGTTTCAATGAGATCTACAACTTTGCAGTTGAGGCAAATCCCAAATTCTGCAGGGAAGATCGAAAATTTTGGCAAAAATAGAAAGCGAAAACTTGCAACACAAATTAGGGGCTAAAGATGGCCAATTTTGAGGGTCTTAGAGGATGACAGGTGTAAGTTAGTCATTTTTTGGATCAGTCTCATTGTTAGCTTTCCAACAAGTACAAGAACATCAAAAACGGACACCATATGCAAAAGTTATGCCCGTTTTACTAAAGTTGTCTCAGAACATAATCCTACTTGAACTCAAGAGGGAAATTATGAAATTTTAGGGGGTTTGCGAGGTGGAAAACATATCACAGATGGTGTTTTATTACAAACTATCTGTGATAATGAAGTTATCACAGATGATTTGTAATAAAAACCATGTTCGCTGAACACATGTTCTTCTTCTGGTACTTCAAAAGTTTTCAACGAGTTGGTATCTAACGAGAAAATTCAAATGGAGAGCAAATTCAAATATTTATGCATATTGTGAAAGTTTACAATTTTAGAAAAATTTAGAAACAAGTTTCACTCAATTTGAAGTTCAAACACTAAAGTTATGAGCATCGATTTCCATTTTAGTTTCTATTTTTCCTTCTATTGGAAAATAAGATTTTGTTACTCGATGAGGCTGACAGGTGGGGCCTACCTATCAGGACTTTATTATTTTGCAAATAGGACTGACGGGTGTGTCTACAAGTCAATGACACAATATGTAAAACCCAGTTTAAATATAAATCTAATTAACTAACATACTTGGGCCCCACATGTCAATGACTCATTAGTACTAACCAATGTCATTAGTGCTAGTTCGACTCTAATCATGGGGGGCCACCTATCATACACCAAAAACAAAGGAGGCCAGCTCAGGTGCCATGGTCGAGCTCTTGTCGAGCTCATTGGTGGTGATGTGATGGCAGAGAGGCACGAGTGAGTTCGGGAATAGAATGTGGAGCTCACAATGATGTTCTAGGAAGTGACGATAGCTGGAGAGGTGGACGGAGTCAGCAGCGTGGCAGTGGAAAACAGAGAGGGTCATTGGCTGTCTGACGCCATCGGTGAGGGAGGGCAAAGGAGTGGAGATTGAGAGGGGAAGGGCTCCTGGGGTGGTCTAGACATGAGGGGAGGTAGCTTGGGGACCAATGGTCGTCAGAGACGAGCCAGCTACATGCAAGTGTGTTGGCACCATGGATGACCATGACGAAGGTGATGGCACCATGGATGACCATGGCGTGGTCTAATGCTCACCGAAGTAGAGGGATTTCAACAACGATGACGGTGACCAGAGTTAGGAAAGAAGGCCTGGATCTGGTGCTACACTACACAAACCAAGAATTTAGTTGAGGGGTTTGAGATATCAAGCAAAATGGTGCATAGTGACATGCACGTCAAGGGAAAATCTCACCAAAAAAATCATGGGCCATGCCAGAGTTGAAGATAACAATGGCGTTTTGGGTAGTTCAATGGAGGAGATGAGCTGACGATAGGCAAAATGGAAGTAACGTGGAGTGTTGAACAAGGTGACATGGTTAGGGAATACTTTTATGGTGAGACAAGGGTGAGACGCTCGATGAAAACTCATAGTCAAGATTGATAAATTAGGGTACTCTCGTGGTGGTGGCTTCGGGCAGACGTTGAGCTCAGCTTGGAGGATGGGCAAAGCGGGGCTTCGTTTAGAAGGCTCGACGGAGACAGTTGATCAACTTTCTATGGTCGGCACTGTAGATGAACAGTGGCTCTCCAAGCAATCTTCAATTACGAGCATGGCGCGTGGAGGAAGATGGCTATTGAGCGGGCCCTAGGCGTCAGCGAGAGAAAGGAGAAGAAGAGAGAGGTGATGGGTTCGTAGGATGGTGAGGAAATCAGAAAGAATGGGGCGGCCTCGTGGAGGACGGCGTGCGGGCCATGCTTGGCCAAAAGAGATAATAGACTGGGTTGCGGGCTTGCGGCTCCTGTTTTGGCCCAACAACAGTTAGAGATTTTAAATTTGAATTTTGAATTATTATAATTCTAGAAATGAAGTTTTAATTTTTAATATTAGCAAACCAACTCCAAAAACTATGAAAAATTTTGGGAAGGCTTCTTAGATTATTTGGAACTCAAATAAATTATTTCCAAGCTCTAGTCAAGTTTTAATTAATTATAGGAAGTCGTTTTAAACTAGTAGAAATACGAAACCATTTTCTTTAATGCAGAAATCTTTTAAAATGCATTTTTTTATCAAGGGAAAATTTTCATTAAGTGAATGAAAAAGGTCCCAGCCTCTACAATCCGAAGATTGTACACAGCTTAAAAGTTACATCCAAGAGCATTCAAGCTCGATTCTCACACGAGAGCACAAGAACTAACACAAAACAAAAGACACAAGATACATGAAAAAACAGACACTACGCCTCAATCCTATTCCGGAACTTCCATCCAAATTTTGCAAAGACCTCCATGATGACCGTCTCCAAAATCTGGCATCCATTCTTGAAGATTGGTTTTTCTTCTTCTTTACTTAACAAGGACCAATGCCGGATCCAATATGTTGCCCTGAAAATGACTTGCAGAAAGGTGTTGGTTTTAGCATTATTGAACACCACGTCATTTCTATGCAGAAATGAAGGTTTTGGCACTATTTAAACAACTATTAGGAATCTTGGGACGTTATATGACTACACTAGCTAATTGTCCCACACTCTAAAAAACTAATGATGCTCAGTAAACACCACTTAGGTACTATTTATTTAGGCTTAGGCTTTTGGACTTATAGCTTAAAGCCAGTTTTTTTGGCTTAGGCAGCTTATAAGCACCTTAGCTTTTAAGCTAAGCAGGGTGTTTGGCAACCTGACTTTTTGATGGATTGGTTGGTTTCTTGAGATGTGGGTGAAGGATAAAAAGTCTAAATTGCCCTTGAGGATTTCGATGACTTGTTTATGCATTGATTTATGGTTTGTACAAATATTATAACTTTTTTTCCATGGGAATTAAAAATATGCCGCATATGTGCACGTAAAACAAAATAGTTTGAACGTGCAAGCATGATCAAATTTTGGACATTACTTAATGAAAGAAAATAATATAGAAAGGCAAACATTATCTTATCAAAGGAAATACCACAAAACAAAAAATATTATCTAATCATACATCGCAATTATATTGTCACTGTAACATGTACTTAGCACATTAAGATAGATTAATCTATCTATTTATCCTCTTGCAGCAATCAACGAAGTAGCAATGCTATCATGAAAGACACTCATGTCTCCATTGTCCACTGTTGATCCATCGCCACCATCCTCTCCAAATGATCTAGCTTATGTATCATTTGGATCATAGTCTTCGTCAATATCGCATATCTCAAAAAGTTCATCAATTAATGCACTATATCAGATGAAGTTGTGAAGTGCCATACATGCAATAATAATTTTCGTTTGCTTCTCCATGTGGTAACTTGGCAAACACAATAAGATTCACCATTTCATCTTCAACACGCCAAAGGAACATTCAAGCATATTTCAAAGGGAGGAGTGAACATGATTGAACACCTCGCATTTGCTACTCAACTATCAACCCTATCGAAATTCTAGTAGATAATACTTTTGTCCTTTGTAAGGAGTAGGTAGCCCTTTCGATTAGGATAGTTCACATCAATAAGATAATATTTTCCTATACAACAGAAACAGATAAGCATTGTCAATGCAAATCGAGAATGCCATCATAATAATTAATTATGTGAGGTTGTAGAAAATGACTTGAATACTTGCCTAAAGTATTATTGAATATCCTTGTATCATGCGTTGAACCCGGCCATCCAACAACAATGAAGGTGAACCTGCTGTCAAAGTCACACACCACCTTCACATTTTGAGATGTATATCCATGACGATTGATGTGGACAACCAACTAATATGATGGCACACCAATAGGTATATGTGTGCCATCAATTACACCTATGCAATTGTTGAAATGTGGTGAGAATCAATTATCTTGAAGTATTGGATGCACTGTTGTGAACTCTGAATCTCTTGGTTTAATATTATCTTTGGACAAACGATACACACATTCCAAGACTTCGTGAAGCTTTCTATGGATTTTTCCAATGCAACCTCTTAACACGGTTCTCAACTTAGCTAATTGATTGAGGACCACCAATTGTCCACAAGAACTGATACGGATCAACTAGTAGACTAGCTGATGCATTAGGGTGGTCTGATCTTCAGGTAGAAACAACAACAATTCCTTGTCTCCTTTGCGCTAATTCAGCTCCTTGTGCTAGCGATGCTTGTTTTGGTTTAAGGAGCAACACAACGGCAGCACATAAAGATAGCAAAATTGATTGCACCTGATCAGTTTAGACTCAATGTAGAAGCAATCAAGAAGCCCTCCAAACCATGACCAATAGAAGGTAGCATACATTATGGGTTTGGATAGTGTAGATCTTGTCGGTGACTCAAGAACTCGTTCTTCAACATATAATGCCCTTCATTAGTGAGAAGCACCTTTCTCACATTTGGACAATCCTTCATTATGTGTCCCCTACCCTTGCACTTAAAGCACTCAATATCCTAAGTTCTGACGATAGAGAAAGCACTAGAATCGGCTTTGGATGCCTCCTTGCTTGTTGTACTCACCGCCTTCGATGCTTCTTTATAGGGTATCCCAACCGGCTTGGTGGACACAACTGGCTTAAAACTTGAGCCACCTTCAACCTCTTGCGTAACTAGATGCCTCCAACTATTAGAATTGGTGTGGATACTTCGGTTTTGCATGCCTTTCACCCATTGTTTAACACGCTCCACTTGGTGAAGTAACTCTTGTACAGTGTTGTATTGCATCAAAACGACATGATTATGTACATCCTCATTCATCTATTCAAAGAAACATGTCATGGTTGCTTCTGCAGACTCATCTACACTGGTTTGTATCATTAGCACTTGCATCTCTTGGATAATATTCATCCATGGGCTTAGAACCTTGATATAGTTGTCATAGTTTTGTATGCAGCATCCTTATGTCGTACGCTGGTACAACCTCGATCTCATAGCTTGCTTCATCTCCTCCCAAGTGTGTGGATGTTCCCTGTATGATTTGATTGATCCCACTAAATAATAGCGTATTCGGTGAACTCAATTGAAGCAATACGAACCTTCTTTTCTTTGAAGTAGTTGTGGTTGTCGAATATTTGATTGACACACATCTACTACTCTAAATAAACTTCCAGATCATCTCTACCCTTGAACCCTGATATGGTTATTTTTGTTCTACCAAGACCGTTGTCCTCGCGCTCAGCATCTCCTTCATGATGCCCACCATGTCCAGCACCTTGGTGATCAAAGAAATCCTGCCTTGGATGTCATGGAAAGCCTCCACAACTATCAGACATGTCATTATCAAAATCAACACCGTAGTAATGGTCGTCGTCATGTGAAATAGCACGTCTCTTCAAGATGGGTGCTTGTTGCCCCTGTGTGCCAGCTCCTCCCAGCGGTGGTAGCCTCTCTTCCACAGGTTTATATTGTTGAGACCCTCGGTGAGACAAGCATTCAATGTTTCTTTCACCTCTGTGATTCGCGTGTTCAATCCATCGATGCCCAGGTCAAGATCAACACGTAATATGTCCTCTCGACGATGGAAGTAGCCGGTAGTAGCGTTGAATTGAGCATGTATAGTTGGTTGAGGAGCATCTTCATAGGCCAACTCCACCAACTCCTTGCTATGTTCATCGTTCGATTCATACTTGCTTGCGCTAGACATCTTGTCAATGCCCTGCACTCAAGAAAGAAAATCCTCACACACCATGATCAACCATGCTCTAATATAAAGATGATATAGATCAACTAGTAGGCTAGCTGATGCGCAAAGGTGGCCCGATCTTCATGGTATAAACAACAACAATTCCTTATTGCCTTTGTGCTAATTTAGCTTCCTATGCTAGCGATGCTTGTTTTGGTCTAAGGAACAACACATCGATATCACACAAAGAGAGTGAGATTGATTGCACCCGTTCTGCTAAGGCTCGATGTAGAAGTAATTAAGAAGCCCTCTAAATCGTGACCAATAGAAGGTAGCACGGATTAGAGGTTTGATTGTGTAGATCCTGTTAGTGACTCAAGAACTTACTCTCAATCCACTCCAACAACTCACAAACCCTAATTGGGAAAATATGGTAATCACGAATGATATTGCACCACAAAAGCCAATGTGACTTTTCTATATTTCTCTAAGTAAAAAAAAGCATGACCTAACTTGACCTAATAGGGCGCAACCCCTTGGTCTTATATTTGGTGCTTGCTGCACGGCCAACTCATGGAAAGAATGCATGCAACCTCATATTCAAACTTTATAAGATTACAATTCGGACTCCCAAAGAAACAAAGAGGAAACATTAAAAATAGAAAAAATAGAAACCAAGATATCCTAGATAGGAATGCGGATTCAAAACAGAACAACAAAGGAATTCCTTCTCAATTGCTTATTCGGACCCAAACCAAACCAACATGGAATCCAAACTCCTAGCTCTTTTCCTTATTTTGGCTCGGCTCCCTTTATAGATTTAATTCTTCCTAGCTCAATCTCCTTCCTGGCTTAGTCTCCATGCACACCCCTATATCTTGCTTCTCACGGCAAAAATTTGGAATCCCACTCTAATGTGTTCCCTTCCTTGCCTTTCTTTCTTCTCCAAGTTGGATTTCCTTTCTTTCTTTATCAATTGGCTTTTCAATTTAAAGATGCCATCCTGGATTGATTCCTTCTCTTTCTTTCTTTCTTTCTAATCCATCTTCTTGGATGCATGCACACATGATGAAATTGCATGCCCATGCCCTTGCTCAACCTCATGCGCTCCACACACATCCACGTGCCGCACAAACCACAAGCTTCACATGGCCATGCGCCTTGTGCCGCATGCACTTGTTGCCCCTAACGCTGCATGTCCACGCTCCTTATGTAGCCCACGCACCTCATACAAACATGCACCGCATATGATAACCCTTCCAAGTGCTAGGGCTTCCTTCTTTCCCCCACAAGTGGCCTCCTGCTCTTCCCTCTTGGCTATGAATTTTTATTTCTTTTCTTCACTAAAAATAGCACCCAAACATGATATATTTTCAGATTATGACTTAGGATCATAAACTAAAGTAGCAATGGTACTTGGGACTACATCAACAACACAACCAAAAGTTCTACAGAACTCATATCCCTAGTTGATTTCAAGCCATATTTTGCGACCAAGGTTTCATGCAAGCTATCAAACACAACCCTACTCATTCTAAACATCCTGTAACAATCTCTCTCATCACTTAGTTTCTCAAGAACCCATTCATATCCAGTCATGAGTGGTTGTCTCCTCTTCTTTTGTTTAGGTAAGTGTCGAAGTAGTGCATACCTATGTAACTAGCTACTATAGCAAAATCCTGAAATGGTAGCTTCCACTTTTTTGTTTTCTCAACTATCGCTCTCAGTTGTTGAACTATCAATGTCAATTGATGAGCTCATCTACAAATAATAACAATGATTAGGAACATATAATATGACATCATGACATGATTTAAGCGACAATACATTATGACATATTAGAAGATAAAAAATTGCATTATAGGGAAAAGCAATGCATATAGTATAAATTATTACATAATCAGCAGTTTCAACTCCATTACATAACCATCGCTGATAAATAATACAAGTGTAATGTAACTGAATAGTTCACAAATTTAAAAAGATCAACACAATAGTTCTAATCCTTCTTCATCTTGAGGTTATACATCCTCTTGAGCCAATTAATATTTTCTTCATTGGTCATTATGGTGACAAACATTTCTTGATTTTCTAGTCTAGTAAAGAGTCTTGTCGCAATGAAGTGTTCATCACTTCCTTCTACTACCCAGCTTGGACAGCTATATCCATAGCATATGCTATGGATGGATAACTCGGAACAGGGTTCCTAGCCATAATGTTCACCATACGCTTGAAATCCCTATCCATGGGATTTATTAGTAGCCCTATACTACCTAGTGCCCTTCAGTTTGTTGCCGATGACCTCATTGGTCTTCGCATCAGCGGCTACGTCTTCATCACCATCCATTGAACCATCAACATCAACAACAGTACGGCCTTCTTGTGTGGGCTCACCTAGGATGGCTGAAGATTCACTCATTACATAAACATTCTCAAACATCTTGTCCATCTCAGCTTGATTCGGTGGTGGTCCATCACAAAAATGTTTTGGATATTGCTGAAAAATAAATAAAATGACTGAACTTAGCTTAAATTTAAATATGGGATTATGAAATGAAATAAATAAATATATATATATTTTGCAATGACTACTTTGTGCTGAATTCAAACATCACAATGGTCTATTCCCAGCAGTAATTTTCTCCACATAAAGCTCACAAAATGTCTTATTGCCAAATGCATCCCAATTTGCCTTGCTGATAGGAACTAGATCCATCTAGACAAAATTTTATTCAACTATAAACAACACAGATAAATACATTGCTAGTTTGCTATGTAGTGTTCTACACCCTATTCGCAGATTTCAGCATATAAAATCAGACATATTTGTCGATTATGTACAACCTGGACATCAACCACATCTTTTAATTGATTAACCACTACATGCAAATTTCTGTGCTTTTTGATATTTGGAAGCATGTCACTAAACAAAAGGTTAGCATCATCCTTGTTTACGGATGGGCTACTAGTATTATTTGTCTGTGTTTATGCCTACTGTTCATAAGAACTCAGTTCCTTAATCTACTGATTTAATGAAAAGAATATACCAAGTCTGATTGCATTACAAACAATCATCAGAATGAATCCCTTTTAATTCTTAACACTCCACAAGCAATCAGAACTGTGGTACTGTACAAATTTTGCTAGAAAGTCTGAACAACAAAATAGCCATAAATCAATCAAATTATCTATCATTTGTATTGCTACTGGTACTCATCCAAAATCAAATCATGCATAGTATACCGTAGTTCATAAGAATGCATCATACATTCATACCATTCATCTCTGCTACTGGTACTCATTCAAGAAATTAAATTAATTTCACTTAACACAACAAATCAAATTGGGGATGCTACAAGGGCGACAATTGAGGACATCAGAATCGACTGGTTGGGGGAGGAATCGAGGACAATGGCCTGAGGGAGGAGTTAAGGATGGTAGCGTCGGTGTCCTGGACGAGTCAAGGACAACATTGTCGATAGCCTAGAAGAGTCTACGTCGGCAGCCTTGAGGCATGGAATGAGTGGGCTATGGTATGGATCCCTTGACGGTGGTGCAGTCGAAGAGGAGGTCGACGTCGTCGGGGATGGGGAGGAGGACTGTGGTGGCAGGAGACAGAGTCACAGACGCCGTATAGGGAGGAGGTCATGGGTGGGCGAGAGAAGGTTGCGGACGAGAGGGCATTGGGGTGTCCTCCAGATTTGGACTAAGGAGGGACGAGGAAGGAGTATAGAGGCGTTGGGTTGGGGAAGGATGATGCAACATTGTTAGGGGTAGGACGGTTATTAGATTCTCAGGGCAAGACAACATTGATGGGCATAGGATAGGACTATAGCGTCAGGCTTAGGGCAAGATGACATCGATGTTGTTGGGGGCAGGATGGCGTCGACGGGCATTAGGAAGGACGGCATTGACAGGCACAGAGGGACAAGGCGTTAGGAGACATGGTTGCTAGCGCCGCTAGACGGCATCCAAACCCTAATCTCCTAGCGAGTTGCAAGAGAGGAGGGAGGCGTACGATTTTGGGAGAGGGAGAGGATCGAAAAAAAACTGTAGGCAGTTTTGACTTATATACGATGGCATTTGCGAGTATTTTCGATAAAGTTTAGTGATAACGAGATATTTTCAACCTGTAAAAGTAAAAAAAAAAAGCACCCTGAATTAGCTTGTGACTTATAGGCCTAGAGTGGCGGGCCTGTTCTTATGGCTGTGGCTTATAGTTTTTGGCTGAAATTTTTAAATTTTAGCTGTTTGCGACAGAGATTACGGAGAGATACTCACTTGCGATTTTAGATGGTACAGATGTTAGGCTTTTAACATATAGTATAATTAACTTGTAGATTTCGTCTTGAAAAAAATAATTCGTTTGAAAGTTAGGTACTATAGTAAAAGCCAAAAGCCAGTTTCAAAAGCCGAAAAGAACATGCCCTTAAACTTTTCATAAGCCTAGTTGACAGCCAGATATTAGTTTGAGCTTTAGCTTTTTTTTTCTTTTTAACTTGAAGCTTAATCCCAAACAAACATGCCTTAAACTTTTAACAAAATCTTTTATAAAAAATGCAAAGGTAGTTCTACTGGTGTTCTTCACCCCCTAAATGCTTGATCTGCATCCTCAAATTAAATGCTTTATACAGTAAAACTTACAGTACGGTACAAATTCGAAATAAAACGCAAAACAAAAAGAAGTGAAGTTTGTTAACATGGGCCGCCCATAAGCCGAACCACTCTCCTTCTCCCCCGGCCCATTTACGTTCCCACCCTTTCCCATTCACTGACTAGTGGACCCATAGACCTACACGTCAGCCACCGCGTGCACAGAACTCCGGTTACCGTCATATAAAAAAAATCCTCTTTGCCAACGCCGCCGAAACCCCTTCTCCGAACCCTAGTCCTCCTCCCACCGAAGCGAAGGAACTCGCTCCTCTTGTATGCCTCCTCCTCCTCCGACGACGACGACGACCGCCTCTCCTGGTACTGGACTGGCGTGGAGCGAAGATCCATCCGGACTTGTCTTGGATTGATTCCTTCTCTTGTTGGTAAGGAAGCCCTAGCTTGATTGGATTTTTTTTGTTCGTTTTCTTTGCTGTAAAAACCAGATCTTTGTTCTTCAAGATCGAGCGATCTCAGTTGACCCCATCCCCATTGATAGGACTACCCAAGGTGCGGGTGCATCCGCCCATGTATTTTGGTGTCCATTACCCTGAATTAGTACTACTAGTAGCAGTTTATTTTCAAAGAAATTAGGGGTTCCAACCTTTAGTAATCATGTTTACGGTAGATCCGGCTCTGGATTTACGGTTTGTTTCATTCGTTCATGTAATCATGTTTAAGCGGAACCGACGTAGAAGAAAGTACAATACCTGGAGTAGTGAATGATTTAGGATGCTGGATCGCTGGGTAGGAAGGTGACTAGGAGCATCAGGATTGTGGCAATTTCTCTTAAAGCTGTTTCTGGAGGCTCTTTGCTAATTATGTCGAGATATCTTCTATTAGCAGTTAACGACGGCTCGATTTGAGATGCTCATGTATCCTAGCTGTTGTCTTTCTGTTGAGATGTTGCTGAAGATGTTCTTATAACATCACTTCTGCAGGTAAACCAGAAGGGGAGATCATGGGCAAGGCTAAAAACCCTCGGGTTTTCTTGGACATATCGATCGGTGGACGTGCTGCCGAGAGGATCACATTCGAGGTTGTAAAGCTTGTACCGGCAGGCATGCTTGTTCTTATTGTCTAAGTAATGCCTGTTTTCTCCATCAGGAGCATAGGTGGCATGCACCTGATTAACTTTTGACACTCATTTGCAGCTATTCTCTAATGTGGTTCCGAGGACTGCAGATAACTTCCGAGCTCTTTGTACTGGTAATTTCGATTCCTTTTGCAATAGTATGTGTGTAAAGAAGGAATTATTATTGCTAAAATATGGATTTGCAATATGCAAGTTCTTAACTTCAGTAGTAGACAGTCCTTGGTGTTTGAGGATGTCCAAGAGTTAACCTAAATGCTAGGAAAGGTAAGGATACGGTTTATGTGCGGAAGAGCTATGTTTGGTGATTCTACATACTAGGGTGGAGTCACTTGTCAGTTTTGAGTGTAGATTACAATGCTAGTTAGACATGAAGTCAGTTGTATCTTTTGGTGCATGTCTGGTAATAAAATAGCGTAATATGAAGTGGAATGGTGGAAAAGGTCTGGGTGGACTAAAGTCTCACTGTGGTGTTTCATAATCTAATTGTTTTCTCTTATTTATATACTGGCAAAACACTAGTAGATTTTGTATGTTAAATTTGCTGCTTTCAGCTATATAGGTGCTCAATTTCTGTCTTTCAGGTAGACACATAGATGCAATTAAATCTTAGCACTATATTGTCTGTCAGGTAGATGTTTTAGATCTGATGTTCTTTTTTCTCGACCCCTTTCTTGTCATGGTGGATTATTCGATTATATGTGACAACAGAACACAGTGGAGCCACAGGTTTTCCCTGATATGCCCTGGTATAAAGATACGATGTTTCACTAATTTTTCTTCATGATTAATTGGTGTTTAATTTGATCTAATTTCTTGTAAGTGATAGCATTCATCGTTCCAGATGTATGAAAATATGTAATTTGAATGATTTTCTAGCATGGAGTTGCAAGCTGTATTACCTTTTATAGTTTAAGGCCTTACTTCTGGTCAACATGTAGGTGAAAGAGGCCTTGGAGCATCTACGCAAAAACCACTTTATTTTAAGGGAACAAACATCCATCGCATTGTCGAAGGGTTTGTTGCTCAGGTACCGAAAGGGTGCAACTGATCTGACTGCTACATATTTCTTTATAGCTAGTGACAGTATGTTTTAATCTTTTTTGGGATTTCAAGTAGTGAGGTCTAGAAAATATAAATATGATTGATACTTTGCGGTTATACAGCCTAATCCCAGAGTTTTTTATTTTGACTGTTGGATATCTCTACTCTATTGCATTTTAATATCTGTTTTGTTTGAACTAAACTAATCAAATTTCTTTCCTGCAGGGTGGTGATTTTTCAAGAGGAGATGGTACTGCTTCATTAACTCATGCTTCTTCTTTCAACTGACTTCTTCTGTAGTGTACTTTACAAGCTCAATGTTGCTTGCTATTTCCAGGATGTGGTGGAGAGAGCATATATGGTGGAAAATTTCCAGGTTAATGGCTATATTGAAATTTGCGGCTGTTATAGAATTTGTTTGTTAGCCATTTAAGTTCCACGTCCCATGTAACTGTGGGTCTGTGCTATCAAGCTTTTGCTGAAGCTTTTGTGCATGCTGTCTTGTGTTCTACAGATGAAAACTTCAAATTAAAGCATGATCAACCTGGTGTTCTGTCCATGGCAAATGCTGGAGCAGACAGCAATGGATCCCAATTTTTTATAACATTCAAGCCTTTACCACATCTTGATAGGTATTGCTCTTGCCTTTAGTCAGTTGACACCATTAGAGTTTGATCTTCTTTCTTTCTTTTGGTTCCTTATGTATAAGGACATAGAGAAATTAATGATTGAGAGTATGTGATGGCCCCAACCCCAGTGGTATATTATCGAAGCAGTAATTAGTGTCATTAATTCCTATGATGTCTCCCACTTCTGGAGAGGAAGTCTCTTTTTTTTTACCAATGCCCCCAAGGTCTATGAACTTTTAATGAGTTCATCTTGTAATTTTTGTAGAAAACATGTGGTCTTTGGGAAGGTGGTCAGTGGAATAGCTTTGCTTAAGAAGCTTGAAGCAGTAGGTTCTGATAGTGGAAAGCCTACTTGTCCAGTGAAAATCGTAGACTGTGGTGAAGTCTCTGAGCTACGGGGAGAGAAAGGTAAGAAGATGAATATGGAGATCTCCTAACAGTTCATGTGTTATCTCTGGTTAGCTTTCTCAGTACTTGCTTTTTCAGAAAAGAAGCTAAGAAGTACCTTTTCTTTCAGAAAAGAAGCTAAGAAAAGCAGAAGATAACTCTGATGCTGAAGGGAGGGTCAAAACCAAAAAACTGCCTAGTGATGATAAACGAAGGAAAAAGAGAAAGCACTATTCTTCTGATTCATATAGCTCAGATACTTCTGACTCACGGTCCTATTCCTCAGATAGTGGTTCAGAGTCAGAATCATACTCTTCATCATCATTGGATACTAGCTCATCCAGTGATCATAGACACAAGAGAAGAAAAGGTTCTAAGAAGGAAAAACATAAGTCTGCAAAGAGGAAGAGCAGCCATAAGAAGAGTAAAAGAAAGAGTAGAGGAACAAAAAGGAAATCCAACCGGTACAATGTTGACCTGTATAATCTGGCTAATTTTGTTAGATCAGAATAAACACTAGCTGAATGATCCCCTATTTGGTGACGTTTTTAGGAGCTATGGGAGCTCAAGTGATGATTCAAAAAGCTCAAAGACAAATAGCAGCAGTTCTGACAGTGAAAAAGCAGGCCGTCATACCAAGCATTCATTGAAGAAAGGTAGGAGAGTTAAATCCCATAGGTTTTAGTACACTATGTGTGTTCATCATTTTCTGTCAACATATTCTAGTAGACTAAACATGCTGCTTTGATTTAATTGCGTATATTTCTGTTCTGTTTGTTAACACCTTTTGAGGTACTTATCTGTGGCTCAAAAGGCATTCTTTATCTGTCCATTTTGTGCTTACCAATTCCTGCATATCACCTTTCCTAGTCTTTTCTGCAACTATTTGTTTGATTTTTGTTTAATATTCTTGAAATAGTCAATTTTGTACGCATCCATTGACGGAAATCGCCGATGATCAGGACGCCAGTGGACTTCTGACAACGCAAGAACAACTCACACAAAACACAATAGTTTTGGTGCTGCTAGAAACTCACACCTTGATGATTGTATTTCTCAACTATTTAAGGGAGATTACAAGCTAAACATAGAAACTAATCTATATGGGTAACGAATACAGCAAGCTAAACATATCAAGCTAGCTAAACATGGCAGGAAATCACATACTAAACATAGCAAGCTAGCTAAACATAGTAAGTTAAATATGACAAATTTGGTGATGACGTGTATGGAATTTGTCAACAGAATAAGATGGTTGAGCGCCGCAACCAGAGCGTCATCGGGCCATCGTCACCGCCAGGCTTGGGACGACGCTCTGGTTGCGGCGCTCAACTACCCCATTTTGTTGACAAATTCCATACGCGTCACCACCAAATTTGTCATATTTAACTTATTATGTTTAGCTAGCTTGTTATGTTTAGTATGTGATTTCCTGCCATGTTTATCTTACCATGTTTAGCTAGCTTGCTATGTTTAGCTTGTTGTATTCGTTACCCATATAGGTAGATTAGTTTCTATGTTTAGCTTGCAATCTCCATATAAATAGTTGAAAAATACAATCATTAAGGTGTGAGTTTCTAGCAGCACCAAAACAACCATTGTGTTTTGCGTGAGTTGTTCTTGCGTTGTCAGAAGTCCACCGGCGTCCTGATCATCGGCGATTTCCATCATCCATGGAATGGAAAATATTTTGGCTGTGCCAACTTATTCATGTTTTGGATTGTAAAAAGATTGGAGCACTTTTAAGATTGATAATAATTTGCTATTGTTTTCGTATTTTTTTTGTATTGTCAACTACCTGCTAATGTATGTATGACATAAATTACCATTTTTGGCAACCTTGAAGTTTTTTGTGTTGTGTTTTTGGTTATGACGTTGGAATGTACTGAGATGACCATGCCTAACAATTTCTTGTGTTCATTTTTGCACTAATAATCAGCTTTGTTGATAGCAGACCAAGAGAATACCAAAATGGTAAATTTGGAGAAAGGTAGAACTTTGGAAGATGCAGATAAAGGCAACCAAACGGTTACCACTGGCGACATATCACATGACGGAAGCAAACCCTCGAACAAAGACGAAAATGGGGCTGATGACAGATCTGGAAATCAAAATTCAGAAGATAGATCTAATAAATTCAGGTTCGATCATTAAGATAAATCACTTCCTGTTTGGATCCTTTCACTACCATACAGCTAGTGGGTAAAATATGTCCTGTTCAACTTTGAGATGACCAGTTATTGTTTGAATGGTTAATAGAAATGTGTTTGTTTATAATTGAAGGGATGATCCAGGTGCAAGTTCCAGGAGCAGCCCCATTAAGGCTGATGCAAATTTAACAAAGGCAGATGGTAACAGGGGTGCTGATGCTGTAGAGGCTGGCATATCTAGAGCTGGTACAGAAAGGAACCCCTTACGCAATGAACCTGTGCCCACCAATTGTAAAGATTTAGCTGTGGGCTCTACAGATAATGGACAGCCTCAACGCATCAGGAAAGGGCGTGGTTTTACGCAACAGTATGCATTTGCACGCCGATACCGGACACCATCTCCAGAGCGTTCCCCTGTTCGGTCTCGCTACAATGGAGGAAGAAACGATAGATGGAATCACTTTAATAGGTATTGAAATAAACTTTTCACCACATTTTGACATATTTGATATTAATATCGGGTTTCCCATCATGTCCAGGTATGGAAGAAATGGTCCTTACAGTGCACGCTCGCCAGTAAGGAGATATCGTGGCTCTCCAAGAGCCAGTAGCCCATCCAGGTTGGTATTTCCCATGGAGTAACATGTTTCTGCCTTACTGTTCTATCTTTCCGCATGTGTAATAATGTACGTTGAGTGCTGGGAACTCCAGCCTGCTTTCCGCAAGTGCCAAGTAGACAATTGGAGGCCAGTGCTAATTGGTTGCCATGCTTAAACTATAGAGCGTATGGACTGCTAATCGTTCTTTGAAGATAGTCTTCATGGGTAACAAGAATGTCATCAATAACTAAATAACATGATGCAGTTGAACATCATCATATCCAATCTAGATGAATCTGACATTTCAGCAAATTTAATTTCGCCTCCCTTGACATGAGATCGAGACTGTTATGAAAGTTTATGACTGGTAGTACAATAATTTGTTCCTGTTAGTTCAGCACTTACAGGTTTAATTGGTTTAGAAAAATCCCCAAGTTCATTAGCATCCTGATTCTTGAATACTGAACAGTTGCTTTTGTTGCCTTCTATTTCCTGCCAAATTTTGCTTAGGCTGCCTTCTATTTTCTGCCAATTTTTTTTTTTATCTTAGGTAGATGTCAAATGTTGTGCATGGAGAAACCGTTAGTATAGCTAAGCTACGATATGCACAGCAATATGTCACCACGCTCTACTCTTTTGCTTAGTTCAAGCAGCTTTGCCGTTACAATGATTCACTAAACAGGTTTTTCTTTTGATTTGCTCCCTATTCTTACTTGTGCGAAGCCATGTTACTTTAGCAATGGCTGATAATTGATATACATAATTTCAAAATTTTGAACCAACGTCTATGATTTCAGGTACCCAAGGAGAGACCGAAGCAGGAGCAGGTCGCGCAGTCCAGCGAGACACCGTGATCGTGGAGGATATCGCCGACCCAGCCCAAGACGCAGCCGTAGCCATAGCCCTACAGAACAACAGAGACGAGATGTCAGCAACAGGCCTCGATCAGGGCGTGGTGGCGGTGGCCCTGACCACCGTGGTAGCAGCCCCCCTGCCAATAGGGGAAGGTCGAGGTCCAGGTCGAAGAGCCGTGATCCGTCGAGGTCCAGGTCTCCCGATGCTGCTCCAGTCAAAAGGGGGAGCTCGAAATATAACCGCAGGCGCAGCAGCAGCTCAAGATCTAGTAGCCCTGCTGGAAGTAAAGGCTTGGTTTCGTACTGAGATGTGATCTCAGGAGTTGAAAAGTCATGTTTCATGCTAGTTCAGTATTCTGTACTCTCTAGTGCGCCGGTACCATGAGACGCCGAATCATGTAGTTACTGTACTTTTGTAACGGCTGGTGAACTAATTTTGTTCCTTACGTGTCTAATGTTTGGATATGATCTTGTGACTTAAAATGCTTTCTGCATCAAATATTTAGATACGATGCTACTCTTATGTCTGCGGTTGCTGTGTTGTGCTTTGCTTTTTTAAGCTGCCGTGAAATTGATTTTGAGCCGTAATGGTTGTCCTCACATTTCATCTTACATGTTTTGAGCCGTAATAACATATCTATTTGCAACTAAAGTAAAGAGCAGCCAAATGGAGTCCTTACTTGCCCATTTCTCAAGACGAGAGAGCCGGCACAACCCAACCAGATTATCATAATCCGTTACAATGCCACATGGAGAGTCTCGTTTGCCAGTTTGCCTCCTTTTCACGATGGATGCTTGCAATGTCTCTGAAACTTCTGACGCGATATGATTTATTTTTCACTATTTATAAATTTCATCTTTTTTTGAACTTTTAACTTTTTTGAGCTTTTTTGCTGGTTCTTTTTTTTCTTGTATTCGTTCGCGTTGTCCGTAATGAGCTAACATATTTTTTATTTTTAAATTTTTTAAATTTAATTACGCTAAATAAGCAACTTTTAACTATAATTTCAGTTGCTACAGTACAATTTTAACAATAAGCTATAGTTTTTCAGCCCAACCGAGCGGGGAAAGATCAGCTTCTCCCTAGAAATTTGTGACGAGGATAATTACTCTTGTAAACAGGGTTACTTCCGTCTAGATTTAATATACTAGGCTAAATTCACTAATTAAGTGAAAAGACAGTGTAATGATGACATGTTTTTGACTTTTGATAATCTGTAATTGACTGAGAATTTTAGTGCTATTTTAAATTATCTTTTATAGTTCTATAACCACCGATTACTCATTATCAACCAAAGTAAATTGTGCGTACCTGGCTTGTGCCAAGAGGCCCTAGGACAACAGTGGAGCAGAACTGAAGCAAATGGTCAGTTATATTGCATGAGTTCGTACGAAGTACACATCACATGAGAACATCACAGAAAGTGCACCAAATTCATTTGTAGTTGTTTAGCGATTATTCCATACGACCTCAAGGTGATTTATACATTCAGATGGCAATGGAAGCCAGTACAAAATATGTGTACACTTTGTTAGTGGGGAAGAGTCCAGCTTGCCAAGATGAGTTTGTAAGGTTATACCCTTCAGAGCAGAGTAATATACTGTTACAGGGCCATAGGCCAATGTTTGAAGATTATTCCTTCAGAAAGGAAACCAAAATAACATTGCTGATTTCTTTTTGTTGACAACAAGCTTCGGGCGGATCACTTGGGATCTGTGTATTCAGCTAACCAGATTCAAGTATTTTTACTCTAAAAACCTTCATGATTAGCTTTTGTTGCTTCTCGCTGTTGAGCTTCCTCTGCCTCGAGCTTCCTTAAAGCAGATGAACTCAATTTCTCCCCCTCTGCCCCTCCGGATAGAAGATCAACAACCTCAATCTGCAATCAAGCTCATCCATACTTGCATCAGTTATATAGTCCATTCAGTAGCAGGTTTGTATCAAATAAAGGAAATCTAGAACGGAGCATGAGCACACCTTCAACAACGGTAGTCCTTTCTCTTCTCTTTTCCTATTTACAGCAAGTCCACCATTTAATGTCTCCTTACTGAACATAAGAAGCATTGCTACCCCAAATGAGGCACAACAAACAGAGGAGCTTCAAGGAAACATGGACTATTTTACATTATTAGGACACAGCGTATTTTTAAGTTCAATATTGAACCGTAAATATGCAAGTTCAATATTGAGATATTTCAGATACTTTCAGTAAGGTTTTGAAGTTGGTGAAAAAAAAGAGAAGTTTACCTTTTGGTCAGATTACATGCATGAAGGAACAAAAAGGAATAGTTATGTTTAGCTAAATGCCAGACAAGCGATAATGCAATTGTACATACCTGACAATAATTGCATCCAACTTATCATCAATAATGGATGGGCCATATGGATCCTCAATAGGCTCCACTTGTACTACCAGTTCTGGTTTAATAGACTGCATTTTACGACAAACCAATCATGAGCTTTTGTCAAACATCATAACAGACCATTGGATAAACCACAAATACATGAGCATTTTCACTTTTGGTAGTTCCTCCTGGTACTCCACACAGAGCCATATCATTATATGAAATTGTAAAATTGGATGTGAAACTGATAATCCCTACAGGTTCACAGTCCATAAGCATGTGTCTCCAAAATTGAAGTAAAAGCTAATTTCAGTTCCAGTCCAGAAACTCTTTAAGAAACTAACAGTCTCAAAGATTAAAGAAAATAATTTAGATAACTAGGAACAGCTCTTCAGTCCAAGGAGATTTTCTATGAAACATACGATAAAATAACAGTTGCAAATAGAACAACATTCGAAACAAGTTGGTCCTAAAATGCCACAGAACTTCATATCAAATTTATTCATTATAGAACTTCTAAACGCACCTCTAAAGCATCAAGACACATGAGAACAAATACTCGTGCACAGAAATTAAATCTCTCCATGACTGGATACTCTTCGGATCAACACAGCCAACAATTACTTATATCTACGCACCTTTTCAGCTACCAAATCAAATGAACAGCTTTAATGCATACATCACAACGCAAATGGCAAAAGACAGCAATGCACTGATCTCATTCCTCAAACAAATCGATCCTACTAGCCATTGCGCAATCCTTCTAAGTCTCTACTCTCTACTACCAGAAATCACAGAAAACAAGAGACAAGATAACCACCACCTTGATGTAATCCTCGACGGCCTTGATGCGTTTTTCGACGGGCTCGATCAGCTCAGCATACTGCACGCACGGCATCAAGAACACACACAATCAAGAAGCATCACAGACTGATGAAAAATGATGAGATTTTTTTTGGGGACAAAGGGGAGATTTTTCACCTCCTTCTTGGCGAGCATGGGGCCCGTGCAGACGCCCACCACGATCCGATCCCTCGCCAAATCCGCCGAGGCCTACCACCGGCCAACCCCAACGCCCAAAGCAGCAAGAATTAAGCGCGGTTCTTCGAAATCGAAAACAAGGCTAAATTTGTATTTTTCGTCGTTTCTATGTTCTGCGGCACCTTGAGAAGGCGACGGTGGCCATCGTGGAGGCGGTCGAAGGTGCCTCCTAGGACCACCGAGCCGTACGACGGAGCCTCCCCTCCCTCCCCGTCCGGAGCCTGCGGCAGCGGTCCGGCCGGGATGTCGCCGGCGACGGGGACAGCGATCATTTTCTTTTTCTGTTTATTTTCCTGTTTGGCTTGCCCCCTGCTGAAGGAGAAATTGTACTGTACTCTGGTGGCTCAAAGGCGTTTGTATCACGAGCCAATCGGCCGTTGACATGTGGCATACAAGTAAATAAAAAGTATTTTTTACTGTAGCAAATAAATAATTTTTTTACTGTTTTGCTACAGTAGAAAACAGTAAAAAATAATTTCTAATTGTTTTCTACAGTACAAACAGTACAATTTTTTGATTATTTACATGCCACGTGTCAACGGTCGGTTGATTCGTGACACAAACGCCTTTGTGCCATTGAGGCACAATAGAATTTTTCCCTCCTAAAGTGGAACGTACAGCTCCTTCCTCTGCGTTTGGCTAGGGTTTTTTACTTAATGTTGACTTATACTTATAACTAACTTTTAAACACTGCGTTGTTTAAAACAAGATTAATAGAAAAGTTTTAGTAAAAAAATACTAAGTTCAGCTGTACCGATTAAAATCACATGCAATTATTTTTTTTATATACTAGCTCTTATAAACAAATAGAATTTAAATATTTAAACTATAAATTATCAGTCAAAAACCCACTCTTTATAGACTGACTGACACGCAGTTTTTCCCTCCCCTGAGAACTACTGACACAAAAGCTGGATCTCTCGTGTGTTGTCCGATCTGGCGCCTTGACGAGCAGCTCAAGGACGGAGAGGTGGCGGCGCGGGGCAGGTGGCCGCCGGCGAGCTGTGGACGAGCGGCGGCGGACTGGGTTTAGGCGACAGCGTCGATGGATTCAAGAGGTCTCGTTCCGTCCAAGCAATTGGAACAAAAAAAAGGCAATTGAAACGGTGCATCTAGATCGGACCCAACCAAGGGTAAAATGGGCACTTCACTCGATGAAGAAAATGAAAAGAGGAGGAATGGGTGGGCAACGGGAGAAAATAAGAGAAAATGGCATTTACTTTCGAAACGTACAGTTTTTTCAAGAATAGTGTGACACTTCTGTTCTCCATGGAGGCAGATACGTGCAAATTTTGAAACTTCAACAGGACATGAATACATCTGCTCCCAAATCTTATCATGAATCATGACAACGACAATGGACCACCACTTGATAGTAGATACAAAGTTCATACATGCTTTTCATGAGGGGGATGGAAAAGGACACAAGCATCTGATTTCAACCTTCAGTACATTCTTGCAGGCTACTGCTCTCTCATAAAGTGGGTTTATCCACAGAAATCTGTATACTGACAATGGGTCTATTCTTTTTTGCTGAAGTTTATGACCTTTAGCTGCGGCTTATGATGCACGGACACGGATATGTCGACACGGGAATTCGCCGTTTTCCTAAAAATACCGATACAGCGACACTGCTATATATATTTAAACCAGAAATAAATTTTATATATATATATATATATATATATATATATATATATATATATATATATATATATATATATATATATATATATTATTTTCTATGTTTCCACATGCTCATTAAACTGAAATAATGTAAATTGTAAACTTGTAATTTGTAAAGTGTATACTCAGAATATGTACCTCATGAATTGTTTTGTTAATCCTGACGACAATTGTTGATGTGAATACCATTTCCAAAAATAAAAATTCCATTAACCTGGGAAAAAAATAACATGATCAGATCGACAAAACTACAAAGATAACATATTAACATGTATATTTAATTCTTAAACAATTAAAGCAATGGACTAATAGAACAACAAGCCAACAACAATTGATATTTGATAAGGATAAGCGATAAATATTAAGAAATAGCCAAGTTTGAACATAGAAACTTAAATGTAGAGTTTAACTAAAAGCAAATATCCACTAGCCAACATAGGATAGGAGTGGTTCAACTTAAGGTACATCACAAACTTAAGGTACATCACAAACATAGGATAGGATAGGAGCGGGGAGATGATATCTCGGTGGAGCGTGGACGCCGGTGGCGCGCGGGGAGGAATCTGACGGCGCGCGAGGAGGAATCCGGCGGCGCACGGGGAGAAAGCCGATGGGCGGCGGCGAGGTGCGGGAGCGGACGGCGGCAAGGTGCGGGAGCGGGCGGCGACGCGAGCGGCCAATGCGAAGAAGCGGAGCAGCGCGGGTGGGTGATGGGAATCACACGCTCGGGAGCTGAGAGGTTAGGGTTAGGGCAACGCCTGTGCGTGCGTTATGGGCCAACCTGGGCCGGTCGTGTCCTGGGCCAACTGTGTCCAGGCCGTATCCGACTCGTATATTTAGTGTGTCCGACACGTGTTGATAATTTTAATAATTAAAATTAATTCTGAAATCGGCCAATACGTCGCCGACACATGTTCAAGACATGTTCATGTCGTATCTGTGTCCGACACTACATAGGTTGTGGTTTGTAGCTTTTGGGTTGTTCGTGCAAGAGATTACAGAGTAACAAAAACTCACGTGTTATTTTTACAAATATAAATGACGTCGGTACAATATGTACTACAATTAACTCGTAGACTCTATCTTGAAAAGATATTTCGTTTAAAAACTAATTATTGTAAAAAAGCCCAAAAACAGCTTTTAGAAGCTGAAAAGAACAGTTTCAATGAAGTTCTACACATCGGTATCAATAGAATCACTCTTCTAATTACTTTCTATTTTGATATTCTCAGGGAAAAAAAGGACTTACAATTTTCCAGTTTGGTTCTAAATAATACACTCTAACCTGGAAAGATTACCCACAAGGTATGTCTAAAATAGAATCTATCTCAATGGAATCACTACAGATAGGACTGTAAACGAGCCTCGCTCGAGCTCGGCCTTTCGGTAGAAGCTCGAGCTGAGCTCGAGCCGAGCTCGAGTTGGGGCCCGAGCCTGGACCTGGGCTCGAGCTCGGCTTGTTGAACCTCGATAACAATTAAAATAATTTATTATGCACTATTTTTCAATAATAAAAAAATTTTAAGTTCGAGATTGGCTCTAGGAAGCTCGATAACAGTCAAAATAATTCAAATACACACTAATTTTAATAATAAGAAAAGCTCGAGCTCGAGTTCGGCTCGAGAAAGCTCAGTAAGAATTAATATGTATTACTATTTAAGCTCGAATCGGGGCTCGTGAACTATTTGAGCTCGGTTCGGTGAAGCTCGCGAGCTCGAGGTCAAGCTCGAGTTCGGCTCGTTTAAAGTTCGAACCGAGCTCGAATCGAGTCTAGAACGAGCCGAACTCGAGTAGCTCGCGAGTTTCGAGCTTTTTTTACAGCCCTAACTACAGACAGTGATACACAAAATGATAAGGAAGCAGGGAGAGAATCATTAAAATCACCTGTTGCAACAAATATACAAATATTGACCACTAACATAAACTGGATCAAAAGTCAGGTATCTTACTTTCTAGATAGCTTTTCTTGTTCCTGAAAAGTAAAACAATTAAATTCCCATTTACTTCTAACAACAAAGTTACTGATGAAATGCATCAACTGTAGGTAATTTCTGCAAACACTTATATTTACAACACCGTTAAAAAAGCGCTACTATGCTTCAGAGATCTCTACAAGATGGAGAAGTATACAGAACTGGGAACAGCGCATTATTTTTCCGCCACCATCAGATGTACAGCCTCAAGTCCTCAATTTACCTGATGCCAGAGAAGATCGAAAAATCAAGAAGATAAGAGGTGCCTCAACTGAAGCAAATGCTCCTCATTTGAGATGTTTAGAGAGAGGCGCAGGTTTGTCAGAAGTGACTCTTGCTCCCATGTCAGAGGTCCAGAGGCATAGAAAGCTCTCACTGTTGATTGATATGCTTGTAGCTCCAGCTCATGAACATCCGTTTCTAAATCAGCAGTGAAAACCTCGTTATTCTCATGCCCAGATATTGATGGGCATGCAGACATGGCATCATCGGGGAAGCAACTGCCAAGTCCGACTGATTGCTGGCTATCATTGATAGAGTATCCCAAGTAATTCACGCTACAACTAGCTACCGAGCACTCATTCTCTTCTCTAACTTGCAAAGGAATTTGAGATGAAGGAAAAACTTCATTCTCTGGTTTTCTCTTGGCAAGATCATTGTATCTGTCAATAAAAGGCCTATACAAGCGATCACCTTCGATGTCATCCCTAGCGGACACCTTCAGAGGCTGTGCTTTCTTGGTTGGCTGGCGAACTTCATAGGCAGTTGCTTTCCTTTTCTTGTCTGTTCCTCTAGTCAAATCCCCAGGTGGCATCCTATTTGGTTCTAGTTTTTTCTTCAAAATTCTAGCACTATTGGAAGGACAAAGATTGACTGCCTTGTGCCTCTTAGTACTGTGACCATCTTCTTCATAGGCTTGTTCCATCACAAATTTCGAGTAAGGAAAGGTATCATCAGCAACTCGGGACTGCTTTTTACTCTGCCCTGTGACCTGAAAAGGGAATAATGTTGATGAAATACTTTTTTTTATACCATGCTTATGAAATACTTGATTGAAAAAGGGTAAGAGAAATCTGCACTGGTGAGGAAAAACAAAGTTCAGTGATTCCTTAAGTCAAATACTGAAGTAAAGAAAGTGCTCATAGTTGACAGAATCGTTGGTGACCTCTTATTGTAAAAAAAACTACAAAAAGAAATGTTGAGTTTAAGAGAAGTGGAAGATTGGGCATTTGCAAAAATTGAACAACTGCAAGATTTACATGCCAACTGATAAGCAAATAAAATCCGATTATGTTATGACATACTTCTGATGTCAAACGGTTGAATTGCTTTCATCTCAACCTTGCAAGTTCCAGCCTGTAGATTACCAACTTGTAACCGAACGCATATCGGAAAAAAAAGTCACCTTAGGGTAAGCAATAAAAACTACACAGCTTTTCAATTCTAGAACACAAGTAATTTAGTGGTTCAAAGTTCAAGCACAAGGACTGGTATTATTTTCATTGAGGAAGCACTAGAATCACAAGAAAATATCCCTTGCCAAATTCCAAACAACACAATGTCTTCATGAGCACTTCATCAAAACATCCACTAATAATCATCTAGGCACTACTACGAAGCACAAATATGTAAGAAATCTAACCATGTAATTGAAGTTTTGAAATGACTGGTTAGTGTAATGTAAAAGAGTTGCACATGGGAATTGGTTCTCACCCTGTCTATTACAGTTGACTGCTTACTACAATAAGTATTTGGAACCCTCAAACAGGATACATGAAATTCCCTCAGTTGGATGCAACCAGTTAACCTGATGATGAAATAATCATTCTTCAGCACCTTTGTAATCTTGCCAAGCCTCCACGAGTTATGGCTGTCCAGCACCTCAGTTACATCACCAAGAACCCATTTGCTTTTTCTCAAATCAGCTGGTTTATAAGGCCCAATATCATCCTTTCGCACCTTCCTAGCTGCAGGCCTTCCTTCAGCAGCGAAATGTATATCATTATCCCTAAAGAACTGCAGCCTTCTATTTTTTAATTTCATCATATCTCAGTGTGAGCTCGACCCTGCTATGCATGTACATAAAAGGCAGACCATTAAGTATGAAAAGTCATATGAAGCACTAGCACGAAGTTAAGAATATGAAAACATGAATGGATAAGAAAACAACAACCGAGTATAGACTACTGTATTTTAAGTATAGCATACAAGTGCGACACAAAGCTCATAATTGATAAATGTATACAAAGATCTGCTAAATTTTATCTAAAGAAGTATGGGAGACCTTACAGTCATCAAATTAAAACAACCACCCCTAGTGGTATAGTGCTATGTCCAATCAGATTAGATGAAGGTACTATTTGCACACCAACTTAAACAGCGTTTGTAGAGACAAAAGAACTAAGTAAGGTAATGACACACAAAAGATAGCAATATGGCCATTGATTGAATCAAGTAACACAGCATTGAACAGAAGGCACAGTCCTATAATCTTGATGGGCAAGTTATAAAAGTATTCAGGTAAATTGATCCAAGTCCAATAAAATGCAGCTGGCTCTCAGTAGATTTTGTTAAACATTCGAGACTTGACATGAACCATCAAATGCTCAACAAATATGATTCAGGAACATTTAGAATACCATTAGAAGCAGATCTTGTCCCTTATTCTCCAAACTACATAGCTAAGAAACAAAATAAATCCAGGACGAGCAATACCATAATTGGAAGTTGGAACCAATTTCTACAACCCAGAAGTCGAAACTAAATCAAAGGAGAAGCAGATGACTAAATTCCGAGACTTGTTACTTATGCATCAGCTAAGATCCATAATCCCAAGCACAATGGTCACTTTAAGAACCGCTCAAATTGAGAAGCCTAAAAAAATAGCTGAATCAATTAGAAACTTCTACACAAATCCTAAGGGAAATCAGCTCATATACGAAGCATCATTAGGTGGAAGATTCATTCCCTATCTACTGCATCTTAACCGAAATTACCAAAACAAGATAACTAACACTAACACTAATCAGTGAAACCACCTCTTCCTCCGATTTTGGGCTATGAACTAAGAGCAACTTCCCAAATTCAGAAGTTCATACATACATAGGAGAATCCCCACAGGTTGGAAACTTTTATCTTAGGAAAAGTCAAATCACTTCTAATCTGTCAGATGGTGTACACCAATCACCCAATCTGGATCAGATGGCACATCACTTCATCTAAAAGCATGCCTTGATTCCTTAACATTGAGATGCCCAATCAAAATTTCAAGCAGCAAAAGCATTATAGTACAAGAGCTCAAATTAGAATCATGAAAGCAATAAATGAAAAAAGATCCAATTTGGACAACAGTAGACAGGCAAAACAGAACTTTGATGTAAGAAGAACAAGTTTAAACAAACGAGTTGGTTTCTTCGAATCTTTGATCCAAAATATGGAACAGTCAACTTTAGAACTCTTTTTTTTTGTAACAAAAATCAACTACAGAACTAAATTTAACCCAAATTGACCCAAACTACAGCGTGAAAAGAAATTTCAAGTTTTCCTTCACAAAGAGAATTTCAAGTGATAAATTATAAACTGTTCTGACCTGTAACAAACCAAACGTTAGGCCTTATGGATCCAAGGAAACCAAAAGATCACCTCTAAAAACACAGTTTTGACCTCAATAAGGAGAAATCAAATCTGATATGTCTAGCTAGAAAGTAGAAACCAACAGCAGCAGCTCATATTGGAATCACGAACACAAAGAACTCAAAAATAGGATTTTTTCAACGCAGAATCTAAGACAAAATGCGAACTGTGACGTGCAAGAAATCCAAGAAATCAGCTCTAAGCACTCCTCACCTGCAACAAACCAACCAATCAACTCGCCTTGCCGATCCAAGAACACCAAGAAGAGGAAAAAAAATCCCCCCTGAGAATTACTTGTATTTAACACCAATTGGGCTGTTCTTCCAACCAAAGTGGGAGTACGAGGCAAGAATCAAGAATGGTAGCCAACGGAAAGAAAGAAATAAAGAACACAAGAAAATTTTTTGCCACCTCCAAACACCTAAAATAGAAAGCAAAATACAGCGTGAAAACTTCCAAAACTTTAGAGTATAGGAGGTGACCTACCTCGGGGGAGGGGAAGATTAATCCGGCGGCTAAGAAGCAACTGGGGCGTCTAATTCCGGGCCAAACCGTATGAGAAAACGGTGTGCTGGGTTGCTCTGTAGATTGGCTGTTTCTTTCAGTTCTTGCTTTCCTGTTCCTTGCGTTTTTGTCATGGGATTTTTTTTATTTTTGCTATTTAGTTTTAAAAGCTCTCATGTGCTTCAGTGCTTGTAAAAAAAATAATCAAAATCACTGGTAGTTCTAATTTCTAAAATAGATTGATCTGTTGATAATGCTTTTGCATGAAATGTTTGTGCTGAATTGCACTATTTGGTTTCTTTTTTTTTTTTAAGTTTTGCGAATCTAGTTAGATGTGTAGCGTCTTCGTTCGAATGTCACTCTACTCTGCTTTATTGCTTTTATATTTCTCTATTTTTATTTCTTGTTTAAATTTGGCCAAAAAATGCAAATCAGAGTCTAATTATATCCTTTTTTTAGTGATGCTAATTCAAGCTTTTTGGGTGATGGAACTCAGGGAAGTCTTGATGAATCTGTTTGCAAAAAGGTAAGTTGCAATGTAGGCTATTCTTTGCTTCTTGTAGTTATGTTCCAGTAGCTAAATCAGTACTATTATGCCTCTATAAAAATAGCACTATTAGTTCTAAAAAATTGTACCATTATGTACAATGACAGTATGCCATTAGATGAGATTTGGGCTAGCTTCTTTTTTTATTTTGACTTAGACTTATCTTTTTTGATATAATAACTAACTTTTAAAAGTACATCTTTTTAAGACGAGGTTTATAGATATATTGTAGTAGACATTGTATCAAATTCAGCTATATCGACCAAAATTATATATGACTATTTCTCTCTACGTATTGTCTCTCGCGAATAATCAGAATTCAAAAACCATAAATCAAAGCTATAATCCAAAGAAACCCCACCATTGATGATGTCATTGATGACGAACCTTAGTTCTTGAACATAAAAGACGAACGCTTATGTTTGTTCAGTAAAAATTGAATTATACATTCTATCTGTAAATTATCCAAGTAAAACAAATAAGCCCACCATATTGCCTATGCTATTTTATTGGCAAAATTTTCTTTTTGAAAAGTTAAGTCCAGATTTATTAGGACACAGAAAACTCACAAAAAATTTATTGTAAGAGAAAAAATAATGATGGTTGATATTTCTTTTCAACTTGACTAGTTTTGTCTATAGCGGCCGGGTTCTTTTGGGTCTAAAGTTGGCTTATGCTTGTACTGTCTATAGTAATTAATTTTTAAATGGTGCGTTTTTTAAAACATGGTCAATAAGAAAATTACAGTAAAAACTGTATTGAGTTCAGCTGTATAGACCAAAATCTCTATGTATCATCTTTCATAAATAACTAAAATTTAAATATTTAAACTATAAGTTATATACCTTCAGTTCAAACGAATTCACCCAATCGACAATTGTGCATACGATTATTGCTCAGTTCAGCTCGAATCAAGACAGAATAGGGCGATTGCCGTTTTGCGATGCGAAAGTGGATAGAGGATATATCCACATCAGGATGCATATAAATGTCACAGTACGACAAGATGGCCAATTGAATGTTGTACCGAGCAAAAGGCTGCATAGACACGTAAAAGCTACACTGATTCAACTAATGTGGTGATACAAGAATCATCTTTTACTGCAGCTGACCTATAGCAGTTAGAGATGACCAAATAGATCATGACTGTTGAGCGGTTTAGTGTGCCGGCACGACACGGCATGCATAGTGATGATCTAGCACGGCCCATATGGCACGGTGGCCCGGTGATCACGATTGGCCTGGTTGGTACAGCCTGTTAGGCATGAAAATTCGACTGTTAGGCATGGTTGGCCCGACACAGCACGGTGGGAACGACCCATTTGGCACGAAAGTGGCCTGTGTAGTCCGTTTAGCATGATTAACGGTCGGAATTGTGAAATTTCTAGCTGTTTTGTGGCCGTTTGGAAGTTTAAAAATATGATAAATTAAAAATCCTTAATTTTTTCTATAAATAGGCAGCATACCCACCTCATTCAGCAATCTCTTCTCCGAATTCTCTTGTGAAAATTTGGTACATTTTGTGATAATTTGGCAAAATTCAAAATAATTTTGCTAAAAATCCGAAAATCCGAAATCCGGCATATAGTCAAGAAAAGATGTGACAATACTAATTTTCACATACTTATATTGTTATTACTTTTCTTTGTTATGATGTAAAATAGGTACTAGTGTAATTTTCTATTTGCACTTTTGCACATTTCTCAGTGGAAAAGTTTGACAATTTTCCTACAAGTGAATACAGAATTGATCTGAAAGATCTTTCATCTTTCGGAAATGAAACATCTCTGCCTTCGCCTCCACTTTAAATGGTAGAGCAGACCCTACCTGTACTATCGTCAGGCTCTACGAGTGCTGCTACATCAGCAAGCACCGAAACAAAGAGGACTAGACCTAGCACGTCAGAGGTGTGGCAAGATTTCGATAAGGTAGTGAAGTGAGATGCAATCGGAGAGCAGGTAAGAGTTGTTGTTTCCAAAATATTTCGTCATGAATTGTCTGTAAAGTCTTCAAGTCGAACTGAGCACTTGCACAACATGCCCAAAGATGTAACGAAACATAAGTCATAGCCATGAGGTAGACGCAGTTGTAGTACAACTCCGACAGTACAGTCCGTAACTAGGATTATAATTCTGATAAAGCTCAAGAATCTTTAGCCCATTTAATTGCCGCACAAGATCTTTATTTAAACTTTGGTGTGTTAGAAGCATTCAAAAAGTAAATTAGAACTGTTCACAATTCTAGATTTACTCACGTTTCTAGATAGACAACAACTAGAGATTTAGTTAAATAGTATAATAATGGTTGTGATAAAATTAAACAACTCTTTAAAACCTGTACATTTTCAGTGGCCTTGACCTCGGACATATGAAGTGGTCGGTCTAGAGAGCATTATCTTAGTGTAGTCGCTCATTATATAAATGATGACTAGGTATTGAAAAAGGGAATCACAGGCTTTAAATTATTTGACGTAGCACATACGGTGAGAATATAGTAGAATGTATTATTAAAGTCATAGAAGATTTTGGTCTTACAAATAAAATTGTTGCAATTACCCTGGACAAAGCTGCAGCAAACTCTAGGACAATAGATATTCTCACTCCATTATTTAATACATATGATGAATCCTTCTTGTTATATTAGTATTCGCTTACCATATTAGTAATCTTATAGTTAAATGTGGTTTAAAGAGATTAGATCCATATCTTCAAGTTTTTCACGATGCAATTTCTTTTGTAAATAATTCTAACCAACGAAATATATCATATAAGAACTACTGCATTGTTATGGGTGTACTGTAACACCCCAGGACCCACATTACCCTGGGATGCAACTAAAACCACTCCACAACTAGCCAATTTACAAAATAAAATAAACTGGTAAATATTAAATAAGATAATACAAGCGGAAGCATAAACAACTAAGGGAAAACATAATAGAGATGACAATTCAATATTCATAATCAACTCCAACATAATAACCCAAGGAAACAATTCCAAATTTAACATCTATTAAGACGAAACAATCATCGATAAGATAGCTAAGCAAAAGACTAGAATCCTTTCAACTTTATTTCAGCATTAAAATATAATCCAAGTGCATCAATGTGGTGCCGCTCTACCCTTCCCATGCATGCTCAAAGTCCACCTGTAGGGAGGGGGAAGCAAGGGTGAGATAAAAATCTCAGCAAGCAAACAGTTTAACAGGCTATCCAAACTACAAACAATTATACATCATCATTTATAATTTCATACAACCACAATTCATGTCCACAATTATTAAACCACCACAAACTTCCATGAATCATACCTCTTCAATTTCAGATTTAAATGGCATATGAATGCAGTCATTTTATCCACAAATAAATGCAAATGAATGCTTCATGCTATGCTCCACATCACTCTTTTTCAGCGGGTTTTGAGGTGCATCGTATTACGGCAATATACGAGGCTCCCAGCGGAATAAGAGGTGCATCGTATTACGGCAATATACGATGCTGTACCAGTACGATCGCGGCTAGGTGTGACGACATCCACATATGCATATGACATGATATGACATGAATGATATGATAATCATAAAGCATATTAATCCATCCTCAAGGAGCATTATCATGCTCACAACATATCCACATCCACCACATGTTATTTTCATGTTCCACATTATAGCATTAAGCAAGAATTCCACATGTCTACTAGCAGATTATCAACTTATCAATGGATCAATAATTGCTACCATCTCCACAATTAAATTATCATGCAATCATGGAATAATGTATCAAATTACGATAATAATGTAAACTGCAAGTAGAAGGAATAACAAGTTAAACGGTAGCAACCACCGCTACGTTTACTTGCCTCAACCGACGAAGCGAAGCAAAATCAAGAGCGCTCAGGGGCAAGACCACCTGTCCAAAAGGCATCTCTCAGCACAAAGCTACAGCATACAAACACGACTAAAATAATTAAAGACGTCGCTAGAAACCCGAACCTGCACAAACTCCTCTCCGCTCAACAATTCAGCAAACTACCCTCTGCAACAGCGCTGCTTAACATTTTCGTAACTTTAAAAATATTGATCCAATTACAGAAAACGATACCTCTCTGGATTCATCACTTAAAAGCCTACATTTTTTATGTAGAACACCTATTTTTATTTTGATCACAGCTAGGTATAATTTAATGCCCAAAACAGAGGAAGATCTCTGTTCTTGCAGACTGGACAGCAGCATTCAAATGCGTCCCAGCACAGTACAGGGGTCTAAAAATTCTGACTTTTTTACAGAAGCTATATTACCATATTATATACAACTTTTTAAATTACGGCCATGACCATAAAAATCATTTACTACCTCAAAACCACAGATTAAGATTAGTCTGTCCCAATCTGCTCGCCTGACGAACAGCGGTAATACCGACCCTGTAACTCCTAGATCCCACGGCCAAAATTTCCGAAAAAATACAGGAGATGCGTCTGGAAGTCCTCTACAACTTTTCTTTTGGGAGGGTCTGCAAGAAAAATCATTTACTAGGTCTAAACCGCGCGACCAGACGCGCTACGCGAATCAATCTACAGGCAGACAGACGTTCAGGATATTACATGTACGTCCATGAAAGTTCGGTGTGGATATGCCGGTAAGGTGTAACTCAATTTATCTTATGCTACAAAACATTTTATCCTATAAGCCTATATTTTCTGTTTTTATCCACACGCACTATCACAGCCATGATGGCAACACACTGTTGACTTAGCATCACTGGTATGTTGTTGAGAATTTAGTAGCATTTTTGAACTCTTTTACGAAACCACTAATTTTTATCTAGAATGTATTATCCAACATCTCCTTTAATTGTGTATCAATTATCCAACATCTCCTTTAATTGTGTATCATATTCTTGTGATTGCGACTCACTTGAAAGTAATGAAAACGACATAGTGTTATGAGAGGCTATGTGCACTATGAAAACTAAATATTTAAAATATTGGAATGCGATTTCGTACTTATACGCATTTGCATTTGCATTTATTCTAGATTCAAGAGCTAAAATTACAGGATTCACTAATGTTCTTACACTTATAGGTGAGGCTATAGGGATAGATTATTCTAACTATTTTTAGCTGTTCGTTCTAAATTGTCTGAAGTTTCTTAGAAGTATGAGCATAAGATTCAGGGAATTCGCTTGCAACAACCTTCACTAGCACCTACCATAGGTAAGAAGACAAATATATGGGGCAAAATCTTTGGTGCACCAGGATCCTCCGGAAGATCAAGCTCTCCATCCTCAAGTGTTGGAGTAGCCTATACCAGGGCTCATGGGGAAATATCAGTCTTTCTAGATAGTGATCCCGTACTTCACCATGTAGAGGACTTCAACATTTTGGAATGGTGGCATGAGCACAAGCTAACATATCTGTTGCTATCCATATTAGCACATGATGTGTTAATCGTTCCTTTCTCGACAATTTCTTCCAAATCTACTTTCAGTCTTTTTGGAAGAACATTGGAGGAGAGAAGAACAAGTTTAATGAGTGAAATAGTGGAAATACATCTCATAGTGAAAGACTGGGAACAAGCTAATGCGTGAGCTCAACACTGCGTGGTGAATACGGAATTGGAGCACGCGTTCCACAATCTCTGTCTTGACAGCGGCGATGACGCCGATGACACCAACGCTTCTTAGAGCAACAATATATACATTGTACCTTTTCTGATTTTTTATCTGTAATGCTGAACTATAGGTTGTAACTCTTTTTTCTTTACCAAGGTTTTCTCAAGTTGAGTTTTTACTTAGCAAAATTTTTAACGAGATAGCCATTTAAACATTAATAAATCTCATTATTATATTTCTAATTTTTTTTTGTCTTTTTTGAATTCTATATATTTTTTGAATTGTTACATTTTTCATTTTTTTAGGCAAAACGGGCTAGTTGTGCCTACTTGGCCCGTCGGGCTCAATGGGCGCGTGCTGGCCCAGCACGGCATGAACATCCACTGGGATGTGCCCAAGCTGCTGCCTTGGCCCACGGGCTGGCATGGCACGGCTTGTTCAGGCTGATGGGCTAAACAGGTTGTGCCTAATGGGCCCCTACCGAATTAGGCCTATGCCAGGCCGTCCATTTGGACAAGTCTAGTGGTAGCTCACTATAAATCAATGTGTGCATTATCCTATTCTTTCACAATTTTTAGGGCACATTCATAGCTTTAAGGCCCCGTTCCAAGCCACGTTGGCTCCTGGCTTCCAGAGATGCACCCCTTAACCTCAATCTCTACCTGTGCCATTGAAAGCATCTAGGCCCCTAAAGATTGTTTTGGTAATTAATGACAATATGTGAATACGGGACTAAGATGTTTATTGAGTGTTTGAAAGGTTTACTCCCGGTGACTAATAGAGACACATGCCAAAGGTCAACATGAAGATCAATATAGTTCAAGACAAAGGTATAAGTAGTCTAGGATCCCTTTTGGTTTTACTGGTTTTAGGAGAGAAGGATGGAAGACCAGATTTTAGGTTAGATGCCGTACTATTAATAGAGATCATGACTAGTAGCTTGACATCATGGTCTTGTGCCATTTGGATTAATTTAGGATCATGCATGCACTTAGAATTTAAGTTAAAAGCCAACTGTGCATTCTCAGAAAAATCAGTAGTACCAGAGCCTACATGGTGGTACTATCGCACTGTGATACGACCGGAAGGAGGTGCGGTACTTCCGTACTCCGGTCGAACTAAAACCTAGTTGGCAGTATGTTTTTTCTAGAAGGGTAATTTTTGGGGTGTGTTTGCTCCCCTGAAAAACAGTAGTACTGGAGTTTATTTAGCGAAACTACCGCATTGTTGTATGATCGCATATCTCTAATGGTATTACCACTTAACCGGAAGTTCCAAATGAACAGGTGATACATTTTTTCCAGAGAGGACCGTTTTTGGTCCTGAAGACAAACAGTAGTACCGCACTAGAAAATGCCTCTTTTATGAGAGGTCTTTAGGAACACGTTGCTCAATTTTTATGGATGAGGCAAATTTTGATGCATTATAGAATTAAATTCAATAAAATGCCTCTTTTATGTGATAATGATAGTGCCGTGAAAATAGCTAATAACCCGATCCAACACTCAAGAACTAAGCATATAGATATACACCACCACTTCTTGAGAGATCATATGAACAAGGAAGATATAATCATTAGCCACATTTAGACTGAAGATCAATTAGTGGATATTTTCATCAAACCATTAGTTAAAAGTCACTTTTGCAAGTTGAGGAATGAATTAAATGTCGTAGACTATTCAAATGTTACTTGATCTATTGCCTTATGCTCTTTGTTCTCATTTTGTGTTATTTGGAGCATTCAAGAAAGATATTTTCAAATATTCTTCTAAAAACATCTATGTTCACAAAAATTATGTTCTTGGATATCCTTTAGCTTTATTAATGTAAAATGATTCTGAATGATATTTATTTGAGTGCAAAACTAGGGATCATTTGCATAATTCTCAAAAATGCAAATTCTATCCTTGAAGTTCTAGAAAAATCAGAACTACCGCTGTGGCTTGCACAGTACTACCACTCTCCAGTACTACTAGCATTGAGATCACGGTGCTACCGTGTCAGTTGGTGAACCAACGTGGTTGAAAACCAAAGTTGTCAAAAAAACCAATGTGGTCGAAAAACCAACTTGGTCGAAAACCAAAGTGGTCGGAAAACCAATGTGGTCAAAAAACCAACGCGATCGGAAAATCAACTTGGTCAGAAACCAATGTGGTCAAAAAACCAACGTGGTCAAAAAACCAACTTGGTCAAAAGAACCAACATGGTCGAAAACCTACATGGTCAAAAACGTGGTCGAAAAACAATGTAGTCGATAATGTGGTCGAAAATCATCGCGGTCGAAAACCAACGAGGTTGAAAACCAACGTGGTAGGAAAACCATCATGGTCAAAAACCCAGCGTGGTCGAACATGACCAGTGCAGTAAAAAATGACCAGTGCAGTCAAATCAGACACGCGGTCGAAGTAAGACCGATGTGGTCGCACGAGACAACATAGTCGAAGACAAACGTGGTCGATGACCAATGGGTCACCGGTACTACCGGCATTGAAAATATGGTACTACTGCGATGGTTGGTAAATGCATTAACTACATATTCTCAACTTGTTAAAACCTCTGTCTCTCTGTCCCAAGTGGTATCTCCGCTTCTCCCTCTGTTCGCGACCGTAGTTTCTCTCCCCGAAGAACTCCTCAAAATTCTCTCAAAAGATCTTAAAATCTTCTCGGGATTTCTTTGATTCTACTGATTTCTTGGTACCGAAGGGTTCATCGCCCTCGAATCTCAAGGTAAAAGCTCCTCAAAATCCTCTCTTGTGCCTTGTTCTTGAACCCTAAGTCAAAATAGGTGTTTATAAAAAATATGGATGATTTAATGAGTTGTTTTTGGCAAATTGCTAGAACTAGTGTCTTATGATGCTTATGTGTCTATTTCATAGATTCAATCCTTAAAGAACACTAGAAAAGATTCCACATTGCAATACCCAAGAATCTGTCTAGAAAAAATGGTAATACTACTCGATGCACATGGTACCACCGTAGAGCGGTCATACCTGCCATTGAATGTCGGTACTACTAATTTTTTAGGCAAGCAGCCACTTCATTCCATTCAACTTTAAACCTATTTTGATTGATCTCTAATTTTCCCTTCTTATATGTCCTCTCTGTTTGAAGATGCATAGGACCAAGAACACTACTCGAAAGTTCTATAACACTTCGAGAGCTTTGAGATCAAGAACCATATTCCACGATCAAACCTCATCTCCTCCTAAGCCACTTGCAGCCCAAGCTTTTGCCCAAATCAATCCAAAGGCAGCTCAGAAAGGTAGAGAAGATTGAGGCAAAGCTCCTGCTCCTAAGGTTGAATTAGAAAAAGGAAAGTTTAACCCAGTAAGAAAGTGAGTCTGCCAAAGAGATGGAAGAACCTGAGGAGCAACCAATCAACATGTGGACAATCGCCGGTGATGATTACACCATACTTCATCAACAAAATCAGTTTGTGCTCCTAAGGAATGCTACAAATCTGAAGTTCCACACTAGAGTTCAGGAGCTAGTATATGAACAGATGTATGGTCCCAGCAAGCAATTCGTAGACCATAATTATGTGGACTAGGCACATCTGAATTCCTTATATAAGTATAATGAAACATATTGGCCATTTCAAAGGGCTGGCATCCATGATCTATTAGCGCTTAGATGTGACTACAATGATGAGATCATTCGACAATTCTATGCCGCTTTATATGTATCTCCAGATATTACTCATATGGCATGGATGACAGGGACTACATATTTGGATTGCCATAAGCATGCGTTTGAGCTAGCCCTTAGGACAGAGTCAAGTAGCTATGAGAAAGTTTATGACAAAGCTGCACTTTTGGTTCCAGCCTAGACAGAGTATTATGATGGAATTGTCAAATATGCTCCAGGTAAGCTAGCTGGTCTTCTACCTATTCCTAGCTTGGTCAACAAGATCATTAACTACACCATTCTCCCCAATAGTGAAAACTATGATGCCATCAGAGGACATGCTTGGAACTTGATTGACTACATCATGCATGGTTGTCATCGTCATTGCGGCCCTTCTCTTCAGGAGTAGACCTTTTTGGTACCTTGATGCCAAAGGGGGAGAAAATGAAGAAACATGAAGAATGAAGGAGCGCAAAAGAAGCAAAGAAGCCATTATTTTATCTATGATATGCTATATTGTCTTTTTATGTAATGACCTTGTAATGGTAATATGTTTTATGTTTTGTGGGTATGCTATGTAATATGTTGAACTTGGTAATATTGTTATGATATTCCATATTCTCATGAATTGCAATTGTTATCATACTTGGTTTGTTTATGGTATTGGGAATTCTCTCTCAAATTCAACATTCAAAAAAAGCTCCGCCAAATTTTTTCAAAAATCTTTGCATGTGTCTACAAAGAAATTTCTGAAATTTATATGCATATGTTTAGTGGGAGCCTTCTTTAAAAATGAATTTAAAAGCAAATAATTCTCAAAACTCATTTAAGCTCATTGCAAGAATTATTTGTTTTTCAAAGTCATAACAAGAATATACAACTTGTTTTTCAACAAGTGGTATATTAAAAATTTTATCTTTCACTCTTATGATTTGGGTTGTCATCAATGACCAAAAAGGGGAGATTGAAAGCATTTAAGCTACTAAAGATTGTTTTGATAATTAATGACAATATGTGAATATGGGACTAATATATTCATTGAGTGTTTGAAAGGTTTAGTCCCGATGACGAATGGAGATGCATGCCAAATGTCAACATGAAGATCAATATGGTTCAAGACAAAGATATAAGTAGTGTAGGATCTCTTTTCGTTTTACCGATTTTAGGAGAAAAGGATGAAAGACCAGATTTTAGATTAGATGCCGCACTATTGAGGGGGATCATGACTAGTAGCTTGACAGCATGGTCTTGTGCCATTTGGATCAATTTAGGATCATGCATGCACTTATAATTTAAGTTAAAAGCCAACTATGCATTCTCAAGAAAATTGGTAGTACCGAAGCCTACATGGCGATACTACCGCATTGCGGTATGACCGGAAGGAGGTGCAGTACTTGAGCTTAGAGCCTCTACTTTCCGCATTTATATTTCTAGCAAATTAACATTATTAAGATTGTCATATTTAGTTGTGCTAGAAATATTTTTGTATAGACTTAGCTTGTCTTATGGTGCCTTAGTTTTACTAGAATTGTGTAGGTCTTGAATTGTTACCAGAATTGTGTAGGTCTTGAATTGCAATATAAATTTTGGTTAGCTCTAAATTTGTAGAAATTTGTTTTAGAAAGCAAGAATTTTTAGAACATCTTATTCACCCCCTTTAGTCGGTTATCCTTGATCCTACAGCTGTCCAGGTCGGCATTGCTTCCTGCGGCTTTGGGCACGGCCACCGCCCTCAAGAGGTCGCACCGGGCTGACCTCGGGCGTTGCCGCCCGAACTTTGGGGAGCCACCGCCCCAACCCTCCTCGGGCTTCGCTGCTGACCTTAGGCACTACCGCTACCGTCGTGCTCAAAGTCCTTCCTCAACCCTCATCAGCTTTGTTTCACCTGAAGTCCTCTGCATCGCCACTGACCAAAGGCGCTGCTGCTATCACCGTGCGCAAAGTCCTATGCTTCAGCTCAGCTTCATCGATTCATCTGGTTTGGTCATCTGCTTTGGCTCAACTTTATCCGACACTGGTATCCACAACTTTGTTCTACTTCCACCTTATGAGCGTACTAACTTAACTACTTGAAAGTGGGTGTTTAAGGTCAAGACCAAGTCCAACGGCTTTGTTGAGAGGTACAAGGCTTGATTTGTTGCTTGTGGTTTTCAGGAGGCACATGGTTGTGATTATGATAAGACATTTGCTCCTATTGCTCATATGGCAACAGTTCACACTCTCATTGCTGTGGCTGTTGTTCGCTCTTGGACTATCACTCAAATAGATGTGAAGAATACTTTTCTTCATGGTGATTTGAAGGAGGTTCATATGAAGCCACCTCAGGGTGTTGTGGCCTCTGTTGGTCATGTTTGTTGCCTTTATCGTGCTCTTTATGGCCTCAAACATGCCTCTTAGCTTTGTTTGAGCGGTTTAGTTCAGTTGTGTTAATTGCTGGCTTCTTCCTGATTAATCATGATCCTACATTATTTACTCACACATCTCCATGTGGTTGTACTATACTTTTACTATATGTTGATGACATGTTGATTACTAGATATAACGAGGAGTGCATTGCTTGTGTCAAGTAGCGGCTCTGTGAGCAGTTTTTGATGTCATATTTGGGTCTTTTATGTTGTTTTCTGGGGATTGGGATTACTTGCATATATGATGGTTACTATTTGTCTCTGTAGTGCTATGTTTAGGATTTGCTTACTCATTCTGGCATTACTGACAGTCGAATGGCTATTACTCCTATGGAGCTTCATCTGCAATTTCATCGTACTGATGTCACTCCTATTGAGGATCCTTACTATGCTCACCTGCTATGTGTGTTGTTTTATCTGCAGGGGACTATTGATCATTGTCTCTTTTATTCTCGGTCAAGTCAGCTTTAGTTCCATGCTTACTTTGATTCGACTTGGGCAAGTGATCCTAATCGATGGTCTGTCTCTGGCTATTGCATATTTTTGTATCTTCTCTCATTGTCTAGAAGTTCAAGAAAAAGATTACAGTGTCATGACCTAGTGCTAAGGCTAAGCTTCGAGCGTTGGCTACTCTACTACTTTAAAGATCGTTTGGCTTCATTGGCTCTTAGCTGATCTTGGTGTGTCATGCGATATTCTTGCATCTCTTATGTGTGATAACATTAATGATATACAAATTACTACTGATCCAGTGAAGCTTGAGCTTACTAAACACATTGGTGTGGATGCATCTTTTACACGTTCTCATTATCAATAGAAGACAATTACTCTCCAGTATGTGCTATCTGAGATTCAGGTTGCTGATTTTTTCACCAAGGCTCAGACTCGATAGCAAAATCACCTCTATCTCTCCAAACTCTATGTTTCATATCCTCCTGACCTATGTTGAGTTTGAGGGGGTATTATATATACATAAACACACATAATATATATAATATGTATGTATATATGGCTCATTAGTCCTGTAGTCCTTGTAACATCCTAGCTTTTGGTACCTTTTTAAATATTTTAAAATGAAAATAATTATTTGTATTTTTCTTGAATTAATTAAAGCTTAAATTGAATTTTATAAATTAAAATGATTTAATGTGATTAATCCAAATGTCAATTAAATAAAAGTGGTAGCTTATGCTTCACGTCAATTGAGACTCCATGAAGAGAATTATCATATGTATGATTTAGAGTTACCCATTGTTGTGCATGCTTTAAAAATTTGGCGTCATTACCTCATCTGGTAATCGCTGTGAAATCTATATAGACCATAAGAGCCTAAAGTACATTTTCACTCATGCCGATCTTAATGTGAGGCAAAGGTGATGGTTGGATTGATCAAAGATTATAATGTTGAGTCCATTTTATCACCAAGGCAAGACCAATGTTGTAGCTGATACTTTAAGCAAAAAAATTTATTACAATACCATGATGATAAAAAAAAGCCAACAATTTTACATGAGAAAATTCATAAGCTTAGCTTGAAATTGATTAAAGAAGGATTTCTAGCTACTTTGGATGCTTAGATTTGCAAAGTACAAGTTGATGATATGGATATCAAAGATATTAAATTAACATGAGAAAGGGTAAAGTTCCAGGTTTAGAAATGATCAAGGAACTATATGGTTTGAGAAGCATTTGTGCGTACCAAATTAGAAAGAGCTTAAGGAATTGTTACTCAAGAAAGCTCATGAATCTATATATTTAATTTATCCTGGTAGTACTAACATGTACCAAGATATCAAAGAAAGGTATTGGTGGCCTAGCACGAAGCGAGAGGCTGCATAATATGTTGCTTCTGTGATATGTGTCAAAGGGTTAAAGCCGAACATCACATGCTAGTAGGCTTGTTGCAACAATTGAGAATTTGTAACATCCCAAAAATTTGAAATCTGAAAATGTGAAGCTTTTGAATTATTTTGCAATGTATTCTCTTGAAGATGTGAATTTTCTTTGGTGTTTCTTTAAATTTTGGTTGAGATTCCAAACAACAGTAATGAGCCAGAAAGAAAATATGGAAGAAAAAGAAATCTATATTTATGAATTCGAATCTGAAAATATAATCCATCATAAGGAGGGAGAGACTTAAATTAAAATATAAAATTTCATTTTGAAAATAGTATTATAAAGGGCAACAAAAATAAATAGAACACAAACAAATATATGTATATACATATACATATATGTATACAAAGGGCCTAGCAAGATAAGCAAAACATAAAAATGTATACACAAGAATATACATGAAGGAAATATATATATAATAAAAAAGTAATTAAATAGAAAAATATAAAAAGAAAGGAAGAAGTCAGGCCGGTTGAAACGGCCCGGCCCAACCCCCTCTCCCCGTTCCTTTCTCTGCCGAGCCGGCCCAGCTCCCTCACCCTGTTCCCCTTTCTTCCTCCCCCGAGCCCCTTCGCTCGTTCCTCCCAGGGCCACAGCTCACCCCGCTCGCCTCACCGCCGTAGCCCGGCCCGCCCCCGCGCCAACGCCTTTGGACCAGTGGACGCTGGCACATCCGACCGCGCCAACCGGGCCCACCGCCTCCCCGGCAGCTTTCCCTGCCCCGCTCCGTCGCATCGCGCGCGCGCCTGCCGCTTGGCACGTGCGACACCAGGCCATCATGCCCCAAAATCCTCCTCGCGATCCTACTGTTCACTCCGTCGCCAGCTACCGCCACTACTATACTTATCCTTATTTTTTTTCTAGCTACTAGTTTTTGTTTAGGCCCTTTAGGCTATTATTTGTAAGCTTGACAATAAGGTTGCTATTCTAATAATTAATAATATTTGATACTTTAATACTTATTTGTGAATGTGGTTCATTTTTTTATCTATGTTGTTGCTGTGTGTACTAACGCGATCTTCGATTAGTGCAGAATATAGAAAGAGTTTAAATTTGCATATTCATATTTCAACACTTATGTATTCTAGAGTTATATCGTATTATATATATATATATATTATATAATACGATATAACTATATATATAGAGGTATTCATTAAATAGATTGGAGATGCTCTATTGGAACTGCTTGGAGTTGTCCAATGAGTTTCTTGTACATTTAATCTTTTGATCATAATATCCAACCAAGTACAATAAGTCATTGACTCTTGTCAGTGAGTTATGATCCATTTATTTCTTCTCATCCTCCACACGGCATGTGTGTGGTTCAAAGTGGAGAAGTTGACAAAATCAAAAGATATATAGGCTCTGATTATACGACTTGTGTTTCCGATTTTGCTTTAGAAAAACTAAAAATTAATTTGAATATTTGATTTTTCAAAGCGATTTCTCTACTTCTCACTCCAACAATAAGGCAGAGGTCACTAGGACCTAATGCATCCTATTTCTCTCACTCTTATCATGCACACGTATCTTTTCTTTATTTTTTTCACTGTTTATGTCCTCTTTAAAATTATTTTTAACCAAAAATTATAAACTATAATCAGAAGTTATCAGCGAAAACTAATATAAACGCTCCGTAAGCCATTTATCTCAAAGGAGCTAGACGTGGATAATAGTGCTCAAGCCAGTTTTCTTCGTTTGTTTTTGTCCTATGATTGTGTTGCTTCGAGGGTTGTACAACGCATTATCACAATAGCCTAGAATTGGGAGGCATTGGGAAAGGAAATTGTAGGCATACGATACATCCGAGTGCATCTATTTTGCACCACCACTGGTCATCCTAAACCCCACTAGGCGGATGTGAGAGGTGGTTTCACCAGGATACCAAGATCTTGCTCTCTAGAGCGATTTCAACTGCAAGAGGGGATCTGGTCCTCTGCACTCCTCTCTCTCATGGAGTGAACCTTGTTCTTCAGTTCCACACTGATGCCATCAACAAGTTTCTTCACGTTCGATTCACACCTAAAAAACATTTCCATTTCGACTGATTCGTGTGGCTCAATGCTCCATCAGTTGTATCCAGCAAGATCATGATATAGCAAGTATTTCTTGTTATTATGTAGGTTTGCTTGTCCACTGATTAGTGATTACTGAAAATAAGAAACGGCCTCGCAAAAAATAAAGATAAGAAATGGTTTTGGACTGTTGTTCGCTTCTTCTCTGGACAAGCAAGATCATAAAGCTCGTTAATATATCGTCTGTAGCATCTCGTAAAAAGAAGCATCTACATTGCATAGCTTAAGTGAATTCGAGACTGCCAAAAACACGGGTGTTCTGAAAAAGATTATCTAGTGATTTGGTTCTTAATTAACCTGATAAGTATAGTTGAGCTTGGGTTTTACATATGTCCGAGTTCACAAAGCTCAATGTTGATGAGTAATGGCCAAGTGATTCCGAAACAAGGTATCTTGACTAGTTGACTTCTCGAAGTTCTTAGCCCAGTGTGCAGATGTCGAGTATTTCTCTTGTTCTAGTTTTTATCTTTCTGATCATAATGTCCAGCAAATTTCAAAAGGTCAATAGCTCATCTTCAGTAAAAGATCAACATGAGTTGCACCACACCTACTCTTCTGCATTGAGTTATGACCCGTTTTATTTCTTCCTATCCTATGCATGGGTATATAAGTGGCTCAGAGTGGAGGAGAAGTAGGAAATAAAAAGACAATAATTTTTTCTCTCAAGGATGCTAGATGTGGATGATATTGTTCAAGCCTTCAGTTTATTCTCTTCCTATAATCGTGATGCTCTGAAAGCAAATGGAACATGTTGTGTCATCATGATAGTATGGGTTTAGGAGGCACTGGAGAAGGTATTTTGGACCAGAAACACCGTGTAGAGTCGCCTATTTTATGATGTCATTTACCTTAAATGCCACAATGGGCAGATGTTGTCTGTTATGGAAGTTGTGGGAGGATGCTTTGTTAGAAATAATCTTGACTTAGAGTTCAAGACGTAGTAGAGTCCGTCTCCGTGTGTAACTCAAGTTGAAATTGTGTCCAACTTGAAGTCCGAATACATATACGAATAGGAGATTATTAGTGTTGAATATCTAGTCAATTTTCGGCATATTTTAATCCAGAAATTCAGCATATAAAACATGATATACAAAAGCATGAGTGATTCAACAATGATGTATTCATATTCGCTAATGAACAAGCTAACAGCAGCACATATTAACATATTCATAGCGCACAGAAACAAATACATCAGAGAAGTTTTAAGGTTGTACCCTCGGGCGGGGCCAGTGTCGGAGACACTGGATGCGCCGTTACCATCAGTCGACATGATGACATATTCGATGTAGTCGATCGAGGCGTGATGCAGGAAGATGTTCGCAGTGCAATCTCGCGAACAGTTTACCACCAGGAAGTAGACGACGTACGCCACATATTGAGTAGTCGCGCCGAAGCGCTCCCCAAAAACTTGATCGCCTGCCTACCCGTGCAGGTACACAAGAAGACGGAGTTCCGGAGGCCTGCTCGCCCAGAACCTTGTGCGCGCAAGGCTCTGGACCGGAGATTGCAGAGAGTAGAGCAGCAGCAGAGATTTTTGTCTCGCTCTAGAGAAGGAGGGAAAGGGACGGTTATATAGCTGCGCCAGAGGGCTGGAGAAACGAACCTGGACACCATAATGGATCTGTTACCAGTAACGGACGCCATCACCACGGTGCAATTAACACGTTCGTTTCAGCCGCCATAAACACGGTGCAATTAACACGTCCGTTACAGCAGCCATAAACATAGTGCAATTAACACGTCTGTTACAGCCGCCATAAACACGGTGCAATTAACACGTCCGTTACAGCAGCCATAAACATAGTGCAATTAACACGTCTGTTACAGCCGCCATAAACACGGTGCAATTAACACGTCCGTTACAGCCGCCACGCCACGACTCGGCTCGGCACGGCGGCGCGCTCGTGTGGCATCCCAACTGCCCTCCTCAACTTGTCTATAGGAGCACACAATTGCAACCAGTCATTAATTGTGGGCCTAGGAATTTCATTTGATTAATTGCTAAATTAAAATGGGCCAGACCCAATTAATCCAACAATCCCCACCAAAATTTCAAGGCACACGAGAAATGATCTCAGTTTTGCTGTTGTTTGATATACCAGTGTTTCGATGGAGACTGTTAAGTTGAACATCCACCTAGGAAAGGGGTTACACTCATCCACAACTGGACAATGGATTATGCCTTGAATTGACAGTTTTGTGCGAACAAGCTTTACCCAGTTCTTTACTAGTACTAGGATGTCTAAAGCATCCCCTCTGGTTGGAGCGTATAAGTCATACTCCATGCCTATTCATGAGTATCTAGAGATCACCCAAATCTCATAGACTGTGACCAGCAGTCGAACTCATATAGGTGTGTTCCTTCTAAGATGTCCTGTAGGCCGACATCTCTGCTTTAAATAAGCCACTTGGATCACATTGAGGTAAAAACCAACCTGCCATACAGAATAGGAGAGAAGCGCATCACTGAAGAAATGAGCCCTGTAAAGGTCTCTCCTCCCAGTCAACCAACAGCTTGTTTCACCATCCTACTTCACGGGATCTACGATCACGTAGAACAGGTTACCACTGTGGTATGACTCATGTGGGTCTCAGGCCCATCTCACTCGATGCACTATCTATCATATTACGTGATAAACCCTTTGTAAATTGGTTGGCCAGATTATTAGCTGTCTGAACATAGTCCAGTGCTATCACTCCAGAGTTTTTCAGCTTTCTGACAGACTTCAACCGCCTCTTGACATGCCTAGATGACTTCATGTTGTCCTTAGAACTGTTCACCTTGATAATTACAGTCTGATTATCACAGTTCATCAGGATAGCTGGTATCGGTTTTTCAACCACCGGCAAATCCATAAGGAGTTCGCGAAGCCACTCAGCCTCAACAGTTGCGGTATCTAACGCTGTGAGTTCTGTTTCCATGGTTGACCTCGTTAAGATGGTCTGCTTGCAAGACTTCCAAGAAACAGCACCACCTTCAAGTGTGAACACATATCCACTTGTGGCTTTTATCTCATCAGCATTAGAGATCCAGTTTGAATCACTGTAGCCCTCCAGTACTTTTGGGTACCCAGCATAATGAATGCCATAGCTCACAGTTGCCTTTAAATAGCTCATCACTCTCTCAAGAACACGCCAATGATCATCTCCCGGATTTGAAACAAATCGACTTAGCTTGCTCACAGCAAACGAGATGTCAGGTCTCGTAGCACTAGCTAAATACATCAATGAGCCAATGATCTGGGAGTATCTCAATTGATCCCTTATTATTCTTCGGTTTTTCCTCAATAACACACTAGGATCATAAGGAGTAGAAGCAGGCTTGCAGTCACTATAACCAAAGCGACTCAAGACCTTCTCCACATAGTGGGATTGCACAAGTGTAACCCCACCATCACCTCCTCTCAGTAGCTTAATGTTAAGAATCACATCAGCCACTCCCAAATCTTTCATCTCAAAACTCTTGGACAAAAAGTCCTTGACCTCCTCAATCACATTGAGGTTGGTCCCAAAAATCAGTATGTCATCAACATACAAGCACAAGATCACTCTTTCTCCCCCACCATAGCGATAGTACACACATCTGTCGGCTTCATTCACAACAAAGCCAGCAGATGTCAAAGTTCTGTCGAACTTCTCATGCCATTGCTTAGGTGCTTGCTTTAGGCCATACAAAGACTTTAACAACTTGCACACCTTTCCTTCTTAACCTTCTACCACAAACCCGTCTGGCTGATCCATATAAATCTCCTCCTCCAACTCTCCATTTAGGAAAGCTGTATTAACGTCCATTTGATGAACGAGAAGACCATACGATGCAGCCAGTGCAAGTAGTACTCGAATTGTGGTCAAACGGGCAATAGGTGAATAAGTATCAAAGAAGTCATCGCCTTCTTTCTGAGTATAACCCTTGGCCACAAGCCTTGCCTTGTACTTTTCAATTGTACCATCAGGCCTAAGCTTTTTCTTGAAAACCCATTTACATCCTACAGGTTTACACCCATAAGGACGGTCAACGACCTCCCAAGTTCCATTAGACATAATAGAGTCCATCTCACTCCGTACTGCTTCCTTCCAATAGTCAGCGTCAGGAGAGAAATATGCCTCTTCAATGGTTCTTGGAGTGTCATCCATAAGGTATACAATGAAATCATCACCAAAAGATTTTGTAATCCTCTGCCAGACCTAATTAATCCAACAATTAGCCTATATATTGATGAGGCTTGAAGCCAACTTTGTATGAAAAGTAAGGAAAAAAGGGGGGCAAGTAAAAGAATAGAGAAATTCAGAAATTCTCCTGTGTTCTCTCCGTTTATTAGCGATGTGTGCTTTTATCTTGAATCAAAGTTTTAACAAGTGGTATTAGAGTCTAGACGAGAAGCGAGTCGCGGAAAAATCAACTCGACGATACCGTTTCGCACAGCGCTCTCGAAGCCTTCACGCCGAGCGTCATCTCTTCAAGCAGCACGAGGAGCAGAAGCTAGCGCCCTCGCCTGCTGTCCACAACAAATAAAAAGAGAAGAAATTCATGCAAGGAGCAGCCAGCGCTGAAGAAAGCTTTTACTTTCCATCAAATCTTGATTTCCGTGCCCTCATGTTGGCCTGGTCTCACGCAGCGGTAGTGCAAGCCATTGCTTCAAGTCAGGAGAGAGGCAAAGCAACAGTATGTAAAAAGGGTCGGTTGGCTATGTATGCCACTAGGGCTGTACAAAAAGCTCGAGGCTCGCGAACTGCTCGAGCTTGGCTCGCTTTAGACTCGATTCGAGCTTGGCTCGAGCTCCAAACGAGCCGAATTCGAGCTTCATCCTAAACTCGCGAGCTTTAACGAGCCGAACTCGAATAGCTCGCGAGCTTAGGATTTTTTTACCCCCTCCCCAATTCCCCCACCCCTCCCGCCTCTCCTCTCAAATTCACCCACCCCAGGGCCCAGGCGGGCGGTCTCCCGTCTCCCCCACCAGCCTCCGGCCCTCCGCCTGACCCCCGCCCCTCCTCGCCGCCCCCCGCCGCCACCGCCCCTCTCGCCCCCGTCGCCGGCCGACCCCCCACTCCCGTCCCCCTCGTCGCCCTCCTCCTCTCCCCCGCCGCCGCCCCTCCTCGCCCCCCGCCGCCTCTCCCGCCCCCCCCCCCCCCGCCCCCCCCGCCGCCGACCCCCTCTCCCACCCCCCGCCGCCGACCCCCTCTCCCGCCCCCCTGTCCCCTTCCTCTCCTCCGCCGCCGCCCCTCCTCCCCCCGCTGGCACCCCTCTCCCACCCCCCCCCGTCTCCTTCCTCTCCGCCGCCGACCCCCTCTCCCGCCCCCGTCCCCTTCCTTCTCCACCGCCGCCGCCCCTCCTTCCCCCGCCGGCGCCCCTCCTCGCGCCCCCCCGCCGCTGCCCCCCGTCCCCTTCCTCTCTCCCGTCGCCGCCCCCCGGTCCCCCTCCTCGCCCGCCGCCGCCTCTCCTCGCCCCACCGCCGCCCCTCGTCCCCCCGGCGGCCCGGCGCCCCTCCTCTCCCCCGCCGCCGCCCCTCCTCGACCCGGCCCGCCGCTGCCCCTCCTCGTTCCCCCCGGCGCCCCTCCTCTCCCCCGCCGCCGCCGCCCCTCCTCGACTCGGATCCGGCCAGATGCCCAGATGGCCACCCGTCCGGCCGTCCCTGCAGCTCGGCGCCTCGGCCACGGCTCCTCAGGTACTACCTCCGACCCTCCCTACTCCCCCACAGAATCTACACGAGCCTAGCTCGAGCGAGCTCGAGTTTTGTTCGAGCCGAGCTCGAGCCCAACTTCAAGTTCGATGTCGATCTCAGGCTCGCTCGAGCTCGGCTCGAATTTCTACCGAGCTCGAGCTTGCCAGGTCAAGCTCGCTCGAGCTCGGCTCGTTTACAGCCCTATAGCCACGTCCATCCTTGGCTGATGGGTGCTGTATGGCTATCAAGACATGGCCACACATCCCATGGAGAAAGGAAGGTGCCAGTGTGACATCCCAAATTTTCATTTATTTTAATTTTTTTTTCTGGAATTTTAAATCCTTCTTTTGTTTTTGCCTTGTTTAAAAAGATATTAATAATGGGGAGAAATTGTGATCAAAATGAGTTTAAGTAATTTTATTTGGGTTCCTTGTATTTTCTAGACTTATAGGATTTTTCTGGGATTTATTTGGAGTTTTCTGCTATTTTGTAGGCTTAAATATCCTTATTCGGGTTTTCAGAAAAATCAAAACGAAAATAACAAAATCCCCTCCCCTCCGGCCGCCACGTGGACGGCCAGATGCCGGCCATGTTGCCCATCCGCTCCCGCCTTCCCCTCTTCGCCACCCGCCACGTGTTCGGCCCAGATGGCCCGTGTCCCGCGCGCTTCGGCCCATCCACCGTCCACCCCGCGCTCCTCCACAGCCGCCCGATCCACCCCTCTCCCCCGTGTGGCGCCATCCAGGCCACCCGCGCCCCCCTCTCTCGCTGCGCCCCGGCCCCACCTGTCAGGGCCGTCTTCCCCGGCGGCCTCCTCCTTCCTTCCGCGCCGCCGCCCGCAACCGGCCGCCTGCCCTACCTGGCCTCTTCCCTCTTCTTCCACGCGCGTCGCACGTCCCCTCCTCGTGCGCCCGTTCCCCGCACCCACCTCCCTCCTTCTCCGCGCCACTCCCCACACCAAACCCCGTAACCGCCGCCGCCGCTCCCCCACCCCGGTGACAAATCCGCGTCGCCCCGCTCCACCTCCACCCCTATTTAACCCCCCTCAGCTCCGCCTCACCCCACACCGCTCCGCCCTCCTCTCCCCCTCCCGCATTTTGCAGCGCCGCCTCACCGTGCTCCTCCCTCCCCGAGCACCGGTGAGCTCGACGGCGAACAATTGCCGTCGGCTCGAGCCCCCTCTCGCCCGGCCAACGCTGCCCCCGGCTTTACCGCGTTGTCCCCGACGTCTGCCGCCCCTCGGCCATGACCCAAACCCGCCGGAGCTCCCTCACCGTCGCCACCCGAGCGCCGCCGCCGCTTTGCACTCGTCGCCGGTCACTTCCAGCCGTCCCCGGTAATCACCGCCCCCACCACCGCACTCCCCCGCGCCTCCTCTCCCTCCTGCGCCACTCGCCGCCGGCTGCCGCCCGCCGGAACGCCGGCGAGGCGCCGCTCCCGAGCTGCCTCCGGCCGGCTTGCCCGCGTCAGCCGTATGCCCGCATGGCAGCTGACGTGGCACCCGGTGGCAGCCACCTCGGCGCCGTCCCTCCCCATCAGCGCCACGCAAGCACAGGTCAACCCCCGTGCCACCTCACCACTTACCCTCCTTCGTGGGCTCGGTCTATGGACCAGGGTCCCACCTGTCAGTCCCTCTGAGGCAAGGCTGACGCCTTAAACCTGATTTTCTTTTAGGAAAATAATTCCTTTAATCTCTGCTGATGTCATAAATCCCTTTTTCAGTAGAAAAATAATTTCAGAAATCAGTCTTTTTTCTTTTCCCTGAATTTAAATTTTCTGGAGCCCGTTCTCCTTCGTCCTAACTCCGATTTAGCCCATTCAAATTTCTAAATTAATCAAAAATTCACCTCTATCCATTTCTAGCCTCAATTCAAATATTTGAAGTCAATTTGAATTTAATTTGAGTTTGATGGGTTATTTTCACGTGTAGACTACAACGATTCTGAAGATTTCCCCGACGACGGATCACACCAATTTGAAGAGTAAGGCAAGTCACACTCCTTGACCATGTTGTACCCAGTTTGCAAATAAAATTATTTTGATTTAAATTACATTGCATGCTTAATTTTATTCCATGTACTTTAAATTCATTTTTAATTCTAGTTAATGCCTACTTTAGATTTATCCTGTAGATGTTGAATTCCTTGGTACCTTGTAACCCTAGAACAAAACTCTAGATAGTTCAATAGAATGGCTAGAAAAAATTTATAGCAAATGCTTAGCCCTGCACAGATGTAACTTAGGCTTGGGACACCTTTTTTCACATAAAATGACAAGCTTTTGGAAAGTATTCTTGACTTCAGAGAGTCAAGAAGAATTACAAGACTATTTCAAAATAAAATATAAAATTTGGTTTAGACTTAGGTTAATGGTTAGAAGGTGGGTGCATGCATGCTTTGTTGGTTGCAGCCGCAGAAGTTGACTGTCGTGCACAGGGGTACGAGGTTGAGCCTAAGTCAATTAAGGACCGGTCTTTGAGCTACTGTTGCTAAGCCCTAACGTACTACCACATGGCTGGTATGGGACAACCCTAGCTGAATAATTTGCGAAGTCCCAACTTGAGTCAAGTCGTAGGTTGAAGGTGGGCGTGGTTGGTGCCATGTGAAGTCCCACTTGGGTGAGCGTGGTTGTAGCCATGAAAAGTCTCACCTAGGCTCAAGAAGGGGTCCCAGTCTGGTGGATTCCTTACTAGGGTGAAACTTTAGAGTTGGCTTGGCCAGGTTGACGACTTCGCATTGTAAAGGCCTTGTTATGATTACTCAGTCGCACGCCTAAGGAAGCGTGTATTGGCCGACATTATGAGGACATCATATCTTATGGGTAAAGTAGTACAATCTCTGCAGAGTGTATAATCTATCCTGGATAGCCGTGCCCACGGACACGGGCATGCTAAGCAAGAGTTTTTCATGGATTAGATTTGGTTTTACAAAATATTTTTTGAAAACCTTATGGATGGATGGAATCCATGAATGTATGGAAAGCGTGTGGACGGATAGAATCCACACGGGATGTTTTTGGGAAAGATGGTCCCGGAGGAATTCCCGTGGTTAGGTTGGTGCATGGTCGGAGCCTGCACTAACGGTATGAATTTCAATTAACATATTGCCTTTATTTATCGTATTAAATTCAGCTTTTTAATCTACATGTTGTATTTCTTCAAATGTTGTTTTATGCTCAAATAACCCTATATGCCTTCCTTTGTGGCCCTTACCATTATGTTGCATTCTCCGTGTGACTTGCGGAGTACAAGTTTGTACTCACCTTGCTATACCATAACAGAGGAGGATGTCTACGACTTCGGTGAGGACCAGGACGAGTAGGACGTGTCTTGCAGTCGTCTGCCTGTGAGCAAGCAGTTGGGCTTCGCCAGTTATCATTTTATTTCTGCTGTTATTTTCCCTTTTATTTGATTTATCAATGTAAAACTTGGCCATAAGGCCGTACTCATTTGCTTAATATATTTGGTCATTTGCGTTCGATATGTATCTTTGTTTGGCTGTGTGCACTAGCTGTTCCTGGACTAGTGCGATTTACACAGAGGGTTTTGGAGTCATTACTCCGGGATCTGATAGCCAGGCTGCACGTCACGTCGGTCAAGGTCCGATCTCGATACGTAGCATGTCTCACACGATGTTTTTTTGGTCTGCCGATCAGATACGCGGCAACAAGTCTCCAAGACGTCACATCAAAGCATGGCCAAGGAAGAAGCCTCGATCGATTTTCACCGAATCCGAGCAGGAGTCTCGTTTTGTCTCTAACACGGAGTCACAAATAGCTGGTTGTCTCTGATAAAATTGGCCCAGACAAAGCGAAGCGGCAATCATAGCAACAGAGAGCAGATCCAAATCAGCAAGAGCAAGTCCAAGCAAGGAAAAAGAAAAAACAGTGCAGTTTTTTTTCTTCCGTTTCCTCGGTCCAAGAGCCGCTTTAAAGTAACCCGATTTCTTGATCCGTATACAAGATCATGACACGTTCTTCGGAAAGTTGTGTCACCGGTGACGAGGCATCATCTAGTATAATGGCGAAGGAGAGTTCCGCTGTCTCGCTGCATTATGCGGTGCTCACGACGAGTAATTATGCAGCATAGGCAATCAAGGTGAAGGTGTACATGAAGACTCAAGGAGTGTGAACGTGATCAAGAACGGCAATGTCGATGTGCGCAAGAATCAGATGGTATTGGCGGCCATCTATCAGGGCATCCTAGAGGAGACACTCTTCATACTGGCCGAAAAGGAGACGGCCAAAGCTGTGTGGGAGGCGTTAAAGACGATGCACCTTGGCACCGATTGTGTGAAGGAAGCAAAGGTATAAACTCTCAAGACCAAGTTCGAGGTGTTGCGTATGAAGGAAAACAGAGTCGATCAATGACTTTGCTGTCCGGTTGACGTCATCGTCAACAAGATTCGGGCCCTTGGCGAGAAGGTGGAAGAGTTGTACGTAGTGAAGAAATTGCTTCATGCTATTCCCTCACAGTTTCTCCCAATTACTTCTTTCATAGAGCAATTTGGAGACCTAAAGACAATGACTATGGAGGAGGTCATCGGTCGTCTTAAGGCGTATGAGGAACACATCCACGACAATAGCAACAAAGGTAACAGACAGCTCTTATTGACTCATGATGAGTGGGAGATCCGATCATCGAAGTGTGAAGGCAAGAACACTTCCAGGAGTGATGGCCAAGGCCGTTAGAATTGAAAGTTTGATAAGGCAAAAGTGAGGTGTTATAATTGTAACGATTATAGACACTTTGCTTTAGAATGCCCCAAGCTGAAGATGAAGAAAGCGTTTGTTGCTGAAGCGCTCAGCGATGATGAATCAATAATGGTCTGATGATGAGTTGAGTCAGGGACGTCGAGAAGATGTGTCGCCGTCTAAACTCAAGTAAGGTGAAAAGAAATTGAAACGTTGAGGAGATGTGTCACCGTTCTGTGTCAAGTATGAGTTTAGTAAGTCGTAGTTAAGACCGATTGCCTCGATGTTTTAGAATCTTTGCATTTGGATGAACCCGTACCAGATGAGTTGAGTTCCTACATGTAGAACGCTTCATGTGGAGGCGTGGCTGGTAGTTCATAATGCATTGAGACTAAAACTAAAGTATGTCAAGTCAAGATTAAGGGGGGAGATTGTTAGAAATAATCTTGACTTAGAGTTTAAGACGTAGTAGAGTCCGTCTCCGTGTGTAACTCAAGTTGAAGTTGTGTCCAACTTGAAGTCCGAATACATATACGAGTAGGAGATTATTAGCCTATATATTGATGAGACTTGTAGCCAATTTTGTACGAAAAGTAAGGAAAAAAGGGGAGTAAGTAAGAGAATAGAAAAATTCAGAAATTCTCCTTTGTTCTCTCCATTTATTTGCGATGTGTGCGTTTTCTCCTGGATCAAAGTTTTAACATGTTGTATGTCATGTTCTTTTAGGTTACGACTTATGGTTTTTGACTGTGGCTTATGGTTTTTAGTCGATTTTGGTCAATATAAATGAAGTCGTTGTAGTATGTATTATAATTAATTTATAGACCCTATATTAAAAAAACACTCAATTTAAAAGTTAGTTCTGTAAAAAATATATTTTATTATAGAAAAATAGCTTTTAGAAATAGAAAAGAAGAGGTCGGTAATCTTGCCCGTCCTCCTCTTGAGCAATTTCTGCTCCCTGCACTCTCCTCTTCCATGGTGTGAATTTTGTTCTTCACTTCATGCTGGTGCCATGGCTCTCCACTTTCGGGTGCCTTTGGTTGAGCTTTTGGGAGTTGCTTTTGCTTCTAAAAAGTCAAAAGCCAACCAAAGGGGTGGAAACCAGAAGCTGTTTTTTCAGAAGCAGCTACTTTTGGGTAGTACAGTTTTGAAAGCACCTTGGACCCTGCTTTTGGCTTTTGGCTTTCTGCTTTTTGAAATGGTGAAAATAGAGAGCTGTTTCACAGTTGTTTCAAGGAAAATAGATATAGGAGGTAAGTTTTATACTTGTTTGAACCAAACAGCTTATAGTTTTTCCACAGCCCACAACCTACAGCAACTTTTCCACAGCCCACAGCTCACAGCAGCTTTTTCAGAAGCCATAGCTCAACCAAACATACCCTTCGTTTCATACGCAACAAACTCTTCCATTTCAACTGATGCATGCGACTAAATGCTACATGAGTGCAATTGCATCGCAGTGTTTTCTGTTTTGTATTAATAAAGATCATTAAACAACAAAGCATTTTTTCAGTATTATGTTCTTCTTATATGGGTTTGGTAACTTTGGTAGTCCATGTGGCAATTAAATTAGTAGTTGCAAGTTGCTGAAAATAACAGATGTTTTGGACTCTTGCTTGTTTGTTCTCTGGACAACGGAGGGCTGGATGGAAAATTTTGAGTTGGAATCTCTAATAGCCGTATGTGTTTATGTGGTTTAATTGCTGATTTGGTTGGGGTTGCAATGTGATCATAGAAATTTGGAGACTTTCGAATTATCAATAAATCACAGTACGCGTGAAACTCATCACGGGCTACCCGATTACTGATTGATGGTCTCTTGTTGACCGATTATTTACTCACTTTTTTTTTTTGGCGCAGCACATTTCAAAGCGTTTAAATAAGGTGTGTTCTACTAAGTTGAAGTTATAAACTAATGTTTTGAGAAGGTTATCTAATGTTATAGTGGATAATTAACCGGATAAGCTCTAGCAAAGTAGCCATCCGTTCTTTTTTACGGTGTTTGATATGTAACTTTGACCATTATTTTTTATAACTTTACACTAAGATATACTAATAAATTTATAATATTATGAAAGTATTTTTAACAACAAATCTAATGATAAAATTTTTATATAATTAATCTAGATAGTTTTAAATCTATTGACGGTCAAATTTTAGAAAGCTCGACGGAATGTATTCTAAAAGTCAAGAAAAAGAACCGTGGGAGAAACATTGAGTTTGGCTTTAGCACAGCGTGTACTTGTCCAATGTATATCTTTCACCTTTTTATCTTTTGATCATAGTACGCAAGCAACCACAATAACTCAACTTCAGTAAAGTAGCTTCACCTTTTTTTTTATCTATCCAGCCTTTTGATCATAGTTTAGCCTTTTCATCTTTCCAGCCTTAATTCCGCAGGCGTAGTGCGTAAGAGCAAGTATAATAAGAGACTGTTAGTAAGCTGTATGCTGAGATGAAGGAGAGAGAGGAGGAGAGAGAAGAAAGGTGGGTTGTAAGAGCAAGGCTAATGGTTTAGCCTACTGCTGGCTGTATGCCATGGCCATGTCATTTACAGCCTTTAGTATAGCCATCTTATATAATGAGTTGGCTATTAGGCCGGCTAAGAGAGTGACTGTATTAGGCTGGTGTGGTTTAAATCTTTGTGGCCATTTAGCAAACAACATGATATGAAAAAAACACATATGCTCATCCAGTAACCATATCAAACATGATATGAAAACAACACAAATGCTCATCCAGTAACCACAGGGATATACCAGACATCAACTTTAAGAAACCTAGTTCATTTTCATTACTAGATAGCAGTTATGTGAAAGCAACATTGCACACATAACCTGATGGCATATATCACCATGACACCGATAATAAGCATTACAGAAGTCTTATGAACTTAAATTAACCAACAATACTATCAAATAAGTTTTCAAGCACGTAAGTCTGTAATTTTGATCTAAACGACGACAATAAAGGCACATGACATAGTTGAATCTTCGGCAGAAAGGAGCAACCATGCCAACCCGTTTTGCATCAGCAGTTCACTAGCAACACTGCAAGTCAAAAAGTGGTAAAATCAGTACAGAATATGGGTTCTGAAATGTAAACAAAAGAAAAATAATGTGTTGGCTTCAGTACTAGTACACAGGTTCAACAAAAGTAAGTAATTTACCATGATTATGAACAGAAATAACATGTTGATTGAAAAAAGGAACAGAAACATGCAGTAGTATTGTACCATGATTAATTCTGATGGCTATTTCGAAACCTATCCCAAATGTGCTCAACCAAATCATTTTTAAGTTGGGTATGTTGTGGACGAGCACGGATAGCGGCTTTCCTACGCAGCACATCAGTGAAACAGAGATTACCACCAACGTTCACTTCAGGAGGTAGAGCAAATGATGCCCCTGGATTTTGATTCAAGTCAATGTGAATGGTAGCCTCCTCCCTCTCATCTTCGACTATCATATTGTGCAGAATCACACAAGCTAGCATGATCCTACCGACACTATTTCGCTTCCATAAACGTGCAGGCCGACGAACAATGGTAAAACGGGACTGCAATACCCCAAAAGCAAGCGCTTCTCAGTCCTACCGTCATTTGTGTCATCACAAACATTGATTGGCTGTGATGAACTCCCATTGCTCACATCTTGGTCAGGGCTTGTGTTTTTCTTCAAAAAATTAACGAAACCACCTGGTGGGTGTGAATCCACTCCCCTGTTCAACACATATACACACAAAATTAATCACAATATGCTATTGATTTCCTGCATGTTCAATATTGTTCTCTACTTTGACCTTTTTTATAGGGTAACACATATATTGTATTTCTCATTGCATATGTACATTACAATTCCCTGTCATATATTTGTAAGAGCCTTGGACTCCTTTGCAAACATACAAATGAAAATATATATTTATTTGGTAGGATGAACAATGTCATCACTATATGACCTGACATTAACTACAGAAGAATAAATTAGTGTAAAGTAGCAAACCAATTCCACACCATAGCCTGCAGCAGGAGCAACACTGGCTAATAAAGCCATGAAGGCTAATTTCAGTAGGCATTAACCTTAAAAAAATCAGTGGGCATTGCTGCTTTCAGATTTTACAGTGGTTATAGAATTATCAGCAGCCAGAAGAAACAAAACTACGTCAGTACAGCTCATTGGTGGATCAACACTGATTATACACATCACTTTATCCATGAGTTAGAGAAACTCTCAACATAAATAAAGAATAAGCAGGCCAACCCAATGCAGTGAAGGAAGATGCAGCATGAATAGTTGGTAACTTGATTTTAATCATTTCATGTGATTGTGTTCAACAGTTATGAGATCTAGAAAACATACAAGCTACGAGAAAACTCGAATCTTTTTTTCCTTTGATTACTGGATAGGTAAATAGATAAGAGTCTGTGAAAGCATCGAATCGAATCCAGAAATTCAACTATGAGTACTAGCTAATTCACTTGTCTTTCCAGCAATTCTACTAACCACACTTAGGCAATGATTTGTTACACAACACACAGTATTAGTACCTAACAAAAAAATAGAGAAGGTGCGGCAGGTTACATACCATGCTTGTACATTTGGGTCCTCGGCAACTGGGGCACCAATGCCGGCAGGTGCCCACCAAGGGCCTTGAGCCGACGACGATCCCGCCATGCCTGGTTGTTGCAGTCCGGTGAGCCAGTTGAGTGCGGACGACGGCGTTGTGGGCTGCGGTAGAGGACATGGCGGACACCAAGCCCCGGGTCCAAACATGGAAGGGATGGCGGGGAGCGTAGATGGCTGAGCCCCAAGGGGAGGAACGGCCTGAGGCGCCGGCGCCGAGGTCCTCTTGGACTGCCGGCCAGTCATCTCGCAGAGGCACCCGGCGGCGGCGTGCGACCTAGGGTTTGGGGGATGGTGGTGGGGGGACGATTTGGTAGGGATTTGGGGCTCTATGCTTCGATGTGGCGCTCGTGGAACCGATTTGGCTCTGGTAGGAGGGGATTCGCACGGAAGTAGGGGGGATTCGCGTGGGAAGTAGAGGCGGAGCACTGGATCGGGGAGGAGGATGAAGCGCCGGTTGAGTAGTTGGCAGCGGGCTGGATGCGGGCGATATTTTCTCGTGGGGAGCGCTTCAGCCGGGCGATACATCTTGCGCCCGCTCTATTCTCTCTCTGCCTCCTTTGATCCTCCACGTAGGATGCATCTGACGTGGATTTCCTTGGCGCCGGCTGACTAGGACCCATTATACTTGCTCTAAGTTTACAGCCAGCTGAAGCACAAGAACCAAGAAACTTTGTGAAAGAAAGGGATGGATCATACAACCTTCAGCTGGTTGTAAACTACTATATAAATGGGCTGATAAGTGAGCTGTAAGTGTTCATACAACCAGCTGAAGGCTGTATTATTAGCCTTGCTTCTCAAAGTGAAGGGAAAGTTAAAAAAAAAAACCATAAAAGCGAATTCATTGAGAGGGTGCTGCGGACAACAGTTGATTCACGTGTTGCGCATGAGTTTATCGCAGTAATACTGGGCTCGGGAGGCATCGGTAGAAGATCTAACAGCGCAGCTGATTGGCGAATTAGCTTTGGGAAGATGGCGAGACCTTGTGCCATCCTCCATGCCACGGATTTCATCGCTTCCAGAGGAGCCCTTGTCCTCAGTTGTACATGAAACTCTAGCATTGCGTGCCCGTTTAGTATTGTCTTCAACTACATGCTTATGAAAACACACCTCAACCAGTTGTTCATGAAACTCTAGCATTGCGTGATCGTTTAGTATTGTCTTCAACTACAGGCTTATGGAAACACACCTCAACCAGTTGTACATGAAACTCTAGCATTGCGTGATCGTTTAGTATTGTCTTCAACTACAGGCTTATGGAAACACACCTCATCCGGTGGCGAAGCCAGAATAAAAATAGAGAGTAGATTTAAAGGACTAAACTAAATTAACATAAACATAGTTTTTATACTTTAGTTAAGTTATACCATTATCGATTGGGAGAATATTATTTAAATTGCTTAGGAAAATATTATTTAAATTGCTTATGAAATAGTTATGTAAAATTTGTTTTCCATTATCACAAATCTATGAACCAAAACAGTTATATAAGTATTAAGTATCAAGTATACAACTAAATTATTAAGATTATATGGCTGCTATATGATAAAGAATAAAGGAAAATAAGAAATCAAATTCAAGAATATATAGACTAGTATATGGTATGTTAGTGCATGGTCTGCACTAGACCATCAGACGGTCAGGCACTAACCGCACACGCACATGGCTGCACCACAAAACCAGTTTAGTGAAGCACCCTAGCAGTAGGCACGCAACCCCCCTACTCGGCCTCAGCTCTCATCATTTCTCCAATATTGCTGATATATAGATGTTTGCGATCAATTTGTAGTGACCGGGATTATTTGTCCTCATTGTCAGCAGCTTCTTTGTAGCTTAATCCCCAATTTCTGTATGGTGGTGTCTAAGGAGCACTCGAGTATTTTTAGGGTTGGGAGCACTCAGATTTTTTGGATATTGGATCTTCATCCAACGTCCCAGATTCAGAGCACTCATATTTTTTTGGAGGGAGTGGTATGGGGGATCCGTTGGATGGAGATCCAACGGCCCAGATTTGTTTTATTGGAGGGGTATTGGAGGGGTATGCAGGATCCGTTGGATGGAAATCCAACACTCTAAAATATGAGTGCTCCTAATCCACAAAACACTTAAATGCTTCTTAGCACTTCCCTTTCTGTATTACCATGGATAAGGCAATCCTCAAGAATAGTTGCTAACATTGCAGCAGTTGGCTGGAATGGCATCTTGCCAATTATCTCCTCAGCCATCTTCATCAAATTAACCTTCACGGCTGTACAAATCAACCATGCAAGAAAAATGCTCCACTCTTGGTGCAATACCAAATACAGAAACCATCTTGGCAAACAGTAGCTGCCCTTGAGTTACCAGCCCAGAGCGGCTACACGTTGAAAGAACAGCAACAATGGTCACATGGTCCGGCTCTTATACTGTTGGCAATCATCTCATCAAAGAGATTCAGCGATACATGCCCCTCTCTTTGCATTCCATAGCCCAAAATCAATGAAGTGTAGGCGTGCCTGTCTCGACATTGCATCTGCTCAAATACTCTCTGGGCAGCTGTTGTCTGTCTAGATTTTGAGCACATGCCAATTAGTGAATTTTGCAATAACTTAAAGCCATCCAGTCTATGCTTAAGGATGTAGCGGTGAAACTCCTTTCCATGACAGAGGTGTCCAAACTCCAAACCATGCTACCAGGGAAAGCATAGTTAACACAGTAACAGACACCAGAACCAGTCATCTTTCTGAAAAGCGAAGAAGCTTCCCAACCTGCTCTTTTATTAGGGAAAGTACTACTGAAATTATAAGTAATAATAGTTTAAATTTAGAGTGAAAAGTGAAGTGGTGACATTTTGGGTACTTATCTAGCCGTGGTGTTACAACTAATGCTTATATTGTTCGTCTAGAATCTTCAACGTAAAATTTGAGTACTCATGTACTTTAGCTAAGTTATTGATATAAGTTGAGGGTTTTTACTAAAAAAAACTTGCACAATGCCTTCCAATTTCCATTCCATCGTCATCCTCACGATTTGGAAAGAAAGGAAAGGTAAGAGTTTGAAGGGAACAGCATGGAACTGATGGACACTGTAAACCAGGAGTTGGCGGATATTCAGCTACGGCATCAAGTGGGCGCGTCGAGGTTGGAGTCGACGCTGCGAGAAGTTCCCTAGACTTTTAGTTCAGTTAGCATCAGGCGGCTCGGCCTCGTGGTTTTTGTTGCACCATTCAGTCCATTGTAATCTTTGTTCTCGTGTCGTTTTGTTTTTCGTTTTCCTTCTTTCTGGGGCCAGACCCTTCCTGTATGTAAACCGTTTCATTCTATCTTAATGCAAAGGCACTCTTTTGCGTGTCCCTAAAATAAGTTCTTCGCACAATGTGTAGTTGTCCAATAAGTTTCTCGTACTTTTTTTCTTTCAACCATAATGTCCAATTCCAACCAACCACAATAACTCATCTTCAGTAAAAGTCGACAGAAATTACGAAATGCCTAGTCTTCTTCTGTTTTACATGATTTAGCTTTTATTTCTTCCACTACTATAAAAGAGACCATACTAGATGGCTACATCACAGACAGTTTATAGAAAACTGTCTGTACTGTAATTATCACATACAGTTTTACATTTAGGGATACCATCCACACATTCGTCCAGTGAACTAAGAGGGACATCACCCTAGACCCTTCCGTGCCGCGATCTCCACACGACCATGTCTATCAAATAAAACACTCTATGACTCCACCTCAAACTCCTCTTCAGAAGGCCAGTGCATCGGCTCCCGTAAAGGTGATGCTGAAAATGTACTGCAAGCGAGGTACCAAGGCCAAATCGAAGAAGATTAAGTCGCCTCCCGGTGAATGGAAGTTCATGCTCGAAGTGTCGTTGGTCCCTAAGTCATAATTACCCCAGTCTTGGACTGGTTTACGAAATTTTGCATACCTGGTACATGCAGAGGTCCAACATGAAGCCAAACTGACACAATGGATTCACTGTGAAATACACAGAGGCACATTTCCTCCACGACTTAGGTTACTTCGTCATGACCTTCGACGATTTATTCTTACTATTCAACCTTGACGAACTCGACGCCTCACTTCTACGATGTTGGACACAGTAAATGTATTGTACAATCAAGTTCTACATTCACGTAACATCGATAAATGTTATAACTCATTACTTATGTATAGATCCATGATCCAACAAATCCTGCGACGGCGAGAACTTATGAGTTTTCTCGACCCATACTTAGTCTCTGAGCAATCCATCAATGATAACAGATCATTCATCCAAGATTACATAACGAGCGAATTGCTTCTCACGGTGACAAAAACTACATCATGGTACCCTTCAAACCAGGAATAAGTGCTTTACTAGTTACTAAACAAGTTTCATTTGTACTTTATATGCAATATGAATTTAAGATTAATCACTATGGCGATATACATGACTAGGAATCACTAGATTCTAATTGTGATTGTACCAAAATGGAGCAAGATAATATACCTTAATTATCTACTTAGGAGCAACTATGGCTTCACCCGTGTGCATCAAACAATTGACAGGTAAACTCATTTCCTCCGTACATAACTTTATTGTAGTTTTTCCTTCGTTTGCAATGGCCGAGGCTAACTTTTTGGAATCACATAGGCCGTTCAGCACTTATGTTGCCTAGAGATGGAAACACAAAGAATCCAGCGCTACACTACAACATAGGACGCCATTTCTGGTACCCGCTACAACACAACAATCATATATCACACTTCGTTATAATGTCTCGAGAACTGACAATACCTATGTATGTAATTTTTATTTTTGCAGTACCACCAGCAGCTATAGGGCAACGTATGTGGCTTCTACGTTTGCCGCCATATGGAGGAAATCATGGACGCTAAGACGAATGATCTAGAGGTTTGTCAACCTACCAATAATTATTTTGTGATTATCAATGTATGTATGTATGTATGTATGTATGTATGTATGTATGTATGTATGTATGTATGTATGTATGTATGTATGTATGTATGTATGTATGTATGTATGTATGTATGTATGTATGTGCTAATGACTTAACACTACTCCAGCAACAAAGCGTGGAATTCAACAAAAGTACAATCGATCTTGACAAACTCACCGAAATTCGAGGAAAACTCTTCCTATTCTTGATAGCGGAGGTCATAAACAAGACTAGAGAGTTCTACCCTAGCGACGATTAGATGTTGAAACATTTGATACAATTGTAATCACTCAATTGTGCTTAATCAAATAATTCATTCAAATGTACATTATTTAGTTGAGATATGTGTAATGATTGCCGTATGCTATATATGTGATCTATTTGCTTGTTTTCAGATGGCATGGTTAGCATTTCCTGAGGTTAGTGAAAAACAAGAAATAATATAGGTATTTAAATAACTGTCATAGACGGTTTTTAGTATTAGCCGTCTGTGATATCTAAGATATCACAAACGGCTATATCCGAGAACCATCTATGATATATGACATATCACAGACAGTTTTTGGTATTAGCCGTCTGTAATACTTGATATATCACAGACGATTTTTGGTATTAGCCGTCTGTAATACTTCATATATCATAGACGGTTTTTTAGAAGAAAAAAATTGTCTGTGATACTTGATATATCACAGATGGTTATATTAAATAACTGTCTGTGATACTTGATATATCACAGATGGTTTTTTCGAAAAAAAACGTCTATGTTGTAATTATTACAGACGATTTGAGAGTCGTCTGTAATAACCACCTATTATCACAGATACATAAATTCAGACGGTTTCTAAACCGTCTGTGATAACGTTTTCGAATCGTCTATGATGAGTTTTTCTTAGCAGTGTTTGCATACTCCTCACCGTATATATAAGTTTCAAGTAAATGAGAAGCAGAAGAAAGAAAAACATACAAGCTGCTTTTCTCGAGAAAGCTAGATATGGATAATAGTGTTCAAGCCATTTTTTGTGTTTCTTTCTTTTTCTTATATAATTGCTTTGCTTTGAGGAAAAAAAACAAAGCAAGCTGTGTTACATGTTATCACGATAGTGGTATGAGTTTGGAAGGCATTGGGAAAAGACCTTACAGATGCATGAGACATCCTAATGCATCTATTGTGTGCCATCGCTCGGATCGCTTGCCACCTTGAGCAAATTGGTCCGTCGTGGAAGTTCTTAGAGGATGCAAGAGCTTCCTTCCCTTTTGCTTCTACGCAGGCGCTATGGAAGGAACTCCATTTTTATTCACTATAGCTCTTGATGTTCCATTTCAATTGATGTGTGTGTGAATGCTCCATAAGTAAGATCAAGAAAACAGGAAGTATAGTTACGAGTTACTGAAAATAAAATATTTTTGGACTCCGGTTTTGTGCTAGATGGAAACTTTTGAGTTGGAGTGAATCATCATGTGTTTTACTGTCCTTTTCACATTCTTTCGAGGTACAAATACAATGCATAGATTAAGTAAATGTAAAAGTGATATTGTGTGTTCTACGAAGTGGACGGTATGATCAACGTGTGTTCTGGAAAGGTTATCGAATGTTGTAGTGCCTACTTAATAGAATAAGCATTTTTTAGAGGGTGAGGGCAGATGGCTAGAGCAGCCATCTTTAGGCTCACACCCCAGAAGTCATGGTTTCAAATCCACGCAAATAACTCACCGAACGCATGATTGGTGGAAATCAAACTTGGGTCAGTAACCAGAGAACCAACGTACCATACTTTTGGGGTATGCAATGATCGGCAATTAATCAGCGATGTTTGGGTGAATGTATTAATAGAAATATTCTTTTCCCCACCAAAATAGTGGCAGATTATCGTCCCATCAGTCTCGTCCATAGCTTTGCCAAAATTTTCACCAAGGTGTTAGCAAACCGCTCAAAGAAGAAACTACCGCCCTTGTCCAAACTAACCAATCTGCCTTCATTTCTAGGAGAATAATTCACGACAACTTCCGTTTAGTACATCTTGCTGCCAAGAACCTTAAGGCCAAGAAGAAACCCTTCCTTATGCTAAAGCTTGATATCTCTAAAGCTTTCGACTTAGTCTCTTGGCCCTTTTTTCTACAAATCCTTAAACATACGGGCTTTGGTGCGTGTTGGCACGAATAGATTTTGATGTGGCTTGCTAGCACATCATCCCGAATCATGTTGAACGGACGACCTGGAGATCACATTCAATTAAGGCGCGGTCTAAGATAGGGAGACCCCCTCTCCCTAATGTTGTTCTTGCTGGTAATGGAGGTTCTTAACGTCTACTTCCGTAAGGCAAACTTGCTCACAGCCTTATCTCCATTGGGCATCCAAGGGTTTCAGGAACGCATATCCTTATGCGCTGATGATGTAGTTTGCTTTTTAGCTTCCTCGCGACAGGACCTACAAACAGTCAAGACTATCCTCGCTAACTTTGGACATGCGTCTGGTCTTTGCACCAATCTTCAAAAGAGTGTGGTTGCTCCTATTTGTTGCTCGTAGGAAGAGATCGATCTTGCCTTACAAGAGCTCCCATATCATGCCAACTATCTTCCTTTCTGGTGAACTATTTGGGTCTACCTCTTTCTCTAGCCAGGCTATCCAAAGCTCAAATTCAACCCTTGGTGGACCGTTTCATAAGAAAGTTCCCGTCTTAGAAAGGAAACATGTTATTTTTTGGCGGTCATCTCATCGTTGTCAAACAAGCCCTCTCTATGGCTCCCATATGCCACCTTCTTTCTCTCAATTTACCTTCTTAGGCAATCAAAGCAATTGATAAAAGATGCCGTGCAAACCTTACTCTCTATGGCTCCCATAATGTATTTTACTCTCGTTTTTACATTTTGTTTTTGAGTCACATTGACATTGCAAACCTTACTTGAATCTAAGACGGCTAAGTGTGCCGTATGAAGTTTGAAGGTATCAATGTGTGTTCTTAAAAGATTATCTAATGTTGTAGCAGATAATTGACCGGATAAGGTAGGAAGCAAAGTACCCATTAGATTGGCTTTTTGTATATGCCTGAGTTAAAGCTCAATGTAACCAGTAATCAATGAGTGATTCCGTTGAGAATCCATTTCCCAAATAAACATAGTAATCTTGACTCCTCAAAGTTCTTAGCACAGTGTTCAATTGTCCGATATGTTTATTGTACCTTTTTATCTTTTGATCATAGTGTGCAATCAACCACAACAAGCCAATGTATTCTTTGGGACCGTGGCTATGTCTTTTAACTTATGGTTTTTGAATTCTGGCTGTTTGCGAGAGATAGTACAAAGGAGGAAACAATTGCATGTGATTTTGGCCAGTATAGCTGAATGCGGTACAGTATCTACTACAATCGACTTATAGACTCTGTCTTGAAAAAACACACTGTTTAAAAGCTAGTTATTGTAGTAGAAAGTGAAAAGCAAAAGCAGGAAGTGAAGCCGAACCCACTCAATTATCTTCAGTAAAATCAACACAGGGTCCTCAACACCTACTCTTCTGCATGAGTTATGAGCCTTCTTCTGATCTCCCACACAGGTAGCATATATTAGTATCTCCGAGTGATGATGGAGAATCAGATGATGAGAAAAGAGTCATATAAGGGATTTTTCTTCAGGACAGTAGTGAGTGGAGTACTAGTAGTGGCTGCGATATTCATTGTTTCTGTTGATTTATAGGAAAAGAGAAAATGTTGTGCCATGTGTTTATCATACCAGCATGGGTTTGGGAGGCATCGGGAGAAGAACGTGTAGTACCGTCCAACATATGAGTGCATCAGTTTGGGCATGATCAGCAGACAATGATAGGCAAGGAAGATTCGCAAGAATGGCGAGAGAATAGTACCATCAGTTGTGCTACAAGGACTGCCGCGAGAGGACCTATCATCCTCACCTCTCTCGTGGCTTGCATCCAATGTAACCATAGGATCCTAAGACACCTGGTAATGAATCTACATGTGTCCTCTTTAGCAGCTAGCTTAGTAGGAAATAAATCATCTTTACTGCGGTAAGCTGTGGTAGTCCCTGAACCAGTGCTCTTTCTTTCACATTTTTTAACAACACATTGCATAGCTCAAAAAATTTAGCATGCCAAGGTGTGTTTTACATGTTCAAAGATACGAAAATGAGTTCTGGAAAGGTCATCGTATTGTTGAATTGGATTCTTAACGGTTAGTTCTTCATCAGGTTATAAGATAGATATAGCATAGTACCCTTGAGCTTGGCTTTTGTCTGTCTTACCTCATCAAGATCAATGTAAATTGAAAGCACCGAATAATTCAGCTCGTAAATATTTATTTTCCAAAAGAATTGTGATCTTGACTTCCTGGAGTACTTATCACATTATGCAGGAGTCCAGTAGTTTATTTTGGTGTTTTTAATCTTTTTAACCACATCAACTCGTCTTCAGTAATACTAGTAATCAAGTTCACCTACTCTTCTACATAGGGATAGCAACCGGACGCGGCGAGTACAGATAATACTCGCTCATACCCGTACTCACGATTCCAATTTATGCTCATGGGTATACCCGCGAAGGACAACGGGTGAAGAACCTCGTCCATACCTATTGTACGTGGGTATATCCATTTACCCACAAACTGAGAGTCACCATCTAAGAGTTGAACTAATGACAAGTACATATAAGCAGCAGTTGTTGCTAGGAAATATAATAGCTATAAAAAAGTTTATAACAATTAATAGTAATTAGATATATGCAAAAGTTTATAACAATCAATAGCAATTCGAGATATTGCTATGGTTGCGCCACCTGTCAATCTATATCGTGGGTAAACGGGCGGGACGGGTACGAGTGGAGCTTACCCATGCCCGTGTCCGTTTACCCGACGGGTAGAGTGTTCCCCTCATTTCCATACCTGTGGATAAAAAAAATATCCTATACCCGACTTCATTAGGGTATTTACCCACAGGTATATAGGTAAACAGGCACAGTTGCCATTCCAAGTTCTACATGAGTTAGGAATTATGACACTTTTTGATTCTTATCCTCCAAATGGGTAGTATATAAGTGTCTCAAAGCTGAAGGAGTAGATGGAAAAAAAAATGGCAGAACGACATATATTGAGGAAGCTACTAGATGTGCACAATAGCGTAAGTGTTGTGCTTCTGTTTGGTTTCTTTCCCCCTTACAATAATTTCAAATGCTTTAGAGTGAAACAGAACATGTTGTGTTTGTTTATCGCAATTGCATATATAGGTCTAGGTTTGGGAGGCACCGGGAGATCATGCAGATAGACTATTCTGATGTGCATCTTTGCACTCTATTTCACCATGCCTATAATCAAACTTCTTCCAATTTTCTAGTCTCCTGCTGCTGTGAATTCACAAAAAAATCTTCTGACAACCGAGTTGAAAAGTACAATCTTTTACTGTATTCAACCTGTGGTGATTCATAAATCAGTAGAAAGTTAAAGTGTGCGACAGATATGAAAGCCACCCTTACATTTTTGGTAATGTCTGCTTGAAATTTTTATACGGATAATCTTTTTTTATTTCAAAATACAGAAATATACCCGCGGGAAAATTTATTATAAAAATAGGCTCCAGTCGCCCCCCTATTGGGCGATTGGAGCTAATCGTCCAACCAGACACCGATAGAATTTCTGTCGCTGTACTCTCGGGCGACTGCCATCAGTCGCCTTCCTATTGAGCGACTTGAATGCAGTCGCCCAATGGGTGGGCGACTTGCAATGCAGTCGCCCAATAGGCGGGCGACTTTACCAGTCCCCCGTGATTTTTTAGAGTTTTGTCAATTTTGTAGTTTTAAACTGGAAAAAAAATCTGGTGTAGTTGTAATAAAAGTTTATGTTCACTGTATGTTGTAGGTGCATAAAAAATTTTGGGAATTTTTTTTAAGAACGATTGACCGTACGATCGATATATACAGTGGTAAGTGATATTTTGATGTTACTGAGAATTAGTGTACGAAGAGAACCGGTATGTTAATATTGTTAAATGACTTGCTATCTGAATCATTGAATGCGAATAGACGAGATAATAAGCTTATCCGAATAGAAATAAACTTCATAATACAGTTGGGAGTAACATGCCGCGTATATTTTTATTACATGCATAACATATAGCATGATATGTGACTAACCCACCCAACTGCTCGTACGACCTACTGTGTGGACCGGGGCCACTTTCCCTTCCTTGCCCGCTCGGCGTTGAACTCCTCCGCGGCCTCTTTTGCCTTAGCCGCCATTTCCCTCTTTGTCTCGCGCTCCCTCTCGCGAGCCTCCCGTTCCCTACGCGTGCACGCTTCGAAATGAGCTTGCGTTTCGCGTTGTATACGCAGGGTGTGCTCGTTCTTGCGGTGCTCCTCCTCCAGCAACTCCTTCTCCCGTGTGACATTCCACTCCTCGAAGTCGAGGGTCCATTGGTCCGCAGGGTGGATCTCAAGATCGATCCATTTGCGGTAGCCACATAGGGGCTCCAGAGACTGTAATACAGGGGAGAGATTGTTAGTGCGTGCTGTGAAGGAGAAAAGGTAGGGGGAAATGGTGCATGTGGTCGTTACCGGCTGCCGATAGGTTGCGGTGTCAAAACGGTGGTTAGGGTAGTCACTGGAGTAGTTTGCGCAACCTCAGTAACGCATACCTAGGCTGATGCGGTGCTTAGACTTGAAGCACTTGCACGTGTCCCCGCACCAACAAAGGGGGGTGTCTCCCCCTCAGGTGGGAGTTGCGGCGAACGCTCGGTGGGGACGTCCGAGATGGGGTTGTTGCTACTCAGCCGCTCATTGCGGGGAGCTGACCTCGTAGCACGCTGGGCTTGTTCTACCCGGGCCGCAATAGCCCTTATTTTCTCATCGCGGGCGGCAGCTGACCGTGCTAGGTCACGGGTCTCCTCCCATTCCTTCATCATCTTGTCCCATTGCTTCTTCTAGTTTTTTTTGTCCATCTCGGTGGGGTGAAGGAAGCACAGTGTAGTGTGGGGTTTGGAAGTGCAGTGTGGCCTGCGAAATGGAATGCACACCAATTTATAGGGTCCATTTTCTCTCTACTCCAATGTGTAAAGCCGGTCTGCGTGGTCGTAGCACTGAGTAAAGCTGGGCGTTCTGCCATATCACTGCAAAAAGGATGCGTCGTCATGCCATGTGACTGAGCAAAGGTGCCCCGTGTTGTCATCTCTCTGAGCAAAGCTGCCCCGTGTTGTCATGTCACTGCGGAAAGCTGACGTCTTTTGTCATCTCACTGAGCAAAGCTGCATCGTTTTGTCATGGCATTGAGGAAAGTTGGCCTCTTTTGCCATCTCACTGAGCAAAGCTGGCCTCTTTTGTCATCTCACTGAGCAAAGCTGCCCTGTGTTGTCATCTCACTGAGCAAAGCTGCCCTGTGTTGTCATCTCACTGAGCAAAGCTGCCCTGTGTTGTCATCTCACTGCGCAAAGCTGCCGTCTTTTGTCATCTCACTGAGCAAACCTGCCCTGTGTTGTCATCTCACTGAGCAAAGCTGCCCTCTTTTGTCATCTCACTGAGCAAAGCTGCCCTGTGTTGTCATGTCACTGAGCAAAGCTGGCCTCTTTGGTCATCTCAGCAATACTCCATTGCAGTAAGTTCTCTCGTTCTATATAAAGAGCACAGGTGCAGTCCCATGAATCGAAGCCTCTAAATCAACCGAAGAAGTACCTTCTCCGTCGTGCTAGTATATATTATGGCGGACGCCAAGGGGCCAATCGGAGTGGGGTCACCCAAAGAAGACCTTCCCTTGCAAAGGAGGGAGGACTTCGGCCCTAACTGCCGCTTGATACCCAAGAGGCGTGCTCAACCAGTTTGGCCAAAATGCGGACACAATGAGTACGCGATCGTCCAGGTCATCGAAGAGCATTTCGACGGTGGGCGACGTTTCTTTCGATGCCCACACTCCGGGGTATAAATTGCTAATAGTACATTTTTTGTTACTGCTTACATAGCCTATTTCTTAACCGACTTTTTCCGCAGATGGCAAAATGCGACTTCACCCGGTGGATTGACCCTCCTCATGAACTGTATGTTGTTAACTACGTGGATACATTGTGGGATCGAATCTTTGAATTGGAGGAGCGACTCGACACTCTCAACGAGGAGAACAACGACCTCCGCCAATAGATGCAACGCGAGAGGGGCAACGAGGAGGTTGTCAATATAGGAAGCTCGTACGATCTGACATATTACTGTGCAAACCCTAGTTGCATATGTGCGTGCTACTACCACGATGGACAGCCCCGTCCGAGGCGTCCCCCTCAGTAATTCTTCATGTGGGTCCCACAAGGCTCATTTGGCATATAGGCAACGAGGTGTATGGTTGTACCGTAGTATGTACGAGTGTCGATCGAAATAACGTGCAATGTTGTTAAGCATGTCATGGATTGGTTGTTATGTTCGTGCGGTTGTTATCACGAAGTATCGCATTTTAACGAACAACAAATACATCTAGTAAATAAATAAACAGAGCAATACTAAGTTACCAGCACAACACCAACTACATTACAGAAAAGGGATGTAACATGCAAGTTTTACAAATGGTACATGAAATTTAGCTGTAGTCTCAAACAACTACTGATCAGGACATGCATTGCATCGTCTAGCTGTGTGCCCCTCCTGACCGCATCGCCCACAACGTGCACCGGATGTTCCAACCTGAGATTCATCCATGTCATTTCTAATACGCCGGCTCTGTCGCCAACTCTTCCCATCCTTTAGAAAATTAACATCTGGAACCCAGGTCCTACCTGCAATGTCCAAGGTGGTGAAGTTTTCAACCACCCTGAACCCCTGGAGCTCGCCACACCAAGACTGCAGTATCCTCTCCTTAAAGAAGTACTCCGACATGAAGTTCGAAGAATCCATGCCCACGGTCCCGCATGCAACGAGGACATGAGAGCATGGCTTGTGTAACAGGGTTAGCTTGTTGCACGTACAACTAGGTTCATTTTCATGATCTCCAAGGCATATCTCGTGGGTAACAAGGGAACGGGACGTCCCAAGTCCATCTCTATCATGGAGTATGACTTCAAAACAATGCTCCCTATTGCCCATAACTTGCACTGTGTGCAATTGACCCTTTTGTGACTTCTCCATGTACGCCATCATTTTGGACGAATACAGGGCTCGGGGATTGGCCGCATGAAGTGCGGTACTCGCGTGCCTCTCTCTGAAGTAGCGAATTGTGCTGTGAAGAATATCTTCCACGATGGCAACAAGGGGCTGAGAACGGAGGCCACTGAGAACCCAATTGTACACCTCTGCAAGGTTAGTTGTCATTATGTCGTACCTTGCGTCATCCGTGTCGTGCAACAGTGATCACTTCTCCAATGGTTCTCCTTCAATCCACTGCGAGAAGCACTTGATATTTCGTGAGCTCCTCCTTCTTGGACCACTTGGGTTAGGCTCATCGATTGCTGGCAAGCAAACCGGTTGTGCCGCCCAGGAGTGACCGGCCCCGTGCTCCTCTCTTGGACGTTCTTCCTAGTGTGCTCATCCAACAATCCCCACAAAGCATCAAATTTCCTCTGCTGGTTCTGCCTAGCCAGCCTCTTGAATAGCTTCATTAAAGATTATTTCGGGAATTGCTTGAAAAAGTTTGCCCCTAAGTGACGACTACACCACCGGTTCCTCATGTCCAGCCAAGAAAAGGGCTCCTTGGGGTCTTCTTGTAGTTTTCTTATAGCCTTTATAATACCGGACGAGTGCCTACAACTCCAACCCTGACATGTCTTAGAAACCACAGCCAGCTCTCATAATTCTCACTTTCGACAAATGCAATGGCAAGCGGCAATATTTGATTGTTACTGTCAACGCCTATGGCCGTCAGGATCTGCCCCTTGTATTTGCCTGTCAAGAAGGTCCCATCAATTGAGATCACTGGTAGCTTGTGCCTGAATGCTTCGATGCTAGCACCAAATGCAAAAAAAATACCCTTTGCAACACTGCATATCCTGGTGGACTTATGGACGGCTTCTCGTGCAGGGTGATGTACGTGCTTGGGTTCCTTTCCTGCAAGGCCTTAAGCATACGAGGAAGGTTGTCATATGCCACCTCGAAAGTCCCAAAATATTTTTCCAACGCCTTTTGCTTGGCACGCCACGCCTTCGCGTAGCTAATCTTATACTTGAATTTATTCTCGATAGCTACCACAATATGTGTGGCCTCCATGTCTTTCTTCTCCACTATCTCCCGATACATCAAATTGGCTATAAATCCGGACGTCAGATTACGATGCCTCGCCAATACAGTGTTTAGAATGCAGGAGTGCGGCTCTACTTTGGACACTATCCAGTAAGTCTCATACTTAGGTCTACGTGCGTGCACCCTCTAAGGACAACCAGCCTGCTCGCACTTCACAGTGTACTGCTCCTGGCTTGATTTGACGACACAAAATGTCCGCTGCATTGAAAGAACCCACAGCTTGATGGCATCCTGTAGCGATTCCTTGTCAGCAAATATAGCATGCAACCGAACCTCTGTCTCATGATACTCCCATGGTGATCCATGCTCATCATGTGCGGAAACACCCTCCGCATTAAACCGGTTCCATTCCTGTGGGATAGGAACTTCATCCTCATCGGAACTGTCCTCGTCGTCGTCCTCTACAGCTGCCTCTTCATCCCATACCCTCTGGTCATCAGAGTCCGTCTGCTGCACGATGTACTCATTATGCTCTCCTTCATCGGCTTGCCCAGTTTCCTCTCTACGGCTTGACGGCTGTAACTCTCCTCCATGTACCGCATCGACTTCATCACGACCAACTTCATCATCTTCACCAACATGCAGCCCGTCCGAGCTGCTAGCACCTCCCAGAGCAACGGCGGACGCACGAGCTTGCGCAGCTGCTTGCAGTGAGCACGGTTGCACAAGCAGGACACACTCGTATCCACGGCACCGGCACCCTTGCACAAAACCCTTCCACGAAGCAGAGCGCACCAATGTCTTCAACTCCCATCTGATGTTCGTGGAAGACCGGCTCCAAAGGCCTTGCACAACGACGCTGCACACCTCGGGGTCCAATGAAAAACACCGGGTCAACCAATGCAGCACATCTGCGATTTGAGCATTCTCGCCATCCAGAAGTACGAGAGTGACTTGCGAAAAATCGCTCAAATCCACACCATTTGGACCTTCACGAATGGTTCTAGCACCATAATACACTCTTAATGTAGTGGCTTCTGCCATTGATGATGTCGACCTGCATATATGTTTCAATTTTGCGACATGTCAAATAACTTTCTATACTACAAATTGTGCTAAAATTTCTATACTACAAAATGTTTCCTCCGAAATGTATATACTAACATTTTCATACTAAAAATTTACTAAATTTTCTACATCACTAATTTGTACTAAAACTAACATTTCATATAAATAATACTGCAAATACAACATAATCAAAAAATACCTAAATCCAAATAGATGGAATAGCTTCCACTCCTCCTCCTACCATGTCCTCCTCCTACCATGTCCTCCTCTCCCTCTCCTCTTCTCTCTCTCTTCTTCTCCCCCTCCTTTTCTTCCCCTCCTTCCTCTCCTCTTCTTCCCCTTCTTTTCTTCTCCGGCTTCCTCTCCTCTTCTTTTCTCTTCTTCTCTCCTTTCTTCTCTGTGCGTAGAACAAGTGAGTGAAAAAAGCAGTGAGCGGCGGCCGAGTACGCTGTCTTAACGCTCCCCCCTGTCGCCCTTCCGTTGGCCGACTGAATTGCAGTCGCCCAACCGTACAGCGACTGCAATTCAGTCGCTTAACGCTCGGGCGACAGTAATAATTCGTCCAACCGTTACCATATTCCTTACATGTCGCTACCCGATTCGGCGAAAAGCTGCAGTCGCTCCCCCATGGGGCGACTGGAGCCTATTTTTGTAAAAAAAATTTGCGAGTATATTTCTATAATTTCGAATAAAAAATGGATTATTCGTAAAAAAAATTCATGTATGCTTCGATATAGCTGCCCTGGTTGGGCAGTAACTCATGTTCAGTTAAAATCAACATTACGTACACAACACCTATTATTGTACATGAGTTATGTGCCCTTTTGTTTCTTCTTAGGGCATGTTTTTTTCCACTTTTGGTTTATGTTTTTAGCTTTTCTATAGTAACTAACTTTTAAATGGAGTATCTTTTTAAGATATGGTCTACTAATTAATTATAGTATATATTGTACCGACTTTATTTATATCGGTAAAAACCGCATGTGAGTTTCTATTACTCTGTAATCTCTTACATAAACAGCCCAAAATCCAAAGTCGCAACCAAAAACTATAGGGCATGTTCTTTAAGTAAAAAGCTGGCGGCTTTTGGCTTTTGCTACAGTACCTAACTTTCAAACGGAGTATTTTCTCAAGACGGGGTCTACAAGTTAAACGATCTACACGTTAAAAGCCTGACATCTGTACCAGCCAAAATCGCAAGTGAATATCTGTCTCTCTGTAATCTGTACCATAAACAGCCAAAATTCAAAAATTTCAGCCAAAAGCCATAGGCTCTGTTCTTTTCAGCTTTTAAAAGCTGTTTTTCGGCTTTTCTACATTAACTAGCTTTTAAATGAAATATCTTTTTAAGATAGGGTCTACTAGTTAATTGTAGTACATATTATACCGACTTCATTTATATCGATAAAAACCACATGTGAGTTTCTATTACTCTATAATCTCTCACACGAACAGCCCAAAAGTCACAAGCCGCAGCCAAAAGCCATAAACTCCAGCCAAAAAGAACAGGCATATAAGCTGTAGCCGAAAAGAACAGGCCCATAAACCTCAGCCAAAAAGAACAAGACCTTATCTTCCTCGTGCGTAGTATATTTTAGTGTCTCAATGTGGACAAGTATACTTGGAAAGAAGCCATAGAAGCAATTTTTCTTTAGTGAGCTAGATGCACACAATGGTGAGCGTAGTGATTTTGAGTTTATTTGGTCTTTTGTTCAAACTTTAAAGAACACAACGGTTGTATCATATGTTTATTTTATTTTTTTTAAGTAAGTACAATAAAAACACACGCTAGCACACACACAACACCACACACACTCACACACACCTACTTAGGTGCGTCTAATGCACACGTTTGAGATGAGACGGAGACTCTAGAGTCTTACGGAGTGTGGGTATATGTTTTGACCACTGAATACATCTATACACGTATGTACTCAAAAAATACTATTCATATAAATAGTACCTAGACTGTTTATATGAATAATAGACATCCGTAGGCTCGAGCCCAAGTCGATAGACTGCTCACCTGGTAATCACACCAATCAAGCATAGCTCGGTGTTTATTGTAACAGTACGGGTTTAGGATGGCGCCAAGAGATTATCTTATAGACTGAAACAAAGCGGTGGGCGCATACATCTTGCGATGTCACTCGCTTTGCTTACCAGGAAGTTTCGCGAAGACGGCGAGAGCTTGCAGTATCCTCCATGGTACACGGATCTTTGCTGCCAGCTGAGCTCTCGTCCTAAGCTATACTATGCTCTCATGGCGTGAACGTCGAGTGTTGTATCCAACTATGGGATTCCGAAACTCCCCTCGACATGAATCTGCAAGAGTCCTTTCTAAACCCGAGTTGAAAAAGTAATCATCTTTTACGGCTGGTGATCTTGATAGTTCATATGATCGGTTGTAACGTCCTAAGGTTCAAACCGGCTTAGATCTAACCCTATTCTTGATAGATCATGCACATGTAGCAATTCGCTTGCACTTTCGTCCTCGCTTCGCGCAAAACGGTTAACCGGGGGTTGCTATCATTGGAAGCCATAGATTTATATGTTAATGTTTTTCAAGCTAAGCTAGCAATGTAGGACTAACCTATACCTTCATGTGTACACACACATATGGGTCATCATGGGTCTAATTCTCAGGACCGAGGTGTCACATACACCCCCTCAAAGGACCCGACGTCCTCGTCGGCCCAACATACCCACACTGGGGCAAATGACAAAGACATCCCCTCTTGTCACACGTCCGTGCATCCAGTGCTGACACATATACCGTACCGTGTGTCCACTCCGGGCCCACACGCGCCATGCGTCATATGCCCAAGCCCCTGACCCGTACGCGCCCATGTAACTGCGAGGGTCGGCTCTGATACCATTTGTAACGCCCTAGGGTCCAAATCGGTTTAGACCTAACCCAATTCTGGATAGGTCATGCACACGTAGCAACCCGCTTGCACTTTCGTCCTCGCTTCGCGCAAAATGGTTAACCAGGGGTTGCTACCATTGGAAGCCCTAAGCTTATATGTTAGTACTTCTCAAGCTAAGCTAGCAATGTAGGACTAACATACACCCTCATGTGTACACACATATGAGTCATCATGGGTCTAATTCTACAGGGGCCGAGGTGTCACACCGATGTTCCAACTTTTTAACACTTCACTTACTCTTCCACATTAGTTATGACTCGGTTCTTCTTATCCTTCGCATAGGCAGTACTCCCTCCGCTTCACAAAAATAAATCATTTAAAAATATATGCAATCAAACTGTACAAACTTTATCTATCGATATATTTTAAATATTTAAATTAAATACATGAAAATAATGTGTAGATTCATCTTGAAAAGTATTTTCGTAATATTATAATTTATTGAATTTTATAAATATATTATAATAGTAATTAGTAGTAAAAATTATATTTTAGAGATCGTGTTGATATCCCACTCCAAAATTATAAATATATCATAATAGTAATAGCCCCGCTCTAAACGGCTTAAGCTTCGGGGGGGGGGGGTTTGCTTTCAGCTTATTTAAGGTAGAAGCCATTTAAAACGCATCATCTTCTAATTTTAGCTTATTTTATTTATTTTTATATATTTATTTTTTTCTTATTTTTTTGTATTATTTGTGAAGATATAACGGTTTTTTATTTTTCTCAGAAAAAGCTAACAGTCGTTACAGTGTATGTTGTGGCTACAGACCAAACAGAGAGAGAGTATGGTAGTGGAGAGTTAGGTGAGCAAGTGCTTAGGGTTTCCCCCGTGGCCTGAGCTGTGTGTGTGTGTGTGTGTGTGTGTGTCCACATGGGGAGTGCTGTTACGATTATACCCTTACACTCAAGCATCCCTTCCGGAGGCATTTATGCCATTACACATGTCTCATTTTGGGTCTTACAACCTTCTAACAGGCCTGCTGGGCTTAGGTGGGGGCCACCCCTACAACAGGAGCCTCTCATGGTGAAGGGCTTCACGGGCCGAAGCCATGTTGCCGAGCCCTTTGGTCCCCTCCGTCCCTGCGGCCTGTGAGCTTCTTTAACGCTTGGCGGAGCCTTATTGGTTGGTGCAGTGCTCGGCCCGCCGCGAGGGTACCGCGCTGGGCGGGTTGGCGAAGCTATCATCACCCGTGAGGCCCTTCAGTGGCGGGGTCGAAGTCGAGGTTGAAGTCGAAATCGAGGTCGAAGTTGAAGTCGAAGTCGGAACGGAGGCGAACCTCGCGCCACGAGTTCCCCTGGGCGCGAGGTGGGTGAGGCTCCCGCGTGTAACCTCGGGCGGTCACGTACAGTGGGGGTCTCCGCCTGGTCTGATGTCGACATGGTCTGGCGGCTCCGCGGTCCGGTAGTGCGCTTTAATGGCACCTGGAATCACGCCGACCCCTGAGCTGTCAGGAACAAGCTACTGCAGCCGTACGCATTGTTCCACCGGGAGGGTACACGCGGCGAGCCACGATTGGTGTGTCGTGGGTTGTCAGCGATCGCACGACTGTGGTCGTTCGCCCCTTCCCAAGGGGTCGGGGCGCGTGGCAGGGTGCTAGTGGCACGTCATGCGCTGTCCGCCCACATACCGCTGCGCATCCCCGGCTGTTAGCGGTTGCGCTTCCCGATCGTGGGTAGCCGAACCGCTGGGCTCCCGCCGGTTGCGCTTCCAAGGGGGGGCGAGCGGGCTTTATAAGGCGTCGCCACCAGCACGAGAACATTCTTCTCCGTCGGTTGCTTAGCCCTGCTTCCTGTGCTGTTGGCATAATCCACTCCTGCTCCTATTTTTTAGCACCCCACCTCAGAGAAGAATGGCTTGCCACGACGATCCCGCCCATCAACCCAGCGGCAGCGCCTCGTCCAGCCGGCGCGGCTTGTCGCCTCCCCCGGCGGAGTATCCCTTGGTGGTACGAGGATCAACGCAGGTCGGCAAGCGGTGGGACGCCATGGAGCATTCGGGAGGCCGTTGCTCCCGTGTGCTGGGACGGAGTCGCGTTACTGGGAAGATGATCCAGAAACTCATCCGAGAGAGGAAGATCGAGGATCCTGCCGGGGCTCGCCTGCCCGGCCCTGAGGAGACGGAGCCGCGCCCGGTGGAGACGGAGGCGATCATCTTCGTCCCATTTTTTGATGCCGGGCTTCGGATGCCGTCGACGCTCCTCGTCGGCGAGGTCCTGCGGATTTACGGGTTGGAGCTGGCGCAGCTGACGCCCAACGCGATAGTTCGCCTGGTGGTCTTCGCTTGGGCGATAAGAACAGAAGGTCGCTGTCCCAGCGCGAACCTGTTCGCCACTCTGCACGATGCGCGCTGCCAGCCGAAGAAAGTCAAAGGGGGAGCGGTATCGAACTTCGGCAGCGTCAACTTTGTGCTGAGGAAGCGGTGCGCGGGGCTCTTTCCTGCGTTGGCTTCACGAGGAAAGTGGGAGCCCGGTTGGACGCGACGGTGGTTTTATTACCACGTGACGGGCACAAGCAGCCTGCTGTGTCGAGGACGGCCGATAGTGTTCAACAGCTCGCTAGACGTGAAGCCGAAGGCCAACGACGCGCAGCAAGCGCGGAGGCTTGCTGGTGTCGCCCGCCGGTTCAATATGCGTGACCTCGCTGAAGAGTTCACCATATACAGGGTGGCTCCACTTACCAGTCGGTGGTGGTACGAGCGACGGGGCGGTACCCGAAAGGATAGCGTCCATCCGTCAGTGTCTTGCCTTTTAAAGCCCTCCGCTCCTCGTAAGTTCGTCGGTCGTAGGCTATGCGCCCGCTCACGTAGCCGCATGATCCCTTAGGAATAATGCCCCCTTTTTGTGTGCAGTGTCCCGGCTGGAAGACGCCGAGCGCGCAGTTGTTGCGCTCCTCGGGCCATATATGGCCAAGGAACACAAGCTGCACGAGGTCGCGACCGCCTCAGCGAAACAGGGCGGATAAATCGAGTATGCGAGGTCCTGGGGATTCTCGTACCCGAGCGCGCAGTGCCGGCGGAGGTCACAAGCCACCGTGATGGCGATGGCCAAGTGGGGGCGCCGCCCTCTCAGCGCAGGGCCCGATCTGACGCCGTCGTCTCCAGCCCATCGGCCGTATCACTGGCCGGCACCGTCGGGACGGGGGGGGCACGACCGGCGCTGGGTCCGAACCCGCCGGCTTAGGGGGGCACGTTGCTCCTGGCGAGGAGGCCTTAGACGGCGGCGAGGCGACGGGCCCTGGTGCCGTTGCCCCTGAAGGTGAAGTCTCGCTGCCTGTAGGGGCTACCGAGGACTTGCCGCGCAGGCCAGTCATCGCGGCTACTGGAGCGGGCGAGGGAGTGTCGCCCGCATCCCCGAGGGTGAAGCGCCCCCAGGTACAGTCGCCTCCGCCTTCAAGGGGGCGATTCAATGTGGCGGGCGCGATCACCGGGATCCTGGTGCGGTGGTGCCCAACGAGGAGGTCGTCAAGGCTGAGGAAGAAGTCGTCGCTCCTCGGGTCGACGAAGCCCCCGTACCCTGGATGGAGGCTAGGCGAACACCTCCCCGTGTCGCGGCGGAGGGTGTCGAAGGTAGGCCCGATTCCTTTTCCTCCCGCAACTTCGCGAAACTCTCTCCGATTTGCTCGCTCATTTCGTCGTCGACATCAGGTGAGACGAGGTCTCCCGGACGCGGTGAAGGATCGAGCAACGGGGGTGTGCGCGAAGTCTCCGACCTTGTTGCGCAGGGCGCGGCGTGGGTGTCCGTTGCCGCCGATGTAGGGGGGCTGTGACATCCCAATTTTTCCTTTATTTTAATTTCTTTTTCTGGAATTTAAAGTCCTTCTTTTGTTTTTGCTTGGTTTTAAAAGTTAGTAAGTTTGGGAGAATTCGTGATCAAAATAAATTTATTTGCTTTTATTTGGGTTCCTTGCATTTTTCTAGACTTATAGGATTTTTCTGGGATTTATTTGGATTTTTCTGCTATTTTCTAAGCCCAAAAGTCTTTATTCGGGTTTTCAGAAAATCAAAAAGAGAAAATAAAATTCAACCCCTCTCTCCGGCCGCCACGTGGACGGCCAGATGCCGCCCACGTCGCCACCTCCATCCCGCCTCCCCTCCCTCCCCGCGCGCCACGCGTGCGGCCCGATAGCAGCCACGCCGGCCCATCTCGCCCGCCCCTCTCCTCCTTCTCCCACCGCCGCCCGATCCCAGCGATCGTATCGTGGCCGCCCCCTCCCACTTAACGCCTCGCGTTCTTTTCCCGCCGTCCGATTTCCCCCGCCCCGCGATCTCACCCGCTCCTGCCCCTCTCTCTCTGCCCGGCCCCACTTGTCATCCCCGACCCCCATCCCCTCACGCGGCCCTCACGCGGACGCCGCCGCCATGGCCGTTGGCCGGCTCCGCCCTAACCGGACCTCTCCCCCTTATCTCTTCCGCACACCGCCTCTCCCTTCGTGCGCCGCAAGCCCGCGCCCCGTCTTCCCCGTTTTCCGCGCACGACGCCCACGTCTCCCACGCGGCCGAGGCCACTTCCGTTGCAACCGCCGCCCACCTCCCCGCTTTCTCCGGCGAGAGATTCCGCAGCGCCTCCACCCCCTCGGCCCTATAAAAGCCACCCCCGAGCACCACCCTTCCCCACTCCACCTCGCTCCACCTCCCGTTTGCTCTCTTCGGCGCCCGAGAGCTCCCCCTCCGAGCGTCTTCGCTCCGCCGCGCCGCCTTCTCCTCCGGCGAGGAATCGCCGGCGAAGGAGAGCCGCCCGAGCTTCGCCGAGGCCGCCCCGAGCTCCGCCGCCTCACGCCGAGCCTCCTCCGCCTTTTCTCCGTGCCCGAGCACCGCCGGAGAGCCCTGCCCGCCGGAACCCGAGCACTTCGCCGCCTCCACCTCGTCGCCGGCCACCCCCGACCGCCGTCAAGCTTCGCCGGAGGTATAGGCCTACTCCCCGTGCGCCCCTCTCTCCGTTCCCGCCCTCGCCGTCCTCCGCCGTGGCCGCTACCGCCGGCGACCCTCGGAACCCGTGCACCCCGCCGGTGGCCGAGCCACATCAGCCAGCCAGGCCCGCGTGGCGTCCACGTCGGCGCCACCCGCGCACCAAGCCGCCCCGTCAGCGCCACCCGCACCTCCCTGCCACGTCAGCCACCGCCCCGTCCGTGGACCCGGTCCATAGACCGAGGCCCACATGTCAGCCGGCCCAATCCCGAGATGACGTCATGCTGACGCAAAAACTCAGGTTTTCCCGTAGAAAATTAATTCGGCCGAAATTAATTTTGGTGCTGACGTCATAATCCTCAATTTCCTATACAAAAATAATTCCAAAAATTCTTTTTATTCTTTTTCCCTGAATTTAAACTTCCCCGAGCCCGTTCTCCTTCGTTCTAACTCCGATTTAACCCGTTCAAATTTCTAAATTCATCAAAAATTCCCCTCTACCCATTCCTAGCCTCAATTTGAATTTTTGAGTTTATTTGAATTCGTTTTGAATTTATTTTGAGTTTGGAGGGTTATTTTCACATGTAGATTACGACGATTCTGAAGATTTCCTCGACGACGGATCTCACCAATTCGAAGGGCAAGGCAAGTCACCCTCCTTGATCATGTTGATCCCAGGATTGCAAATAAAATTATGTTGATTTAAATTATATTGCATGCGTATTTCTATTCAATGTATTTCAATTCAGTTTTAAATTTAGTTATTGCCTACTTGTTAATTCCCCTTTGAATTTGAATTCCTCAATACCTTGTAACCCTAGATTAAAAACTCTGGTTAGTTCGATAGAATGGCTAGAGAAAACTTTTTAGTATATGCTTAGACATGCATAGATGAAACTTAGGTTTGGGGACCCTTTTCACATAAAATGACAAGCTTTTGGATAGTATTCTTGACTTTGGAGAGTCAAGGAAGTTTACAAAACCATTTCAAAATAAAATATAAAATCTGGTTTAGACTTAGGTTAATGGTTAGAGTGGTGGGTGCAGGCATGCCCTGTTGGTTGGAGCCGCAGTGGTTGACTGTCGTGCACAGGGGTATGTGGTTGAGCCTAAGTCAATTAAGGACCGGTCTTTGAGCTACTGTTGCTAAAGCCTCAACGTACTACCACATGGCTGGTATGGGACAGCCCTGGCCAAATAATTTGCGGAGTCCAAACTCGAGTCAAGTCGTAGGTTGAAAGTGGGCGTGGTTGGTGCCATGCGAAGTCCCACTTGGGTGAGCGTGGTTGTAGCCATGAGAAGTCTCACCTAGGCTCAAGAGGGGGTCCCGGTCTGGTGGATTCCTTACTGGGGTGAAACCTTAGAGTTGGCTTGGCCGAGTTGACGGCTTCGCATTGTAAAGGCCTTGTTATGATTACTCAGTCGCACGCCTAAGGAAGCGTGTATTGGCCGACATTATGAGGACATCATATCTTGTGGGTAAAGCTGTACAACCTCTGCAGAGTGTAAAATCTATCCTGGATAGCCGTGCCCACGGACACGGGCATGCTAAGCAAAAGTTTTTCATAGATTAGACTTGGTTTTACAAAAAATGTTTTCAAAAACCTTATGGATGGTTGGAGTCCATGAGTGTATGTTTAAAGTGTGGATGGATGGAATTCACATGGATTGTTTTTGGAAAATTGGTTCGGGAGGGATTCCCGTGGTTAGGTTGGTGTATGGTCGGAGCCTGCACTAACGTTATGAATTTCACTCAAGTATGGTTTTTACTTACTGTATTAAATTCAGCAATTCCAATCTATTTATAGTATTTCTTAATGTTGTTTTTGCAAATCAACCCTAAAAGCCTTCCTTCAAGCCTTTATCATTATGTTGCATTTTTCCCGGGTGACTTGCGGAGTACAAGTTTGTACTCATCTTGCTGCATCTTAACAGAGGAGGATGTCTACGACTACGGTGAGGACCAGGACGAGTAGGACGTGTCTTGCAGTCGTCTGCCTGTGGGGAGGCAGTTGGGCTTCGCCAGTTATCTTATTATTTTCCGCTGTTATTTTCCCTTTTATTTGATTTATCAATGTAAGACTTGGCCATAAGGCCGTACCCATTTGCTTAATATATTTGGTCATTTGCGTTCGATATGTATCTTTGTTTGGCTGTGTGCACTAGCTGTTCCTGGACTAGTGCGATTTACACAGAGGGTTTCGGAGTCGTTACTCCGGGATCCGACAAAGGTGGTATCAGAGCCGCGATGACTCCAAGACGCGACCGTAGGTAGAATAGAATGGGAACCACTAAGGACATAATTTCTTTAAAATAATATTTGAAAGATCTTGTAAAATCTTGTCTGTTCTCTTCCTTTACTCAACATCCTTCTACTCGCTTTCTAACCCCTTTTCTCCTTCAAATTGTAGATGTCCGAGACCCCTACCCAAGTCACTTTTGGCACCCAAGCCGGTCACTTAGCCTCCTGCCTTCAGAGTCTTCTGCTAGAGATAGGCTTCAAGGGCCGCCCAATTTATCAGGGGTACCATCAAACCGTTGGAGAGCAAGAGTACTGGCGTGTTGAGGTTCGGATTTTCGCCAACGTGGGAGATACAGCCGCCTTCCACATTTTCGATGCCCCACAGAGGCGAGACACCTTCCTTGCCGGTATCCAGGATGCAGCACGGGAGGCCATCCGACGATTGAGAGAAATGTATTCACCCGAGCTCAAGGACTCCGCATTCCGGTACTACCCCCGCAGATACCCGGCGAGTTCACGCAGCATCTATGCATCCACCGAGACCGAAGATGACTCCCGACTCAAGCAGCAGGTAGAGCTCACTCAGGCTTTGGATGGAGCTTATGAGATGGCTATGGATGAGTTGAGCTACCTCGCCTACAAGCTTCGGAGGGCAGAGGAGGAGCTAGCCATGTTCCGAGGGGCAGAAGATTGCGCTTCATCCGTCAGCGGGATTAGCGTTGAGTCTGCACCTAAGAGGCGTCGCACCGGCATCAAGAAGCATTACTTAGCTCAGTTCAAGCCAGCCCAGTAGGAGGTTCTTTAGAGTTAGGCCTTAGGTTAAATTAGAACGCATTTGTGAGCTGTATTTCCTTGTCATCAGCCACAAAATTATTAGGTTGAAATAAATTAATAAAGGAAGTGTGTTGTTATTTTCTTTGGAAATTTGCCTTTTTGCTTGTTTTTGTGTGTGGGATGGAACGAATAGAACCCCTGGTAATATCTCTCTTCTCTTCTAAAACCTTGGAGGAAAACAGATGGTGAGCACAAGGAGCAACAGCAATGGTAATCTCAATGAGACGCAAGAGAGGCAGGCCACTCCGCCACCCCCGCCAGCTAATGGACCCGACTGGACTCAATTGATGGCCAACCAAAACCAACTGATTCAGCTGCTGGTCCAGACTGTCTCCAACCCTGCGCAGCCTGCTCCTCAGCCGCAACAAGCTCAGGCGCCTCAGTCCCGCCTGTCGGAGTTCATGAGGATGCGCCCACCGACCTTTTCGAGCAGCCCCGAGCCTATGGATGCTGACGACTGGCTTCGAGGCATCGACAAGAAACTGGACTTACTGCAGTGCACTGATCGGGAGCGAGTTCTCTTTGCCTCCTACCAGCTGCATGGACCTGCCGCAGAGTGGTGGGATGTTTTCATCACCTCGCAATCTGATGCTCAAGCCGTCACCTGGAAAGAATTCTCACGGCATTTTCGCAAGGCCCACGTCCCAACTGGTCTTGTCACATTGAAGAAGAAGGAGTTTCGAGCTTTGCGCCAGGGAGGTCGTACTGTGAGTGAGTACCTCCAGAAGTTCAACCAGCTGGCGCGTTATGCACCTGAGGACGTTGCCTCAGATGAGGCTAAGCAGGAGAGATTTTTGGAGGGCCTCAATGACAATATCTCAGTTCAGCTCCTCTCGAGTGACTACTCCGACTTCCACCAGTTGGTCAGTAAGGCGATCCGCCAAGAGGGCAAGTACGTAGAGATGGAGAATCGCAAGCGAAGGATGGCTACCCAGAAGGCCAATACTGGAGGATTCCCTAAGCCTCGCCACACCCAACCATCCCCTGGCAGTTTCAAGCCAACTTTTCAGCGCCCAATTTTCCAAGCCAATCGCCCTTCATCACAGCCAGTGAGGGCTCCTATTTCCGGTGGATCGGCACAGAAGACCCCCGCTCAGTCCGATGGGACGACCTGCTTCTACTGCAAGGAGGCAGGGCACTTTGCCAGGCAGTGCCCCAAGAAGATTCAAGCCAATACCGGTGCAGGGGGACAGAACTCAGGAGCAGCTTTTAAGAAGCCTCAAGGTTTTATCAAGGGTAGAGTGAACCACATTACTGCAGAAGAAGCCCAAGCCTCACCGGATGTTGTCCTGGGTAAGTTTTTGGTAAACTCAATCCCAGCATCTGTTTTGTTCGATTCCGGAGCTTCCCATTCGTTTATTTCTGAAACTTTTGTGGTTCAAAATGGGATGAAACCTGTTCCCCTTAGTATTCCCATGATAGTCCAGTCTCCTGGAATTGAGATGAGAGCCAATACCCTATGCCCGAGAGTAGAGTTACTCGTGGAAGGAGTACCATTCCTAGCCGAGTTGATCGTCCTAGACTCTCGCGGGTTGGACGTCATTCTTGGTATGGATTGGTTGTCCAAGAATAAAGGCAAGATAGATTGTGTTTCCCGGTCCATCACCATCACCAATGATCATGGAGTAAAAGTGAACTTTGTACCCAAGATACCCAACCAGTGTACCCTTTCTCATCTTCAAGTCTTGGAAGCAGTGCCAATAGTACAGGAGTACCCGGATGTGTTTCCGGAGGATCTACCTGGGATGCCCCCGGACAGGGAAGTTGAATTTATAATTGACTTAGTCCCTGGCACCGCCCCTATCTCCAAGAGGCCGTACCGGATGCCCGCTAATGAGTTAGCCGAACTTAAGAAGCAGATTCAGGAATTGGAAGATAAGGGCTATGTTCGACCTAGCTCATCACCATGGGGTGCACCCGTCCTTTTTGTCAAGAAGAAGGATGGTAGCATGAGGATGTGTGTGGACTATAGGGCACTTAATGAAGCCACCATCAAGAATAAGTACCCACTACCTAGGATCGACGATCTCTTTGATCAGTTGAAAGGAGCAAGAGTTTTCTCTAAGATAGATCTGAGATCCGGGTACCATCAACTGAAGATCCGGGAAGAGGACATACCCAAGACTGCCTTCACGACTCGTTATGGTCAATATGAGTTTACAGTCATGTCGTTTGGGTTGACAAATGCCCCGGCATATTTCATGACCATGATGAACAAGGTGTTTCTGAAGTATTTGGATAAGTTTGTGGTAATCTTCATTGATGACATTCTCATCTACTCCAAAAGTGAGGAGGATCATGAAGAACATCTCAGAATAATCCTAGGGGAGCTAAGAGCCCACCAACTTTATGCCAAATTCAGTAAATGCGAATTTTGGCTAAAGGAGGTAGCTTTCCTTGGTCATATTGTGACGGCTGAAGGAATCGCCGTGGATCCCTCTAAGGTTGAAGCAGTAATGGATTGGAAGCAGCCTACGACAGTAACAGAAGTCAGAAGTTTTCTTGGACTTGCTGGATATTATCGTCGCTTCATACCGGAGTTCTCCAAGCTAGCCAGACCCATGACCCAACTCCTAAAGAAAGAAAAGAAGTTTGAATGGACAAAGGCATGTGAGCAGAGTTTCCAGGTACTCAAGAGCAAATTAGTGTCAGCTCCGGTACTCACCCTCCCAGATATTCATAAGGACTTTGAGGTATACTGTGATGCCTCCCGGCAAGGACTTGGTTGTGTGTTGATGCAAGAGGGAAGGGTGGTAGCTTATGCTTCTCGCCAGTTAAGGCCTCATGAAGGAAATTACCCCACTCATGACCTGGAGTTAGCCGCAGTAGTTCATGCTTTGAAGATCTGGCGGCACTACCTCATCGGTAACCGTTGTGAGGTATACACGGACCATAAGAGTTTAAAATATATCTTCACCCAGGCAGAGCTCAATCTGAGACAGCGACGATGGTTAGAGTTGATCAAGGATTACAACCTTGGGATTCATTACCATCCAGGCAAGGCCAATGTTGTGGCCGATGCATTGAGTAGAAAGGTTTATGCAAACTGCACTTTGTCAGCGGAAGTTCAAACCCGACTTCAAGAAGGAATTGCCCGTCTTAGTTTGGAGCCCAGGAACCAGGGTAACCTAATGACTTTGGAAATCCAACCTACCCTGCCCGAGCTAATCCGAGAAGCTCAGAAGATAGATGAGGATATTAAGGAGATACAGAAGAACATGAGAAGAGGCAAGGCCCCCGGGTTCAGCGAAGATGAACATGGAGCCGTCTGGTATGGGAGCCGTATCTGCGTACCAAACAATAAGGAGATCAAGGATATGATTCTGAAAGAAGCTCATGACACCCCATACTCCATACACCCCGGTCGTACCAAGATGTATCAAGACCTCAGGGAAAAGTATTGGTGGGTCAGTATGAAGAGAGAAATTGCTGGGTACATTGACGCATGTGACACCTGTCAGAGGGTCAAGGCGGAATATCAGAAACCCGCTGGACTTTTGCAACCCCTACCTATACCCGATTGGAAGTGGGAAGAGATTGGCATGGACTTCATCACCGGACTACCTAGGACTCAGTCCGGATACGACTCTATATGGGTAATAATAGACCGTTTGACCAAGGTTGCACATTTCATACCGGTCAAGACTACTTATACTGGAAGTAAGTTGGCAGAATTGTACATGTCTAAGATTGTGTGTCTCCATGGAGTTCCCAAGAAGATTGTGTCAGATCGAGGGAGCCAGTTCACTTCCCGGTTCTGGCAGAAGCTACACGAAGAGTTAGGGAGTAAGCTAAATTTCAGCACGACTTATCACCCCCAAACTGATGGCCAAACAGAGCGGATCAATCAAGTGTTGGAAGACATGTTGAGAGCTTGTGCCTTAGACCTTGGTGACAGTTGGGACCGAGCCCTACACTATGCGGAGTTCTCCTACAACAACAGCTATCAATCCAGCCTGCAGATGGCCCCTTTTGAAGCCTTGTATGGAAGAAAGTGCAGAACACCGCTGTTTTGGGATCAACCAGAGGATCCTCAAGACCCCAGGCCCACTCTCCTACAAGACGCCGAAGAGAAGGTCAGGCAGATCAAAGAAAGACTAAAGATAGCTCAGTCTCGACAGAAGAGTTACGCGGATAATCGTCGACGAGACCTAGCCTTCGCAGTGGATGATTATGTGTACCTGAGAGTGTCCCCACTTAGAGGAGTCAAGAGGTTCCAAACCAAGGGAAAGCTTGCACCAAGGTTCGTGGGACCCTTTAAGATATTGAGTCGCAGAGGTGAGGTAGCATACCAGTTGGAATTACCATCCACCATGGTTGGGATCCACGATGTTTTCCATGTCTCCCAGTTGAAGAAGTGCCTTCGAGTACCCACTGAGCAGGCAGCACTTGAGACTCTCGATCTTCAAGAAGACCTCACCTATAGAGAGCAGCCAATCAAGATCCTTGAGACAGCAGAACGTCAGACCAGAAGGAAGACCATCCGTTTCTGCCGAGTGCAATGGAGCAACCATACAGAGGATGAAGCCACCTGGGAAAGAGAGGAAGATTTGAAGGCCAATCACCCCCACCTCTTTTGCTAGCCTGTTCGAATCTCGGGATCGAGATTCCCTTAAGGGGGGTAGGTTTGTGACATCCCAATTTTTCCTTTATTTTAATTTCTTTTTCTGGAATTTAAAGTCCTTCTTTTGTTTTTGCTTGGTTTTAAAAGTTAGTAAGTTTGGGAGAATTCGTGATCAAAATAAATTTATTTGCTTTTATTTGGGTTCCTTGCATTTTTCTAAACTTATAGGATTTTTCTGGGATTTATTTGGATTTTTCTGCTATTTTCTAAGCCCAAAAGTCTTTATTCGGGTTTTCAGAAAATCAAAAAGAGAAAATAAAATTCAACCCCTCTCTCCGGCCGCCACGTGGACGGCCAGATGCCGCCCACGTCGCCACCTCCATCCCGCCTCCCCTCCCTCCCCGCGCGCCACGCGTGCGGCCCGATAGCAGCCACGCCGGCCCATCTCGCCCGCCCCTCTCCTCCTTCTCCCACCGCCGCCCGATCCCAGCGATCGTATCGTGGCCGCCCCCTCCCACTTAACGCCTCGCGTTCTTTTCCCGCCGTCCGATTTCCCCCGCCCCGCGATCTCACCCGCTCCTGCCCCTCTCTCTCTGCCCGGCCCCACTTGTCATCCCCGACCCCCATCCCCTCACGCGGCCCTCACGCGGACGCCGCCGCCATGGCCGTTGGCCGGCTCCGCCCTAACCGGACCTCTCCCCCTTATCTCTTCCGCACACCGCCTCTCCCTTCGTGCGCCGCAAGCCCGCGCCCCGTCTTCCCCGTTTTCCGCGCACGACGCCCACGTCTCCCACGCGGCCGAGGCCACTTCCGTTGCAACCGCCGCCCACCTCCCCGCTTTCTCCGGCGAGAGATTCCGCAGCGCCTCCACCCCCTCGGCCCTATAAAAGCCACCCCCGAGCACCACCCTTCCCCACTCCACCTCGCTCCACCTCCCGTTTGCTCTCTTCGGCGCCCGAGAGCTCCCCCTCCGAGCGTCTTCGCTCCGCCGCGCCGCCTTCTCCTCCGGCGAGGAATCGCCGGCGAAGGAGAGCCGCCCGAGCTTCGCCGAGGCCGCCCCGAGCTCCGCCGCCTCACGCCGAGCCTCCTCCGCCTTTTCTCCGTGCCCGAGCACCGCCGGAGAGCCCTGCCCGCCGGAACCCGAGCACTTCGCCGCCTCCACCTCGTCGCCGGCCACCCCCGACCGCCGTCAAGCTTCGCCGGAGGTATAGGCCTACTCCCCGTGCGCCCCTCTCTCCGTTCCCGCCCTCGCCGTCCTCCGCCGTGGCCGCTACCGCCGGCGACCCTCGGAACCCGTGCACCCCGCCGGTGGCCGAGCCACATCAGCCAGCCAGGCCCGCGTGGCGTCCACGTCGGCGCCACCCGCGCACCAAGCCGCCCCGTCAGCGTCACCCGCACCTCCCTGCCACGTCAGCCACCGCCCCGTCCGTGGACCCGGTCCATAGACCGAGGCCCACATGTCAGCCGGCCCAATCCCGAGATGACGTCATGCTGACGCAAAAACTCAGGTTTTCCCGTAGAAAATTAATTCGGCCGAAATTAATTTTGGTGCTGACGTCATAATCCTCAATTTCCTATACAAAAATAATTCCAAAAATTCTTTTTATTCTTTTTCCCTGAATTTAAACTTCCCCGAGCCCGTTCTCCTTCGTTCTAACTCCGATTTAACCCGTTCAAATTTCTAAATTCATCAAAAATTCCCCTCTACCCATTCCTAGCCTCAATTTGAATTTTTGAGTTTATTTGAATTCGTTTTGAATTTATTTTGAGTTTGGAGGGTTATTTTCACGTGTAGATTACGACGATTCTGAAGATTTCCTCGACGACGGATCTCACCAATTCGAAGGGCAAGGCAAGTCACCCTCCTTGATCATGTTGATCCCAGGATTGCAAATAAAATTATGTTGATTTAAATTATATTGCATGCGTATTTCTATTCAATGTATTTCAATTCAGTTTTAAATTTAGTTATTGCCTACTTGTTAATTCCCCTTTGAATTTGAATTCCTCAATACCTTGTAACCCTAGATTAAAAACTCTGGTTAGTTCGATAGAATGGCTAGAGAAAACTTTTTAGTATATGCTTAGACATGCATAGATGAAACTTAGGTTTGGGGACCCTTTTCACATAAAATGACAAGCTTTTGGATAGTATTCTTGACTTTGGAGAGTCAAGGAAGTTTACAAAACCATTTCAAAATAAAATATAAAATCTGGTTTAGACTTAGGTTAATGGTTAGAGTGGTGGGTGCAGGCATGCCCTGTTGGTTGGAGCCGCAGTGGTTGACTGTCGTGCACAGGGGTATGTGGTTGAGCCTAAGTCAATTAAGGACCGGTCTTTGAGCTACTGTTGCTAAAGCCTCAACGTACTACCACATGGCTGGTATGGGACAGCCCTGGCCAAATAATTTGCGGAGTCCAAACTCGAGTCAAGTCGTAGGTTGAAAGTGGGCGTGGTTGGTGCCATGCGAAGTCCCACTTGGGTGAGCGTGGTTGTAGCCATGAGAAGTCTCACCTAGGCTCAAGAGGGGGTCCCGGTCTGGTGGATTCCTTACTGGGGTGAAACCTTAGAGTTGGCTTGGCCGAGTTGACGGCTTCGCATTGTAAAGGCCTTGTTATGATTACTCAGTCGCACGCCTAAGGAAGCGTGTATTGGCCGACATTATGAGGACATCATATCTTGTGGGTAAAGCTGTACAACCTCTGCAGAGTGTAAAATCTATCCTGGATAGCCGTGCCCACGGACACGGGCATGCTAAGCAAAAGTTTTTCATAGATTAGACTTGGTTTTACAAAAAATGTTTTCAAAAACCTTATGGATGGTTGGAGTCCATGAGTGTATGTTTAAAGTGTGGATGGATGGAATTCACATGGATTGTTTTTGGAAAATTGGTTCGGGAGGGATTCCCGTGGTTAGGTTGGTGTATGGTCGGAGCCTGCACTAACGTTATGAATTTCACTCAAGTATGGTTTTTACTTACTGTATTAAATTCAGCAATTCCAATCTATTTATAGTATTTCTTAATGCTGTTTTTGCAAATCAACCCTAAAAGCCTTCCTTCAAGCCTTTATCATTATGTTGCATTTTTCCCGGGTGACTTGCGGAGTACAAGTTTGTACTCATCTTGCTGCATCTTAACAGAGGAGGATGTCTACGACTACGGTGAGGACCAGGACGAGTAGGACGTGTCTTGCAGTCGTCTGCCTGTGGGGAGGCAGTTGGGCTTCGCCAGTTATCTTATTATTTTCCGCTGTTATTTTCCCTTTTATTTGATTTATCAATGTAAGACTTGGCCATAAGGCCGTACCCATTTGCTTAATATATTTGGTCATTTGCGTTCGATATGTATCTTTGTTTGGCTGTGTGCACTAGCTGTTCCTGGACTAGTGCGATTTACACAGAGGGTTTCGGAGTCGTTACTCCGGGATCCGACAGGGGCCGAGGCCCGTCGTCTCCGATTTCATCCCTCGGTCGGAGATGCTTCGCGTTCTTAACGATATCGCGGGGCGCGTCGACAGCATCTTGGATCGACAGGTGCTATCAACGTGCGGGGGAGACCTTCTGGCACTCGCATTGGGTGCCTCAGAGATAAGGGTAAGTAGCTAGGTTCGAGAACCACACTGGGTACTCCCATAGTGTCCTCCGGACTCTTGCTCTCAGCCAAGCCCTGGAGGAGACCCGTGTCCGCGAGCGAAGGGTGCTAGAGGACGAGCTTCGTGCTGCGGACATGGCTCACGCCGCTAAGGACGAGCACATTCGTGCGCTGGAGGCTAAAAACGCGATGGTGGTTTCCCACGCAGAGGCGGCCGTGGCGGCGGCGCAATGCGCCACTGAGGAAGCCCGGCGCGCCGCGGCGAAGGAGCACACCGCCTTTCTTCAGCAGATCTCCGCGCTGGAGGAAGAGAAGACCCAGCTCGCCGCATCCCTTACGGAGAGGAACCGGACCTTCGATGATGCGTCTATGTTGGCGTGGAGGGCGTGGAATCTTTGGAACGGGCCCTTCGGGACCTTTCCGTTGACGTGCCGGATGTGACGCATGGCCCTGAAGATTTGATGCAGACGCTCAAGCTAATCGAGGAGGGGTCGAGTGTCGCCCTCTGTAGTGCCAAATCCTTCGGCGAGCACTGCGGTTTCATCAGTGCCTGCCTCGCCCTCGCCATGCTCCATACGACCATACCCATGGGTGTAGGCACGTCAACGAGTTGGCGAACCCACAGCTGGATCTTCCTGCCCGGTGCATGCTCGCGTGATGTTATCACCGTAGCCGTGTACTTCGCACCACCTGCCGTAGTCTAGGATTTCCTGCTCCGCGCGCGGCCTCTCATCGCAACCGCCTCCCCGGCCCTTCCCACACAGGGTGGGGCAGGTTCCTGGGGGGCATCCTCTATGCCGAGGACGTGGCGAGCCTTCTGGGACCTGCGCTGATTACAGCAGGGCTTGTACCTACCGCTTGACGGGCTATCACGCCCCCCGGTGTCACCACGTTCAGGGGCGTCCCCCACGGACTCGTGCCTACGTTTCCCTGTCGGGGAGTCGTTCCCCGAACTTCCTTTTCGCGACCACCCCTCCGCCGGACTGGGGCCGGAGTCGTCGCCTTCGCGTCTTCGCGCATCCTCCTCCGCCCGCGCATACTCTTCCATCTTGTCGAAGAGCTTCGCCACCGTCTTGATTGGTTTTCGCATGTTGTATTCAGCCAGCAGCGCCGGGCGAAGACCCTGTACTGCTGTGTTGATAGTGGCTTTCTCATTGACATCCTTGACTTGGCAGCGTACCTTCGCGAAGCGCTTGAAGTAGTCCCGGAGCTTCTCCTAGGGTTTTTGCTTCACTGCGAAGAGCTTATCCGCGTCCGCACGTTCGACGTAGTTCCCCTAGAAGTTGTTGTAGAGCCGGTCGCGGATCTGCTCCCTCGCGTAAATGGAGTTTGGCACGATGGTGAAAAACCAGGAGAGCGCCACTCCCTGTAACACGAGGGGGAGTCCTTTTGCCTTCATGGTGTCGTCTCCGCTGACGACTTCGATGGCGGTCTCGTACACACGCATGAACTCCCGTGGGTCCGTGTCACCTTTGTACGACTCGATGGCGCTCGGAAACTTGAAGTCCTCCGGCCATGCCGCCTGCTGCAGGCTTGCGGAGAGCGGGGACTCCGGGTCGACGCGCCGTAGCGGGACGCGACTGGACGTGGGGGCATCGCGGCTGTCCGCCCGATCCGGCGTGGGCTCCGTCGCGGCCATCGGCGGGGTCTGCTGACTCTAAGCCTCTTGCATATCTCGTACAGCCCCGCGGAGGTCTGCCAACTCCCGCTGGAACGTGCTAAGGGCCGCCAGCAGGGCGTTCTCCACCGTAGTCGTGGCTGGGGCAACCGGTGCATCTGGTTGCATGGCCGAAACAGCGGCGATCACAGCCTGCACTCCCGGATTGCTTGCCACGATGACGTGATGGACTCTGGAGTCGGTGACGAGGCCCGCGTTGTCGCCGGAACCGCTCGCCGTTCCTGCGTCGGGTGGGGGAACGGCCGCCATGCCAGCGTGGGCACCGGCACAGTCGCCCCCAGCCACCCGATCGGCGCTGCCGGCGATTGTCGCGGTGTGTGCGGTGGGGTTACCTGCCACGCGCGGGGTGGTCTCGACTGTCGCGGCGGCGGTGGCGGGGTCGGTCGTCGTGGCGGTGGTGACGGGGTCGGTCGTCGCAGCGGTGGTGGCGGGGCCGAGCGTCGTGTCGTGAACGTCGATGTTCGCGACCGTCGCGCCCGCATCGCCGCCCACGCCTGCGACTGCCGACGTCGAAGCCCTGGTGTTGACGCGAGGTTCTGTCGCGCCCGCCTTCTTCTTCTTCGCCGCCGACGATGAAGCTTTTTTCGGTGCCATCCCTCTTCAGATCTTGAGGCTTGCTCTTGTCCTCCCCACGGACGGCGCCAACTGTTGTGGCTACAGACCAAACAGAGAGAGTATGGTAGTGGAGAGTTAGGTGAGCAAGTGCTTAGGGTTTCTCCCATGGCCTGAGCTGTATATATATATCCACATAGGGAGTGCTGTTACAATTATACCCTTACACTCAAGCATCCCTTTCGGGGGCATTTATGCCATTACACATGTCCCATTTTGGGCCTTGCAACGTTCTAACAGGCCTTCTAGGCTTAGGTGGCAGCCACCCCTACAACAGTGTAATTTCTGCCAAAAGTCATAGCTATAAGATTAAGCCAAAAGCTAGTTGAAGCACCACTATAAGTCTGTACAAAGGTGAAGTAGTAGTGATTGAAAAAAAGGCAGGCGTTTTCTCCTGAGGGTGCTACTAGACGTGCACAGTAGTGCTAAGTGTTGTGGTTACATTTTTTCTATGCTTCTGTTTGCTATCTTCCCCTCCTAAAACAGAACATGCTGTGTTTGTTTAACACAACGGTATATATAGGTTTAGGTTTGGGAGGTATCAGGAGAAGATCGTGCAGCACACCAAGCTGCTGTGGTGTTTGGTTGGATTGAATTTTTATGATTTATAGCTAAATTTTTTACTGTAGCTGCTAAAATTACACTATAACTTATAGTAACTTATTTGGTATAATTAAAATTAAAAAATTTAAAAATACAAAAAATAAGTTAACCCAACACGTATAATGCAAATAAATACGAGAAAAAAGAAACGGCAAAAAATCTCAAAAAATAAAAAAAACGAAATTTAGGAATAGTAAAAAATAAGCTAAAAGTCAGCAGCCCAAACCCAAACGAGCGGAGCCTCTTTTTGCTCTGTCACTCACGTTGGATCTAATGAATAGCTGGCGTAGACACGAAGAAAGCTGGGAGAGGATGCTACGACCTTGATTTCTGCTGCAATCGAGGTTCACTTGTGCCCTTCTCCCGTTATGCTTTGGTGATATTCTTCGTAGCTACAACAGTTTTGATATCCATACCCAAACTTCTCTTCAACATATGCCATGGTATTTTTCCCTTGTAGCGTTATTTGATTCATCGAGATCCTATGACAAGTAGCAGTTAAAACTTACTGGTCACCGAAAACGAATCGGAATTATAATTTGCTTTTGTGTACAATACAAAACTTCAGCGTGAATCTCCTTAATATTAGCGTTGTCTTTGGGTTAGGTGTATGTGCTTATAAAAATCCGAAGATACTATCAATACTATGATATCAATAAGTAATCACGAATGTGCTTATAGAAAAGACCATAGATTAGAATCCCCCTAAGGTTGTGATCAAAATGGCTGAAAAGCCCGTGGCTTATGGCTGAAAACACTGTAGCTGGCTGAAAAAAGCACTGTAGCTGACAGAGGCTTATTTACCATAATTAAATTTAAAAAAATTTAAAAATAGAAAAAACATGTTAGCCCATTACGTATAATACAAACAAATACGAGGAAAAAAAGAACCGGTAAAAAAACTCAAAAAAAAGCCAAAAGTTCAGAAAAAGACGAAATTTATGAATAGTGCAAAAATAAGCTGAAGCCAAAAGCTCAAGCCATTTTGATCACAACCTAAATCATCACACTTCACAGTATCTCTCACAACAAAAATAATAAATCATGAAAGTACATACTTGCGGGCCCTTTTGGCTCTTCTTTGGATTCCAAAAGCACTTTCCAATTTCGTTTGTACCAAATGATTATATATCAATTCGGAATGGACATTGCACCATTTGCTAGAAAAGAAAGCCATTGAGGCCCAGTTTGGAACGCAAGAATTATACTGCTGCTTAAAAATTCTTGCGCTCCAAATAGGCCATGAAAGTAAGCTGCCCAAAAGGGCATCACTAAACTGTATGATACACGGATAGCCATGATTACAACTCAAAACTATTCAGTCATCTGCCATGTACACCTATGGGCTTCTGAAACACACCACATAGTGAATCCACAAAAGGCTAGCACCCGAGTTGAAAACGAAACAACTTTAGCTGTAGTTAATCTGTTACAGTTTATGAACCAGCAGTAAGATAAGGAATAAAGATTTAAGTGTGCTTAACCAATTAATATTTTGGGTAATATCTGCTTCCATAGAGCTGCTCTGGTTGGCGAGAGCCTGCTTGCGTCATCTGAACAAAGGAAGATGCGAGTGATCCAGTTAAATGGCAACATAAAAAATATAGAAATCAGGAAACATTTAACAAGTTTGAGTTGTATCCACGGGCTCTGACGGGGGAGGAGATTTGTAAGAATTTGGAATGAGAGAACATGCCTGACTACTGATTGATGGTCTTGTTACTCCATAATAAGAAGCTGATAGGCAAATAATATATATTAGCACGGCTGGCAGACGGCTTTATTAGCACGAGATAGACTGTAAAACATACCTAGGCCTTCTGGGTATCTACTGTTGTCATCATGGTATGGCGGAGAAGATCTAGTAATAGCAGGGGGCAGCACACCATAGCTGAGATATGATGAGAAGTGAGAAAAAACGCTATTTTATTCTGACATATACTATGACGCATGGGGATAGTTTAGAATTTTAGATAACCTTGAAGTTGCCATAGTATTGGCACTACTCCCATGATGAGGACGAGAATGGCCACTCATGGGATAAGAAGAATCATCGTCCTGGAGTAAGTATGATCAAAACTAATGTGATGACAAGATGCGCAAGTAGTTGTTTCATGCCTGTATGGTTTAGCTTACCAGTGTTGAAAAGGGCCGCTTCTCTCCAGAATATATGTGGGGATGATCTTGAATAGGGTCGGATACTGCTTACAGGATGAAAACATCAGCCATTAAAGATTTCAAGGTTGATAAACTTCGACGCGAAAACAATCAATGTTCTACTCAATTCCAGAAAGGACTGCATGTTAAATGTAGAATGCATGACTAATAGGAATGCACATAATGACAGCAGCTAGCAGAATTAGCCTAGCCTAGTGAAAAACCAAAACATAACACCATCCAAATTTATCATGTGCATATGATCAAACTGCTAATAGGGGATTCACATAATCACATTCATTCAGATAATTGACTAGGTCAGGGGAAAATGATTTATGAAGGACATCACTCTGATAGTCCATAAAATGAACTACATATTAGAGCAGATAAAAGCCAATGATTACAATGACCAATATTGTTATGTATCAAGACAAAACCGGCTAGTTTACACAAAAACACTACTTTTTGTAGAATAAATCTGGAAACTTCACCCTACCACTTTTCTTTTGGAGAATAAATCCAGCATGTAACTATTCACTCAATATATATGGCTGAGTTCTTTTCTACTTATGGCTTATGGCTTATGTTACAGTAACTTGTTTTTAAATGGTGCATTTCTTCAAGGTGAGGTCAACAGAAATATTGTAGTAAAAAGTGTACTGAGTTCAGCTGTACCGCCCAAAATTGCCTTCAACTATTTTCCTCTGCATATTGCCTCTCATAAACAACCAAAATTCAAAAATTTAAGCCACAAGCCACAGCCCAAAAAAACTCACCCATAGTTTATCAATTAATGAATAGTCATGCAATTTATAAGGGGTGAACAAGGTATCACTTGGTGAAAGAATCATACACCCACAGTGAATATGAAATTTACTCCAAGTTTATCTTTTCATCTAAGGGGTGAACAAGGTATCACTTGATGAAAGAATCATACACCCACAGTGAATACACAATAACATGAAATACTGGAATGAAATGGATCACCGTACCATCGCAATAGCTACATATGCAATACAATATATAATCATAATGCAAGATTGCAAGTTTTTAGAAAGTTCAAACTGGTCACCGAAAACTTACCCAAACCAATATTGTTAGACAGTCTTTTGTGGGCCTATCTTATGGCTTTGGGCCCATATGCCCTTAGTCTGAGTCTGTTAGGGTTTCCAGGGATTCTGTTAGGGTTTCAGGGTTGTGTTAGACCTAACCCTTGGCACTCCCTTCCCTATATATACTCCTTGTAATGGTGGTCCTTATTCATTCAATGAATATCACTTACATGGTATCAGAAGTTTAGATTTCCTCTCTCGGTTCCGCCACCCTCTGTGCGCGTGCCTAAACTCCGCCGCCGCCTCCTCTCTTCTCACGCCGCCCTCGCACCGGCATATCTCGCGGGTGATTCCCTCGCCTCGCGTCCACCTCCATGGCTGGTCTCTCCCCAGTCGCTCCCCCTTCCCCCCACGCCGCCGCTGCTGGCTCTGATGCCGCGCGCGACGATTACCTCCCAGACGACACCGCCTCCGCCGCCGCCGCCGCCGCGCAGCAGCTCGACCGCGTTCGTGCCGCCCAAGCCGCTCGCGAGAACGCCCTAGCGCTTGCCGCGGAGGCTGAACGCGAAGCTGCTGCGGCGACCCAGGCGCGCGACGCGGCTACGGCTCGCTCCGAGATGCACTCGAGCGCGCTACTCGTGCTCGTGCTGACGCTGCCGTCGATCTCCCGAGAGCGGACATCGCCGACACCACCTCCCCTGTCTCCGCCAACCGCCCTCTCCAGGACGCCCTGCTTCTCCACGAGGCCGCTGCCATCCTCAACCTTCATGCTCAGGCCGTTGCGGTCCAGAACATCTGTCTTCTGGTCCCCATCGTCCTCGACATGACCTCCGGCAACTACTCCCAGTTGCGCGAACTCTTCCTCCTCGCCATCGGCAAATACTCGCTGGAGGATCACGTCCTACGCGACGCCGCTGCACCAACCTCCCCTGCTTGGCTGCGGATGGATTGCGTCGTCCGTTCCTGGATCTTCGGCACTACTTCTGCTGATCTCACCCGGATCGTCATGGAGCGCGGATCCACTGCTCGTGCTACCTGGCTTGCCATTGAGACCCAATTTCTCGGCAACCGGGAGGCACGGGCTCTCCTACTGGAAGCCAGTTTCCGCAACTTCACCCAAGGCGATCTCTCCATCACTGCCTACTGCCAGAAGCTGAAGCGCATGGCGGATGATCTTGGTGATCTCGGCGAGCCCATCTCCGACCGTACCCTGGTACTCCATGTCATCCGCGGGCTCAGTGAAAACTTCTCCGCCATTGGTTTGCATCTCCAACGCAGTCATCCCTTCCCCACTTTTCTTGAGGCCCGGGCTGATCTCCTCCTGGAGGAACTCACTCTGGCGCATCGCCCGCCGACACCCGCCATCGCCCTCGTCACTTCCACAGGAGGCTCTGCATCTTCTCCCGCAAGTGGCTTCGGCGCCAGTGGATTCTTCAAGCCCGCATCCCGCGGCAAACGTGGCAAACGCCGTGGGCGCTTTGGCCACGGATCCAACGCCGGCACAAGCTTCGACGGTGGGGCGCCCCAGCAGCAGCTGCGGACGGGCGGCCCGAACACCACCGGCGGGTTCTGGCCCTCCTTCAACCACCCCTGGTCCGGCTCCATCTCCATGTGGCCGGGTCAGCGACCACCCCTCGCGCCACTTCCACCACCACGAGCTTTCGGCGGACCGCCCCATCAGGCCCATCTGGCTCAACACCAGCCGGCACCACTGGCGCAGCAGCCGCAGCCGCATGCTCTGCTCACCGGGGGTCTGGGCCAGTGGGCCCCTCCTCCAACGCCTCCCTACAACACCACCGGCGGGCTACCTTCCTGGGATCAGCACTCCTTGGCCTCCTTCAACACAATGACCCTGCAGCCGCCTCAACATCATGACTGGTACTTCGACTCCGGTGCCTCCTCCCATATGACATCTGATGCTGGTACTCTTTCCCACACTTTCTCCCCGCGGGTTTCCTTTCCCCCTTCCATTGTCGTTGGAAATGGATCTTTACTTCCCGTCACCTCTACCGGCACTACACATTTTTCGGATTCCCTTCGGCTCAACAATGTTCTTGTTGCTCCAAGTCTTATTAAAAATCTGATTTCTGTTCGCCAATTCACCACTGACAACAATTGTTCTGTTGAATTTGATCCCGCTGGCTGTTCTGTGAAGGATCTACAGTCCTAGAGGGTGATCGTCAGATGCAATAGCACCGGTCCTCTCTACCCTCTTCACCTGCCTACCGACGCTCCCCTGCCCAGCGCATTCCTCGCCGACGCTTCCTCCCTCTGGCACCGTCGACTCGGCCACCCCGGTCAGGAGGCGCTCAGTACTCTTCAGCACTCTGCTGCTATTCCAGCATGTCCCAAAGGAGCTGCTACTTCACTGTGTCATGCATGTCAATTAGGCCGCCACATTCGCCTTCCATTCCCCATGTCCACCTCTCGTGTAACACAAAAGTTTGATCTCATACATTGTGATCTTTGGACATCCCCTATTGTCAGTGTGTCGGGTTATAAATACTACTTGGTCATTTTGGATGATTGCTCGCATTTCGTTTGGACTTTTCCTTTGCGCCTCAAATCTGACACATTTGCCACTCTTTCCAACTTCTTCTCTTATGTTGCCACTCAGTTTGGCACCACCATCAAGTCTGTCCAGTGCGATAATGGTCGCGAATTCGACAATTCCAGCGCACGCACGTTCTTTCTTACTCATGGTGTTCATCTTCGCATGTCTTGTCCTTATACCTCTCCTCAGAATGGTAAAGCCGAGCGTATGATTCGTTCCATTAACAACATCGTGCGCTCCTTACTATTCCAGGCATCCTGTCCTTCATCCTTTTGGGTCGAAGCCCTCAACACCGCCACCTACCTCATCAACATCCTGCCAACCAAGACAGACCTCCACACCTCACCTTGCCTTATTCGGCACTCCACCCTCATATCAACATCTCCGTGTCTTCGGTTGCGCATGCTACCCAAATTTATCTGCCACGGCAATCCACAAACTTGCTCCCTGCTCAGCTTTGTGCGTCTTCCTTGGCTACTCTCCTCACCACAAAGGATATCGATGCCTCGATATCACTTCCAATCGGATCATCCTCTCCCGTCACGTTGTCTTTGACGAAACCTCTTTTCCTCTTGCCAAGGAGCATCAGCAATCTCCTGCTGACCTTGCGTTCTTGGACTCTTTTACTGACGACGCGCCTATACCTATAGGCCAGATTTCTTCTTTGTCTGCAGGTCCCTTCACATCAGCGCCCACTGCTACCTCACCCGTACGCGTGGCCTCTGATGCTGCGATCACTACACTGTCTCCAGCATTGCTACCAGGCGCGTCCGCCCCATGGCGAGCGACCGCGGTGCTCTCCCAGCCAGCTCAGTCCCAAGCGACTGCCCTGGCCCAGCCATGTGTGCCTTCCCCGACAGCTTCCCCTGCGACGGTTCCAGCTCCGGCCTCTTCATCGCCACCAGCATCGCCACCATTGCCTTCTGGTCTCCATGCCAAAGACCGCAACTTCCACCTGGTCTACTCCTGGCGGGCCATTTCTGCACCTGCGGACCCGGCATCTTGTGCTCCTCCGTCACCTCCTGGTCTTCTTGCCAAGGACCGGGACTTCCGCTGTGTCTACTCCCGGCGGCCTACGGACCCGACTGCTTCTGTTGCTGCGCCTGTTGCACCTCCCTCATTACCGCCGGGCGCAGTTCCCGTCCCGCCGGTGGTCAACAGCCATGGAATGACCACTCGAGCCAAACATGGCTTTCGAGTACCGGCCCTCTTCGTCGCCACCCCGCTGTCTCCACTCCCGAAGAGTTACCGGAGTGCTCTTGCTGATCCCAATTGGCGAGCAGCTATGGAGGAGGAGTACCGCGCCCTTCTGCAGAATGATACTTGGGATTTGGTTCCTCTCCCACACAAGGCAAATGTCGTCACCGGTAAATGGATTTTTAAGCACAAACTTCAGGCCGATGGTTCTCTGGAACGCTATAAAGCGCGGTGGGTGCTCCGCGGCTTTACACAGCGACCTGGAGTGGATTTTGCAGAGACATTTAGTCCTGTTGTGAAGCCGGCAACAGTTCGGACCGTGCTGGCCCTCGCTCTTTCCAGGCAGTGGCCGATTCATCAACTGGATGTGAAGAATGCTTTTCTTCATGGGACCTTGTCCGAGACAGTTTATTGCTCACAGCCATCCGGATTCGAGGACTCCACTCATCCGGAATTTGTCTGCCGTCTGAACAAATCTCTTTATGATCTCAAACAGGCTCCTCGTGCATGGTACAGCAGGTTTGCCTCATATCTGCTATCCCTTGGGTTTCTTGAGACCAAGTCTGACACATCACTGTTTGTGTACCATCGCGGCACTGAGGTTGTGTACCTGCTCCTCTATGTTGATGACATCGTCCTCACCGCTTCATCTGTCGAGCTCCTACGTCGCATCATCCATGCCTTACAGCAGTTCTCTATGAAGGATCTCGGTGAACTCCATCACTTTTTGGGGATGCATGTGCAGAAGTATCAAGGTGGTCTCCTACTCTCACAACGTCAGTACATGATGGACATTCTGGATCGTGCGGGCATGTCTGCCTGCAAACCTTGCACCACCCCGGTCGACACCAATCCCAAGGTGTCCGCTTCAGAAGGTGTCCCTGTCAGTGACCCTAGCGACTTTCGCAGTTTAGCCGGGGCCCTCCAGTACCTCACCTTCACCCGACCGGACATCTCCTATGCAGTTCAACAGGTGTGTCTTCATATGCACGACCCTCGTGAGCCTCACCTTGCTGCACTCAAGAGGATTCTTCGATATATTCGTGGCACCCTTCACTTGGGCCTCTTCCTCCAGCTGTCCTCACAGTCTGATCTCGTGGTTTACTCCGATGCTGACTGGGCCGGTTGCCCGGACACACGCAAGTCTACCTCGGACTATGATGTGTTCCTTGGTGACAACCTGGTCTCCTGGTCCTCCAAGCGTCAGAACACGGTGTCACGTTCCAGCGCAGAGGCGGAGTACCGCGGTGTTGCCAATGCTGTGGCCGAAGCTTCCTGGTTGCGTCATCTTCTATTGGAACTACATACTCCTCTCCGGCAGACTATTTTGGTGTATTGCGACAACATCAGCTCAGTCTATATGTCCTCCAACCCAGTCCAGCATCAGCGTACCAAGCACATTAAGATTGACCTTCACTTCGTCCGTGAGAAAGTAGCTCTTGGCGATGTTCGCGTGCTGCATGTACCCACTACCTCACAGTATGCCGACATCTTCACCAAGGGCCTTCCTTCATCGATCTTCAGTGCTTTTCGGTCCAGTCTAAACGTCCGAGGTGCGGACGCTCCGACTGCGGGGGGTGTTAGACAGTCTTTTGTGGGCCTATCTTATGGCTTTGGGCCCATATGCCCTTAGTCTGAGTCTGTTAGGGTTTCCAGGGATTCAGGGATTCTGTTAGGGTTTCAGGGTTCTGTTAGACCTAACCCTTGGCACTCCCTTCCCTATATATACTCCTTGTAATGGTGGTCCTTATTCATTCAATGAATATCACTTACAAATATGTCCATGTCTCCAGCTAGCCTGCTCCCTCAGAACATGAAGCAAGTCATGAGTTGTAGATGACTTCTTGTACCCTGTGGTTTGAACCACCCTAGAAGGCATTATCTGTACTGAAGATGGCCCAACTTTTCTTACACCTAGTGAAATAAATGGACAAGTTCAGATAACTAACAACAGTACACATAGATTGTCCATTGAGCAAAACAAAAAAATCAATTACATGTTATCACTGGCTTAGTAGCTTATATGAAATTTTGTTTTTCCCATGAGCACCATATTAATGAAGGTGTGTCATCATTCATCACACCCTCATTACAGTCAAATTAGAGATGAAAAAGTGGGAACAGGAGCACCATATTAACCATACATGAAAAAATATAACTCAAGACACATAAATCTTAAGAAATTAATTAAACAATGATCGGTCCAAACGTCAACACCACAGTGTTCAAGTGATTTCTCACAGGCTCCACGGAGCAAGACTTCTAATATAGAAACAACTCAGAATTTACACCGTCTCAATACTGTAGCAACCCATCGCACTAAAACGGTTCTGCCCTAGGTTATTGGCCACTAAAAATCTAGCATCATAGACCCCAGCCGTCGTCACCACATGCCAGCATTTTGACACAGTGGACAAAATGTGAAGACTTGCCTCCAGTAGTTAAAAAACACAAGCAGCTTTCAATAAGATCCCATTATTGCTCAACAAACTAATGGCATGTGGACAAACTGGAATCTGATTTTTTGTTTCATGAGGTGAATAATTATATGGCATCACCTCTTATATTCCATTCATAGTCACTGCATTCCACATTACCTACTCAAAAATTGGTCTTTCTGTAAATGGTGAATCTTGAATGACACTATCAAGAACCAATCCTCATCAAATAATCTAAGACATATTCATCAGAGGAAGAAACAAACAAAGAACAGTATAGAATCGGAAGAATGAGATTGTTTAAGGGGCTTGCAGGAGCAAACAGCAAAGAACGTTCACAATGCTACTATAAGAAAAATACTCAAGAATGTGGTAGCAATATGCATCTGATGTGTGCATGAGTCTCAACTGGTGCAGATTTAAATCTATGACATACCTAAAATTACGTGGGAAGGAATTCAAAATGAATCAGCCCAAGTTGGGAGAAGCAAATCTAATACTAATCTAGTTCAATGTACAATGGAAAGTTGGAAACCCACAGAAACATTCAAAGAAGAAACAACTACAGCCAAAAGGATACTCCTAACAAAATGAAGATTATTAAAAACAGAAACTATCAACTGAACTGCAAATTCAAATAACTGGGCTATTACATAAGTCAACTGTACTGTAGGGCTGTACCAGATAGATTGTGACAAAGGACACAAAGAAGAAACCAATTACGTAGTTAGAAAATTTCCAGCATAGAACATACAGTATTGGACAGAGGGGTTATCTGGGTAACCACAGATGAGTCAAATAATCAGAATGGAAGAATGAGGTTGCTGGAATTTTGAAGGACATAAACTCACTTTGAGCAACTGTTTTGCCTTTCTCACTAATACAAAATTTATGGTGCTCTTTATTCTGCTTGCCCTTTTGGACAGGTTTAGCCAGCGAGACTTTAATATTCACCTGGGATGCACCAACTAAAGATGTGAAAATCATGTCAACCAAAAACTCTGATTAACCTAAGTATGAGAAGAGACCTTTGAGCCATTCTCAGTCAATTCTTCCTTGTCAAAAGATTCAAGACACAAGAATGCAGCCTCATGAGTCATGTAGTTAATAAATGCAAAGTCCTTCCTTTTAGTTGATTGTATATCACATGATAGAACCACACTTTCGATCTTCCCAAACTTCTTGAAGATTTCTGTCAACTTAGCTTGATCCCAGGAAGTTGGTATCCCTTCCACAAAAATTGATTTAACCTAAACGAAACAAAGGATGCATCAGGTTATCTAGAATTCTCATGTGATTAGTGGAATTTTCAAGGGATTAGTGGCTAGTCATTGAAAGTAAAATCATATATGATGTTCAAATCAACCAAATTACGTTTCGGTTGAGGTATTCAGACAAGGTCAGAGGACTTGAAAGGTGAATAAGAATAAAGCCTAGCACTTCAAGAAGTCAAGTTGGCATTGGATGAAAAGAAACAAATGCTCTAGATGGAAATAAATGGTACATAAATTAACATTGTCAGGAGGAGAATGTACTTTGAACCAAGGGCCAAACACAAGAACGTCCATACACCACTGTGTTCACAGAGGACATGCACCTACTAATCAGCGAATGCTGGTTTCCCAGCCAACAGACAATCCAAAACAATTCAGATAGAATCAGAAAATCCCTTCTGAGTTCTGAAGTTCTGATAAAGAAACAATAGGTATCAAATATCCAGGTTCAAAAATAATAGTGATTCACCTTGAGAAAATAAAGATCATAAGGTGAAGTCTTGATAGTGAATAAACTCTAGGACCATTAATGAGGCCAAACCAGCGGTGGTTCACGAGATATAGGAATGCTCTAATAAAACAGTTAGTTCATCTCCAGTGGGAACTTAAGCACCAATAGTGGCTACTTATTAAGAGTACCCCTATGAACTTCCACGATACAATTGTTACAGCTATTAAACGAATAAATTGTGTTATGTGCCTTGTGTGAAAGAATAGGATGAGTACAGAGGATGCCCACATGTATGCTCTGAAAAAACAGGAGAGATTGCCTCGATCAAGAAGTTAAAACTCTATAACAGCAACTGATTTATCAGCCAAACACAGTTTCCAGTCTTACTAGAGTCAATAAACCACAATGTATTCTCACGTGAACGCCCAAAAATGCTCATTTCAAGTGAATTTGCATAGGGGGAAATTTGCATAAAGGAGAAGCTAAAAGTGGTTTTTGAAAATTTTTGAGCTTTTATTTATCTCTATAATCTCTTCTCACCATGATCAAAGTCAAGTAGAACAAATGTTCTTTCATATGGAGCTAGAGTGAGATTTTCCATTTCTTAGTGAAGTTGAAGCATTTTGTGAAAAACTTGCTCTATTTAGTTGCTTCACTTTATTTCTTACTCTCTTGGTCATTTTCAGTCTTATTTGCGTTTTGTTGATCAAGTGGAGCTCTCTTTCGCAAATTAATCTTGCTTTTCAAATATTAACTCGATTGTGCTCTCATTTGCATTTTTTGAGATATTGTCAATGTGTTCATCAAGAGAGAGATTGAAAAACCATGTTAAGAATATCAATGGTTCACTTGTGCTAAACAATTGGCAATCATGTCGAATTGAGATTTGAGTGTGCGAAAGTTTGCAAGTTTTCATTCTTGCTGTCAGTCTTCAGGCAGTAGTACCGGCCTAGTGTTGGCGGTAGTACTGGCCTATTGTTGGCGGTAGTATCGGCATGGTAGCTGCGGTACTACCACAAGTGTGGTGCAACCGGATTATAGTTGGCAGTACTTATTTTTCAAAGAGGGTCATTTTGGGCGTGTCCAAGTCCGGTAGTACCAGATGGGTTCCGCTATACTATCGGAGAGAGCGGTATGACTGGGCTTACTATGGCGGTACTACCACGGTAATACCGGCTTTGTGTGAGTGGTCCGACCAGCCTGTCAATGGTGGTCAGACCGGCCATGTCTGAAATTATCCGAGGGGTTCGGATAATTGTGAGAATTGATCGTCAGTTGAGTTGTGGAGTCTAAGTCATTCATTCATGGTTCATGAAGCATATTTGGACTAACGTGTGTCAAGTTATGAAGAACTTGTGCCTGAAAACAGTTTTTTGATCTTTGATATGCAGCGTGCTTGGAAGCAGCCATGGTCGACAGCATGGATCAGGACTAAGCTCGTGGATCAGGACTAAGCGTGGTCAAGAAAGGCAGACTGGATGGTTGGGCTCAAGCGAGCATAGGAGAAAACAAGGGATGTCGTTGGGAAGATTTGAGCAACGGTTCATCGAATGGTGTGGTTGATGCAAGTGAGACGTGGTCGGGGGGAAGCAACAAGGAGAGACTTGACGATGCATGAGCCATTGGTGAACCTATATGTTACAAACATGGAGATTGCTTGCAAAGGAATAGATAAGCATAGACTAGACTTGGGGAAGAGGTGAGGTCCACAGTCAAGGCGAAGGTGTGTTGGCGGGGAAGCCAAAATACCGGAAGCAACAAAGGGAACAAAACCGCGGCGCTTGGAGGGTGTTTGGAGAGTGGTTTAGATCAAGGAATTGCTGAGAAGGCCAAATAGATGAGAGTTTGCTCCTTAGCGGATTTAGACTTACACACTTTGAAAAGCGTGCATAAATCTTGTGCAAGTGTAAAACCCAGTATGTGTAGGGTTAACAAGTTTCCCCGATTTCGCTAATGGATAGTATCCATTAGCATTAGATGTGGGATGGTTGCCCCATATATTTGAGTGGGAGAGGTAGGCGACTAGATTTCCTAGAGAGCAAGGAGGCCAAAGGGGAAAGCAACCACTTCTCTCTTCTAGGGTTTAGGTGAGTGCTCTCGGGTGAGAGAGCTATGTCCTCTATGGTAGACTGGCTGTAAAATATTCATCTACAAGTTACAATAAATCAATCTTTTTTCATCCTACATGATGTGTTCTTGATATTGTTGATTTTGCACTTGTTTTGGTTGGGATTTTTTGCCCTCTCTTCTTCCTTCTTGAGATGGAGATGCCTCATGAGTATCATATGCCATCCATCTAGGGAATAGCTATAGCAAGATCTTGGAGTTAGCCTGGTTTAGCTTGATTTGAAGCACCTCTTGTGAGAACTATCTTGACCATCTCTAACCCACGAGCAAGTCGTAACTCATGTTTTTGGGTTTTGCCAGGTTTTGGTGCAACCTTACTTGTCTCAAGGAAATGTTGGAACTTTGACTAAGCTCCGTGCGATCCTTGGATGGATTAGATTCTTAATATCCTTGGTAAGGTATGTGCAAAATCTAAAGCCATTTGGACTTATATTTGGAGGATTGCACTCTTTTTGGTTTAGGCTCGGGCTAGTTTTTTGTTCTGTGAACATGGGTGTGGTCATAGCGCCCCAGACTTGCAGTACTACCGGTCTCCGGTCATACCGGCATTCCACCAATGGTCAGACCGCTCGGTCACGGTACTACCTGTCTCTCTACTGCGGTAGTACCAACCCTGAAGTTTGAACTCGGTTTTGCTTCCGCACTTTCATGAGTTCTTTGCCAGTGTGCTAAACTGATCTTCCTAGTTTCCAATAGCTGGTGGAGTGAAAGTTCTGGAATACGATCTAGAGAGGATGAAATGACCCCCCCCCCCAGCACACACACAAATTGATTACCATATCGGGTCTTACAAGTGGTATGAGAGACTGGTTAGCTCTTCTTAATAGATCTTAACCGGTCTAATAGTAATAGCATCGGATCAATCAATGATTCAGCCCATGCAACTCTAACATTTAGACCTTTGCCAAAAACATCTTTCTTCGAAAGCTTTTTGTATGCCATCCATGCAACTCTACTAGTCTCGAGTTCAAGAAATGCAGACCCATGATTACAGTCTGGATTATTAGAATCAGCCATAAGTGTTAGAGTATCAACGTTCTCAACTCCAATTTTCTGTAGTTGCTTGATGATCCACCTTGAAGAGCAACAGGTGAGCCAACCACACAGTCAACAATTCAAGCAAATATCCATCCAAACCATCCTAAAAAGAAAGAAAATGCTACTCACATCTTCTTTCTTCCATTTCTTGTCGATATTTCCAAGAAAAATTTTACCATTCCCATCCAGAGCTGCAACTCGGCAAAGCTTCCCACAAACCTTGCAGTAGGTTTCAATGAACAAGATGATAATCAGTATGGAGAACGAGGAGAGAAGGAAAATTGCAATAAGCATTCATTAGAGCAAAATGTGGGACAATAAAACATGTCACTTTCAACATAGTAATTAGATACAAGTGAGGTCACAATGGTTTTTTGTACAAGCAGCACAACAAGAAACACTGGTTTCTCAACACAGCAACGTGATATACATATCATTTTTAAAATCCCTTTCTTTTTTTTGCTAACTTCCCTTGCCATTTTCTGTACTAGTGTTATATTGGTTTATGATATGTTCAGAGTGATTGACCATATTGGCATTGCTCAGTCATTGACAATGTCAGTGTTGTCTCAAGGGAAGTTAGATTTGTAAATCAAGAATAGAACGACAACTTCACAGCACAGCTGTGACATGACCTACCCACCTGATAGGACCTCAATATGACTCCTGTAAATGACAAGGAAGTGTTGGCAACATAACAGGCATCCAAGGCATGGCAAGCTATCTAGAAGAAGTGTTAGATACAACCTAGGATCTGCATACAGCCAAAATTTTACAAGCTAATTGCTTTTCACAAGAAAAAGGTATCTAGAAGAAGTGTTAGATACATGGTTTTTGCGCCTAAAAGGGGTAAGTTAAAATCAAGGTCGCATAGTTCATTTGGTGATGTTGGCTCATCATCTGGACCTACCTGACTCAAAAGAAAAACAATCTTGGCATATTAAGGATAGGTCAATGATCTATTTGTCAGTGGAAAGGAACTAATATCTGGCAGTGAGCTTAATTGGTTCATCCATCTAATGATTAAATGCAAAACCTGATTTTTGTGATTTATTGTAATATTTAGTAATTATGAAAAAATTCTGAGCATTGACTATTGTCCGGATAGATTCATGGCACCGTTTTCCATTGGACGAGATCAAATGAGTTCATGTGTGTGAACTGTGGTGATAAATCCATCCAAGTGGACTGGCACTACCTTCACTTTGCCAAACTCCGCAATGGCCTTCTTTGCCTGCGCAGCATCGTGGTACCGCACAAAACAGTACCCCTTGTTCTTCCCTGTACGAGGGTCCATTATCATCCGCACCTCAGTGATCTCCCCCGCCTGCGCCAACACCGCCCTCACATCCTTCTCCTTCGCGTCCCTGTGAAGCCCACCAACAAACACCTCCGTCATCCGCCTCGTCTGCCGCTCCGATATCCCCACCTCCTCCCCCATACGACCGTCACAAGCGGTCACTGGCCTCCCAGCTAAGGTTTCTTCCACCACCGTGTCCTCACCCAAAGCTTCCTCCACAGCAACGGCATTGCAATCGGTCGCCGGCTTCTCAACTACGGCTCCTTTCACATCCTGCTCCTTACGCACCGCATCGTCTGTGGCAGCGATGTGATCATTTGCTGGCTTGTCGGTTGGGGTTTCTGCCCCCGGCTGCGATGCTCCCGCAGCAGCCGCGGCCGCGGCCGCGGCCTTGCGAGCGGCGAAGGTGCCCTTTGGGACAATTTTCCTGATGATGACCTTCTTTATGATCTTGCGGACCTTCCGCGCGGCTGCCGGCTTCGCCGCCGCATCAGGAGCGGGCAGCAGCGTCGAGGGCTTCGCATCGGCAGCCGGAATCGGTCGCGTGGAGGGCCCCGCGCCCGCTGCCGTGGACGGCGGCGTCGAAGGCCCCGCGTCAGCAGCCAGAGGCGGTGGGCTTGGGGTGGTGATCGCTAAGGCCTCGGCGGTGGCGGGAATGGGGGGCGCGGAGGCGGATGGCGGTGGGGGTATCGGCGAGGCAGCCTTGCGCGGGGCCCGCAAGACGCGGCGCTTCTTTGGGGGCATCAGCGCCGACGGCAGCGGCAGCGGCCGCGGAGGAGCTGCCTGCTCGGGGGTTTGAACCTTCGGGAGGTGGTGGTGGTGCGGTGGTGGAGAAGACGAGGAATCGTACGCGGTGGCCGGCTTTGGACGGCGGAGGAAGTAACGAATCGGCTGCATCGCGTCGCGCTCGCGCTGGGGGCGTTTGGTTCGATCGAGCCGGGACGCCGTCCGTCGCTGTTACCCTTCTTCAGGTTATTTCTTACGGTTTTATGCAAATAAATAAATTGTACAGTTTTTTTTCTCTTTGAAACGGGTTTTATTTAAACAAACAAATTGAGTGATTTTTTTATTGTTTTTTCAAATGGCTTTTCTTCAAACAAACAAACGAGACTACTTCTTCACCATCTTTTCAAAGCGGTTTTCCTCGGCTTTTTTCGAAACGGCTTGTCAGCATATGATTCGTTCGCACAAGCGCTCGCGCTCGAACCAAAAGCCATTAGTCAGAACCGTAAACCATCAGCTACATCCAAAAAGAACCCACCCAAAACTTTTGTCTCACATAAACATCCCCTATTTCAATCGAGACTTAAATGTGTCGCTACCTGTAAACACTGGTTAGATCTTTAGTTTGTCATAATTTATAACTTTGAGCTTATAAAACTGAAGCTCTAAAATTAGCGTAGGTTGTATCTTAGGCCTACAATTCCCATATTATAGTGAAGGGGATGTCCCCCTCCAGGTCGAAATTTCACAGTGAAACATTGTTAGCTGTTACTTACACACTAATCAAGGGTGGATTTTTTGTGCTGTGGTTTATGACTTATGATTTATATTTTTGAATTCTAACTGTTCGCATGAGGCAGTACGTAAAGAAAAATAGTCATATGCGATTTTAGCCGGTACAGATGAGTTCAATATACTTTGTACTGCAATCTTCTTATAGACCCTACTTTAAAAACCGTACTATTTAAAAGCTAGTTGCAATAGTATAAACCATAAGTCACAAGTTATAAATGAAAAAACCTGAGCCCAAAATGTAAGTTGGCCACTACCTATGAGAATTTGGAGCACAATTTGCTAGATCGATCCCTTCTAAGTTTTTGTTTAAGTTGCGCCACCGTCAAAGTGGGTGACACTTTGGTCACTTGCTCATGTATGTTTAAATGAAGAGCGAAATGATAAAACAAAAAACGAGGAACTGTTGAATATGATCCATAGAACTATCCTGTGTGTGTATAGAGAGCCCAAGCAATATCAGCGTCGCATTCTTGCGTCCACATGGTATGAGTTTTTTCCAAAAGAAAATTCGTGAAGCACAGAGAACAGTGTCATGGCATGTTTATATTAGCCCCCAGTACGTCACAACCATCTTGGGAGAATTGCGCTACACATTTTGTCGCAGTAGCTCTCCGATGATAATGATGTGCCAACTTTAGTCAATTCAGCTCGAAAAGCGCTGTTTGAAGGTCCTTCCAAATCCTCCGAGCGACCAGGATGACCACCGAATCAAATCCCTTCTTGCTCGTCTTCGATAGCGCAGCACACAATGTGCTCGACACTACCAATCCTCCGATGAGCACCCAAATTATAATGGTCCAAATTTATTTCAAAATAAAATTTGCATAATTATCGTGGATTTCACAATTTTTGGTGTATTTTTCAAAAATTTTCCCTAAAGCCTTGCTTGAGTTTTAAGATTTTAAAATAAATCTCTTGGTCCAAAAATGTAATTTCAAAATTCCTAAAAATTAATTGGGTGCTAATAGATTGTTCCTAAAATTTCTGTGTGCAAATACCCTTTTGAATTCAAACTATAAATTCCAAATCGAACTAAATCCCGAATAAAAGTTTAAACCAATTCCTTTTTCCCTCCCTATCCTCGCGTCAAATTCCCGCCACCGGCCTAGCCCGTCTCTTCTTTTCCTCTCCGCAACCCAACTGGCCGTCATACTCGCTCGTGCTCTCGCTCACTCACCCGCAACCCAGCTCTCCCCGCTCTCTCCCTTTCACTGCCATGTGGGCCCTTGCCCCCACCTGTCATCGTTGAGAGAAGAACTATGCTTCTTCTCCATGCCAGCTCGCTTTCTCGTGCGTCCATTTGTGTTGCCATACGCATGCGCCACGCACACCAGAAACCATGCTAGCCTCTACCACCACGAGCCTTGCGCCGTCGTGACTTCGTCTAATCGTCGTGTCCATTCTTTCCCTCTCTCATGCACTCTCTCCCTCTGCACTCGAAGCCATGCCATGGCACTGCTCCCTCTCTCCTTTCTCACCTTTATTTAAACCCTCTCCGAGTGTGTCAAAACCGTCACCCGAACTCACTCTTCTTTTTCCCAAGTTTCCCCTCCTGTTCGCCTCCAGTGTCTAAGAATTTGAGATTCTCCCCCAAGTCCAACCAAGAGCTTCGCCTTTCGATTCCTCGCCATCCAATGAGTTTTTGACACCGCCATCATGAGATGTGTTCAACTTGTCTTACTCTACCTTGTGCTCACCAAGTCGTGCTTGTTTGCCCTTAGAAAGGACAAAGCCCCGACATCACTTCTGTGTGCAGTGCCACCGTCGACCGCATTGTCCCGCTTCGACATTGACTATCATGTCCCTAGCATTCGCCTTGACCTTTCTGTGCTAGTGCACCCTTTGTTTTGCCTTGTTGTAACCTAGAGCCACCGAAACACCTTCATCCATCCCGTTGCTGACTCGAAATGCACACTAACCAGCCACTATCGTCGATCCCCCCCCCCCCCCGCTATGTCTCTCAGTGAGCCCATCTGTTAACATGCAATTCTTTATGCCACACACATGGTAGCACTACTACAGAAAAGGTCATGACAGACGGTTTAGTGAGCCATCTGAGTTTATGGGTCAGTAATGACATGAGATCATCACAGACGGCTTTCAAATCATTTGTAATGTAAACTATCACAGATGATTTGTAGTTGACTATCACAGACGGTTATGAGTTAATAACCGTCTGTGGTATTCTTTTCTATCGTAAATCTATTTATGTTTATTAGCTAGCCTCAGCAAATGCTAGCCATGCCCTCTAAAACAAGCAGATCAACACAGTATACATCAGTTCACACTCATTCATTTCAAAAACAAGACCATCTATTTCACAAATTAATTAACTGAAATGAAATAAATTATCCATCTATAAACAAATACACATATGAACAATTAAGCTCAATCTTATCACAATCAAAATTATTCTACATAGTGAAACTCCACATCTTCTTTTATGACTTTAGACATCAAGAAATATGCACATTATCCTCGAATTTGTTTGAGGTTGGCCTGTTACAGTGCAGTTGTAGCAATAGACGCAACCAGTTGGTAGGAAGATCAATGCCGTGCATACATATATAAATTGATAAGTATGAAATAATTATTGCAAAATTGACAAACATGAAGATCATTGGTCTTCACGAAATCAAGGAGTAGTTGCATGTTATGGCAAACATAGATCCACAGGTGTTGCCCAGCGGCTGCTAGTGGCACTGCAAAAATAGAATTTGTTAGTTCGAGAAACATTACTACGAAGTAGGATTAATGTGTACTAGCGAATATCGAGAAATCTAGATCGTGTCACAGGGCGTTAATCCCTCCCTTAGATTTCCGTACCTCTGCAACGTACGTGGCGAACGACCTACGTGATTCCAAAAAAGCTAGCCTTAGTCATTGGAAAGGAAGGAAAGACAACAATAGAGTTATCTATAGAGAAAATATGTTTATCTATCAATTAATTGTTGGACAACTATATAGTCAGTTTTGTTCTTCTTTAGGGAATCAAGGTATATTACCATGTTCCATTTTGATATAATTATAATTAGAATCCAGTGAAACTTACACAAGTATGTCGTCTGATCATTAAACCTAAGTTTGTGTTGCTTATAAAGTACAAATCAAAAAGTATAGCCACTAGTGCAGCACTTACCCCTGGTTGTAGTGTTTAAGTATAAATTCCTTATTAGGTGAGCCACCAATAACGTTGTCATGTAATTCTCGATGAAGGATGCATCCTCCTTGATGATATCCATAGATATTAAGCGTGGGTCAAGGAAACCAACCAGAGATTTTGTTAATCTGCTTCAGTTACCATGTATATATACACACATAAAAGCAATGAGTTATATATGATATTTATCAGTATTACATAAACGCAAACCGTGATTGTTCACATTTACAGTGTCCACCATTGTAGCACCTAGAACCCCATAGCCCTTATCGTACAGTCATAGGCCACCGTGGAGAACCATGTTCACCGCTGCCCCTTGAGTGCTAAGAGCTCTCCAAGCTTCATTGTGACCCATAAAAGTCAAAACTTGCACCATTTTTGGTATTTAGCACTAAAACACAATAGCATGTGTGCACAGTAGTGTTGTCGTCGTCCTCGCCACTACACTACCTCCTCAAGCCCGCATCGTGACCTCCACATCCCATTTTGCCCATCTCGGGTGGACGTCGTGCCCGTCCTCGTCGGCATTGAGCTCAACCCAAGCCGCCATGGTCGCCCTCTGCTCAACTGAGGTAGAAGACGACACTGTGTCCCTGACTAGTGGGTCTAATGCGGTAGATTAGGTTAAGTTAATTAGCAATTAATTGTTAGTTAATTACTGATTAATATTAGCATGATGCGTGTGCCCAACATGATTAGAAATCTAATTAACCCTAGTTTAAAATGTGAGTCACTGACATGTGGACCATGTGCCTTGAAACCACCATATAGACCCAATCCATAGACCACTATCACTAACACGTGGATCCTATTTCCTGTAGACCGTCGCGTGGACTTAGTCCACATGGACCGTGGCCCCTATGTCATTCTCTAGCATGTTCTTTAAAGAAAACAAATAGAAAATAAAATAAAACCTAACTAGACCCACCTATCAATCGATGAGCATTTTCCTTTGCTGACCAATTTGCTCGAATAGCTTCTTTCCAATCACAAATACCAACAGGAGTCTTCTTAGAGCAACTCTAAAAGCCGTTTCTGGTCAAAACACTAGAAACAACTCCTAATAAGACAGACTCTCTGGAGTACGATGATACCTAGATGGGACCCATATATGAGTATCTTCAGAAGGGTTCAACACCCGAGGACTATCTCGAAGCAGATCGTTTATCCCACAAGGAAAAAATGTATACTTTGGTTGATGAGGTACCCTATAAACATAATACTCAAGGGGTTCTCATGCGATGCATATCGCAAAAAGAAGGATTAGAACTCCTTCATGACATACATGGGGTACCTGTGGAGCACATGATTCATAGAACGTTGATCGAAAAAGCCTTTTGACAAGGTTTTTATTAGCCAACAGCCCTTAATGACGCCAAAGAGCTGGTTTAAAATGTGTACAATGCCAGTTTTATAGCAGGCAAATACAATAACCAGCTTAGTCTCTACAAATTATATCTTTATCTTGGCCTTTTACGACCTAAGATCTTGACATCCTAGGATCGTTCCCAAAAGCCCCCAGGGGCTTCAAGTTCCTTTTTGAGGTTATTAACATGTTCATAAAATAGATTGAAGCCGAACCTGTGACTGGAATAACTATGGAAGCCACTAAAAGGTTCATGATGAGAAGCGTAATTACTCGATTTGGAGTCCCAAGTCGAATAATTATAGACAATGATAAGTGCTTTTTTAGTGCAAAATTTCAAGGATTTTATGAAGAATTGGGTACCAAACTGTGTTATACCTTAGTTGCCCATCCGCAACGCACTAGGGCAATCAAAAGAGCGAATGGCCAAATAATGCAAGGAATTAAAACTCGGGTCTTCAACCAACTTGTAAAGCGTCCGGGGGCTTGGGTATAGGAATTGCCCTCATTATTATGGGCAATCTGCATGACTCCAAGTCGTGCAACAGGAGAAACTCATTTTCCTAGTTTGGGCCTAAACCCATGCTTCATCCAGAACTAAAAGATTCAATCGACGAGGGTTGAGAACTTCAACGACTCCAACCAAGTGCAACTTTGAGCAGATGACATTAAGCTACTTGAAGAGAAAAGGAATCAAGGCTTAATCCGTTCAACGGTCTACCAACAAGCCATGCGTAAATCTATGATCGTAAGGTCCAACCTCGCAGCCTTGTTATATATGACTTGGTATTGAAGAAAATTCAATCCTAGTCTAATCGGAATAAGTTTTCCTCCAAGTGGGAAAGTCCTTACATAGTGATCAAAGTTACATGATCAGGCTCGACATGACTTGCCATGGAAGATGGCCAGATTCTCTCAAACTCTTGGAATATCGACCAATTGCGTAAGTTTTATGTATAACATATCTACTCTTCCAATAAAGTTTTATGTTTGTTCAATCTTTATTGTTGTATATTGAGTTGGGACTCTTTTATGTTTATTCAACCACTTCTGGAACATTCAATATATTCAAATTGATCGGAGAAAGAAACATCCGAAGTCGAAGTCTCTCCTATCTACATGTGATCCTGCCCACTAGAAGGAGCTTCCTAGCGTCGCATTGTTTATAACTCTTACTATCAACACAAAACAATTGAGTTAACTGAGAAAAAGTCAAACGAATTTAAAAGATGGAACTATGACTATTTGTCTCGTTCTCGTTTATGTCTTTGATTTGATCAACCTGGTCGAAGAAAGGTACTGTCACCTAGTCGAAGCCTTTCCTTTCTATATGTGGTCCTACCCACTAGAAGGAACTTCTTAGTATCGACTCACTCCTTACTTTTGCTATCAGAACATTACAATCGAAGTCAATAATGATAGTCAAATAAACTGCTCTGATCTCTACATTCCCTATTTTGTACTATTTGCTTAGTTTATCTGTATAAAGTAAGTAAATAATCGGGGGCTAGGATAGAGTTATCAATATAAATTTGATTTGATTCGTAGTCATAATTTCACTTTCTTTCATTTCTTTTTTGGTATTACGAGTACTAGCTACTCAACATGATGAATTGTAGGGAAAGGAAGATGATTTTCATTTACAAAAGGTTTATTCTTACAAAGTTCCTTACTACAAACTACTCTGATGAAGGAGAGCCGATTTGCATCTCCTTCGTAATCCTCCAACTAGTTGGCTCTAGTTCTTTGATCAAGCGGGCTGCCTCTGCTTCAAAGTAGTCGAAGTCATAATCAATCGATTGAAAGTTGAGGCTTTGGTCGCATGCCTTGAGTTTTGGCTTTAGTCGCATGCCTTGAGTTTTGCCAAGGCATAACTTACAGCACTCTTAACTGTCTCTCTTATCGAGTCAGCCTGGTTGGTTTTCAGGGTGGTTAAGAGCTTCTCTAAAGCTCCGACTTGTCATTCGATTGTACTCGCGTGGGTAATCATGGTGTCCTTGGAAGGATTGATCTCCTCAAAACCAAGCCCTCTGAGTAGATCATTTAGATGAGAAACATTGTCTTGAAGAATGGTCTTCCTCAACTATGTCTCCTCCTAACTACGAGTCGAACCCTCTACGAGTCGCTTTATTTTGACTACAGCCTCTACAAAGCAGAGTGAAACTTTGTCAAAAAATATATTTCATAAAAAGACTGGTTAGTAAGAACTGGTCGAAGGTAAAGATTTCCTTACCTGCTAGTCGAGACTCAAGTTTCTCGACTTCATTCTTGTGCTGATCTTCCCTTTGTCGATGCAAGTAAGCTCACTAATTACTTTGGTCTTTTCATCTGCCTCAGTGCGAAGCTTACCCATTTCGACCTCTTTTTCTATAAAAAGGAAAGAGTTAATTCTTCCTCTTTAGCTTCTGTGTCTCGACCTTCTTGCTGCCGAGTGTGTCACATAGGGTCTCTTCATCACTCTTAGATCTGTAAAAGTTAAAGATAGACATGAAGAACTAGATTAGTGGTCAAAATAGAATAAGACTACGTATGCCAGTGGCTTACCATTTCTTTGCCTATTCACGCAGTTCATCATTTTTCTACCTTAAGAGCATAAGTTGTCTGCGGTATTCAGTCACAATAACCATATCTTCCAAAGCTCTCTGGATAAAGGGAGACAATTTGTAAATGATTATGCATCAGATGCTTACATTCATGCTCATATGAGCAAATTTGGCGAGTACTCACTGGGAATCTTCTAGTCGATTGAGCTCTTCGACCTTGTTCCACCACACCTTCTCGAGGCGCTCATCATCACAGACATTCTTCTTATTGAGAATATCTTTGGTGTGAGGAACTCGAACATGAGATCGACATGAGGAAGATCTCACTATAAAAGCAGGGTTAAAAAACTCAGAGAAGAAGTTAGGTTGTTCTTCTTCTTTGACTACACCTCCTTGGAGACGAGAAGGAGCCTCATCAGTGATCCCCTCCTCAGCGTGGCAGTCAGAAGGATTTTCCACTTCTCGACCAACTTCAGTGGTAGCTTCCATATCCAAGATGGTGGTCGATTCTCCAACCATCTTCTCTCGCGTCTCTTTGGTTGTGGGAATAACGGCAAGGGGCTTCTCGATAGAAGCATCCTCGGTCAATGGGGGAGCCAGGCTAAAGACATGAGAAGAGAAATGAATTAGCATCTAACAAAACAAAAAAGTTATCTTTGACTTCTTTCCTTTGGTCACGTTTGGTCGTTGAGGAGCAAGGTCATCTCCGACCACCTCTAGTTGTAGACATAGTGCTAGTGCTACAACTCCCTGTTCCTCTTGCCCTTCCTGATGGTCGAGACTAGTTTCGACACAGGGAAAGTAAGAAGCCCAAAAGATTACCCCATGGTAAGTTTTTATTACCATATGAGTCAGTTTCAATCTCAAGAACCCAACGGTTACTACCTTTTTGGGAATCACACCAAACAGACATCAACGAGAGTTGATTGGGATTTTAAAATTCCTCTATTCAAAACTGGCATATCTTTATAACTCAAGTAAAATTATCTTTTTAACCAAGTTCACTTCTAGTTGAATTAGATTGAAAATGCTTTTCTTTTGATCTTCATTAGTCTACAACCGCTCTTTCACAAGTAAGTTATTTTCACTTGAAATTTGGGGGCTAGACGAAGATATAAAAATCCTCAAATTATTATTTATCTATGAAAGATATTATTACGCTATTATACTTTTTGGGTATACCCCTTAAGTGCAAGGGAGAAACTAAGCCAAGTGGTCATAAGCTCTTCTACGACCACTCTTTGGTCATAAATCTTTCCACGACTGCTGCATGATCGTACGTCCTTCTACGATCACACTTTGGTCATAACTCTTTCCATGACCGCTGCATGATCATAAGTCCCTCTATGACCACCCCCTGGTTGTAAGCATTTTCTACGACCACTTTATAGTCGTAAGTTATCCTACGACTATGACATAATTGTAAAGTATTCTGCAACCACCTTGTGCTCGTAGATCTTCCTACAATTAAGCCAAAATTACAACCCATTGCATTGTGGGTCTGTCTAACGAGGCAGTTAGCACATGCATTTTTTCTCTAGAATAGCTACGCATAAATTCTCTCTGATAGTAGCTGCCGCACGACGAGTGAGGTACCATGTCTCTCTGACAATAGCTCCCATCAGACGGTTCTCATCTGAAACATTAAGGTATCTCTTGGCATGGGAAAACTGTTGCCGCTTCGCAAGCTATATAAGGGTTGGTGTTAGGGAGAAGAGGGGATAGACCCGAGGGAGAATCGAAGTAGAGTAAGATATTCTGTATTACTTTCCTGGTTGTAATCAGTTCATTGAGCAATAGCTACATGGGAGTAGGGTTGTTATTCTCCCAGGAGAAGGCCCGAACATGTATCAAATCCCTGTGTCTTTCTCTGTGTGATCATAGCCAGGTCATCAAGAGATCCCCCGAATCCAAATAACCATACATAAAATTGATATTGAAACATTGACAAGGTGGATTTCTGGATTTCTATTGTGATTATATTAGGAGTGGCCCATAACGGTCATTACCCCTTGTTTATTTCTTTTGACGAGAAGGGCCATAGACTCCCGAACAACGGGGTCTCTCATCAAAAATGTAGCCCAGAAAGGTTACATTTTAGGGGTAAGGTGTAACCAGGGAAATGAGCGATCGTTGTAGCTAGTGTTGAGGGATTTCATCATAGAGTGGGAGAAAGTATCGAAGCTTAGCATTGTAAAAGCCTTGTTATGACTTTCTCAATCGCACGCCTACAGATCGTGTAGTGACCGACATTATAAGTTAATCATATCATATCATATGGATAGATGTACAATCTTTGCAGAGTGTTAAAAATCTATTTGAATAGTCATGCCCCCAATCATAGGCAATGATGCAAATATAATCATCATCAATCATATATTCATAATTATCGCAATAGTTAGTTGGAAGAGCTTTTATGTTGCATCAAATTATCCAAGAGAAGTTGGAAAGGTTCAAGGCACCGGTTTAACTACTAGTTCCATGCCGGTGCAGCTGATTTGACAGAATTCCAAAATTATATATATCTTATTTACATAGAGCTTAAGTAAATCAAATCAAACTTGAATTTCAATTTTCTTTCTTGTTTCACAAGTAAAACAAATAATATTTTTTTATTTTTTGTATTGTAGCAACCACACGCAATATAGCAAACACTGTGATGTAGCAAGTAGGTTAGTGTAGCAACCAACTTAAAAATCTATATAAGGAGGGGTGTTCTCTCTTGTAATAAAGAAGTCTTGATTTTGATGAATGATATCACACCCCGCGTGTGTCCTCCTTCAATGGATTGAATATTTGTAGGCTTCATCACCATGGCTATGGGTAGCATGGTGTGGTGCCAATCCTTGTACCTACGTATATGCTCTTGCGACTTCCTTGTGAGGTCATAGAAGCCGCTTGGTCGAGGGCAACCAGTTTGTGCACCAGCTCTGTGCTTAGCTGTGTAGATTGGCTTCTTGTGATCATTATGGTATGATCTTGAATCGTATTGCTTGGTTGAGTTTTCTTCGTCGATCATGTGATCATCATCACTATAAGATCAAGCCAACCCCAACGGTTCATGTGGTTGGATTCATATCATCTGGTATTAGAGCTCAAGATTGAACGGTGACATCTATCCCTTTAGTTATTTTCATCATACCAAAACAAGGCACAAAAATATTTGCTTTTATTTGAGCCTTTTGATTTCAATCTGAGGATTTCGGTGAGTTGGGTTAGGTTTCTAATATATTATCTTGGATTAGTACTTAAAAATAACCTCGAATTCATATTGCACTCTTTTGATAAACCCACCAAGCTACATATATACTCTCCATCTTCTTAGTTGTACTAACAATGGCAGACCCTAGGAGTATAAGGGTCATGGTGATCTTACTTAATTGATAACTCGGTTCCATTTTATTGCATTGTGGGATTCTCTTTACCGTGAAATCCAAGACTCCATCCATCCATTGAATGAGTGTGATGAACTATCCACAAGTATCAATCAATATACAAGCACAACTTGGACAATTATTGCATAACATGAGTCCCATGTCCTCCACTAAGAAAGGTATGGCATGGATTGCACTTTCCATACTCACTACAAAGTGAGAGAGAAGGTTTGTATCATGTCCATCGACCATGCAAGTTCAATCAATGCTGCTAGTATTGAGCTTGTTGAGAAGGTAGAGCTGCCTACAACCCCACATCCTCAACCGTATGTACTAAAATGGTACACCAACATGCTCGACATCACAGATCAAGTTAAGGTATTTTTTCATTGGGCAAATTCTCTTGCGAGATTTTGCGCTATTTTATTCCAGTCCTTATAGTCTCGTGTGATCTTTTGCTGGGAGATCCATGGTGCAAGGAGTCTGATGCATTGCATCAAGACTAAAGCACCAAGGTCTATGACTTCACTTTGAAGGGTAGGCAACCCGTTTCTTGCCTATGAGTGAGAAAATGCGTGCTGCATGGAGAGACAAGGTGCTACTGAAAATCAAGAAGTGAGATGAAGCCAAGCACCAAAAGGAGGCATAATGATGCATCAAAACCTAAGTGAGAATGAGAGTACACAGTTCACAATTCTATAAAATGAGAGTATTCCAAGTGACTTGTGTGATTTTACCAAAAGTGAGAGTGAAAGCATCCAATTTGAGGGGAGAGATCCATCAAAACAAAATTAAAAGGATTATGATGTTAGTAAAACTTTAAACCCTATTCCTTCTAGTTTTGTTTGTAATCCTATACAGGTTCAAGAAGATGATGAAAGACGACAAATTTCTCTACCACCGTTGTCTGAAACTGAAGTTGTAGATGTGCCAAAAGAGGTGATTCATCAATGGCACTGTTGTAGGGGTGGCCCCCACCTAAGCCCAGCCGGCCTGTTAGAAGGTTGTAAAGCCCAAAATGGGGCATATGTAATGACATAAATGCCCTTGAGAGGGATACTTGAGTGTAAGAACATAATTGTAAAATACTCCCCATGTGAATATATAAAGCTGTCCTGGGCATGGGGAAGACCCCAAGCATTATTCACCTAACATCTCCACTACCACTCTATACTGTTTGGTCGGTAACCACAACAGGCACCAAGAGAATCATTAGAAGTTATTTGATGCATATGAAGAGAAAGAAGAATAAATGCACAAGATAATATAATTGTGTGTTATATCATAGAATTGGGAAAAGGTTATTCCACCATGAACAAAAGCCAAGGACGGCTTTTTTAGGGAAGGAGGATGATGCAGATATAATCAACACCGCTTATATATTCATGATCATCACAATTGTTAAGTGGAAAGAGCTCTTAAGTCGCATCAAATTATCCAAGAGGAGTTGGAAAGTTTGCGTAGTTTTCATAAAATAATGGTTATTGGTTAATGGTGGTCGGATTCGTATAAGACAAAATGTCAAAATGGCACACTTGCGTAGTTTTCACAAAATAATGGTTATTGATTAATGGTGGTTATGGATAAAAGTTTGAAAATGGTATCTTGATATGAAAATGCATGTGGTATCTTGGTATGGACATGGACATGGTAACTTGGTATGGAAATGGATAACGAAAGTGTAGGGATTTCACTCTCATGATAAACTTGACTTGAAACTGGACATTTGGTTTTAATAAAAAAAATAGCTAAGTAATAGGTTTAGAAACTAGATATAGTATGATATTTGATAAACTGGCTTTATGCTAAAAGAAACATAAGACATTCTCTTGGTAAAACCTTGCATATGTCTATATACACATACTTGCATTATGATATAAGGACTTATTGAGTACTTTTGTACGTATGGTTGCTTAATATGTGGATTCAGATGACGGAAGTGATAACCCGATGTATGGACATTTCCATACCTTCGATTATGACATTGAAGATCATTTGCCAAGATTAGGTTTAGCCTCAGTCAATTGCATGTGGCAAACCATAGAGTCTATTTTTGGTTTATTTACTTTTCGTTGCTTTATATGAATGAACTCATTTAGTCTATCGATTCGTTCTGTAAAACTTGATCATAAGATCTATCTATGATTATCTATGTAATATTAAGTGCTCCTTTTTTATTTATACATATGTATAGATGTGATATTCGTCATTGTTATATTATGTGAGCTAGTTACTAATCAAGATACCGTCTAAAAATACACAGAAGATTCGGATTACTAAATTCGAACCCTACACAAACCTGCCAGGTGAATCCCCATGTCGCGAAAAAGGTGCCTAAAGACGATGAGTCCAGACCCGACGTTGCAAAATTGTCTGCCATTAGATTGTTTCAAAAAAAAAACTCTCTGTGATGATTAATATCTCAAAGAAATACACATCTCAATATATTGCACCCGACATTGTTGAAAAATGCCATCTCATGCCTCTAAAAACCACAATATCAGGGGTGTAAGACTCCACCACCAAGATTTAAATAATAGTGGTATGCGTGGTAATGTGTGTGCATATACATCTTTTTTGTAATCGCACAAAAAATCCACAACACATTTGTTTTGAAAAACAAAAACGTTTTTCCTTGAGTGGAACCCATAAAATTTTTTGGTACTGAATTTCCAGTAATTGTCCTCCAAAGTACCATAAGGCTTACATAGCCTTTCTCATAATAAAACCCAAAACAAAAAAAGAGAGATTGATAGAGAAGGCCACACCGCAATACGGGCCGGCCCTATACACTGGAAGCCCCAGGCCCAACCCACTTGCCTCTCACCAAATCCCACCGGTCACTCCGAGTCGACGGTTCAGATCACGCATCGCTAACTCCAGCATCCAAACCCTAGCCATCTCCACTTATATAGTCCTTCCCCTGGAGCCCTGCCTCCATTCCCTCCCACGCGCCACCCCCAAAACCCTAGCCACCGCCGCCGTCGCCGCCGCCCCCCCCCCCCCGGCAGCTACCGCGATGGCCAACAGCCGCCCCCTCGTTTCCGTGAAGGCCCTGGAGGGCGACATGGCGACCGACGCCGCCGGCCTCGCGCTCGCCGATGTCTTCCGCGCGCCGATCCGCCCGGACATCGTGCGCTTCGCGCACAAGCTGCTCTCCTGCAACAAGCGCCAGCCCTACGCCGTCTCCCGCCGCGCCGGCCACCAGACGTCAGCGGAGTCGTGGGGCACGGGCCGCGCGGTGTCCCGTATCCCTCGCGTCCCCGGCGGTGGCACCCACCGCGCCGGCCAGGGAGCCTTCGGCAACATGTGCCGTGGCGGGCGCATGTTTGCGCCCACCAAAACCTGGCGCAAGTGGCACCGCCGCGTCAACATTCACCTCCGCCGCGTGGCCGTCACCTCCGCCCTCGCCGCCACCGCGGTCCCGTCGCTGGTCCTCGCCCGCGGCCACCGCATCGAGACCGTCCCGGAGCTCCCCCTTGTCATTTCTGACTCGGCGGAGTCCATTGAGAAGACCTCCCAGGCCATCAAGATCCTGAAGCAGATCGGCGCCTACGCCGATGCTGAGAAGGCCAAGGACTCCGTGGGCATCCGCCCCGGCAAGGGTAAGATGCGCAACCGCCGCTACATCAACCGCAAGGGCCCGCTTATTGTCTATGGCACCGAGGGATCCAAGATTGTGAAGGCCTTCCGCAACCTGCCCGGTGTGGATGTCGCCAACGTTGAGCGCCTCAACCTGCTCGACCTCGCCCCTGGTGGTCACCTCGGGCGCTTTGTGATCTGGACTGAGAGCGCGTTCAAGAAGCTTGAGGAGGTGTATGGCACCTTTGATGCGCCGTCACAGAAGAAGAAGGGCTTTGTGCTGCCGAGGCCCAAGATGGCCAACGCTGACCTTGGCAGGATCATCAACTCTGATGAGGTACAGTCTGTGGTGAAGCCCATCAACAAGGAGGTGAAGCTCAGGGAGAAGAGGAGGAACCCGCTCAAGAATGTGGCCGCTGTGCTCAAGCTCAACCCCTACTTCGGCACTGCCCGCAAGATGGCCACACTTGCTGAGGCTGCCCGCATCAAGGCCAGGAAGGAGAAGCTTGATTCCAAGAGGACCAAGCTTAGCACGGTATGACCCTTTGTCCCTCCATTTTTAATGTAAATGTGACTAAGTTCGATCACTTGGGAAGGATATATGTAGTTCTTTTTTACTGTTTATACTGCTATGGTACATTGCTTCTGATGTGGCTTGAGAGTGGTGGTATGAAATGCGTTCTTTTAGTTGTCGTTGCTTAAATGTTAGATTGCTCTGTTATGTGGTAGTATTGGAATTTATGATCTGCTCGTATGTGTGGTATTATAGTCAGTTTACTTGCATATGCTTGTACTGTTAATGCTTGTAAAAATTGTTATGGATTATTTAATTTGCTGGATTTGATAGCTGTGCTATGCATTGATACAATGTTAGGTTGTGGCGATGTGCTTGCTAATACGGTATCATCATCTAAATTTACTGTTCTGTTCAGTATACCCTGTTTATTTATGCTAATACTAGAAGATTTAAATATTCGAGCTGCTATTGTTGCTCAGTGTTTCAGCCATGCTATTTAGTTCTTAGAACTTTGTGGTGAACGATTGTAAGGTTGTATCGCTTCTACGTCCTTTATGCCCTTGACAATGTCTCATCACTAGTTAGCCTGCTTTTTTTCCTAAGAAAATTCATGTTACTTGAGAGATCCTTGACTTCATAAGAGGGTTCATTGCATCTTCTATTGAACTCCAGTGTTCTCTGGAAATATGTAGTGTCTTCTAGTTTACTAGCGCATGATGCATGCAGAGGTTAATTTTGTAGGTAATATTTTTTTTGTTGTTTTGTGTTGCTCTGATGTTTATTAGCATTACAAATTTAGAAGAATACTTGATGATTTTGGATATGTTTCTTTTAGATTTGTTTATTGTGCCATGTTTCTTTCAATCATGCTTGATACTGTTGTATGAGACCTGTCTGTCCATATGGTTCAAATGTATAGTTCATTCTTGTCTAGGTTTTGTTTTTATTCACTAGTATTATATTGTCCATGTTCATACGCTTTTAGTTAATTTGTTAAACTGTATAGCCTCTAATTTTCAGTATATTCTTGTTTAGCTTTTTTGTTTTAATAGACAGTAGAAAATTGTCCATATCCATTCAACTCTTAGCTTTTTTATCAGAACATTTGCCATCTATTTGTATGTTCAGGAATCTTTTCTTGGGTGCCTTTGTTTAGCTCTTATCCAGACGCTGATTACTTGATACATGCTGTATGACATTTCTTTGGTAAGCCCCTAGCTAACAACTTGTGTTTGTCATTTTTGTAGGAGGAGTCTGCTAAGGTCAAGGCTGCTGGAAAGGCATGGTACAAGACCATGATCTCAGACAGTGACTACGCCGAGTTCGACAACTTCTCAAAGTGGCTTGGTGTGACGCAGTGACGTGGTCTGGTTAAGTTTTGAGTAGTAGCACCGTCACCAAACTTATCTTGAGAATTTCTTAATTCTGTTTTATCCTACTATCACCATAAGAAGTTTCTGCGGTGTTTTGAGACTTTAGTCTGTCCGTTTTGTTAATGTGCTGTTGTGAGAACATAGAGTATGGCGTGGTTTGGACCACTTATCTAAATTATGTTTGCACTTCATGTTCTCTACGATTCTTTTTGTCATTTGATTTGGTTGTCTTGCATGTCAATTGGCTGTTGCCCTTGCGCCATGGCCCTGATGCCCCAGTGTGGATGGTGCTATGTTTATTCTCGATTGGTATTTGCATGAGTTAGTTGTGAATCGCTGTTTGTTTTAGTTTCTAATGTGGATCTGTTGGCATCTAGTTTCGTGTTGCTAAGTCACGGTGGCTATCGAATGGATCTGTTGGAAGTGGAATTGTCGAATATTTGCATCACGGTGTGGCCTAAATCAAGAAGGCACCATCTGAATGGGCCTTGCCTTGACATGTTTACAGCCATGATGCCATGGATCGACAGAACGTCAGCTGTATGAAACTTCAGATAGCGATTCAGGTTAAACTGCAGGGTTGATTGCTTGATGCCAGTGTAGGTTCACCACTGCCAAGTACTGAATGAGCAGGGCCAGCAGCTCTAGGTACCAGTGTGGCTTCTGCCAGTGCCATCCATCAGGTTCTCGTAACTGATCCGTCTAGTCATAAGGAACCAACAACTGCATTGGTAAGGGTAGCAAGTTCTCGGGCCTATTTGGAACGTGATAATTCTCTATGTTTAGGACATTCTATGTACTATCAAGAGACTGAGCCGCTTCACATGGATTGTGCAATTTCAGCCTGGATCATTATCGGGTGCTGAAATTAGCCTATCTAAATACAACCTACACATTTATTTATACACACGAGCAGGGGCGGAGGGTAACGGAGGCCAAAGTGGCCCTAGGCCGCCTCCGTTTTACCAACTCGATGAAATCGGTAGTCCACGCGGATCATCCACTCCAATTTTCATCCACACAAATGTCCAGTTTCTCCCCTAAAGTCTGGCTGATCTCAAGGTCCATTCACGAATCGAAAGCATGTGAATGCTCCAGCACACTTCATCAGCCACACGTGCTACGGGTGTGGAACAGCCGAAGGCCGAAGCCAATGTATATCTGGTTTCGTAGTAATTTGCTTCCAAATATAGCTTATTTATGTTCAAATTTATATTTATAATCTCTTTTATAATCACGACAACAATAATAAACGATTGCTAACTCATTGTGACAGATGTTATCTCACCAAGTCATTAGCTACCCTACTATGACAAGAAGTGGCCACCCGGCACGTTGGTCCAGCACGGCAGGAGACAAGCGAGTGCTGGCCCCACCGGCCCGCCGCGACGCCCAGCTGCAGCACGAGGTAAGGCGACACCCCCCAAGCGAAGCGGCATCTCGCCATTACACCACCTCGCAATCTCCGCCCCCAAAACAAAAACCCCATAAAAATCTCCATCTCCACCGCCACCGCCGCGTCGCCATGGCAGCCGCCCACTCCCTCCTCCACCTCGCGGCCCCCAAGCCCATCGCCGCCTCCACCCACTCCCTCTCGCCTCTCGCCGCCACCGCCCACCTCTGCCTCCCCGCACGCCGTGCCCGCCGCCTCGCGGCCTCCTGCAGCTCCGGCCACGCCGACCTCACCGCGTTCCCCAACCCCAATGGGCTCCTGGTCCCCGAGCCCACGCCCATCGACGTCGACATCGCCACGGAGGCCGACCTGCGGGAGAACGGCTTCCGGAGCACGCGCCGCACCAAGCTCATCTGCACCGTGGGCCCCGCCACCTGCGGACCCGCGGAGCTCGAGGCGCTGGCCGTGGGCGGGATGAACGTGGCGCGCGTCAACATGTGCCACGGCGACCGCGAGTGGCACCGGGGCGTCATCCGCGCCGTGAGGAGGCTTAACGAGGAGAAAGGGTTCGCCGTCGCCGTCATGATGGACACCGAGGGGAGCGAGATCCACATGGGGGACCTCGGCGGCGCGTCCTCGGCCAAGGCGGAGGTGAGCTGACGCTGGATTTGGCTTGGCATTGCGGTTTCCTCTAATGTGTTCGATGAAATGCGCGTGTGGGCGAGGGGATTGGAGGGTGTGTTGCTAGTACCGTGTGTTCATTCTAGTGATGCATGCTTTATCAGGCCCTGGAATTCATAAATAGTTGTTTTCAACACAGTGACTCGGTAGATCTAGATTTGGGTTCGTGTTGATATTTTGAGAAAAAGGGGGAAACAGTATACATTGACGTGTAGTCCACTATGAAATTGCCACTAGAATTAAAAATTTCCAGAAGTGAGTTACCTGGGAAATAACTGTAATGAAGAACTTGGTGAAAATTACCACGTTTTGGATTTTTGGGGGCATATCTCTATCATATGCTGGGTATTGGGTAGTGACATGAAAAATGTCTCAGTAGTGTTTCTATGCTTTCCTCTCCGACAAGAGTAGCACTAATCTCAAAGCACACGAAGAGATAAGTAACATCTATTCATCATTCATCGCGCTTTAAAAATTGTACAAATCACTATTGAGAAAAGTATAGAAGCACCTCTCAAAATGTCCAGATTCTAGAAAAGTTATAGGCAGTGAGCTTCAGGAGGTAGTTGTAAGATCTTAAGTCCAGCCCTGAACAGTTTGTTGTTCATACAAAGTAATCTGTAAGAGCAACTCCAGCAGGGCCCCTACTTGAGCCCTCAAACCTCATATTTGAGGGCTTGAGGCAAAAACAGAACTCCAGCAGAGCTCCTACTAGAGCCCTCAAATTTAAGGAGGCCCTCAAATCCCCCCTCCAGCCCTCATTCCCAGGGGCCCCCTACTCTGGCTCTCATTCTTCCGTTTTTTCCCCGCCTCAGTGAAAAATCCCCCGCCCCCGCCTTTCGGCTTCTGCTCGCCCCCCACCTCCTTCGCTTCCTCGGCTCCTCCGCCCGGCGCCTCGGCTCGCCTCCTCTGCCCGGCGCCTCGGCTCGCCCGCCGCCTCCGCCCAGCACCTCCGCTCGCCCGACGCCTCCGCCCGGCGCTCGCTCGTCGCCGCGCCCGATGCCTCTGCCCGGCGCCTCGGCTCGCCCACCGCCTCGCTGTGGTGGTGCCGTCCGTGGAGAAGTGGTGGCGCGGAGGAGGATCCGGAGGTGTGGCGGCCGGAGAAGGTGGAGAGTGGCGGCGCCGAGCGGTGGGCACGGGTGGAGGAGAGAAGGAGGCGCGGCAGCCGAGAGGAGAGGAGGAGGCGCGGGTGGAGGAGAGGAGGAGCGCGGCGGCCGAGAGGAGAGGAGGAGGCGCGGGTGGAGGAGAGGAGGAGCGCGGCGGCCGAGAGGAGAGGAGGAGGCGCGGGTGGAGGAGAGCAGGAGGCGCGGCGGCCGAGAGGAGAGGAGGAGGCACGGGTGGAGGAGAGGAGGAGCGCGGCGGCCGAGAGGAGAGGAGGAGCGCGGCGGCCGAGAGGAGAGGAGGAGCGCGGCGGCCGAGAGGAGAGGAGGAGGCGCGGGTGGAGGAGAGGAGGCGCGGTGGACGAGTGGGTTGAGAATGAGAGTGGGTCCTACATGTCATTCTCAGTTGCAATGAATTTGAGGGCCCTGATTTGAGGGCTTCTGCTGGAGTTCAACTCAAAAAACAGGACCCTCAAAAGTAGGGGGAGCCCTCAAATCAAAAGTAGGGGCTCTGATTTGAGGGCTCCTGCTGGAGTTGCTCTAAGTTTTGCAACTAGTAACTGACAAAAATGGTAAACATAGCCATCTGGATCTTCAGTATTAGATTTCAGCAGCATTAGCACCTAGTCTGATATAATCTGAGTTGTGACTTAGGGTGTTGGTTGTCCCATTTATAGGTAACTGATAGAAGTTAGCATGAGTCTACTAATCTAATCCCCAGTCACTTTTTGGGTGTTTAGGTTCAACTTCCATTCGAATTCGAACAAACAAGACTGTTAATATAGTCGGAAATGTTGTGTATTTGTGTCTGATTAGCTTGTCAATAAGGTTTGGGTTGTGAGGCTTGTCAAAAGTGCTGTTTTTTGCTTCACTAAATACTTGAAGTTAGTGATACTTGAATCCCACAAATTTCTTGACTCCCTTTTTTCCTCTGTAATGACACATGACAAAAGCTTTGAGACTAGTGAATTTTCTATTGTGCACTTTGCAGATCCTCACATTTTCATTCAATTGGTTGTAACTGTTGTATTCATAACAGCAAATTTGAAGCTATGGCATGTTTGAACCAGTACAATCTTTAAAAAACCCATGTTGATCCTTGTGCAGATTTGATCTTAATTTCCACATATATAAAAGTTGAAAGATGATAGTAACTAGTGAGAATATGATATGATGGTTTTCTTTTACATAATTCTTGCTATGAAATTATCCTAAAGAACCTCAGACTGGAGTTTGCTTAATGATTGTATAATTACCATAAGTGATTGAGCCACTACTCTTAAAAAAAAAATATGAGATTCTCACCTCTTTCTGTTCATTTAAATCATATAACAAAAAACTAGACTGTCAAGAGTAACATGCTCAGCTGTCCTCCTATTCAATAAGAATTCCTGATTGCTTCAGTGTGGCGCCCCGTGTCATTACGCCGAGGGTAATAACACTTAAGCTACGGATTACTATTCATTTGCTCGGTAGAACACCGCTCCAACGAATAGCAAGCTTTTACCAGAGTTACCATTGGAGTAATAAATAGAAACTGTGCACTCATACAATTTCTAACCACACACGGCTATAGTCTAGATTACAAGGATTTATACCTGTTGTAGGGGTGGCCTCCACCTAAGCCCAGCCGGCCTGTTAGAAGGTTGTGAAGCTCAAAATGAGACATGTATAATGGCATAAATGCCCTTGAGAGGGACACTTAGGTGTAAGGATATAATTGTAAAATGCTTCCCATGTGAATATATATATATATATGATCCAGGCCATGGGGAAACCCCCGAGGCATTGCTCACGTAACTCTCCATTACCATACTGCCATCTCTCTCTCTGTTTGGTCTGTAACCACAACAATACCCTATCCCCTGTTGATCCTGCACCACTGGACGTCTACTCATCCCAACCGCCGTATAATGTGTCTATCTCACCCTGATCCTCGGCGTGATCACCCTTGTCCCACGTGGTATCATCTACGCCTACGTTCCCGTATCCCACTTGGGGCACTCCCCGGTCGGACAGGGCTCTAAGAAAGGAAAGTAATAGCAAGGGTGAGTACTAGTGTACCCTGCAAGCAATATTAGCAAAGATGCACTGTACGGCTTCTCTCTGATTCTTTATCACAAGTTCTAGAATCATCTCTTTTCTGAAAATTACTTTATCAAATTAAGTTGCAAATTTTAATTAATAAAAAGACTACTAGTCACTTGGTGAGAAGAAAGACCTCTAGTGGTCCCCACAGCCTCCAATCCATGAGGCAGTCATGAATTCATGATTTTTTATATAGCACTGCGCAATCTTGTGCCACTATACCCATAGCTACTCTGAGCTCTCTTGAAACTAGGTATCCCACATTTCCTTAGATACGACGCCAAGTTCAAAGTACAAAACGTTTTTCCTTGTTACGTTATTAAATTTGCACCCAAATATTCTCCGTCGGTTACCTGGGGCGATTTCTCACCCTCACCCGGTACCCACCAACCTCAAATAGATGTTGGTTGGGCCGGTTATCCCTTCACCCAACACTCCTCCTGAGCTAATATATGTTCCTTAGATCCCCACTTCCGGACTTGCGCTTCCGGTCCTAGGTTCCTCCACTCATTATACTGCTTACCCATTGTGGAGAGAATAGTAACATAACAGGGTAGCATTTTCTGCCTGTCCAAAATAGGAATATGGATGGCACTTAAATACGACCTTCTTTCCGAGTGGGAGTTCGTTGGTTATTATGTTCTAGCCAAATGTAAAGGGTCCCATCTTCTCTTTCCAAACCAGGGCCCCATTACCATCCTAATAGTACTCTTGCAGTCCCGCAGCTCCTCTCAGTTGGACTGCACTTTTCTCGTCTCTTTCTTTCATTTCTTTTATCTGATTTGGTTTTAAAATACAGTTGTGATGCACATATAACTTAAATGGTACAAGAATGTAGTTTTTATCATTTGATATAACTATGTGAATGATTAAGAACAAGCTTGCATGAGTAGTCGTAGAGAGTCTCAGCATCAATTGTGTCCGGATTGGCTACCTCTGTCGAAGTTGGTTCATTTTCTGCATTTATAAGGCATAAGCATATCTTAAAAATATACTTAATAGTTTGGGGTGATTTATAAAGTTTCATCTAGTCAGTCTTTCCCTATTTGCGGATTTCTAGCAGATTTTATTTGCTCAAAATTTTTCTTGTTTATTTGGTGCAGTTAGTGTCTTCCACGGTATTATTTTTCCTGCGCTCTCTCTCCTTCTCCCTAGTCAGCCTACTACCGGTTCGACTTATACAGCCCACCGGCTTGGCTCACGATCTCGGCTGTCCCAACACTTACGTGGCCTATTGGCCCAGCCCGCACTCTCAGCTGACCCAACACGCACGCGGCCCACTCATGTGGCCCACACCTCCGGCCGGCCCAGCACACGCACGCACGCACCTACACAACATGCACAACACACCCGGCCGGACAAGCCACACACACCACTCCCACCCACTCGACGCTCCCCCCTCTTCCCCTCTGGCTCCTCCCCGATCTGCCGTCGCCATTGCCAGGGGCGCTCGGGCGCACCTTCCCCTATTCGTCAGCTTGTCCCTGGTGGTCCCCTTCTATGGTTTTGTTTGGGTTGCCTCGTTCTCGGGCTCCTCTCTTCGGCCTTCAGGTGCGTTCCTTCCCCTTCGATCTGGCACCGCCGTCGCCCTGGCTGCTCTCGGGTGCGCTACGGCTGCTCGGCTCGCCTCCCTCGGTTTCCTCCTCTCCGGACCTATGCGCCGCTCGTTTCATCCTTGGCTTCACATGGTTGCCTTCCCTTGGTTCAGGGCTAGGGTTTGGCTTGGGCTTTGGGCTGCGGTTGTGCCAGCCGATCTTGGCCTCCGGTGAGTCCTTGTGGCAGTTTTCCCTAAGTTCCCCCACCATTCCTCCGGTTTTTCGGTGGTGCGTTGCTGGTCTTCCCACCGATTGCCTCAGACTCTCCCCCTTCGGCTCTAGGCTTCGGCTCCACCTTGGCTCTTGGCCACGGTCTCTAGCGATTTGGACCTTAGGGCTCGGCTTGGTCATGGCCGAGCCCCATGCAATTGGTTCGGCTACTCCTTCCTCAGCTGATCAGCTCCACCAGTTCACCTCTACTTCTACTCCTACCCGGGACTGTCCGTTCCTCCCCTCTTTACATTATGTATTTGATTTAGGTACTATTTTTGCCTTGCTCTATTCTTTAACATGCCTAGTTTTTGGAAGGCTTATGGTTGTCGTCGCGATGGTGCTTGCTAGGGAGGCGTGTGCCGGGGAGTACATCCTCCTTTTTAAGAGCGCGGGGCGGTGGCTACGGGCTTGCCGCCGGTGGTGTGGTAGCCGCGTCGGCTGTGGTTGGGTGACCTCTTCCTTGGCTACCTTGCTTGGCCGGTCGTGCTGGTGTGTGATGTGTGGGCCGTGTGGTGTTGTTGTGCTCTGGACAAAAGAGAAGAAAAGAGAGATTTGGGGGAAATGTGGGGCTTCTTGTTGGACTGAAAACGACAATGGGGCTAAGGGTGGCTTTTGCAATGGTCGTAGAGTGGTCCTCACATGCTTGATGATGGGTACGACCTTTTCTTGTCATTGCCGATGGAGTTTTCTTGTTGTCGTGGTCGGCCCACGGATGTCGTCTGTGGTCCTCACTCCTATCCTTCGTCTTCCCCAACTTCCCTAACTCTCCTCCGCTTCTCTTTCTTGCCTGCTCTCTGTTGTGGTTTTGTGGTTGATGGTGGTGCTCGGCTTGGCTTTGGGATTTGCCGAGTGAGGTAGAGATGTTTGGCTCTTTGCTTGGCTTTGTGGTCTCTTGGCTTAGAAATGAGGTGAGGTTGGGGGGGGGGGGGGCTGGACTTTGCTTTTGAGGGGGAGGGCGCTTGGTTGTGTCTCTCTCTTGGCCTGTTTCTTGCTGATGTTACCCCTCCCTTATCCTCCTGGCTCACTTGGTTTACTATTTGTTCATGGACCGGTGGTTCATAGGGTGAGCTTGGTACTATGTTGGGAATTTTCTACGGTGGAAGGTAAGTCGGTAAAAATGTGGGCGTTGGGTTTTCTTGCTGCTGAATGATGAGGCCCACTAAAGGGAGATGCGCCGACCAGCCCTGGACGGTCTAGAACCTCGAAGAGCACTAATCAAATCAACATTCTAAAGCTGCCTTGTAAAAATGAAATGGTTGGTTTTGGGTTGGTCTTTGGAGGGCCACTACTCGTCGTGTATTGCACGGGGATGCAATACAGTGAAGAATGCAATTGCAACTTTTATTTCTTTCTCTACTTAATGCAACCATTGCAATGTAATTTTGTTTATATTCTGATACATATTAAGTTCTCGTGAATGATTACATGCTGTGAATAATTCTTGTTTGCTTGATTTTTAGAAGTCCGCATTGAATTCTTGTAATGTATGTGTTGAAATTAACTTAATTAATTTCAATTTACTGTTTATTTTAATTTAATTAGACTGTTTCAAGGTGATTAAGAATTAGGGTTCTTTCATTCAGCCACATCATTCACTGTGTTTTTTTGGGGTTTTCTTGGAGGCAAAGTGTTCCTGTAATAATTAATAGAAATCCCTTTGCTCTCTCTTCTGTTGGATTTCATAGGATGGTGAAATCTGGACATTAAGCGTTAGATCTTTTGAGGCACCTCTCCCAGAACGAACTATTCATGTGAACTACGAAGGTTTTGCTGAAGGTTATTTTCTAAGAGCAGACCTCTTTGTTGACCTTGTCTATAGTTTAATGCCCTGCTGTAATGTTTTTTTTCCCTGAATCCTATGCAGATGTGAGAGTTGGTGATGAGCTTCTTGTGGATGGTGGAATGGCTCGGTTTGAGGTGCTTGAGAAATTAGGGCCAGATGTTAAGTGTCGTTGCACGGATCCTGGTTTATTGCTGCCACGTGCCAATCTTACATTTTGGCGGGATGGGAGTATTGTCCGTGAGAGGAATGCTATGCTTCCTACAATTTCATCCAAGGTAAATTCACTAGCATGATAAATTGTTACTTTAATATGAAAAGGCTGCAGAACCTTATGAATCTGTGGTATTCGTTGTTAATACATTGTTTTGCCAGCTTTTTTTCCCCTCTGAATACTTATATCAATTCAAATGAAAATATTTTATTTACTCCAAAGCTTTGCTTTGTAATACTGAAGAGCCTCTGTCATTAGTGTATCATTCATTTCTTCAAAACACTGCTTCCAATTAGAGTTATTATTGTTGAGAAATGGTATTAAGTAATTTGTATTAATTTTATAATAATGGTGCTCCTTTTCTTGTGATGACTTTTGCAGGATTGGCTTGACATTGACTTTGGAATTGCGGAAGGTGTAGATTTTATTGCAGTATCATTTGTCAAGTCCGCAGAAGTAATTAACCATCTGAAAAGCTATATAGCTGCAAGGAGTCGTGGCAGGTACCTGGAGTATATTTTTCTGTTCTCCAGCGAGTTTATACTTTATGTTAAGATAGTTTGCTCTTATTTGACATGTTAAACCAGTGATACCCATATGCATGACCAGTATTCTTGGAAGGCTAGAACAGTCCTAGATCCTGAGTATACGCTACTCCTGGTACTTGGCCAATTTTGGTGGGTTCTCACTGCCATAAGGCGGTTGGCCGATTAACCATGAACCTACCTCTGAAGGTCAACTTAGCCAGGAACATACTGGCTTTTAGCTAGTTAGTCGAGAAGATAGGTTGAATCAGTAACCTGTGGTCCCCCTCCCCTCTTTCTCTTTTTCCAAATAATCTTTTGCAATGATGTGTTTATTCCACAGAGGAAAAATGTGAGCTGCTGAGAATGGTGTGTCAGCCATAACATGCTGCAGTTAGAGACTTATGAGCCCCTATTTACCAAATCTCGGTTCTTGTTAGAAAATATGGTAATTAACTGGTTATTGCTAGTTTCTCCAATCCTTATTTTGGATTCTGGAGTACAACCAAGTGGACCATGCCCACGGCAATTCTTAAGATTTGAAATGTTAAGATAAGCTTGTTAGTCCCTTGTTTGCCATACCAATGCTGCTGCATGCAAATAAGAGCTGTATCAGTACACGCATTCCAGTTTAAATTTGAAGCACTGCAATTAGTCACTTTTAGGTTACCCCATGAGTATTGTTTTGTGGCTAGAAGAGCGGGTGTAAGGTCGAGGAAGCCGACTAGAGTAGGGTGAATATGTGTTTTTTTTGTTGCTAAAACCGAGTTTATGTGCAGAAGTGTAAATCAAATCGATTTTACATAGTTAACACCTAAAACATCTAGTTTCATCTAAGTATACCAATAACCTAAAACATCTAGTTTCACCTAAGTATATTAGCACTCTAAGTCTATGTCAAGGTTTGCAATTCTAGGGTGATAAACAATCAATTTAATTCTAGAAATGTAAATTACAATAATATAAATAAACACAAAGAAGCAAACCACAATTGATGCACAATGTTTTACCACGTCGTTCGGAAACTTGCTTTTCCCCCCCTAATCCACTTTGAGGTAAACCCAAATAAATTGGACTGGCTCCACGAATTAAGCCAAGCACCTTAATTCCACTAGGGTTGCTTTTCCTCCACTCCAAAGACGGCCAACATCACACCACTTACAACACATCGGATCTTCTCATAAGCTTCTTGAGAAGATCGTTGGACCACAACGCCTCCACGCCCTCTAGGAGTCGACACTCGGCAATTTCTAAGGATAATAAGTCAGAGACGCTTGAATGAATCAACTGCCAAAGCTCAAAGCATACACGATCCACAACCAACATTCACAAGGATTTCTCTCTCTAAGCTTACTAAGTGCAACAGATGCATATAAGAAGTGAGAAGGTTTGCTCTTAGTTTAAGGGCCTGTTTGTTTCAGCTGTAGATTCTGAGAAGTAGCTGGTGAGTATCCAGCTAGTCAGAATCTGGAGAAGCTGGATAACCCCAGCTTCTGGCTACTAGTTCATTTTCTGGATTCTGTAGCTTCTGGCTACTTAGAATCTGGATGAAAATCTGGACTGTTTGGGGGAGCTGCAGATTCTGGGAGTAGCTGCAGCTGCCAGAAGCTGAAACAAACATGCCCTAAGAATGAAGAATTGGGCACCAACAACTTCCCCAACCAGACACAAAAGGGTATTTGTACTCAACACCAAGAAACTAGCCGTTGGAACAAGAATTTAGCAAAAAAACAGCCCGAGGCTGGTACTACCGCTAACTAATGGCTGGTACTACTATCTTCTTTGCAACGGCTAGAAAATTAGCCACTGCAAGCGCTGCTGGTTAGACCGCTCACATAGGGTTCGGTCAGACCGCTCAGGTCGGTCAGATCGCGAGACCAAAATCTAGAAAACAAAGCGCTGGAAAATACTACCGGCAAAAAATGCCTGATCGTACCGTAAGGGCCGGTTAGAATACTTACCAATCTAACCACTTGTCATGAGCCGGTTAGACCACCACCTCATGGCCAATCAGACTGCTTTCAGAGCTGAGATGCATATACATCAGTCAATTTGCGAAACACATTCGTAAATTGTAGTATCATGCAAACAAAAGTCGAAGCATGATTCAGAACAAGTTACAATACATTCACACACTTTAGAATCATGCCACAAATGTTAAGGACATTGATTCTGAACCGTTTGCAAAACACATTCTCAAACTTAAGTCATATGTTACGAGAATTATGCATGAGTAAACTATTTGCAAACAATAGCATCATGCCATGGAGAGGTAGAGCAAGCTAAATAAGCTATCAATATATAACACACTTAAATTACTAGTCAAGACCCATCTTAATAGTACGGTAATATATACTAGCAATCCGGTCTCCCAACCAAATAGTGAGACCGGTAACAGACTAGGAACAAATCATTAGCCTATACTAATTATACCTTTGTCTTGCGCATCCTCAGTTTTATTTGTGTGAACTAGTAGAGGTCCAGCTCCTTCCATTGGGTCAATCCTAGAGGTGAAAATCTGATTTACTCCTTGTGAGCTCGGATTGGCAGGAACCACAGAAACTTCTCCCATCATCTTACTCCACATTTGAGTCATCATCATCTTCATCTTTGAGATCTCAGGTTGTTTGCTATTTGCTTTTCAGCTCGGTGATGTCTTCCTTCAGAGTTGAGATTTCGCTTTTGATCTCAGCCACCTCGTCTTTCCCCCGCCATGGCTTCTTGTGATTGAGATCGAGTTGCCACCACCATAAGTCAATCGGATCTGTACCACCACCTTCACCAGCCACCGGATCTGGGGATTTTACGGTGTATCATGCCAACCCAATCCAGTAGGTGAGAAATTCACCACCAGCTTTCCAATCGGACCGGGCTTAGGGAGTTTACAGGGAGGACATTTATTTCACCCAAACCTTTGCCCAAGTCAGATTGTAGCTCCGAGAATCGATCTTGCTTTGATACCCATGTCAGGCCCCAATGAATGCTACGAGTTCTGTACCTGATTTCTGAAGAGATTTGGGGAATAGAACAGATAGACAAATGTGGCGGCTAGGGTTCTACTCTACAAAGAACTAAGAAACAATAAGAAATGTGTTCCATTCGTTAGGTTTTCCATTGTGCATGCCATGGTCATAAAGTCCAATGCCCAGTCAATACAGGAGATAGCAATCAACTTTGAAAATGAAAGCTAAGCCAGTGATACAAAACGGGAAATGACAAATCAAATGACTCAACAGTAATTACTTAAGTTCCCTCTCGTCCATTGGATCTCACTTATATCCTTTCCCCTTTGCATCTTGTCCGTTGAAGAGTCACAAGTGGAATCGGCAAACCGTTTAGTTTGGTGCTGTTTACTGCCTGCAGCTCTAGTGGAAAGACTGAATCTGAGAACGAGGCCGCATCATCCTTCTTGCCCCCGGATGCAGCGGTTGTGGGAGAGATGTGACGACGCCACTTGCCCCACCTATCAACCGTTGTGCTCCACACTTGCAGAGGCATGGTGTCGACCGGTCACGTGGAGATGACTGCCGCTGGGCAGCGACAACCTTTCTCCTTGGCAAAGGCACCAATGGTGAAGCCCGAATAGGAGTCACCGTTGGTGACGTGACCATTGCCAACGCTAGCGCTGAGGAAGGTGATGGCAGTGTAGCCATTGCAACGACACGCGACGCCTCTTTTGCTCCTTCAGCTTGTTCACTAACTCCATAGCCTTCTCCAATTTGGCCATCATATTCTCGAATAAGAACACTATTTTCTCATTGCTAGCCATCAACATGTCCAAGGGAGATAATTCAAGTATCAGAGCACTGGAGGAGGAACGACCACGACGATCGAACTCAAAAACTAGAGGATCCTATCGCCTAGGATGCCCGATACGCGATACGGGTATGGCGATACAGATATGACGTTACGATATTTTGCATAAACAAGGATATGGCGATACAGCAAGTATATATGTACATAAAAATATAAAAAATATAGACAGGTGAGTCAAAAGTCTTCTTACCGTTCCAGCGTTCCCTATGGTTGTCCTGCGAGTCAAAGTGGGCCGTTCCTCTTCGTCTTCAGCTCTACATTTGTAATGTAAAGTGGGTCGTTCCTCTTCGTCTTCAACTCTACATTTGTAATGAAATTTCTATTTAATTCAGGGAAAGATATAATTTAAGATAATGTAAGAGATGGAATATTGTCAGGTCAGGTACGGACCTTGGAAATGTTTGTTGACTTTGTTCAGCTCAACTTAAAAACCTTCTAAGATGAACATGATGCTGCATCAGTTTGACAGTTTCTGCTAGATGAGAGTATGAGACAAAAATGAAATTAGTAATATGAAAGCATATCACACACACAACATCATACAAATGAAAGCAAACATAGTTATCGGACTATCATCATATCTCTTACCTGACATTGTTTTAAGTCCATGTTCAGAAATTTGATCACAGTAATTGCATGCCAAACTTTGCATAATTGTGCAATCCTAAAGAAGACTCAATCCATTATCGGTCACATCAGAAAAGGAGATGTCGACAGATAGCCAGGATTGCCCTTGAGAGGCCACTACTTCCATCCAAGCATCCTTCACTCCAGGGTACTCGCCCAGACAAATATCCTGATAGAGAATAGCATCGAAGGTCAATTGGTAGTTTTTTTCCCCTTCAGAGGGGAAAATCCCTCCTTTATTCAAATAAACCTTGGGCCCATCACTCGCACAAAAGCATGTTAAATTCATCAACAATAGTTATGGTTTGTGATTATAAAAATTCTGACCAAAACTAACAAAATAGCTTTAGAACCCTATTTCCCGGTATATTGTATCAATTATCAATTTCAAGTCTGCAAGATGAACTTTTAGAGTAATTGGAATATTCAGGGCAAACGGGTGTGCACTATGAGTAAGCACAACATTATCTAACTATATTAAAAAAGTCCAAGATGATTCTGACTGAGTGACTGTCACTAAAATTGGAGGGCAATAAAAAATATACAATCCCATTGTAATAAATGAGGTTTCACTAACCTGCATACAAGAATTGGCAAAAGGATAGAGATATCGTTAGGGCGTGCCATGGAGAAATCTATCAAGGTTGGCATTGATGCTTTGTGGGCTCGTTTCCAGGAGGAGAACGCAAAATGTGAAAAGGCCGAAAGAGAGCGGATGCAGCAGATGACTACTCTTATCACAAGCTCAACAAGCAAGGACCTTGCTGCTATGTTGGAGAAGTCAGTTTACAATTCCCTTCCCCGCCCCCACTGAAGCACTCCTGTAGGCCGTAACCAACCATATCTGAGCTCGTGCATTGGAATACTGGATCCCGGCCACTACATAGAGGAATCAACTAGAGAGGAAGCATGAAGAGATCAAGAGGGCAGTGGGTTTGAGGAAGATTGGACTTACGGTGGAGGTTGTTCATGGCAGCGGCGAGATGGTCGTCATGATAGCGGCGGCGAGGTGGTCTTCTTGACGCCAGGGTACGGGGGGAAGCTCCCATCCTCCACTCGCCGTCACCAGGGATCGCTAGTCGCTCCTCACCAATCGCCAGGGATCGCTAGGGTTTCGTCGTTGTGCACGAGGTCAGGAAACAATCAAGCCTACGCAGCAGCCGTCGAGCGAATATATGCTGTGCTAATGGGCCAGGCTAATTTCATGGGCTTCATTTTCAATTGTTTTGGCTCAACACATATTGGGAGGTATCGGGACGTGTCGGAGATGTATCGCAATTAACTAAATTTATTTTTATATTAAAATTACGCCGATACTTCTCGATACCGTATCGCGTACGTATTGCATATGGGTTCGGCACCTAGAGCCGTATCGGTGCTTCCTTGCCTGTCGCTTAACATGACTCAATCGAGTGCCATAACCAATTACTGCCGCTCAACCACATCAACTCTGGAATTCAGTCTTGCTTGAGCAATGATTGTCTCATGTTGAGCCTTTGCCATGGCCTCAACTCTTGAACCCACCATGCCAAGATCAGTGGAGATATGACTAAGACTTTGGCACATTTCATCCATGAAAGCATCACCAAACAGATGTTGTTCCTACCGCTATGCTTGCTGCCCTTGAGGCTCAACATGCTGCGGTGGAGGCACTTGGGGAGGATAAGCATCTTAGGTCTATACTCCACATTACAAGGCGATCAAAATTGGTCTTGTCAGTGATAAGCTTGATGATGTAGGGATCATAATAAATGCTCTTCCCTCTATCTCCCTTTGACATTGCAATTTCTCGAATGATTTAAGTCCATAATGTCAAATCTAGTATCATCCATAATGACATTACAACTTCAACTTATCCTTCCTCGGACACCTCATCATTTTTGTCTTCCTCGACCTCATACTTGTTTTCACTTTCATCCTCATTATTTTCTTCTTCCTCATCAACCTCCATTTCCACCTCTTCAACAACCTCTTTTTCATCTTACGCCTCATATCATGCATGAATGCTTCGGTCTCAAGAGTCACTGTTCTTAAGAGAGTTGATGAGGTTGAGCTGATGTTCGACGAAAGGAGGAACCACCTTGAGCGGAATGATGACCCGAAAAGGATTTGGAGAAGGGATCGCATTCTTATGACAAAACTCTTTGGTCTTTAGGGTGTTGGTGTACTTATTTGAAACTAGATATTTTAGTCTTTCTTTGGCAATATTGGTTATTTCTTAGTCTATACTAGTTATATATTTGTCCTGCGCATCTACTTAGAACTTGATGGCGAATATCTCCTCTTCATGTCTGGGTTCTTGACCTTAAGCATCAACGCATGATTTGATGATAATCAACACATGAGTCTAGCTCAAATCATCCATCTCTATGGGACAATTTATTTATCCATCTTAACGAAAGTATCAGTCCCATAATGTGATTATCATTAATTACTAAAATATATCATTAACTTATAATTATAGGTCTAGATTCTTCACGGTGCATGGTAAAGAAATTGCATGAAGTTAAATGGCTTAAGAAAATAGCTGTCATTTGGTTGGTACAGAGTTCTGAGGTTGAATTGCATGCCTTATTATAAAATGTCCCAGAAGACCAACAAAGATTACATATACTTTTTTGAAAAGAATGAGCTAGATGTTGTATTCCTGAAATATTAGTTTCATTTTGCTAAAATTGGTTCCGTGCTTACCATTATGATCTATTGTATATGATCAGTGATATTGCAGTCATTGCAAAGATCGAGAGCATCGACGCTTTAAAGAACTTGGAGGAGATCATCCGTGCTTCAGATGGGACCATGGTAGCTAGAGGGGACATGGGGGCACAAATTCCCTTGGAGCAGGTCCCCTCAATACAACAAAAGATAGTTAAATTGTGCAGGCAGCTCAACAAGCCAGTCATTGTTGCTTCTCAGCTTCTTGAATCGATGATTGAGTATCCTACACCCACTAGGGCCGAAGTTGCTGATGTTTCTGAAGCAGTCCGCCAGCGTGCGGATGCTCTTATGCTTTCTGGCGAGTCAGCAATGGGGAGATATCCAGAGAAGGCTCTTAGTGTCCTCAGGAGTGTTAGCTTAAGGATTGAAAAGTGGTGGAGGGAGGAGAAGCGCCATGAAGCACTGGAACTTCAGGATGTTTCGTCGTCCTTCGCTGATAAAATATCAGAAGAAATCTGCATTTCGGCAGCTAAAATGGGTAAATATTGCAATCACTTACTCAATGACTGCTATATTGTTATTGTCATAGCTAGTGATTGCTATATTCGAATCTGCGCTGTTTTGGCTTCGTATTATTGTGCATTGTCATGGTTACTAACATAACATTTCAATTGCCCTTGCACTTAATTGAGCTATGTGTAATCAACAACTAATTCTATTTGCAGCTAACAAATTGGAGGTAGATGCCGTTTTTGTCTACACGAAGTCCGGCCACATGGCCTCCCTGCTCTCACGGTGCCGTCCCGACTGCCCGATTTTTGCCTTCACGACTTCGACATCCGTGAGGAGACGGCTGAACCTCCAATGGGGCCTCATCCCCTTCCGCCTCAGCTTCTCCGACGACATGGAGAGCAACCTTAACCGCACCTTCTCCCTGCTAAAGGCCAGGGGCATGATCCAGTCCGGAGACCTGGTGATCGCGCTCTCCGACATGCTGCAGTCCATCCAGGTGATGAACGTCCCTTGAGAGCCATTATCTCCTTGGCGTGCTCTTCTGTCCAAAATGAAACACGGCTTTAGTTGACACCTTTAAGAACAGTTTCTGTTTGGAATCTATTCGTCTGTTCTCCTTGTGTTAGACTGAACAAGAGAACCGTGAGTCTGTGACAATAATAATTTGCGGCGGTTTCCAGCCTGTTGTAAAACTCTTGCGTTATTTAGTGGTGTTCATATTGGTTTTTGTTGATGATTTTTAGCTATGATTTATGATTTTTGGGTTGGCTTTGGTTAATAGTTTTTGGCTATGATTTATAGTTTTTAGCTGAAAATGAGTAAGTAGTGGCATGCACCACTGTGGGAAATGGATCGGTGCTGTGTACAAGACAAAAGTAAAAATCGGGAGTGGTAAAAGCTACGAGTCTACTGTACATCTGGTCGTGACAACCTACGTATACATCTACGTCGGTTCGTAGCTGTAGGCGTAGCCATAGCAATATAGCATTTACGTTGGTTGGTCTTTTTTTTTTGGTTTATGGCTCCTTCGAATAAATAAATATATTTTATTATTTTACTTATAGATTCTTTTAAATAAACAGATAAATTTTTCTACTGTTGTTTTGAATCAAATTATCGGACAGCCGTTTTGAACCATTTCAAAATGGTTTATATTCAATTCATTTGTATAAACGCTCGTACTAAAAATAAAAACTATAACATGCACGGCCGAAAACGACGCACTCGGCAGCTCGTCTCCAGCGGTTTTGCTGAACATGTCACTGCACACTCTTGACTTTTGTGTGAACGTGTTACTGCACACTCTTGACTTATGAGCCTTGGCTTTGATCCATCGATTCAGAGAAATTGTGTTTCAATCGTGATACATATTTTTTTTTTGTAGAATGGAGTGTTTTGACTTGTCACCTTTCGCTCTCAACTGAACGCCGTCCCAGAACCTGTGCTGTCTAAAAAAAACTTTGAACACACACACATACGAAAAATACTAATTACTCATGGATGTAATTATACCCCGTTCATCCACCGCTGATGATTGTTTGCGATTCGTGCTTCAGTTTATGACTAACGAAGTTGAAAGTCACGGGTTATTGTCACGATCCGATCCAATTCGGTGTATGAAACACTCCAGACATCGAGTATCTTCCGAAAGTTTCGCTATCCATCGAGATCTTCCGTGAGTTTCGCTATCTATTGAGCAATATCTGGGATTTTGGGCAACTGACCAACAAGCAGACTCGTGCGATCCGTCGTTAACTTCCAGGACACCCACATCTGACATCTCTCCCTGACGATTTTCATTGTGACTAGATAGCCGGTGGCTTAGACACTGTCAGCTTGGTGACATGTCTTCATGCCAATTAGGTCGTCAAGAGTGAGGAGATTACTTCTCTGAATGTGCGAGGTAAGTTCTTCACCTTACTATTCCTGATCAATCCATGAGGATAATACTCCCCTGCATGTATTACTCTTTGATTTCTTTTCTGGCTTCTCTGTTATGATGATTTGCATTATTGAAAATACTTCCTGTCCATGAGGAGAATACTCCCCTGCATGTATATCTCTATAATTTCTTTTTTTGGTTTCTCTGTTTTGACGATTTGCATTATTGAAAATACTTCCTGCTAGATGTTCAAATTTTTTTTTTGCAAATCTTGTTAATTATGAAGTTTTGGCTTTTTTTTATAATGGAGCATACTTAGGCCCCGTTTGGCACAACTCAGCTTCACTAGTGAAGCTGTTTTTTTTTGTTTCAGCTTCACGAGCAGCTTCACCGGTGAAGCTAAAACTGTTTGGCAAAACAGCTTCACCAACAGCTTCATGCATGGCTGAAAGTGGGCAATTGTCCAAGATGCCCCTGTCTACCTGACTTGTTCTAACATTTGGAGTTGTATGTTTGTATATAGTCATATGAATTAAAAAAATAATATATTTGAATGAGTATGAATTAAAAAATTAAAATAAAATAATTAAAATCATTAGAGAAGTGCGAACGGTAGAGAAGTGCGAACGGGAGGAGAGGAAACAGGCGTGGGGACCCAGTGGCAAAGTGCTGTAATTTCTGTCAACTACAAGGGCAGTGGGTTCCTAGAATTGCGAGCCTGAGGGAGATAGCTGTGAAAAGCTACTATTTTCAGCTTCACCCCACCCCATTCCCTTGTGAGAGCATGATTTAAGGAGCTTCATCCATGAAGCTGTTTGCAAAAAGGTGTTTGGCAAAAAAACAGCTCACAATAGCTCATGAAGCTGTTGATGAAGCTGTGCCAAACAGGGCCTTATTGTTCCTCATCAAACGTGAGGAGAATACTCACCTGAATGTACAACTCAATGACTACTTTTTGTTTTTTTGACAACACAAGGTACTCACTATTCCTGACCAATCCATGGGGAGAATACTCCTCTTCATGTATGTCTAAATGATTTCTTTTTTGTTTTTTCATGCACTAGTCGCCCACTCATTTGGCACATCTGTTTGAACATTTGATCTGCACCTCTGTTTGAATATTTACCTACTTGAAAATACTTCATGCTAGTTGTTCGAATCATTTATTTGCAAATTCTGTTAATTTAACATCAATATTCCCATCATTTAACTGACATTACAAGCTACCATTGTAGGTCATGGCCAAATCAAATAATATGATCAAACCATCTAGTGGCAGTAGCTCCAAATCTGCTTTTACAAGGGCTCTGTCTCTGGTCCACTACAAAAAAAAATATGAACAACAGAAGAGCAGAGGTGCCAACGGTTCCCAACCAAAGGAAAGAAGTGCTACGAAGTTGAGGAAGGCTTGGCGGAACAAGATATACTCCAGGTTTTCGACCATGTTGTGTTGACCATGTTTTTACGACCACGTTGTGTCGATCATGTTTTCATAACCACGTTGTGTCGACTACGTTGTTTTGATCATATTAGATCGACCACGTTTTTTCGACCATGTTATGTCAACCACGCTTTTCGACCATGTTGTGTCGACCATGTTATTCTCTTTGACCACCTAAGTCTTTGAGCCGGTCAGACCGCAGCCATAATGTCGGTCTGACCGCCACAACCGCACGCAGCGTTGCTTCTAGTATACATTGTTTTCATCAGGAATATCTTGCATAAGGAAAAAGGAATACAAAGGTTCAATATAGGAGTTACTGAAAGCAAAGCTTCTACAATAATATATTTCATGCTTTTGCTACCCATACATACTACCTACAAACTAAAGTGAATTTACATACCTAGCGGTGGCAACAAAACTCTTGCATGGTCTTCACAATGCCTTCCTTCCTGAATCCTTTCTTAAACCTCCTAATGTCGAAACCATGCGTACAGATTGTAGAACGCAATGCATCCGTTTCTTGATTGAAAAGCTGCACTAGTTTGGGCACCATGATCGCAGGGTCCGAATACGAACTAGGAACTAGTATGTTTAGATCTTCACTATGAGCGACAACCCTACCCAAGCAAAACACAATCAATGATTCATAACACATACCTCCAGATCAAAAGCCATACAGTACTACTTTCTGAAGAAAATAAATACCACCTCTCCAGGGGTATGAGATCCACAGCCATTTCATTCTGATGGGAACTTCCTTACTCTACTGCCGGTCCTTTCCCCCTCACTAGCGGTGGCTCTATACAACTACTTGCCATTATTCTCTGACGACGTTGCCGACAAATGCTCAGTACAAATGCAGTAACAAACGCACAAGCGGACAATGTTATCTCAACTGTGCTGACTAAATCCTCTGAACAGGGGAATGAGGGGGAAAACTACCTACATCACGCGGGAAACAGGTGAATCACAAAACCTTAATCAACGCCGACTAATACAGCAAAGGTTACCTAGCCAACACATACTCCTGATTTCATTCATTCCCTTCGCGTCGGTGCCCCTGAAAAAATTATCCAAAGCAACGAGTAAATACTGATGATTCTATTATCGATTCTCATAGTCATCTCCATATTTTTGTGGAGCAAAAAAAAAAAAAGTTTCAGGCCATTTGGTCTCACGAGGTTGAGTATGTGTAATCTAATCAAATAGATTTGTTAGCCATCTTGTGCGCGCGCGCTTGAGAGCTGACTGAAATGGTTCGTATTCTTTTGTTCTGCACAATAACTAAGTTTTCCTCTCTGTGTTTCCTAATTGTGTTCGCTTGGTTTTTTTAATAAATCTCTGTGCCAACATGCAATAGTATCCCAATTACAACATTACTCCTAATTCTAAGATACTTCAATACAACTTGGTTGAAAATTTTTCATCTGAGGCCTTTATTTTTGCTATATACACTTTTCTATCTATAAAAAGAGTACATATACAAATTATGCTATAAAAAGTGAACTTTAATGAAATTTTTTATGGAACTCACTTTGAAGAGTATCTTATAATTATTATTAGAGTATACTCAAATAGATAAAGAGGTATAACAACACCATTAAAGGGGTATATTAGAAGTGAGAGTACGTATTCCCAGGAGTATAGAACCATTTTCATACACACACACGGTTTCGTTAATTAGCATGTGCACGCATGCTACGCGTGGGTCGCTGACTACACGCACGAGCCTCCTAGTGCAGTTCATGAATTGATAATAATTTTATGTTCAGGAGATATTAACTTCACTTGCATGCATACATGCAGCAGTAAAGAGAAGAGAATAAATGCACTTGACTTGTGATGTTTTATCTTGTTTACAAGCTAAAATACAATAACTCTTTCACCAAAAGTCCAATCTACGATCCATTTGTATCATTGTGTTCGAAATTATGAGGTTAACAAAACAAGATCCATGTTGAATATGTTTTGATACTGTGAAATTCATGCCATATAAAGTTAATATCGTATATGAGTGAAGTTACTGTCAAATACATGTAGAGTTACTGCCATTTTTATAGTGTTACAACGGACAATAACTCTACATGTGTTTGACAGTATCTTCGCTCACACACGGCAATAACTTTCCGTGCGAGTTATTTGCTATTGACATGCATGTTTCTCTCTACTCTTAATGCATGTATGTTGGCAGTAACTTCACTCACACACGGTAGTAACTTCATGAATTACGGATAATAACTGTATGTAACTTTATGAATTACAGATGATAACTTGATGCGTACGATAATAACTTTACCATAATTAACAAATGCTAGTAACTGTCTATGGGGTGAAATGGTGGAGCGGTTAGATCGGTCAGGGGCACGCTCTTATTCTACGCGTAGCCAATATATGTGTGTATATATATATATATATATATATATATATATATATATATATATATATATATATATATATATATATATATATATATATATATATATATGTGTGTGTGTGTGTGTGTGTGTGTGTGTGTGTGTGTGTGTGTGTGTGTGTGTGTGTGTGTGTGTGTGTGTGTATGTATATATATGTGTATGTATGTGCAGTGACGGAGAACGGGAAAAAAATAAGGTAGGGCGGATCGAAAGCAATACCATTCAAGCTATAATACTAATCAAACCCATCAACAATAATCTAAGTACAAAGATGTTTAATAATGCAAGACATTGAAAAGTACCTCCAAAAATTAAAGGATCACAATAATATATCACCAATTTAACATATAACCTTGTAGAGCATAGCAATGGAAATAATCTGCCAAAGAAAGAGCAAACATAGTTAATATTGTTATGTATAGTGTAGACAACACAAAAGAGACAAGTGGAATCAAATGAGAAATATCAATATTAATCTTGTTAATTGCGTCTAGGAGACTTAGGCAATTGCATCTGCCTATCTTTCTTTTTCTGAAACATCTTTTTAATTTTTTCAAGATGAAGTCCTTTAAATATCTCCCTCTCAATGTAGCATACCATCAAATCATTAAGCCATCCATCGGACATCTTGTTGCGCAATTCAGTCTTGATAATCTTCATTGCTGAGAAAGCTCTTTCAACCGATGCCGTCGCCACCGGTAGTAGCAATGCCAACTCAATGAGGCGATAAACAAGTGGAAATACAATATGCCTCTCAAGTTCAACTAGTTTTTTGGCTAGACTTGCAAGATCGTGACAAACTTTAAACTCATCAAGCCTTCTTACATGAATAATAAATGTCTCTAGTTGATCTTTTATAGCCTTGCGGTCATCAAAGGAAAAATCCTCATAATAAATTTCAGTAAGCCGAGCAAGCTTATCCACATTAAACTTGGAGAAAGAATCTCTTGGATCAAGACAAGAAAAGCAAACAAGCAATTCTGAAGATACCTCGTTAAATCAATTCTAAAAAATTCTAAAAAATTCCTTTGTTTATACCAATCAAGCAATTCTAAAAAATTTCCTTTATTCAAGGAATTATCAGTTTCATCATGTCCACGGAATGGTTCACCTTGCAAAGCCAGAAAACTCACAATACCCAAAGATGTTTCCAAACGAGTCTCATACTTGATAAGTGATTCTTTGCTATAGCTTGAAACCTTATGTTTTACACTTGACCTTTGGTTATCAAAGTCATCAAAAGCTGTTCTAGCTTGATTATGTATGCTATTAGCCCCACCAACATGCACTCGAAGTGACATGTATGCATTCTTCCATTTTTGAAACCCAACTTTTGTAAAGGCATCATAACCAAATTTATCATCCATTCGATCATGTCTAAAAAGATAACAATAGAAGCAAAAGGTCCTATCCTTCTCCAAACTATACTCCAACCAATTATATTGCTTAAACCAATTTTTTTGAAAGGACCTTTTATCCTTTGAGGGGGGGGGGGGATTATGACCGGTTGGTTGAGTCGGGCCCTTAGCTATGAAAGCCCTCCTAACTTCATCTCTAATATTAGGAGCAAATCTATCAATTGGAATACGAAGCCCCGGATCAGAAACAATATAATCTTGGTTGAATTCAGTTATAAGATCACCTTGCATGGTCTCTTCTTCAATTACCTCTTCCACTTGTACAGAGCCTAATTGTAGTTGTTCTTGCCACTCTTCCACTTGCCCAGCACCAACAGAGTCTCCCACCTCCACTTCAATATTTCCACTTTCACGAGTGCTTGGGTTTGTGGCACTTGAACCCCGATTAAAATAGCTCTTCAAATCTAAACACATAAAAGCAAATAGACAAATAAATTGACCTATAAAATTGCAAAATGTAAATTGGCAAATGTAAACTGCATATCAATTATCAAAAATTAATAACACTCCTAATATATGCCTCACCTCTCTGTGATTTTTCCTTTCCCATTCTATCCATTGCTCAAGCCTCAAAATCTCAAATAAAAATATCTTCAGCCGCTCCCCCAAACCCCCACCGCACTGTGAGCAGAGCAGAAAGCCAGAGAGAGAGTCGAGCGCCTCCTCCTCCTCGCGAGTCCCACCCGCCCGCTGGCCACCTCTCGCCCGCCCGCTGGCCACCTCTCGCCCGCCCGCCCGCCGGCCGCCGTCCGCCGCCCGCGGTGCCGCTGCCGCCCAGGCGCCCACGGTGCCGCTGCCGCCCGCCCGCCGGAGCGCCGCTCCCCCACCGCCGCCGCGCTTCTCACTTTCTCAGCATCTTAGGAGCAGCCGAGCACAACAGAGAGCATTGTTTCTAGGGTTTACATTATTGGGCTATTGGATAGAGGGGTATATGGGGGTCTATTGCAAAAATTTGAGTATAGCCCAAGTCACACCTTGCCCTATCGGGCCCTCCGCCCCTGTGTATGTGTGTGTGTATATATATATATATATATATATATATATATATATATATATATATATATATATACACATATATATATATATGTATGTATGTATGTATGTATGTATGTATGTGTGTGTGTATATGTATGTGTGTGAGAGAGACGTAGAAATGATATTGGTAGACGGGAGACATCTAGTGCAAACAAACAATATGGTACAATTGCGAAAATACTTTCGATTTGTATGCCAAGAAAATGAAGAAATCTGAAAAAAAAATAGTCATTCAGGCCCCATTATGATACACATGTAATAGTCCGTACAACTTGTAAAATTTTTTGTTCTAAATGGTAGGTGTACGAGTTAGGAGCTTCGGTACGATCGATCGAGATATCGATAGGTTTGCGACTATATGATCGTTTTCGCAGGCGTGCAAGTAATGAAACACGTACCTAGTAAGAGTTGCTTTCCTAATAGTACCTGCCACGTAGTGACGTGGTTATCCATGTAAGGAGCTTGTGAGACGTGCTACACGTGTGTTATTATGAGATGCTCTTATTAGTTTTTATTTTAATGGTTTTTTACTAAAATCTGTCGAAGCTGTAGAAAAATGACTTTAAGAAGGAACATATGAACAGTGAGGAAAATGAGGAAGAGCTATGTGCACATGATGTGGGCAAATGAAATATAGTATATGATGCACCTATGACCTCTAGCTTATTCTCGGAACGAGATGGTAGCGAAAGAAGTAAAGAAGTCAATTTAAGAAGTTAGATGTTCGTATTATCTTTTATTTTTTAAAATAAAAGTCAGAATAAAAACCAATACTAATTAGAATTAGGGCTACCTATACTTACTCTGTGGTTAACATTGTGACTTGTGAGTCAAATATGGAGCAGTGTAGTTGTTCCGGATGAGCTAGCTAGCAGTGGTTCCTGCATGGCAGCAGCGTTTTTTTCCCTTTCTTATTTTTTGAAGAAAAAAAAACAGCAGGGAAGATTCCTATTGTGGTAACAATTTACAATGCTTTTTCTAAAAAAAACTATGGGGTCAGATCATTCATATAACTTCTATCTAGAAAAAGGTCGTGCATCCAAATATGCAATGCTTGATGCAAAAGGAAAGAACAAGAGAAGAAGAAAGCACATATTCCAGATTACTTTTCCATTGCGACAATGGTTTGTTAAGTTTCACGTGAGGCCATTTTCACATCATATTTTCTTTGTGAATATATCGTGCTCCACAGTTTGTTCTTTGAACAATGGTACGGTGCTCATCAAGTACAACTCAATTTTGATTAGGCTCCATTTATTTCACTTTGCGAACACATGCATTGTACTTTCACCGGCAAGTAAATATGCCTTTCGGATGATTGACTTTTTTAGCGGATTTGGCACTGTAAACAACGGTATTTACAAAAATACCAATATAAACATCGTATTTACAGAAATATTATTTTTACCATCCAGTGGACGGGCGGCAGAGTCGGCGAGGCGACGTGGGGGGGGGGGGGCGCCACCGGCGGCAGGCACCTGCCGCCCCGCCAGCAGACGGCAGGCAGCCTACCGCCCGGTGAGGAGGCGACAGGTGATTAAACCGGCTGATTAGTTGGCTTAATTACATGCCCTAATTTTTTTCGTTTAGTATTTGTTTAAATTTTTTAATATATCAAATGAGCTCAAAAAATACGAAAATTTATGTACAACTTTCCGACACAACGCACTTGACAATGTAATTTTTGGATAATTTTTTTTGAGCTCATTTGATATATTTAAATTTTAAATAATACTAAATAAAAAATTAGGACAGGTAATTAAGCCTCACCGGGCGGCAGGCTGCCTGCCGTTGGTGGTCCCCACGTGTCGCCTCACCGGCGCTGCCACCCACCCACCGGACAGTTAAAATGATATTTTTTCTAAATACGACATATATACTATTATTTTTATAAATACTGAAATTAACTGTACCAAATTCGCTAAAAATTCTGAATGATGTGGACTGCAGCCATGCAGTGATTGCATATGGTACTTGTTTGATAGTAATCGACGCCTCGAATTGACTACAAAAATAGCATTGTGCTATAGCGCGCGCTCTCTCTCTCTCTCTGTCTGTGTTGAGCCTTAAATTGAGCCATCAATTCTCTGACCGAAAGCTCCTCACAAATGGAGTCATCTCATAGTCACAACTCACGACACCCACTGCAACAAATTCATCATACCAACGTATTACTTACTTCTGATGGTGATCGGTTCGGCTGAAAAGCTCATGGTTTATGGCTGAAAACACTATAACTGGCTGAAAAAATACTGTAGCTGACAGAGACTTATTTAGCATAATTAAATTTAAAATTTTTTAAAAATATAAAAAATATGTTAGCCCATTATGTATAATACAAACAAATACGGAAAAAAAGAACCGACAAAAAAGCTCAACAAAAAAACCAAAAGTTCAGAAAAAGACGAAACTTATGAATAGTGAAAAATAAGCCAGAAGCCCGAAGCCGAGTTGATCAGGGCAATATTATCACCATAGAGATTAATGTATCCACCCACAATGCATGCTACTACCAAGATTAGTAATCCTTTCGTACCCTTGATAAACGACATTATTAGTATACACATAGTGATAGTAGACATACAAGGTTCGAGTTTTGTAGCGACACATTTTGGAGGCATACGGAAATTTGTAGAACAAGCTGATGAGTCAATGTAACAACTCAAAATTTTCAAAAATTTTGGAATTTTATGAATTTCGGTTGAATTCGGTTTTCTTTCCCAATTCGGCAAGTCCTAAGCCTTTCCTACCTTCCTCCCCACTTTCTCTTTTGTGCCCAGCGATATATGGCCGAACACTCTTCGTTGTTGCCACCTTCGTGCGCCCCACCTCGGTGAGACATCCCATCGCTGCTCCGCCAGTGCGCCGACTGAGCACTTAATGGCCATAGCCTCCACGCCGTCCTCTCTTCGCGCGCTCTACCGCTGACCACGCCATCGTCGCCGCCTGTGTCGTGCGGAGCCAACGCGTGCACGACCCATGCCCTGCTCGCTAATGCGGATTGCAGCTCTAGTGAGCATGGCATCCTCACTTCTCTAGCGCCGCATGCCAGCTCCCCGTCGAGCCATCCCAGCTGCCACCACGCTAGCCACACGCCGACGCCACCAATGCCTCACTACTGCTCCCACACCATGATCGCCCTATAAAGCTTGGCTGACCCCTAGGCAACCACCATTAACTCTAATCGTCCTTCCCTGCACTCCTTTCCCCACCTTCGGCCTCACACTGTCACCATGCCCTGCGATGATGAGATCCCGAGCTCAATCCTTTGCCCTAGCTAGCCATCTTCTAATTCCTTGTAGCCATAACACCCACAGGCCACAACGAACACAATGCTGACCATGCCTTGACTCCCCATGGCTTCTCGGCCATCAGCGATGTTCGTCATCTCTATTTGAGCTGGTTCGCCATGGATGACTTCCCTCAGAACACTAAAGCTAGAGCTAACTCTACCATTATCTTCCTGACTAGTCGTAGATGCTTAAACATCTCTTGGCCTTGTCAATTAGCCATCAAAACCTCATCGTGCCATGGAAGAGCTCCAGTGAGCTTCTCTCACCATTAGACATTTTCGGCGAACCTTAGACCCCGCAAACCCTAAAAATGGAACCCTATGCATCCCTAAGTCCCTCTGTGCAGTTGCTTGTTATCGGCAACTTTTGCCGGCACACAAATGGCTCATCATCGCCATTGCTCTACTCAGGTGCGCTGTGGTGTTGAAGGAAAAAGATGAAGGCTAAATAGACCTTCCCAATCCATTTGGCCTAAAGGGCAAAACCTACCAAGCCGAGTCATGGGCCAAGGCCAATATTGTAGTAGCACTGTTCACAGCCTGACCTAGTACTATTTCAACCTGAGCCTGATATTGTTCTAGGCTGTTATTGTTCCTTAGTCCAACCTGATATGAATAATGTCAACCAATCACTATTCATCTAGCCTATTACTATTCATCCAAAACCCGTTAAACATATTTATACGCATTTCGATTGTATAAAGTCCATCTAACCCATTTCCAACTCTGTTTAGCCAAACCAAGCACCACTTAAGTCCTACCCATCCAAACCCACATTTCTTTGTGTCTTTTCTAGGTATTTTATTGCATTTTGTTCCTAACTTGCATTCTGTAAAGTAGGAACTTATTTGTATTAATTCTTTTATGCTAGCATCTGGATTCGACTAGATGACCAGTGAAGAAGCTATTGGAGCAATTAAGATGGATGGTGTGAACCTGAAGCCTATAGAGAAATAGTTAGGACTCTGAATGAAGAGGTAAGTCACATGTCTTTGATCATATTGTTCCTATAATATTATTTTATTATCAGTACTTTCATTATAAGTCCTACCCATCCAAACCCACATTTCTTTGTGTCTTTTCTAGGTATTTTATTGCATTTTGTTCCTAACTTGCATTCTGTAAAGTAGGAACTTATTTGTATTAATTCTTTTATGCTAGCATCTGGATTCGACTAGATGACCAGTGAAGAAGCTATTGGAGCAATTAAGATGGATGGTCTGAACCTGAAGCCTATAGAGAAATAGTTAGGACTCTGAATGAAGAGGTAAGTCACATGTCTTTGATCATATTGTTCCTATAATATTATTTTATTATCAGTACTTTCATTATTGCTATTTATGCATTGTTATTTATTTAAAATGATAATTTAGAATAACATAATAGTTAGCTAATTCTTATCATTGAAAAAGCCATGTATTACTTGTAGGCTATATTCACCTTAACAACCTAAATAATAATAAACTAATGTATAACTATTCATCAATAGATTACACATTAAAATGTTTTATACTACTAAGTTAATTTGGCATTTCGCCAATAGATTTTAAAATGATACTAGGGTTAAGGATTACTCGTGGAAAGCCACTAGATGGTTAGAGTCAACGACCTTACCCTGGGATTAGGCCTTGGTATGGTTTGGTGGTGGTGCCGTAACGCACTGCGTTTGTTGGTTTGTGGCCGGTTGCCTCATTTGTGAGAAGTAAGAACTAGAAATTTATGCTAAGTAATTAAGTAAATGACACAGAAATCGCTCAACTATAAGTGTTGACTTGTTAGACCTGGTGTAATAGCTGCTCGATTCGATTGAATAACTACAAGATAGTTTGCTTTTCTAGGGGTTGGAACGGCCCACGTACAATGGGGTGGTATGGAAGCAATATCTTCCATACTTAATAGCGGTAGGTACACTCAGAGTCGGTCTGTGGTTTCTACTTTAGCCAGTGGATTACTGACAATAGGTGTCCCTGAGTCTACCAGGTAGAAGCTAGAAAGAAAAGAGCAATGGAAGGTCTTACTATCTCAACTCAGTCACATGCTAACAGGCTGTGTCTATAACTTGATATTATGAGTCTAAGATATCTTGTGGGTAAAGTTAGGTAACTCTGCAGAGTATAACAAATGGTATTCAAATACATCATACTCCCGATTAATGGAATTGTGTTTCGTAGGTGATTCCAGCAATAAAGTATAAGTAGAATTTGGATGATTTTGATTGGAAATTGTGGACAACAAATCCCATTTTTATTAAGTACAGTTTTACTATTTTAAATGCAAAATTATTTACCAGCAAACTTGCATATATTTTTATCATATTACAATATGTAACTATCCATTTGAGCTCCTTCCATATTAGTTACATAGCCTCCCTATATGGCTTACTAAGTATCTAGTGTACTCAATCTTACTTATTTTTATCAGAACAGACAATAAAGGAAGAAGGGAGATATCAGTTATTGTGTTAGAGTTACGATCGTACTCAAGCGTTTATATAGAGTTTTTTTTGATCTTCTGAATGTAAGTTAAATTTCAGGTTTAGATGTCTGTAAAACTGTGGTAATTTGGCCTTTAAATTATATTTTAATTAAGTTAATTATTTTAAATAATCATAAGTAGATATAATACTGTTTCTATTCCTAATTAAACTTCTGAATTGGTTGGGACACTTCTCGTCCCGATCTAAAAAACATGGGGCGTTACAGTCAACTACTTCGGCACTTAGCCACAATCCTGACCACATAAAACCGCTGTGTCAAGTCGCCGCCAAGCTACCGACCTAGGAAGCTAAGCCTACATCTAATAGCCCAAAGATAAGACTACAAAATGCACACATCAAACACACACACCGTGACACAGACACACTTGCAAAAGGAAATCAATTGCGCAAACACTTTAATTCTACACAAATGACACATTGCTGGCTAAATAAGCTAATCCTCTCTCTCTCTCTCTCTGTCTTCCTCCAACCAAAACCAAAAACCTCTCATTATCCCCTATAGGATATCATCATCACCTCCATCCCTATCAGGCGCTTAGTATGGGGCAAGTTACCTGCTTTGTGGCAAACAAAGGCTTTCAAAAGGCATTGCTTTCATGGAGGGAGAAGAAGGAGAAAAGATAATTAACATTTTGTGAAGTGAAAGTGGTGTGAGGTTAGTGGGGCCGCTGTGCTCCCCTCTATCTAGAATGTGAGAAATGCCCCAGTATATTCCTACGACTGTGAAAATAGATCACTCCCAGTCGCTAACTACACGTATGGCTAACTTTTTTTATTGAAAATTTAGGCAAAATTAGCTACATAACACTGTAAAATGATGATATTTGCCAATTTTGCAAAAAAAAAAGGATTTTTATAGTATATTATATTGATCGTAGAAAGGTAGTAGTAGAAATAAAATCTAACCGTTGATTTACGAGAATATTATAGATTTTTGTTTTTCAACCTGTTATTTAGAGTATTTTAGACCCCGTAGTTGCAACTTGATCAAGAAGCTCCTTGACGAATCATCATCAAACGACGCCAATTGTCCAATCACTCAAGCCAACTACGAGCATAAGACCCTTGTGAGCAATGGATTGCCGGACTTCACGATCCGGTGGTCGGCCGACGAGAACAAGCAACCTGCAGGACGAACCTTGGCGAACCGTGGCGCCGCCGGCTGGTTGGTGAACGTTGTCACGGACGTTTGCACTAGTCCGCTCTCCGGTCGTCCATGGTCCGTAGCCTTAGTCACAGCTAACCCTTGTCTCTAGTGCTTTCGTCAAGCAGGAAGCGCATGCAGGTAACACGTTCCCCATCCATCGATCACCCCTCTCGATCTCCCACTGTGTATCTGGAATCTAGCAAACGCATATACCAGAACTTTCTCGAGTAGCACTTGCCTGGTCAGTCGTCGTCGCCATCTCCATCCATCGGCTGCAGGCGAATCAATGGAGATGGCCATGGTTGGCATCACCAACGTACATACTTTACCCATTTAAAGATTCTATTGTTAATAATATAGATAATAGTATAACTAAATTCTAACTAATATGAACCATTAGATTTTAAAGATTGAATGGCTCATGCTCATTTTAAAATACCGTTAAAGAGCTAAAAAAATGGTCCATGGGGATCCACTTCATAGAGAAAAAAAAGGGATATTATTACCTGGATTCTTTTGTACTCTCTGTCAGGATTATTGATTTTTCAGTTAAAAATCTTGTCGATCGTACCATCCCTCGCAGCAATCACTTCACTAGATCAAGGATTGAGCATCATAGGTTTGCACGCTATTATTGAGCCACTGAAATGTGCAATAATGCATTTTCAGTTGTAATGCATCCATAGCTATTCTAAAGAAAAGTTCCATGTGTATTCATACAAGAGATTATTATTTGTACAGCATTATAACTACAACAACAAAAGGAAAAGAGGACAAAAGACAGGTGATAAAGCCTGGAAGAAAGTAAGGAGCATTCTTTAGAGCTAAGGCTAGCAGTATCATCTGCCTGCCTGGTGGAGCTCAATCTATGATGCATCCTTTTTCGTTGTGCACCTGCGTGTGGGCCATGGCATTTCCTATAGTCATAGTGGGCCCACTAGTAAGTGTACACGAAAGTGGCTTGATGACTTTTGTAGTACGGTTCCTAATTTCATTTGAAAAGGCCTTGGAGCGCTTCCTCCATGATTTCCCTACCAAATCATCCTACATTTTTATTGTCACCTCTCTCTCTCTCTCTCTCACTCTCTCTCTCTCTCTCTCTCTCTCTCTCTCTCTCTCTCTCTCTCTCTATATATATATATATATATATATATATATATATATATATATATATATATATATATATATATATATATATGCAAGATCAGTGTAATGATTTCTCTGCCAATCATCACAATGCACTTACTTGTAGGGCTTGAACATAGGAAAGGCATCCTCAGCCATTGAGGTATTCATATACTCAAAATAATGGTAATTGCAGTAACCAACTGGAACATACTGGATTCATAACCAAACTTGGCTCACTATGAACCCTGAAGGCAATATTAATTGCCTCGATCACTTAAAGTATAATTAACTGAACGAACAAATAAGCCCTGCCGAGGATTAAACAATCCATTAAATACAGCTTTAATACTTAATTATTGTCTCAAACCAATATGGTTGTGAACTACCAAGGACTACATTACCCGAGTATCACTACTACCAAGGACTACATTGACCCTACGTCGCTGACGACAACTGACTAGCAGTTGTCTCCATGATTTTTTTCACTAACAATAATTGAAGAATAGTTATTGTCAGGTTTCTCTCATTGGCAGCAACTGTTCGCTCGACTGGTCATGATGAATCCGCATTGTGCACACTTATGTAAACAACTGACACCTCTTCAGCGCTATTTAAGGTTTGATGGGAGAATATACAATAGATACACAGACGACAAAACAGATTCTGGATAGTAGATTACAGAAGCAAGAAGTAGCAATCCTAAAGCTAGTAGCATCTCCTTTGTAATCTCTCATCGAGAGCATATTTAATCAGTTTCATAGTAATAAAGATAGTTCCCATTCTCCTTCTAAATCCTTCTAAAAGATTTAGCTTTTGTTACAATTCATAATATCGATGATTTGATCGTTGACAAGCCTCTCTTTTGTTGTTGCTCACAAATCAAAATGACCTAAATCTTGAGGAATCTTGATGACAACATTGCTGATGAGAGGATAGTAGTATAGCCTTGTCTTCCTTTTCCTTGGAGGTAAGCAGCTGCTGATGTGAGCTTCTCAAGGTGTTTGCTAATTTGTAGTGCCTCATGTATCTATGTAGTTCCTTTGATTGCCATGCACATAGCCTGCATGACAAAGTTCTGCACAACATTATGCTTTATGAATGCTTTTCTCCTAGATCCTAAAACTGCTAGGCCGTAGGACACTTGAAGAATTGGATTCATGCTTGTCACTGTATCAATCTTTATATTGGTTTGCCTTTCTTGCTGGTGCAACCTATGATCCTATAGCTGCTTTAATTGCCATGCAATATTTTTTGCCACTGGACTAATTATTATGCGTTAGCATCCAGAAACATATCGTCAAATTGTATAACTATGTCTAATCACAGACAAATATGGATTAAGTTAGCATGAGTTTCATGCACAAAGGAGTTCACCTGAAAACTTAGGGTGTTAAGGAAAGTTGGGTACTAACTTCAACAGTTAGAAAGGAAAATGTTTAATTTTACCTTCTAAACCGATCCTCGTAACTTCAGTACTTTAATTAAACAAGCTGGGAGAGATCATTTCAGATAAGGCTTTTCTTTTACTACCATGACGCCAATGACGGCATGATCACAACAAAACCTCCCATTGTCAGGATAGATTAACAAATTAAACTGTTGACAAAGTCTTACTCAGAATCGGACAAGGCAAAACATACAGAAAACACCTGTCTCAAACTAGAGTTTACTTATCATAAAAAAAAACTATAATCATCGCCGCATCACGCATCCTCAAACCAGCATAATTTAGATTTCCAAGAACAGGGCTAATTATACGCGTATCAATCATCACTGACAAGTGGGCTCAACACTCAGGGAGTAATTCGAGGTTGCCAATTATTCTTACAAACTTACATAAGCAAATTTGTTTGTACACAAAGCGTTTTTATTGCGACGAAGCACTTGTATAAGCGTTCGCCTTAATTATGTTTCACCGTTAATTAACGAGATGAGATCATCCGTGCCAAACTTTTAGTCCATCAAATTGTCTACCAATGGTGACTTATTGGTCTATTAGAATCGACCCCAATAGTCAAGTTGCAAGATGATTTTTACATTATTACTTGCAAGACACGGAGGGAAAGTGACATGCAACAATGTTTTTTTTGTTCTTTTTATTATTCAGTGCCATTGCATATACTATGAAATGATCCTTTTGTGCACGCTGGTAGACTTACTTGTAAAGCATGGAACAATATACATATACGACATTCTAACTAAAACTAATAGTCCACAATAATGATTGACTCCCAACATGAAAATTTGGATTTACAGAAACTTTTAATGACAACCATTTCTTTTCTTCTTCTTGCGAGAGTTTACGAGGCCAAATCTCGAAATTATCACAATAAACCACTTAACATATACTAGCGGGACTTGAACCCTAGCCTCAAGCCAAACAGCACAGGTGCCAAACAGTTTATTACTAGCCACTAGTTGGCCGTATAATGTAGTTTTGACCATTGAGTTATGTATATATCATGTGGCCCTTTAGCTCCATATAATTAACTTTATGATTAATCAGCTTTTACATTATCTGATAAAAAGAAATTAACAACGAATAAGGCCAAAAATGTAAAACTACATTTCTGGCTCCCCTAGAATTTCTGCATTATTTCGTCTTCTTTTAATTATGTGGCAAAATTAGGCCATGTACGTTGCCTACCCCAGCAGTTGATTGAAGACACTTGTGAATTTCGCTGTCGAATAATTTTGGGCTGTGATCACCTAACTAGACCTCATTCCGAACAGTGATTGCTTCTAACTTTTAGAAGCTAAGTCCTTTTTTTTACTATGGCTGATGACTTTTAGCTATACTTTTCAAGATATCAGTGGACGGTGAAGACACCGACGCGAACGACACATACCATTTTGAACTCGTGAAGCCATTTGGAGAAACAGATTTGAGAAGCCGCTTGAAGAAGCCACCCTATTTGTGTCAACTTCTAGAAAAGTTGAAGCTAAAAGTCACAAAAAATAAAAAAAAAGGAACAGGACCATTTAAAATGTGTTGGCTCCTTAACATAACTTTTTTTCTCTTTTTTCTTTGTATCATCCGTATAAATATAATAATAGTGTCTTTCATTTTTTCATTTTTTATTTAATTAAATATTTTAAAAAATTAATAGCAGCTACAATATCATTTTAGTTAAAAGCTAAAAGCTATAGCATTTTAGAATATAGCCTTAATGCAACATATCCATCAAACAATAATTAAGCACGTCATCAAGCCAGTTGTTCACGTTAAATTATTGTACCTTTAGCTTATCCATCTATAATTTTCTAGCGAGAGGAAAACGAAATGGGACTAGACGTTCTAGTCTTCCAGAGAGCAATAGTTTGGTTCCAGGGACACCTTACCAACAATTACCTAAATATTCTTGAGAATCCATTTACGTAATATGCGGTACTGCAATGAACGTCGTCGTAAACTATACCATTATAAAATTAATTGGAATAGTTTGATGGAGCACGTACATGCTAACAAAAGATCACGGTACAGAATTGTATATCCCAGAACCACCCCCACGTTGTCTTACCGAAAGGAACCTCCGCTCGTTTCGGTTTCTACACTATTCATAAATTTCGTCTTTTTCTGAACTTTTAACTTTTTATTAAGCTTTTTTACTGATTCTTTTTTTTCATATTTGTTTGTATTATATGTAATGGGCTAACATATTATTTATATTTTTTAATTTTTTAAATTTAATTATGCTAAATAAGTCTCTGTCAGCTACAGTATTTTTTTTATTCAGCTACAGTGCTTTTCAGTCATAAGCCACCAAAAAAACCCAAATGAGTAGTCTTGATTGTTCCTTTATACAGGGGCAGACTCAACAAAAAATGAGTGGCACACCTACATATAAGAAAGTAATAACCATACGTTAGCAAATATCGTTTAAAGTGTTCATATATAGCCATTGATGAGTCAAATATGGGCACAAATGATTAGACATTTGGCTACTTCACAGAAAACCGAACTTTTGAGTCCGCCCCTGCTTTTATCGGTTTCCTTCAACTACAGTTTCAATACCATGCTAAAACACATCCTAAAAGTTCAGATAAAACGGCCTAAAACTGCAGAACTATCAAGATAAGGAAAATATACACATTGTGTGTGATCTAAGAATTACTCAAGAAAGAAAAGGTGTGGGGATCTAGCTAGTTCGGTTAGTTAGGAGTTCAATAGCGTCTTACATATGAGAAACCAAACCGTCTGTTTCTAAGGTGCAGCCAACGGTTCTCAAAGCGGGCAAAAGGAATTGTAGTTTCCGAGCGATGCCAAAAACAAGTCGTTACACCAATAGATATGAAATAACCTGAAAAAATAATTGAATTGTTTTGAGTTTTGGTTTCGGTTAGATCTTCACGCAATTCATCACCTTCCTCCACCATCCAAGCTTTCTATTTTCAGTCAAAGCGTCCTCCCCATCCATCTATCCACGGCATGAAGAGACGGTATTGTTCACTGTCTAAAAAATCACCGCCCACCTGGCCGTAGCCCGTTCGCCGCCGCCATGACCTTGCCGCCTCTGCCACGCCTATGCACCCGAGTCCACGCCCGTACATCTTGACCTTCCCGCCTCTGATAGCCCTTAACAACCCCTGGCTGCGCGTCGGACCAACCATAACCCGATTCACCGCCGCCTCCCTTGGTTCATCTCACCGCTAATAGAGGGCACCGCAAAATGCGTCATCCGCTCTGCCAGCTACTGCCAAACCAGAGTATGACTTCCCTAACACCTTACACTCACATTAATGATCAAACCGCCATGGCTATTTCGCCGCCGCCGTCCTCTCTGCTCTCTCTGCTCTCACATCCTCACAGCTGATCTGACATACCCTGTACCCTTTTGACCACCGCAATGCCCAGCCCGAGGAAGCACAAAAATCTCCTCAGCCTGCTGCACCGCGCCTCCCCGCGCCTTCCCGACTCTACCATGCGCCATTGCTGCCATGAACCGAACATTGTGCCAAACCGCCTTCCTCATCATATTTAAAGTCATAAGTCCCTTCAAAGAAAAGCATCGGTACCCAGTGAACCACCCCCACACCCTAATTGAACCCTCGACCGCAACTTCGTTAGCGATCACCAGAAAACCCCAAAGTAAGCCGATTTCCAATTCCTGTTATCTAGTCGATTACTTTCCAATTGCTATCACCCGTAGTACCCTTGTGCTCCCAGGAATATCACTGAACTATTTCCATAGCTTCATGAGCCCCCTTCTTCCTGGTCACCGAAGTTCGCCCTCCGGCCGAAGACCATCATCATGGGCAACCCAACTCAGAGATCCCTGACAAGAGCCGTCACTTTCCTAAGCCTCCTCTAACCCTAGAGATGCTTAAACTCTAATGCTATTGTCCTCTTAGCCCACCATTACCACTGTGCCATTCAAATGTCCCAAGAAGGAGAGGCCTCACCGCCGGCGATCACCTGACTTCTTAGGGTGGAGGCTTAGACTGGAAAGGTGGCAGTGCGGATAGGCACTGAAACAAGGGTTTATGGATGGAAGTTGTCTCGGTGAAAATATAAGGACTAGAACCTTACATCAAGTAAAGAACATAGTGATCGCTCAACCACAAGCGTTGATTCGTCAAACCTAATTTAGTAGTGATCAAATTCGATTGAATATCTACAAAAGGTGGAGGGAGACTGAGAGAGTTTTTGTGGTATGGGAGGTGGAAAACTATACTTAACAACAGTAGATCCGCTTCGAATCGGACGAGGCCGTGGGCCACCCGAGTTTGTTGGGAAACAACACCTACTTGGTAGAGGCTATATAAAAAATTGAGTAGTGAAAGATCTTGTTTTCTTAACTCAGTCATTAAAGTTAAGAGATCTTGTGGGTAAAGTTAGGCAACTCTGCAGAATCGTAACTTAATGGTATTCGAATACGCCATGCTTCCGGTAAATGAAACTGTGTTTAATGGGTGATTCTAATTGCGAAGCATAAGTAGATATGGAAATGAATTAGAAATGTTGTAGTCTGGTAATCAAGTTTTCAAACCCTAATTCCTTAATAACTTACTGTTCTTTTATGTTTAAATACATTTACAAATAAAATTGCATCCAAAATATTTTAATAAAACCATTATATCCCCATCTCTTGAAAATTTTAGCAAGTAGTTATATAGCATTTTTCTATGTGACTTGTTGAGTATGGTTGGTTGTACTTAGTCTTACTTCATTTTCCATCAACACAGAGATCAGAAGAAGAAAGGATGTTACACGTTTTCGTGTTTGGGTTACGACTGCACTCAAGCATTCCTGTGGGAGTTTTTTCGGATCTTCTGATTGAAAGTTAAGCTTTGGGCTTGGACGCCCTTAAAGCTGTTAAAATTGACCGTTAGGTTTTATTTCAATCAAATTAACTTTTTTAAAATGTTTGCGAGCAGGCATGATACTTTTTCTATCTGTAACTTTATTTCTAAACTGTTGCGAGACATACGACGGCCATATTCCTAAAAACAGGGGCGTTACAAGATATATAGGTACAAATAACCACCGTTAGGTCGGTCCCTCCCAAACACAAAAGGATGAGCTTGCCCTTGTCAATGATTAAGTGTCTCAGGGTTCAGGAATCAAATTAAACTAGCAAGTATAAATTAGAGAAATACTATGTGTTTGAACAATTCCACAAATGAACTAACACAATATAGGGGATTCAATGCTTATATATCATTGTACCAGTGATAGTTTGTTCATGGTTTCCATATACGTGGTTATTCTGCATGCAAGTTTTAGCCGTTCTTATAGATAAAATGGTACCGTACGTTTATGTCTTACACCATTGGTTTCAGGGATCTTATAACCAGGTGACTATTTTTTAGATATAGGTAAACTACTAGTTGTAGTGATAAAAATGTCTAGAGGCATCTAAAAATATCTCTGTGCTTGGATGCCAATTTGATCCTTGCAAAGAAAAAAAAAGACAAGAGTAAAAAAACTGTAAATAAAGTGATTATAAGAATTAACTAGTTAAGTGATCATGCTCATCATCATAACAGGCATGAATTGATTGTTTGGTGTAATTTACCTTTCGTACATCCCTTCTCGAAAGATGTATATACTGTTGTGTATGCATCACTATCTTCCTCAAACAGACACCTGGAGAAAAACAATCGATTGGAAGAGGACAAACAATATTCACAGGGCGACCCAAACTGGTGCGACCGTTTTCTCTTGTAATTTCATTTAAAGAAAATAGGAAAAGGGGATCATAGTGAAAAGAGAGTATTATCATCCAAAGCTAAGAAATAGCTAGCAAAGTAAACAAAATACATGTTCTATTGATACGGTAGAAAAATGAATTTCGACAAGCACAATAGAAAATAATCGTTACATGTTTCTTTTTTTCTAAATTAATCAAGTGTTTATTTTTAGTGCTAGAGACCAGATTGATATATATCTGGTCTCTAGCACTAAAAATAAAGAACAACATTTTTCATCTCATAGCATATTCCAAGGTTTCAGCTGCAAAGTTGCTTAATCCAAGCAAAAAGATACCAAGAAAACACAGAGGAAAGGGGAGGAGCAGAAGCGACAAGAGCGCACAGATATCCTGCCCACAGAGGATCCTGGGGGCACGTCGCGGCCGTGCTTTTCGTCCCGGGATCGCTTTTGCGTGGCGGATGCCTACAGTACAAAGAAGGCATCATTCCCTGCGCGATGCGCCTGTGGCCGTCGCTGTCCCCGCCGCACCCAGGGCTTTCGCCGCGCGCCACGTGTCCCCGAGCGTCGGATTCGACCCGGCCCGCTACCCGACTGCCCATGCACACCGGAGGCCCGATGGGTCCGGAACGGACGGTACCTTTTTCGAGCGGTATGGTATTTGTCCCTCGTTGTGCATCAATTTACGGTTCTGCCACTGCATACGCCTGCTCTCCCAAGACGCTGATGAGGAGAGCAGGTCATTTTTGACCATTTTCTTCTCTGAGAGTCAAAAATAAATGAGACGATTTTTCAAATGGTTTTTTGAACTTAAATGATGTGCGCCATCCGTGCTGGTATCTCCACCGTCTACTATCGTAACGAAAAATATAGACAAAAAACATTAACCAAAGTCAAAGAACAAGGCTAACAGGGCACGATTGTGAAGCTTTTTTACCTTTAAAAAAATTGAAAATTCCAACAAAAACCAACTAAGATTGTCAGTGTTGTGATAACTCAAGCAATGATGCAGTTAGGGTTATTTTAGAAATCTGATAGCTCAATCAATTACATTTTGCATTTTCAAAAGACTGGCAAAAGGTAGTCATTGAAAATGAGTTACTTTTGTAGTGTTTCAAGGACAGCCAAGTTTAGTTTACTATTCTTGACTTTTTGGTGGTAGTTTGATTGTGCAAGCTTAATGCGTTTGACAGAGGCCGACACCTGGTTATCTGACTATCGGATCATACTTAACATAGTTAAGCACTGAGGCCTCATTAGGAATGTGAGAACTTTTGCCGATTCCAACTAAAATTGGATTATTTCCCGTAAATTTTTCACGGACCAGATGGGTAAGCATGTCTACATCACACTTGTTAATTGTATTTCCACTACTAATAGTAATAGATACATGCATATGGGCTTAGGACACTCCCGAGCATTCTACATCACTACATCAGCAATGTCTATAACATTAATTAGCCCGCTAAGTAGGATTGATGCTGAAGTGGAGAGAGAATTACAGAAAAGAGAAAGAGGGAAACGCTATCTCATGTAAGACACTGCTTGGTCACAAAATCCAACACACAAGAAACAACAAAAACATATACTGGAAGGAGATTAGTGTCTATTTACAATAATTATTGCATCGGAAGGAGATTACGAATTTATTGTCTCGATCCACCAGTGAAAACTATACATTAAAATTGTAGTGTCTATCATAATGTTTATATGATGTGAATGTTATAGATATTATTGTATAATGTCTACGACGAAGAATTACCTCAGCGCAAATTGTAGCGGGGCAGGTAAAACCATGTAACTTAAAACCACGGGAAATTCCTTCCAAAACGCCTCCCAATCCTACCCCACCCAGGGGCAAACTCGTCATTTCCTCCGCGCCACGGAGTCCCCTACCCCAACGGCAACAACACCGTGAGCCACCCGTCGGGCCCACCTGTCAACGTCGTCGTCCCCCGTCCCCACGCCCCCGCGAACGCCTCCACCCACTACGCCACGTACTATCCGGACCCACCCACCAGCCACGTCATCCACCCCTCTCCCGCTTTATAAACCTCGCGAAACAATTACTCACTCCCCTAACCTCCTCTTGCCTCAACAATCCTTCGTCTCCGTCCGTTGTGTCGAGCCTCGGAGAACGAACCGCCGGAGATGGCCGCCGCCGGAGAACCTCCGTTGTTGGGACAGTAATACGGTGTGGAGATTGTTTGGTCGTGTAGGAGGAGCGCGCCATTCTTGTTTCGGCAAGTGAGGACGGTGGTTGGGTAATGGTGGAGTGGGTGCGGTGGTAGGCTGGTAGTTGTGCCCGTTGCGATCGATGCCGTTGCCGTTCCAGGTCAGGAACCATCACGGCGCGATGGAGCAGCCAAGGCCGCCACCGGCGAGGGTGTCGAGGTTCCGGAGGCTGCTGGTGCGGGTGTCCGCGGCGGAGCGGCTGGCCGGGGATGGGAAGGAGAGGGACAGGGACGAGAGGCCGCCATCCGGCGAGGCGGAGGCGGGGTCGGTGGGGCTGGACCGCATGGTACTCAGCTTCATGGAGGACGCGGCCGCCGTGGAGCGGCCCCCGCGCGGGCGCTGCAACTGTTTTAACGGGAGCGGCCACCACGACGGCAGCGACGACGAGGAGTTCGACTTCCTCCCCTCCGAATACTCCGCCCCCGCCGCGTCGACCGCGGCCGGCGACGCCTTGGAGGCGCTAAAGGTACAAACTTGTCTGCACTCGCGGCATGTCGCTTCCGGAATTGTTCGTCGGAGTGATCAAGGCGGCGTTTTTGTTCTGTTGTCGCAGGGTTTGGTGCAGAGCGCGAGCGTAGCGGAGCGGAACCTCCTCGCCGACGCGTCCAGGATCGCCGAGAGGTGCCACAAGGGCGGCAAGAAGAAGACCGACATCCGCCGCGCCGTCGCCGACGGCCTCAGAGCCCTCGGCTACGACGCCGCCGTCTGCAAGTCGCGGTGGGAGAAGACCACCTCCTACCCCGCAGGTAAATTAACCAACCTCCTCTCGCAATTGGACACCGCTTAAGCTTCGTATGGGATCGCCGGCACTGACCGGCTTCGTCGATGGACGGACACTGCATGCAGGCGAGCACGAGTACATCGACGCGGTGGTGGAGGCGGGGGCGACGAGGCTGATCGTGGAGGTGGACTTCCAGTCGGAGTTCGAGGTGGCGCGGTCGACCAAGGCGTACCGCGCGGCGCTTCAGGCGCTTCCGCCGCTCTTCGTGGGGACCCCGGACCGGCTTGGGCAGATCGTCGCCGTCGTGGCGGAGGCCGCGCGGCAGAGCCTGAAGAAGAAGGGCCTTCACTTCCCGCCCTGGCGGAAGCCCGAGTACATGCGCGCCAAGTGGCTCTCCCCTCACGTCCGCTGCTCCGACAAGCAGGAGCCGCCACCGCCGCCCCCCACGCCAGTGTCAACCGCGAGCTTCACCGGCGAGTTCGAGCTGCTGTTCGACGGGAAGACAAAGGTCCAAGACGCCGCCGCCGCCAGCATCGGCGAGGAGAAGATCACGGTGCTGGTGTCGCCGTCGCCGTGGCAGACGGTGGAGCCGGAGGCGAGCAAGAAGAGGCCCGAGGGGAAGGTGGTCACCGGGCTCGCCTCCGTGCTCTGAGCGCGGCGCGGTGGAATAACAAAACTTACTAGTACACTCTACTAGCTAGATCAAACCAAGAACTCGTCCTCTCCATTTTCTCTCCTTTTTCCCTCTTTTTTTTCCGCCTCTTCTTTTCTTGATCCGTCCGAGGCCTAGCTCCCGGTGTTTTGGAAGTTTTCCGGTTTTTTGGAAAAGAGAAAATTACTTCCTTCTTTTTTTTTCGTTTTCGTTTTCGCAGTTTTTTGGTTTCCACAATCGGGCAAGGCAGGGGATAATCCGGCAGTTTTAATTCCTGGCCTCCCCTTTTGTTGAGAAGAAGAGGATCATGAACAAGAAGAGGTAGAACATGCCACGGTGCCGCAAGCCGTTTTAAGCATTATTAGAGAGAGAGGGGCTTGTTATGTAACTTTTCGCCTGAAGAAGTGAGTGTACTTACTTACCATTGCAAATAGTACTGGTACATGTCAATCATCTTGCCATCCTGGTGTAATGTTCTTTGTATTGCTCATCATTAGCTTGCCATTGTTACTTGTGAATTTGATCTTCTTGTGGATTTACCGAAGAAAGGAGGAGTAAACCATGGAGGGAGGCAGCAGGAGGAAAACTGAAGTGAGCAACTACCAGAACAGGTGAGCAGAGCACTCAGCAGATCATGTAGAGAAGTCGTATTGAGAGAGTGACTCACATGTGATTTTTGTTGATAGAGATGAAGTTGCTATATTGTCTACTATAATCGACTAGTAGGCATCGCTTTAAAATGACATTTCGTTTGAAAGCTACATATTGTAGAAAAGATATTTACTGTAGAAAAGCCAGAAGTTGAAGCCGACAAGATGCCCTTTTGCTTTTTATGGCTTTTGGCTTTAGTTTCTCCTAAAGCCGAAACAAACGGGGTGGTTTCTCTAAGTGGCTTCTCGAATCCGTTTCTCCGATAGCTTCCTGAGTCCAAAACTATGTGCGTCGTTCACGTCAGCATCTCCACCGTCATGAAAATATAGATGAGAAACAACTTCCTGAGCTTTAAACCGTGTGTGTCGTTCGTGTCGTCGTCTCTGTCGTCCGTCGCCATCTTGAAAAACATTGATAAAATTCATCTACCTCAGCCAAAAGCAAACATGGCCAGTGTCATTGACCGAGGCTATGGGAGACGCAGAACTGTTTACGCATTTAGCACTGTTGCAATGCTTTTTTTTTCTTATTTTGGCTCCCGAGCATACATTTGTTTGCAAAAAAATAGCCCCCATTAATCTCGGAAGGCATGGCAGATGACACGTGTCACCTGTCGCGCCCTCTCGCTCGGCAGGGTAGCTAGAAGGGGTAGGGGTGGCGAAGAAAACGCATTGGCTCTGTTCAAAATTGCTTCAATTATACTCGTTAATTCGGATTTTGCTCTAGCTCAACACTTTACCCTTGTCCTTTCCACTGTCATCCGGGGTGTAATGTTTCCAACATGTGAATCTCTCCGGTGCCACCGGGTAATTGAGCATGTATTTTTGCTTGATGAATACCATGTCATTCATCTCCGGGATATCTATCGATTAGAAGAAGTAGCAACGCTCTGTGGTCTGCTTTCATAGACGGAGTAGGTTAGAAATATGTGAAAATAGAGCATGCAATATGAAATAGTGAACGTAGAACTTTGGCGCACATGTAGTATGCCCGGGTGGCGGTTCCAAGTGTGTGGACTAAATGATATGTGCTGGATTACCGCAGTCGTAGAACAGCTGTGGAAACACCAGTGGCACAAGTGAATCCTTGCAAGAATTATCAGGGTATGATCCCTTCTTCTTAGCTACCTACTTTCTCTTGCGAAGCATCTAAACATCTCTCCATAGTTCAACATCCCTACCAGCGGCACAGTGACTTCCTGTATCTCTTCTCCCTCTCCTCTTCCCCTTGTTTTGAGATCAGCTTGATCGAAGTATTAGGTCATGTTGTGGGGTTGGCCAGATTTTATATGCGATCAGTGTACACTACTCAAGAGTAAAGCTTGAACGCGTTATCATTTTTCTGTGAAAAGTTGATATGTATTATCAAATCACTATGATAGCTGATGTGTGCTATCCATTGGCTGCGAAAAGCTAGTATATGTTGTCAAATTACTGGAAAAGCTAGTGTGTGTTGTCTACTTGTTGCAAAAGGCTGGTACATGTTGTCAAATTGCTAGAAAATCTGGTGCATGCTGTCCACAGGCTGTAACAAGCTGGTACATGCTGTCAAATCACTGAAAAACAAGTGTGTGTTGTCCACTCACTGTGAAAAGCTGATATATATTGTCAAATTACTAGAAAAGTTAATGCATGTTTTCCACTCATTGCGAAAAAGGTGGTACATATTGCCAAATTAATGTATAAGCTGGTGCGTGTTGTTTTCTAGCTGCGAAAAGCTGGTATGTATTGTTAAATCATTGAGAAAGCCGGTGCGTGCTTTCCACTCACTGATATCTCAAGAAATGATTCTAAGAAATAGGCAAATAAGAAAAACAAAAAATAAACCACAAGACCTAAGATGACTACATAACATTTATAATATTTTGGTCAAGTTGTGCATGGCACTTAGGCCATTCTCTGTCATGTGGATACAATAGATTACACATTACATGTCTACTTTTTAGTACATGGGGTGAATTGAAGCGAGAGCAAGGTGATTGTAGCTAGCTGAGCTAGAGCAGGAGTGACTACGGCCTCGGCTAGTTTCTCCAATGTTGAGGAAGATCAGCAGGCTAGGGCACCGCACACTCTTACGCCTGGTGCTCCTCAGGCATAGTCCTCCGGTGAGGAGCTAAGTCAGAGCAGGGTTGGTAGGGATGATAGGGGTCCGATAGGTGCTGGAGCATAGACCACTGCTGCTACTACAGTTCGCTTGAGCTCAGCGACTACGGTATCCCTCTCACGCTCCAATGTAGTCAAGACCTTCTCGCACTTGGCAAGCTGAGCACAGAGAGTCTCAATCTACCTGTAGCTAGTGGTGAGGAGTTGACAGAGGTTTGAGATCTCCTCTAAAACCTTAGTATAGGTGTCTCCCATAGCTCAGGTGAGCTGGACCTGATGGGTCAGGAGCGGGTCATCCTTGAAGCCGGGGACGAACATCCCACAGTAGCGTGTTCCTTCCTAGAGGGATGGATAGTAGCGAAATGGGAAGGTCAGCATAGCGACCTCGTGGATCTCACACAGGCAAGCACAACCAAGCAAGCGTTATCCCGAATGGTATCAGTGGAAGTGCTCCTCAGGTGCTCAATGTGGAAGTTGCTGGAGGTGTGCTCATCTTCCCTTGCATACAGGAAGACTTCTATCATTTAGGCATCCCTGTCTCCTTTCTGGGTCTTACGTCCCCTGAAGATAGAATGGTGGCAGTAATGTAGGTACTGCATTAGTTTCACTACAAGAGAAAAGCATTGTAGAGATGTGTAATTTATGTGTTAGAGACATTTTAAATCATCTCCAAAATGTTGTAAAGTGACTTTTGTAAAGCGTCCTAGAAGCGTTTCCCTATGGACCGTGTCAAAGACCGTAGCGATGCATTGTTAAGCATGTGTACAAGATATAAGATATTTTATAGAGATGGTAAATTGTGTGTTTATCCTTCTAGAGACATTTTGATAGATACACAATTGTGTGCTTATCCTTCTAGAGACATTTTGATAGATACACTTACTCCTCGTCTCTATTAATGCAGAGTCGCTTTGTTGCGTGCTAAAACATAGAGATGTCTTCACTTTGTTCCCTCTCTTACGTAAAATGATATTTTTTTTACATCATCGTAATCAAATCGATTCATATGAAAAATCATACTGCTGCTATCACAAACCACAAACAATAGAGCAATTCACTAAATTGCAGAAAAAAGTAATTATATTATTTAAAAGCAAGTGGAGTTTACAATTGAATCATACATCCATATAAACAAGTGCAACACACTGAAGAAAACATACAAATTCCTATTTGTTTCTAAATTGTTGTTATCTACCTAAGCTTTCTACATACAGATAGTGGTGCATCAGCTTCCCCATTTCATTGCATTTTGTAGATTTTCCTTACATTCTTTCATTATCTTGCAGAAAAAAATCCCCGCAAAAAATATCCTATAGGAGAAGCCATTTGAAAAATAAATAAATTTAGTGGGATACAAACTCCTTTGAAGATAATAGTAAAGCTAAGATAAAAATTTTCTATTGCTAGGAATATCTGAAAAATCATTACAAAATCATAAGCATAGGTCACCCAAGGACGGTCTATATGTGTGTTCCATTTGCAAAGCAAACAATGAAAACTTCTAATGGAATTTTGATCATCACTACACCAACAGTACTACTACTCACAATTTTAGTCAGGCATAATTATAAATTATTCAAAAATAATATACATAGCCACTAAAGTACAAAATTATTCCTCTATAAAAAGCATTTATAACTTAGATACATTTAGTCATTAGTACATCCACTTAAGAATTTTCTTATATTACCTTTGAAGAAATACACTGAACCATATACCAAGAGCTTGAAATCCTATGGCATGTTCACTCTTTCTTTCCTTATGACCAAGGAGAGTTACTGTTGGGTATTGCCCTGGTAACATGCAAAACAACCAGCAAACACAACCAAACAATGTAATTTTGCAGTGCCTATTTATCTAAAACAACATGATTTTGGGATTAAAGCAGAGTAGGCATCATAGAAAGATGCAAAACTGCAGGTGGCACCAAAAAAGAAGAACATATGATTGCATTATAAGAGTCTCTATGTACTAAAGACCTTATCTCAGTTCACGGGCATAGATAGCTCCAGTACGCCACCAATAGCATCCCTAGGAATGAACCTCCAATAGCAACTTAACAAAAAATTTCTTTGTAAAAGCTTCAATCTTAGGTTACAATATTAAAGAATACCAGTTACATTGTTGTAATTAAAAGCTAAAAATGTGAACAATGCAAATGTAAAAAGCACATGCTGCTTTTACAACCACCTATCACTTTGTACACTGAAAGCTTCCTTAAGTTGAAAACAAGGACTGGTTATATGTGCTAGGGACGTATGAAGAACTGATACAAGGTTATATGTGCTAGGGATGTGTGAAGAACTGATACCAGCTACATTCTTTTGAATCTAATAGTAAAGCTAAGATGAAAAGTCTAGCTAGAGATGTATGAAAAATTGATACAAAGTCATAAGCACATATCAGTCAAGGACATGTTATATGTGCTCTATTTGCAAAGTAAACAATGAAACTTATTGTAACACCCCAAAAGTATGGGAATATTGTAATTGAGAAAAATCTAAAAATCTTTTACCAATTTCCAGTGTTGTGTAAAAATTTTGGTATTTATTTGAGTTTCTTGATTTGGGTCCTTGCTAAAAATCTGATTAATAAAAATCAAAATCTTGAAATCAAGAACCAAGATTTAAAAATCAAATTGACAAATTCCAAATCCCCGTGTAGTCCTAATTTCAAATCTAAAATTTAGAATTTGGAGCTTCAAAATCAAGAATGGAATTTTAAATCAAAGTTAATATCAAAACCTTCCCATCTAATTATCATATCTGAGAATTCAAATTCTGAAAATTCAGAATTTTCTCTCAGGGCTCAACAATGTTAAAATCCCATTTGGCAATCCAAAAATTTGCATCAAGATTTCAAATTCAAAATCTATTTGCAAAATTAACCCCGGAAATCAAAATTAGGAAAATCTTCAAAAATCTTTGGGCCTTCAACCCACTGCTCCAGGCGCCCACGGTCCACCTGGCCATCTCCTTCTTCCTCCTCCAACCTGCCCTGCTCCTGGCGCTGCCCAGCCAAGCTAGCCCAGGTCTGGCTCCCTCGCGTGCGCCTACCGCCAAATTGGCTTCTTCCTTTCCCCTGGCCTTTGGCCCACCCCAATTTCCTTCTTCCTCTTCCCTTGCTTTGTTCTTGACACTCGTTGCCCAGGCCGACGGCCTAGCTGCGCTCTTGCGCAGGTTGCGCCACTCCGATTTCGTGCTGGCCAGCCTGATGAGGGCATCCCTAACACTTATACATCTTGTCCTATTGGTGGCCATGCACATACTGATGAGGACATCCCCATTACATATACATCTTCCACTCCAAGCATGCATGAGAATAACCAAGAACCAGAGGGCCCAGTGACGAGGGCAAGAGCCAAGCGTTTAAACAAACAGGTGCTTTTGTTTCTTAAGGAGTTTCCTTTAATTGATGATGAAATTGGAATACTACCTCATGCTAGTATTTTATGTATTCTTAGGTATGACTCATGTGAAGACTTGGGAGAGCAAAAGGGAGGAGCCCAAGGACTTAAACTACAAGTTTTGGAAAAGATTTTCAAGCCAAATTCAGACTTTCCACGTGCTTAACCCAATTCAAACTCGGATTCAACTCAGGATTCAATTCGGATTCGGTTCGGGACAGCCTGACAGGCAGTTACTAAAAAGGCCATAACTTTCACAAACGAAGTCCGATTCATGTGTTCTTGTACTCGTTGGAAAGATAATTTCAAGGGATACGTAATGGATCTAGTATTACCTTCAAATTCATCACGGATAAAAAGTTATGACCGAAACAATATAACGGGTGAAAAATATAGTTTCTTTTTGTGAGAGTTCGTATCCAAAACCATATAGGGTTGAGTTGTACTTGGTTTGGGGACCATATGGACGTCCCATGGGGCTATATAAGCCTTGTATTGGCAGCCTTTAGGGGGAGACCAATTTTATGCATAAGATTGAAACATAGCTATTGCTTGTTCTTTCAACACCAGAGTTCATGCGAGGACTTTGAGAGAGAACTAGGCGATCTATTGTTCGTTCAGCAATTCAAGGTCAAGCCGTCATTCCATTGGGAATTGGGGACTTGGCATTCGTCGTTTGTGGTCTCGCGACGAACAATTATCCGGTGTGTTTTGGGCGTATTCCGAAGAGTTGAGGGTTCGTGCATTGGCGCGGGTGTTCAACTAGTGACATCGTCTACTTCGCATCAACTATCCACGGTTCCTTACTGAGAAGATCGGGACCCCTCTCCTATCACAGCCGCCCCTGGTTTCCTCCTCCCTCTGGCGCCTGCCTTCAATGCCGTACCTGTGCGCACCTCTGCTCCCTCTGTGCCCTAGCGCCAGCTTTGCCTTACCATTGGCCTACGCCTGCCGTGCGTTCAATACCCCACCGACCGGCGTTACTCCTCAGTGACCCCATGCGCGTCTTCAGCACGCCAGCGGCTGACTCCCTCCCCTATGCCTGCACCCCTCCGCTAGCCCTACTGCTGCCAAGCATTACTCCTCAGCGACACCTCTGCTCAGCATTACTCCGCTCTTCAATGGCGCTCAACAGCTGACCACCCCTCCTGGCTATAAAAGGAGCACTTGGACTCGTCTCCTCACCCCCTACTGCCCCTCCTCCTCTTCCCCCAAGCAGAGGCTGAGCAGCCCCTGTGCTCACGCCAGCCATTGCCACTCCATGCCGTTCCATCTCTCCAGTGACCCCCTCCACAAATCGACCATGTCACAGTGTGCCCCCAGGGGTCTCCTACCTTCTCCCTCGATTAATTGGACTCCGGTGCCCTTGGCTCACCGCACGATCGTTCTTCCTCGCCTCTGGTCAAAGCCGATTCCACCGCCGCCATCTCCTCCTTGGTTGGCCCCAGCCCGATTCCTCGCTGTGTGAGCAGCTCCTTGGTGCCCCGAAGCCCCCCCCCAACTGTCGACCGACGCCCTCCGCTACCTGAGCTCCCTCTCTGCGGGGACCTAACCACGCCGCCGCCCGTGCACGTCGCCAGCCCGCCTCGGCCTTCCTTCGGCTCCACTGACCCCCTTGGGTAGCTCCCCATGGTTTCCTCTTGCTCATGTGCGCCCTACCTTCTTCCCTATCTCTTTCGGCCACCGGCACCCCATTTTTTCCCTCACCACCGGTCGCCTGAGCAGCTGCTAGCTCGTCTTGGCGCCACCCGGCCGAAGTCGCTGCCTCCCTGGGCCTCCTCGTCACCTGAGCAACCTGTTTTTCTGGTCACCGCTGCCTCCCCGGTCGTTCTCCGCCGTTAATGCCGCCCGGCCCTTGCGCCACCAAGCCTCCCCTATTTGGCCGATTCCCTCCCCCCTGCTCTACTCTGTTCTCTGCCGACCCAGATCCTCTCTGTCTCTCTCTCTCTCTTGTAGGTGGGCCCAACTAGATAAGTTGCATATCTTTTCACCCTTTTGACTAAATGATGAATTCATGTTTAAGAAAATTCATGCATGCATTCTAATAAAATAATTTTGTGAATAATAATGAGAATAAGAAATTACTTATGAATTCATAATGAAAAAGATCTATGCAATTAAATTAAAAACTTAACATTGGTTAATTATATACCAATCAAGATTAATACATTAATCCTCATGTAAAAGGTTACTTAAAGCAAGTCTATGCCATGAACTATTTTCCTATTACCAAGTAATTAACATGCAGTTAAAAATAATAAATAATAATAATTATATGGCTAAAAGATTTAGTTATGAAGCTTAATAAAAGATTTATACCCATTTAATCTTGTCTAAGTCCATGACAACCAAGAAAATGGCAATAAAGATAATTAATGTAATAATTCGAATAAATGTATCATTAATTTTAACACTTTAAATAGTAAGAATTTAACCTACCTTGCTTAATAAGATTATCTCTCAGAAATAACTTGCATGCCACATATAATATCTAGTGTGGTCTGCCCGTCTCCGTAATGAGATCTTCCTCTCTCAGAGAAATGCTTGAATAATTTTAGTAAATCATTTAAATCTCCAATATTAACCATAAATGTTGATATTTAAATTAGTGGTTTCCTTGTCTATAATTAATAATTCTTAAAAATAAATAAGAAACCATTAATCTTTATCTCACATCCAAATCCCCAATCAAATGACCCTAAGAATAATCTGTAACCATCCAAACCGTATCTCAAGATTTAAAATTTGCCTATAATGATTGAAAATAATTATTAATGCAAGAAGTAGCTTTATCAAGAAGATCCTTGTTAATTCATAACTCCCCTTTCCAGTAAATCACAACCGTTGGCCATTTCTAATAATTTTGTTAATCAAGCAGAATAACCAACTTTGCTCATAATAACAATTGGACTAAAATGACTAACTCCATACTTTAATTAAGTTATTAAAAATAATGGTTCATTAAGTTGGCAGTTGCAATCTCAAATAATATTGCATCTTGAAATATCAAGTTACATCAAGTAATTAAAATTATACTCATCTCATGTAAAACCTGCACCCTAAAGTCACTAAATTCTACCACTCAATAATAATACCCAATAGATTGGATAATCTCTCCCATCTATCCATAACATATGCCTTCTGTGACTCATAGAACTTCCTTGATAAATATAAATCAATAGAGAGAAAAGTCATCAAGTGAAAGATCAAGCCTTGCCTTTCCCCACCTTCTTTTCCAAAGCGGAATATTCCTGTGGGTATTACTTTACCTTTGATCCCTCCTTATCCAAATTTTCCCTCACGGTAAATCTACTCAGTCACCTTCTTCTTTTGCTCAATTCATCTACTGCCATGTTTATTGCACACTAACTCAAATCATCTTTCTATTCTCATATCGTAATAAATATGTAATTTAAATTTAATTAGGCATTTAAAGTGTTTGGATTTATTTGGTTTCTTCTGTTCATTTGATGTGTATTAGAATCTGAAGATTCGACGAAGCGACGAATTCAAACAGGATCAAGACTTGGATAAAAGCGAAGACCAGGAATTTAAGATCACAGACTAAGAAGGCTTTGAGTTAGATCAAGGCCATGGTAAACCAAGCAAGACAAGTTATCACTTTGATCATGTTGATCCTACATTGTGTGCAAAAATTATGTTCCCTTAAATTATCAACTCGCATGCTTAATTTATTATGTAAATGTATGTCAAAACTTAAGCTAGTTACATGCCCACTTGATGCTGTATTAATTTTAATATGCCATTCCTTGACAATTGAATCACTTGACCATTGTCATCCTAGATGTTAATGGTAACTTTACTAGTTATAGGTCATATTAAAATGCCATGATAGTCTTGTCAAGTCTAGGGCACTAGTTGCCTTGATCATCAATCTTTAAACATGAAAACTTGCTTTGAGATAGTGACGGGATGTAAGTGGTTGAATATTTGCGACAACTCAATTTATGCTTCTCAAAACCCTAAAAACCTACTATACCTGTCTAGGCGGATGGTAAGAGTTGTGGGTGTGGATGTAACACGAGAATATGTGGTTTGTGGAATGAACCACCTAGACACATAAGGACTTAATGCTGCGATGACCTCTCCGTATAAAACAGTACTACCATAAGCTGGCAAAGTGTAGGCTGGGCTGAATAATTTACTAGACCCTCTAGTCATCTCACAGAAGAGTTGTGTAGGCGGATAATAAAAATCCGGTTGGAATGGGACACCGAATAAAGGTAACGTCACCAAGACTAGCGTTCATGGAAAGTGGAGTCCGACTGCACTACTCTATGGTGGACATCCTGCACAACGTATGGGCCCACTATGTGTGGGGCAACCCCATATGGATGAGGTGCTAAAAGGCAAGGTATTGTAAAGGCCTCGTGATAATCTCTCGATCTGAGTGACCAAGGTATCGCATAGGCCCGTAGGGTTGATTGTCTCTTGTGTGTAAAGATGTACAAACTCTGTAAAGTATAAAACTATTCGAACAGCCGTGCCCACGGTCGAGGGCAGACATGGGAACTTCCTCGAGTTAGTTCTATTTCAAAAATCTTTGTGGGTGGGATAAAAACCTATTAGAGGGAAGTACAAACCTATTAGAGGGAAGTACTCTGACATTGACTTTTTTCTAGAGGGAAGTACTCCAGCGTTATTATTATGGGTATCGAAAAATCTAGCATCGGTGGATGAAACCATGTAATTGGTGGATGGAACCAGCACCACTATATATTGCACAATTTAAACTCTTTAAAGCATGTTTTGTCAAAATGCCCGGCTATAGGATTTGTACTTATAATATCTGTAACCGTCGCTTTACGCACTTAAAAGAACCTTAAGCCTCCCTTGACAGCTTTGCATCTATTATTATTGCATCCTGTGTGGTGACTTGTTGAGTACCATTGTACTCACTCTTACTTAATTACCATCAGTCAGTCAAGAAGGAAAAGAATGGCAAGTCCTGTTGTGCATTGAGGGAGTCAACAGAACTGGTAGACGATGAGACCATGGACTAGGTCACAAACCCCAGTTGGCTGCTTATGGGCAAGTCCTGAGGGTCCCACCTGTGTGGAGTTTCTGCTGCTGCATCTTTCTTATTTCGGCCTAATCGGCCCATGAGTAAGTTACTATTGTATTATTTATGCTTCCGCATGATATATTTTTGATATACAGTAATGTATGTGTGAGCACTATCTACTGATCTAGGGAATAGTGTAGTGGAATCACAAAGGATTTGGGTTTGCTAACCTGGGGTCTGACACTTATATAAAGATTCCAGGATATATACAAAGATGCATATTTCAGGATATAAATCAAGATGCCATGGACATACAAAAACAATTATTGCTCATTGGTGATAATGTTATAATCACTTATTATCCATTCCTAGTTGTTTAACTAAACAATTCTATATGATAATTATAACCAAATTTTATTAACCAAGGAAAAAAATATATCACATCTTAGAACTAATTATAAATGAAACAACATTTGGTTGTCTCCTTACGGTGAAGGCAAAGCAATTTGAATGCAACCACCAAGAAATGGTAACTTAGTTAATTCACTAAATACAAAACTTGAAGACAATAAGGGGAGAAATGAGCTTCGTTTGTTATAGCTGCTGATAGTACAATTATCTTGTAAGAAGCTCATACCAAATATGGTTGTGAAAAGCCAAAAACAACAAAATTTGGAAAGCAGTGAAAGTATTGAATTTTCAATGACAGTCAAAGTGAAAAAAATTTCTAAACATCACTGCTAAACAATATGAACCAATATATGTTTGCTTGTTATTTTGGTAAACAATTAGTGAAATGCCCTGCAAACAAATAGCACAAATCATATATCCAAGCACTACTGAACTTAGTATTCTAGCATACGTGTGTAGTTTGCCTCTTACCTTTATATCTTGTGATGACTTTAGGAACAAAAACTATGACCAGAAACCCAGTGGTTACCTAAAGGCAAGTACTTTAACAAATTCTGTATCAATTTGATAAGTGGTCCAGAAAGAAAGAAAAAAGGAGTATAAGCAACTATATTAGAAAATTTTTTGTCAGCATTAGGTTATTCAACACAATTAGAATTTTCTCTACACTATGATTTTTTTATTTTACCTCTCTTATGGCTCCAATGTTTATGTCTATCCCTGTATAATTCACAACAGGCCAATTAAATCATAGTACCGAACAACCAGGAAAAGGTATTGGTACAACATCAGATACATCTCATTACATGTACATCTTAGATTTAGAAAAGGCATTAGTACAACATTAGATCCATAATTACACTTTACATATACATCTCAAATCTTACTGTTGCCCTTTCATCAAAGAACTAATTTGTGGCTATTCTTCAAACATTCTACAGGGGGTTTCTCAAATCTTTCATGTTGAGAACATTAAGAAAAAAGCAAAAGAAGAGGCATGGGGGCATTACCTTTGATGGTCACTAAGTTGCCCCTTGCACCGCTGCGATGGAGTGGATGGTGAGTAGGATCTAAGTCTTCGCCTCAATTGGCAAGCAGGACCTCCTCTGTCGCTGCCACCGCATATATATTTTTCACAAAGTCACAAGTCATTAACATTATTGCATCAGTGACTAACTGTACAACTAAATGAACACTACAAACTGAAGCAGAGGAGAGCACTACTACAGTTGTAGAGCATCACACAGACACACAATGATAGTAGGCACTAAGCAGCTACAAGTACACATTTGCACAATCGAGGCACTAAGTTCAAATTTACACAACAAAAAACCAAACCAGAGCAGTGGAGCACAGCAAAGAGCCGGGAGGTGAGGGAACCAGGAGTAGAGAGCAGAGAGTATGACCAGAGGGGAAGGTGGGAGAGCCTTACCAAGCTGTCTGAATCAACCAGACATGTCTCTGACTATGTTGATTTTTGGCCACACTGGTCTCCGATCATGTTGCCCAGTTCAACCACATAGGTCTCTGACTACGCTGGTCTCCAACCACATTGGTTTTGACAACAAAGGTTTCGACCATGTCAATCTTCAACTACATTGGTCTTCGATCACACAGATCTCGACCACGTCGGTTCTGACCGTCTTCGTTCGACCACGCTGGTCTTCGATCACACAGATCTTGACCACGTTGTTTTGACCATGCTGGTTTCGCAGATCTCGACCACGTTGGTTCTGACCATCTTGGTTCGACCACACTGGTCTTTGATCACAGAGATCTCAACCACATCGGTTCAACCACGCTAGTCTTCAATCACACAGACCTCGACTATGTTGGTTCAACCACGCTTGTTTCGATCACACAGATCTCGATCACATCGGTTTCGACCATACTGGTTAGACCACGTCAATTTCGACCACACAGGTCATCAACCACGTCGATCTTCGACCACTCAGGTCTCTGACCACTTTGGTTTGACCAAGTCAGTTTCGACCACTCTGGTCCTTGACCACGCAGATCTTTGACCACTAGCGAATGCGGTAGTTCTGTAATTACAACGCCGCCAATTTCGGTCAGTGGTACTATCGCAGAATACACTATGGTAGTTTCAATTTTCTTGAGCAGTTCATATAATTCAACAGATTTTGTAAAACACAATTGTAAACTATAGTATCATACACATAAGGATTATCCACGATTTTCAACAAGTTGCAAAACATATTTGCACACTTTTGGAATTATGACTCAAGGATTAAATATGATCTTCAACTATCTGCAAAATATATTTGCAAATATAAGCCTCATACCACAAAGAATATAAACATAGACTTGAAACACTTACAAAACACATTCATAATGTATAGTCCTATGTTACAAGGATTCAACACATGAGCTTTAACTTTTGTAAAAACACATTCGCAAATACAAGCCTCATGCCAAGAAGAGCTAGAAAAGGTGATGTTGAGCTATCAATACATGATGAGACTCAAGCTACTAGACATGACCCCTCTTAATAGTACGACAATCTATACTAGCAATCTGGTCTTCCAACCAAACAGCAAGACCGGTAAAAGATTAGAAATACATTCTTAGCTCTAGCTAGCCATACTTTTGCCCTGAGTCATAGACTTGATATGCATCGACTCATGATGTATCATTTACTTCAATTCTATCAACACATGATGGATTTTCACTTGATTTGATGATTAACACATGATCATCTGCGGAACCTAACCTATTCATCTAACTCATGAAAAATATTAGTCCACAAACCAATTATCATCAATTACTAAAACTTCACCATTAACTCATAATGGAGGGTCTAGATTCTACAATCTTTTTTTTTTGTAATTCATGACAATCTCAACAAATAATGAGGTAAAGATTGATTTTTGAGTATACAACATGTACAAAACAATTGTATACTCTAAGATAAGCTTTTTAAAGCAAAGCTTATTCATCTGATTACCATTAATCACCCAACCATTAACACATAATGGAAGAACAAGATGACAACCCGATTATGAGTATAACTACACAAGTTATATGTACTCAAGGGATATGTTTCAATATAAAGATCCTTAATATGTGGAAAGTTGAACGTAGATCAATGCTAATGAAGCCTCAAAACATAGAGTGAACTCCCTCTAAATGTGTGCATACAAGAGTATATAATAAAGGCATATGCACATATTCAAGTTTGACTTTTGTTTGGAGTTTAATCTATATTTTTGGATCCGAGGAATGTACGAAGATATAAGAATGTGATGTCGAATGCATATCTCTTATGATTTTCACCTTTTCATCCAAATGAGACTAAGCAATATCATAATCAATAAACAAAGTAGTCGCATAATTAGATTTATCATTATCACCAAAACCAACTTACTGGAGTTTGAACTTACAATCTCCCCCTTTTTGTTGATGAATGACAAATCCATTAGCAATAATAGCATTTGTATAAAAATGAACATATGATAGAAAATTCAACTAAGGTAAAAGTATAAGCATAAAGAATTTCCTCTTTTTGATGGTTTTAACAAATTGATATTCTCCCGTTCTCCTTGTTTTGGGCATTTGTACTATTCTCCCTTTTTGGCATTTCACACTATATAACATAATTTCCCCCCTTTCTCCATCTTTTGGTATTTTATCATTTTATCAATGCTATTATATGCAATTCTCCCCCTTTTAGTATTTATCACCAAAAACCAAAGGAAAAGGTTAAGCCAAAACAGAGAGTTTCTTACATGTGGAGTTTGATACCAATTAATTCAACTTAATGTGGAAATAAGAAGATATGAAAATAGATACATATGATCAAAAGGGAATTTGAGGTAATTAAATGAAAAGATATTTGAAACACATTCAAATAATCTTGCTCTTGAGATCTCCGTGAAGGCTTTTGAAGTTCTCCTCCTTTTTGGCATTTGATACCAATTGTAGTATTTAAAGCACACTCCAATTTGAAGTTTCAGATTTTCAGGATTTCACATTCCAATTAAGCATGAAAAGTTAGTTGAAAAACTAACTTACAAAAAATACAATAAATCTAATAAAATTTGTCAATATAGATTAAAAACAGGGAATCAAAAGTCATTATTATGCCTTCCTCAGATTATGAGCACACTGAAATATACAAAATCGCAAAACTACTCAAAATCATGCGACGTTCTAAAATTTTAGCATTTTATCAAAATGAGAAAGTACTTAAATTTCTCAAATAAAGTTGAAATACTTTTAAATTTTATAGAAATGAACTTTGGACTCCTAAAAAACTTTTCTAGCAAGAATTTTTGAAAAAGGAGTCTCCATTCAAAAGCTATGCTAAAATACATTTTGAAAGCATGAGGATACATAGACTTTCATTAAAAACTCAAAAACCAATTTTCACTCTAAGAATATCAAATGAAGTAAATGAGAATGACATACATTCATTCACAAAATCCATAAAATATCTTGGGCAAATAGGTAAAATAATTTTTCAATATTAATACTCTACCCCTTTTGTTTGAGTAAGCCTAAAATACTATATAGGTTTTTTACAAAGGAAAACTCCCCCTTACACAAATGTTCTACTTGGTATTTTCTTATTTTTCTTTGACATAAATAATTCTCTTCTTACTTTTTCTCACTTCATAACACTTCTCTTTTTTTATTTAATCTTTCTCTCCTTATGTCATCTAGCACCAAGAATTGAGGATACCAATTGCAAACTTTTTGTCCATAATAGGTACTACTTGTAAGCCTTTTATCTATACTAAGTACTTATTAAACTTATGTGGTGCTTTTGTCTTTTCCATGAAAGGCATACACTACTTTGATATTGATACCACTCATGATGACATTAGATACCCCTTATGAAAAATATCACTTGTAAACATAAATAATACCAAGAGACATACATGATATCACTTGATATTAATTCTAATTGTAGAGACTTGATATCACTTGAAGACATACATGACACTAAGTGTGATTGATTCTATTTCTTGATGCCACTTGTGATCAACTTGTATCTCACAAGATCAAATTGGACACTTCATCTTCAATGGTTTCCACTTGATATTATTTAACGGAGATATCACTTGTAGGAAGATACCACTTGTGAGAAGAGGACGATACTATTTGAAAGGATACCATTTAGGAGAGATATCAATTAGGAGAGATACCACTTGAAAGAGTAACTGCCACTTTGATTGGAAAAGGATGATATCTTTTGAAAGGATAAGAGTGAAATTCATGCCGAGGTTAAGATGATCAAAGAAGCTATCACATTAGGGAGAATACCATTTTAAGATGAAAGTACCAAACAAGGAGAAATAGCATATGGAGTCAAGAAATACTTGAAAGTAGCTAGCAAAGATAAAGATGATCAACTTGACTTTAAGGAGTAAAGGTAATGGTTGAGGGAATTGGATATCAAAAATTTTTGAAATGAATCAGGCATTTCCAGAAAAATTATAAGTACCACAGAAGAAAGCGTGGAAGTTTCGTTTATCAGTAGTACCGCTGTTCAGACCGTGGTAGTACCGATTTTTGACGAAAAGCATGCCAAGATTGAAATTCAGAGGAGAGGAAAGATATAATGTTGTAACTTGCTCCAAATCTTTTCACAAAGAAACATAAACCACTTGTGGAGCATTTCCAGCCATATACCAAGATTCTAATTCTTTTGAATATAGATTTTAACAAATTAAGATTTTATTTTTGAAAAACAAGCTCATTTTCAATAAAATCTTCAAGATTGTAAGAATGAGCATTTGAGGGTATATTAAGCATTTCAATTTTATGTATGTATTATAAATACCCTTGTGAGCCAATATAAGTCAATAATTTTAACTCAAAAGGCAAAACTCACTAAGTATAAGATTGTGACCAATTAGGTCAACTCCAAATTTTGAATGAGTTTCAAATCGAAATAACTTTTCATTGGTTGGTTTTTAAAAAACTTTTGAATACCAATTATGTTTGAAATGGCCAACTTTAGATGTTTGGTATTGAACTCCTTTTCAAATTCTTTTTAGATGGACAACTTTTGAGTTTAAAGCCAAAATAAAATACTATATTAGTATTTTTGGGATAGAAACTCAATTTTACTTGAAATAAGTTTTTATAAAGCCAAAACTTTTGAAAAACCTTTGAAATGCATTTGTATACATTTTTAACTAGTTTTTCAACGATATACTAGTAATCTCAAATTTTGACTTTTGACTAAATGGCTCAATTTTAAAAATCAATACTAACACTTAATTACTATAGGCACACTCAGGGATGTGATACACATTAATATGATTTAGCAATCCTCTTAATGTGCCACTAACATCTTGCTCATGACTACAATAATAAAATTTTAGGACAAGAGCAAGAACACCCCTTTAAATGATTTTCACGTAAAGTAAACTACACAAGGCTAGGGGCTAATTATTTCAATGCAAGTACTTGTTACCGATATGATATTGGTTCTTGATATGGTAAGATCATCCACAAACTTGGCTTCCATTATACCTATGATGGAATTCACCTCTTCATGAATGAGCTAAGCCTCCAATGCCTCTTCAAGTGCCTACTAGGCATTTAAGCACATTTTGGTACCCAAAACTTGGTTGGGTCCATAAAGATTAGTCACAATGTATTTGAGCACCCTAATTGGCCCTAACATTGAATTTTTAGAACTAACATCTCTAGCAAACACATTGTCATTTTTATTCTTCCTAGGCAAATAATATTCACCATAAAGAGATGACTTTGGAATGATACTTTTAGGATAATCCTTACTAAAATGTCTCTTTTCCTGGAAATTGTTACCCCTTCTCAACTACTAAAATAGTAAATCGAGAAGGAAGAAAAACTATTACTGTCGTTGTGTGACTATGTCGCACATCCAGACTAGCCGATCGCTCTCAGCCTCCCAGTCTGACTTATCCTCACCTTTTCAGTCTTCACCTCACGGTCCTCACTGGCTCACTGACTCACTCTCTCGGTCTCTCCTCTCTCAGCTCTCTTGTCTATGCAGCTGTACCCAGGGCGATGCACCACCGCCATGGCCCGTGGTGCTCCTACGGTGTCCTGACCCGGCTTGACTGAGCTTCCCTCGTTGCTCCCGCGCCCCGGTCCGGTTCCCCCGCCCCTGGATCTACCTCCCCTCGGCTGCGGCCTAGCCCTCGCCAACATCATCGTCAGATCTTGCTCCCCCGGTCTCCCGGCCCTCGCCGCCTCGGCTCTGGCGGCTCGATTCCCCCTTGGTCGCCCTGGCTCGGCTAAGCTCCCCTCGCCCCCTCCCCACCCCTGGATCTACCTCCCCTCGGCCGCGGCCCAGCCCTCGTCGTCATATCTGGCTCCCCCGGCACGGCGGTGGCCCGACCCCGGTCCCCTCTTCTGCTCGCCTGGTCACCCCTGTGCCATCAGCCTGGCTCAACCCTCTCTCTGCTCGCCTGGTCGCTCCTGTGCCATCAGCCTGGCTCAACCCCCTCTCTGCTCGCCTGGTCGCCCCTGTGCCATCAGCTTGGCTCAACCCCCTCTCTGCAGGTGAGTGGCTTTTTAAGTTCGAACATTCAATTGCTAATTTGGTACTTTGGTAGGTTTTTCGAGTTGATGTCTTAGTGGGTCGGTGAGATGAATTTGTTAGGTCTCTTAAGAACAGTGGGCTGTCGATCGATTCTTCACTAGGCATTTTTTTCATTTTCTTGTCGCCGGCCCGGTTACCCTACCCTTCTCTGCTGACTGTGTTTGTCGATGAATCAGCCGGCCGCTGGCAGGGTGTGCCCATATACGAGGAAGAAAGGTTTCTTACTGTTACAAACCAGTTACTGATCAAAAAGTAAAAGTGCCCAATGTGCAGATGTCTTTCCCAAAAGACACTTTTTTATACCACCTTTTATCATCTATAAATAATCATTATACAGATTCAGAATGTAATAATAAAGCAATAGTTTTCTTTCAACACTTGTCCTAATTTCTTGCAATACTTACCACCGAAAAAAAAAGTAGGCTCGAATCTTTACTCAGACTACCCCTTGCTTCGCCCCTGGTCTGCGCTGCACTCGTGTCGCCCCGAAAGCCGTGCGCCCGGTGTGCGTGCCGTGCGCAGGCCCAAACGTTCGCGTGCGTGGGTGTGCTCTGTCTCCCCACCTCTACTTCCTACCTCGGACTTTTCCACACCGCAGTAAAAATCTCCAAACACCAAGGTAATTAGTGGCTTTCGAAGAAAACTTTGTTATTAGCGCCGCCCGTGCCCCGTGCGCTCCGTTCTTCTCTGATCTCTTTTGGGCGGTCCATGCTTTAAAACTTTAATCATACATACATACATACATACATACATACATACATATATATATATATATATATATATATATATATATATATATATATATATATATATATATACATAAGAGTATTCAGATCTAATTTACCATGTTATTTTTTCAAAAGAAAAGATTCCAAATGCCCTATCGATTCAAAAATAAATCACACTTGTATGATTTACTACGAAATATAAGCCAGGTTCCGTAAGTGGTACGTAATCTATCCCGCGTGATCGGACAGCTCCGACCAGAGGTAGAATTTTTTTTACGGATAATCCGTTTTTTATTCGGAAATACATAAATATACCCGCGACAAAATTTTTTACAAAAATAATCTTCAGTCGCCACCCCATTGGGCGACTGCTATTTTTCGCCCAACCGGGAGGCGACATTTAGGGAATCTGTGTATCGTTGGGCGACTACTGAAATCGCTGTACGGTTGAGCGACTTTGATTGCAGTCGCCCAACCGTTGGGCGACTTCAATTGCAGTCGCCCAGTGGATGGGCGACTTTACTCAGTCCCCGTGAATTTTTAGAGTTTTATCAATTTTGTAGTTTTAAACTGGAAAAAAATATGGTATAGTTGTAATAAAAGTTTATGTTTATTGTATGTTGTAGGTGCATTTAAAATTTTGAGAAATTTTTTGTAAGTACAATTGACTGTAGAACGTTTGATATATACATTGATATGTTTTAAGGGTTTGCAATCCGCGTGATTTTTGTATGTTTTGTCAATTTTTTAGTTATAAACTGCGTAAAAATCAGATAAAGTTGTAATAGAAGTTTATGTTCAATGTAAGTTGTAGATGCAAAAAAAAAATTGGTCAATTTTTTTTAGGCACGATTGACCGAAGAACGGTCGATACATAAAGTGATAAGTGATGTGACCAGTGGCATGTGTGGAACTCTGTACTTGTAATGTTCAGAACTCCACCGGTAGTCGTAACATGCCTTAGGGAATATTACATTTTGTCTACTGGGTGTAGCGTGGTTGTTTGCCCTTTTTGTCGCGCCCTGAAGATGGCTCCGCTGCATCTTTCTTCCTGTCAGTCTTGGTCTTGAGAGCTGCCTCACGAGCTTGAAGCTCTTCCTCCTGACGCTTGATGGCTGCTTCACGCAGACTTAACTTCTCCCGCCTCCTTTGCAGGTCATCCTCCTTGCCCTTAAGACGGATTTGGTCCACCCTCACGCGACGCTCTTGCTCATGCCGCATTAGTCGTTCCACCTCGCGAGCCTGATCCATCTTGACAAGGTATTGTCCTTTGTTTTCCACCTCGCGAGGGTTCCGTGGCCATGCCGGCGGCACCCGATCCACCCATTCGATGAACTTGCAAGCCTATGTGTGTCGTGGTAGATGTCATGGATAAAGTTGAAGAACGATAACGAGAAACAAAGGATTTAGTTGTCGTCGTTACCACGAAGTCGTCATCCATGTCTGGACATTTGAAGTACCTACGGCCGTAGTTGGCTCGTGGTAGTGGATCCGTCCAGACGCACAACATCGTCCTAAAACCGCAATGGCACTTCGGACGCTCATGCCACTCCGGCACTCCAAAAGGGTCGGACCTCCAGGAAGACATTGTTGTGTAGTAGTATTGTGATGGCTTGAGGAGGAGGTTGTGTTGTGGTATGTAATACATGGGATGCCTTTATGTAGGCAGGTGAACTGGTGAGTGGGCATAGTCCATGGAGAGTACATATGAATCTTTTTGCTTTTTCAGGCTTTTCAGAGGCCAGTGTAGCAATAAATGTCCCTCCGTAGGCTTTTCAGAGGCCAGTCTATGTAGGCTTTTCAGAGGCCAGTCTATGTAGGCTTTTCAGAGCCCAGTCTATGTAGGCTTTTCAGAGGCCAGTGTATGTAGGCTTTTCAGAGGCCAGTGTATGTAGGCTTTTCAGAGGCCAGTCTATGTAGGCTTTTCAGAGGCCAGTGTATGTAGGCTTTTCAGAGGCCAGTCTATGTAGGCTTTTCAGAGGCCAGTCTATGTAGGCTTTTCAGAGCCCAGTGTATGTAGGCTTTTCAGAGGCCAGTCTATGTAGGCTTTTCAGAGGCCAGTCTATGTAGGCTTTTCAGAGGCCAGTCTATGTAGGCTTTTCAGAGGCCAGTCTATGTAGGCTTTTCAGAGGCCAGTGTAGCAATAAATGTCTCTATGTAGGCTTTTCAGAGGCCAGTGTAGCATTAAATGTCCCTCCGTGTTGCTATAAGTAGCACGGTTGGGGTCCCATGACATTGTAAATCGAACAAAGAAGAACCATCTCTTTCGTGGTGAAACATACCATGTCGGAAGCCGAGGGGCCAGTGGGATTTGGGTCACCGAAGGACGACATTCCCTTAGAAAGGAGGGATATGTTCGGTCCACAGTACCGATTGATATCAAGTCGGCGTGCTCAACCAGCGTGGCCGAAATGCAGACACAATGAGTACGCGGTCGTCCAGATCTTAGATTCCCCGAACGATGGCGGGCGACGTTTCTTCCGATGCTCACGCTACGGGGTACAAAATAGTAATATTACATTCTTATATTGCTTATGGACCCGCGAAGTTTACCGTCCTTTTTTTTTGCAGATTGCAAAATGCGACTTCTCCCGCTGGATCGACCCTCCTCATGAACGATATGTTGATCGTTATGTGGGTACATTATGGGATCGAATATGGGACTTGGAGAACCGAATGGAGAGTCTGACTGAGGAGAACAACGACCTCCGCGAATAGATGCAACGCGAGAGGGGCAACGAGGAGGTCGTGAATATAGGAAGCTCTTACGATCCCACATGTTGCTGCGCGAACCCGAGCTGCATATGTGCATGCCACTCCCACGACGGCCAGCCACGTCCGAGGCGGCCCCCTCAGCAATTCTCCATGTGGGTGCCACGAGGCTCGTTTGGCGTGTAGGTAACGAGGGTTATGGTTGTGTCGTATTTTATTTCATGTAGTTGTTGATGTGTTGATGCTGTGGCGGTAGGACTGTTGTGTTTAGTAAAATTGTTGGGTGTAGTACTTTCCATAGATCCTGCAAGTGCAATGTATGTGTTGTTTCGTGTTGTAAGTGCGTGACTGGGCAAAGCTGGCATCTTTTGTCATCTCGCAATAAATTACTCTATGTAGGCACTTTAGAGCCTGTAGTTTCGTAATAAAAGTGGATTCGTAGCCACCAATAAATTGCAATACTTAAAAGGGAAACATTACGTTCAACGAAATAAGTGCATTACAGAAAAGGGATGTAACATACAAGGTTTACAACTGGTACATGAATTTTAGCATGCATTACAACACCAACTACTGATCCGGAAATGCATTGCATCGTCTAGCTGTGTGCCCCTCCTGACCGCATCGCCCACAACGTGCACCAGATGTTCCAGCTTGTGATACGTCCATGTCATTTCTAATACGTCGGCTCTGTCGCCGACCCTTCCCACCCTTCAGCATGTTAATATCCGGAACCCAGGTCCTCGCTGAAATGTCCAAAGTGGCGAAGTTTCCCACTGCCCTGAACCCCCGGAGCTCCCCACACCAAGCTTGCAGTATTCTCTCCTTGAAAAAGTACTCGGACATGAAGTTAGAAGGATCCATGCGCACGGTCCCGCATGCAGCGAGGACATGAGAGCATGGCCTGTGTAACAACTTAAGCTTGTTGCATGTGCAGCTAGGTTCGTTTGCATGATCTCCAAGGCATACATCGTGAGTAACAAGTGAACGAGATGTCCCAAATCCGGCTCTATCACGGAGTACCACCTCGAAACGATGCTCCCTGTTGCCCATGACATGCACTGTGTGCAATTGACCCTTCTGTGCCTTTGCCTCCATGTACGTAGTAATTTTTGACGAATACTGGGCTCCGGGATTGGCCGCATGAAGCGCGGCACTCGCGTGCCTCTCCCTGAAGTAGCGGATTGTGCTGTGAAGAACACCTTCCACGATGGCGACAAGGGGCTGAGAACGGAGACCCCTGAGAACCCAATTGTACACCTCGGCAAGGTTAGTTGTCATTATTTCGTACCTTGCGCCATCCGTGTCGTGCAACAGCGACCACTTCTCCAATTGTTCCCCCTCGATCCACTGCGAGAAGCACTTGATGTTTCGCGCGCTCCTCCTTCTTGAACCACTTGGGTTAGACTCATCGATTGCTGGCAAGCATTGCGGTTGTGCCTCCCCAGGAGTGACCGACCCCTTGCTCCTCTCGTCGACGTTCTTCCTGGTGTGCTCATCCAACAACCCCCATAAAGCATCAAATTTTCTCTGCTGGTTCTGCCTAGCCAGCCTCTTGAATAGCTTCATCAAAGATTGTTTCGGGAATTGCTTGAAAAAGTTTGCCCCTAAGTGACGACTGCACCACCGGTTTCTCATGTCCGGCCAAAAAGAGGTCTCCTCAGGGTCTTCCTGAAGTTTTCGTATCGCCTTTATAATACCGGCGTGGCGATCATGGATTATGCACACACCAGGTCTGGTGCCTACAACTCCACCCCTCACATGTCTCAGAAACCACAGCCAGCTCTCATAATTCTCACTCTCCACAAATGCAATGGCCAGCGGCAATATTTGATTGTTACCGTCAACGCCTATGGCCGTCAGGAGCTGCCCTTTGTATTTGCCTGTCAAGAAGGTCCCATCTATTGAGATAACTGGCAGCATGTGTCTGAATGCTTCAATGCTAGCACCAAATGCAAAGAATGCTCTCTGCAACACTGCAAATCCCGGTGGACTTATGGACGGCTTGTCGTGCACCGCGATGTACGTGCCGGGGTTCCTTTGCTGCAACACCTTAAGCATACGAGGAAGGTTGTCGTACGCCGCTTCGAAAGTGCCAAAACGTTTTTCCAACGCCTTTTGCTTCGCACGCCACGCCTTCGCGTAGCTAATCTTATACTTGAATTTATTCTCAATAGCTAGCATAATATGTGTGGCCGCAACATCTTTCTTCTCCACTATCTCCCCATACATCAAATTGGCGATAAATCCGGACGTCAGGTTACGATGCCTCGCCAAGACTGTGTTTACAATGCAGGAGTGCGGCTCCACCTTGGACACAATCCAATGAGTCTCATACTTGGGTCTACGTGCGTGCACCCTAAAAGGACAACCAGTCTGCTCGCACTTCACAGTGTACTGCTCCTGGCTTGATTTGACGACGCGAAATGTCCGTTGCATTGAAAGGGCCCAAAGTTTGATGGCATCCTGCAGCGCTTCCTTGTCAGCAAACATAGCATGCACCCGAACCTCTGTTTGATGATACTCCCATGGCGATTCATGCTCATCATGTGCGGAAACACCCTCCGCATTATACTGGTTCCATTCTTCGGGGATAGGAACTTCTTCATCATCGGAACTGTCCTCCTCGTCGTCCTCTACAGCTTGCTCTTCATCCCATGCCCTCTGGTCATCAGATTCCATCTGATGCACAATATACTCATTATGCTCTCCTTCATCAGCTTGCCCAGTTCCCTCTCTATAGCTTGACAGCTGTAACTCTCCTCCATGTACCGCATCGGCTTGCCCAGTTCCCTCTGTATAGCTTGACGGCCTTAACTCTCCTCCGTGTACCGCATCGCCTTCATCACGAGCAACTTCATCAGCTCCACCGACGTGCGGCCCGCCCGAGGTGCTAGCACCCCCCGAAGCATAGGCGGACGCACGAGCTTGCGCAGCTGCTTGTAGTGAGCACGGTTGCACAAGCAGGACACACTCGTATCCACGGCGCCGGCACCCTTGCACAAAGCCCTTCCACGAACCAGAGCGCACCAATGTCTTCAACTCCCATCTGATGTCAGTGGAAGACCGGCTCCAAAGCCCTTGCACAACGACGCTGCACACCTCGGGGTCCAATGAAAAACTCTGGGTCAGCCAATGCTGCACATCTGTCATTTGAGCATTCTCGTCATCCGGAAGTACGAGAGTGACTTGCGGAAAATCGCTCAAATCCACACCAGTCGGACCATCACGAATGATTCCAACACCATAATACACTCTCAATGTAGTACTGGCCATTAATGATGTATGCCTACATGTATGATTGAAATTTACGACATGTCAAATAACATGGGAGTTGAAGACTGTAAATACAACATAATTAAAAAAAATACCTGGATCCAAATCGATTGAATAGCTTCGACTTCTCTTCTCTCCTCACCTCCTTTTCTTCCCCTCCTCCCTCTCTTCTCCTCTTCTTTTCTTCCTCTTCCTCCTCTCTTCTCTCTGGGCAGAATGAATGAGTAGAATGGCAGAACGAGGGGAATGTGCTCGGGGTTAGTGGGCGGCATAATTGCAGTCGCCCTACGGTTGGGCGACTGCAATTGAAGTCGCTCAACGGTTGGGCGACTTCAATCGAAGTCGCTCAACCGTACAGCGATTGCAGTAGTCGCCCAACGGTACACAGATTCCCTAAATGTCGCCTCCCGGTTGGGCGAAAGGTAGCAGTCGCCCAATGGGGTGGCGACTGGAGATTATTTTTGTAAAAAATTTTGTCGCGGGTATATTTATGTATTTTCGAATAAAAAACGGATTACCAGAGGTACATCCTCTCGTAGGCTCCTTTAGCAACATGTGAACTCTTCGCAGTTTTTACGAGAAATAGATTGTTTTCGGTGAAAATTCTGCGTTGCAACCAGGCCATGCCTCGACGATATGCCCCGTTTCTTTTCGGTTTTCTGGCATATAATTAACCCTATAGAAATTAATTTTTTAAATAAAGTGTTTTTAAGATAATGTTTATAAACTGATTGTAGTAGATATTATACCAACTTCAAATATATCAATCAAAATCACATATAACTGTCTCTTTATACGCTTTTATAAATAACTACAATTTAAAAACTATAAAACACAGCCGAAATGCACAGAACCCATTATCTTACGGCATTTGCATAAGAGCAAGTTTTATAATACAGCCTTCAGCTGGCTGTATAGATACTTACAGCCCACTTATCAGCCTACTCATATAGTAGTTACAGCCAGCTGAAGGCTGTATGATCTACCCCTTACTCTCACAAAGTTTCTTGGTTCTTGTGCTTCAGCTGGCTGTAAGCTTACAGCCCACCTCTCTTCTCTCTCCTCCTCTCTCTCCTCCACCTCAGCATACAGTCAGCTTACAGCCTCTTATAATACTTGCTCTAAGGAGAGCACTAGACACCGGGCTGCATGGAGCTTCGACTAGACAACTGGCAAATCCGAGGGTAAAGTCAACGCTAGGAACGGTAAAACCTCCTCATTTTGCCTGCCTCGGCCAATGGAAGCATCAGGCATCATGCTTACCTCCCTAGGAACCTGGGCTTTGGGTGGGAACTGTTTTTCTATGTTGCAGTTGATATGTCCTGATTTTTAATTTTTGAGATAGTGGTTGATGATAGAGATGTATGGGATGTCGCACACACTAACATGCTCATATAAAACGGTTTGAATAAAGAGCTTTCATTTGACTCGACTTTCGAAGAAATCAAAGTGAGATGCCCAATCCAAAAGAAAAAACTGGGCCAATGATCATGCTTTACGTCTCACGAACCCACTTTAGGCTCCGTTCATATTAATTTTTAATTTTAACTTATAAATAGTAATAGTTTATAGAAAACATTTTAAAGAGAGACATACATTCGTGTGCGATTTTAGATATTAGTTTTTAATTTTGACTTATGAATAATAACATTTTATAGAGAATATTGTAGAGAGAGATATATATTCGCGTACGATTTTGATCGGTTTAAATGGACTAATATAGTGTACATTATAATCGGCTAGTAGACCTTATTTTAAAAAATATTTTATTTAAAAGCTAAGTATTATAAATATTATTTACTATATAAAAATAGTTTTTGGATATCAGTACGATGAGAGACTTAGAAACGGTGGGAATCCTGGGGCTGGTAAAAAAACATAGTGGGCGGCGAAGTGGTAAAAACGGCGTTGTTTGTGGGTTAAAACACTAGAGGGCGGTGGTCATCTGGCGATGCGGACAAGTGGAGGCCGAGACTTGGGCCATGCCGTGCCGGCACGGTCCGGGCCCACCGTGCTTCGTGTCGCTTCGTGCTGTGCTGGCTCGGCCTAGTCATCTCGTCGTGCCAGCCCACGTCGCCTCCGGCCAGGCCCAAGCACGGCCTAAAGCCCACCGTGCCAGCGTTCGTGCCGTGCCAGCCCAAGCCCAGCCCAAAATTACTATACGCGAAGGCGGTGGCGACGGTCGTCATCTTCCTTTCTGTCGTACCCGCCTCGTTTAAAATTAGTTGAAATTGAATTAATTGCATAAAAATATGGGCACGCAACAACATAAATATTTCGGAAAAAAGTGGAATTTCTTTGATATTTTAGAAATATAATGTTACTGCCTTGTTAAAAACCTTACGCCCCAGAGTGGGGTTTCCCGAGTAAGGAAAAGAGTACAGTAACAATATATGTATATACAAAATATTACAACATGCGTAGATAATACCTACTCGGCAATGTCTAGGTCAGCATACGCCTGTACGATTTCGGAATCTTTCAGTTGATGTTGTTCTCGCTCTTTGGCTAATTCCCAGTCTTTGGCACATGTGATTGCCTCCACCATCCTAGGCGTAAGGGATGATCTTCTCTCTTCTATTATTCTCCGTACCGTAGTGAAAGTCGCTTTTGAAGAGATAGTGGACACTGGCACCAGGAGAACATCCCGTGCGAAATGTGACAGCACAGGAAAGATCTGCTTGTTATTCTTCCACCACTCGAGCAAGTCTATCTTGCTTCCATCAGTAAGATCATGATCAATGTTTGCAAAATCATGCTCCAAATAGTGGTTCAACTCCGAGACAGAATTCCACTTGGAGGATGCTTGAGACTGAGAGGACGAAGAAGTAGACTTGCCCTTTAGTTTCTTCCATAATTGTGATCCAATGCTTGTCTTCCCATGTTGCGTCTGCTGTAAGGCCTCGGATCTTCCGCTGCTGGCAAACTTATCATGATACAAACGAAAAACACGAAAAAGCTCCTTTTTAACATGTTCGAAAGCTTCTGAAAAATCTAAGCCAAGACTTTCACCTATCCCCTCCATAGCTTCCTGTAAACCTGCCAACTTTTTTGTAGGATGAAAAATAATAGCAAAACAATACAAGTGTGAAAGAGAACCAAAATATTTAACAAATTTTTCTTCCATTGCTACGACGGCATGGCCTAAAATAGCATCGTCCCTAGATTTAGCAATTTTATCTGCAATTAACCAAATAAACTCTATAACTAAGCAAGAGGTAGGATAATAAATACCAGATAAAACTTTTGTTGCTTTATAAAAAGGTTTTAAAAACTCTCAAAAATGACTAGCAACCTACCAATCTGAATTAGTAACTAGCAATTCATTATTTTGACAGTTAGCATTGACAAAAACGAATATGATATTTTCGTAACCTTGTATCTTTTTTAGCATGATATATGTTGAGTTCCACCTCACCTTCATGTCAAGGTCAAATTTTCTTGGCTCTTTCCCATTAGCTGCACAGTACTCCGCGAACCTAGCTACCACTTGTGGAGAACTTGCGAGGTAACGAATAGCATCACAGATACTGTTCAGATATGGACCAATTACTTGCATACCATCTTGAACAACAAGATTCAAGATGTGGCATACACATCTCTGGTGGAGGACATAACCACCAATATATGTTTTTAATCTTGGGGGTGAGGATGTTCATAGCCGTTGTATTTGCCGATGCGTTATCTAGAGTTATAGAAGCAATTTTATTATCTATCTTAAAATCATCAAGTACATATACTATACGCTCGGCAATTGCCTCTCCCGTGTGCGATTCATTTATTAGTTTAAATCCTATGACTCTTTTGTTTAGTTTATAATTATCATCTAAATAATGAGCTACAACACTAAGGTATGCACTTCTTTGGTGGGATGATATCCAAATATCGGAGGTTATGGCAAAAGAATACTGAACTTGTTGGAATTGTTATTTTAACTCTACCAGCTCTTTTTGATACATCCGTAAAATATCGGATGTAGTAGTCCTCCTACTAACATGTTGGTACTGTGGGCAAAAGCCGCGCTGGATCATTCTTTCGAATGCGCGACTTTCACCCATCCTAATCGGCTGATCTTCTGAAACTATATATCTAGCAATTTCCTCACGTGCATTAAGCAGGTTGTATACCCAAGTACTTACAGAGCCATCGGCCTCGAAGTTCAGCTGTGTTTGTACTCCTCCTCCCCCTCGGCCCTGTGCCGCCATCTTGCGTAAGCATGCTTTATAGTGGCGGTTCAAGTGTCATGTCCCTACAGCTGTACGAGCACTTAATTTAGCATTACAATAATTACAAGTTGCGATATCTACCGTTTCACCGTCTCGAATTTCCTGGCTCCAGGTCATGTGCTTCCAGCATTCCGCCCTTCGTGCAAACCCGCCAATGTTGGCGTCCGTGGACGGGGGAGAGAATTCTGGTGTCCTCGTTGCTCCCTGGTACTCCCATAACCCTCTATACCGTCCATATGACGGTCATCCATGCCGTAGTCTCCCATGCTTGGTGAGAGCCGATGAGCATTAATGGGGGTCGGAGGAGGACTAGGGGAGCGACGGCGAGAGCTTACACTAAGTTGTCCCGCTGACCTTTTCGAGCTTTGATTTCTCTGCATACTGCTTGATTGCTCCCTGGTACTGCGGCTTCTTGGTAACATGGTGATTAATTAATTGATAAGAAATATAAATACAATAAATATGCTTGTGAAATTAGAAGTAATAAATAAATAAATAAAGAGTACAAATGCAGAAAATATATGAAATAAACTTGTGAAATGAGAAGAAATAAATAAGACGCTAGGTGAAGAAATTGAAGCGGAGTGAAGAAATGGAGCTTGTTAATCTGTGATGCTCGGAAGAAATTGCAGAGCGGAGGGAGTGAAGAATGAAGCAATGCGATTATGCTGGGAAGATGCAGAGTGGAGGAAGTGAACTTATAGGTATAAATCTGAACGTTATCTTCTGAACGTTAATTTTCTAAACGTTACATTCGAACGTTAGTGAACATTTTATCAGCTTTTTTTTAGCTTTTTTCACATCTTCTGAACATTTTATCAGCTTTTTTTCACATCATCTTTCTTTTCCCCGTCCGGCCCCCTCCTCCATCTTTTTTTCCACCGGCCCACCGTTCCCACGCTGCCACGTCGCCCCTCCCTCTGACCCTCTGTCCTGCTCCCTCTGTGGCTCTATCCTTCGGCGCCTTCGCTGGTTTGACCTCCCCCAGTCCCCACTTCCCCCACGCCCGGACGCCCCCACGGGCCACGGTCTCCCTCCCTGAGCTCCCTCCCACATTCTCCATTTCTCCTACTCTCCCACAGTCCCACGCGCCAGTGCCCGGGCGCTCCCCCGCTAGCCTCCCTCCCTCGGCCTCCCCCACCGCGCCGCTTCCCCTCCCTCGGCCTCCCTCGCCGCCCCTCCCTCGGCCGGTCGGCCCCCCCGCCCCCTCCGGCCCTCCCCCGCCGCCTCCCCCTCCCGCACCGCTTCCCCTCCCTCGGCCTCCCCCACCGCCCCTCCCTCGGCCGGTAGGCCCCCCCCCCCACCGCCCTCTCCGGCCCTCCCGCGCCGCCTCCCCCGCCGCCTCTCCCGCCGCCCCCTACCCCTCCCGTGCCGCTTCCCCTCCCTCGGCCCCCCCACTGCCGCGGCGCCGCCTCTCCCGCCACTTCCCCTCCCTCGGTGGCTCAGCCCCCCACCGCCCCCTCCCTTGGCCCCCTCCCCCGTGGCAGGCGCCCGACCTCCCCGGCTCCGCCTCCCCGTGCCGCCGGAGGCCCGCCGTGCCGTGCCGCCCACCGTGCCGAACTTTGAGGCCCGGCCCGGCCCGCCCACCGTTCGTGCCGTGCCGGCACGGACCGCCACGTGTTGGGCCGGGCCGTGCTTGGGCCGGGCCGGGCCGTGCCGGCCGTGCTTCGGGCTGGCCCAAAGAAGCCCGGCCCAAGTCCCACCTCTAATCAGGCATCATGCTTACCTCCCTAGGCTTTGGGTGGGAAGCCATGCAAGCAATGCACTGTTTTTCTATGTTGCAGTTGATGTGTCCTGATTTTAAATTTTTGAGATAGTGGTAGATGATAGAGATGTATGGGATGTCGCACACACTAACATGCTCATATAAAACGGTTTGAATAAAGAGCTTTCACTTGACTCGACTTTCGAAGAAATCAAAGTGAGATGCCCAACCCAAAAGAAAAAACTGGGCCAATGATCATGCTTTACGTCTCACGAACCCACTTCAGGCTCCATTCATATTAATTTTTAATTTTAACTTATGAATAGTAATAATTTATAGAAAACATTTTAGAGAGAGACATACATTCGTGTGCGATTTTAGATATTAGTTTTTAGTTTTGACTTATGAATAATAACATTTTATAGAGAATATTGTAGAGAGAGACACATATTCGTGTACGATTTTGACCGGTTTAAATGGACTAATATAGTGTATATTATAATCGGCTAGTAGACCTTATTTTAAAAAATATTTTATTTAAAAGCTAAGTATTATAAATATTATTTACTATATAAAAATAGTTTTTGGAGATCAGTACGATGAGAGACTTAAGGGTGTGTTTGGTTGCTTTTGGGTAGTGAGATCGTATATCCTGGATGAGGGGAAGCTGGATGAGGAGGGCCGTATTTTGAAAAAGAAGAGTGTTTGGTTCGATGTATCTGTGGATATAGGCTGAATGAGTATGTGATTGGTAGGCTGTATGAAGGTCTTGCTCGACTCCCTCGGTCCTGGACGGGCAGATTCGGTCGAAATGGCCTTCACTCCCGGTCCGGATGAGACCGTATGCGGGGACGAGCGGATCCAGGCTTCCACAGTAAATTCGTCCAACCAAACACTCGAATTTTTTACAGTATACCATGGAGCTAAAATCCGACCGACCATATTCAGCAAACTAAACCCACCCTAGAAACGGTGCGAATCTTGGGGCTGGTAAAAAAAACATAGTGGGCGACCAAGTGGTAAAAACGGCTTTGTTGGTGGGTTAAAAAAACTGGAGGGCGGTGGCCATCTGGCGATGCGGACAAGTGGAGGCCGAGCCCGGCTATCAGGAGTCGCTGCCTGCCTCGGGGTTTGAGCTCAATTTATTCTTTAATTGATTCGTACTCGTTATTTTTTGGTTTTTCCTCAGGGCTTGAGGGAGAAAAAGGAAATACAGAGCCAGGTACTCGTACTACTGTAGTAGTGCTAGCTGTTTGGTCTCTCTCCCGAGTCTTCACTCGCTTTCTGCTGCAACTTCGCCCGTTCTGAACACAGAGCTATCGCAGTCACTTTTTTAGCTTTTAAAAACCATTTTTCTATAATGAAATATTTTTAAGTAATTAATTTTCAAACAAAGTATATTTTTAAGACGAATCTATAAATCAATTATATTACACACTACAACAATTTTATTTATATTAATCAAAATCGTTTGTATGTCTCTATCTCTTTGTACTCCCGTGAATAAATAAAAGTCATAAATCGTAACTAAAAAGCATGAGCCGTAACCAAAATACCCATTATAAGTGATGTGAATCAGGTTGTACCGAGTGTACATAATTATGCAAGCGCTTCAGTAAAATGTACACGGTAACCAAAGAAGTGCACTGTTACAACCCTTTTACAGGATGCTCAAGGAGAACCCTTGCCCACTGAGTTAGCTCAGCCCTCCCAAAACTGATTTCTACACGCATATAAATCGAACAAAACGGGTACAATGCCCTACCGCTATGACATCTCGAATAGCGAAATTAAACCAGGGGCGGAACGACGGTGCAAGCCACTTCTCGCACTCCCCAAAGGAAGAAGCCCTTGTTCGGTCGTAACTCGTAAGCAACGACGGTTTCAGAAGGAAAATGTTCTGAGGTCACCATATTTATCATCACCACATGTGTGTAAGTCATTGTGCTTAGAATACATGATGCACATTTATTCCGATCACTTCCCTTCCCTTGTGTGGATCTGCCTTTTGTCCGTGATCCGATGTAAGAACGCAGTGACAATTTTTCCTGGACTCCCCTAGGTGAATCTCGTGGACGGTCTAATTTTAGATTTTTTTTATAGTATATTATATTGATGGTAGAAATAAAATTGATCGTTGATTTGTGAAGGTATTGTAGACTTTTATTTTTCATTTTAAGTTACTATAAAAGAAGTCTACTTATAAAATCACACTTTCAAAGTTAGCTTATTGGTTCCTTAAGTGAACCGATAGTTTCGAAAGAGCAATTTTTTCCCTAAAAAAACTCGGCTAATATAATTCATGCACCATAGACCTGTCCTGGTCGGCCAATCGAGCTTCATTTGATGCACGCAACCATGCATACATGCATGCATGTAGGTTCCTTGACCGGGCGGCGATCGTGGAGCCGACGGCGAGCAAGGGGGTAACTGTGCACACTGACAGATGTCAAGGAGGTGAAGCAAGTGGTGTGCATGTTGTTGATTTGGGCGACGGCCATCCTCTTTTGAATGGTGTATGCGCAGATGACCACCTTCTCCGTCTCACAGGCCAGCACCATGGACCGCCACCTCGGGCGCTCCTTTATCATCCCCGCCAGCTCCCTCACCATCTTTTTCGTCGGCTCCATCCTCCTCACCGTCCCCGTCTAGGATTGCCTCGTCGTCCCCCTTGCCCGTCGCCTCACCGGCAACCCCCACAGCCTCTCCCCGCTGCAGCGCATCTTTGTTGGCCGCCTCCTCTCCTTCCTCGCCATGGTCGCTGCCGTAGTCACCAAGCATAGGCGCCTAGCCGCCGCCACCGGCACCAAGCTCTCCGTCTTCCTTCTCGTGCCAAAGTTCTTCCTCGCCGACGCCGGTAAGGCCTTCACCTACATTGGCCAACTTGACTTCTTCCTACGCGAATGCCCCAAGGGCATGAAGACTACGGCTGTAAAAAAAGCTCGAAACTCGTGAGCTACTCGAGTTCGACTCGTTCTAGGCTCAATTTGAGCTTGGTTCAAACTTTAAACGAGCCGAACACGAGCTTGATCTCAAGCTCACGAGCTTCACCGAGCCGAGCTCGAATAGTTCGCGAGTCTCAATTCGAACTTAAATAGTGATACATATTAACTCTTACCGAGTTTACTCGAGCTGAACTCGAGCTCAAGCTTTTTTATTGTTAAAAATTAGTGTATGTTTGAATTATTTTGACTGTTATCGAGTTTACTAGAGCCAAGCTCGACCTTAAAATTTTCTTATTATTGAAAAATAGTGCATAATAAATTATTTTAATTGTTATCGAGCTTCAACGAGCCAAGCTCGAGCCTACTCGCGCTTAGGTTGAGCCGAGCTCGAGCCTAGGTCCAGGCTCGGACCCCAATTTGAGCTCGGCTCGAGCTTCTACCGAGCTCGAGTCTGGAAGGCCAAGCTCGCTCGAGCTCGACTCGTTTATAGCCCTAATGAAGACCATGAGCACATGCCTCTTCCTCAGCACGCTATCGCTAGGCTTCTTCCCCAGCATCGCACTCATCAGCGTCGTGCACAAAGTGACATCCTCCAACGGCTAGAGAGCGTGGCTCGCCCATAACCTCAAGAAGGGTAGGATCTACAACTTCTACTGGCCGCTTGCTGTGCTCAGTGTCGTCAACCTTGTAGTCTTCATCGCCGCAGCCAAGGGGTACGTGTACAAGGAGAAGCGCTTGGCAGCCGTTGGCATCAAGCTCGCCGACGACGAGGTTGTTGTCTAAGCCTAAATCTCCTAATATGATGATCCTTCTCACCTCTGTCGGGTTAGCCGCACGGATGAGCTGACACCAGCGTGGAGAGCACGCCCAGCGTGGCTGCACTCCTGTGCCAGCTCGACGAGCTCGAGTGGACCGTCCACTCCTTGTAGGGCACCATCATCAAAGGCGGTCGTGGTGGCGCTAAGGACGGCTGCGACAGGTGGTATAGATGGACCGTTGTTTATAATTTTTTTCCTTTTAAAGATTTTATTGCTCGTATTATGGATGGTATTATAACTAAATCATAACTAATATGAATTATTGGATTCTATATATTGGATAACTTATATTTATTTTAAAGTACCGTAAAAGATCTAATTTTAGAGGGTTCTTTTTGTTGGAGACTTACACTTGTGAGTTTGTGACAGGACACCCATGCGGTCGTGCACGTTCAGTTTGGCATCGACATGTACATACATGAGATTCGTTCTATGAGTAGAATGCGCGAGATTTAGGGGAAAGCAAAAGGGTTATATTTTTGTACCAAACTTGGTTGCGAAAGCAAGGGAAGACAACTCCAGGCACGGATAAGACAGGAGCACTGCAGATCGACTTCGAGTTGATCTGATGCAACAAGCAAGGTCCATGGAAAAACTAAAGAGAAAGGGGGTGAAAAAGAACAAGAAAGCAAAGCGTCCTTTATTTCAATCTTATGATGGTGCTCCAGTTAAAAATAAAAATAACTCCACCAAAATTCGTCTTGAACAAAGGTGTCGACATGCACGTGCTACGTGTATTTTTCACAGCTTAGGCCTTTTTTTTAGGCTATGATTGATATCTTTTGATTACAGTTAATAGATGTCGTCTGTTTTTTTTGAGACGATAGCAGACGGTAGAGACATCGACGCTGGCGCACGTGGTTGTGGATTCGAGAAGCCGTTTGAAGAATCTGTTTTAAAAAAACATGTTATTTGTTTTGGCTTTGAAATAAACCAAAAGTTAAAAGCCAAAAAACCAAAGTAACATGGCCTATAAGTTCGTTTACCTTGCTATTGTTAGTCTATGCTCTCTCAAAGAATTCCAAACTTCATTTGTAACATAGGCGGATGGATGGATCCATGGGTTTAGTTGTGTCGACGCCTAAACTCGCCGTCCACGGAGAAGATTACCGACTGTAGGAGATATGTACCTGTCATTTTGTTTTGTCTCGTCCCAACTCAGATGCTTGTGCCTGTGGAGCCTGAAAGTCCGCTCTACCTCCTACACTTTTTTCTTGGCTACAATACTGATTCGTAAATAACTAATATTTAAGACAGAGTTAAACCCATAACTTCTTTGTACTAAGAGACGCGACGAATGCATCTTTTGCATGGCATGACAACAACTTGACTTGAGCTTTAGCAAGTAACCAAGCTAAGCATGGGAGCAAATATTAATTACCTGTTATACTAGTTACGTATCTGTACGTTGCAACGAAACTCATTGAATATATAGAGAATCGTGCTATAGAAGAGAGTTGCTCTGATCGGTTGAAAAATGAAGGATGATGAGAAGTTAAGCGAAAGAGCGATTGGAGAAGAACAGACGTACAACCACTAAATCGTTCATTTATAATAGTAATGGAATTGAGAGCTTTTTCTCCCCCAATAAGTACAAGTCGTCTTTATAATAGCAGGCTTTAATCCTCGCTGGGAGTTTCATGGCCCATAGGTTTGAGCCCACAAGGCCCATCACACATTCCCTCCTCTTACTGACACGTGGGCCCCGGATCACCATCCGAGCTGGCTCTGGCCACGGCCCACGGGTGAGTGGACCATTAATTGCTTCGATCGGGCCAGTTAATTACGGCACTTCCGCTCGGAGAGAAAAGTTGATTAAGATACTAATCCCAGATTAAGACCCAAGTGCTTGCTTCGTCTTCCACTCGGCGACCATTCCACATTTCCCACCTCGCCTCGCCTCCACGTCTCCTTCCCTCCCCTCGCTAAGCAAGCGCGAGCTGGGGATTGGGAAACCCACCTCCGCGCCCGATCCCAAAACCCTAGCGCTATATTACCCAGCCTCCCGCTCGTCCCCCTCCATTGCCTCCCGCTGGATCCCTCCCTCCCCTTCGCCCCGACGCGTCCACCGCCAGGAGAAGCCATCCCGCGGCGCCATTTCCGCTGCTCGGAGGTGCCCGACAGGGTTCAGCTGTTGTTCGTGGGCTGCGGGATCCGGGGAGCAGGAGCGTTGTGGCGACACGTAATCGCGGCGCGAGGGTGATTGGGTGGTGCGGCGGAGATGAGGAGCTGCGCCCCGGCGATATGGGCGGCGGCCGCCGCGATGGTGTGGATGCTCGCCGCGGCGGCGGAATCCGATGCTGATGATTTCGAGCGCGCGTAAGTGCGAAATTTTATCCAAGTGACGTTTCATGTTTGCTGTGCGCTTGTGTGGACCTTGGTTGCGTGCTTGCGTATAGGTGTCGGACTCTGCGTGTGATTGTTCATTGCTGCGTTTCATCGTAGCTTCGGATTGAGATTATAACACCATTTAGGTGTTTTTTTTTGCGTTATTGCACGCGTTAATGAGATGTTGTGGAATTTTAGAACGGGCGAATTTCAGCTGCTATGATGGAGTAACGAATGAATGTGCTCAGGAGCGCTTGGGGCGGGCGAATTTTGGATGCCACTTGACTTAGGGATGTAATTGTGTCAGAAGTGAGATATGGAAGGGGAGTAGGTAGCCGGTGATGCATGGGGTGGAACCAAGTGTGGTATAGTTATATGAAAATGCGGAGTAGGTACTGTTAGATGTGGTACTGCTTGCATGGAACAGGACTAATTAACCGTATAAAGGTACATGTTGTGTTAGTAAATTGATAGCAGTTTAGGAGTGATGTGATTACAACTTACCAAGTTTTCACCTTGATTTGGACATAAGTAACAAAGAATGCGTATGAGTAGGAGATTTGTGACCATTTGACCTGATTTTTTCTTTTTTTTAGAGCAACTAAACATCAAACAATGCCTCGGTCCCAATTTATTCGAAAATGAAGAGAATAACCTTCTTTTATATTCACAGATAGTCTAAACAAATGACTGAATGAGGGCACATTTTTATTTGGACGAATAGCAGAGTTAATAACTAACATCTTCAGGCTGCTTGTTAAATCTGCGTGAATGGGAGTACAGTATGTATAGCCGGTCCTACTAGCACTAGAATGGTGCAGTAGTCGTGTTTCATTTATTTCTGCTGAGCATTAGTTGAAATCGTATTGATATTGGTCAACAAGATACATTGTAAAAAGTTTATTATAATTGCCAGATTTTTGATCAAATGCAGTTATGCAGGTTTCCAATTGTGGAGCCAGATTATGGCCACACTAAACTCCGTCTTGCAAAACAAGGCTTGGAGGCAATTAAAAGGATCAACACTCCAATAGCTGCTGTCTCTGTATGTTCAAAATTAGTAATCCAAACGACCTGTAGTCCACATGAATTCATGATATTTTTATTTTTCTTGACTAATGCCAAAACATTGTCCTTACGTGTTTGTCTTGACACAGACTGAGTGCTATGTCTATGTGATTGTCAAATTAGGTTATTGGTCCGTATCGATCTGGAAAGTCTTTTCTTCTCAACCAACTTCTCTCCCTATCATGTGATAAAGGTACATGGAGCTTCTTGTCTTATGTAACATGCTTCGGAAAAGGGATATTTGGACGAGGGGAATGATAAATTCACTGTGCAGGTTTTGGAGTTGGACACATGCGTGATACCAAAACAAAAGGTGAGGTGGTCTGCCAATGTCACATGTATAATGTTCTTTAATTGTCATGCTTATATCCTTATTGAAGGATGTGAACACACTTCTCTGTGTTTTGCAGGTATCTGGGTTTGGGGTACTCCTGTCGAGGTAGATGTTGATGGCACCAAAGTGTCTGTCCTTTACCTGGACACTGAAGGATTTGAGAGTGTTGGAAAATCAAATGTATACGATGATAGGTTTGTTGCCTACAAATAAAGCATGCACTAATTCTGAATTATAATTTTCTGGTTTGGACGTGGTAACAAATGTGCTGTTGTATTTTCTGTTTTCATGATAGGATATTTGCTCTGGCAACAGTTTTAAGTTCTGTGCTTGTCTACAATCTTCCTGAGACGGTGTGTTTCTCTGGTTCCCAATGCCCTCCACTCCCTCTTTTGATAGCTGTTAATTTTGCATCTTTTGATGACAGATTCGTGAAGCTGATATATCTAGACTCTCATTTGCTGTTGAAATTGCTGAAGAATTCTACGGAAGGTTTGCTTGCTGCCGTTTCTGATTGGAGCTTTCCATTTGAATAAGTACCTTCGTAGTGTTCTAACAAATTTCCATTTTTTCCGTTTGGCTTGTGGAAACTAGAGTGAAGGTAATACTTCATTAATCTAACTCTCAGTATGAAACTAAAAAACTACAGCAAATTTATGTTGATTGGTTCTGCAGGGGCAAGATGTTGCTTTTGAGCCTGCAAAACTTCTGTGGCTGATCCAGAGGGATTTCCTCCGTAAGTTGCTTCTTGTATTACACAGGGCCATTTTTGTTTGGATAATGCAATATATCTTTTGGCATGTATCAAATATGAGATGCATCAAACTGTCATAAGAGAAATAGACAATAAATCACCGATGAGATCATCAGAATTCTAATTATATGGTATCTTTGGTTCCCCTGATCTTCTGTCATTGAAATTGGTGCATTGTGTCTCAAGAGTCTGCCATTTTCTGAATTGAAGGCTTCACCCTAGGATACAACTGATTGAATTTCACTGTGTTGTAATAGCTAAGTATAACCAACTCTTCAACCATTACTGTTTCTTTTCTTTTCTACAAAATATTTTACATACCTTAGTTCCTTTCACGAGCCACCCCAAATGGTCTTAGTGGTTTGAGCACTTGGTTCCTAGGCAGTCTTTTTATAAGATTAGATAGCACTTATAACATTAATGTGATTGAGAAATAGATGGGCAACATAGATCATTAGTCATTACTCTAACAAGCTGGTTGAAGAGATTGTTGGCATGTAGTTAATGAAGTTCATTTCTTTACAGTAATTTGTTCAGGCTCTTTTAAGCATCTGCATTTTTATAAAGTAGTTGTTACATAAATAGTTACCAAAATTAAAATATATTTGCAGTAGTAGTAATATATGTTCTCTCGCATAATTCACAGTTTGTTCACATGTCTACTATTTTGCATGTCACCGTTTGTTACTGATATTTTGTTTTTAGGATACTAAACTTCCTCTAATAATGTTAACTTTCATGGTGCAGAAGGAAAATCTGTTCAGCAGATGGTTGATGAAGCTCTCCAACGGGTGCCTAACAACAACGGTTAGTTCAAGTTATCTTACTGACTGGTTTTAGTAGGATAGTCTTATTTTGCTATTGAAGCACCTCTTTTGCCGTTGTCAGATCTGGGGATATCTTATGAGCAGTTGAATTAACCTACCTTTTATATATCGCTGCAGGAGACAAATATATTGACAAGGTACAGTTGTTTCAAGCTATATGTTGTTAACTGGAAGATATGATATGCAAGTTTGGTTGAAGAAAAATGGTTTCATGTTATATTAGGTGAACCAAATCAGAGACTCTTTGGCAGTTATGGGCGATAACAGTACTGCGTTTAGCTTGCCCCAGGTGCGTTGCAATGAGACCTTTGATTTCATCTTCTGCATTACCATTAGCTGCATTGATGGCCATGAACGGTTGGAATCTCAAATATGTCACCTCATTGTACGTCTTGTAGTGCACATGAAATTTATCTAGTGCTTGTATGCCAAATAAAAGTGTAAATCATGATCTTGGTGGAGGGAACACTTACACATGTTTAACATTGTCCTTTCGAGCTATATATATGGTAACAATCCATACAGTTCTTTAGTATTATCCTACGTGTACTCCTACCTATATTCATTGTAATGATTCAATGTTATTCTCTTTACACCCATAAATGTTGAGATGATGAAACTATTCTTTTCCAGCCTCATCTGCAAAGAACAAAATTATGTGATATGGAGGACCAAGAACTCGAACCATTGTATGTAGAAAGGAGGGATCAATTGAAGCAAATAGTTTCATCCATGATAAAGCCAAAAATTGTGCAGGGTAGAACTCTAAATGGGAATGAGTTTGTATCCTTCCTTGGGCAGGTAATACTTCTTGGTGTGTTCATTATTGATATATCTTTAATCTTAATACATTCTTGTAAAATATTCTCTAAAGTTATATGCCTTTGTTTTAGATACTTGAAGCATTGAATAAAGGCGAAATTCCATCGACAGGATCGCTTGTTGAAGTTTTCAATAAGGCCATTCTTGAACGTTGCTTGAAGGTGTATAATGAAAGAATGGAAAGAGTGGGTCTACCGGTATCAGTGGATAAACTTCAGCAAGTTCATGAGTTGGCAAAAGATGAAGCTAGAAAGGTCTTCGACAAGCAGCATTTTGGTAAACATCATGCTGCTCAGTCCATCCTCGAGCTTGATGAAGAGATGAAAAAGGTTTGCCTGACAGTACTTAATGCTTATGCAGTTTAAAGGATGTATCATGTTCAATTAATGAAATACAGAACATCATCAATATTTCCAGTTAATGTGACTTGAATCATATGGTGCAAGTCTTATATCTCACTGAGGTGCTATAGTCTTCACACAAGAAATTCTTGATTCTGTATTTCTTCTGTCGTAAAATTATATTCTTAGTTACTAACTGCCAGAAGCTAATTTCGATATTGTACTGTGTAGTGTGTAGTACATTTTGTTGAGAAACACCTGGATTGTTTTCATGGATTTTAAGACCCCGTTTGGAACACGGGAATTTTTCCAGATTCCTGCAGTAATCAAACTGTTTCATATAAAATTCATATGTTCCAAACTGGCCCTTACAGAGAAAAGAAGTTTTTTTGTCAGCTTTATCTTGTGTCACTTGCATCCTATGCAATATGGATGATATCTTCAATGTACTTAACTGGGTATTCTTTTTAGGTCTTCAGAAACTTTTGTGTAGCCAATGAGTATCAGTCATCAAAACTGTGCGAAGCAAGGTTCTCAGAGTGCGAAGATAAAATGGATCACCTTCAAGTCTTGAAGCTTCCTTCCATGGCCAAATTTAATGCAGGATTTCATCGCTGCAATCAAAGTTTCGAAATGGAGTGTGTGGGCCCTGTCAAGGAAAGCTATGAACGTCGGATGTCAAAGGTTTATCTCTTTTAAGAGAGCTTCCATGCGGAGAGAGGACCATGGCTAACTATGATGGATTTTAGGGCTAATACATAGATCTGTTAGGCGTACTAAATTATTTGTTTACCCAGTGTTGAAACTTGCAAATCACCTTTTGACTGTCAGCTGTTGCATTATTTTTCCATAAGTTTTCCAATTTAGTTCTTGATGGAAAATTAGACTGTTTATTCTGCTATTTTTTTGCTCTTTTTTCTATTTAAAAGTAAATATTCATTCAGGTCGGTAACGGTGTTGAACTAGTCTAAATCACTTCTCCTGATTTATGAATAACAAAAGAAACCAGAGAGATAATCATTTAATGCTAAAGGTGGAAAATAAAATATCTTTGTTCAGCTCCTTTTGTCTGTTAAATGCTAACGCTATTTCTGAATATGCTGTATTTTGAGTGCCTGAAACTTAATGCATGTTTCCGACTGCTCAGTGCTACTGCTGACCTTTTCTTGCTGCAACCTATAGATCTCTCCTGATATTGATGAACTAATTATAATTCCTATGCATGCTTCCAGATGCTCACAAGGTCCCGTGCTCATTTTATCAAGGAGTACAACAACAAGCTCTTCAATTGGTTGGTGACGTTCTCCTTAGTTATGGTGGTCCTGGGGCGCTTTGTGATCAAGTTCTTTTTACTTGAAATTGCTGCGTGGGTGATGTTCATCTTCTTGGAGACATACACAAGATTGTTCTGGTCGTCAGAGTCGCTGTACTACAATCCTATCTGGCACATTGTTGTCTCTTCATGGGAAACTATAGTGTACAACCCTGTTCTTGATCTTGACAGGTCCGCTTTCTTCCTCCCTATAAGCCTATAACGCGTATGTAAACCTCTGTTCAACCACTTTATTACTCTTACAATGTTGCTCTTCCTCAGATGGGCGATCCCAATTGTTGTCATGCTATCTTTTGTTGCTCTTTATTGGCGTTGCCTTGGTGGAAGGAAACGAATTGGCCGATCATTGCTACCCCTGTACAATGCATCTTTCCGAAGCTCCAGTCGCCCAAGAACAGATTAATCCTTTGCATGTTTAAAAGAAGGGGATTGGATGAATGGCACAGATTGTTGGACACGTCCATGATAAGATCAGTAGGAAGGCGACCACCACATATCGGTTATTTTCATTACAATGGATCTCATATTCTTTTGAGCCCCATGAAACATGATGAACAAATGGTATAAGGATGCTGGCCCTGGCCAAGCGCTGTAAAAAGCTTCTGTTGCAACCCAAGCACGCAATATTTATGCTCAGCGGCTGTATTGTTCTTAGTTCTAACCGCATCATTCTTTGATTATTTGTTCGAATTCAAACAATGAAAATGCTAATGTATGAAATGTAATCTTTCTTTTATATGTATATCATTTATACGAACAAAAGCCGAACTGTACGGCTAAAAAAAAGGCGAAACTGGTAGTACGGAGGAAATGCAAGGGCATCTTTCTTTGGCTGAATTTTGTTTTTTCTATATCTGCTGCTGTTCCACTGTTCCAACATGGTTCAGAACAGTTCTGGTCGTTTTGGAACAGGGAGTGACTGAGTGGTGCCAAAGAAAAGGTAGAAAAAAATGGCACAAGGTTTCATGTGTTTGCATTTGTGATCCGGTAGCTGGCTAATATAAAATGCTGGAGTATTATAGTTCAGGCTCAAATAAAGCAAATGCTGATGTTATCAAGTGTATAGATCTTTCATTTGCGTTTTATTGCACACCAGGTAATTTTCCATTACACGATATGCAGCTAGTAGAGTGGGGTAAACGGAAGTAGCGCCACTGTGCAGAGTTCTTTGTCTAACTCCTAAATTGATTTGATTTTGTAACTGTGCTGCTCGATCTTCAATAATGAACCAGAACAGAAATTATAGTGTTTACCCTTCCTCGCAACTCACAAACAGCTCTCATAATTTCCATGAACCATCAAACCATGGATGGTCGGTAGAACAGAAAGAAGCTTACAACAGAATAACTAGCAGGAGACACTGTGTTTCTTTCAAATCTCACAGCAGCAAAAGCATGTTATTTGACGACCATACACGTGCGACATATTGACAGCAACAGTTAACTTGTCTTCCTTTTTTTTTTCTGAATTTCCTTTCGGGTGGATTTGTAATCTCATTCAGCCAATGATCTGGGTAGGAACCGTCTGAAGCGATCATGATCCACTTGTTTACTGTTGCCTCTTGCGAGCTATCTCCCGAGCCCTTTCGCGAAGTTCTTCCGGTGGTGGTGGGCGTGGGCCTTCAGGAGGGTAAACCACATATTGACGCTGCAATGGGAGCATGCAGAGCATTAAGTTCCAAGCTTCTGTAAAGTGCCTTCCAGAATGAAAGGGAGGGAATGGAACCAAGGGATGCATGAAAGCACATCGGTAATAAATTTGTTTCCAATAACTTTGTGATGCAACAAAACGAGAAACAATTCTCAGAAGTATTCATCAGCACTAAACATGTCATATGGTCATCTGTTGAGGAACCACACATAAGCAGATGCAGATGCATGCCCCCGTGCGCACGCACACAAAAAAAAATCGGAGAAGTTGCCTATGAATTGAGCAATGCGCCATTGGCGCATAGATAAATAAGACTGTTGAACTCACATGCTTGACATCATAGATCTTGCTTGCTAAATTCCTTGGCAGCACCAGGATGAATTGGTTTACAAACAGATGAGACCCCACATAATTTGTTCAAATTACACAGGTAAGTGCCATCAAAGAACACGCTCAGTGTTTGTCAACACGATTTTGGAATCTCGATAAAAAAAAAAAGGGCTGCTTCATTTTTATGAGTTATGAAACATTATGTTAATTCCCAATGCCAAATTAGACATCGCCACTTTCGTTGACACCATCATCATTCACCACTATAGCTATGATTCGGCTTGCAATCCAAAGACACATCCATCCTTCACTCTTTCCAAATAACGATCAACAAAAGTCTTCTCTCTCTCGGCATGTAAAAACTGAGCACCCCCCAAATGTTTGACACAGCTGAGCCCCTGAGCCTCCTTGAATCTTAATCCACGAATTCCACAGCCTACTCTGCCTATTCGGTCCTAAGCCCTAATCCATGGTCAAGAACCACCACACAAGTAAGACTGTACCAAACTAACCATCTAATATTAGCCTAGTCCCTTTTGCAGTAGGATGATTGAGAGGGCAAAACCTGTAACAAGCTAAAATCTCCATGCCAAGAAACTAAGCAAGGCCCAACAAGTAACACAATCCATGGATCCATAATAAATTACCTGAAATTTCTTGATCTAACAACCGAACCTAAGAGAGGTAAGATGAGCGAGCACCAGGATCCTTACGAGGCCCATGAGCTTCTTGAGGGTCTTGGAGTCGGTGGCGACGAGGTAGGTGAGGGCGACGGGGACGGAGACGTACACCCCGAACTTGGCGATCTCCAGGATCCCCTTGGATGTCCCCAGCGACGACATGGCCGAGACCCCCAACTTCGCCTCCTCCCTCCAAATCTCAAAATCTCTCGAGCGGCGGCGGCGGCGGCGGGACTGGAACCGTGGAAAGGAGGATGAGGCTCGCTTCGCCCTCTTCAGCGATTTCTTTGTTTTTCTTTTTGGAAAAATTGCTCCCTTCCCCCAAAGTTTAATGACGTTTGCTCATTTGCCCCATGATATCTCACTGACATGCGAATCCAATGCCCACATGTCAGTGAGACATCATAGGGCAAATGAGCAAACGCCATTAAACTTTGGGGCACATGAGCAAATCCCCTTTCTTTTTGCTCTCTGGTGTCTCTGGTTTGGGGGAGTTTGCCGTTTCAAGGCACGTAGGGGCCCACATGGCAGGGATCACTGCCTTGAGGTTTTGTGATGATCTTCACTTGTTCTTCTAGTGCAGGAATGTGTTGGCACGTCATGAATCAGATGAGTTCCACGTGAGTTTCGTAATTTAGAATGGCAGCGAAAAGTCCTTCATCCAATTGGAGCCTAATTGTTCTAACACTGGCCAGACTAATTATAACCTTTTTTTTGAAAAAAAAATAAACTTATGCTGCGGATGTGGGTAGCCAGCTTAACATGCACAGCAGCATGGGTCCATGAGTAATGGAAAGAGGAGTTGTAGCCGATTCGTGAGTCCTAGAAGTAGAATGGAAGACACACCACGTGTCTGACGCGTAGCTTTTTTATTGGATGTGGAGTTTTACGTAATGACTCTGCTTCTCGCCAGAAAGATCTTATTCTTATTTTTTCCCTTTGCTTATTGTCTGTCCATAGAAGTGCCCCCAACGAGTTTTGGCTAGCCGATCCACCGTCGAGCCCTCTTTGACATCATGCAACTGCGATTGGAGCCATCAATTCCTCCTGCTGCTCCATGCCTAAAATCTTAAATCTATATTGTCTTACACTCCCTAGCTCCACCTCCTCTCACTCCAATTTCATCTATAGTTACCTAGCTACTTCCCCTCCAATGGCTTATTGGTAGCTAGGAGCCCCGTCTCTCTCTCTCTCTCTCTCTCTCTCTCTCTCTCTCTGGAAGAGTGGGACCAGTGAGGAGGACGCCACATCAATGCGCCGGACAATGGCTGGGGGGTCTGAGATCATGCGACCCTTGATGGCGAGGCACAAGTCAGCCGCTTCGTCCTACTCCTCCGAATTTTATCTCAAATCAGTTTATTGTAACAAGTATTTTTTTTCTTTGTTGCAATAGGTCTTCTCCACTATTATAGGAAGCCTTCATTTTGTTTGCATAGATTTTTTTGTGCCAGTATTTCTTTTTATTGTATTAGGTATGTTCAAATGTTACAACTAAGATTTCTTTTTTTTTTTGCACCTTGTTTTTGTTGGGGTATGGTTGCATGGGATCTTTTGGAATGTTGCAAGGGATATTTATTTTTGTTTTGCCATCAAAAATTGTTGTCGCACAAAGGGAGAGTTGTTTTTGTCGCGGATGGATGATTTGAAGGTGTGGATTCTCGATTTTTTGAATCAAGTGAACCATCGAAGGAGAGATAAATTGAGGTAGTGGTGATGCCCTAGGGGTTGTTGAAGATGGCCTCCACAGGTGTGCACAAGAGGAAGAGACAAGGAGAGGAGCCAAGGAGGGAGTTTGTTGAGCCGAGGAGGGAGTTTGTTGCGATCTGATTTTTTTTGCTTTTTTGCTGTAGTTTGTCAGTCATTGTTTGCGCTACTTAGGATGGGAATTGAACGGGGGATATCGAGTCGCCTTGTAATCCAATGGTTCACTAACCATACAAGTCTAGCGTTCGGATCATACGTTTGGACACTAGTATTTTCCATAGAAGATTTATTCAATTAGGAAAGTGTTATGGTTTGTGAGTCCATCGCATTACGTCATGCATTCTCTATATAATATAGTAGTCTATTTCTGCTTGAAGGCAAGCAATAAATAAACAAATCTTCTAGTCTCTAAGTCCCTATTGTGTTGCTTTCTTTGGCCGGCTATTTTAGATCCACTCCTTTCTCCAATTAGTGCGCTCCTTCACATAGCGTCATTCTACTTTAAATCATCGCCATCTAGTCTCTCTCCAACAAATGCTTACCTCATTATAAATTAAGTTCACAACAACTTCTTGTAAGTCTATAGCAAACCCACCTGTTGGTCTCACATACACATGAAAATAATTACAACCTGTTGGCCTCGCATACACATGAAAATAACTACAATGGCCGGGTTCTTTTAGGCTTCATGCTTATGATTTTTGCAACAGTAACTAACTTTCAAACGGTATGTCTTTTTAAGACGAGGTCTATAAGTCGATTATAGTAGACACTATATAGACTTCAGTTATACCGGGTAAAATCGTATATGACTGTCTCTCTCTTCATACTCTCTCTCGAACAGATAAAATTCAAAAATTATAAATTATAATCTAAAAAACCCCACCCTGTATATGATCCTCGAAAGCATGCCACCCTTTCCTTGTACGCCACGATCTAGACAGTTGCCAAAAACCCCTTGAAGTTTTTTCCCCTCACAACCTCACACAAACACTTTCCCTTTTTCCCCTCTTCAACGAAAATTTATATTTGCACAAGATTTTCATGAAGAAGTACAAAATCATCCAAGAAAAAAGTCAATAAGTGAAATATTCAGAAATTGGGGCAACCAGAACACTCATATTCACCAATCACTTCTATATTAAGGGAGACTAGCATGTGTCTCATTTGTCATTCAGAAACAACACTAGCATATATGTTCCCCCAACAAGTCCAGAATGCATAAAAACCACAACTACAGACAACATCCCAACAAAACAGCATCTGCAAAGTGCAATTTCCACCAAAATGTCTATTTTCCTACTGCATTCCCCTGTTGACAAGCTCATTCGGATCCAACAGAGCAGATCCCCAAGGTGCAGACCCAGAGGAAGTCGGCACACCACGGACCCTCCTCTGGAGATTCCCCAAGTTCGTCACACCCTGCGAAGCTGTTTGGTCCATTGATGAAGTTAGCACACCAGTAGTCAGGACTCCATTGATCATATCCTCGATTCGGAATGTCGGGTCTATCTCGGGCATGTAACTGTTGTTAACTCTGGCATAGGTTGCTGTGGCAAAGTAGGTGATCGGGTTGTCCTGGATGGGCACTGAAGCATCAGAGGTGGCATCAGATGGGGAGGCACTGATGGGGATACTGAGGGATGACATGCCAGAAATGGCTTGGGGAAGTTGGCTCGTTCCTGTGACCCTCTTCACGGTTTCCTCCGCCATCTTCACCTGCAACCATCTTAAGATGTTAACTACCCACATAATCTGATTCATATCTATTCAGAGGGGGGCAAGGAGCAACACAGCTACAAGAATACAACACCATCATAGAGTAGCTCAGGTTACGTTTTCTTTTAAAATTGAATATGATCCATTGTGTTAATTGGTTATCACCCTTCAGCAATCGATTAGTTACAGTTGGTATGTTTCAAGGGAAAATTAGTTACGCCTGGTGAGTTGCACGAGAAAAAGAGCTAGTTAAGTCTAGTTGTTGCAAGTTATAATAGACGGCCATTAAAAAAACTCATCCTTCGAATGAAGAAAGAGGACAATATGTATATCCTGTCAACCGGAATTACGGTACTAGGAAGACATTGTAACAAGTTCATTGTAATGTTGATATATCACAATTCACAAGCATCCTTTCCTTCGTCTGACAGATAAACAGTAGCCAGAAATCTATTCTCGCAGCAATTCATGAGGGTATTGAAAACCCTTACGGATACAAAGCACATGGATGCCTATTTGCAAGAGGGTAATTCAGGAATCAATGCATACGGAGAATAAAAGGCACTTAGACCAGTGGCATACCTTGGCTTTTAGGGTTTCAACGTCTGCTTTTAGTACCCTATTGTCAACAGCAGCATCATTGTACTTCTGACTTGCATCAGCAAGGCGCCTCAACAAAGAGAAATTTTGAACTCTTAATTGTGATACCTGTAATGATTTAGAACCAGTCATACTCGTTACTTACATATTCCATAACTTTCTTGAGTAGCCAAATGAAACAATTTAAAATACCAGACCTGCTCCTCCAGGTCCTTCAGGTGAGCTGCCTTTCTGCTTCTTGAGCGTCTGGCAGACTCCCGATTGGATTCCTTTCTGCCATCGGACAAGGAAACAAGCTCAAAAAGTCAAGCCATGAATGCCAGACTGCTACACACACAAAAAAGTGCAGATTTTTTTTTTCAATATGTAGTACAAGCAACCAGTCAATAGCACATGACGTAATCCAGCATGTAATGATACGACAAGTAGAAGTATTAAGCTTTGCAGCATTAGAAATCATACACATATGTGAATTCTACTCTTGCATACCCCCCCCCCCCCATCATGCATGGCTGGTTGCGTGGAAGTATGCTCAATTCATACTGATGTAGGATATACTCATCAGTTCATAACAATCATATAAAATTTTCATACTCAGGTATGCTGTCAACTTCATACGAAGATGGCCTTAATTAGTTTCACCAATTACAGCCAATCCTAGTGAGAATATGCGATATAGCTCAAGTACACCCAATACAAAATTACAAACCACTAATAAGTAGCCATTCATGTAGGTAAAACTAAAGCATTAAACTATAGAGCTATGTCCGTAAAAAAGAAAAATATTGGATGGACAAGTCGGCCTAGTCTCTAATGCTGAAGTTGAGCATCAACTTTTGGTGCATATAAAATTGAAGAAAAGGCACAGGTAAAGAATGTGTAGCAAATGTTACCTCTTCTTCACTTTTTCTTCTGTAAGGTTCATATTTCCCATTCTATCTGTTTCTCCTTCCATATCATCATCATCTGATGGTGATGGCTCCCTTGAGGAAGAGCTAGTGGCTTGCTTCACACGAGCATCTGCATTTTGAACGAGATATGGACCTGGTCCTCCACTTGGGCCACCACCTAATTTGTTCTGCACTAGAATCCCGTTACCTGGATATGAGCCCAAACAGGAGAATAGAGCATCCATGTTAGCCACTAGAAAACCACGTCTTACACATAATCAACTTTGCATTCAACAATAAGCATTCCTCATATATATTGCCTCATAAGCAGTGAGAAGATGTAACCAGGCACAATCGAATACCTCCAGTGTAATTTTGTGAGCCTAGGTTAGAACCACCTGAATTTGGCAATGCTCTATTGCCTAGAGAACTTGCTGGATGCATTGCACCAGAGGCCTGCGGATGGACATGCCAAAAGCTGAAAGTTAAAACGCGGAAAGGCTTAACAGCTGCTGAATGGAACAGCACGTGCTATTGCACAGGATCTATTTGTAATGGCATTATATATTCTTATATATTAAACTGTTTAACATTGTAAATTAACCCCTTTCGAAAAAACTGTAAACTGAAGTTAAGCACAAGCTCAAAAAAAAAAGTAGCATCAAAGATGTTCTTCCCATTCTCCAAATTAACATGAGTGTTTCTATCTTTCTATATTTAACATGAGAATTTCTAGAAACCTTGGTACCCATGCTCTATTCGCGCTCTAATCCCCTAAATGAGACCGGTAAATTGAAGCTTACCACATTCCAATGTAATAACTGTTGTATTTGAGAGGGCATTTTGGGAATTTCCCAATTTAAAAAGAGTGGAAGGGTGCCCTAAAGGTGGGGCCCACCTATCGGTCACCCGAGCAAAGAGATAAGGGGGAGGAGACTTTGTTTCCTCCCCGATTCGTTCGCTGGCGGCTATGGTGGCTCTCCCCCGTGCGGCGGTTTTTCGTCCTCTCTCCCAGATCCGGAATCCTCGGTGCTTGAGGGGAGGTGGCGCGTGGAGAGGCGAGCGGGGAGGGCGCGGGCTGGCCCGGGTTCTTCGGAGCCGGCCGCTTGCGCCGCCTTCTCGCAGACCCCGCCTCTTCTCTTCAAAAACCGAGCTCTCTCCATGGGGAGGTAAAGCTCTTCCGATCTGATTCTTGCCCTCTTGAGTCTTCTTCCTCCTCTTTGATCTCTGGTGGTGCTGAGGGTATTGGCTTTGGCCATTTCCGATTGAGGCTTGGTCTTGGTCTCCTGCGCAAACCCTAATTTGGGGTGTGGGGACTCGGGACCTTGGAGTTCCATCCGAGAGAGGAGAAGGCGACGCCGGCTCCCTGCTGTGTGTGTGCGCGCTTGGCCAATGCGCATATCATGGTCTTGTGCGGCATCTCTGTACCCCGGCTTTTTCTCTGGTTTTCGGCTGTGAGAAGAAGTGCGGCATTGTATCTCCGTGGATCATCTACTCGCTTGCGACAGCGGGTTGATAGATTTTCTGGGACAGCGAGTTCTTCGTGCCTTGTCATATTATTTGTGATCTTCGGCTTGTTTGCTTCTTGACAGTTTTGAGTACTGTCAGTTCTGTGAGTATATTCAGTTCTTTATCATTTACAGCAGTATATCTTGATCTGAGAATTTGTTCAAGTATTAGAGGCTTGCTGTGAATGATTGTGGGCGCATTAATTTGCTCTGTGATGAAATTTAGTCATATACTAGATTGATCTAGACAACAGTTGTCAGACTTGAGCTCTAGGTTTAGTTTTCTGCAGACTGTATTGTAGATAATTGTATCTATATCTGTCAGATCTGATTACTTGCAATTAAAATTCTGATTAGTGCAGTGACTTGTTTAAATCTGGTTAGATTGTATCTTTGGTGCAGTATACTTCTTGTGTCAATTCTGTTTTAACTTGAGTATTACTGCTATCTATATACAATTCAACTTGCTGCTAGTTGTCTGAACTTCTAAGGTCACTGTCATTTAGCTCATTGCTTGTAATCATATAGCAATTCAGATTTTAAACATAGATTTGTTCTCTGTTATTCGGTCTGTTGGCAGTCACATAACTAGAGCTCAAGTATCTCAGTTGCTAGATCAATTATGAAGAGTTATGACATGTGCATGAGAAGGCCAAAATATATAATTTTGCGCAACTCTGTTCTGAGAGCAATAATAAAACTATTAATTTGTTATATGCTGGAATTAGTTGTTTTATTACTGCTAGCACTGTTTTACATGATATTTTCAGCTGCTTTGAAGTTATATTCATTGAATATATATGTAGAGATGAATAGCAAGATAGAATTTCATGTTTGTATGCAATTTATGCTATTCTTCTTATGCTGGAAATACATTGTTTATATGCTAATTATTGCTGGAATTAAATATTCAATTATGCCTATACCGCAATATTTACAACAATAACTTCCCTTTTTACTACCAAAATTTCAGCTTTCTAGGTTCTAATAATTCCTAGAGAAATACAAATCGAGACATGAACATGGTAAGGAACGAAATGTCGGAAAAACATTACATGCATCATGCCCCCTAACACCATCAAAAACAGCCACTGACACAGCTCCAACAAATCATAGAGAAACACTCTAGATATCATGGTTATCATACTAACTTAGCAGCCATCTAATCACCCTACCAAGTTTCTTCTAATCACAGAAACGCCCTAAAAATCACCCCTAACCACGGCACAACGTCCAATCACCAAGCACACCACAAGTCTACGATGCAACCAGCGAGAGAGAGCTAAGAAAGGGATGGCAGCAGTACCCTCCACATGGCGACGGCGGCGAGCTCCACCTCCAGCTTCCGCTGCAGCATCGCGTTGTACTCCACGGGGTCCACAACCGCGCTCGCCGCCGCCGCCGGTGCAGGCACGGGCACGGAAATCACCTCCACCACCTCATCGCCGTAGCCCCTCATCCTGCTCGCCTCCGCCATCGGGTTAGGATAAAGTACCGAAGCGCTCGGGTTCGCCGCCGCCGGTGGGGCGGGGCCGTCGAGCAGCGCGTCCTCCATAAACTTCTGGAGGTACCACTCAGAGGGGCGCCGGTTCATCGCGCCACCACCGCCGCCGCCGAATCCTCCCAATCCACCGACGCCTCCGGCGATCATCTGAGGTTGCAGCGGCGGCGGCGGTGGGGCCCACAAGGGGTCGGGGGTCTCCTCCACGGAGAAGACGCGCTCCATTGCGCTCCAACGAATTCGAAACCCCGAGCGGTTTCGGTTAGAATCCGTGCGGTTTTCAAATAGTATAAGCGTAAAATGCTCGAATGTTTCGGATAAATTTGATCAAAAGGAGCTTTCGAATTCCGCGGGAGGAAACGAAGAGGGGGGGAGGGAAGGAAATAGTGGCAAGGGTAACCCGGGTCTACCTACGGCTACACCCACGGCTTTTAGTTCGAATGAGCGAATCTGCAGGGTGTTTCCCCTCCTATTTATTCAATTTTTCCAGGTTTGTTCATCGAAAAGTTTAAAGCAATAAAATGTATAATCCACGTGCTCAGCATGACGATAGCAGTGCAGACAAATGACTTTCTTCGAAAAGAAGAACAAAAGGTCAATAGAAGGTGTCGGTACATGCTACAAAGATATTGTTTCTGTCGTGACGCCACTTTCCGTTTCTGCTTCTTCTGAGCGCCTTAACACGCGTTCATAGTAATCGAAACCGATTAGCAAACCAACCAGTCGATCATGCATTTCTGTTTCTAACTTTAGATCTTTAGTGGTGATCAGTTGGGCTTAAAAGCTCATGGTTTATGGCTAAAAACACTGTAGCTGATTGAAAAAAACATTGTACCTGACAGAGGCTTATTTAGCATAATTAAATTTAAAAAATTTTAAAAATATAAAAAATATGTTAGCCCAATATGTATAATACAAACGAATACGGGAAAAAAAAGAACCGGCAAAAAAGCTCAACAAAAAGCAAAAATTCAGAAAAAAAACGAAATTTATGAATAGTAAAAAATAAGCCAAAAGACAGAAACTCAAACCGAACTGATCAGGTAGAGTACACGGAGAAAGTGAGAAACATAATCCACGCTAGCCTCATGCTAGGCTTTGCATGCTATCAACACGTATATGCGCTTTCTGTTAATTTTTTTTTGTATCTTCTCTTTACTCAAGTCTTCGAGATTTGTCTTTAGATGTTGTGAGAAATACCAAGTGTTATAAAACATGACACCGATAATGTAGACAAGTGAAATTTTTGGGAGTAAGGAAAAGGTTAACAGAAAGTGCAAATATGTGTCGCTAATCTACGGTGTTTACTCCAACGTTTTTGAAAGCTTTTGCATTTACGTGCGCTTTAACATGTTTTCGTAGTAACCCAAATCATTACCAAACTAACCACACAATATGCGTTTCTAACTTTAAATCTTTTTAGTGCATGGAAAGTTCGCACTTACACTAACTTCACGCTAGATACTACGACTTACTAGCACGTATTTATACTTTCCGATAACATTTTACTCTCTTAGTCATAGTTAGTTCAAGGGGTTAGTCTTTAGAAACTACGAGATAAAAGTTGTATAATCCACAAAGTTCAATGTGACAACGATGCAGACATGTAATATTCTAAAGAGAAAAAAAATAGTTCACAGAAGTGCAAATACATACAGCTGAGCCATTGTGCCTACACCATGATGTTAGCTCTCTTCTTTTGGGTTTATGGCTTAGCTTTCTACAGTGATTAACTTTTAAACGAAGTGTCTATTTAGACGGGGTTTATAAGTCGATTGTGTCTATATTGGCCAAAAGCGCATACGAGTATCGCACAAACAGCCAGAATTCAAAAAACTAAACAAAAAAACATAAGCCACAGCTCAAAAGAACGCATACGTTATTGTAAGTTTTTATGTACTTCAACATGTGTTCTACCAACAATCTAGAGTGATATTAAACCAACTACACAATTTCATTTCCAACTTTAAGGACCAATTGGAGGATTCCAATCCAAAGGAAATTAAAATTCTTATGAGAGGTGTTTGATTTGTAAAGGAATTTCAAAGGAAAAAAAATAGAGGATTCCAATCCAAAGGAAAAATTCCTATGAGAGATGTTTGGTTTGTAGAATTGCTTCAAAGAAATTTCATAGGATAGGAAAAATTCCTTCAAATTTTGGAGGAATTATAGCATGAGGTCTAACCTCATGTTAGCAATTCCTTTGAAAGTTCTAATGCACCTTTTCTCTTCCTCTCTCTATTCTCTCTCTAATCAATTAATATTTAATCTCAAAATTTTTGCATTTTTGTGAGGCAACCAAACACATCTTTTGAACAATTCCTATGGTTTTGTTTGCTGCGAGATTTAACAAGTTATGACATTCCAATCTTACGTTTTTCCTATTCCTACATTTTTAGAATCTTGCACATCAAAGAGGGCCTAAGCAAATTCTTATGGAGTTCAATCCTGTGGGATTCGTAAAGTCAAGGCATTACAACCCTACATTTTTCCTATGAGTTTGTCTTTAGATACTACAAGAAAGATATAGTGTTAATTCACACGTTAAATGTAATAATAGTGACCAGAACACATAATTTTTTGAAAGAAACAAAAAGTTAACATTTGTGTTTGTCGTGGCATCACTGTAGTTTCCCACGTGCGTAATTCAAACACATTAGCAAACCAACCACATAGTTTTCATTTCTCATTCTAAAATGGTAAAAGAGTAAATTTGTCCGTACATTTGTAAATGAGAGAGGCTACAAAATACTATCACAAAGACCCAAAAATCTGCGAAATGCTACCACTATGATGTTTTTCGTCTAACCTAAGTATTCAAAAATTACTGTTTTGCCATTGTGACCTTCTAACTCTTCTTTGTTCAAAGCCACTAGAAGGGACCGGCGGCACATCCACCGAACTCCAACATGGCAAAACATGTTGGGAGTGTTGCCGAATTAGTGTGGCAAGTATGACAATCTGGTTAAATTCTTGCCATAGTAAGCCAAGCTCTGTTTCGAAGTTCAGTATTCATGGCACACGACACTGGGACACTACAGAAGGGCCCGCCGATGAGGTAATAATATGTTATGGAAGTAGAAAAAGGATTTGTTTTTTTGGGTTGTGCCTTATGGCTTTTGGCTGTTCGAGAGAGAGTATAGAGAGATAGAGATTCACGTGTGATTTTGACCGATATAAATGAATTCGAATAGTTTGTACTACAATTAATTTATAGACCTTACTTTAAAAAGACACTCTGTTTAAAAGCTAATTACTATAGAAAAATATTTTATTGTAGAAAAGTGACTTTTAGAAACAAAAAGAAGAGGACCAAAATTGCTTTTTGAAATGCTTCTCTTGTGTCAAGTACAGAAGACCATAGCTCCTGTGTTTTGGTGCAGACTCCTGCGGCAGAGGGCAGTGAAAGCACGTGGAATTTTGGACACATGTAGCCCTGTAAACACCCGAAATTCCAATTCTGGCCCCCGAACCGAATAAATTCCGTATTTGGCCCCCTGCCCGACCACGCGTTCGCCAGGAGCCGCCGCGTGTCCGGTCGTGCGGTGTGGTACCGCACGACCGCACTGTAGCTGGGTCGTGCGGTACCACACCGCACGACTCTACTGTGCCCCGCTCCGGCCGCACGAGCGCGTCTGCCGACCGCACGACCCCAGGTGCCGACCGCACGACTCTGTCCTGACCGCACGTTCACACTGTAGACCGGTCAGCGCAGTGATTTTTAGGGTTTGGTCTGTTTTTAGGGTTTGCAATCCCCGTGATTTTTATAAGTTTTGTCAATTTTGTAGTTGTAAACTGGGAAAAAATCTGATGAAGTTGTAATAAAAGTTTATGTTCATTGTAAGTTGTAGATGCAAAAAAAATTTGGTAAATTTTTTTTAGGAACGATTGGCCGTAGAACGATCGATACAAACAGTGGTAAGTGATATTTAGATGTTACTGAGAATTCGTGTACGGTGAGAACCGGTATGTTAATATTGTTAAATGAATTGCTACGTGAACCATTGAATACGAAAAGACGAGATAATAAGCTTATCTGAATAGAAATAAACTTCATAATACAGTTAGGAGTAACATGCCGCGTACATTTTTATTACATGCATAACATATAACATGATATGCGACTAACCCACCCAACTGCTCGTACGACCTACTGTGTGGAACGGTGCCACTTTCCCTTCCTTGCCCACTCGGCGTTGAACTCCTCCGCGGCCTCTTTTGCCTTAGCCGCCATTTCCCTCTTTCTCTCGCGCTCCCTCTCGCGAGCCTCCCGCTCCCTACGTGTGCACGCTTCGAGATGAGCTTGCGTCTCGCGTTGTATACGCAGGGTGTGCTCATTCTTGCAGCGCTCCTCCTCCAGCAACTCCTTCTCCCGTGTGACATTCCACTCCTCGAAGTCGAGGGTCCATTGGTTCGCAGGGTGGATCTCAAGATCGATCCATTTGCGGTAGCCACATAAGGGCTCCGGAGACTGTAAATACAGGGGAGAGATTGTTAGTGCGTGCTGTGAAGGAGAAAAGGTAAGGGAAAATGGTGCATGTGGTCGTTACCGGCTGCCGATAGGTTGCGGTGTCAAAACGGCGGTTGGGGTAGTCACTGGAGTAGTTTGCGCAACCCCAGTAACGCATACCTAGGCTGATGCGGTGCTTAGACTTGAAGAACTTGCACATGTCCCCGCACCAACAAAGGGGGGTGTCTCCCCCCTCAGGTGGGAGTTGCGGCGAACGCTCGGTGGGGACGTCCGGGATGGGGTTGTTGCTACGCGGCCGCTCATGGCGGAGAGCTAACCCTTTAGCACGCTGGGCTTATTCTACCCGGGCCTGTATAGCCCTTATTTTCTCATCACGGGCGGCAGCTGACCGTGCTAGGTCATGGGACTCCTCCCATTCCTTCACCATCTTGTCCCATTGCTTCTTCTGGTTTTTTTGTCCATCCCGGTGGGGTGAAGGAAGCGCGGTGTAGTGTAGGGTTTGGAAGTGCAGTGCAGCCTGCGAAATAGAATGCACACCAATTTATATGGTCCGTTTTCTCTCTACTCGTACGTGTAAAGCTGGTCCGCGTGGTCGTAGCACTGAGTAAAGCTGGGCGTTCTGCCGTATCATTGCAAAAAGGCCCCATTTTGTCATGTCACTGAGCAAAGCTGCCCTATTTTGTCATGTCACTGAGCAAAGCTGGCCTCTTTTGTCATGTCACTGAGTAAAGCTGTCCCTTCTTTGTCATGTCACTGTGCAAAGCTGGCATCTTTTGTCATCTCACTGAGCAAAGCTGCCCCGTTTTGTCATGTCCCTGCGCAAACCTGCACTCTTTTGTCATGTCACTGGGCAAACCTGGCCTATTTTATCATGTCACTGGGCAAAACTGTCCCGTTTTGTCATGTCATTATGCAAAGCTCCAATCTTTTGTCATCTCACTGAGCAAAGCTGGCCTCTTTTGTCATGTCACTGAGCAAAACTACCCCGTTTTGTCAGGTCACTGCGCAAAGCTGACATCTTTTGTCATCTCACTGAGCAAAACTGCCTCGTTTTGTCATGTCCCTGCGCAAAGCTGCACTCTTTTGTCATGTCACTGAGCAAAGCTGCAGACTTTTGTCATCTCACTGAGCAAAGCTGACCTCTTTTGTCATGTCACTAAGCAAAGTTGCCCTGTTTTGTCAGGTCACTGCGCAAAGATGGCATCTTTTGTCATCTCACTGAGCAAAGCTGCCATCTTTTGTCATGTACCGTTGGTCGAGAGGCCAGTTCTCTCGGGGGCCCCTAAGGACGAAGCAAGGAGGCCCGTCTCCGTCTCCCGACGACCACGACAGGCATCGGTGCCGCTCATCCCAACGGATGTCTAGCAACTCGTACGTCATGTCCTGCCAAAGAAGGATGACAAGTTAGTCTACATTGATAATAAAATGTGCAACAAATGACAACATAATTAACAACAAACGTAACGCCAGGGAAACGTACGGAATGTAGCAACACATACAGAAAATATGCACACGAATATGACAGAGAAACATATGGAATGTACCAAAACATACATAAGATGCTAATGTGCGCGACATAGAGACATGGGACCAACAATGCAGCAATGGGTACATCGCAAATAACAAAACACATGGAAGCAGCAATGGGTACAAGAAATCATTGTGGTTGCTACTACGGAGCGTTGCTTGATGTCGGCCTGTTTGAGCACTGGCTGAGGGAGTGCCCAATCGTCTTGCATTGCCTACACTTCGGGCGCCAAACTCGATCCCCACACTGGCTGTCATCCATGTCATTGCGGATGTGACGGCTTTGTCGTCTTCCACGACCAACATGCTTCAGTGCATCGTTGGGCACCCACTTTACCTCCCCTGGCCATAATTCCCTGTAGTGCATGTCTACCCCGTAGGAATGGAACTCTGCACTCCAGGTTGCATACAAGTGCTGCATGTCGTAGTACTTTGAGATGTACTATGTCGACGCCTGCTGCCATACCGCACAGGCCATGTACACATGGGAGCATGGTTTGTGCAGAAGCTGGGGCTTGTTGCAGGTACAAGATGCTTTATCATCAATCGTGCACACCTACTTGTGCTCCCCCTAATGTGACCCATGATGTATTTCTGCCTGAGGCGGACCTCGAACTTCCTACTTAAGCCATCAATGGGCTGAGCAATGTGCGAACGACCATTCTCCATCTTCCTGTCCATGAAGGCCTGCATGACCTCAGAGTATTGTTTGTTTTCGTCCAGGTGCTTCTTCGCCATCATGGCTCTATTCACAAAGTACCCGACAATACGATTCCAAGTCTCGCCCACGATCGTCGTGATCGGTAGGGATCTGACGCCCTTCAAGACACCATTATAAACCTCAGACATGTTGGTTGTCATGATCTCATACCTTGCCCCACCGGTGTCGTGTAACAAAGATCACATCTCCAAGTCAGGTGCATTGGACTGAACCCATTGTGTGAATACCCCAACTCTTGTGGAGCCCCCCTCCATGGCCTCTGCTTCTGTATGCACATGCTTGGTAGTCTCGTGATCAAGCTGCCTCCACAAGGTGTCGAACTTCCGCTTCTGGTTCTGCATACATAGCTTCTTGAACATCTTCATTAGGTCCTTGCTACGGAACCTTCTATGGAAGTTCGCTGCAAGATGCCTCATGCACCAACGGTTCTTCACATCATTCCACTGAAAGGGGGGCTGCGTCCCATTCTGCATTGTTCGCGACGCAGACAGTAAGCCTGCGTTGCGGTCAGAGATAACACACACTTCAGGGCGACCTTACACTATGGTCTGCTTCACATTGGCAAGGAACCAAAGCCAGCTATCCGTATTCTTATTCACCACAATTGCAAATGCCACTGGGAGTAACTGGTCATTTGCATCGGCTGCAACTGCGGTGAGGATAGTACCCTTGTACTTGCCGGATAGGAACGTACCATCTATGGTTAGCACTGGACGGTACCACCTGAACCCTTGTATCGCCTGATGTAAGGCCCAGAACACTCTGTCAAGAATGAAACAATTCGGACCCTTCGTAAGATGAACCCTCTCCTGCTTGTTAATGTACGTGCCTGTGTTTGATTGTGCAATTTGCCGCAACATTCTTGGGACCAGGTCGTACGCCTCCTCGTACGTCCCAAACATACGGTGCAAGACATTTCGTTTCGCCCGCCATACCTTCTTGTAGCTGACTTCAAAGCCCACCATGTTCACTACATCCGCCATTAGAACCTTCGGCGAAATGGCCACATCTGCCATGATGAGGTGGCTGACCAGCTCCGCAACATACGATGATGTCATGTTGCGGTGCCTATGTACTGGCCCTGCAAGCTCGCAACTGTTATCTTGCAGCACCGTTATCCGGAACTCCGTGCCAACGCCCTTGTACTGCTGCGCACAAACTTTGCCAAGGCAGGACCCATCGACACACTTCACAATGTACGTGTCCGGGTTTGACCTGTGCACCCGATACGTCCGGCTTATGTTGACGGCATGTCTAGCAATAGCCTGTTGGACAGCACTCTGATTACGGAAGCACTGCCCCAAAATGAGTGTGGCCTTGCTGAACCCCCATTCTCCCTCCACCGCCTGTGGCAGAACTAGGGATGCCGCTGCGTTGTCGTCCAGTCTGGACGACACGTACGCACCGTCGATGGTCACAACATGACCAACCACCCCTCTAGTTGCAGCTTTGCCATCATCGTCCTCTCCAGAACTGCCTGTTTCCACACCCTCGCCCTCCTCGCTGCCTGCTTCTTCTACCTGGTCCCCAAGGTACTCATGACAGTCAATACGGGCAGCCCACCACCTCTTGTCCACACCTTCGTTGACCTGGAAATTGTCTGCACGCCTCCTGAGGTCTTCATCACCCACTTCCTCACCCATATGTTCTCCCGCAGAAGCGTCTTCATGACCGCCGGAGATGATCACAGGCACTACATCTCCACCAGCGGCATCAGAACCAACCATGGCGGATGATTCTGCCCTCTCCACGAACTCGACATACACCATTGGCCTGGCATATATCGCAGCATCAGGGTTGCACACGATCTCCATGTAGTTGGCCCACGAGGCGCCATTGGTCACCTTCAGAAATTGCTACATGCTCTCCCCTGTATCAGCCACCATTGAGGCATAGACTGCCTCGATCCGTAACTTCTTCCTTGAGGTGCGCTGATCGAATGCCGAACGGACACACCTCCGTAGCTCAGACAAGCTCATGGCGTTCAGACCGGGTGCCCAGATCACGGTCCGGTCACAATTTGATAGGTCCGCCCCGTACGGCCCGTCGCGTACAAGACCACTCCCATAAAACATGAACAAGTCTCGAATGTCAGCCATGGCGTACCTAACATAAGTGCATAATCAACCATTTTAGTACACAGCATGCAACAATCGTACCATCAAACACCCACTACCCCATTGTAACATTAACAGTGCGGTATTTCATACCTCTTCCTACCGCCTACAAAATCGATTAGTATTTATTTTGTATTTGTAAAACTACAATATATTTCTAACTATTTTACTTCCAAATTCTAACATACATCAAATTACATATTCATTTCATTTTTATTTCCAGCGGTCTTATTTATACATCTTACTTTCTAATTCGTAAAATTTCTTTCGTAAAATTTTACTTAACGCCAGCTTCCACTAACCAATTTCAATTCCATTTTTTCTGATTAATGCAAAATTTCCATTACTTAATTTTCTTCCTTTCTTTTCTATATTTCACTTCATGCGGCTTTCACTTACGAAAGCGTACATAAATCAACAAAATATATCTTTGTAATTTCATTTCCTCAGTTTATTTAATTTTACTATACATTCGTACTACTTTCCTGGTATTTCTATTCTAATAATCCAAATTTATTCTCAATTTTAATTTTACACGTTGTCTACGCTCATTCACTAAGCCTACCAATTATACAAATTGTCTCTAATCTAACTACTGTTGCTATCACCTACAAATGCTCCAACATAAATATTTACTTTTTCAACACCTACACATGTAAGCACATATGTTCATCAAAAAATAACTACATTACACTACGTAACTTCAACAAAAAAATACGACAATTTCTACACTGCAATACATCATGCATCATATATGGATGTTTACCTACGAAATACACACCGTATTTGGCTTATAAGAACATTAACGACAGACGGTTTGCCTAATTACGGGCTAATGACAGTCACAGAAAAATACTTACACGGGGCCAAAAATTACCTCTTCTTGAAGCTCACAAGACGATCTACAACTTTCGTATTTACAAAATCTTCTGACTCCAAACAAAACCAACTAAAAAATCTGGGTTTCCACTCTTTCTTTTCCTCCCTTCACTCCCTCTCTCGCTCTGTCTTTGCTTCAACTGCAAACGAGAAGTCTTCACCGCATGCATCTGCTCACCAAGCGAGCTCCAAGGCATTTTATTGCGAACACTCCTCAGCCATTCAGCAAAAATTGGGGGGCCATATCCCATACTGCTGACGCGTGTATGAGCTGCATGCAAAAAAGTGCACAAAATTGCTCTTTCGGTGGACGGATTGGACTGCAGGAAAGCATGCTCGGCCAGGAGGAACCTGGCTCGTGAACGCGCTCGCTCGGACGAATAATTGGCGCTACAGTGGTGTCGTGCGCTCGGGATTGAAGACGTGCGGTCAGCAGACGGTGTTGTGCGCCCGGGATTGAAGACGTGCGGCCGGAGCGGGGCACAGTAGAGTCGTGCGGTGTGGTACCACATGACCTAGCTACAGTGCGGTCGTGCGGTACCACACCGTACGACCGGACATGCGGCAGCTCCTGGCGAACGCGCGGTCGGGCAGGGGGCCAAATACGGAATTTATTTGGTTCGGGGGCCAGAATTGGAATTTCGGGTGTTTACAGGGCTACATGTGTCCAAAATTCAAGCATGTGCGCCCTGCCACAAGTACGCTTGTGATTTGTGAAGGATGGGTTCACGTTGCCAGAGGAGAAGCTCAAGGTGCAATCGCCAGAGGGAGAAGTCACCTTAACCCTAATTTGAATTCCTCGGATTGGGTTTAATTTTCTTGGAATAGAGTTGATTTTTTTTGGAATCTAGTTGAAGATTTTTTAAGGTTTTCTAATCCGATTCTTAGAAGTTTTCTGATTTGAATGTTTCCTATTAAAAAGTTTCCGATTTAAAAGTTTATGGTTTTTGAAAGTTTTGAGATGAAGGGTTGGAGTGGAGATTGGAGGGAGGAGGAAGAAGGCAGTTGAGGCTGTGCCGCGGGAATTGGAGAAGCAACGGGATGCTCACCTCAACGCCACATGTCAATCTCACAAGGCGTCCGTTAGCAATGGTTGATGCGGGTGAGCGCAAAATAGCAACCCCCCACCTTTTGAGTGCCAGAACAGGGCATATGCGCCATTGCCCAAGCTTACTGAAGTCGCAACACTGAAGGATTGGCGGGAGCGAGTGTGTTTATTATGACCCACCCAGGTTCAATTCCTAATATTGATATGGTATGGTGTATTTATTCAGAGAGTATGCATACATGTGCATCCAATAAAATAGTATGTGTTCGTGCTCCGTGAGGCTGTAGAGCCTCTGCAAAAATTCCTAACATGTGTAGTGGACGCACACGTATGTGTATACGTGCGTAGCATGAGTGGGATGTACGTGAGGCTGTAGCTCCATGGTTTTGTTGTAATGAAGCACTGTCATTTTGGAAGAGTGAAAATTTGGAATTTGTAAATTTGCAAATTTTTCTAGACAGGTTGCAAAAATGAATGATTTTGGGAAGTATGTCATGGGATAATTTGGTGACCTAGGTCAATGGTTATATATTGTATGAGACATATTATTGCTAATGTGGGTCAAGTTGTGAAAAACTTGTATCCGAAAATAATTTCTTTGTCTTGGATATGTAGAATTGCTTGGAGTCAACCATAGCCAACATCGAGGATTGGGGATATGCTCATGGAGAAACCGAGGCCTAGAACAATCAACGATGTTAGGTGAGATGAATGAACTCAAGCGTGGCACAAGGAAGAAAATGTCGAAGGAAAGTTCGAGCAACGGGTTACATTATGTAGCTTGATCGGTCCAAGTGATGCATAGTCCAGTGGAATGAGAATGAAAGAGAATTATCAACGCGTGGCAAACCAGTGATACACCTACACGTAGCAAGTATGGCAATTACTTGCAATGGAAGAAGATGATTGAGTCAAGAAACGATACCAAAATACCGGAAACTATCTTGAAGCAAAACTGCGGCGCTTGGGAGAGAGATTTAGGTCAAGGAGAAGCTGAGAATATCAAGTTAGATCAAGGCTAAGGACTTAGCTGATTAAGGCTTAGGTGCTTTGAAAAACGTGTATAAGTATAGTGTGTGAGTTAAAACCTGTGTGTGAAGTTATCGAGTTTCTCCTATTGTGCTAAGTGAATAATATCTACTAAGCTTTTATAACCTTGCAAATCAATTACTTATCTTGGGAACCAAATGGTTATCTCGAGAACCACTTCGATGCATAGGATGGTAGAAATCGATTGAAATTCATTAATTCCTCTATTTGAAATCCGTCTGTCTTCATAACTCAAGCGAAATTACCTTATTGACCAAGCTCTCTTCTGATCGATGAGAATCGAAAAGGCTTTACTTTTGACTATTTCCCGTCATGACCTCACTTTCTCAAGTAAGTTATTTTCACTTGAAGTTAGGGGCTAGATGACGAGGATATAATCTTCTAATTATTACGTCGTTATCTTCTCCTTGGGCAACTTCATCCCTCAGCCGGACGCCCTTCGTGCCATGCGGGCTGCCGTGGATTGTGTGGACGCTTTGCTAGATCGGAGGGTGCTACAGTCCTATGGGTCCGATTAGCTTTTTGGCACCCTCGAGGCCTACAAGGCCAAGGTACATCTTTCTCGGTTCTTGGGCTTCTTGGTGTTTCGATACCTTAGCTTGTGACTTTTTCTCTAGATGGTGGCCCTGTCCTGTGCGCTGTAGTCGACGATGCACCGTGAGGCCAAGAGCGTCTAGGAATAACTCGGGGTCACTTAGAAAGCCAAGGAGGAGGCCTCAGTGTAGGCAACTGAGTAGGTAGATCGGATTCGGTTCCTTGAAATGGAGGGACAAAAGCCATTGCGGATACAAAGGCCGTAGCGATGGAGGCTAGCGCCCATCAACGAAGGAAGGGGATAAGTTCCTCCAGCAGATCACTACCCTGGAACAGGAGAAAGCGCAATTGGTGACAGAGGCTACAAAGGGCCACTGCCTTCGTGACCAGGCAGCTATCTCTGCGTGGGAGTTGATGGAGATGCTAGAGGGGCACTCAGTAAGCTAGCTGTTTTGGATCCAATGAGGTCACACGACCCCAAGGACATCGTCAACGGCATTCACCGTATCTGTGTTTGTGCTCTCTCTCAATTCCGCTTGAGCCTACGACAACCACTGCTCTCAGGTGACAATGTAGCTGCTCCCCAAGATGCTCCAACATGCAGTTGTGGTCATGTGGGCGAGTTGGTGGACCCCCACCTAGAGCTGTCGTGCGAAGTCACAACCATGATGGGTGCCATGTACACGACATGGAAGTCTGTTCGGTTGTTCCGTGAATGCATCTAGGCATACCTCGGCGAGGCCACGATGAAGATCTTGCTCTGTTGGGTGCTAGGTGGTCTGACTGACGTAGGGTCCTAGGCACTATGCTTCAATGGTCTAGAGCTAGTGTGGTGCCCTCCACCAGCTAGAAGGGGGTTCGGTTGGTGTGAAGCCATCAATGCCATTTCATCTGCTACGTAATGTGTAGGTAGTAGGTTGTTAGGTGTAAATGTTTTTGTTTCATGGGTGAGTCCCCTCCGTCCTTGTGTTGTTATTGTTTTGTAGCAAAGCCTTCCTTGCAACGCTTGTGTACTTTATGTGCTTGGCTCATTACTATGCTTATGTTTGACAGGTCTGCTTCACGGATTCGTCAGTGGGACCAACAGGAGGACTCCCTGCAATTATGGGCGAGCTTTTAGCCACAACCGCATGTCCATCTTGATGAATATATAAAGATAGAGAGCTCCAACGAAGGCGATTAGCCTCTACTCTTTGAACCACATGTTTGCTTTCTTCGGTCGAGCTGCTTGTGGGCCTTCACACCCAGTTAATGGCAAAATGAGGGCTTGCACGTGGTAAAGTTCATAGGTTTGCATGCACTTCATTCCCCACCCTTTGAAGGAGCGTCATCAAAGCCAGTGGTAGACTTCATAGGCGCGCATGCTCCAACCCCACCCTTCAAATGAGCGTTATCAAAGACAGCGGTAGACTCGATAGGTTTGCGTGCACTTCATCCTCCACCCTTCGAATGAGTGTCGTCGAAGACAGCAGTAGACTTTGTAGGTGCACGCACTTCGTCCCCTACCCTTTGAATGAGCGTCATCAAAGATAGCGGTGAACTCAATATGTTCACGCGTGCTCCGTCCCCACCCTTCGAGCAAGTGTTGTCAAAGACGGCGATGGACTTGATAGGTTCGCACGTGCTCTGTCCTCTACCCTTTAAACAAGCATCATCGAAGACAACGGTAGACTTTATATTTTCGTGCGTGCTCCGTCCCCCACCTTCAAACGAGCATCATTGAAGGCGGCGATAGACTCGGCAAGTTCACACAAACTCCACCCCCACCCTTTGAATGAGTGTCGTCGAAGACGACGGTAGACTTTGTAAGCGCACGAGCTCTATACCCTACCCTTCGAACGAGCGTTGTCAAAGACAACAGTGGATTCGATAGGTTCGCGTGCTCTGTTCCCCACCCTTCGAACGAGCATCATTAAAGACGGCGGTGGATTCGATAGGTTCATGCTCTCCATCCCATACCCTTTGAACAAGTGTTGTCGAAGACAGTGGTAGACTTGATAGGTTCGCACACGCTCCATCCCCCACCCTTCAAACGAGCATCGACAAAGATGACAATAGACTTTGATAGGTTCATGCTTGCTCTGTCTCCCACACTTCGAACGAGCATCGCCAAAGCTAATGGGATAGGAGGATAAGTGATCTGTTGAGGCACACGTACATGGTTCTTTGTTTATTTATTTATGGGGCTATCAATGTTGCTTAGGCCACAGGCGCAAATGAGGACTATGTAGGGTACGACACGCTATCCGCCACGTGTTCGTTTAGATTATGTAGAGTACACCGAGGCACGTTGCCCTACGGGCACTGATTTAGACTGTATAGAGTACACCGGGGTGCGTTGGTCTCCAGCACTGATTTAGACTCCGTAGAGTATGTCGGGTGTGTTGGCCTCTGGGCGTTGATTTAGATTCTATGCAGTACGCCAGGTGCATTGGCCTCCATGAGCTGATTTAGACTCTGTAGAGTAGGAAGCAACCATTTTTAGACTCATCTTGCTAGGGGAAATATTTTATTCAACCCTGTTTGCACGAGTAAGCCTTACATTAGATTCTTACAGGTGCAGCGCACAGGCCTGTGATTGGGATGCTTACTCGCACCGCGATTCGCGTAGTCTTCTGTGTAGCTAGGCATAGTAGCGACAGAGGAGGTTGTCATTCCAAGTGTGCTTCGGTAGTTCACCTTTGAGGTTGGAAAGGTGGTATGAATCTGCTCTAAAAAAGGCCATCACTATGTATGGGCCCTACCACTTCAATTTCAGCTTATTCATTGTCAGACCCGGATTTTTCAATCCAGAATCTACTGTGTTTACTGCACTATTCCCTGGATCAGTAGATAGTGCACACAGGTACATTGCTGAATCATTTCATACATCGCATAAACTTTAATAATAATACTGAATAAAATACACCACATCGGGCGAGAGTTTACAAAAGGGGTCGTCGGGCCAAATATTTACATTACATACATGCAGCGGAAATAGTAGCAAAAGTAAACCCAAATCCACAAGCAAGCGACCAGTAGGGTAATGTGTAAAGTATATGCCACCGGAGAACTGGTAACATATATGTACACAAAGCCAGGAGTCCACTTGTCTATGTCTAACTATCGTGGCCTACGCCTTAGTTATCGCCTTTGCTTCCGCCAACGTTGGTAGGGGCCTCCTCATAGGCGTAATGTCCTTGAGTTCCTGATTCTGAATTTTTGTCGCAAAAGCGAGTGTGAGCACTCCAACCCCGTGCTCGCGAGCCAACACACAGAATGCAATATTTAACATGTATGGCTTGTTAAAAGATGGCTCGGGTTTATTTTATTTTGCGAAGAGTGCTTTTAAATACAATTATATAAAAATCCTTAAAACCTAGCAATTTTAAACTCAAGACTTATTTGTAAAGTATGTTGATCTTATAGTTGACACAGATTCCATCCACCATTACATGGCATCTGTATCCTATACATATTTCAGCGTTATAGCCGCTTAACTTACCACTGGGACGACACCCAGGACAATTCCAAACTAGGACCATCAGCAATCCTACATATTTCCATTATCACCCACCAAGATTTTTGAAATAGAACTATATCTAGTTAAGTTCCCATGTCTGCCATTGACCGTGGGCACGGCTATTCGAATAGTTTTGACTCTGCAGAGTTTGTACACTTTCACCACAAGAGACAGTCAACTCGTTGCCCCACATGATGCCTTAGACATGTGGTTGAACAGACCATCACAGTGACCGTTCGAAGTACCTCGCCCCTTCCATCATTTCACCCTATGGGTCGCTCCCACTTACGGTGGGTCCCATACGTTGTGCGGGATGTTCTCCTTCTGAACGTCTAGCAGCTGGCTACGTCCCTTGCTAGCCCGCCACAGCAGAACTTCACCCCCTGCGAATGTCCCATTCAAGCCGTCGCACAGACTGCCGCTTGCACTAACCCACACCTCCTCTTGGAAGGATGACTTTCAGGGTCCGGTAAATCTACTAAGCCAAGTTGTATTTTACAGACTTGTGGTTGTACTGTTTTACACGGGTTGACATGACAAGATTCAGTCCTTAGTGATATCTGGGCGGTTCTACCACAGACCACACTCTCGTGCACCACTGCACCATAACCCCGAACCATCCGCCCAGATATTTAAGCAAGTTGGGATTTTTGGAAACATAAAATAATCATATCCGACATGTATCAGTCATTACCACCATGACTGCCCAACCAAAATTTCTCATGATTAAAGTGATGTTTGGGCGTTCTCGCGCCCATGATTACCTAAACAATACTAAGCACTGCATATAAATTACGGACTTATTTTCGAAAGGTTTATATCGTAATTTTACTAGGGCAACAAAGTTCACATAATCAAGCATTTCAACGGATCATTATTAGCAAGCATTATATTAGGCGTATAACTACCATTTCTGAAAATGAACATACTTTACCTCATAAAATAACAGCATGCATGTTGATAATTTAAAAGAAATTAACTTTGCAAAATCATAGGTTCAAAATGGTCAAAGTGTTAACTCACCTGGTTCGCGGGGATCTTGGTCTTGGTCTTCGGAAGCTTCTAAGCTGGCTGCCTCAACCTCCTCTTCTTGAGCCTCGTACGCTATTTAATCGTGCGAAATACCCAAATAAACGAAAAGCAACCAATCACTCAAAATATCACCAGAAATTCAAATGAACACCAAAAATTATGGTTCTAGTTCCTTTGGATAGATATTGAATTTAAATGAATTTAGAAAGTTGTCTCACTTAATTTGGAGTTAAAATGAATAAGTTATACCCATTTAAAGTTTTCAGTCCAATTTAAATCCAGAAAAGATTAAATCCTGACAGGTGGGGTCCACTGGTTATTTTTAATTCATTATCTTTTTATTTTATCTCCTTAAGTACTGTGTCTCTGACATGTGGGCCCAGCTACTATTCAGTGGGGTCCACATGTCAGTACGGGCTCGGTGCAAATGTTCCACTGACCGGTGGGGCCCAGTGGTCAGTGGGCTGCTCCGGCTACAGCGGCGAACATGTGGGGCCCACCTGTCAGCCCGAGAGAAAATAAAAAAAACTCAACCCGGCGCTGCGGAGCCGGAGGCTCGAACGCGCGACCGGGGAATGGGGGGGGAGAACGAGCGGTGGTAACCCAGTGAGCGGGGAGGCGTTGCCTACCCTATATGGGGGAGTTATCCCTTTGAGTTAGCTCGCGGAGGGGGCCGGGCAGAGGAAGTCGAGGGCGGCGGTGAGGTCGCGGTGCCGGCGGCGAGTGGCTGTCGTAAAGGCTCGGGTGAACGCAGAAATGCGTTGCCCGAGTGCTGGTGAGCCGGATGCGGGGGTCGGCGGGGGCCGAGGGGGCGGGTGGCGGCCGGCGTCGTGCGGTTGCGGCGGTTCGGGGAGGAGTCTCGTCGCCGGAGGTGTACGGCCCTCGGGAGGTTCGGGGAAGAACGGATCTAGCTCGGGGGTACTACGGTGATGATGTTGGCGAATGGAATCGAAGTTTGGCGAAGTAGTTGAGTGGGGAAGCCGACGGCCGGAGTTGGGGAGGAAAGTGGTGCGGCGGCGATTTAGGGGCTTTTAGCTCAATTGCTTTCGGGAGTTCGGTGTTTGGGGTGTGGGGATCTCAATGAAGCCGTCGGTGCTTCTTATAGAGGGGAGGGGAGAGCTAGCAACGGGCATCTGCACGCTCGGTCATGTCCGGGCGCGGTGGAGCAGGCGGCGGGATTCTTGGCGCGCATGCTCCTCCCGGGCAGCTTTTACGCCGCGCACGCGAGAGGACGCGTCGGGCATGGGCGACCGCTCCCGGACGCATGCGTGCCACGGGGAGCGAAGATGCTGCTCCCGCGCAGAGAAAAGGGAGATGGGGACAGGGCGGACCCAGCGGTCAGCGAGAGAGGGGAAGGAGAACGCAACGGCCCGGATGAAGCCGCGTGTCGAAGGAGTCTGATCGGGCGGCGAGCGCGAGTAAGTGGGGCGGATGGACCAGATGGGCCGGAGCGCGCATCGGGCGGCCGTGCGAGGACGAGAGAGGCGGGCGGTGGATGGGCGCAGGCGGGGCGGTGTGGAGCGCATCGGGGCCGGCCAGGTGGCGGCCCGGGAGGAGGGAAAGGCGGGATGGGAGCGGCGACGTGGGCGGCATCTGGCCGTCCACGTGGCGGCGGAGGGTGAGTTGGTTTCCTTTTTTTATTTTGATTTTTAGCTTTTAGGAATTGCCAGAAACTCCCAATAAGCTTAGAAAAATATGAAAGTACCTCCAAAATTTCCAGAAAAATTCCCAGAAGTTCCTGATGACATTTTGAACTTAACAAAAATATTTTCAACTAATGTTGGTATTTAATTTATTTGCTTCCCTTGTTATTCATGCCATTATTTAAAAATGAGGGTTTTATGTTTAAACCATATTTTCCCCCATTCCTTTCTGGATCATCTTTTCAGATTCGTATTTAAATTTTAAATTTTCTATTAGTTAAACATGCTTGTTCCCTCTTGGTCTTTTTAACTTTTTGGAACCTTCACTAAATTGTTCAGAAAATCCCATAAACTCCAATTTCAAATAAAACACCTTGTAAAAATAATTCCAAAAACTTTATATTTTCAAATTCAAATCTTCAGGATGTTACATTCATCATGCTAGTTTGGAAAGCCTTCTTGAGGACGAGGTCCCCCACCACAAGATGATGTGGCCTAACCTTCTTGTTGTAAGAAGCCACGATAGTTCCTAAGTATTTCGTGTGTTGTTGGCCGCCTAGACTCTAGTCTCATTGATGAGGTCCAGTGATAGCTGGCATTCCTCTAGTGGCGCCTCGACTAGGACGGGATAGGACTTCACTTGGAGCTCTTCGAACGTCATTGCCTCACCGTCGAAGAGCAATTTAAATTGGGTGGAGCCGATAGGGCGTGTGGTCATGATGCATTTGGACCAGAGGATCTTGGGCAACACCTTCGACCACTTTCCATCTTGCCGTAGAGGAAGGGGTGCATTTATGGGAGGGGCAAGGCCCTCGCTCAATGTGTGCACCTTGTGATGTGGGTTTCGCATGCCCACCTCGATTTGTCATGCGAGGTTCTAGTTGTCGAATACTATAATGCCCCTCTGAGGCTAGAGAGTTTCATGTCTAAATAGTTGTGGTGTGGGACCACCCTAAATGTGTTGAGGGTAGCCCTTCCTAGAATGGTATTGTATGGGTATGGGAGATACACGACATCGAAGTTGATCACCTCCACTATGATTTGCTCGCCTCGGTTGACCGTATGCCTACGGTACTATCGCTCCAACTTTTTTTTTTGCCGAAAGCTTGTTCCAACAGCTAGTTTTGTGTGGGGGGATGTAAATGCCCACCATGATTGGTTGGGGGCAAGGTTGCTACATGCTATTTCAATCTCCTGAGCTAATATGAGCTTCTCGTCTCAATCGTGCATGTGTTGCACTTTGTGAGCAAGGAAAAAAACCTTTAATTGTATGTGTTGCTTCTAAAGGTTGATTAAGTATCCACTTGAGCTTGTTCATGTGTTGCATTTAGTGAGAGTCAAGTAAGAGATTTGACTTGTTACTTTGGAGGTTGCCGACTCCTACACGGTGTGGAGATGTCATTGTCTTATGATCTTCTCAAAAAGGTTGTGAGAAGACCTGGCATGTTGTGAAATTTAAAACTCACTTATCTGAAATAGGGAAAAGCTATCACTAGTACAATTGAGGTGTTTAGCGTAATTCGTGAAGCTGATTCAATTCGTTCGGGTTTATCTTAATGTGGATTAGAGGAATCGGCAAGTTTCCGAACACCATGATAAAAAATAGACCGTGTCAATTGTAGTTTTTTGGTTTTCTTTCTTATGCTTAATTTACATTCTTACAACGTACATTCGTAGAATTGAACTGCTTACTTGTTACCTTAGAATTACAAATCTTGATATAGATCTAAGTTGTAGGTACACTTAATGAGATTACTTGATTTAGATTTTAATTGTACAAAACCAATTTGATTTACGCTTTAACATATAAATTCGATTTTAGTTAAAAAGAATTTTTAAAACATCTATTCATCCTAGATAAGCTACTCGACCTTACTTATTCATTCAAGCACTCAACACAGGGATACAATTATTTTCACCACACAACAGCAGCCTCGGAAATCTAAATAGGGAAAGTCAAGCTTCCAATGCTACCCTTTAAGACAGAACTACAAAAAAATTGATTTATATGTTCTTTCCCCCACAGAACTGCTTTTTTCATGGCAATGCAGCCTTTAGACTCTTGGCTAATTCTTCTAGCTTTTTCAATCCTTCTTCAGCAGAAGCAGCTTCACCCAATTGCCTCACCATTGCGCTCCCAATGATCACACCGTCTGCGCCCCATCCCGCAATCTGCATTATACACAATTAAGCAACAAGGTTGTCAAAGGTCGTACAAAGAAAGGGGAATAAAACCAGATTCTGTGCTTAGCAGAAAGTTGTTAGTATGATTTACCTGCTTCACATGCTCTGGAGTCGACACCCCAAAACCAACAGCCACAGCCTTTTCTGTGACCTATAATAAGCACAAGATGTTCCATAAGCATCCTTGAACATTATGCCCGCTGCCCACTTAATTAGGATGTGCTAACACCAGTTTGCTAGGTAATAATAAAATAAGGATGGTACAAACCTGCTTAATATCCTGAAGAAGAGATTGCACCTTGGCACTGACATTTGTACGTGTGCCTGTAACTCCAACAGTGCTTACCTGAATATAAATACAAGTTAACAACCAGCCCATCATGCATCTAGATGGCTATCATCAAACGAATTCAACAAAGAGTGGTAGTAAATCCGAACATTGAAGAGTGAAATCCAACTGGCTATCATAAAAAATCTAAATGGGGAGGTGACAGGCAAACAATTGAGGTGCCTCAATGTTTTCAAACTATAGTTTGTTTTTCCATGATTTTTTTTCAGTTCTAGCATGTCAACACAGCTGGACGAATATTTGAGTTTACGAAGTTAACTTGAGATGGCATAGGTTGTTCAGAATGTCACTAGTTAACGTGCAATAGGTATGCTGTATTCAAATACCATTCTTCTTAAATCTTATATATATACTAGTTTGAGGTGCAAAATTACTAACTGAGAATCAGGAGAAAATGCTACATGAGAACAGATTTTTTTTAAAAAGGAAGAACAGATTTTTTTTAAAAATAGGAAGTTCTAGAAACTCACAAGATAAATAAATCCTCCCGAAGCCTCAGTAATTTTCTCCATTCTTTCTGTTGGTGTAGTTGGTGTTGTCAGTAGCACCTGTCGGCATTCATGCAAATAGATCCTATTACATAACTTAAATGGCACAACAAAATAATGTGACCTCAAATTACATAGACATAGACAAAAGAAGAGTCTTCATTATTCTTTCCTAATCAGCACCAAAGTCAAATAACAGAGACAGAATGAAGTTTGGCTACAACCATGAGAATCAGATCTTGTGGTTTACTATGAGGGCAAACGGAGACTAGGAGAGGAAAAGATATGGAAACTCGAGACTCAAGACGCATGCACTCAACAACCAGTCTCTCAGCTATGCACAATTGCAGCAAAGCAATACTCATAACTTCATTTTTTTAAGCATTCACATAGAAATATCTAATAGGGTCTCTCTTCAAACAAATGGAAAGTTTACTAGGAATCCTTGATCCTATTTAGGCCCAAAACTTGACCCGACACATAGAGATGTAAAATTTTTTACAGGGTTAGAGTACATATCATAGCATGAGAGGGCCTACCAGCTCTAGGTTATTCTTGGCAGCTTCACTCCTCAAAATATCTGTCTCTTCCAGAGGAACATCGGGTACCACAAGACCTGAAACATAGTAATACATAAGTTGATTGTCGATGCAACTCTAGTACAAAATTCAATAGTGAACTTTTGTCTATGTTGTTATACGACGTTTAATTTTTTATGTTTCTCAATTGTCTGCCTGAATCGATGCTGTGCATTAGTCAAACTAAGATACAAGAGAAGGAATATCGTACTTGAGCTAATAAATCAGGTGAGTGTACAAATTCATGTTATTGACTACATAAGACATATTACCATGCACGCCAGCTTCTTTTACAACAGTCATGAAGTTTGCGATACCACGCTTCAGAATCGGGTTGTAATATGTGAAAAGCGCTACTGGGCAGGACAGCTCAGGTATCACCTTCTTTACCATAGAGATGACATCCTCAAATGTGGTGCCTTTTGACAGCGCACGTGTAGCGGAAGCCTAAAATGATGCAACCAAAAAGCAAAAACACATAAGCTGAAGCACACAAATACCACAGAATATAGTAAGATAATGGCATATGTGTTATGTAATATACCTGAATAACAGGGCCATCAGCCAATGGATCAGAGTAAGGCACGCCCAACTCAATCACATCTGAACCGCACGCATCAAGAATCTTCAGTGCTTTCGCTGTGGTTGCCATGTCAGGATCACCGGCGGTGATGAACGGAATGAACGCAGTCTGAAAGTTTGCAAATATTAGAGAACAAATAGACAACTTGAACTGTATTGCAAAAATGGAAAAAAAAAGTTAAGTATGAACTTAAATGCTGATCTGGAAAAACATCACATCTCAGAAACTTGATTATAAATATGACAGCACAAACATGTGAACAGATTTTAGCACTAACAAATGCAGAAAAAAGAAACATGAAAAAGTGGTGAAATCCCTCCGACATTAATCTCTTCCAAGAATTGACTTTTATTGGCAAAGTGCATCCTGAACATTAGTTCATCCTTTTTGCTAGAGAAAATAGCACTAGATTAGCATGGCCAAGGCAGAAATGGACATCCCTGGCTCTTTCACAGCTCACAGCATCCACAATCAATGACCAATCTAGATCATCGCAACACGAATTGAACCTCGAACGCAAACAAAGCTAGCACGAGGCAATCCATTGACCACAGCTCACACGATTCGGCGCATCCTAAGCCGCCCGTCCACCCAATCCAATCTAACACAACGAAATGGAACAACAAAATGGCTCAACGGCCCCTGCAGGATTCGACCTCGCCCTAACCCCCCATCAATCCAACAAAAGAAAAAAAAATCACCACAAGCCTACCCAAGAAGAATCACGAATCGAGGAGGCCTAAGAAGAGCTCTCACCTTGCCCTGCTCCTTGAGCTTGGCGAAGGTGCCCGAGATGGAGCGCTGGTCGGAGCCCACGGCGGCCTCCGCCCTGATGGCGACCATGGGCGCCGCGGGGCCCCGGAAGGAAACCCTCCCCACCGCACCGCGCCCCCTCGGCGCGGCGGCGACGGCTGCAAGCGAGGAGGAGGCGGCGGCCTTGAGCGCGAACGCCATGGTTACGATGCGAGGCGGCGCGGGGGGTGGCTGACTGGGCTGTGCGCGAACGTAGGGTGTTCGACGCCGTGCTCGACTCACCGGCTCGACTGGTGCGGACTCGGATAGCCAGTGACGTGCCCGTATTAATAAGAGGCTACTGGTACTGGGTGTGGGGGTAGGTGGGACGAGGTGGCTGCGTCGGACCGGCGCCTGCCGGTGGGGCGCGGCTGTCAGTGACTCGGTGCTGCACATAGCTTTTAGTTCTCGTGGTTTGTTGTTATTATTACTTTGTGGCACGTGCGCATAGGTTTGTTCCTCGTGATCCACCTTAGGGCTGTTCTTTTAGGCTACAATTTATTGCTTTTGGCTGAAATTTTTGAATTTTGGTTATTTACGGTACAGATTACGGAGAGATCGATATTCACTTGCGATTTTGGCTGGTACAGATGTTGGGTTTTTAACATGTACTGCATTTAACTTGTAGACCCCGTCTTGAGAAAATACTCCGTTTAAAAATTAGGTATTGTAGCGGCTGCCAAAGCCGGCTGGCTTGTACCCTGCCGAACAGGGCCTTAGTATGTTTTTATAAAAACCAGTATTATGTCGTCCATACGGTGCAACGGAATAAAAAAATAATAAATATATATAGATTCTAAACCATATAATAAATATCTTTATGTTCACACACGTATTAAACTAAACATATCTTGCATAACAATAAAGTGTATAAAAACAGCTATAGACCAACTCAAGAAGTGCAGAAAGAGGAGGCTCCACATACCGGAGAATCGGCTCTTCCTTATAGCAAAACCTTTCATCTGACCAAAGGAAGGTATGGCGCATTGGCATGTGTGCTCCATTTCTTTGAATAATGCAACTTATAATCTTCACACCAGCAGCATGGAGATCAGTTGTGACACTGTTCTCCTTTAATATCATTAAAATTTTGTATATCCTGTCTTGAGCTTGATCATTATCACCACTGAAAAATGGGTCAAATTAATCAAGGAATTTCAGGAATTACTAACTACAGATATAACTCCTTGACACTAAAATTGCACATGAACAGACCTGTGTTCAATTTTATTCGTTTGCTTATCAGCACCCAACAAAGCAATATGCATCATGTTGCCCTCAGAGCTAGCATAGTGTAATGTATCCATTAGAGCAGCTCCAATGGCTGTTGATGCATATTCAAGCGACTTCAGAATGACAATGGCACATCTCTTCTTACCAAGAGTGGCCCCTTATCCATTTCTTACATCAGAATGCCCTTCAGAGAATTCCCATAAATGAGTAACACCATAGTCCTTCCATTTCATCTGGATACTATAATCCACAAGACGAGGCTGAAAATATTATTGTCAAGTTAGCCAACATACTAAGTAGTACATGTACTAGAAGAAGTTCTAAAATCACATCTTTCCACACCTAGTTTCTCTAACATTTTTAAAAAAAATAAATGATGAGCATCCTGTTTCATTAGGATGTTTATAATGTATACTTCCCAAATGTTCTGAGGGAGAGCATAAAAATTCAAAAATTGATTCGCATAGTACCTAGGATAATCGAGATATGTATGCCTCAATCACTCTCTACTGAACAGTTTGATCGCCATAATCAAACAAAGAAAAGAGTGCATCTTCAACTAGCAGTGGAGCATTGACTAAATCTTCCATTCTCTCATGCATGGAGAGACCCTCCTTTTCCTTAGTAAACATCTCCAGCTCTGAAAGGCTCCTTGCAATGCTTGTACGGAATTCACTAAGTTTGGTTTGTTCAAGAAGTTCGCTAGCTTTAAGGGCCAACTGTGTTTTATTAAGATCAATGTAATTCATTAGACTAAGATAGTGAAAAAACCCAAAAACTTCAATAATTTTATGACAGCATTGTCACCTTATAATAACTCTTATGATTCAGCGAAGCAAAGCGAATCAACTGATCCTTGTAGGCAATGGGGTTTGGATAGACTAGTTTCTCTATGAGAGTTAGTAGCAACTTAGTTTTGTTTCTCACACCCTACGAATATAATCAAACTTAATAATAAAAGATTTCTTCAGTAATCATTTACACAGCATTCTATGACAATAAAGAAATTGTTCGACCGAAATGGCGACAGAGGGGGGTGAATGTCGCTTTCTAAAATTAAATTCGCCCCTCAAGTATCCACACTTATGCTTCTTCTCCAATAGCTATGGAAGCTATGAAGATAGAAGATATGCACTACTGGAAGTCACAGCAACAAAGATAAACCAGATCCAGAAAGAAACAGTCAAGAAAAATAATTTCAGAGCAGGTCAGACTGCAAGCGGTAGTACCGCTTAGACGAGCGGTAGTACCGCTAAGCCGAGCGGTAGTACCTCTCGAGGAGCGGTAGTACCGCACGAAGAAATCAGCAAATAGGATTTTCAGACAGCAAAGACAGAACTCCAAACATCAACAAAAATAGAGAATTTCTTCTAGTTTTCTCTGCCCAGATCAGTGTGTCTACCTCTCAAATAACCTATAGGGCCTAGGAAACAGAGAGATGACAACTCAAGAGCACAAATTTCAGATTATAGCAAAAATCTGAAACTTTTGCAAAACTGAGCCAAAACTCAAATTACTCCCTAATCTTTGATCATTTGGCTATGAAACTTTGAGGATAGCTACTCAATAGCCTATGGACTCTCCATGCCAAATTTCAAGCCATCTCGCGAAGGGAATTAAGATTTGCATAAAACCCTAGAAGGAGGAAATGAAGAACAGAGAGGCTCAAATACCCAAATCTGAAATTAAACGAAGTTTGCTCTTGGGAAACTCGATCAAATGATCTTGAGACATCATCCCAACATAAAGTAACCCATTTTGGGCCTTCCCAGCAAGAAAGAACAAGAAACCAAGAAAGTCAAGAAATCATGCAAAAGGGAGAAACGAAGAACAGAGAGCACGAACAGAGAGAATCAAACTTCAGATTTTCATTCATTGAAACAAAAGGAATACAGAGGAGTCCCGATACGCATGGACATTAGAACAAGGAAGATTACATGCATATCACTCCAATCTCTCCCTCTCCCCAAGCCAAGAACTCATCTACCCTCTACATGCTTGGAGGAGACTCAAGAACACATCGAAGGAGACACATAACACCCTCTGTTCACCTTCTGCTCTCAACCACTAAAGCCTCAACAACTAAAGTCTAAAGCCAAAACAACCTCTCAAAGCTTCTTTTGACTCTAGCAAACCCTAACTCTCTCCCAAAGCCATGAAGGTGCATGCAGCCCCTCCCACCTATTTATAGCCTTTGGCTAACGGATCTCCAACCCGTTACGCCTGCTAACCCCGAACGGAACCGACTCCCGCCTGTGCAGCTTTGCGTTTTTACCGAAACGCCCCTCCTGCACCTTCCGGGAAGCTTCCGCGTTCCTTGTCGTCCACGACTCGCAACCACATCGAATCTCCGCCGTCTTCGACACATCCGACCGTTCTGACCTCAGCACCACCTGCACCTAGTCCGGTCACCTCGTGTCTCACCACGACTCCGCCTCGACGTCCTGCAGCCAACACAGACAAGAAACACATCAAATAGCACCGCTCGATACATGAGAGCATAAATAGGATCAAAACATCATCCTTACGCATGATGAAGTCCAAACCTGTCAAATCATTAGAATATGCAACCTAAACCCTTTGACCAGGTTTGACCAAGTCCGACCGAGTCCATTGCACCACGCAACGACATGGTCCGAACCACACAAACCAAACTCGACTTCCTAAATCGATGTCAATTACTCATCACAAACACGGGATGACCTCCACATGGTCTCTTAGAAATTTACCTGGTGAGACAACATAATGTCTACGACCTTCTGTAGGTCTTTACTATGTTGAAGGCGCCGGCGTTCAATCACATCAGACAGCAAAATGGCACAGTTGTAGTAAAATAATGAGTCAAAAAAGTTTAACGAATTCCATCTTAAGCCATGTACAAACTATTTGCTACCCAACTCTCCACATGATTCTGAAGCAAACTATAATATGTGCATGTCATCATCAGACATATGTTTCATATAACTAAATGAAGGAAAAGGATAGACATTTTTAATCTAGTTGATTCTTTCATATTTGATATGCAAGATACCTGAATGCCATCACTGAATAGTTCTTTAATGGAGAGATACTCCTTGAAAAGGGACTTGACAACAAAATGAGCATGACTTTCTCTCCCACCCTCATATGACTTCAGTTGGCTCATAAAAGGCTCAACAAGCCTATCATTTGTAGCCTTTTCCTTCTCAGAACCATATGCAAGATTTACCTACAAGAATCAAATAGAAGAATGAGTGATGTAGCCAGTGTCAATCCAATTGTTGTATAATAACATGACAACATTATGAAGAAATCAAAATGGTGCCCCCGCCGATAGATGTCATGGCTCAGTGTCTATTCCCTTGCCAACTTGCATGTGTTTATTTACCATTACCATTTGCTATCTTTGCCTCAAATAGTGAGATTTGATTAAGATCCACATCTCTTCCCTTGCCAACTTGCATGTATTCATGATGAATGGCATTGCCTTCATGCAATGTGGAATTGGATCCTGCAAAAGAAGAGCTCACATTATTACTAGAATGGTTCTATGCTTCCTAAGACAAAGCAACAATAGCAAAAGGGTACCTGCAAATATGTCCTCACTAAGATTGATAATCTTAGATGCTTTACTTACACCACCCCTTGTAAGGTGGAAAAGACGGTCAAAGATATCAGGATGGCCATAATGAATTTGAACCCTGCAGAGGACATCCAGATATACAATGTCAAGGGCAAGATCTTCAGAAAATCTTGAATAAATGTATTGTCTAGTAAGATATACTTAGTAACATAATCGATACAAAGCAAAAGTGAGCAGTCAAATTAAACGATTCGATATGACTATGAAAGCAAAAAAAACAATAGAAACCACAATGCCATTGTCATATCATTTGTCAATTTGCCAATCCATGAATTAAGTTTTAAGCAATTATGTAATGAAAACCATGAGTAATAAACTAATAATCAATACATTACTTGCCAGAAGTTACAATAAACTGTTCCATCTGAACAAAGCATGCCAAACTAAGTGAGACTTGAAAATGTGAATTTGAGAGCCATGTTTTGAATAAGCAAAATTTACCTATGAAGGGGAGTCACCATATTCTCTCTTGACACCCGTCACAAAGCATCCCATGATCAAGCCATGCCTACGGACACCACAGTACCATTTTGGTCAATTCTTTTTAGTTTGATATCCTTGAACCCCCTTTTTGAACCATTCAACATACTCTTCTTCCTTGGGAAAGAGCATCCACATATCAGTGAAAAAGCGGGACATCCAAAAGGTTGGGTACACAGGGCCAATCACACAAGCTACTTCATCAAGCCTCAAGACCATGTATGCTTCCTTGATTCCTCGCTGTGGATCAGGCCAATACTTGATGCTGGAGGGGGGGAAAGCAACGTCAAACACAACAGGGCAGGGAAATCAACATAAGAAATTTATACTCTCTACGTGACTAATTACTAACGGCAATCATAGCAACATCATTCATGCACAACAAATTCACAATGTGTAGATGATGGTGACCCCCATAATTGAGAGTAAAGCGAGCAGAGCAATCACCTGCCGACGGAGACGTATTGGTCAAAGGTGTCGGTGGGGAAGGGCAGGTCCTCTGCGTCACCCTCCATGACGGTGACCCCCTTGAGCGCCTCCTTCTACCTGGCCTTCTCGAGCTAGTGGGGGACTGGTCGAGCAGCGTGATGTTCTCGGGGTCTATGTGCTTAACGATTCTAAGCCTGATGAACCCTGTGACACTGTCGACATTGACAACCGTGAGCTTGCGGCTGTAGAGGTTGACAGGCTCGAGCACGTCGTTGCGCATGTCCTCGGTCCAGTGGCCTGGGTTAATGACATGGTTGTATACAATGGATAGGAAGCTGGATGAACCATGGCACCAAGATGGGCCACGACACCGCCGTCGCCGTGGAAAAGGAGGAGGTTGTGTGCCTGAGCTAGGAAACATCAACGCTGCTACACTTGCCTAGGGTGAGGGGGCGCAAGCCGAGGAAGCCGACCCCTACGGGGGCGCGCACCATGATCCTGCCCGGAGAGAGTCTCCCAGCACCGTGCGGCATGTGGGTGGAGGCCATCTCCATTGGTCGGAGACGCGCACAACACCACCGTCACCGCGTCGAGGAAGGGAAGGTCAAAGACAGCAACAGATGGGTGGGAGGCTGGGAGTGCTAAGGTTGGGGTTTCGAACCTTCTGGAGGTCAGGCAAGATGGAGGTGGGGAGAAGATCTAGAAGCGGAAGACGTCAAGACCACGGTCCGTGTCATACTCCACAGCGTGCTCCTTGCCCTCCCCCTCGCTGCTAGGGCCTGTTGGAGCACGAACCATCGAGACACCATCGTGTTTTCGGCTGTGGACCTGGGTCGCAGAGGCCTGGGGGACTGGGAGAGAGATGAAGATGGGGGAGACCTGGGGGAAGTTGGGGGACTACGACCAGACGCTGCCGCGCAGGGAAGGAATTCGTGGCAGCACCGAGGTGGAGTAGGAGGCACGACGCCATGTTTGGGGGAGAGAAGGGGATCGGAGGAGGCGGTTGCGGGAGGTGGAGTAGACGCGGATGAATATGGCGAAGGAGGTTGAAGGGAGATGTGGCTGTGAAGCGGAGGATGCGGGGAAAGAGAAGAGCAAGGGAGCGTGGCCAACGTGTCGCCCAACCTTTTCTACGAGATATATATGCGGCGGACCCACCTGTCGGCGCAAAAATAATGTGAGGGGAGGTGGAGATGTAAATGAACCATAGAAGTGGTGGCGAACTACCACCAACTCCTTTTAAGTAGTAGAGATAAAATAAAAACCTTTGAACATAGTTGGTTATGCGGCTGACGGTTTATGGCTGCAGCTAATGGTTTTTTATCCTAGCGTGAGTATTTATGTGAACAAATCGAATACCAATAAACCGTTAAAAAAAACCATCTCGATAAGCTCTTAAAAAGGGGGCGGAGAAGAAGTCCTTTTTTGTTTAGAGGAATTTGTAAAGCATAAACTAAAAAAAAACTGTTTCATATATTGTTACATATCAGTCGTACCGTTCCGTTCATCCACATAATTTTTCCCATCCGATTGTATCTATAAAGATTTTCTCACTTGAACCGAGCAGCTGAGGGATCGAAGCTACTCCTGTTCTGCAATATGCACATAGGAATAGCATATGTAATCGTGTGTTCATGTGGTTATCCTGTGACGATAGCTGACCCGCATGTGTTTCGAGTAGCAATACCAAGTTAAGATCTCTACGTAGATCGAAGGATCTACAAATCGACTGAACACCGTATTCCTGGAATTAACTTTTGCACCACACCATTTATTTGTGAACTAAGAGAAAGGAACTTGATTAGCAACTCCCCTTTTCTTATCCTTTTATCAGCAGCGATAGATTACTTGGTGTCAATTCACCATTGAAAAGTGGCCATACATGCACGCCGGTTCTTCCCCGTCGTTTGAGGAAGGAACAGAGAAAGCTAGGAAGATGGGCTATGGCGTGCAGGTGTCTACCATGATGCATCCACCGGAGTGCTGGTCAAACGTGCATTGCGTGTGAAACGTTTTTCAGAGAGAGAATTGACCAGCCACCTTGAAGAGCTGGTACTGCGACGTCCAGTCCTCAACAACCACCAAGCGAAAATTGACTAGTCTAGGAAAATTGACTTCCGATTACGAGGAGATTTTCTTATCTGATTATAAATGTTGTTGCGGATCGGATGACGACGGATGCGATGAATGTCGTTGTCTTACAAAACTTTCTCTAAAGTATTTGTTGCACCGCTCGTTTTAGTTTTAGCTTTTTATTTCTGATTTCTAGTTTATTATTTTTTTAATTTTATTTTTTTTTTGTTTTTTGGATTTTTTTGCCTTTTCTTTTTCCCATATTTGTATGTATTGATCATAATAGACTAACATGTTTTTTTGTTTTTTTTAATTTAATTATGCCAAAAAAGACACCAGCAGTTACAATGCAAAATAAGTCAGATACAATGCAAAATAAGCTATAAGCCAGCTTATTGCAGTCGAACTGAGTGCCCCCTAAACCTAGAACACAGCAACATCAAGAAAGGTTCAGAAAAAATCAAAACCAACAAGAACAAGAGCAAATCAACCAAAATAAAGAGACGCTATGAGAGATAAACAAAGTTGATATATTGCTACTTGAGAATACAGATTTTACACCCACTCCGCCTACTGGTGGTTTCAGGATCCCGTAGAAAATGCGTCTTTTATGCCTCAGGCATTAGCCACAACTCGTATTCATTCAGTAATTCTACCCCTTCTTCATTCTTGGACCTCACTTCTGAATATTTTGACTCGAGTACACCACATCACTCGCTCTTCTAACCCTAAAATACAATATTTAAATGAGAAATGGTTGGATACTTAACATACAAGTCTCTTCCCAACCCGTTAAATAGATAAGACAACCAACCCACATATAACACTAATGGATACTATCCACTAGCACATTTGAGATAAACCCGTTAACCCCATACAATACGGGTTTTATCTACACTTAACTCATACATGCTTTTCAAAGCATATGAGCTCGAATCCGCTAAATTCTTAGCCTTTAATTCACTTAATATTCTCTGTATCTCCTTGATCTAAACCGCTTTTCTAAACGCCGCGGTTTCGATCTAATGCAGTTTCTAGTATTTGGCAAATGACCAAAATACCATCGCCTTAACTTGGTCTTCATTTTCCATTGCAAGCAATCACTATGCTTGCCACGTGTAAGTGCACCAATAGCTTTCTATACATTAATAAGTCTCTCTCATTTCTGATTCTATTGGACCACACCTCACTTGGACCGACTAAGCCACTTGGTGCAATCCATCGCTCGAACCTTCCCTTCAACGTTTCCCACTTTTCTCGTGCCATGTTTGAGTTCAACCATCTCATCCGGCATCCTTGACCGTTCTATGCCTCGACTCTTTCAAGAGCGTAGTCCCGATTCTCATCATTGACCATAATTGACTCCAAGCTTCCTGCACATTTAAAGAAAAAGAAATCATTTTCGAGTGCAAGTTCTTCATAACTTAACTCACGTTAGTTAAAACATGCATCATGCAACATTAATGCACTGACCAAATATAATTCAAATCATCACATGACCAAAATCCCAAAATCTCGAAATCAAATTTTGGGGCTAGTCTAATCGTCAACCAGAGGCCGATCAGATCGGTCTTAGACAATGAAAACATCCCGCTCTAAAAATTGCAATTAGCAATCAGATCGCCCAGAGTGTACTGACAAACAGATCACCGGCGGTCTGACTGGCAACTAGCTAGCGGTCAAACTGGCTTTAAGCCAGCGATCAGACCGGTTCGACAACAAATTGACAAAATACAAACTTTACAAAATTCAAGTTTTCATTCCACAAACTTGGTAATGATTCATCACAACACTAATATGGACATTCTCACATGGTCCTTCAATCTCCTCTTTGATGAACCCATTGGCAATTTGTGGCGACCCGTGTCATTACCATGGGGTAATAACACTAGTCAACGGATTATTACTTGCCATTACGGTAGAACACCGCGTTTAACAAGTAATAAACCAACCAGAGTAAAGGCAGCAGAACAATAATTAGAGTCTGAAAACACAACATTTATTACAACCCGTAGGTGACTTAAAGTCGAGCCACCTAATTGTTCCATACGGTTGCCATAATTCTGGTCCATTACATAACTAATACTACATTGGTGGGAGATACATGGTTACTTATTCTGTAATACCCTTCGGTTCTGTTACGACAATCTAAGGATTGTCTATTCCTCCCAGCCGTCAGATACGGCCTCCATCTCGTCATCCTCTGCAACCTCATATCCTGAGGTGTCCTCATACTCAAGCCCGCTCTCGTCGAAACCCAAAAATTCCCCTGCTGAGAATTGTTCTGAAAGGGGGAGATTTAATAGCAAGAGTGAGTACAGAGTACTCAGCAAGTTTATAAATAATGATGCAAGCTTTTTCGGTTTCTACCTGTATCTTACCTGATTCAATTTTTCCAAAGGACACAATATAAGTTTTAAGAGGTTGGCAATGTTTTAACTTATGAAATATCTATCATTCATTTTGGAACAAGAGAAAAACCAGTGTTTCTCCCCGTAGACTCTTATCCAAGAGACTGGCATGAATTCATGATTTTTAGTACTGCGCAGACTTGTATCACTTTACCCATAATTATTCTGAATTCTCATGGACACTGGACTTTCGCATTTCCTTTGATGCGACCCCAAATTCAGAATACAGAATGTTTTCTCGACTCTTATCACTATACCTCCATCTGGCTATAAAGCCGTTGGTCGAGCGGTTCTGAATACTCGACACTCCACATACGCTAATATAAGCGACTTGGACTCCCGGGTTTTCTTACCGGCCCGAGTCCCCTTTCTAAGTTATTACTTACCCATCATGGAGATAATAGCAATAAAAGAGAGTAACTTGTTCCGCCCGTTAGCACGGGAGTATGGTTGATACTGTTTTACGGTTTATTTCAAAATGAAGGTTGTTTCATAGTCCTTGTATGATAACCATATGTAAAGGGCCTCACCTGCCTCTGAACTCTCAATCCAGAGCACCCTTTACCATCCACTAATAATTCCTCTACCGCCCACTGCTCCTCCAGTGGACTTATTTACTTTTGGTTACTTATCATGTTGCCCAATATTCTGACCATGTGTCTTTATTTTAGAAACTAATTTTCATGCACATTTAGAGAATAACAATAAAAGAAAACAAAACATTTTTCATGAACCACCGTAGGCTTGGCAGCCCGCTTTACTTGCCTGACCGAGAAGTAGCTATCTCAGTGATTGTCTGGGTAGTCTCTTTTTCTGGAACCAAATCCCTTCCTGCATTATTTTTAAAATAGAAATACGGGTTTTCAAATGAAGCAATAACCCTTGTTGAATTTATACTTAAGAGTTTGGTTCTTTAAATCTCTAGGCTTTATATTCTTCGAATATTACTTACAGAGAATTTTTGTTGACGATTTCCTTATATATATTAAATTGATATGAACATACATGTATTTTATTTTGCTGTTTAATTTATCTTTTTATGTATTTTGCGAACTCCTATGGAATTTCAGGTCTATTTTAAAAGGGAAACCGGCCCACTTGGCCTTTCGGCCTGAGCCGGCCCAAACGACCGAGCGGCCAAATCGGCGTGGGGGGTCTAAGGACCCGGCCGACGCCCTGGCTCCCCGCTCCTCTCCTCTCTCTCGGCTGCTCTCCCTCTCCCCTCTCTCCTGCGACGCCTCCGCCCGCATCAGCCCCGCCGACCATGGCGCCGTCGGCCGCCGGCCTACCTGCGCCGCCCCTAGCGGGCCTCGCCTCCCCCTCGGCTTCCCTCTTTTTCCGGCGCCGCCGGTGTTCCGGCCTTGCCGCTGGTGCTCGCTTCCTCGCCGCCGATCTAAAATCGGCCGGCCCCCTTGGTTGATTTGGGGGCGGTGGTTCCATGGATCTGTCTTGGTAAGCTTTTAGGGCTTGGATCTGGTGTTTTCCCCTTTTTCTATTTTGGTCTTGGTGGAGTATTTGCGGTGAACCGGAAATGAATGCGGGTTCTCGGACGGCCGGCGCTACACCTTGAGCCGCCGCCTCCGAATCTACCACGGTGGGCATGCGCCTCGGCGAAAACCGGGCTTCACGGTCGCCTGGGCGTTGCCATCTTCCTCCCCTCCGGCGGTGCGCCACGGCAGCGGCAAGCTACCGGCGCACAGCGCTATTTTGGCCTTTGTTGGCCCGTGCCCCGTCTGTTATTCGCCGGCCTCATGAGCCACGGTGGCTACGGACCACTAACGCCATGCACTACTCCCTTTACCAGGTTCTTCTCCTCTACTCCTATCCCCTACTCTTGTGCCCTATTGGTGATTAGTGTAGAACATGCATGCTAGGATGATTATTAGTAGAAATGGGGGTTTTCAGTGAGCAACCATGCGGGGCCTGGGCATGGACATTGCGCCCGGGAAGCCATTGTCGATGCCCAGGGGCTCATGGACGGCCACTAAAGTCTCTGTGCTGTGGGTTTGGGGTGAGCAACCGTGGGTTGTCGGGGACTGGGATGTGCACTGGAGATGCCGATCCCTGGCCCTAAGGGCTCACTGGATGGCCACCCTAATTCATTAATCTAGTGTCGTGGATGGTCTAATTTCCATGCTTTATTTCTAAGGGATAGCTAGTGAGACTTACTTACATGGGAAACAGGGGCTCTTCGAAGCCTTACCTTACTTGTGTCGTTGGCTTAAGGGAATGAGGTGGTTGTGCTTCCTTGGCTGTCTTGCCCTTGTGCTTGGTGAGGTGGCTAGCTCCTGGGAGTATCTCCTGGCTGGTGTACTTGGTGTTGTCCTTCAGGTTGTGTTGTTCCTTGGCCTCCGTCTGGTGCTATGGCTTAAATCGGAGTGTGCAACTTCTTTGGGCAGTAAAGTGGCCGTATGGGGTTGATTGGGGATATTGGTGTCTTGTGCTGTTGTTGCACTGCCTCTGTTTGTCTCCTCTCTTTTGGGCAGCGGCTGCGCAGTGGCTTGGGCAGTATTGAAAGCTTACTGGTGTTATGGGTGGTGAAATGTTGTGGGTGCGGTTCTGGCAGTTCTTTCTTTACTATGGCACTCTCTTTTGTGGTATGGCCAAGACTTGGTCTTTTGCTGCCTTGTGGCAGTGAGGTGAGACGTGGCTTACTCTCCCTGCTGGCTATGCATGCATGGTGGACTCGTGTCCTCTGTTAGTCATGTATGGCTGGTGACTTGCTCAAGCATCATGGAGGAGTAATTTCTGCTATGGCTTCACAGGTAAGAGGGTAAGTTTTTAATTTGCCGGATGATGATCTCTACTAACGCGAGACGGTGCCGGTTTGTCCCCAGACAAATCCTGGTATCTCTATGTGTGCTTGCTCAAAAGCAAGAACGATAACCCAATTCTGACGGCAATTGTTTTCTATTTCATCTCAGTTTTGCAACTGCATTTTAGCTAACAATTTTGTGCAGGTATTTGGGGGCTGTGATAATATGTAGTCTGATGTATTGTACGCTTTTTGTTGTATGAGATGAATTCCAAGTTTGTAATATCGAGTTGTAATTTTTATCCTTGTATTTGAGACTGTAATTTGTGTATAAGAGTTCATTTATGAACTTTGTTGTGTAACTGAATCCCTTCTGTAATTCAGATTGTTGATACATATATACATAATTATATTCATTTGTCTTGTGCATGTGAATGGTTTTATTATTATTTTGTGAGTATTGTGATTAGTATAGATTTTATTCTTAATAGTGTTTTGTTGGTTGCTAAATCTTGAGGGTTCTCACACAATTTCTCAAAAATGCAAATAACGGATGGTTTTAGAAGAAAAGGAGGCAATTTTACAAAAAAAAGCTCAAATTTGTCAAGAAAGGATTACAAAGACTAAAAATTACCATATGAGCCAGAGAAGAAGTAAAGCCACTGAATAGAGCAAGTTTTCCACAAAAGTATTCAACTCCATCAAAGAACTTAGTGGGATAAACTTCACTATTGGTCCATATGAAATAACAATAATTTTATTTGACCTTTGTTATAGTGAGAAAAAATCAAGAGAGTTGCAACAAAGTGCAAAAACTCCAACTAGCAAAAATTCGCACAAAAAATCTAAATCATGCTCTAGATATGCATTTTTTTATCAATCTTTCTCCCCTTTGATGATGGAGTCATTAAGATATATGGAAGAATACAGAGTATGAATAAAATGAAATGGCTATATTTTATTATTTTTAGCTTGATAAAGGGTTTTGAAGATTATCCAAAGTGACTCTATAAGTATTACAACAAGCCATATTATGTGTAGTAGTTATCTAGATCATGGCAATCCATATATATTACAGCTAAGCCAAAAGAGCAAGAATATGAAATTAAATGAATTTTTATCATGTCAAGTTGCTCAAAGTCATTGTTTAGCTGAAGGTATCCAAAAATGATCCAAGTCATGTTAATAAATTAAAGGAAACCAAGAAACTACAATTGAACCATTTTAAAGTGTTACAAGTTCAATGTTAAATCATTTCATTCAAGTACTTAAAACTGAGCACAATTAGCACAATTGGTAAATTTTGAAATATTTTTTGATCTTATCTTGGTAAAGAAAGTTTTGGATTAAGAGCCATCTACAACTGCCTTCTAAGATTCAACCATTTTTTATAATTTTTTTTTCTACAATTGAATTTGCCATGTGTTAGATCTCATGCCTTATGCGACCACCCTAAGCAAAAAAGCTTAAAAGAATGATCATGGTTATCCAAAACTCTCCCTGAATTCATGTCTAATGTAATTGCAAGTCGTCTCATGAGAAAGAGTTAACAGGATCAGTTTTTTCGCACAAAAAAATACCATTTTTATTTTATTTGCTTAGTTCAAGAACAATAAGCTACTCCTTAGTCTGTACCCGACTCGAACCACAAAAGTTTAGGAGAAGTAAACCCATACTTTAACGAAGGAACTAGAATAACTCGATGTAAAGCTCAAATTAGATTGAAGACTCAACTTAACCTATTTGATATGACATAAATCATAAGAGGATCTCTATATCAAAACTAGTCATAAAATCCTATAGGGCATGTTTTAGTTCAAGCTTTTCATATTTAAATAAGCTAGTATGGCAAAAGTTATGCTATACATAGAAAGACATAATTAATCTAGCAAACTAGTATAAGATATGATAAGATATAAAGTAAGATATCATGTCATATGGGGATAATAGTCAAAACTCTATCTAAGTTATACAATGCAAGTTGTTGAATTGGAATATGCAATATGATATAATGAATACAAAAGAGTCAAACTCCCCCTCAAAGCAAGCTGAAAGGAGAAATAACTCCCAACAACCCCTGCAAAGAAGCAAAACGAGAAGAATTGAGAGCCTTAGTGAAAATATCGAGAAGCTGATGCTCAGACTCTACAAACTGAAGACAACATCCCTTTCTCTACATGATCTCAAAGAAAATGATATCGATTGTCGATATGCTTGATCCTGTATTGTTGAGTTAAGTTTTTGGCAATATTTATGGTACTAGTGATATCACACAAGAGTGGAATACTACTTAAAGCTAACCCATAATTTCTTTGAGTAGATAAAAATTCAGAGAACCTGATGGTAACTACTAGCAGCAGCTACATACTCCGCTTCTACAGTGAACTATGCAACAAAAAACTACTTTCTAGATGACTAAGAGATAAAAGATCTACCTAGGAAATAACATGTGACAGAGGTACTCTTTCTATCTATTTTACACCCTACAAAATTAGCATTAGAAAATGCACAAAGAAAGAATGCAGAATCAAAAGAAGACCAGAGTCCAAAGTTAATGATTAGCGTTGTCTTTAAACTCGATCATCAAAGGAAACTTAATAACATATCCTTCAATTAAGGAAAAAAAGTGAAGAAGAAAATTAGTCATGTTTCAAACAACGATGACTTTTGGCTTCTGGTTTTCAGAAGCCGAAGCCGTTAGAAACGTGATACCTTCTTAACGCGGCTTTTTTCTCTTTTTTTTCTTTTTTCTCTTTATATTATCCATAGAGATATAACTGTTTTTTTCTTTATTTTTCTTTTTTAATATCTAAAAAAATCTAAGCTATTGTAATATCATTTTAGTCAAAAAAACTAAACTAACCGCATGCAAATCAGCAAATCCAACAGGGCGGGACATCTCTGTCCGGCTGGATTCCGACCGGCAGTGGCGGGAAAGCACGCCCATATAGCTCGATCACATCGGCGGTTGGTGAAGCGTACGCTGACGTCCCGGCGGCGACCGGCCAGTGTACGGTTGGTCGGTGATGACGTCATGTCCCTCGAACGATTGGGCCATCTTACGTACGGACCCTCGAATCCTGATCCGGCCCATCCTTTCTGCTCGACGATTTAGGCCCGTTTATACCAAACAATAAACTGACCTTCAGCGGTCCAACTAATACCTACTTCCAGCAGGCCGAGGCAATATTCCTCCTTTCCCAGCATGATACCAGCATTTTTTTTTTCGCACGTGCGATTACTGCGAGAGAACGCTCAGCCAGGATCTCAAGTCAAAATCGTGCGTTTTGGGCTGGTTACCCGACTCAACTGTTTGTCTTGGATTTTAAAAGTTTTTTTATAATAAATAGTTTTTTATAATATTTAACTTTTAAACAAAGTATCTTTTAAAGATAAAATCTACTAGTCAATTATAGTACACACTGTAATGACTTTATTTATATCGGTCAAAATCGCACGCGAGTATGTCTTTGTACAAGCTGTTATTATTTATCAGCCAAAGCTAAAAGTCAATATGAACGCTCCAAATCATACATGCTTGTTTCCCTCTCTTACTCTATTGATCTTATAAGCTCCCTAATCCATTTGCCTAGTCAAAAATGCCTTTTATGAAAAGATAGGGAGGATGTGCATTATTTAACGGATTTGATCTTATGCGTGCATCCCTATGCAAGGACGGATCTAGACCCAGGACTTTGGCTCTAGTTGCAGAACCAAAAGCACATAAAAGCTCCCTTATGAAATTAGGTCATGTTTGAGGGTTTAAAGTCATTCTCTGCCTCCAAAAAGCCAAAAACCCCTCCAAACAGGTTAGCTTCAGAGCTAGTGGCAGACTGAACGGGGGTCAAGGGGGCTGGCGCCCCTACCTCCAACCGGAGAGTAGGTCCTAGGTCCGGCAGGGGTGCCACCACCATGCCATTCCCATGTTTCCTCTTCTAGTCGGGCAGTCGGTCGTCAATGGTCAGGAGAAACGTAGAAGAAAGTGTGAACAAGACATAGGTTGTTGGCTGCATGTAAAAGAAGTTTTAATTCATTATTCATGATGGGCCAACCATGCAACATACCCTAGTAAAGCCCCCCAAATATCGAAGCCCACAATTGAACCAATTTGGCCGGAAGCAAGTCAAGCAACAATAACCAACCAAGAACCAATTCCCATTCCCCAATCGAATTGATCCCAACCAAAATCCCCATCTCTGTATCGGGCAGCGGTGTTGCCGACTAACCGCGTTGGACTGTTGGAGAGTGTTCCTGTGCGTAGTCGTGCTGGTAGTCTGGGTCGGGCAGTGACCAGCAGGGCGTCTAGTGCGGTCATGCGGGTGTGCGGTGGTAGGGGGCCTCGTCGGCGTTGCACAATCGTGGCATCGCCTGTAGTGAGGAGCCACTTAGAACTCAGGTTGTGACTGGTAAGGAGGCTCAAGGAAGTCCGCTACAGGCTGCTAGTGCTGGCGCCCAGCGGGATTCGAGAAATGAAGGGAGATTGGGAGAAGATCAAACAAAGTAGAAGGCGTCGAGAAGCTTACTAGGTAGTAGGTAGTAGCTACCTGCCTGCATGCTGCGTGCTGTTGGAGCCCGAAGCAATGAGGCTAGAAGGTGGAGGCTGGACCACTGGAGAACCGCCGGCCGCTTGTCGGAGACTACTAGTAGATGATAGATCTGAGATCTCATCTCACCTTCAGACTTCACTTAAGCTAGTTGTAACATCCTGAAAAATTTAAAATTTAAAATATGAATTTCTTGAGTTATTTTGGTAATATATTCTATTTGGAAATTGGATTTCATTGTGTTTTCCGATTTTAGTTGTGATTTCAAAAGTTGAATAAATTCATAGTAAATAAAGACAAACATTAGTAATGCCAAAAAGGAAATATGCAGATAATAGGAAACTAAAATTTTAAAATACGAATCTGAAAAGATGATCCAGTATAAGGAAAGAGAAACCTGAGTTAATAAAATATAAAATTTCATTTTTGGAATGACAGTACAAGGGCAACAAAAATAGATAAATAAAATATATGCAAGTATATACAAAAGGACTAGTATGGTAAACAAAAGCAAAGAAAAAAAATGTGTGTATACATATGTACATCAAAAATAGGTATAAAGAAAAATATATATATATATGTGTGTGTCATCAAATATGTAAATATGAAATAAAAAAAACGTTGGAGCCAGGCCGGCCATCACCCCGGCCCAACTCCTGCGCGCGCGCCGCCCGGCCCAACTCTTCCGCATTTCTCCTCACTGCCGCGCGGGACCCGCGCCCCGCCCGCATCCGCTTCCTTCTTCTCTCCTCCTTCCCCTATTCCCCCGACCGCGCCCATCTTCTTCCTCCCTTCGCTCTTTCTTCTCCACGCGCCGCCTCGCCTCGCGCAGCTCCCTCTCGCGCCAGCCGCAGCCGATCTCCCCCTCTCCCTCTCTCACCTCGAGGGCAGGTTCGAAGTATCTCGTCGTCTCTCTCTCCCCGCGCAATCCCGAAGGGGATCACGTTCATTCCCCCCCCCCTCAGCGCCGCCCCCGGTTTTGGCTCGGCTTCGCCCCGGGTTCACCCTCGCCCAGTTGCCGCCTGTGCGCGCCGCCTATAAAAAGCCGGCCGAGCCCCCCCTCCTTGCTCCTCTTCTCCGCTGCTCCTCCTCCGCCTCCGGCCGGTCGTTGCCAATCCCGCCGCCGCACCCTCCGTGGTTGGTCCCGGGCCGATTCCTCACGGCGAGAGCATCACCTGCGCCACCCGAAGACACCCCAGTGGTCGGTCGCCGTCCTCCGCCCCCGGAGCACTCCCGCCACGGCGACCTCCCCACGCCGCCGCCCGCGCACGCCGCTGGCTTCCCTCGTCGTGCCCCCAGCTCCTCCGACCCACTTGGTGAGCTCAGTACCCCCTCTCATACTCGTTCGCCCCCTTTTCTTCGTCCCTCTCACTCCCGGCCGCTGGCGCCTCGATTCCGCCTCACCGCCGGCCGCCTAACACCGCCGCCAGCTCGCCCTGGCGCCTCCCCTGCCGAAGCCACCGTCTCCGCGAGCCTCCTTGTCGCCGCGGCAATTCGTTTCGCCGGTCGCCGTCGCCTCCCCAGCTGCTCCTCGCCGGCGCCGCTGCATGGCCGTGGCCACCTCCCCTCCCCTGTCCTGTTCCCCATGGCCGAAGGGCCCTCTGCCCTGACTCTCTCTTTCTCTGAGTTGTGGGCCCAACCAGGAAGTATCCTTCCCAGCCAATTCATGCTCCAAGAGTTGATGCATGCCGAGTTGATGCATGCCCTGGTTCAAAAGAAAATTTAATGGTAAAAACCCTTGTGTAAGATCTTGCAAATATATATATACATATATCTATGCATGTATCTGATTAAAGGAGGGTTAACCCTAGTTAAAGGGCAATGAACAATTTGTGAAAGTGACCAAGGAGTTTATGCATTAATTTATTGTCAATAAAGATTGTTAAAATCTAATACATGAAATGGATTAAAAGATTCTTGTAAATATATATGTATATATGTATGAAAGAAGGAAAATCAAGTTTAGTCAATCTTATGACAAAGGACAATGGGTGGAGTTAACTAAGAGTTTATAAAATGGGTAAATTGCTAAAGGTGTAATCCTAAATAAGTGCCAACCAAAATTTAACTTTCTTGCTTAAGATTAGAAATTACTAATATAATTAAAGAGGCGCATGATAAATCATAAATGACAAATAATATTGGGAATGAGAATTGATTACAAAATATAAACCCTAACCTTAACATATTGCCGACCCTGAAATCTTAGATAGTAGTTTTAATTTAGTAGCGGTAACAAAACGTAATCATGTGTAGTAGGTTCGAATAGTAAATGGATGTAAAAGTTAACCATCTAAAGTATGACTGTCATTTCTATATCTTTAAAAGGTCATCTAAATATATAGTTACTAAAATGTAATAGCACTAGGACATCGGGCATTAAAATGACCTAACTAATATATATAAACATTCCAAAATAAACACTTAATCAATAACCACAAGTAATAAGAGTTACATAAAATGATACATAACAAACCTGGTTCAGATTGCTAAGCTAAAATTTAAAATGAAGCATAATAATAGCTAGAGTATGAGCAACATAACAGTAGCGCCGTCCATTAAATCTTACACTAGCTTTAGTACATATTTATAAGGAACATAATTATCTATATACAGCAAGTCGGGATTCGTATAAATAAACTATAAATTAATAATAAATAAAAGCCTATATCAGAGACTATTCTAAAAACTTAATTAAGATAACCAAGTGTTATAATGCCTTCGACTAAAAGATTTATAGAATAAGTACAGATCTCATCTGTCCATCCAGTTGCCTTGCCGTAACCTGAGTTGCAAGGAATACATACCCTAGAGATAAAAATTTGTGCCCTAAACTCCTACACCAGACTATCGGTCTAACCCGACTCATGGAACTTCCTTGATAAATACAAAAATAATAAAAGAAATTTATCGATGAAAAGGTCAAGCCTTGCTTCTCCCCAATCAGCTATGTATGGCCACCTTCCTTTCTCAAAAGCAGATAACTCCTGTGAATGTATCTTCACTTTCGATCCCCCGTATTTCTAAAATTTTCCCTCACGGTAAAGTATTCCGACAACTCGCCCTTCTGCTCAAATCCAGCTACCGCTATGCTTACAACACGCTAACCTGTATCATCCTTCTACTCTCAAATCGTACTAAATGTATAATTCAAGTTAAATCGGGTATTTAAAGTGTTTGGATTTATTTGGGTCCTTTGAGTTATTTGTTTTTATTTGAATTCAGTTGCTTAGCACGTAATTAGAAATTGGAGTCCGAAAGAATCAAGGATCAAGTGAGGCCGAGATCGGAGTAAAGATAAAGACTCAAGCCTCAAGGGAAAGCTTTGAGAAAATACAAGACCGCGGCAAACCGCGCAGGCGAGTCAATACTTTGATCATGTTGAACCCACATTTATGCAAATTACTTTGTGTTAAATTAACAAAATGCATGCTGTTATTTTTATGCAAATACATGCTAAATTGATATTCTAGTTATATGCCATTGTTTACTTTGAATAATATTACCCCCTTCTTTGAGTAATTGAATGTGTGAACCTTGTCGCCCTAGCAAAAATATATTAGTAGCATTTCGAAAATAAGTCAGTAATCATATGCCATGCTTAGCATTGATTAGGAACTCGGGGCAAGAAATTGTCCCGAGCATCACTTTTATTCATGAGAAATTGGTTTGGGCAGTCATTGTGATAATGACTGGTATATGTTGGATATGATTATTTTACACTCCCAAGATCCCCAACTTGCTTAATTATCTGGGCGGATTGGTTCGATGGTGTGTATGTGTGTGGTGCAGTGATTGCATAAGTGGGTTAGTGGTAGACCGCCCAGATACCACTAAGGACTGAATCTTATCATGTCACCCGTGTAAAACAGTACAACCACAAGCTGGCAAAGTGTAGGCAGGGTTTACTAATTTGTGTGGCTCTAGGTGGTTACGTGAAGGTATGACCACGAGCAAAGGGATGGATGGTCGCATCCCCGCCTTTGCCCGTGATGGCTCACGAGGGACCCTTCCCGAGGGATGGTCGGATCCTACGAAAGATAGACCTTAGCGGGCGTAACCACAATAGGACTATGCATTGTAACAATCCTGTGATAGTCTACTCAACCGCATGGCTAAGGAATCATGTGGGGCAACGGGTGGATTTATCTCTTGTGGGTAAAGTGTGCAAAACTCTGCAGAGTCAAAACTATTCGAATAGTCGTGCCCACGGTCAAGGGCAGACATGGGAACTTAACCAGATATAGTTCTATTTCAAAACGATTTGTGAATGGGAATGGAAAAGTGGAGGGCAGTGTAAGGCCCTAGTTTGGAATTGTCCTGGGTGTCGTCCCAGTGGTAAGCTAAGCGGCTATAGCGCTGAAGAAATTGCTATATGGTGCAGATGCCATGTAATGGTGGATGGAATCTGGATCGATATTAATACTGCATTCCTGAACATTATGCTTTTGTTCAAAATGCTAGGTCTTAGGAATTTTTATATAATTGTATTCAAAAGCACTCTTCGCAAAAATAAAATAAACCTAAGCCATCCTTTGATTAGCCATACATGTTATATCTTGCATTCTGTATGTTGGCTCGCTGAGCACGGGGTCGGAGTGCTCACGCTCGCTTTTGCGACAAAATTTAGAGTCAAGAGTCACATCACCGCGCCTCAGCAACAAGGTTGGACAAGATGGCAGAGAAGATGAAGATATCAAGAACTAGGCCGCGAACCTCCAGTTGGCTGCCTGTGGGCATGTCCTGAAGGTCCCACCTGTGTGCTCCGTTCTTCCGCTGCTGCAATTTATTGATTTCGGCCTAATCGGCCCATGAAGTAAGTCTACTATTATATTTACGCTTCCGCCTGATATGTATTTTGATGTCCATTACTGTAACTGTGTGCACTATCTACTGATCCATGGAATAGTGCAGCTAAACACAGTAGATTCCGGATTGTAAAATCTGGGTCTGACACTAGTGCCCCCTTTGCTTGCATAGTTGTATTCACTGTTTCACTCAGTCCCTCCGTCTCTGAGACTATAACTCTCTGTCTCTCTGTCTTTGTAGTTGTTGGCCATAAGGATTAAGAACACCATTTGCTTGCAATGCATTCACTCGGGAGTGGGGAGGCCAGAGGGATACAATAATATCTCTCAAGTCTCATTGTCTCAACTCTGTGCAGTCTGTGCGTGTGTGTCGGTGACTGTGGAGTGTGGACCAGGTTACCGAAGTGTCAAGTGTGAACTGCTGACTGTGAAGCCATAAGGTATAAATTTAAAACACAAATATAGTTTTTAATTTGCGCAATGATAATTGATAAATTTATTTGGTAATGTAGTTTGATATATTGTCATTTATCAATTTGTAGAATTGAAGGAAATGGAAAAACGAACATTGCATAAATATTTTTCAAGCAATACAAGTAGTACTTCTCATACTAATAAGAGTCAAGTAAAGAAGGCTCGGTTGGAATAGAGTCTTTTCGGCAATGAATATTATCAAGACAGATTTGCATAATATAGTAGCGGATGTGTGGTTCAGTGACTTGATTGTATGCTACACTGAGAGAGAGAATTTTAGAAGCCTTGATGATGATAGAATTAAAAAAACGCTTTCAAAACATGAAAACTCGTAGAATGTTATTGCCTCATACTTCTTCTACTACTATTACTCAACCCTAACTAGTGGTATGTTGTATGCCTTTTCCAATCTTTATAACTATGGATAATATCAATTTCTGGTTTTATCACTAATTTTGCTAATTCTGTTGTGCAGATGCAGATGGCTACTTACATATATTTATGGGTTTTAGGAGGCATACTAACTATTACCAAGTTACAATCTCCATTGCATTTTATACTTTTACCATGTCCCTGTTATAATTATGTATGATTTTAGATTGTAAAAGATAATTCAATTTATGTTTCGTGCATTTATCTTCAATTGATTATGTCCCACTAGTCCCCTAAAATTTGATTATGGGTCCACCACTATCGAGGCTGCTTTTAGTGTAAGTTAAAGGCTACCGTCTAACTAGGGTTGTAAATCACATGAGCCTACCCTTCTAAACTCGAACTCGGTAGAAGTTTAAGCCGATCTCAAGTGAGTTTGAGTTGGAGTCCACATCTAGATATAAGTTCGAGCTTGGCTCAAGTAACCTCGATAAACAGTAACAATTCAACGTACACTAATTTTTAATAATAAAAAAACTCAAACTTAATTCGAATAAGCACAGGAAAAATTAACATGCAGAAATATTAACGCAGTAGCTCAAATCAAAGCCAAGTCGATCGCGAGCCAAGTGTTTTTACAGCCTACGTGTAACTTCTGCGGCTTCTTCGAGTTGGTTTTAGCTGTTTGCCATCGAAGGTGAGTTAAAATTACCTACCAATGCACTCCTCTGTCGTTCTCTCCGGCGCTTAGGGTGCGCGCCGCCCTGACCCATCGGCTCGCCTCCGGTCTGCAGCCGCCGGCAACGGCCTCCTCATCGCCGCTCCTAGGCCCCCGACGCTACCTCCACACCCCCCTCCGCGCCACCTCACCGCCGCCGCCCCCATTCTTCGCTCCCGCCACCATGGTACGGGCCTCCGCCGCCGCTGCCGCCCCCGTTCGTCTCCCCCCAGCCAGTGCCCCCTTGGTTCTTCGCCACCGCCTCTGAAGGAAGGTCGCCGCCGTCCTTCGTTCGCGCCCTCCGCCGACGCCTCTCGGTGGATGCTCTGCCCGGCTAGATCTAGGATTTGTCTGATTTAGTTCTGGATTTTTTGTGTGGAATTTTCGGGGGTCCGACGCTCTGTGGACTTTTTCTTGTTGATTTTTGTTCTTGATTAGCAAAGCTGTTGCAATTTGCAACTCTGATTCTTGTGGCGAGCCTAAGAACATCATAGATGATGAATTTTGATTGAAGGAAATAGCATGAACTCCATATTAATTTTGGATCTGAAAGAATGAGCGTGTACATGGTACTGCCTCATTTCCTACGACTTGCAAATTTTCCATTTTTGCTGAATTTTGTCTTGTGCAGAAAGAATGAGTATGTGAAGCCATTGTTTGGATTTGTGCCGAAAGAATGAGTATGTTGATTGCAAAAGAAGCATGTTTAGCAGAGGGAACAATGACAAAAACACCTTGTGTGCGGATATTATTTCTATAAAAAAAATAAAAACAACCATATTAACACTAAATCAGCACGTAAATATCAAAGGTATTCTAGACATTTTATTTTTTATCTACAGCTAAAGCAGTCAGCCAACTCAACAAAAAACCAGAATATCAAATGACTTCTCAAGAAACGCTACAACAGTTAGCTAGAGTTGTTTTTCAGCTAGAAAACCAAAAACCAGTGTATGGCAAAAGCAGTGGCGGAACTAGGATTTAGCTACGCCCCGGGCTGAACTCTAACAAACTAAAACTAACGTTAATTTGTACCCATACAACGATATAACAACAGTATATCATAATTGGCTAATTGCATTACTGGTATGAAACTTGAGTTCAATACTAAACAAGTAAACATAAAGCATAATAAGAAAAACATGGCATAATATTAAAATATAAAAAAATGTAACACGACAGAGATACAATTTGAGTACCTAAATTACGAAGATTTGCTCTCTATCCTATCATGTCATTTCTTCATTGATAGTTGGACATGAATCAGAACCTGTAAAGACAACATATGAGAGTAAATCAAACATGTGTATGAATAAATACGAACAACATGAAGTTTACATTTATAAGAAGCTAACTTACCACTAGCACGAGATAATTGTTTCTTCGCCCGCTTCATTTTGTATTGAGTATTGACTAATAACTCCTTGTTTCCTACAACAAAAATTCAGATTTTTTTAAGACATAAAACACTAATATTTTTTCAAGAACTATAATACAAGAACAGCTAGGATCAATCAGTCACATCTCAGTTATTCAGTTTATCAGCTGAATAAACCCCTGGATTTTCACATAAGAACAAGAAATATCCCTGGCTTAGCTTGCCATGGGGATCTAGCATCTGTATCAATTCACATCTAACATCTTTATCAATTATCCAAATCAGTATTTCACAAATCACAATTCACATCTAACATCTTTATCACTCATTTCAGTATTTCACAAATCACAATTCACAATCTGGCATAATATTTCACAAATCACAATTCAGTATCTAACATCTGGCATAGTATTTGACAAATCACAATTCACATCTAACATCTTTATCAATTATCAATATCAGTATTTCACAATTCACATCTAACATCTTTATAACTGATTTCAGTATTTCACAATTCACAATCTGGCATAGTATTTCACAAATCACAAATCACAAATCACAACTTTATCACTGATTTCGGTATTTTACGGTTTTACCGAGGTTAGGAGGCAGGAGGAGCCGTCGAGGCGTCGAGCCGAGGAGGGGCGCCGAGACAGGTCGGGTCGTCGGGAGGCAGGGCGGCGCCGAGACACCGAGACGGGTCGGAAGGCGGGGCGGGCGGCACCGGGAGGCGGGCCGGGCCGGGCGGCACCGGGAGGCGGGAGACGGCGGACGCGACGAGGCGGAGGTGACGAGGCGGTTGCGGGGCGGCGCCGAGAGGCGGGGAGACGGCGGACGCGACGAGGCGGTTGCGGGGCGGCGCCGGGAGGCGGGGAGACGGCGGACGCGACAAGGCGGAGGCGACGAGGCGGTTGCGGGGCGGCGCCGGGAGGCGGGGAGACGGCGGACGCGACGAGAAGCTAGGGTTTTCACTGTTGGGCTCTTGGCATTTGGGCGCAGCGACCGGCGCCGCACGCAGCGCGTGAAGAGCCGCGCGGAGACCCGTGGGCCGCTGGCTTTGTGTCAAATTCCGAAATATATATGGGTTACCTGGGCTGAATACTAACAATTATACCCTGGGTGGGCTGAGAATATCTGAGCTATACACTACACATTTTCTCACGCCCCGGGCTGAAGCCCACCTTGCCAGGGGCCCAATTCCGCCCCTGGGCAAAAGCTACAGCTCTCACATACAGGGTCGTCGAGGGGCAGAGGTCTCGGCCCAAGAAAAAACACCCCAGCCTCTGGTTAGGCCATCTCTGCTTCCACCTTTCTTCATCTGGCAAAATGCTCTGACTATTACACGCTATCCCCGAGCCATACGTCATGGCTTCGTTCTGGAAGACACTGTGGTCTTATCATAGCGGCTGTTAATTTTTCCGATATATTTAACTAAAAATAATAAAAAATATTATTATAACTTTACGAATAATAAAAAATATTATTATAACTTTAGGAATAATAAAAAGAAAAAACCGTATTAAAAAGACATCATGTTTTAAATGGTTTTTAACTATTGGTGATTGGAACAGGACCTATATTCCTTGCTGTAGTATAATGGGATAGTAATAACGTGCTATTCCATCCATCCGGACCGGTTCGATCAACATGAGATGTTTGTGCTATAACAATATATTGCCACAATACTCACGACTACCGTAGCATTTGTTTAAACCTAATGGCACATTACAGCATAACAATGTTTGAATCACTTTTATGCCCCCGTTTACAACACATGTTCCTGCGGGAGCTGAAGTGCCCCCAAGTGCTCAGTCGCCGTAGTGCATGTGTAAAGACCTCACCGTTGACACGAAACACAAGTGCAATGATTAACGACGAGAAAAGGTCTTGCATGAAGGAAACAATTACATGCGGTGCGTTGGGGACAGATGATTTTTTGTCCTAATAGAAGCATGTATATGAATAAATTGGATGTTGATAAATCGATAAGCTATTTTAAAAAACTATCTTGATAAGTTATTTCAAAGCATCAGTGAAGAAACCGATCCGCTTATTTATTTGGAAAAGCATAAGCCAAACTAAAAGAAGGGCAATATTCTGCGCCTAGGTCAGCTGGATCAATCTGGTCTTATGCGGCCAATTAATCCCAATTGTAGCCTCTACACGTAGCAATATTAGTTTTGGTCCCCTCGGGTGAGCGGGGAGTGCACCATAAAAAAATATTATTAAACTATTTTTCTATATTTAAAAATTCTTACAAAGTGTTCATTTAAATGATTTTTTCTGAAAATTTGCAACAGTAGGTAAACACTATAGCAAGTGTACTGGCGCGGTCTCTGGACACACCAGGCCACCTCGCGCGATCTCCGGCCGCTCGAGGTTGCTCGCGCGGTCTTCGGACGGTAGAGAGTCAAAACTAGAATTGCTGCGTGGAAGAGACTACAATTGAAGATTAATTGGGCGCGTAGGGCAGATTGATCCGCGACTTTTCTTCTTCTTCCCTTCACAAGGCCTTCTCCACTGCATCTCTTTTTGCCTCCCCTCCGTCCTGTACTAAAGAAACGCCAAACAGCACTCCGCCCTCGCTACGACTCCCACCCCTCTTCAATTCACACCTCCCGAGTTAGTAAACGAACCCCCACTCGGCCACTCCCCTCTCTCTCTCTCTCTCTCTCTCTCTCTCTCTCTCTTCTCATCTGCTCGCGGGCGACACTCGAATCTTCCGCCGCTGACAGGTGGGCCCCGCCTCGCCGCGAGTGTCTCCATGGCGGGGCAGCCGCAGCCGCCTGGCGCCGAGGACGACTTCCTCGACCACTTCTTCGGCATCCCCTCCGGCCACGGCGCCCCCGCCGTCGACCACCCCTTCCCGCTCGCCCTCAGCCTCGACGCCGCCGCCGAGGCCTCCGGCAGCGCCAGGCGCCTCCACGACGACCCCGACGGCGGCAAGCAGGTGAGCCCAGCTCCGTACCCCGAATCTTCGTTCGAACTGGCGTTGGTTGTCAGTGAGAGCAGGGGCCTCCGACTGACGGAGGTGTGTTGTTTTCTCGCCGTGGTTCTTGCAGGACCGGGACCCTGTGCAGCTTGCCGGCCTTTTCGCGCCGGTGTTCGCTGGCGCCGGCGGCGTGCAGCCGCCGCACCTCCGCCCCGTGCCGCCTCCCAAGGTTGCTGCTGCTGCAGGAGGAATCCTGCGCCCGAATTAAGTGAAAGTTGTGTTCTTTACTTGAGGGAATTTTAAGTCTGGTGCTAATACGCGTGTGCTCATGTGCAGGTGTTCCACGCGCAGTCGAAGCCAGGCGAGGGTGCCATGGCGCCGCAGCCCCCGGCGCCCCGGCCAAAGGTGCGGGCGCGGCGAGGGCAGGCAACTGATCCCCACAGTATCGCTGAGAGGGTAATGACTAATGAACTCAACCTTGCAAGTGAAATTGCGCAACTTAGGCAACTTCATGTTTGGTGCATATGTTTATGAAATTTGGAATTGTGGTAGTGATCAAGTGATTGTTGGCGCCATAATTTCTGTTAGCAACTAGATAGGTTGCTTCCGAGTTTCTTGCGGTTTCAAGTTAGATTAGCGGGTGTTGTCGGGCAAGTAACTGGAAGTTTTAAGGAAAAGGTTGTTTTCTTAGCTAGGTGTTGGGCAGCTATTGTGGTGGAGGCGTATGGTGTAGTGTTGTTTAAGCATCATGAGCTATTGTAACCATGATGTTGCATTGTGTTGTAAGTCACCAACTTTTGGCAATTCTTATATCAAATTTGAACCTTGTTTTGTACTTGATGTGCTATGATTACCTTCAAGGTATTAAATAAATGTGGTTTGAGGGTGTGCTTGTTTCTTTTAGCTTCAGTAATATATACCTAGTAGTTATTAAAATGGAAGGCTAGCCTCTTATTGTCCTTTTTTAAGTTTAACCTCCATGTTATTTTTAGCTGCATTTTCTGTTTTATTCACTGTTTTTTTTTCTCAATTCTTCTAATTATTTTTAGAAGTGTTTTGAACCTTTGTCTGTTCCAATGCAGCTAAGAAGAGAGAGAATAGCAGAAAGGATGAGGGCCTTGCAGGAATTGGTCCCCAACACAAACAAGGTAATAATGCATGCCATATATCTAAATACCATTATAAGCAAAAGACTTGCGTGTTTCACATGCCTACCACCGATGGAATTTTCAGCAAGTGGTCCAGGGTTATGATGTCCTGACAGTAGTGTTTTCTTTTCATTGGGCTTCATATTCTCTCAGCTAATGAACATGACTCTCTTCAGAGCTGATCAATAGCTTTTACCCACATAAGTACATGACTATGTTCGCTAATTGTATTATGTGCACCACTTGGACTAACAAAAATACTAACCCTTTGGGTTACTTCTGTGCACTCTTATTATTATCTAGTTATTTGAAACAATGTATGATCCCCTAATTGCTGGATGTATAGTTCCCTTCTGCAAATCCAAAAGAAGTCAAATAGCAAAATTGATGTATTACTTTAAACTATGCAGACAGACAGGGCAGTTATGCTAGATGAGATCCTTGATTATGTGAAGTTTCTTAGGCTTCAAGTAAAGGTATGCTTTTTACTGCACTATTGTCTATAACAGTACAAAGTAATAACTAACAGTAATGTTTTTAGCTATTTGATGTGGACCATTGTTTTATAATGTCAGGTTCTGAGTATGAGCAGACTGGGTGCTGCTGGTGCAGTTACACAGCTGGTTGCTGATATTCCACTCTCAGTTAAGGTCACCCTCTGATGAATATAGAATTTTTCACTCATAGCTTATGTTGAATTCATTTCAATTAAGATGGATAGGTTAGTTACCACAAATTGTTTGCAATTGTTGCTTGTATGAAACATACCAAGATATAATTACTAGGTTTTAGATACCCTTTCCTGATCTCTGTATTTCTGTGTGTGTAGTTTATTTAATCTTCTTCCCTAGGCAAATGGTGTAGAAAGTTTGTTGCGTACAGTCTTATTTTCTACCTGCCAGTTTACTTTCCTTTTGTTGCCCTTTGCTTTGTTTGGTTGTCCGTTATACATGTTAGCATGCACTGTTGGGGTTTCTTGCTGTCGGCAACAAGCATACCTTTTTTGTTTGGCACTAATGAATATTTAATACTTGCTAATGAGTTGACTAGTTGAAATATTTTAGCTATATTTTCTAGATCTATCAAGGAAATGTTCATTTCATTTTGATTGGTAGAACATAAAGCTGCTTTCATTGTAGACCCACCTTTTTTTCAGCAACCAATCTTGAAAGCATCCGTTTGGCAATTTTGTACCCTCACAGCATGGCTTACCTGTTAGTGGTAAATGATAATATAACGTGGCAGTAATTGATTCTTGAATAATCATGTCTTCTTAACTTGTTGTACTTTTTATGTGTCTTCATCCATCAGTCACACCATATCTTTTGGTCTTTAGACTGAATCTTGCTGGAATGACATTAGGGGGAGGCAATTGACAGTGGGAGCAAACAACAGATTTGGGAAAAGTGGTCAACAGATGGCACAGAAAAGCAGGTAGCGAAGCTGATGGAAGAAGATTTCGGGGCAGCGATGCAATTCCTCCAATCGAAAGCACTATGCATGATGCCAATCTCGCTTGCAATGGCGATCTATGACACGCAACATCCACAGGACGGCCACTCAGTGAAGCCTGAACCCAACAGTCATTCGTAGTATAGTAACAGTAACTCTAGCATGCACCCCTACTACTACTAGGTGTCGACCTATCCAAAGTGTCGGATATACTGGACATTTTGATTTGCTAACAAAGAACCAGGAAAGGACCTAAAGATCCTCTCCTCTCAAACTCTCAAAGTAGTACCCATGGTATATGATGTCGCCTCCCCTTTTCTTATTTTGTTCAAAGGTGCTTCGATTGCAAGGATATGGTAAGCGATGCTCTGCTCATGCTCCTACACCTTTCAATGCCCCTATGAGTGTGAGTGATGGGCAGAGTCACCAAAGAGTCTGGCCTGCTCTCATGTTATTTCCTTTTGGGCCTGTAGTGCACTAGCCATACGCTTTGTGGTGGGGTCACTCGCTCTTTCAGTAGTGGATGTTTGGACTAATGAAAAGAGGCTGATGTATGTGTGTAAGTCTGCACAAATGGTTGACAAAATTTGGAAGAATGTTGAGATGGAAGATGATGTTGATGGTGAATGGTGGTGCTATTTCTTGTCTATTGTAAATGGAGGTTCTTGCCAATGGAGGCCAAGCGTGCATTAATCTGCTTGCTAGTGGGAGCGTGCTCCTTGTTTGCATTACTTTTCTGTCCGCAAGTCGTAGTCTTGATAAGAACTGCCGACCTCTCTTGTATTATTGGTTCACTTATGAAGCTATATGTATCATCTGTGCTGACTTAACATGCGTTCAGAATTTATACTGCCATCTTAGTTGTGGACAACAGCTGTTCTTTTACTGTTCATTGTCGGCGATCACACGTCTTTTCTGAGTTTGATGATGCGTGTTTTGTTGAATTATGTGAGCCAAGCCTATACAAAAGAATAATTCCTTTTAAATCTCAAAGGCTCACTCATGCAAAGGAGGCATGCATGTGAACTTTAGTACCATATTGCTAGTTCTAGGAGAGGAATATCATCTTAAAAAGGGATGGTGTACTCCTAACCACTTGAGGCATATGTGGGAGAGAACTAGAGGATCACACGTGCGCGCTCGCCTCGCCTCGCCGGGGGGCGCGGGTGCACAGCACCTGCGTGAATGGTCCGTCAAAATCGGCTCCAGATGCTTGCGCAGACGCAGCTTCCTTTTGCAGTTTTGAGTAGCGGTGAATCCGGATCAGTTACGCGCGACTAATCCGTTTCGGTTACGAGTTATGGAGAACGTGCAGGCGTCTTGATCACACGTCCTGTTTCCTCCATAAATACTGAGTCGCCGACTCCATACAGCATATGCGAATCAATCTAGGGTTTTGCCTCCTCCATCGTGTTGCGTCGTCCCACGTAGTCTACTCCGTCCCGTCCGCCGGCGTGCACTGTCGTTCGGGAGAGCAGGTCTCCGGAACCGTCGCCTTTGAAGTCCTGCACCGGGAGAGGGCGAATAAGGTTTTTGGGAAGCGCTCTGCGCGACTGCTTGCTGTAGCTCTGGCTCGTCTTCCTCGTCGTTCGGTTTCGGCGAATCGTCATCGACCTCGTGTCATCCACACCGTGCCTGCAGCGTCAACATCGCCAAACCGGTCAGAACAGAATCATCGGTACGTAACAGTCATGTTCTCCGTATTAGATCTGTTCATGTATAGTTTCCTGGTTTACATGTCTAGATCTTTTATGCCTGTGATGGTTCTGTTATTTTGCGTGCATGATGTCATGATTTATTTATGGAATAAACTGAACCTACATGTGCTTATATTTCCAACATGTTTGATGATGCCTTGATCGGTTCGGCTTGAGCTTCTGGCTTATTTTTTACTATTCATAAATTTCGTCTTTTTCTTAACTTTTGGCTTTTTGTTGAGCTTTTTTGCCGGTTCTTTTTTCCCGTATTCGTTTGTATTATACATAATAGGTTAACATATTTTTTATATTTTTTTAATTTTTTTAAATTTAATTATGCTAAATAAGTCTCTGTCAGCTACAGTGATTTTTCAGTCAGCTACAGTAATTTCAGCCAAAAGCTACTAAAAAAAGCCCTACTGATCACCACCACGTTACCAAGCATGGAAATTTGAGAACTTGTGGGATGTTTACTATTTGTTGACTTACTGTTACCTCTTATTGTTTACTTGTTATCGAGTAGTTTTGTTAATAACTAGTACATTCTTGAAGTACCTTGTCAGGATTGCACTATTGGAGTATTGGATGGACCATTGGTAGGTGATAAAGGGCTGTTTAATATGTTGCACCTTTTTTCTCAATACCTTTACTCATGCTTTTTACCAAAGGCCTGAATTGTTTGGCACAATTATTTGTACTAGTCCAATGTACTTGCTGCCCCCGCTCCTTTGATTTTGCTTCTTGTCAATGCATAAATGAACCATGCTTCTTGTTTGTTTGGTTCTTTTTTGTTGCTCTATACTATTCAGTCATCCTTGTTTGTTTGATTCTTGTTTTCGAATCTGAGGCACCCACTGCACACACCTTGGATAACTAATTAGTTAATCTCAGTATGGCTTTGACTTGAAGATATATAGCTGAAAGGTCAATGAGTGATTAACTGAAGCACTGATCTGATGCGCGTGTTTATTGATAATGTGTTCATGTTATATGCTTAATTTATTAGCTTCTTTTTCATCGTATTGATCTTCTTTTGTAGAACAATTTAATTAATATGTTCGATCATCGTATTGGTTTCTTCTAACGATGTATAAGCTAAAATCGTGCGTGCTTTGGCGCACAAGCCTCGGTGTCGTTCGCAAGAGAATGAAGGAGATAAGGTGCTGCGGTGAAGTAGAATCTGATTATTCATTCTATGTTTTCACTGGTCGTTTATGATTTTCCTTAAATTGGCTTGTGATTTCGGACTCTTTTTTATTTGTAGGGAGAATGATGGAGGATCGGAAGCAATTGACAAGCGAGTATGTCGTATTTTGTTTGGGGGTTTAGTGGTCTTCCATGCTACATCTCGCAACAAGATCTGGTGTTTATGAAGTTGATCTTTGTAATCAGCTATGTGGTGTAGGACCTTAAGCTAGCACCGTATCTGAGTTTTGTCTTTCGTCGTCGACGCTTGGTGGTACATTTATGTCGATACATTGATGGAAATAAACTGTACTGATCAGCACTTGCGTCCACCAATACTGAGTTCCTGTTCTTTTGGTCCACCGATACTGAGCCCCTCCCTTTTTTTAGCTGCGGCTAATAAATTTTGGTTAAAATCGTTGACTTTTGTTTGTATTTTTTAAAAGGATAGTGGATGCTAAAGATGTTAACGTGGACGGCATATAAGATTTTAACCTTATAAAGCTGTTTAAAGAATATACTTTAAGAAGTTATTTTGTTTGTGTTGATTTTTGAAGAAGTGGAGGCCAAAAGAACAAGTCTGAAGCTTGGCCCAGACACCTCGTCAAAATTGTTTGGTACGTCGGATCAAGATTGGGCCGACAGGATCGTTCGGAGAGGAGCAGTTGCCCTTTCCTCAGAAACAAAAAGAATAGTTGGATACATACCACTCTAATCAGTCTAAAGTTTGAAAAATACCATTACAATCGTTGCTAAAAGTCACTAAACGTCAAGTACTCTTAGAAATGCCGTTACAGTCAATACAACCTCATTGTACATGGATGCACATCTTATATTTCCATCGTATTTCCGTGTGGCCCAAAATGCCCCTCTGAGCTAGCCGGTATGTTCTTTTGGATTGTATCTTTTGGCTTTAAGTTTTGAATTTTAGTTGTTTGTGAAAGAGTATGAAGAAAGATATTTACATACGATTTTAATTGATATAGATAAAGTTAGAACAGTGTCTAATATAATTAATTTATAACCTATACCTTGAAAAGATATTTCGTTTAAAAATTAGCTATCAACCAAAGACAAAGACATGCTATAAACCGAGAGGGAAGGAGCTGCCTAACCTGCCTGAGTGAAACAACAGAGAAATCGTAGCGATTTCTTCCCCGACCGTCCACAGGCTGTGGCGTGCGGAGCCACTGCGCCGTGTCGCCCCACAGCACCGCCGGTCGCCCGCGCCCCGCGGACCAACCGCCGCAGCCCCCCAGTCCCCGGCTCTGTTGAAGGAGAGCAGAGAGGAGCAGCTCTTCAGCATCGTGCGTCGCCTGCACGTGATGCAACATACAATCGCTAGCTGCTGCTGCTGCTGCTGCTTGTACCAACGATACCTCAAGTGGTCGATGAAAATAGTTTTAAAATACGCCAAAGGACGGGCATCTCGAAATATTACCCTGAGTACCCTTAATCGGAGAATCACTATTTATTCACCCGATCAGTCACCGCTCGAAGGTCTTACGAACTAATACGTGAGCCTGCCTCCAGACAACTCCTCCCTGCACTAGGATAAAGCACGTGCTTTATCTCTCTTCTAACCACATAATGACTTGACCTTTCGTCTCTGACGATAATCATCTTGTGGTTAACCCATGATTCTCTTCCACCGACATAAGTTTGGAAAATCGAAATATTGAAGTACGATTTTCATATCTTGGCTTGGATGTGAGTGGTGACGACTTCTATATGTCTGGAAGTTCGACTGATGAAGATGCAGATGATGAGCGGACTGACAAGAGTGTGAGTGTTAAGTTTGAACCATTACGCTTGGACATTGCAGATCTTCTTCATGGTCCTCCAGTGCATTAAAATTATATCCTACATTTAGGTGTTGACCCAGGCAATTCTCTTAAACAAAGTATCAAGGGTTCAAGTATTGAACTTACTTCAAAACTTTGCAGCATTGTAGTTTTCCATGATAGTAAGATTGTTCCTTGTGATTATTGTAGTGTCTCGATGTTGGTAAGTTCTGTATTAGTCTTACCATTAGCTGATCAGTTCTGGAATCTGCAGTTTATCAACACGTGGGCAGTAAAAAAAAGAATAACATATTTGGTTATTAGAGAACTGAAGAAAGTGCTTCTGAACTTAGTGTTCTGATGCAATTTGTCGTGGAAGTCGAACAACTACCTGTCGTAAATCGACAAGGCTAATACATTTACTCATCCCCCTTCTTGTGGGAGGCTAAGTTTATAGCAGCTGTCCCACAACTATATGTATAGCAGCTGTCCCACAACTATATGGAGTGACAGAGACACTATGTTGCATTAGTATTTGATACAGAGGGTGTATATGGTAATGTTGTCAGTTATCTGCAGAGAGCCTGATTCAAGCGTTTCAGATAGGGCGGCATCTAGCATCTCAAATGACGGTTAAAACTTGGTAATCTTTCAAATGGTGTTTGAAGTCCTTTTTGATAGAAAAAATGTAACATGTTTTGTCTTCTCGTCTTTAGTTTCGACCGTTGTATCTGCAGCAGCATCATATTCTCATGCCACCACGTCACTCAGAAAACCACATATTGTACAGCTCTTGCAGTACTTCAAGTAGCATAAGTGATTCCTCCAAAAATATGAGAGCCCCGAATCTGCCTGTAGATGCCTACTCCTACTTGAGTTCAAATTATGATATCGATAAATCACAGTGCAAATGAAGGCATAGGAGCTGGTATAACTTGATTTCAAGCAGTGGAGGAGCTCTTAAGGGGTCAAGGAGGTTTGTGCTCATACCATTAAGAATTTGTTAGATTGTCTTAAAGAATCTGGCAAAATTAATTAACTTGGAGATTGACTCTCTTCTTAGGACTAAAATTTCTTCTTTCTCAACGCCTTAAATGCGGACCTCTCCATTTTATTGCCTAAGCTATGCCACTGATTGCAAGACTTGACTGGTACAAAGAAGGATCTGTTGCTTCCATAATCAGATTATCAGATTGACAGATACTCCATGTTTCCTTGATTGCAAGAAAGATTCATATGTACAGTAGGAACAACAAACAATACATAGTAATGCATATTTTCTTGACAGTCCAGTCTCCAGTGGATACAAAGCCATGCCAGATACATGATATAACTGTAGGTCGATGGCATATATTTTTCTTGGCACAAGTTGGTGGTATTACTTCACCAAGCAAATTACTCATTAACACGGTCTCCAAAATGTAACCTTGACTATTCATTTTATTGTAATATATTTATGATACTTTTCGACACAAATTTACACGTATTATTTTCATACGTCTAATCTAAATATTTAAAAAGATAGTGATAGTTATAGTTTAATTGACTTCACGTAACCTAAAACGAATTTCTTTTGGGACTGGAGGGAGTATTTGGTAGCAGCATCCGAGTTAGCTTTTTGTACCACTTGTCTACCAATATTTATATGCTATTAATCAACATGTGAAGTCCCATTGAATCACTAGTATGTCTCAACCGGCATAAATATTCTGCAGTGGGAGACAGGCTGTTGTCCAGGAGTGCAATTAAAGGCTGGCAAATTTTAAAGGAAAGAAGTTCTAAAAATACAAAAGAAAAAAGAAGTTCATGTATGTTTCCAAAGAAATTGTGGTTATTGAATGAGTTTTCTTGATTTAAATGATCCTTCAGGCCTCAGTTTGTGTGCATCACTTCATTTTACAGTAGCAGTTACTGATCAAAATACCTTGACTAAATTCGTGTTTACCATTATCATTTCGCTCTATTTTCATTTATCATCAATTGATGTCACCACAAACATGCCATTCTAAGCTGTGAACTGTTTGTCACTATCTGCTCCCTACTCCATACTTTCATGACCTGTCAACCTGTGTGAATATTGTGCTGTGTCCTAGATGTCTGATTCATATCTATTTTCTGGGTCTAACTCAAAAAGAAAATGTCCTACTGGTAACATAGGAACATTTCACCTCCACATTACCATCATCTCTACATTCCTTGTTTTCAGAGGTTAACATTCATTGTTTTAAGAGGTTAATAACTTAATATTATTGTCATTGTATCCCAAGGCTGATCAGTCATCACATGTTCTTAGCTTCTGAATTCTGATCATATGATGGCAGATGGTCGGCTGTCGTTATTCCGGGATATTTCCCCTGTGCTGCTGTAGGCTGTGTCTCGGGCAGCGTGATATTCTGGTTGCTGGAAAATTCCTGGAAGGTGGGCACCAAACGTATCATCGTGCATGTCCTCTGAGGCTCTGAATCATCAGCTGTGAGTGTGCGACAGGTTTGGTATGTCCTCTTCTTTTTTCCCTGCTACGCTGCATATGATATGCCATGAAATGCATGCTCCCCTGAAACAACATGCGTGGCTTTCTGTGCGTTTGGATTCTTCTAAGGGGTTTTGTTGATTCATGCCCCTGCTTTGTTTGGCAGCAGGCAGGCAGGCACCTTATCTTGTTTACAGCTTGAACCAATGGCCAGGAGGTTGCATGCATCCTTAATTGTTTTTTGTTGTTGTTGTTGTTGTTTAGTTTTTTTAATGATAAGAACTATATGGAAATATGCTTGTTTTGATTGATCTCCAGTAAATGGATCTACGGCCATCAGATGTCTTTTGAGTTTTGATTCTTTCAGATCTGACTTTTGAATATCCGGGCTTGTACTGAAAATCTAAGGGAATCGACAGAGAAAAAATCAACCCAAAAGAGAAGACAGCAGCAACCTGATCTGACCAAATACTGCTTGGCACAGTTTTTATTATATGAGCACCCAGGAAAAAAAAGGGGGGGAATCTTTGGTGAGAGAAATGACCAAACTTAAGCCAATTTTCTCTTCTTTTTTCTTATTTTTCTTCAGCCCTCGCTCATACAAAAACAAAACTTGAAAAAAAGGTGGCTAATTAAAAGATTATATACACGGTTCATAGATCTTTCTCCCCCTTGGATGCAGAAACAGGCACTGCTCAACCTCTCCTATGTACTGTAATGGAGAGCCCAAACCACACCGCTCTCTTTGCCCTTGCTTGACCCCACGCATCTCATTCCATGATTCATGATCATTGATCCAATTTCATGTGTTGTAGCCTCTGCTTGTACCTTAAATCATCACCTTGCTTCAGAGCCTTTCATTATCCTCAACTTCTTGCATGAAGAAATGAACATCCTGCAAAACACATACACAGAAACTCATAATTAGACACCTGTTCATTTACATACACATCCACAGATCTGAAGAGCTAAATAACATGTGTGATCTGATGAGTGATGATGATACTTACTCCCAGGGCACATCTCCCACGAGCATGAGGTCACCGTCCTTGTCCTCGTAGGCGATGGCGAACTGGTCGCTGCCGCCCTCCGCGGCGTGGGCCCCGGTGGCAGAGGCAGAGAAGCACTTGATGAAGAGCACGTCCAGTGCCTCCCTGAGCTCCCTGTACCCCTTGTACATCCTGAGGTCAACCTTCCTGAGGTATGGTGCTCCATCCATGCTCACCTTCACATACAGGCCTCCCTGCTGCTCAGCCTTCTTGGCCGCTGCTGCTGCCTGGAAGGTGTTCCTCCTGTATGCCCTCACCGGTGGCCACCCTACCACTTGAGCCCTGAACCAAAATCAACCCTGGTTAGTTAGCCCATGTACTCTGGCTCTGTCATGTCACAATTCTCACAAATCAATGCAGATTTCGAGGCGTGTGTGCTTACTTGGCCGCGGTGGCGATGTCCTGGTCGTCTCCGGCGGCCGGTCCGGTCCCGGAGGCCTCACTCCTCGTGTCGTCCAGCGCGCGCTTCGCCCCGACGGACGACGGCTTCTTTGTCAGCTGGTCATCGCCGCTGCTGCTGCCAGGCAGGCCGAGGCGGAGCTCGGTCGCGCAGAGGTTCTCGGCGTCGATCCCCATGGAAGAGATAGAAGGTGTGGCCATGTGTAGAGAGAGAGAGAGTAGTGGGAAGAAGATGAGGAGAAATCTTGTGTGAGATGGAATGGAGGAGGATGGTGGTGAGACAACTGGGCTGTGCTCTCTGTGCGCGCCTATAAAGGGCGATTTAAATGGTGGCGCCTCGCTGGTCGGGGCGGCAGTGGGGCCCACAGACAGGTGGGCTGGGGTGGGCCCACGCCGACAGGTGGGCCCGGCGGTTTGGACGAGGTCGTTGGGGTGGAGAGAGATAAATTGATTCCTTGCCGGGTCAGGGACGGCAGGGTGGTGGGCTCGGGAGGCAGCCCATGTGGGGTGCAGGGCCCACCTGCCCGTGGACAGGCGGGGCCAATCGGCGGCGGACACGTGGCGCCGGTGGGTGCGGGTTCCGTGGGCTTCCGCGTGTGCGCCGCGGGTTCGTGAAAAGAAATGGGAAAGGTTTTTTCTCTTAGTTTTATTTTCTTTTTTTATATGGTGCATAGCATAGTGATTTATACTTTAGTCAAATAATATGGGCAGGAAATTGACGTGAAACTATAGTGAGATGCTTCAGGTTTCCTCACATGCCGACATGCGCCTCAATTGTTACTGTTCAATCTTTTATTGGACGTACGGTGTTCACAGTGGAAGAGCGAAACAGGTTTGACATTACTTCTAGTTTCTCCTTTATTTATTTTTTTTTACCCTTTGAATTTTATGATACTAATGACTTCGGGGGTGTTCTTTTCAGCTTCTAAAAGCTGCTTTTCGGCTTTTCTACAGTAACTAGCTCCTTAAACGGAGTATCTTTTTAAGATAGGATCTACTAGTTAATTGTAGTACATACTTTACTGATTTCATTTATATCGCCAAAAACTGTATGTGAGTTTCTGTTACTCCGTAATCTCTCGCATAAACAGCCTAAAAGTCATAAGCCGCAGCCAAAAGCCATCAGCCGCAGCCAAAAAGAACAGGCCCTTCAACTCTCTCCTGGTAACTTCATTTGTAGAGCAAGAATAAGGACAGTGGATGGTTATTTTATATTTTTACTAGCAATTAATTGATTACACTAGGTCCGTTCTTTTCTACTTTTTTAATCATCTTTGAGCTTCAATTTCTTTCAGTAATCATTATTTATTAAATTAACAAATTATAGCCACGAGTTGTAGCAAAAAAACACCCCTAGTTAGTATAGAATAGCATGTTTTATTGGCGACACACACCTTACGCACACTCACACCGACACAAGACGGGATTGAACTCACAACCTTGTGTGTGCATGCACGCTCTAACCGTTCTAATACAAATGTGAGCGCATGATCAATTTTCTTTTTTTTTAACGAATAATCAGTTTTCCTTAAACTTGTAGAGATCACCTTATTTCGTACTCCATACTACACCACTTTGCGTAAATAAAAAACGCAAGTGACCTGTTCTTTTGCGACGAAAAGAAAACGCAATGACATGAAAAGTGCTTTAAGGCTAAAAAAACACAGGTAGTTGCACAAATAACACGAGTACAAATGCCCAATACATATCTTAGAGTTACAAACACATCCAAAATATATATTCGGTGGTACACACATACGCCCCTCTCCCTACATATGTACATATGTAACTTAAAACGCATCAACTTTTAATTTCTGTTTTTTTAGTTTTTCTTATTACTACAATACAGTTTCATCTCAACACTAGTTAAAGTGACACCTCTCTCTCTCTATATATAACACTGCAGTGTTCTTTGAAGGAGCATAAAACGACAATAGGAGCAAGCATGCGAACATGAAGATTAATTGCGCCATTAATTAGGATGGCCGTAATTTGTCCCCTCTTGGAGAGAGAGAGAGAGAGAAGAACTGAGCAACACGCTCCATGCGTGCGCACAGCGCACACATGGGTGCATGGAATGGTAGCTGCCACTGATGCATCAGATGAACAAGATGCATCAGTTAGGTCGGGGCTTTTGCCAGCCTTCTCGCTGTCACGGGCGTAATCAGAGGACGTCCTCCTTTCCGAAAAGACGAGGCACCATCATGCTGGGGAAGAAAGGCGGAGCGATCCACTGCTACCAAGCCAGCGATCGATCATGGAAACGGGGGGTTTTTTTTCCTTGGGAAGTAAAGCGCGGCTCGCCTGTTCCCTTTTTGTGTCCTCGTTTCATATTTGGCTGAGTTTAGAATGCCGGGATTCTCTTTAATTCATTAAGGTCATGTTTGGATCGGTTTCAGATTCTTAAAAACCAACTATTATTTCTAGTTTTTAAAAGCTGATTTCTAAGTAAAAATTGATGGGGTGTTTGAATCCCCTAGTTTTTAAAAGCTAGTTTCATTTATGATCGGTGCTAATAGACTATTATACCCTTACATTTATTGCTCTTGAACAGCACATTAAACAGCCATACGCGTGATCTTTAATGAGGGTAAATGGGTATTTGTGCAAGAAAACTGGCAGAAGCTGGGTATCAACAGCTTCTTAGTTTTTAAGAATCTGGTTAGGTAGATTTTAAAAACTACCTCAAAAACTGCCCTAAGAAGTCGAGCAGTTTCTCGTGAAACTCCAACTTTTCAAACCGGTAGACTGGAGTGCATTGCAAATTAAAATTTTGTGGCTGCTCATTTAGGGGTTTTTTTGGCTTATGGTTTATTTTGCTTTGTAGCTGACTTATTTTACACTATAACTACTGATAACTTTTTTTGCGTAATTAAATTTAAAAAATTTAAAATAAAAAATAAGTTAGTCCATCATAGATAATACAAACGAATATGAAAAAATCAAAAAATTAGAAAAAGATGAAATTAAAAAACAGTGAACTAATTAACAAAAACCAGAAGCGAGAGCGAGGTCAAATGATGCCTAACACGATCATCGAAAAAAAAAGCTATACGAGCTGTTCCTTCCGTTTCAAAATACAAAACGTATGATCTTATTTGAAAGTACAAGACGCTCTTCGCTCTCTTCGCTAGTATTTATGAGCAAAACTTCATACAAACTATTATCTCTGTTTTTGCGAAACCATGAACGCAAGTATACATGAATGTACATCTCATAAAAACAGAGTGGATGCGTGCTCCGTGGAAGCGCCCATTTCCATCGCTTGAGACTGCACCTGCAATAGGCTGCTAGAGTGCTAGTCCCACCAGCTCCGATGCACGCACGACACGAGACATGTACGATGTACGTGAGGCCATTGATGGCCCGCACGTACGCAGGCACGTACGAACGTGGCGGGGGACACGTGTACCGCCGCCCCCATACATCTCACCTGGCCTGCAGGCCATAGCTCCCATGCTGACCCATCGATCGATCTCATCGCCCATTCACCCGACACGGGACGAGCACTCGCACGTGCGCGCGATGGCACGCGTCGCCCGGCCATGCGCGCACACGTGTACAGATCAGAGCGGAGCTGCCTTAAGGGCATCTCCAATGGTAATAGTTAGTACTAGCTATATAGTCAGCTGACGTGGAGGTGAGAGACAAAAGCAAAGACTATTTTATACTGTTGGACCCACATGCTCCTCTCTCATGTTCTTGGACTACGTGAAATAGATCAGCTATTTGCTCGTCGCTAGTGACTACTCTCTCTCCTACTTTTTCCTTACCACATCAGATCTAGCTAACTAAATAGTCAGCTGTTGGAGACGCCCTAAGAGCAAGTATATCTCCAATGGTCTGAGTCAGCTATCTATATGCATGTACACATCAGCATATATCCTATGTGGAGGAAAGAGAGTATGCAAAAAAAATCGAGTCAGCTCTTCCTTAAGCACTAGTCTATAACGCTAAACGAGGCAGCCTCAATAAATTCTGTGTGTGCATGTAAGCATCAAATAGCTATTCTTATAGATAGTTCTTTAGAATGCTAGCTTTAGTGTGTACTATATAGATGATGTGGAAGTCTTATAGTTAGTTGCTAGCTATAACCATTGGAGATGCCTCTAAGGCATCTCCAATGGTTATAGCTAGCAACTAACTATAAGACTTCCACATCATCTATATAGTACACACTAAAGCTAGCATTCTAAAGAACTATCTATAAGAATAGCTATTTGATGCTTACATGCACACACAGAATTTATTGAGGCTGCCTCGTTTAGCGTTATAGACTAGTGCTTAAGGAAGAGCTGGCTCGATTTTTTTTGCATACTCTCTTTCCTCCACATAGGATATATGCTGATGTGTACATGCATATAGATAGCTGACTCAGACCATTGGAGATGCCCTAAGAGGCTGTTAGTAGGCTCTATACTGAGGTGGAGGAGAGAGAGGAGGAGAGAGAAGAGAGGTGGGCTGTAAGTTTATAGCCAGCTGAAGCACAAGAACCAAAAACTTTGTGAGAGAAAGGGGTGAGTCATACAGCCTTCAGCTGGCTGTAAATTACTATATGAATGAGCTGATAAGTGGGTTGTAAATGTCTATACAACCAGCTAAAGGCTGTATTATTAGCCTTGCTCTAATGGACACTTCACAATCGAACACAGCTCGTGAACTCGGTCGTGTACCTTCTGCCGCTGTTTCATTGCCTTGCCGTTCCGTTGCCGGACACGATCACGTGCGCGCACGTAAGTTACGTACACGAACGCGCGGCCGGCCGGAAGTGTGGCCTCCGGCCGCCGTGGTCCGGACGGCTCGTGCCGGCGGCGGAGCAGTCCGGCCCCCCAGCCAGCCGGGGTATAGCGTGTGGTTTGTAGGTGCCCATATATGAATGTGATATGTACGGTTCACTTTATTGTACTGAGATCTTATTTAGAAGACATAATTTAGAAAGAAATCCATATAAGTAGATCGAGAATTTAAGCTAAAATTCTGATCCATCTACACAGAGATAGAATGGGATTGTGCCTAATCAAATAATTAATGATGTGTTCGACTAATAAAGCGTATATTTGGTTTTTTTTAAGAGCAATACTCCCGAGAGGCAAGATTAGGAATAGAGGGTACATAGTTCATCGCTGAAAACTTCCCAAATTATAACTATAAAACTTTGCATAACAATGCGCCACATTATATTGTATTATGGCTAAGCCTTATGGTATGACAATCAAAGGCGCGCAACCCGCCATATCACATGGCCAATTAGCCAGGGGCGGAGCTACGTTCAACTATTGGGGTCAGTTGACACCGACGGCTTCCGGCCAAATCAATAGAAAAATATTGTACACTACTGTTCATTAAAACTGTTGACCCCGTCGATTAAGCTTGCTGATCCCGGTGCTCGCCCGCGCTGGCTTCGCCCCTGCAATTAGCTCAACTAGCTCATAGTCGTGTGAGATCAATTGACCATGCACGACACAAAATGCGGTAGAATATGCGATTGTTGAACTTTTGCTGGTCGCACTGGGCAGAACCAGTTTCGCCAACTTAAAAAATTAGGGAGGGAGACCAAAAAAAAAAGCCTTGTTTGTTATGGCCTTATGGGTCAAACTCTGTTTGTTTTTCTCTTTTCCTTCGATTCTTTCATTGAGGGGGCAGGAGCTTGTCTTTCAAGTCACCTAAGAACGATGGACGAACCTTGTTTCATCAAAAGAAAAGGAACGTCGGAATCCTCGTCAGTTCTAGCTATCTTTCAGTCTGTTTAGTCTAGCTCGCCTAGTAAAGCTAAGAGCAAGTTTAATAAGGCTGATTGTGTTAGCTACAAGGGAATCCATATCAGCATAGTCCTATGTGAAGGGGAGAGAAAAAGAGAGAGAGCCAAGCCGACTCCTATGCAAGAGTCAGTCTATAGCACAGGAAAAGAGGCATTATCCATGCATGTACCTATAGAACTAATTGCTATACCCATGCATGTATTAAATTATTAATACCCATGTATGTATTAAATGATGCATGTATGTATGTATTAAATGATTGAGAGCCAGCTTATTGTATTAGTTGACTGCATCATTATTTTTTGATGATATAGAAATATATTGGAGGTAGCAGCTATCTGTACTATTAAACTTCTCTAAGCTAGCTGTTGGTGTGCCGTCTGCATCCCGCGGCTTCCGACTGATCGATTTGACGCGCATTCGCACGGCCGTTGAATAGTATAGTGTGTCAGAATGGTGCTGCCATCCATCTCTCTCGCATGCTTGGGAAAAAATATTACACGGTCAGGACCCGTTTAATTTTTTTTAACGGCTTCTATCTCCCGGTTATTTAATTAAAAATAAAAACAATGTTATATCTCCACGATTAATATAAAGAAAAAGAGAAGAAAAAAATGCAAAAATACAAAAAAATTTAAAAAAAGGCAAAAAGAATTTCGGGCCTCAACCCCATATCAAGAGGACATCTAAATTGTCTAGTTATGTCACAAGATTTATACATCACAATTACGAGCATTTATATTGGTTTTTACCGATAGCTTTTGACTTTGATTTATAAATAATCATAGTTTGTAAAGAAACTTATAGAGAGACTCGTATGCGATTTTGACTGATATTAATAAAGTTACTATAATATGTATTACAATCGACTAGTAGATCTCATCTTGCAAATACACTCTATTTAAAAGCCAGATACTGTAAAAAAAAGTAGCCTATACATATAGGAAGCATCTTTTCTACTTCTGGGAGTAGTTATTCCATATGCCATATTTTACAACGTAGAGTATCTCGCATAATAAAGAGTATATACATGTAGTACACAAGTATATAAGAACATCTAGATGATATGTATATTTTTCAGATATGGTTTGTATATTTATTTAGACATACTCATTTTTTATATGTGTATATGAAGAAGTTATTTACAAAATACGCTAAAAACTACAGACTCCTTTGTAATTTTTGCATGTGGTTCACATTCCTGGGCCTTGCTCATTTTGGCTTCTCTGTTGGGCTTTTAGCTTCTAGTTTCTAGTTTATTAATTTCATCTTTTCCTGGTTTTTTGGCTTTTTACCTTTTCTTTTTTTCCGTATTCCCTTGCATTGTCCGTTACGGGCTAACCTATTATTTCTATTTTTAATTTTTTTAAAAATAATTACGCCAAAAAGGTATCAGCAGCTACAGTGCCAAACAATGGAAAATAAACCCTAAGCCATAAAAAAATGTCTACATGAGCAGGGCGAAATAAAAAGGTATGTTAAATTTGTCTAGATGGTATATTAGGCAAAATAAAGAGGTATGTCAAGATTGTTTAGATAGTATATTAGAAGTGGAAGCAACTACATCTTAAAAGTAGAAGGTATTATATGTAGAGAGAGACGGGTAATTTGGATCCTCATAGATCAAAATACTTCCCTCACATGTGTATCCTGTTGTCTAGATAAAGGGAGAGGAGTGTCGTTCAATTAATCCACGCCGTCGGGATCAGATTTTGATGGTCAGGATCAATTAAAGCAGTTAAGAAAAATCAAAATTCTATCATCCCACCGTGAATTAGAAAGCCACAAAATCTCGCCCACATTGATCTCAAACACTGACGCAGAGGGGTGTCGCGGCCTCGTGGGTGCCTCTTGAACGGTAGAGGATGTGATTCCCAATCTCTCTCTCCCCCTCTCCCCGGTGCGGTCAGCTACTGTATTGTAGACCGAGTTGACACGCGCACAGTGTACAAGAACAGCGTCGTGGCGGCGCGCGGCGAGCAAAATTTGACCCGATCGATCGACCACGTAGCTTTCAGGGAACAAAGTGGTACGTGCTGTCTCGGCTGTTGGGCGCACCGAACGGACGCGGATGGAACGCCTGTCTACAGAGCTCGAGCATGGAACCTTCAAGTTTTTGGCCGTGTGTTGCCGACTTGCCTGTGGTGTACATCGTGCGCACTGCACGAGTGCACGGCTGTGCGTGCGTGCGTGCGTGCGTGAACAATGGCACCATCCGTGCGTGCTACTAGTGCTGTTGGCTTGCTACCAACCGTACCTGCAAAGCCATGTGCCATACAAATACAGCCATTCATTCTGCGTGTTGTTGTACTTACTAGATGCCACAGCGCGAAGCGCTAGCTATAATGTGAATATCCAAATAAAAAACTTATCGCGACACATAGGTCTACATGCTAAAAATCGAAAGTAAGGATGCATACATATTTACGGAAAAAATAGATTTTTAAACAAACAAGGACCTATATTTGAAAAAAAATAAGAACCTAGATGTAAGTAGATAGGGTAATACACTACATTGTGCGAACAAAAATACGTAGTTTAATGCGTTCGATCAAGTAAGAAATATTAGTTTCTATAAGTGCCAGCTATGGTCGAAGGGCCGGTCATAGTCGAAGTGCGGACGTGGTCAAACGAGGGCCAGCCGTGGTCGAATGAGGACAATGGTCGAAGTGCCGGCCATGGTTGAAGAAGGGTCGGCTGTGGTCGAAGGGCGCTGTGGTTGACGTGGGCGACATTGAAGGCATGATCGAGGTCGATGCCGTGATCGTGGTCGAAGGGTTGTGATCGACGTCAATGCTGTGGTCGAATTCAATGCCATAGTCGAAGGGCCGTGGTCGAAGTCAAAATCGTGGTCAAAGTGGAAGTCATGGTCGAAAAAGTCGTGGTTAAGGTTAAGGGCGTGGTCGAAGGGGGTTGTGGTTGAGGGCGTGGTTGAAGGGAGCCGTGGTCGAGGTCGAGGGTGCGGTTGAAGGGCATTGTGGTCAACGTCAACGCTGTGGTTGACGTCGGCATGGGTGAATTCGAAGCCATGGTCGAGGTCGTGGTCGTAGTCAAAGGGTAGCGGTCCGTGGTCAAAATCAAGGACGTGGTCAGAGGGCAGCGATTCGTGGTCAAAATCAAAGTCATGGTCGTAGGGTATTGTGGTCAAAATTGACGCCGTGGTCATGGTTGAAGGGCCGTGGTCAACATCGATGCTATGGTCGAAAGACCAAATCGAAGTCGAAGCCATGATACAAGTGTAAGTTATGGTCGAAAGGACCGTGGTCGAAGTGGACGTCGTGGTCGAGGGCGCGGTCAGAGGGGGCCATGTTCGTAGTCGAGGTCGTGGTTGAAGTTGAGGCCATAGTCGAAAGGGGTGTAAGATCAAGAAGGCCGATTAGAGGGGGTGAATAGGCGGCCTAAAAAATTTCGATTGCAATTATTATCAAATACTATTTGTTTAAACCAAGTATATAATACGGAAGCTTAACTTAAATTGATTTAGCACAAATAACACCTAAAATAATTATGTTCACTTAAGTGCACCAACAAATTAAGACTGTGGCAAGGTTTACAATCCTTAGAACACAAGCAATCAATTTAATTATATGAATGTAAATTGAGCACAAGAAAATAAACTACAAATAAACATGGTCGAAGACAAGCAATCGAAGGGCTGGCATGGTTGAAGGAGTGCCGCGGTCGAAGGCCTGGCCGTAGTCAAAGCGTGGTCGAAGGAGAGCGTGATGGAAGGAGAGCTATGGTGGAAGGAGGGTTGTGGTTTAAGTGGCAGTCATGGTCAAAGCGTGATCGAAGGACGATCACGCCGTGGTCGAAGGTTTGTACTTATATTGAGACGGAGGAAGTATATGTTAGTGTTTAATTAGCCTGTTGTGTAAGTTTGAGAATTAACTTAGAAGCTACCTTAGCCAAGATCGGAATATAACCAGGCATTCTGCTACTAAGGTGCACGGGACATCCCTAGCTACTACTGATCAGAGCTCACCGTCGATCATGAGAAGCTTTCTCTCCAACTTGATTAGCTCAGCCAGCTATAGGGTTTTATTTCAGCACAGGCATGCACACGTATGTTACTGTAGTTCGGCTGACGGCAAAATTAAGCACGAAAAATAGCACCAGGAAGCTTCCCATTTGAAATTAAAAGGGGGGTAGGACGGTCTCAGAACATGTTTAATCAGTAGCTTAAAAGAAAAACACCGTTAGATATCTATCCTGACAGGAATTTGGTCCACATACTAAGCTTTGCTCCATCTAGTGCGCGATTTCTTTTCCTCTTTTTACGTTGAACACGACGCACCGCCAACACTGTAGGCGGTGTGGCAAACGCGACAGGTTGCTTACATACGTTATAATACGAGCACGCCCACTCGTAAAAGGTGAAAAGGCGAGCATTTGGAGCGTTGGGCAGTCAGTTGGGCCTCCAGGTGTGGCCTGTTAGGCCCTAACACAGAATCTGCAGAACAAACGTACATACATGTGGTCTTGAATTTTCTGCCCAGCGACATTCCCTTTCCAAACAGGCCCAAAACGGGAGGTGCACTAGACCAGTTGCTTGCTATTGATCTCAACATGGTAAGCTTCTTATCTAAGGGCATGTTCTTTAAGTCAAAAGTTGACGGTTTTTGACTTTTACTACAGTACCTAACTTTCAAACGGAGTATTTTCTTAAGACGGGGTATACAAGTTAAACGAACTACACGTTAAAAACTCAACATCTGTACCAGCCAAAATCGCAAGTGAGTATCTGTCTCTCCGTAATCTGTACCGTAAACAGCCAAAATTCAAAAATTTCAGTCAAAAGCCATAATCCGCAGCCGAAAAGAACAGGCCCTAAAACATGTCACGTTCCTCCTCCAAATCTCAGGGTACGTAGTACAATCATATTAGTTCAATAGGGAATTACAGTTCAGGGAAGACAAGGGGATTGGGAAACAAGAAGAACAGCAGAAAGAAAAGTTCGAGACTCTCAGGCCAATTCAGAGTCCATTCCCAATTCCCATTCACCTCCGCCTTAAGTACTAGACTCCTCCTTCACGGTATGACCAGTGGACCCTGTTAGCCACCCTGGTAGCTAGACCAAGCCCGTTACATGACCCAATCCTCGCTCAGCCATTTGCAGCTGGGCCTCCGCTTCTGTTTGCCGACCAGGATATTAGCTGACCCGGTTGTTGGACATGAAACAACACCAGAGACCATAACATTTCCTCCCCCTTTTAAGCCGGCTTGACCCCAAGCCGGCGCCTCCGGAAATCGAGCAGCAATATCATCATAATACTCCCAGGTAGAGCTAGAAGGGATAGTACCAGACCACTGGACCAATATCTACGTCGCCGCTGTCAAGCCCTTATGGTGGAGCCAACTATCCAAAATCTTGAGTGGCACTCGATGCTCATCTTGCTTGGGCAATTCTGGTTGCACTTCTTCCCCAGGCACCAAGGCCTTCTTCAATTGGGAGACGTGAATGACAGGGTGTGTGCCGTAGGTCGACGAAAGTCGAAGCTTATATGCCACAGCTCCAATTTTGCCTTCTACCTGAAATGGGCCAAAATATTGAAAAGCCAATTTATGGTTAGCCCTTACCGCCATAGAAGATTGAGCATAAGGTTGGAGCTTCGTATAAACCCAGTCCCCCACAGTGAACTCTCGTTCTGATCTCTTTACATCAGCATGGGCCTTCATGCGTTGGTTTGCTCGACGCAAGTGCTGCCGCAGGAGATTAGTTACCAACTCCCTCTCAGACAGCCATTTCTCCATGTCTGGTACAGGGCAATTAGCTGAATTCACTATGCCAAAATGCCGCAGGCTGTGACCATACAACACTTCAAAAGGGATTTTCCCAGTGTGGCATGAGAGGAGGTGTTGTACCAAAATTCTACTAAAGACAACCACTCATACCATCTCTCGGGACATGCATATACAAAACAACGAAGGTACGTCTCCACACACTGATTGACTCGCTCTGTCTACCTATTGGTTTGAGGATGGTATGCAGAGCTCATCCTCAATTGGGTGTGCGCTAACTTGAATAGTTCTCTCCATAAGGTGCTAGTAAATATCTTATTGCGGTCTGAAATAATTGATTGAGGTAGCCCGTGCAATTTGAACATGTTATGGAGATATGAGTGTGTAACACCATGTCCATCCTCTGGGCCTAGAGTGCTACCATCATTGTATAATATTACCTTTTTAACAACTGCTAACCATTTTAAGCAAACACAACTTTATTCATAATGCAGTGAACACTTACGTCGTATCATTTTAAGCAACTATTATAGCATACTAATGGAGTTTAAACATACTATGCTGGTATGAGAAATGCTACTAGCATATGAAGTTATTCATGTGCTACTCCCACTAGTGCATAACGCCTTCATTGACCACCTGAAAAAGTAACGATGCAAGGGTGAGTCCGAAGACTCATCAATTACATAATAGAACAATGGTGTTACCACACCAATTTAAAAAAATTCATTTCCGTGAACTGTACATCACTATCTCTGTAACTGTTTCACTGTTGTCACTTTTATCCAATGCAATGCATCTGTAACTATATCACTATTTTGTTTGATTTTCATGCAATGCGATGCATTTGTTACTGTAGCTTATACCAGTAAAGTATAGTGTTCACCCATTGATGAACCACTCAATCGCCTGTCCTCTTTCATACAAGGCATCAACATCCACTCTTGTGGAGTTCCTGCCGAAGTAGGTACTGTTGTTTGTGCATGAGTGCAATGCATGATGCAACATACTTTCAATGTTGGCATTTAATCATAAGCAGCACTCACCAAGGTATGATTAATATGTAATCAAAAGTACTGTAGAACATGGCATGGAAGACACAAAACACCAATCATTCACCACAATTCACTATTCTAACATGCACTAGCCTATTAACCAAGTGGAGCAGAGCGACGTGTGGATGACATCAATCCTAGACCCCACCTGAACATGCAGTTAATCCCAACTCAGAATAGAATATCGGTTCATATGTTTAAATGAACGGCATCGGCTCTACGTGTAAACCCAGCATTGGCATAAAAACGCTCAGGGTTAAGGACTCGACGTGTAGGTACCAAACCTCTATTTTTTCTTCTTCTTTTTCTCCTTTTTCTTTTCTTTCTCTCTTTCTACTTGGCTGAACCGACCTCTTTTTCGCCTACTCCCTTATCCTTTCCTCCTCCTATCTCTATTACTCTCCTTGTCTCTCCATTTTGTTCAGCGAATGGCTTGCTCCTTCTCTTCCCCCAATCCGAGCATGGGGGCGACGGTCCCTATGTCACTAGCCACCGGTCGCCGTGAAAGATCAAGCTCTATTTAAATTGATTTTGGTGATAATAACAAATACTATTATGAGGTTTTGATGATAATGACAAATGGAATTGTGAGACTAATCTTGTTTATTGATTATGATATTACTTAGTCTCATATGGATGAAAAATGTGAAATCATTGAGGTATGCATTCAATATTTTTTATAATCTCGTTGCATTCCTCACATACAAATATATGATTAAATGATAAATCTATATGCGAGACTAATATATTTGTTTCAGTATATTATTGCTTAGTCTCATTTGGATGAAAAGGTGAAATAAAAGATGTATGGATTCGAAATCGCATTCTTATATATTAATGCATTTCTTAGATCTAAAATATAGATTGAACTCCTTAAATAGTTCAAACTAAATATGTGCATATGCCTTCATTTACACATACTTGTATGCACATATTTATGGGGAGTTCACTTTATGTTTTGATGTTTCATAAGTATTTATCAATGTTTTCTTAAATACACATATTTAGGGTCTTTACTTTGAAACACATCATTTAAGTATATATAGCTTGTGTAGTTCATATATACTCATTTGCAATCGGATTGTCATCTAACTTTTTCATTATGTGTTAATGGTTGGATAATTAATGACAATAGAATAAATACGTTTTTCTTGAAAACTTATCTTAGAGTATACAACTGTTGTGTACATGTTGTATACTCGCAACTCAATATTTCTATCCCATTATTTGTTAAGATCATCATGAATTACAAAAAAGAGAAGATTGTTGAATCTAATCTGTCCATTATGTGTTAATAGTGAAGTTAATAATTGATGGCAATTAATTTGTGGGCTAACTTTTTTTATGAGTTGGATGAATAGGTTAGGTTCCATAAATAAGAATGACTTAAAAAGACTTTATGTGTTGAAGATCATCAAATCTAGATGGAAAATGGTTCCGTGTGTTGAAGGCCATCAAGAAGAAGATATATCATGAGTTGATGCATGTCCAAGAGGAGATGATCATGTGTTGATTATCAAGTCAAGTGAAGACCCATCATGTATTGATGGAGCTCAAGTGAAGGTTGCATCATGGGTTGATGTATATCAAGATGATGACCTGGACTTGAAGTGATGATGTGCGTTATCAAACTTTAAGAGGATACTCAAGGTAAAGGTATGACTAGCCAGAACTAAGGATGTGTTTCTAGTCTTTTATCGGTCTTGGTGTTTGGTTGGAAGACCGGGTTGCTAGTATAGGTTGTCATACTATTAAGAAAGGTCATGTCTAGTAGCTTGAGTCTCATCATGTGTCGATAGCTTAATCTCGCTTACTCTAGCTCTCTTTAGTATGATATTTGAATTTACAAATGTGTTTTGCAAATAGTTAAATCTCATGTGTTGAATCCCTATAACATGGGACTATATATTGCAAATATATTTTGCAAATGTTCGAAGTCCATGTTTTCTACTACTTATGGTATGAAACTTATATTTGCAAATGTATTTTGTAAATAGTTGAAACTCATATACTATCATTGTAGCATGTTACTTTGGTTTGCGAATGTGTTTTGCAAATGCGTTAAGTCCATGTACCTATTCCTTGTATCATGGTTTTAAAAGTATGCAAATGTGTTTTGCAACTTATTGAGAATCATGTTTAATCCTTGTGTGCATAATACTGTTATTTGAAAATGTGTTTTGCAAAATCTGTTGAAGTATCTGCACTTGTCAGGAAAATCAAAACCATCGCTATGTATATAGCAGTATTACCAGAGGTCGGAAGTACCAGCTCTGTGTGAGCGATACTACGAATATCGAAAGTACCGGCATGTGTTGCGCTTACTACCCGATGAGTGGTCCAAATGGCAGTGTGTGAGTGGTTCGATTGGGCGGCGAAAGTGTTGGCTCTATGTGAGAGGTACTACTGGAAGGCGGAAGTACCAGCATGTGTTGCGCGATACTACCGGACTTCGGAAGTTCTGGATTTTCATGCGGTACATTCTTTCCAGAGAGTCTACTTGTGTGGTGGTCTTCTCCTCCCCGCAACAGTGATAGTTCCATATGTGTGGAGCAATGAATGACGAAACTTCTGATTTTGACTGTAATGGCTAGTTTTTTTTACCATTGTGAGGGGAGCGAAAGTATCGACCATATAACAGTGGTACTTACAACTTCCCTGATTTATTACTTTAGGGATTTGGCTCCAACGGTTAGTTCTCTTATGTGGGGTATAAACCCCCTTGTGGCCGGTTGGAGGCAGAGTTGCTTGACCTATTTCTATTCTCTTTGAGCTAGTGCGAGCCTCTTCTCTCAATTATTCATGTGTTGCACCTTGTGAGCAAGGAGAGTGATCTAGAATGCAGGTGTTGCATCTAGAGTTAGACTTAGTGTCCATTTGAGCTTGCGTAGTCATTGCACGTGGTGAAACTCAAGTAAGGGGCTTGACTTATTACTCTTGAAGTTTAACAAATTCTAGACAGTGTTGGAGGCGTTGTGTGCAATTATCTTCTCGAAAAAGGTTATGAGTTGACCCGACAAAGTTATGAAGGTTGTAGCTCACCTACCCGGAGTGGGAAAGAGTTACCACTAGTGGATTAAGGTGTTCTGACGTAAAATTGTGTAGCCGGTGCAATTCGTTTGGGCTAACTCAATGTGGAATAGGGAAGACCAACAAGTCTCCGATCACTACGATAAAAAGATACCATGTCTTGTGGTTAGTTTTCTTGTACTCAATTTACTTTTAAGCAATTTATATTTATAGAATTAAATTGATCGCTTGTCATCCTAGGATTGCAAACCCTTGATATAGATTTAGAGTGTTGGTGCACTTAAGTGAACCTAGTTGATTTAGGCTTTGTTTGTGCTAAAACCAATTTGATTTAAGCTTCAACAATATATTCTCGTTTTAGCCAAATAGCTTAAATGGAATTAATTTAATTAAAACAATTTTTAGAAATGACTATTCACCCCCTCTAGTCGACCTCATCGATCTTACACGTCGGTCGCCGCCCTCCCCGGTTCTTCCTTTTTCCTTATCCCCATCTTCCATCCCCCCTCTCTCTTTGGTGCTCCCCAGGTGGGATGGTGGTTCGTGGCTGAGCTTGGGCTCGCCAACCCCAAGTTCGCTGTCGGCCTACCTCCCCCACTCCTCACCCTTCTCGGTTCCTATGCCTGAGCCTCCTCCTGCTCCCCAGATCCGGTTGGTCAGGGGTGGATCCGATGCCTCCCTGCCACCGGTCACCACCTATGCCGCCCCTCCTAGTCTGGGAACTTCGATGCCGCCGCTAGGCTCCAGCCCTTCTGGCACCGACCCCACGGCCAAACACCTCCCTTGCGCCGACTCCCGCACCTCCAATTGCCCGTGGCACCATCGGCCCCCATGCGCGTGCAGTGAGGTGCTCAGCGTTGGCCTCTAGCTCTTGCATCACCTCTCGGTCGGCACGACCTTCTGTGCCTTTGACCTCGGCCTCCGGTGCGCCTGCTCCCTACGGCCCAACTGCTACCACCTGGCAATGACATCGCTCCCCTGCGGTCTAAGCTTGTCGACCACAGCATGTAGCCAGCTGGCCACTCCTCCTACTACCAGGACAGTCCTCCTCCCTCCCTTGTACTACTCACATTTTTGTTTTAGCTTCTTTGTTTTGTTTGCTTCTATACTCATGCAAACACGGTTTGGAAAAACCTACATGTGGTCACCGCGATGGCACTTGGCGGGGACATGCGTCGAGGAGCATGCACCCTAGGGTGCATGGCGACCACTTTGGGCTCACCGCTTGTGTCATGCCATGAGTAGGGAGGGTAAGAGTTGGATGACCTACTTGATGTCGGCTAGAAATAAAGGTAGTCCTTAGCGAAGGTCATGAGTGTGTGGACGACGAGTGCAACAGCCTCCCTTTGTCATTGCCGATGGCATTGGCTTGCTATCGTAGTCCTGGCTCCTCTTCTTCATCTTCTCCTCCTTCCCTAGCTCTTCTACTATGGGCTTCATCTTCCTAACTGCTTCCCTCCATGGTGGCTCTGGTCTTTGGGGCTTTGGGCTATGGTGGTGGTGCAGCCTTGTGCTCTCTTGGCTTTGCTCTTGCCTTGGGTTCGAGGGAAGGAAAGGAGAATGCTAGGAGTGTGGCTCCCGTGGGCAGAGGTGGATGCGTATTGAGTCATATGGCCATGTCTTTACGCATGTGTGGTTGCATGTTTGCTCTTAATTGGGAAATGAAATGGGGTTGTAGTGAGGTTAACCTGTACTGTGTTAGCTTATAATGGCATGGTTGGATAGCTCTTGGCTTTGTGCATTACCAAAACCGCCCTTCCCATTTTCTCTATATGACTCTCAAGTCACTATCGGATTTTAGGACTTTTTGGTCCATAGGTGGGCTTACACCATTTAATGGCTCTTCTACTGAGGCAGGTAATGTGAAATAGTAGAAAGGTAAGGATAAAATTTTCCCGTCGGATGATGAAAACTCAAAACGTGAGATGGTGCCGACCATCCCTAGATGGTATGGGAACCTCAAAGAGCGGTGCTTTTATTTTGACATTCTAAAGTTGAACAGGTTCTGACGGCAAAATATTTTATTTTTCTTTTCTTTTCCCTTAGATTGCTTCATTTCTCGCTTTTCTTCTCTTTTGTATTCTAGTGGTATTACAGAGTGTGCCACTTGAAATGATATGAATGGTTGGGATAGAGCGATGAAATGGGCGTACCGGGAGAACTTGTCCACCACTACCATGATACTGTTGAAGCCCGTAGATCTCGGCAGTCCTTCGATAAAGTCCATGGTGACTACTTGCCACACGTGGTCCGGTATAGGGAGGGGTTGAAGAAGTCTCGGGTAACGGACATGTTCCTCCTTGGCTTGTTTGCATATGGCGCACGCCGATACATAAGCAAGCACCTCTTTTTTCCTGCCCTGATCGGTTCGGCTTGAGCTTCTGGCTTCTGGCTTATTTTTCACTATTCATAAATTTCGTCTTTTTTGAACTTTTAGCTTTTTGTTGAGCTTTTTTGCCGGTTCTTTTTTTCCTGTATTCGTTTGTATTATACATATTGGGCTAACATATTTTTTATAGTTTTAAGTTTAATTATGCTAAATAAGTCTTTGTCAGCTACAGTGTTTTTTTAGCCAGCTATGGACCTGTTCTTTTCGGCTGCGGCTTATGGCTTTTGGCTGAAATTTTTGAATTTTGGCTGTTTACGGTACAGATTACGGAGAGACAGATACTCACTTGTAATTTTGGTTGGTACAGATGTTGGGCTTTTAACGTGTAGATCGTTTAACTTGTAGACCCCGTCTTGAGAAAATACTCCGTTTGAAAGTTAGGTACTGTAGCAAAAGCCCAAAGCCGCCAGCTTCGGAGGAAAAGAATAGGCCCTATAGTGTTTTCAGCCATAAGTCATGAGCTTTTAAGCCCAACTGATCACCACCACGCAAAAAACTTGTGAAGGCGACGATATGTCACCTAGAAACTAGAATGACCCCCGACAGCATTTGAGTGCAGGGAGCTGAATAGCTGATGATTTTGTGCTGCAGATCCAGATTACATCCGATCCAAACTCTTCCTTGAACTTTCAAAATCCCATCTTGGCGTTGGAATTTTGACATATCACCCTTCTCTATACTCAGTTCAGTGAGTAAGTTGCCTGTCTTAGGGTCCTTTTTATACCCTTCTGAGGGTGCCTTTGGTTGAGCTTTTGGGAGCTGCTTTTGCTTTCAAAAATCCAAAAGCCAACCAAAGGGGTGGAACCAGAAGCTGCTTTTTCAGAAGCAGCTACTTTTGGGTAGTACAGTTTTGAAAGCATCTTGGACCCTGCTTTTGGCTTTTGGCTTTCTGCTTTTTGAAATGGTGAAAATAGAGAGCTGTTTCACAGTTGTTTCAAGGAAAATAGAGATAGGAGGTAAGTTTTAAACTTGTTTGAACCAAATAGCTTACAGTTTTTCCACAGCCCACAACCTACAGCAGCTTTTCCACAGCCCACAGCTCACAGCAGCTTTTTCAGAAGCCACAGCTCAACCAAACACACCCTGAGACCTCCTCCAGCTAGGAGGGAACACAAGTGGAGATTTATGAATCACTTTTTCTGTGAAACATACTTGTTCTGTTATTCATGTGGTAGTGTAAGAGTGCTGCTCTCCCTACAAGCTTTGGATCATGTCTTGTTCTGGATAACACATACAGAGATTGTCATAGCCTTAATGCTGCAGTAAGAGTGCTGCAGTAATTTTTATCAAACCATAATGTCATATGAAGGCATCAAGCTCTGTACTTGTACTCTTAACTGAAGTACCATCTGGTCATTTCACTACCGTTTTGATCTTTGTGAAGATACTGTTTGACTCTGTGAGATATGTTGACTGTGAGATGTTTGCGCAAGGATGGTTTGGTGTCTTCCGCCTGACTCCATGGTGATCTTCGCAAAGAATCCCCTGCTTTGCCATATACGGATTCAATCGGGAACCCCATCGCTGGTCCCGACAAACGGGGAAGAGCGGGAGATGAAATTTTCTTCTGTTTGAGAGTTCTGCCTTTTGATGCGGAACGCCGAGTTCGCGCCGCGCGATGCGAAGTTTTACGGTGTGTCCTGTGTGCGTTGATGTAGATTTAGGCCCATATAAATCTACGGTGGGTTTTGGTTTTCGACTGAAATGGTATTATAGTAGCTATAATAAGTTGCAACTGAAGCTTATGGTGTTCAATTTGGATGTTGATTTTTAGCTTTTGCTGAGATGATTTAGATGAGTTGAATAGAAATGATGTTGCTGAGTTGAGTTGTTTACATTGGGTCATGTCCATGTACAGACTAGCGTACAAAAAATTGCATATGGTACCTTATGTGGCGACAGTGGGAGTGGGGGAGGGGGAATTGTCGATACAGTCCCGATCTGCCCGTGACTCCACCCCCGCCTGTGACTCCCTTGCGTCTCCTGTGCACACTAGCTTCCAGCGTCCAGCGGACGAAGCCAAGCCATTCCAAACCACGTTCAGCTTCACGAAGCCGGAAGCCAGAAGCGAACACGGTTTGGAACAGGGCCTTAATTCACCTGGTTATATACATGTCAAAATGCTCATATGCATAGCGATTCTTCTAATAGAGGTCATGTTCGTATTAGCTTCTGTTTTCTGATTTCTGTTTGAAAAAGCTAGAAGACAACATAAACACCTGACTTTCTAAAATGTCTTCTTTGCTCTTTTCGCTTTGAGTATAAAGGGGTCACGGACGTATCACATACCCTATTCTTCTCGCTCCCGTCTTGCATACGCATCTCTCCCTCGCTTTTTGTATCATTCATCTTCTCTTTTTAAAAGCCACTTTTACTAGTTATTTTTAGTCAAAAGTCATCAGCAACAAATAAGAACGCCCCATAATGGAAAGGGCATGATGTAGATGTTCCGACGGTCGCTGCCACTGTTTTCGTTTCAAACGGGCAGGAGAAGAAGATGGCGATGAACCGGACGGGGTTGCCAGCCAAAGCAATACTACAAACTGTCCATCAGTTTCAAAGAATAAAATGTGAAATGGAGTGTCACAAAAGCTCTTGCCAAAAAAAAAGAAAGAGAGAAAAAGGCTTTTTTCCCAGATGGAAATGCTACTCCATGGGCATTTATAGAGGTTCACACAGTCACACGGTCCATTTGTTAAGGATAAGCACAATCATTTATTCTCTTTGTTCTTTCGATTCTTTTGTTAGTTTTTGGCCTCTTGTTTCCTAAGACCAAAATTATCGTCAGGGATAGGGATGGATAAGGAGCTGATTTGGCTTGGTTCGACTTGTGAAGGCTCATTAGGGAAGAGGCTCGGCTCGTTAAGCTAATGAGCTAAAAGAGAAGCTCGGCTCGGTTTGTTGAAAAGCTCAAGCTCGGCTCATTAGGCTCGTTAAGTGGAATATGCAAATTACATCAACCCCATGACTCATTAGGCTCGTTATATTTCAGATTTGTTTTTCTGAATAATAACTTTCTTTGATTCTCTAGAATGATAGTGAAACCTTTGACTAAAATTACATCAAAAAGAAAGTGCATCTAATATAGTATGGTCATAACAAAGTAAGAAAAAATTGTCAAGAAAACTCCAGTTCTAATATGAACAAATATGGTAGCTGATGGTTCCTTTCCATATGTGAAATTAATAGGGAAAAAAGTAACATGTACTTTGATAATACCTCTCAATGACTAAAGATGTGTGAAAATTGGCATATATACTACTACTGTTGTACTGAGCCGTTCACATCGTGATGGGCCGAAGACGCTGCCGAGCTGGGCCGACCGAGCCTACCTAGCGAGCGGCTTGCGAGCTAGCTCGGCTCAGCTCGTTAACGGACCGAGCTGAAACCCTGACTCGGTTCAGCTCGTTTGTGCCACGAGCTGAGCCAAGCCGAGCCTTCAATAAGTCGAGCTAGCTCATAGGCCTCAAGCTTTTTTTGCCACCCCTAGTCAGGGATGGACTTCAAGTGAAGGGTCGTCGGATGGGCCCACCACCCTGTGATGATGGCCCGCACGTAAGACATGTGGGGTTCACTGTTCCAACGTCCTCTGCTAGTACACCATAATAGGATCATCCTGCGTCATCCACAAAAGGAGAGGAAGCGTGCGAAAGGGCCTGATATATATATATATATATATATATATATATATATATATATATATATATATATATATATATATATATATATATATATATATATATATATATATATATATATATATTCTCCACTGTCCAGCTCTATAACGTTCAAATCTTGTATTTAATGACTACGTATACAACGAATAAAAATATACAAAAAATGGCGAGAATTCACGCATACGATGAACCAGAGCTACGTGTCATTTCAGATTTCACTACCAGAGGGATTCAGCGACAAAAATGGTATTGCACTTAAAAGTATTCTCGTAGATACACATGACAGCCCATCAAATGTGAGGTTGCTATTAATTAAAGATTCTATTTCCTAGGTGTTCCTTTACATTTCAATGAATGACTCAAGCAATTCATGAATCTACATTGTTTTATTTATGAATGACTCAAGCAATTCATGAATCTACATTGTTTAATTTATGATTTTATTTCCTCTACGATTCCTTTGCCATCCACTGACAATTTTAGTAAATTTGCACAATCTATCACTATCTCCAAAATCCTGTGTTTAATAATCATGTAGCAATATGGCTCGTGTCTTATGGTTTATGTTACAGTAGGTAGTTTTTAAACGGTGCGTTTGTTCAAGGCGAGCAAGCAGAAAGATTGTAGCAAAAAGTGTACTGAATTCAGCTGTACCAACAAAAATCACATGCGACTATTTTTCTTTACATACCAACTCTCACAAACAATCAGAATTAAAAAATTTAAATAAAAAACTGCAGTTTAAAAGAATCCATCTTAAGTAAAAAAAAAACAAAGCATTTGAGGATCTCAGCAGTCATAACTGCAAAAAGCCGAAAGCGCCCCACCTGGAGTACCACCACCAATCTATCATGACTAGACGAACATGCACCGTTGAAAAATTCGAAATGCATCCGTAATAGGAGACGCAGAAACCCAAAGACCAGCAATGAACCCAGAAGATACATGGAGATGACCTGTTCTTTTTTTGCTGCGGCTTGTAGTTTTTGACTATAACTTATAATTTTTGGACTGTTTGTATGAGAGATTATAGAGTAATAGAAACTCACATGTGATTTTTACCGATATAAATGAAGTCAATAAAATATGTATTAGGAGCCTTACCACACCTCTCTACGCCATAGCAGAACAGAAAAAAAGCAGCAGCCAAGCGTGAGACAGGATCGAAGCGATAAGCCCAGCGTTAACAGTTGGACCGAGGTATTCTGAGTTGGAAACAAAGTCACAAGGAGAGGCCTTCCAGCCAAGCGTGAGACGGGATCGAAGCGATAAGCGCAACCAACCAGTCCCCAACGTCAAGGATCTGATCGAAGGGGTCAGTTTTTTTACTGAATCTTGTAATTTTTGACTGTGGTTTGTGATTTTTAAACTGTTCATACGAGAGATTACAGATTAACAGAAATTCACATGCGATTTTTGTCGATATAAATAAAATCGGTATAATATATACTATAATTAATTAGTAGATCTTATCTTAAAAATATTAGGTTTAAAAGTCAATTGCTATAAGAAACTAATAAATAGTTTTTTAGCTGAAAAAAACTGGACCAAGATCAGATCCGGAAGCAATCGAATCCGGCGCAACAAGGAGGGCTGAACTGTGACCATGGTGGAGATTAGAACAGGATTAGCAGTAAAAGCAAAAAAAAAAACACCAAAGGGATTCGCTAATCGATTCATGGCACGTCTTCCACCTGATTTGGCAAGCGCCGGGGGGTGGAACGGGGGAAAATTTTGGGTTTTGCGGGGCGGCGTCTCCCTCCCGCCAAAAGAGCCCGCCTCTCCGCGCGCTCCCCGCTACGGCCAAAACCCACCCCAAAAACCGGAGCAAGGCAAGAAGCCCCCCCCCCCCCCCCCCAGTTCTCAAACCCGCCCCTCGCCTCGCTTCTCCCCCTTCACGCCGCGCTGCCCGTTCTCGCCGTCCGCTATTAGATCCCGCCGCGCCTCGACCCGCCTCCCTCCTTTGCGCTCGCTCGTCCCGTTGCTCCGCCTGCGCTTCTCTTCTGCCCCATTTCCCGTCTCGTCTCCCGTCGCTTTCGTCGCCGCCGCCGGTGGCGAGGGGGAGGCGCCTCCGCTCCGCGGCCCGTCCACGCATAGGTAACTCCGCGCTTCCACCTCGATCTCTCGTCTGTTTCTGTGCGCTCGGCGGGAGTGGTTGCTTTTGGTGTGGGGCTTAGCCGCCCGCGTGGGTCTAGTTGTGGGTGCTGTTCGGCTGGTGATTCGCGCGGTTTTGTTGGCGAATCGTGTTGTTGCTGCTGCTGCTCGGGTTGTTCGTGCAGGTGGGTGGGGTTCATTCGGGTTGCGGTGCGATTCAGGAGGGGGGGTTTTTAGAGGATGAACCGTCTCGAGATTTTTCGGTGCTGCTGCTGCTGTATCCAGGAGGGGATTTACTTCGGGTTGTGGCGCGATTCGGGAAGGGGATTTCGGAGGAATCGTCTCGAGATTTTGGTGTGTTGCTGCGACGGAGTGTTGCTTCGAATTGGGGGATGGATTAGCCGGTGCTCTTCAGGGTTCCGAGGGGCGGTCAAGTCTAGGAGAAAATTTCATATTGTCGTGCTGTGATTCAAGAGGAATTTTACGAGCGGCAGGTTTTTGGGTCTTGATTAGCGAGCGGAATCGCATCGACTGTTCCGCTTCCCCCTCAAAGTTTTTTCCCCTTCTGGAATGGCGAACACTGGTGGAGTTGGGATTAACGCGTCCGTTGCATCGGGAGTCGTGCCTGGGCCTATTTCGGCCATTCTGCGCGGGTTTGTTCGCGCGTCTCATTCTGATGTGCCTTGTGGAGGTTTATGTTGATGGGTCTATGGTGCCGGAGTAGCCGATTTGGGGTTGCTTCGGTGTGCTTAACTCCGCGGAGTCCGCCGCCGCCGCCGCATATCTGTGTAGTCTCTTTTTTTTTGGCAGTTGATATGGTTTGTGTATGGGTTGTAGGAGGTCGCTTTGAGAGATCTTTTGTTGTGGTTGAGTGGTGGTTTAGGGGTGGTGATTTGAGACAGCATTATCGAGCTTTTAGCTAAGAACCTGTTCATCGCAGTTTTCCTCTGTAATAGTGTCGCGTCGCTTTCCCCAAATTGGTCAACTTCTATTGGCTAGTCAAGTAGATATTTTCCCCATGTACTGGAGATAATTGTTTCCGAAACTTTCTGATGTTATTGCGATGCAGGGGCAAAGGATCTGTTCGTGGGATCTTCGACCTTCACCGCTAATCGTCTGCGGCCCTCTAATACCCCGCCGACACTGATTGCCTGCAGCTGGTGATTTTGTTCTTGAATCTACTAGGTGATTGTTTATTTTACTGAATGAGCTATTTCATCGATTTATGCTGTTATATCGCGCGGAGGCGGTGAACTTGGGTCTGTGATTAGTGAGTCATTAAGTTGATGAGTGCTTTATTAGCTTTGGTTGTATCGATAGTAGCATCAAATGCTCCATATGTAACATTTTGTTTTAGAATTCCTATCAAGTAGTAGCAGTGGATTGAATGTGGATTAGTGGTTTTATGCATGGTTTGGAATTACGCATGCTTATTGTTTCTCCCTTGCTATGAGTGTTTCATTTGATTCAGTTGTCGACATTTTTCTGTCCGGCTTAACTTCTTATGATGGACTAGTGTTGTTAATCAAGCTTTGGTGTTGCCTTATGGTAAGCGATGAAATTTCAGAAAAAAACTATGTTTTTGAGTTGCTAAGAGCAACTCCAGCAGTACTACTCAAAACAGGGTCCCTACTTTTCATTTGAGGGCTCCCCCTACTTTTGAGGGCCCTGTTTTTTTGCATCTACTCCAACAGCACCCCTCAAATTTAAGCCCTCAAATCCATTCCAATACAACTGACATATGGGACCCACTCCTCATTCTCTCCCTCAGGCCGCAGGCCTCCGCTTCCCTCTTCTCCCCCCGCCCCTCACCTCTCCGTCTCCGCCGCCTGGCCGCTCGCCCCGAGAACCGGCTTGGGGTATGGCGCCGCTGCCGCCTTGTGCCGGCGCCGCCGCACCAGCTCCCTTCGAGCTCACCCGAACCTCTTCGCCTCCCGCATGCCGCCTGTAGCCGAAGCCGCCGTGTATGCGACAGCCGCCCTCGAGCTTTTCGCCCGTAGCCGCAGGCGCATCGTCGCACTTGGGCCGCCGCCCCTTGCGCTCGGTCGCCGCCGGCGGGCGCAGCCTCGCGCATCGCCACCGTGCCGCCCGCAAAGCCGGCCTGCAGCCGCCGCCGTGAGGGCCCGCCTCCCCGAATCGTCCGCCCGAGCCCGGCCTCCCTCTCGTCGCGAAGATGGCCGGATCCGGCAGCGACGGCGCAGCGGCGGACGGATCCGGGCGGGAGGCGGCCGGATCCAGCCGGGCCGAGGCCGGATCTGGTGCGGTGGAGGCCGGCGGTGGAGGAGCTCGGTCGGTGGCGCCCGGATTCGAGGACGACGGAGAGGCGCGAGACGAGGAGGCGGCGGGTCGGCGCAGGCGGCGGTGGAGGGGGCGGAGGCGCCGGGGGAGGGGGCGGAGGCGCCGGGGAAGGGGGCGGTGGGGAGTCGGGGGCGGAGGCAGAGGGGGCGGTGGTGGAGGGGGCGGAGGCGCCGGGGAAGGGGGCGGCGGGGGAGGCGGGGACGGCAGGGGAAGGGGGCGGAGGCGGCGGTGGAGGGGGTGGAGGCGCCGGGGAAGGGGAAGGGGGCGGCGGGGGAGGCGGGGACGGCAGGGGAGGGGGCGGCGGCGGGGGAAGGAGCAATGAGGGAGGCGGAGATTTTTGGCGAGGGAGGCGGGCGGGCGAGGGAGGCGGCGGGGAAAGATGCAGGCGGGGGGGGGGGGGAGCGGGAGAAGTTTCACTGTGCGGGAAAAAAACAGGAAAATGAGGGGTGGAGGGGAAGCCCCTAGGAATGAGGTGTGGGAGGGGGATTTGAGGGGCTCCTCAAATTTGAGGGCTCTAGTAGGGGCCCTGCTGGAGTTGCATTTTTGCCTCAAGCCCTCAAATATGAGGGTTGAGGGCTCAAGTAGGGGCCCTGCTGGAGTTGCTCTAAGTGTGCTTATGTTTCCTTGCTAGTAAGCTCTCTTAATTAGATATAGACAGATTTTAGCATGCCTACTGGATTTTCTTGCTGCCTTTGTGAAGACGATCTGGATATTTGTATGGATTAGTGTACAATCTTCAAGTGGTGCTTGGTGCTGCTGCTGCCTTGGTGGCTTGGTGCACCCATCTGTGCTGATAATTTTGTGCACCTTTCTTTGTCTGCCTATTGTTAGCTGTTCATTACTGGTGTAACATTTGATTGGTCTTTTATTCTGATTACCTTGTGTTTAGTGCTACTTTCCCAGTTCTTGTGGTTACGCTGATTTCATTCTAGTTTTATAATTTGTTGGTCCTCCATGTTTGTGAGCTATAGTGCATAGGGACATATTAGCGAGATGTACATTTCTACACAGTTTATTCATTGAACCAGTCAGATGAATTGGACACTGGTTAAGAACACTGCTCATGTTTCTGTTTTTCTTATTTCAAGATCTTTTGTTGGTTTTGACTTTACTCTTTTTCTACATGCCTTGAGGAAAAATAGGTTGAATTTATAACATGCTGTTCTATGATCTGTTATTGTTTTCTATGGCCTTTCTCTATTTTCTTGAAATGCTAGTTCCATTAGAAGTAATATGTGTACTTAGTAAGTATTAATTAGAGCAACATATGTGCTAACAGCATACTGTGCTTTTTCTGTGCATTTTTTTTTCACAAATGGAAGTATTCTGACCTGTTTATTGCTCAGTTGCCATATAGCTTCTCTTTCTGTGGAATCTGTTTGTCCAGTATGCGTGTTGTGTCAATGAAAAACTGCGAATTGCATTAAAGATGCATATATGTTACTTCCATGCTATTCCGCTATTCCAAGTTAAATTGAATACTCATGATTTTAGGATATGTTGTAATCAAAATCTCAACCCCTTGTCTAATCATATTTGATTCACCTAACAATTCACCCCGATTTTGTTCCTGTATATTTCTGCTTTTGATAATTTGTGTTACTCATTTGATCTTTACACATAGATAATTTTGGTCTGCCAGTAAGTTTACTGCATTTATTTGCTAATTGTTGACGTGGCTGACTGATTCTAAATTTTACAGGGAGATATGGTGAAAACTCCACGTTCTCCTGTTACCACAGGTCTTGTTCTTAATTAACTTTTTTACTTTTTCTGTATAACAATTAATTGCTGCTCTTTCAATTTATGGCAAGATTATATCTTCTCTGACTATTGCCAGGAATACATTGTAATATATACTATCATTTCTACCAGGGTATTTTCTTTACGCATCTGATTTCAGAGTGTAAATTTGAGATGGCATTTGATCCTTGTTTGATATTTTGATGTGTGTTACATGTCATGTATTCTATTGGGTCTCACCAAGAGTGTTTAACGGTTTCTATAGAAACTGGGGGTTTCCCTTTGATAAAAAAGATTGTATTCTACTGTGTCTTCATAACAATCAGATGAAAAGGATTAACTTATATGCTGAAATAGACAAGGGAGTATAGGCTAAAGCTCCTGCTATGCTCCCTAGCTAAAACATTCTCCCTATCTGCTATTAAAGTATTAATCACTGATTTCTACAAATACAAATATTATGTTTTCGCAACAGTGTTGCATTCACTGTTCAAGTAGGTGCTACATGGGCGGCAAGCTAGGCCTTGGCGCCTAGTCTGTCTAGATGGGGCTTAGCGTTCAACTTGGTTGCTTGCTACTTTGTATATGCTTGCGAGATAGGCAGTCAAGTGAGTCAACAACAGCACAAATTGGGTTTGGCCTTTCTAGCCCAACCCAAGGCTCAATGGCGAGGAGGCAGCTCAACGGTCCAACTATTCATGCTTCCTCCCCTCTAATATCTCTCTCTCCTCTTGTCTCCACGTAGTCACACACTCACACACACATCCTCCCCTCTCTCCTCATCTCCACGCACATAACACAGCACGCACACATCCTCCCCTCTAATCTCTCTTCCCTCTCATCTTCGCACACACACTACTGTTCCTTCCCCCAACACTCTACTCTCCCTATAGTTGGACACCCCAATTTTTTTCTCAAACCAAACACCCGAATCCAAGTTGGATTCCAACACACGTGTTGTTATGAATCTTAGTTCATAACGGGTAAACACCACCAAGAAGATGGCCGGATGGAGTCGGCGTAGGGGGAGAGAGGAGACTTTAGACGGGGAAGACTTTATTATTACTCTGCTTAATGACAATAGCATGCGGTAGCCCTTTATATAGATGACTCCTCCTAACAGATGAGTCTAACTCCAATCATATCTCTAACTATATCTCTAATACAAGGAAACCAATCTCTAACTCAAATAGAAACCAATCTCTTATTCCTAATAATAACCCAACTGGCCCAAGGCCCACGTCTATAACATTATCTCTAACTATATCTCTAATACAAGGAAACCAATCTCTAACTCAAATAGAAACCAATCTCTAGATGGTCAAATCAAAATAAATCTCTATTAATTATTAATCTCCTATTTAGTGTGCATTATTATCAAAATCATAAAAGCATTTCAACCTAGAATTTGCTTGGAGAGAATAATTAACACTTGGAGCATTGCTTCTTGGTACCACTCATATACAGTCGTGTTCGACCCATATCTAGCTCCAGCCCTTTTTGATGTGTCGTTGCTTCCTTTTCTTGAGTTAGCGCCAAGGTTCTCAAAATCAGTAACTGATACCTGACCGGTCACCTAACCTAGTAGTGATTATATGGCATAATTGGCCTATTATTGGGGCATACTTAGTCCGATTATGCAGATAACTGGCTAACAAATAGGAGCATCCATTACTTGTGTACGGCCGAGTATATGGCCTATTAGACCTGTATTTAGAACATTGGTTAGCACCTTACTTGTGCAACTAAAATTGTAGGATATAAATGAGGCGACTTATCTTGTGCCCACACTATTGAATCTTCTTTTGAAGATTAAACAAAATCATTTGTAAAAGCAATGGCTAGATCAAAACAAACGCCCTTCTAGTTGAGAAAGATGATGGCTAGAATATCTTATCTCCAACTGCCAATTACCTTTTATGGCTCATGTCAAGGGATCAAACCAGACATATATCTACGCTGCTTCACTTAAAGTTTGATCGTGAAGCATGACATATCAAAGCAAGTTCATTTGACACTTCGCATGCATGTAGGCCTGTTAATTACTTATGCCAATTCATATGGCTTATTTGCTCTGTTGTGTTTGATATTGATTTCTTTATAATTAATTGTATGAGCTGGATTCTGTAGTTCTGTAAAAATTGATTGCTGTAGCTGTTATTCTTAGCATGAGTGCCGAAGTCCCCTGGAAAAAAGCAAGTGTGAAAGGTGTACTTTTTTTGAGATGGCCTCCGGACAACACCTCGTGGCTCATGAAGTTCTGCATGAGGTTAAATAATTGCAACTGCAACTCAATTTTTCACCACGGGATTTACATCAGAAGACAACACAATAGTTACCATAGATATCTATGTTATTTGTCATAGTTACTGATAGCATCTTTTACTTTCCACATGCCTATATTTTTCAAGTTACTGATAGCAGGCATTAGTTATTTGATTGGGGCTTATTTGGTGAATTTATCCTGTTCCTTTATTCCAGTTGGTGACCTAATTCTTTTTTGAGTGTTCAGCATCTTGTTTCTCCCTTTTGTTTCCGATTTAGTTGTTGATTGACAAGCTGAATTGTGGTTTTTCAGGAACAAAAAGGTGCAGAGCAAAGCCACAAAAGAAGGAAGAGGAATCCACCCAAAAAGGCAAATTGGGGAATGGACCTCAGAATGCAACGGAAGAAAAACACGTTGGAGTTGAAAAGGGTGATGGCCCTGCTTTGTGCAAGAGGCCAAGGAGAGCAGCAGCATGTTCTGATTTCAAAGAGAAGTCTGTACGCTTATCTGAAAAAACATCTGTTGTCATGATCAAGAAAAATCGGATGGAAGAGGAGGAAACAGATGCTGTCAATCTGACAAAACTAGGACCAGAAGATCCACCACCTTGCCGGAAATTGATTGATTTCATCTTGCATGATGCAGATGGGAATTTGCAGCCCTTTGAAATGTCTGAAATTGATGATTTTTTCATAACAGCTCTTATCATGCCCATGGATGATGATATAGAAAAAGAGCGTGAAAGAGGAGTTCGCTGTGAAGGATTTGGGCGAATAGAGGACTGGTCATTATCTGGTTATGATGAAGGTACGGCAGTGGTCTGGCTGTCAACAGAAGTTGCTGACTATGAATGTGTGAAACCAGCAAGCAATTACAAGTCTTACTATGACCACTTTTATGAGAAGGCACAGGTGTGTATTGAAGTTTACAGAAAGCTCGCAAGATCAGTAGGTGGGAATCCTAACCTGGGTCTGGAAGAATTGCTTGCTAGTGTTGTACGTTCTATTAATGCTATCAAAGGTTACAGTGGAACAATGAGCAAAGACTTTGTGATATCCATTGGTGAGTTTGTATACAAGCAGCTTGTTGGATTGGATCAGACAGCAGGCAATGATGATGAGAAGCTTGCTACACTGCCAGTTCTTCTTGGTCTTAGAGATGAGTGCAAATCTAGAGTGGAATTATACAAGCTGCCACCTAACATCTCAAATGGAAGCCTGAAGATTAAGGATGTGGAGTGTAAAGAGGTAACTGAGGATGACGATGAGAAATTAGCAAGATTATTACAGCAAGAAGAAGAGTGGAAGATGATGAAGAAACAGAGAGGTAAACGTGGGACACCATCCCAGAAAAATGTCTACATCAAAATCAGTGAAGCTGAGATTGCCAATGACTATCCTATGCCCGCATACTATAAACCCTCTAGTCAAGAAATGGATGAGTATATATTTGACAGTGATGATGGCATGTTTTCTGATGATGTGCCAGTAAGAATTCTCAACAACTGGGCTCTATACAATGCAGATTCGAGGCTTATTTCTTTAGAGTTAATCCCTATGAAATCAGGCACAGAAAATGATATAGTGATCTTTGGGTCTGGTTTTATGAGAGAGGATGACGGCAGTTGCTGTTCCACAGCTGAGCTTGCAAAGTCGTCGTCTTCCTCAAGTAAAACTGATCACCAGGATGCAGGAGTTCCAATATATCTGAGCCCAATCAAGGAATGGGTAATTGAATTTGGTGGCTCAATGATCTGCATAACCATTCGAACAGATGTGGCCTGGTAAGTACTCCAGCCAGTTCCTTTCAGCACGTTATTTAATTATGCAATTTTATGCCACTGCCTGCTAAGTGGTTGTGTCAGTAAATCCTCTTATTCATTTGTTAGGCAACAATTTTAATTTCTTTCTGCCTGCACTTGGTTGAAACTTACATTTGGCTTGTGATTTCAGGTACAAGCTACGACAGCCAACAAAGCAATATGCTCCGTGGTGTGAGCCTGTATTGAAAACAGCAGGGCTCGCTGTTAGCATAATCACCCTGCTAAAAGAGCAAAGTCGTGCTTCAAAGCTTTCTTTTGCTGATGTCATCAAGAAAGTAGCAGAATTTGAGAAAGGGAACCCTGCATTTATATCGTCAAACATTGCACTGGTTGAGAGATATATTGTGGTACATGGACAGATCATACTGCAGCAGTTTGCAGATTTTCCAGATGAGACTATCCGACGGAGTGCGTTTGCCACTGGCCTTTTAATGAAGATGGAGCAGAGAAGACATACAAAGTTGGTTATGAAGAAAAAAGCTCAATTAATGAGGGGAGAGAATCTGAACCCAAGTGCAACAATGGGGCCAGCATCAAGAAGAAAAGTGATGCGTGCAACGACGACCAGGTTGATCAACAGAATATGGAGTGATTATTATGCACACCATTTCCCTGAAGATTCCAAGGAGGGAGATGGTAGTGAAGCAAAAGAAATTGATGACGAGCAAGAAGAAAATGAAGATGATGATGCTGAAGAGGAGGTACAGATTGAAGAGGAAAAGGTTTCAAAGACTCCATCAACACGGTCTCGAAAGTTGGTGTCACAAACTAGCAAAGCAATTAGATGGGAGGGTGAAACAACTGGGAATACAGCTTCTGGAGAAGCTCTATACAGATGTGCTTACATTCGAGAACTCAGAATAGCTGTGGGAGGGGCGGTCACAGTAGAAGATGATTCAGGAGAAATAGTCATGTGCTTTGTTGAGTACATGTTTCAGAAACCTGATGGTGCAAAAATGGTTCATGGAAGGGTATTGCAAAAAGGTTCACAGACTGTTCTTGGCAATGCTGCAAATGAAAGGGAGCTTTTCTTAACCAATGATTGTTTAGAATTTGAATTGGATGACATCAAAGAATTGGTGGCTGTCAATCTCCAACCAATGCCTTGGGGTCACAAGTATAGAAAAGAGAACTCTGAAGCTGATAAGATTGAGCGGGCCAAAGCGGAAGAGAGGAAGAAGAAAGGTCTGCCAATGGAATATTTATGTAAAAGCTTGTACTGGCCTGAGAAGGGTGCCTTCTTCTCCTTGCCGCGTGAAAAACTGGGTCTTGGTAGTGGTGTCTGTAGCTCTTGTGAGCATAGAGAGCCAGACTGCGATGAATTGAAAATAATCTCCAAGACCAGCTTCATCTACGGAAGGGTTACCTATAATGTCCATGACTTTTTATTCATTAGGCCTGAGTTTTTTTCCCAAGAGGAGGATCGTGCAACCTTCAAGGCAGGAAGAAATGTGGGCCTAAAGCCCTATGCAGTTTGCCATCTACTAGATGTCCATGAACCCTCTGGATCTAAAAAAATTCATCCAGCATCAACAAAAGTCAGTGTTAGAAGATTTTACAGGCCAGATGACATTTCATCAGCCAAAGCTTATACATCGGACATCAGAGAGGTTATATTCTTCATCTGTTTCTATATGTTTCTACACCTGATATTACAATGTCATCGATAGTTTGTTACTTTATATCCTCAAACCTGTGTCATCAAATTCCTCTTTCTTAGCAAAATCATTCTCCTTCCATTGGCTTAAATATATTTTGTTAACCTTTGTTTGCTTGATTCAGGTATACTATAGTGAAGATGTAATTAATGTGCCTGTGGATATGATAGAGGGAAAATGCGAGGTCAGAAGGAAGAGCGATATCTCAAATTCAGACCTTCCAGTGATGGTTGAACATGTATTTTTCTGTCAACATTTCTATGATCCTGCCACTGGAGCTCTCAAGCAGGTTAGTTATAGCTAATACATCATTTTGATTCAGTAAGTGCTAGTTTTGATAATTAACGAATGTATGTTGCATGTGTGGAGCAGTTGCCTGCAAATGTTAAGCTCATGTCCGTGGTGCAAAAGGCAAATGGTGCTTTGAAAAAGAACAAAGGAAAACAGATCTGTGAGAGTGATCAAGTCGATTCAGGTAAATGGATGGAGGTGCCCAAAGAGAACCGTCTTGCAACTCTTGACATTTTTGCTGGCTGTGGGGGTTTATCAGAAGGGTTGCAGCAAGCTGGTATGCACTTGTCTTCAATCACATTGTTTAGCATGAATATGTTGGCCTTCAAACAGATATTTATTTTGTCATTGTTAAATTCCGTAGGTGTAACCTTTACGAAATGGGCAATTGAATATGAGGAGCCAGCTGGTGAAGCATTTAGCAAAAATCATCCAGAAGCTGTGGTGTTTGTGAATAACTGCAATGTGATTTTGAAGTAGGTGCAATTACTTGCTTTTTTCTGTTTCTTTTTATTATTTCTGCAGCTCAATCAGGACTATTTTGTGGCCATGCAGGGCAATTATGGACAAATGTGCGGATGCTGATGATTGCATTTCAACTACAGAAGCTGCTGAACAAGCAGCTAAGCTTGCTGAAGAGAATATTAAGAATCTTCCTGTCCCTGGTGAAGTAGAATTCATAAATGGTGGCCCTCCATGTCAGGTCTGTTATTTTGCTATGCCTAGGCCAGCAAATCGTTGTTACTTATTCAATCTTTTCAACCAATTGCTTGACTTCTGTATATCCTTTTCTCTTGTCAGGGTTTTTCTGGGATGAACAGATTCAACCAAAGCCCATGGAGTAAAGTTCAGTGCGAGATGATTTTAGCATTCCTCTCTTTTGCGGAATATTTCCGTCCTAGGTTTTTTCTTTTAGAAAATGTTAGGAACTTCGTTTCGTTCAACAAAGGGCAGACCTTCCGCCTGGCAATTGCATCACTTCTGGAGATGGGATACCAGGTGCTAATTCTTCTCACTATCTACTTCAAATACATATGTTAGCACTTGCTTTGAATCTGTATATTCAGAAGTTGTTTACCTATTGGTTAGGTTCGGTTCGGAATTTTAGAAGCAGGGGCTTTCGGTGTTGCACAGTCCAGGAAAAGGGCATTCATTTGGGCTGCTGCTCCTGGAGAGACTCTTCCTGACTGGCCAGAACCGATGCATGTCTTTGCTAGCCCTGAACTGAAAATAACACTGCCTGATGGCAAATACTATGCAGCTGCCAAAAGCACTGCTGGTGGGGCACCATTCCGCGCAATAACTGTTAGAGATACAATTGGGGATTTACCAAAAGTGGAAAATGGTGCCAGTAAGCTCATACTTGAGGTAATTTTTACTCCAACTCGTTCCATTTTGTTTCGTTTCTGCTCTTGATTTATGTGTTAAGTGAATTCCTTTTCTTTAATGCAGTATGGAGGTGAACCTGTCTCTTGGTTCCAGAAGAAGATTAGGGGTAGCATGATCACACTGAATGATCACATATCTAAGGAGATGAATGAACTAAATCTCATAAGATGCCAACGCATTCCAAAGCGGCCAGGTTGTGATTGGCATGACCTCCCAGATGAGAAGGTAATGTTGTCCTCTACCCTGTAGTTGCATTCGCTGTGTTTCTGTTGGTCCACAGTAGACCTTCCTAGTGCCAGGGAATGTTAATCCTCAGAATATGTGCGCAGGTGAAACTATCAACAGGGCAAATGGTGGACCTGATACCTTGGTGCTTGCCTAACACAGCTAAAAGGCACAATCAGTGGAAAGGGCTATTTGGGAGGCTGGATTGGGAGGGCAATTTCCCCACATCTATAACAGATCCCCAGCCAATGGGCAAGGTCGGCATGTGCTTCCACCCTGATCAGGACAGGATCATCACAGTCCGTGAATGTGCGCGATCTCAGGTAAGCTGATCTACATCCATCCCCATCTGCAAAGAAATAAACCTTTACCCATATTGAAGATATTGCAATGGCTTCATTTGAGAATTAGGGCTGCTACAATTTGACTCAAACCTATCCTCGTCTTCAGGGCTTTCCTGACGGCTACCAGTTCGAGGGCAACATCCAGAGCAAGCACAGGCAGATCGGCAACGCTGTGCCGCCACCTCTCGCCTTTGCGCTCGGGAGGAAGCTGAAGGAAGCTGTTGATGCAAAGCGTCAATAGGCGTGACTGCATCCACTCTATGAGAAGCATCTTTAGATGATCGGCACAAGGGTCGTTCTTTCTTCCTTGTAGGAAAACAAGCAGATGAGTTTGCTTGATTGCGCGCAGCTAGCATTGGAGCTGCATGTCGATGTGAACTAATAACTCTGAGTTGATTGCGATTTTAGTCATATGGACACCTTGTTGTATATCTTAGATAAGTGATGATTGGCACCCTGATTCAGGGTTGTGGTTGTATTCAAATATTGTAGAAATTTAGTGGCTAGTGGTTGCCTTATGGAGCTAAGCGGCTAGCTTTTCCAACAAAAAAATTTCCTCGTAGGCCCAAGCTTCTGGCAAAGTTTCCGAGCCATGATAAATGTCAAATTAAATGGCTCAAATAGTCAAATCCTTGCGATAACAAGGCACAGTAATTTAGAAGGTCCAAGGCAGATACTAGGTAGTAACTAGTTCTCTGTTGACTTCGGCAAAATGAGAGAACATGTTTTTGCTAGAGCTTGGAGAACATGTTATTGCTAGAGCTTGGGACCGCGACGCACAGCACCATGCCGTCGTAGCTCAACGCGTAGAAGCTGCCCGCGTGGGGCACCGTGCGGACGATCTTGCGCCTGTGACTCGTCGGATCCATGTGCTCCTAGCCGACCTCGGCGCGCATCCACGATGAGTCGCCGGCGCGCGACGGCGAGGCAGTGGCCGAACCAGTAGACGCAGAGCACCACGCAGTCGGAGCCGGCCGTCGCGGGGCTGCACGAGAGCGTCACCCTTAAGAAAAAAAGTCTATTCATAATTTTTAAAAACCCGAGGACTAAATCACAAAAAACTAACCTAACCCTTTCCCATCCCACCCGACCCCGCCCCGCCCCGGCTAACCTAACCCTTTCCCATCCCACCCGACCCCACCCCGGCTAACCCTAACCCCTTCCCATCCTACCCCAACCCGCCGCCTTGGCGCCTCCCACTGCGCTGCAGCCGCTGCTCCCTTCGCACCGCACCACCCCCGCCGCCCCTTCCATGTGCCTCCCCCGCCACCTGACGTCTCCCTCACCGACGGCGGCGGGATCTGGTGCGGGGAGTCCGGATCGGGCGGTGGTGGCGGCGGGATCTGGCGCAGGGAGTACGGATTCGGCGGTGGCGGTCACGGGAGCGGCGGACGGGCGGGGAGAAGATGTCCCCTCGGTCGGAGGGGAGGCAAGGCAGAGAAGATAGCGGACGGGCGGAGGGAAGATGGTGATGCGGAATCCGACGAGTCGACGGCGGCCTCGTGTGTGGTAACTCTTTTCCCCTCCCTCGGTTTATATACTCCCTCCTCTATTCCTTGGCGTCATCGCCGTCATGCGGCCACCGCGCCCGCCCGGCCATCCGCCGCGCCTAGGCCGCCTGGCCCCGCCTTGGACCGCCTTAGTCCCGCCTTGGACCGCCTCGCCGCCCAGCCACCCGACTAGGGGCCAAGGCCGGGCAGCACCCTACCGCCCAGCGCCTACGCGGCGCCTAGGTGGCCGCCCAGGCCGCCTTCTTGAATAGTGACCAGAACTCCTTGTACGACAGCAGCGGGTGGACGACTTGGATGGTGTCGGTGCCCACGGAGCCGGCGACACTGGCGGGGCCCTTCCTGTGCATGACAAGCCACCCGCACACGCTGCCGATGCAACGGGCACCGCGAGCATGGGGGGAAGGCGATGTCGTTGAGCGCCCCGTTGGCGAGCGCCCGGTCCTCCGGGAGGAGGAGCCCCGCCATGAGCTGTTGCGTCGCCGCGACGGCAGTGTCATCGCGGACATCGATGTAGGCACGTAGCTGGCTTCTTGTTTGTACTCGCACGACGCCATTGGAGTTGGACACACACACCTGCACGTTCCTGGCATGCTAAGCCTTACAACTCCTGAAAATAGGAAGCGACTAGCGTCCGGACTTCTGATCTAGACGCTAGCATCATACACTCCCTTTCATAGTTCGATTTGCAACTAAGTGTCGCATGCAGTACCACCATATTTGGCTTCTCTTCCTCCCCTTGAATCTCCTTTCAGCAGCCACCTACCTCTCTTCCTCTCTCTTGATCTCCTTCCCGTGGCCGTTCTTTTCGGCAAAACACCCTCCTCTTATGCTGTAAGATTTACTCCTGACTCCAAGCACTAAGGTAACTAAAAAAATCATTAGCAACCGAACAAAACTAATGCAACATTTTAAACTTTTAGATACAATGAATCAAAAATATATTTGTAACAAAATTGAAAGAGACAGCAAAAGTTGAAGTTCGCCAGCAGCAGAGGTGGCCCGTGGAAGCTTGTTGTTCTACTGAGAGATATAGATAGAGATGCACACCGAAATAAGATCTCTACGCTACAAACCCATCTCACAAAGTCCACAAAAATCAAGTTGCAACAAAAATTAATAAAGATTGTAACAAAAAAACATCTAGTAGCAATAAGGATAACAAAAGCTTGCAACAAAAAAAATCAAGTTACAACAACCCATGGCAACAAAAAAGGTAGCAACAAAACCATAAGACTATTGCAACAAAAAATAATTCCGATGCAACAAATGAAGACCTCGACTGTAGTAAAATAAACTTACTGATATTACATCCTGTAACAACATCGTACACTCCTTGCAACAATTGATAAAATGGGCCGTAACAAAGTTTGCAAACGTACACGATAAAACCAGATCCGGTTAAACTCTCGCTATCACAGTGGCCTCCTACATAGTATTATTGCCTTCTTGCCCCCTAACCACGTCGTCATCTACTTGATGTCTATAGCCCCAGCTCCTCCAGCGTTGGTCCCATGAAATCTGGTAAGCTTCAACCACAGTGGCAACAGATCTAGAGAACTATGGCTGCTTCATGGAAAGGGAGGACACAACCCCACGACGGATGGCCTCCCTCTACGACTGTATGATGCGAGAGCAAGAGGGGAAGGGAGAAGCACATGAGCTCCGACTGGCAACAACCATGTGTAGCAAGTGAGAGGTGGAGGAAGAGTCAGAAAATGGAGGATGTGGATAGAGAAAGCTTCAGTTCCTTATGTGCTTTGATGAAGATTAATAGGAGGAATAAGGAATCACGTGGGTGGAAGGTTGAGATCCTTCTTGCTTTTGTCGGTGAGAAGAGTTGAGCAGGTGAAGAGTTTAGACGGAACGCTTCACGTCAGATGCTTAAATAGTAGCAATTCCTCTAGAAACACGAAAAAATGTGTGTGTCTATGAGCAATCCTTGTGCCACTTGATCTGGCTTTGAGTCGAGTGCAAACCCAACACTGACTCAGAGTCTCTCTCTCACACACACATCCATGCATGCATCACGCCATAAATACATAGCACATCTGACGAATCCAAGTTGGTGCACACGCGCTTTCTTGCTTAGTCTGCCTCCAATACTACTCCAATGGCGACGGTGACAGCATTGTACGAGCAAGAAGACAACCATGACAATGGTCGAGGCAACCTCCCTGCGACCAAGTGGGAGCTCCTGACACGGCCTGTCCTACGCAGCATCTTACCCCAACTTTGTCGATGCCACCTTCCTCTACAAGCCCTAGCTTGCGCTCTGCGGCGATGGCCACACCGTCATCGTCACGCAGTGATGCTCATGCTGGGGTTCCTCCTCCTGGAGGACATGGTGCTTGACCCCACCTCCCAGTGCTTCCTGCTTACTTAGTACCATCTCCTTCAGCCCTGAAGGCTGCCCTATTCCTTCAGCTCGACCAGGTAGACTCCCTATTATTGTAGAACCTACCATAAGCAACTGTAAGGTTAATCGAGTTTTAGTAGATGGATGTAGTGCTCTTAATATTTTGTTTACGAGAGCTTAAAAAAAGATGCAAGTTCCTAAGTCGAAAGTGAAGCCTGTAAAGTATACCTTTCATGGCATAGTTCCGGGATCCTTGACCAAATCAATAGGACAAGTGTCCCTATTGGTTACATTTGGAAGTCTAGATAACTTTCAAATGGAAAGAATCTTGTTTGACATGATAGGCTTTCAAACTGCATACATGGATAAGTGTCCCTATCGGTTACTATGTAAGTGAAGCTTTGCACGGACCAAAAGAAAGATATCTAGAAATATAAAAGTTATTATATGTCCTCCTTATGACTTTGAGGAAGCTAAGACATTACTTTCAGGCCTACAAAATTGTGGTGCCGACTAAGGGTGAAAACGAATCGAATACGGATCAAATAGTGCTCAAATCATATTCGCATCCATATTTTTTCTTGGATTTGAATATGAATCGAACAAACGTTGAATACAAATATGGACCAGACAAATGTTGGATACGAACTCGAATCAATATACTCAATTCGGTCGGATCCAGATATCCTCAAATCTTATATAGTATGAAGACATTAATGATATTTTATCCTTGTACAATCACACTTAATTATTCTAATTCATTTACTTCACCTAAAGAAACACGAATTCATATTCAATTAAAAAACTTGTCCAACTAATTAATCATATTATAATAAAATATGCATATTGCTTCATCGAATACGAATACAGATACGAATAGTTCAATAAAATAATATTTCAGATGGTAAAAGTTCATACCATATTCGCATTCATATTGTTTATGCAATTCTAATTCGAATACAAATATGATAGAAACTGTTAATTGGATGAAAAATTCTATACCATATTCGCATCCTATCGAATATGGTAACCGGATAATATGGATAATTCATATCCATTTTTCACCCATAGTGCCAACTGTATATCCTTTAGGTCAAGTTCTCCAAAAACAAGGAATCATTAGGACGAATAACAAAATGGGCAATTAAACTTGGGGAGTTTGATCGCTATTTCATTTCACGAACAACCATTAAGTCCCAAGCTTTAGCATAATTCATTGCCGAGTAGACAAATCCTGAGCCTATCTAAGGGCCCGAGTATGAATGCCACAACCAGTGGACTATGTACTTCGATAGGTCCTCGGTGATAAAGGGCTTGGGGACTAGGGGTAGTCCTGATTTTTTTACCAGAGAAAACATAAAATACGCCACCCAGTTAAACTTTTTTACTATAAAAATATGGTAGAATATGAAGGTTTGCTGGTAGGGCTCCGAGCAGCCAAAGCGCTCGGGATTCACTAGATTACTAGTGAAAGGCGATTCTCAACTAGTAGTGAATCAAATAGGAAAAGAGTATAAATGCTCAAGTACCATGAAGTCATCTTATCTTGCGGAAGTAAGAAAACTAGAAAGGCATTTCTTTAGTTTTGAAGTCCAACACATTCCTAGAAAGTAAAACTTTCTAGTAGACCAGTTGGCACGGATGGCTTCCTCAAGATCACCAGTCTTGCTTGGAGTATTTTTCAGGCAACTCAACAAGCCCTCAGTAGTCGAGCATTCCGAAGATGCTCCAATGGAGGTTGCTCAGATCAACCCTAACAATGATTGATTGACATCAATCTACAAATATTTTCGGTGTGGCACACTTCCTAAAGATGATGTAGATGCTGATTGTACAACACAAAAAGCCAAATCATACATGCTAATCGAATGTACCCTCTACAAATGAGGAATTCACGAAGTGTTGATGAGATGTATATCTCAAAAGGATGGTTTATATTTACTATCTGAAATACATAGAGGAGACTGTGCAGCACATTATTCTTATAGAACTCTGATCGGTAAAGCCTTTTGACAAGGTTACTATTAGCCAATTGTCCTCCATGATGCAAAAGAACTAATGTCAAAATATGTACAATGTTAGTTTCATGGCCGACAATACATCAACCTGTGCAAACTCTACAAACTATACCACTTTCTTGGCCTTTCGCAACCTGGGGCTTAGATATTCTACGACCTTTCCCAAGAGCACTTGGGTATTTTGAATTCCTTTTTGTAATAATTGATACATTTACAAAATGGATCAAAGTTGAGCCAATTGTTAAAATAACAAATGAAACTATGAAGAAATTCATCACAAAAAATGTTATTACACGATTTGGTGTTCTAAGTCACATAATCACAAATAATTGTACCAGTTTTTGAGTGAAAATTTTCAAAAATTCTACAAGGATCTAGGTATCAAGGTATGTTACGCCTCTGTGGCTCATCCATAGAGTAACTGAACAGTAGAAAGAGCCAATGGTATACTAGTAGAAGGGATCAAATGTCGAGTGTTCATCCAGTTAATACAATGGCCAAGAGCTTGGGTACAAGAACTTCCCTCTGTATTGTGAGCTGTTCGAACCACGACCAGTCATGCGACCGTGAAACACCCTTCTTTCTAGTTTACGGTGTAGAATCAATGCTTCATTTGGAACTAAACATTGGCTCTATTTAGATAGATCATTATAATGATAACGATCAAGTATAATGACGGATTGATGACATCAGTTTCCTTGAAGAATGATGAAATACTGTCTTAATTCGATCGATAGTGTACCAAAAAGTCATGTGAAGGTACCATAGTCATAAAGTACAGTCTTGCAGCCTGGCTATGGGAGATCTGGGTCTCAAGAAAATCTAGAGCCAAACAAACCACAATAAACTTTTGTCTAAATGGGAAGGTCTCTACACTGTGGTCAAAGTCACTAGATAAGAATCGGCACAACTGGCCATGTCAGATGGACGCGTTATTTCTAATTCTTGGAACATTGATCAACTGCGTAAGTTCTATATGCAATATACTTTTTTTTCCTTATTTCAATAAAGTTACATTGTTTTCTTTCTTTTTCGACGAGTATTTTTATTTGTACTTCATTATCCTATGTTTGGTCATATACTAATGTCGTATGAATTACTCAGGGAATATAAATTTTCTCCAAATCTCTTCTAAGGGATGTTTTTTTTACCTCAATGACTTTGACATTTTAGTTAAATGCCATGCGGATTGTTATCCTGACATTCACAGAGATGACTCTTATGATAATCTGCACTCTTTCCTTGAAGGAAAATAAGTAAAAAGGCATATAGACAACTGACATAGTTACTAACTACTCAGGGGCTCAAATGCATTCTTTCTTACTTCAACATTTTGTTTCTCTTTTGTTTAAACCTGGTCGAAACATGGAAAACCTCATAGTCAAATTCTATCCTCTCTGCACATGGTCACGCCCACCAAAAGGAGTTTGCTAGCGACGATCCTTTTCCTACGATCTTTGCTACCAGCTGAAATTCGAGAGGAATATGTTTTGGGAAGTTTTGTTCATGACTTTAGTCCTCAGCTATCTTATGACTAGTTTGGGTAGTGTTTACAAATAAAAACACATATGTTTACATTATTGCATAGTTTTCTCTAGTTCATCATGTCAAACAAGTTTATGTTATTGTTTTATCCGATCAAGTACTGGACTATATTGTATCTCAAATATTAAAATATTATATAAGACTAGTCAAAATCATCCATTAGCTCTGTCCGATATGATTTCCTAGAAACTGCTAGATCATTTCTACAAACTATAGTTCACCGATCAGAATAAAATACATCTTATTCTTGGTCTACTGCTTCCTTAGCAGTTGGGGTTAGGAAAGATACGAGTACTCATTAAATTGGGAAATAACATAAACTTCATTGATGATAAAGGTAAGTTTTTTTTACATAAGAGTACTTCATATTACATTTACACTAAGCTGGTCACTATTCAACAGGGATCCAACTTTCATCTCCTCTACTATTTGGTTCCCGAAGGGCTTCATCTCTTCCAAGAACTTAGCAGCTTCTTCCTCCGAGCAGTCAAACTCCACTTCGAGTGCTTGAAGGACGATATTAGGCTTGGTAGCTTTAAGCTTTATTAATGCAAAGCTTACTCCATTAGCGATAGTGTCCCTCATAGTCCACTCGTGGTTATTCTGAGAAGTGGCCAGAAGACTTTGAAGATGTTCAAGTTATCAATTCAGACAACTTACCTTCTCAATTAGTTCTTTCGAAGATGGTGCAATTGCTTCCAAGTTCATCTTAAAAAGTAGGCCATTGAAGAGGACAATCTTGTCTTGAAGAGATCCTTCAATCTCCTTCCTCCTCCTGGAACCAAAAGCTTTCTCTTGTTCTTGAACTTTGTAAGTTTGCCCTTCACGAGTAACTCAAAGTTAGTCAAAACAACTAATAAGTCAAATTAAGATTGGTCGGGTTTTCGATCAGTTACCTTGGTTCTTATTCTCGAACACTTCAATTGCTTCTTTATATTGAAGGGTGTTGTATTTGAACTTGGTCAACCATTCTTCGATCGACCGGTCTGTAGCCTTGAGCATCTCCTCAAGTTTGAGGATGACAACACCTTTTGCTTTAGCCTGTGCTTCATAGTCTTCTAATTCTGTCGACCACAAAAAAAGAAGTAAGAAAAAGCAAAGACAAGGAAGCAATAAAAGAAACGAGAAGAAGATACTTATTTCTCAATTGTAGGCCTTTTTCCTCAAAAGTCATGAGGAGCTGCTCATTTTCGGCCAGAGTAGACCCGAATATCTCCCTTTTCTTCTTGAGAGTTTCCTTGAGCACCTTAATAGTGCTCCCCGACTTGCAGATATATGAGAAGAGTTAAGTATAAAAATTTATGACCAGAATGTAATGAGAAGAAACATCATTACCAATCATCAGCTTCTTGGCGGAGGGTATCCCTTTCTTTCTTCAGGGCTAATGTTCATCTGGTCTTCTCCCCGACTAGAGCAACTCCCTCAACCATATGCTAAAAAGAAAAGAGGAAAAAAGAAACTTACAAAAGTTTTGAACAAGACCAAGAATGTATCTTAAGTTGACCCTGAGAAATTACCTGGATCGCTTTATCAACATACGATGAGTAGAGTATCTTGGGACCCATCCTCAACTCACAGTCTGAGATCTCCCTCCACCAAAGGTCCTCAAGCATTTGATTATTGAAGATCTGGAGTCAGTCGGGGATGTCCCTCGGATGTGGAAACTTCTTGATTAAAGAAGAGCACTCCACCTCCGGGCCTCCAAAGCATGGAGGAAGCATATCTACTCCCTCCTCTTCAACCACTTTCTTCCTAGCAGCGACCAGATCTTGTCAAGACTTCTCCTCCGCCTCAACATTTTGTGATTTTTTTAGGGTCGAAGCCACCAAAGGTTCCTTGGTTGCAGCAGCCGCTATAGATTCCTCCATTAGCTCGGGAGCTGCTACGGCCACTCCTTTAAGAGCCTTATCACGAGGTGTACTCAGATCAAAGCTAATCGGAGTAGCAGAGGCAATATGAAAAAAGAAGGACAAGAAAGAAGAAGAAATGACTCTAAAAACATCAAAAGAAATCAAAAGGTATGAATTTACATGAATTCTTATAACTAGTACACACCTAGTCTTTTGGGATTTGAAGTTAAAGCGCCCTATAGTATAGTCCGGAGCACTTGCCTTCCTCTTCTTGTTGTTAACCGAATTCACCAATTTGGCACTGGTAGGGATGGTCGGACCATTTGGGTCTTCCAATTGGATACACTTATCCTTAGTCAGATCCTCCATGGGGCAGTCGGAGGTAGCTTCTTCGATCACCTGCTAGGAAGATGGAGCTCCCTCGACTATTGGAGTAGTCGTGTCCTCCATTGCACTTGGGTCTTGAGGAATGGCCACCGGTTCTTCAATCTAGTCAGTCACGACTGTCTCGAATCCCATGATTGGTGAATTTAGTATCACCATTGGCTTCACAGTCGTGGTGACTCCAATTAGTGGCTCTTCCTTCTCTTCCGCCTTGTCATCGACCGAAGTGAGCTCAGCGATGTTTCTTCATCCAAGAAATATACTCTCGTTGATGCAATTTCTCTATTTTCCGAATGAGAGAAAGTGTAGGCTTGTAAGAAAAACTCTCAGAGTCATATAGAATCCTACCTCAGAGGGGATCTTCATCTTAGAAGGTTGTGCGGTCAAATGAGCGGTTGCAGGAGCGGTCGGAGGGGCAGATGTACGAGCAATCAGGGTTGTGGTTGATGAAGCATGACGTGATCCAGATGCTCTGTATAACTTCTTCATGCTTCGATGCCTCCTAGGACTCGGAGGAGCTTGCTCTGAGCTCTCAGCTGCCTCATCACTCTCCGACCCGACCATCTACACATCATGAGAATATTGCAACACACTAATAGGAAAATATAAATCTACATGAAAAGAATCATTACATTATCTTAATTCTTTTGATCATATCATCTGGAGTGGTAACAACCAGGATCAGTGGTACACCTTCTTTCTGCTCGGGCTCTGCTCACAGATCATCCCTATCCTCTCTCTCACTTCAGTAGAGGTTAGGGCTAACAAGATCAAAAAATAAGAAGGTAAATCTTAACATTAGAAATGATAATAAAATAAAAATAAAATTCAACTGGTCGGATTTCTCGATGCTTACCTTCCAAGGGGTCCCTGGTCAAGTCCTTCACGCCCTCATACCAGAGCATGATGTGGTCGCACGACTTCAATGTTTTGATTCGGAGCATGGAAAAATCTCTGACCACATGCCATGAGGTCATCCCCTATCCTTGAGATAGATGATGGCATCGAGCCATCTCTCTATCTTTCCTTTCTTTTTAGGGGAAGACCTCCACCTCAGGTTCTTGACTTCAATCCAACTGGCAAAGGAGAGATTGTCTTCTTCGCTAAGCGTCATGTAGAACCACGACTTCTTCCAGGACGACCATGAGAACCTGGAGTACACTGGGATGTACTTCCTTGCCTTCCCGTCAAAGAGCTATAGAGAGCAACTCCCAGGTGACATTGTCGATTTGCCCAATCTTCCCATCATCTTGTACAAATATCTAAAGATCTTCAAATTCACTAAAATCTCCAAATACACTTCACAAAGATGGATAAATATGCACAAGCAGGTGATCGAATTGGGGGTCGATTAACCAATTCGACCCCGTAAAATTTTGAGATTTCCAACAAGAACGGATGCGTCGGTAGCCTGAATCCATATTCTACGTACATCCAAAAGATTGGGATTTTGTTGTCACTTCCGCTCAGGAAATTCTCCCCAATTGCCGACCTTCACGGAAGCAAAACCTAGTTGGGGAGTAATCCCTTCTCTTCCATGGCCTTCAGCTTCTTCGATCCAAGCTCAGACACCGCCCAATCGGTAATTAGATCCAATATCTTGGCTATAGTGGTTGAGAACCGAAGATTAGATGGATTCAAGGCTACAATTGAATAGGCGCAAATGAAAGGGGTGGAAGAACTTGAAGATGAAAGGTGTTTTGAGAAAACCTGAAGCCAACAAGTGCCACCCCAAGTTTTTATAAGGGTTTTTTTTCCAGCTGTAAACAGTAGTTATCCAATCAGAAACCCAACGAATGCAAAAACCTTTCAGTTTCCTAGTTAGTTTCTCAACGTTGAGTGAATGAAAACAGCTTCTTTACTCTTACCATTAGAAGAGTAGTTTCTCAATTGAAATTCAATCACAAAAATTCAGATTGTAGATTCACTTGAAGTTCGGAGGCTAGGTGATGAGGATTGAATAAATCCTTAAATATGGCTTTAATATTTAATCAAGGCCCTCAGACCCCGTAGTCATAAGTTTCCTATAACTGTTCCCCGAGTACCCTGGTTGAAGGATTATTGTCCACTCTGCCCGACCAACAAATCACCCAGATTATTCATGAACTGGTTTAACAACCCATCTCCAACAAACTCCTTTCGTGTGACGGATAAGACACGTGCTCTATCCTGCCCAAATAGCATGACATTTTGGCCCCGTGTTTCTGACAACAACTGCCATGCAGAGGGCTGCCAATCTGCCCCTGCTTAGTAGACACCACTGAGTAGCCATAGCTCAGAAGCAGGCCAGGCAGGCAGGCACATAAGCACGGGTGAGGGCTGGCTGCTTACGCAGAGGGAATCGTGTGGGCGACGACGCGGTGACACAACACGAAGTTTGATTCTCATTTTATTCACCTGTTAATTACACTGATGTTCGTGTCCGCATGTGCTCATGTGGGAATGTTGTCGCAAACGCATTCCCACACATATAAAATGGGAGGCCTCGACTTGCCCTCTCAACCAAAGCGCTCTTGGTTTGTTTCCTACTGAGCGAGAGAGCAGTGAGGGAGGGGAAGGAAAGAGAGATTGAAAACGAGGAGAGAGCAGCGAGGGAGGGGAAGGAAAGAGAGATTGAAAACAAGTTTGTAATATAATTTCAAGGTGGTTTAGTTATGATTTGTGATTGTTTATAGTTGGAAGCATTGTGGAGCAGTGAAGACCATTAGAAAAAAGGTGTTGTAGCTACGGGCTAAACAGGAAAGAGGGGGACTAGTAGAGGAGGAAGAGGAGAGCCAAGCCTGTGGGAGTATTGGTGAGAATGAGAGGATTCCCCCCTGTGCCCCTCCTGGGGGTTTATATATATATATGAGTGGGGTAGAATGGGAAATCCCCATTCTACCCCTTAGTATTTACAAAGGATGAGGGTACATTGGTATATTTACACTGGTATACTCCTCTACACTATTGGGCCTATTACATGTTGGACTAGTTGCACGGCCCAGCCACGGGGGGTTGGGCCACCCCTACAACAGTACTCCCTCGACAGCAAGCGCTGAGATCCCGATGGGCGAGCTGACGCGATCAACCACCCCAGCCCCCCGTTCCCCGACAGCAAGCGCGAGGGCACCAACAGGCGAGCCGATGCAACTAGCAACTACGAAGAGGTCCACGGAATCCCACTCCGAAGCCGGGTCATCCAACCGAGGCGGTGCCTACGAGGCGGACGACGGAGCCCAACGCCGGAGTTGTGCCGTCCCGCCGAGGCGATGCCTACGAGGTGGACGGCGAAGTCCTATGCCGGAGACATGCCGTCCCGCCGAGGCGATGCCTACGAGGCGGACGACGGAGTCTTGCGCCGGAGTCGTGCCGTCCCACCAAGGCGATGCCTACGAGGCGGACGACGGAGCCCAACACCGGAGCCGTGCCGTCCCGCCGAGGCGATGCCTACGAGGCGGACGGCGAAGCCCAACGCCGGAGTCGTGCCGTCCCGCCGAGGCGATGCCTACGAGGCGGACAGCGGAGTCTTGCGCCGGAGTCGTGCCGTCCCACCGAGGCGATGCCTACGAGGCGGACGACGGAGCCCAACGTCGGAGCCGTGCCGTCCCGCCGAGGCGATGCCTACGAGGCGGACAGCGAAGTCCTGCGTCAGAGACGTGCTGTCCCGCCGAGGCGGTGCCTACGAGGCGGACGACGGAGCCCAACGCCAGAGCCGTGCCGTCCCGCCGAGGCGATGCCTACGAGGCAGACGGCGAAGCCCAACGCCGGAGTCGTGCCGTCCCGCCGAGGCGATGCCTACGAGGCGGACAGCGGAGTCTTGCGCCGGAGTCGTGCCGTCCCACCGAGGCGATGCCTACGAGGCGGACGACGGAGCCCAACGCCGGAGCCGTGCCGTCCCGCCGAGGCGATGCCTACGAGGCGGACAGCGGAGTCCTGCGTCAGAGACGTGCCGTCCCGCCGAGGCGGTGCCTACGAGGCGGACGACGGAGCCCAACGCCAGAGCCGTGCCGTCCCGCCGAGGCGATGCCTACGAGGCGGACAGCGAAGTCCTGCGTCGGAGACGTGCCGTCCCGCCGAGGCGGTGCCTACGAGGCGGACGACAGAGCCTAACGCCGGTCGCCGGAGTCGTGCCATCCCGTCGAGGCGATGCCTACGAGGCGGACGGCGAAGTCCAACGCCGGAGTCATGCCGTCCCGCCGAGGCGATGCCTACGAGGCGGACAGCGAAGCCCTGCGTCAGAGACGTGCCGCCCCGCCGAGGCGGTGCCTACGAGGCAGACAGCGAAGTCCTGTGCCGGGGCTGCGCCGGAGCCGGAGTCAACGCCGTTCCCTTACCTGCAAAAACAGTGCCCGCGGAGAGCGGGTGCTTGCGGCGTAGGCCGAGGGCACTACGCACGCCGAGGTAGAGAGGCGAAGGCGATCGTTCCCCTACCTTCAAAAACAGTGTCCGCGGATAGCGGACGCTTGCGGCGTAGGCCGAGGGCACTACGCACGCCGAGGTAGAGAGGCGAAGGCGCCGTTCCCCTACCTTCAAAAACAGTGCCCGCGGAGAGCGGGCGCTTGCGGCGTAGGCCGAGGGCACTACGCACGCTGAGGTAGAGAGGCGAAGGCGCCGTTCCCCTACCTTCAAAAACAGTGCCCGCGAATAGTGGGCGCTTGCGGCGTAGGCCGAGGGCACTACGCACGCCGAGGTAGAGAGGCGAAGGCGCCGTTCCCCTACCTTCAAAAACAGTGCCCGCGGATGGCGGGCGCTTGCGGCGTAGGCCGAGGGCACTACGCACGCCGAGGTAGAGAGGCGAAGGCGCCGTTCCCCTACCTTCAAAAACAGTGCGGTGCACTCCCTGGTGCAACGCGCGTGAGGGCGCGATATCCAAGTGGTGCGCCGCTTAAAGCGAGGCACTCCCTAGCGTCTCGGCCATGTAGTAATTTTTATACTCCGTAGAGTGCGTGGGAACAAAATCCACGTCTATTTATACTCCGGAGAGTACGTGCGGGAGCGACGCCCACACGTGCGCGGGACATCCGCGTCTTGTTTATACTCAGTAGGGTGCGCAGGGACAACATCCGCGTCTTATTTATACTCCGTAGAGTGCGTGAGAACTTCAACCACGTCTTTTTATACTCCGGAGAGTACGTGCGGGGGCGACGCCCACACGTGCACGGGACATCCGCGTCTTGTTTATACTCAGTAGAGTGCGCAGGGACAACATCCGCGTCTTATTTATACTCCGTAGAGTGCGTGGAAACTTCAACCACGTCTTTTTATACTCCGGAGAGTACGTGCGGGGGCGACGCCCACACGTGCGCGGGACATCCGCGTCTTGTTTATACTCAGTAGAGTACGCAGGGACAACATCCGCGTCTTATTTATACTCCGTAGAGTGCGTGCGGAGGCGGACCTCGACGCTATGTCTTATTTAGAGTCCTTAGACTGGTGCGTGTGGAGGCGTACCTCGACGCTACGTCTTATTTAGAGTACGTAGACTGGTGTGTGCGGAGGCGTACCTCGACGCTACTTCTTATTTATACTCCGTAGAGTGCGCGCGGAGGCGTCCCCCCGTTGCGTCTTATTTAGAGTCCGTAGACTAACGCGTGCGGAGGCAAGCTCAACGCTACGTCTTATTTAGAGTCCGTAGACTGGCGCATGCGGAGGCAAGCTCAACGCTACGTCTTATTTTAGACTCTGTAGAGTACGCCGACGCTCGAGGCAATCGTGCGATTTAAACAAAAATAAAAAATAAAAAACGAGGACGAAAACAGAAGCACCAAAGAAAAATGGCCGAAGCCTCGCGACAACAAAGTGCTCCAGAATGCAGAACTGGAAAAGCGTTTGACACTACGGCAGCCAGAACAGGCAAAACTGGAGAGGCAAACACGGCAAAATCGAGTGCTCTCAGAATGGAACTGCAGCCTCAATGAATAACATGCTGCATAACCATTTCCTCGAAGCCATGCACGCAAGAAATGCAGCGGGAATTTAGTAGAGCCTTGTGGGCAATTACGTGCAGTGTGTACCAGGTGGGGCGGAGTCGACGTCTCGGACTGCGCAGAGCACGCGGAGCGTGCCACGGGGATGTGGACTGCCTCGGAGACCTCATGGGGACTTCGCCGACGAGCGTGCCATGGAGGCGCAAAGGCCACGGGAGGCGCGCCCCCGATCCGCACCTTCGAGGGCGAAGCTAGCGTCGAGGAGGCTGCGAGAGTGCTCCGCATCTTCGACTGTCTCGGCGGCAGAGAGCCTGGCGATGCTTCACGAGGACCAAGGCAACACCGCAGAGTCTAAGTAGCGCAGAGACGAACGGCGCCTGGCCCACGCGGAAGTCACCGGAGGCGCGAGCCGTGGGCACGGAAGCTCCTGAGCAACCCTCGCCTTTGCGGAGTCCTTGGCCGAGGTGGCCATCCCACTGAATCGCGGAGCTGGCTAGGCACTTTGCGCCGCGTACACCCATCCGCGTCGAGTTCGAGCCAGAGACTTCGGGCGAGAGACTCCACGAGCACACGCCGGAGACTTCGCGCACGTGTGCCGGAGACCTCGAGCCGGAGACCTCAGGCAGGGGCTTCGCACATGCATGGTGTCGCGGGAGACTTTGCGAACGCACGCCAGAGACTTCGCGCACGCGCGCCGGTCGTCGCGGAGGCAAGGCGAAGGCCGGCGAAGTCCACGCGGGCGCCAGGCGAGGTGGAGCCGGCAGCTTCTGCGGGCGCCGGGCGAGGCGGAGCCTGGCGCACATGGAGGTCGAATTGTATCCTTCGCAGGGGCGGGAGGCCATCCCAGAGGACGTCTGCGGGCTGGAACACCGTAGCACTAGTACGAAGCGGAGGGCCCTCATATACGGCTGACTCCCTGGTGCCTTATGAGCTCGTCCTTGGCGACGCGGAGGTGGGCGGAGGCCAGGGGGGGGTCCATGGCACGCAGGTGCGAAGGCCAGAGACGAGTCCCCGCGAAGCTCGGATCCCAGGAAGTAGACGCCACGCGGAGGCCGACGCCGCCCTTACGAAGTCCGTCGGGCGGAGTCGAAGTCCAGGCCGCGGACGCCGAGCGAAGGCTCCAGGAAGTAGACGCCGCGCAGAGGCACACGCCGCCCCTGCGAAGTCTGTCGGGCGGAGTCGAGGTCCAGGCCGCGGACGCCGTGCGAAGGCCGACGCCACCCCCGCGAAGTCTGTTGGCTCAGAGGCGAGGCGCTCGTGGACTCAGCGACGCGTAGGCTCTGGAGGCACTTGACGAGGCGGAGGCTGTGGACGGGATGGCGCGAAGAGTTTCACGCGGAAGCCGGCGCATCATCAAAGCGAGCGGCGCGGAAGGTCGTTCAGTACGAAGCTTGGGAGAGAGCTGACGCCGTATGCTGATGCTGTGGTTGCAGCCGCCTGGCAGGACGCCTGGTTTGACACCCCGACGCCACGCCAGAGCCACCACCGCCGGGCTCGTTACGCTGGCCGTGCTGCTTAAGCCCATACCGTCCTCGTTCCTGACGCGTTGGGAAGGCAGCGTGGAGCCGAGGCGGAGGCTCTCGCGGATGGGCGGAGCATGGCGATGCTGTACGGACGCTTGACGAGGAGACCTTGACGCAGAGGCTCATGCAGCTTGCTCGCCATTGGCGATGGCACGGAAGGCTTGACGCGGAGACCTTGACGGCGCGGAGAGACGTAGCGGAGGTCGCGGTGTGGGGGCGTCCTCGCCGTCGCGGAACGTTGCAGAGGCCGGCGCTGGACGTCGCGAAGTCCCTCGCGGCGAAGCCGGTGGCGAGAGCCGACGTCGTCGCGAAGCCCGGTATCATGGCGAAGTCCTCGCCGGAGCCGATGGGATCCCGCGAAGCGCACCGAGGCGAGGGGAGCACCGGGCGGACTCGTCGAGGCCGAAGCGACACCGCTGCCTGCTTCTTTGTGGGATTTGTCGAGCGCCCGGAGTCGTCGTCGCCAAGCTTGCCGACGAACGCCGCCTTGCTGCCAAGCCGCGCGATTGCGATGGCGACGCTGGCCGGCGCTTCCGCGCACCTTGAGGAACGCCGGCGCATCGAGAGGAGCCACCGCACGGCGTGGAGCAGCCGGAGGCTTGCGCGGGGTAGACCTCGCCGCGGAGACGCCGTCGCCGAGCCACAGTTGGTGCCTGGACGAGAACTTTGCATCCATGCAGACTTCGCGGGCGCGTGCATGGAAACTTAAATGCATGCATGCTAACTTGGCGGATGGGTATTCCATGCATGGCTGGATACGTAATGTATGCATGCGGAGTTAGTACCAACTAGTACGCATGCTATGGTACTGCATGCAGAATTACTTAGCCAATCACTAATCCCATGCATGCACAAGAGCTCACGTAGTGTACACACGCATGCGATCATACATAAATCTCACGCATGCATGTACCATGCATGGGTGGATGGTTACGTAACTAAATGCTAGTGCATGCATGGATGTGGATGGATACGAGACTTCGTGCTTTGCGCCCTGCGGGACGGAGGCTTGTGGACGGATACGAGGTATGTCCCTGCACCCTCGCTGAGGCGGAGACGCCGACTTCGCCGACGCGGAGCGTGGCGCGGAGACGCAGCTTGTTTCGGAGAAGCTTCGCTTGCTCACGCCGCGCACCTGGCAGTCCTCCCTTGCGCGGGGCCCCGCGCGGAGTCCGGCGTGGACGGGCCGAAGGTGCGCAACATGTGCGCAGACTTCGTCGAGCGGGGGTCGAGGCATGCGAAGGCTGCAGCAGCGGAGCCACGTGCGCAGACTTCGTCGAGCGGAGGTTGAGGCAGGCGGAGGCTGCGACAGCGGAGCCTCGGCGTGTGTAGACTTCGTCGAGTGGGGGTCGAGGCGGGCGGAGACTGCAGTAGCGGAGCCACGTGCGCAGACTTCGTCGGGCGGAGGTCGAGGCAGGCGGAGGCTGCGACAGCGGAGAACTTGGCGGATGGGTATTCCATGCATGGCTGGATACGTAATGTATGCATGCGGAGTTAGTACCAACTAGTACGCATGCTATGGTACTGCATGCAGAATTACTTAGCCAATCACTAATCCCATGCATGCACAAGAGCTCACGTAGTGTACACACGCATGCGATCATACATAAATCTCACGCATGCATGTACCATGCATGGGTGGATGGTTACGTAACTAAATGCTAGTGCATGCATGGATGTGGATGGATACGTGACTTCGTGCTTTGCGCCCTGCGGGACGGAGGCTTGTGGACGGATACGAGGTATGTCCCCGCACCCTCGCTGAGGCAGAGACGCCGACTTCGCCGACGCGGAGCATGGCGCGGAGACGCAGCTTGTTTCGGAGAAGCTTCGCTTGCTCACGCCGCGCACCTGGCAGTCCTCCCTTGCGCGGGGCCCCACACGGAGTCCGGCGTGGACGGGCCGAAGGTGCGCAACATGTGCGCAGACTTCGTCGAACGGGGGTCGAGGTAGGCGAAGGCTGCAGCAGCGGAGCCACGTGCGCAGACTTCGTCGAGCGGAGGTCGAGGCAGGCGGAGGCTGCGACAGCGGAGCCTCGGCGTGCGTAGACTTCGTCGAGTGGGGGTCGAGGCGAGCGGAGACTGCAGCAGCGGAGCCACGTGCGCAGACTTCGTCGGGCGGAGGTCGAGGCAGGCGGAGGCTGCGACAGCGGAGCCTCGGCGTGCGTAGACCTCGCTTCGAAGACGCCGACTGGAGCTTTGCATGCAAGACTTTCGCAGATGGGAATTCCATGCATGGATGGATACGTAACGTATACATGCAATCATGGATATTTTGCACACGCATGGGTAGATATTCTTGAGTGCATGCATAGATGGATGTTTCGAAAGTCCATGCCGCGAGCCGCCGAAGACCTCCCGGAGCCGATGGCGAAGGTCGGCGAAGTCCTCGCGGAGTCGAGGCGAAGGCTGGCGAAGCCATTGCGGAGCCAAGGCGTAGGCTTCGATGTGCGATCTCTGCTGGTTCTGCAATTGTTTTGCTCCCCACATGCATGTACCTCTGCATGGATGTGGATTCTGCGCCTGCATGACCATCCTCAACAGAGCAGAGATAGGCAGATAGCAACAACATAAAAAATAGGCAGTTCGATTAGATCTATTCAGTTCTGCATCCACAAAACAAAGCGGAGCGTACACAAACTACTTATCTGTCGCTGATGGCTCATGAGATGATACAAACGCCACGAATGAAGCAGTATGCTCCCAGGAGCAGGAAAGATCCACATAGCCGCTGCTTTCGTTGAATATTGGAGAAGTCCCTTCCATACGTAGCTTCTAGTCGTCCCCACGGACGACGCCATCTGTTGTAGCTACGGGCTAAACAGGAAAGAGGGGGACTAGTAGAGGAGGAAGAGGAGAGCCAAGCCTGTGGGAGTATTGGTGAGAATGAGAGGATCCCCCCTTTGCCCCTCCTAGGGGTTTATATATATATGAGTGGGGTAGAATGGGAAATCCCCATTCTACCCCTTAGTATTTACAAAGGATGAGGGTACATTGGTATATTTACACTGGTATACTCCTCTACACTATTGGGCCTATTACATGTTGGACTAGTTGCACGGCCCAGCCACGGGGGGTTGGGCCACCCCTACAACAGTATGCTTCATGCACATGCGAGCTATGTGTTTAACATATCGTTGGCGTTTCATTAGTGTATCTATGGTTTTGTAATGTGGAATGCGCTAGGTAGCCATGTTTAGTTGATGAATGTGTTTATGTAATGAGCCATGTTTATTTATTGTAAATAGCTACAAAAATATGGGCCATAAAAATAGCTAAAATATTTTAGATATGTTCACATGTATATATTTATTGCTCTTATGCGATTATAGAATGGCTGTTATCCAAGAACCTAGTCTTATTTTCAAAAACTAAAAGCAAAAGCTTCACAAAAAAAATAAAGCATACTACTGTTTCTACTTATCACTCTTAGGTCTTGACTCACCTCCCATCTTTATATCTTTAAACTATTACAAATACCCTCATGTTCAACTGTAGATGGTTGGAATAGCTGACTTTGGCCCATGGGACTACTTCACCCATTGAGAGGACGAAGAAGAGTTTGCTGACATACTGCACAAAATAATGTAGTACCTGGGTTACTCCACCGTCCCATCTTTAGGGGATGGAAGACCCAAGAAGGAGACTGTGAGGCCTAAATGATTGAAATCCTCCTATACACAAGGGAAGTCAAATACACCTCCCACACCTTTCGCACCGAACACTTGAGTAGCACTTCCACCAATGCCCTTCAGGACGCCACCTACTTGGCTTGTGCTCGTTTGTGCAAGATCCACGAGGCCGCCATAATGACTTTCCCATTTCACTACTATCCATCCCTCTAGGAAGGAGGATGCTACTTCAATACGTTCATCACCGCCTCTGAGGACGACCCGCTCCTGGCCCAACAGGTCCAGGTCACCTGAGCTATGGGAGCCACCTACACGGAGGCTATGGAGGAGATCTCAGACCTCCGCCAGCTCCTCACCTCTAGCTAGATCCATGCCGAGACTCTCCGTGCTCAGCTCGCTAAGTGCGAGAAGGCCCTAGCTACAGTTGAGCGTGAAAGGGCTACTGTAGTGGCTGAGCTCGAGCTTACTGCAACAGCAGCAACAATCCACGCTCTAGCACCCGTTGGACCCCCCCCATCATCCCTACCAACCCCACTCTGACTCAATCGCTCACTAGAGGACTACGCCTAAGGATCACCACACGTAAGAGCATGCGGCACCCTAGCCCACCGATCGTCGTCAACATTGGAGATACCAGCCGAGCCTGCAGTCGCTCCCGCTTTCGCTTTCCAGTTCACCTAGTGATTGTACCACCTGCTATGGCCACAACCTCATGGAAGAGTAGCCCAAACTACGAATTATGTCAACTCATAGTGCTTGGTAGGAATAAGTTTTTGTTTGCAAGTACCAACCCATGTACTAAGTAATAGACGTGTAATATATTGTATCCACATGATTGAGCACAACCTAAGTGCCATGTACTAGCTGTCATGTGCCACTTGACCAAAAATTATAAATGCTATGTGGCCATATTAGGTCTTATGGTTTTTTTTGTGTTTCTTATTTGTTTGGCTCTTGGAATCATTTCTTGAGATATTAACGAGTTGGCAGCATGCACCAGTTTTTCCCAGTGATTTGACAATATATATTAGCTTTTTACAATGAATGGATAGCACGTTCTAGCTTTTTACAGTGAGTTGATAGCACTATCAACTTTTCACGGTGAGTCAACAGCACGTACCAACTTTCCCAGTGATTTGACAACACGTACTAGTTTTTCGCAGCGAGTGGACAGATCGTACCAGCTTTTCGCAGCGGGTTGATAGCACAGACCAGCTTTTCACAACAAGTCCACAACATGCATCAGGTTTCATAGTGATTTGACGACACGTATCAGCTTTTCAAAGTGAGTGGACAACACACACCAAATTTCCATAGGGAATAGACAACACGTGATATGACAACATGTACCTGCTTTTCCCAGCGAGTTGGCAACACATACCAGCTTTCCGCAATGAGTTGACAGCATGTACCAGTTTTTCGTAGTGAAATAACATGTACAAGTTTTACTCCCGAACAGTGTATACCGACTACCTATAAAATCTGACTAGACCCAAGACTCCGATCAAGTGGATGTCAAAACTTAGGAACGAGGAGCAAGAGAAGAGATGAGAGATATAGGACGTCACTGCGCCGCTGGTAGGGATGTCGAACTACAAAGAGATGCTTCGCAAACGGATGTGGGTGACCAAGAAGGGATCATATCCTGATAATTCTTGCAAGGATGCACCCGTGCCGCAGGAGTTTCCGCGGCCGTAGTGAGCCTGCGACAATCTAGCATATATAATTCAATCCACACACCCGCTAACCGCCGCTCAGGCGCACTACATGTGCGGCGAAATTCTTGTAAGCATGTATTTGCCATTTCACATTGCATGTTTTATTTCATACACTTGTAACCCACTCTGTCCATACCGGCAAAACACAGAGCACCGCTACTTCTTCCAAGGATCAACGGCCCAGATATGTACAACAGGGCATTCATCGAACAAAAATACATGCTCAACTACCCGGTAGTGCCGGGAAGATTCACACGCTAAAAATCTTACACTCCGGATGACAGAGGAAAGGACAAGGGTAAAGCGCCGGTGGTCCCCAAAATCCACGCTGAACGCTGGGTTATTTCTGACTGAGACAAACCTATACAAGTTGTGAAGACCGAGTACTGTGCCCAGGTCGTGAAGGCTAAAGCCAGTAAAAGAGAGAAGGGAAAGGCAAGCTAACAAGTCGAGTCGTGCTAGAGCAAAATTTAAATTGGTAAGTATAATTAGAGTAATTTTAAACTGAGCCAATAAACCTTACAAATAAGTATTTTTGCTACCCCTACTTTGGTCCCCTTGAACGCGCGCCTACCCGGGCTGCCGCTGAACTGTAGCTGCTCGGCAGCGTCTACTGAGCAGGGACGGCTTGGCTGGTGATAATGCCGAAGTTTTGATAAACCGATAAAACATTGCATCTGCATACCTACCTACATAGCTAAACATCGTACGACCAGTGCAATGCCTCGCGGTTTTCATGCCGCTAACAAACACATATATTCAATCCGATTGAATCAAATGCAGGAGCCAACTATATCTTCCCGTAGCAGAAAATTTAAGTCGAATGGAGATTTAGGTGGAACAGAGATAACTCCGCATGTCCAAGTAATAAAAAAAGGAGCTGTGTTAAGCTCGGCGAGCTAACATAAAAAAACCTATTTTCATCGAATAAAACTTAAAATTGTTGAGAAAATGTTTTGTTGTTGTTATGGAGTAAAGGCTTGGATGAACCAGAACAGGCTTCATATTGGTATCAGAAAACGAACATGCTACCTCATTGAGCCCAGCCAAACCATTTGTCAATATCAATAACATTCAAATTTTCACACAGCTCTTAATCTTCTGATAAATATGGTCAAACGATCTACGAACAAAGTAACTATCTGTGTCAACAAAATTATCACAAAACAATTTCAACAGGATAACATCATTGTGCACAGTGCTTAGCTAAGGTTCTAGAGGTGAAACAGAACAAAATGCCTTAAGGTAATATAGCTTGTTCAAAATAAACGGCACATCTGAAAGGACATGCCACGGACGCTGAACACCGAAGTCCGAGAGATTACAAAGTTGCATAACTCATTTCAGAGGAATGAACCGCGAGGAGTGGGTTGCACCAATACCGGGCCTACCATGCTTAACTGGTTTGTAGGAGATGGAGAACTCCGCAAGGTAGTGGCCAATCATCTCAGGCTTGATCTCAACCTGGTTGAAGGTCTTGCCGTTGTAGACACCGATGATGCTCCCAATCATCTCAGGTACAATGATCATGTTGCGGAGATGTGTCCTCACTGGCTCTGGCTTCTCACCAGCAGGAGCATCCTTTTTCTGTTCAAAGCGCAGTGAAAGATTGTGAGGCAAAGACAAATTGGCAAATTTTCAGTTGTCTGGAAGACTGAACAAATATCCCAGTATCTGCAAATCAATACTCAATCTTACACAAAGTCTAGTGTACATAGAACAAAATGAAATGAAGTTACATTATATGATTGGAGTTGCAAACTTGTAATGTTATTGTGCTATAACAACCAGCACCCGCTCTTTCTCCATGTAGAACTAATTAAGCATAACAATCAGCATGAAGAGGGTCAAGACATTTTCTCTAATGTCAGCTAAATTTCATTTCACACACAAATTCATACCAAGCACAGATGAAACAGTACACCTACTTCATCAGATTACTTTGATTAGCGCTTTGAAGAGTTTGCTTTCATGCATATAAATTACTAGAACTAATTATGCATAACAATCAGTACGAAGAGGGTCAAGACATTTTCTCTAATGTCAGGTAAATCTCATTTCACACATAGATTCATACCAAGCACAGATGAAACAGTACACCTACTTCATCAGATTACTTTGATTAACGCTTTGAAGAGTCTACTTTCATGCATATAAATTGCTGACTATAAATGATGGGATGCAGGGCATTAAGTTGCAGCGAAACACAGCAGATTTGTGCACTCATTGACACAGTATTGAGACGACTAGCAATTCAAAAACACATTAATTAGCTCTTCGTAGATATGGATGCATTCATATAGTGGAACAAGAGATGTCCTCAGAAATTAGTCCTTTTGATGGGATGCAAAAACAATATATGCTCTTTCCGAAAAAAGAGTTGCCTCACAGAGTTTAAAGTAAATTTCACCATAGAAACTTACATGACAAATACAGATATCAAATGCATCACATAGTACAACCTTAAACATATACATCCAGGCAGTTAATGTTAATTCGCCAAGCACAGGGATAACTAGTTCGCTATGTGACGACAAAGGACAGGAAGTTCCAACACCACGCTTAAACATATGCTACATTGACAATAACACCATAAATATGCGCATGTGATTCGTTTAAAGTACAAAAGGAACCTAATCTCACATCACAAAAACAATATCAAACACTATGTATCATCCTAGAGGGAAATGACAACAGGCATTAAAGTTAGAAACAAGCGCTAAATTTGCTCAAGTAACTACATTTCTATTTTCTCAGATCTAATTAGCTTGCAGTGCTAACAACTTCAAAGGAGTGCAAATTGAAAAGGCATAAACATGACAAAATGCTATAACCATATACAAGTTAAAAACTAAAATTCACCAGTCTACAATCGTGAGAGTATATCAGATCCGCATAAGATTCCTATAGTTCAGGGTAGTAGTAACCCATCGGTCAGAATATACACATAAACACCAAGACCACAGGAAGGCAAGGGGAGAGAGGGTTGAACGGCTGATTCCGAACTCACCGCCTTGCGCAGCTTCTTGATGAGCGCCATGGGCTTCCGCTTCAGGCCCCTCTGGAACCTGACCAAACACACAGCCACGCATCGCATCAAAACCCAAGCAAAGCGTAGCGTGATTTGTCCCAGATGCGATATGTCTACATACATACCTTCTGCGGGCGCGCGCGGGGAAGAGCTGGACGAGGTCGTCGGTGGACATGTCGAGGAGCGCGTCGAGGTCCACGCCGCGGTAGCTGTACTTGCGGAACGTCCTCTTCTTCGGCTGCGCGCCGGCGGCCACCTCCGTCTCGACGTCGACATCAGCCTGGGCGCACGAAACATGACGCCGTCGTCACGAGACTACCACGGATGGCGCTGGACCAAAGAGATAAGCTACGATTTCGAGGGAACTCACCATGGTCGGCTCGGAGCGGGTGGGAGGAGCACGAGGGCGCTGCGGCGGCGTGTGGCGACGCGAGGAAGGGGTGGCGGCGGCGGGTAGGGTTTGGGGTGGGTGGGAGCTTATATATAGGTGCATGTGATGGTGAAGGGCGTTCGTGGAGTCGAGTTGGGCCCTGGCCTGGAGGAACATTGGACCGTGTAAGATTTAAAATAGGCCGAATTGGCCAAAATGGAGGGCCTGATTGTAATTTGAGAAACTCTCTTTCGGCCTGCTTAGTGTGATCTTTCCTCTTTTGTTTTCAGGCATCAATAGGTAAGCCCCGCTTCAAACGGCTTTTGCTTCTGCCATTTGAAATATTTCGGTTTCTTCATTTCGTCTTCTTTTTTATTTTTTTTAGCTTTTTTATGATTTTTTCTGTTTTTCTTTTTTCCTCCTTTGTATTGTCAGTAATGATATAACTTTTCTCTCTCTTTTATTTTTAAATTTAATTACTAAAAAGGTAACAGACGCTACAGTGTATTTTTAGCTACTACAATGCTTTGAGCCAAAAACCAAGAAGCCATAAACTCACAACTGCTTGGAGCACCACCATGGTGTTTGGCTGCTAACTTGCTACCCAACCTCTAAGCAGGGCTCCACTGCTGGCCTCCAAGCTAGCACAATTTCTCCAACATAACCTTCAGTTATGCTGGAGACAGACGCAACAAAGCTGCGCTTCTAGTTCAGGACAGGATTCGGCAAGGCATGGGGTTTCGTACAGGGAGGTAAAGTTTCTCACGCTTTCCTCTTTTACTGATGTCTCGGACTCTTGTAATCCTCGATCATGTAACAAATTGGCTCACGCTTTGGCCAGCTTTGGTGCTAGTTTGGAACCAGGCAGAGTCATGCTCTAGCCAGATACGGTTCCTTCGGATGCACTCCCGTTGGTCGACAGCGATTTAGCTGCAACCTCAGGTTAATGGAATCAGCAGATTTCCATTAAAAACAACTGGCAGGTGAGCTCAACAACCCGGAGGTTTCTTCTCTTAGAGCATCCACAATATTAAGACAAAATAGCTTCTAAGAGCATCTCCAACCGGTTCTTTATCCTGCTCTTCATTGTATATTTACCTAATATGACTCAAGAAATGAACTCCAACCGGTTCTTTATCCTCCTCTTCATTTTTATCGAGTCGCTATTTTCTCCCGACCGCTAGCTAGATTTGGCGAGTGCCTCCTCACTCGCTTCTCAAATAGCTAGGCCATTGGAATGCTAACTCAAATAGAGAGCTGAAAATAATAGCTAGCCTCTTCATCCTTGGAAATAGAGAGGGAGAAATGACTAATGGGATGAAGTTGCTCTAAGTAGAGAGAGCAAACCATAGAGGTTGTCTTCATACATTACAAACTTTGGCCTTCATGAACTAGAGGTTAGCATCACCTCCAAGCCTGGAGACAGCTTCCTCAGAATAAAATATTTGAAGGGCTCATTTATCTGATGAGTTTGGATCGTGAGAAAAGATATTTTTTCTAGTTTGCTGGGCCACCTTAGAAGCAATACGAATATTACACATTGTAGACAAAATTGATAAGCTTAAAGACTGTATGCCGGTCCTAGCTTAGAGGCTATAAAGCTTGTAAACATTGTAGATGCCCTTAAAAACCAAAAAAGGATGCTCTTATGCCCAGCTCTGCGGTTCAGCCCATCGCGAGCAATTTATAGAGTTTATACCATGGAGGTACAGATGATTAAGGGGGCATTCGTATTGACTTCTACTAATGGATTTTGACTGCAGCCGATGGCTTTTAACTGAAAATGAATAGTAGCGGTTGAAAGAAGTGGTTTTTAGAATGAGAAGAAAGTGGTGTAAAAAGTGAGGGAGAGATATGTACGCGAGACAGGGGCGAAAGGAGTGAAGAAGCCGCTTCGAGAAGCTAAGTATTTATATTGGCTTCTGATTTCTCCAAACATAAGCCAGAAGTAGAAGCCAATACGACATGCCTAATTGTTTTTCTTTGAGTAGTTTGGCCTTGTGCACAAGCTCCGTAAGTTTGGCTCCTGCAATAACAGCTTACGGGAGAAGCACTTGACCTCTTTTGGGCCAAACTCTTATGAATCTCTACTCCTTAAAAAAGTGAGTTGATAGTCATTGCTGCATTCTCTCTCAACCCTCTACAACCATTGGATTTGACCAGGAAGCATCTAGACCATCCTTTTCTACTCACGCAGCAGCCCCACATCGCACATAGTAGTTCCCACAACCTTTCTCTGTCCTCTCCCTCGAACCGTCGCTCCCCTCCATTCCCTCAACAGATAGCCTCAAACTCTTCGCTCGCCTCGCCGTCCTCGATTGCTTGACCAAATATCGCGCTGCTGCCATGGGCTTCCACTGCCTCCACTCCTCCTCGCCACCACCGCCTCCTCCTCCGTTGATGCATCCTCCCCGTGCATAGGCCGTCACGCTCCTACTGTTGTTAGAGCTGGGCAAGAAGACTCTATTCCTGGACCTCGATGAGACACTCATCCACTCTCATACCTCTACGACTTCACTGTGCCCTAGGTCATCGGCGGCTAGGCCATCACCTTCTACGTCTCCAAGTGCCCGGGCGTTGAGGCCTTCCTCCGCACCGCAGCCGAGGCCTTCAAGATCATCGTCTTCATCACGGGTCTCAAGGAGTATGCCTTCGTTGTGCTCGAGCCTTCCTCCACCTTCACTCGTGCTCGAGTCGCCGTCCCCTATGAGCCTTCCTCCACCTCCACCAAATCAACCCAGGTGTTGCCGTTGCTCTCCATACCCAAGCACGGCCTCCCCCACTCCCACACCCCAACATTGCCTCCACCTCTCCCCATCAGCTCCGATCGTAGTCATTGGATCTGGTCGCCTCCGCCTAGATCAGGTTGCCTCTGAACAGATTCAGTGCCCTCCCGTCCCCATCGGTCAAGGGTGTCGTGATAGTGGCCGAAGAGGAGGGAGAGAGGAGGCGACAGCTAGGGGTGAGGACTAAGAGGTGACAGTAGGAGTGCGACAGCTAATTGGCGGGAGATGATGGAGGGCGGTGGCAAGCAGGTAAGGTGCCCTCCTAGCAGGTGAACAAGTCCAAGGACAATGACGGGTTCCGCATCACCGCCGCCAACCTGAAGGGCACCTACTGGTACGTCCACAACCTCCGCTGCTACGAGTTCCCCTTCTAGTTTGACATCCCCGTCGTCTACCCCCAGGTCACCCCTGAGATCGAGCTCCCCACCCTCGACGGTAAGACCCACAAGGTCCCATACTTCCCATGGATTGTTACATGCTTTTGTTTGCTTGGATTCTTGAATTCCTTGTATCTAGATTGTTTTATTGGATTGTGATTGTTGTTGGTGTAGATGGACGTAGATGTACCAGGGAGGAAAGATCTACCTCACCGTGCATTTCAAGCCTTTGTGGACGAAGAACTACCCAAGGTTTGGGATCACGCACGCGCTGTGCCTCAGGCTTGTGCGGTGGCTCGTGGCGGAGGTGCCAATTCTGGTTGATTTGGGCATAGTGAAGCACAAGGATGATGAAGCCGCCCCTGCAGATGCAGCGGCTGCTTGTGGCTCGGCCATTGCTTCTTAGTTGTAAGACAATAATATTATGGTTGTTGCCCAGTGAGGAAAGGGGATTGAAAATCAACTTAGTTGTGGACTAATAAGAGCGACACTTTGTTTGCTTCTAGGACCTGGTTGCTTATTGCTTGTAAATGATCGCATGCTTGCCTGTTTGCATTGCATACATAACATATGTGCTTTTGTTGGAAGAAAACTATTCTAATTTGTGTCTATTATTTTCATCACCACATGTTTTTTCTTCTAATTTGTTACTGACAATGAGACCTACCTTATAGTATCATAGACTCATAGTGCACTCAGTAATTGTTGGAGTTGAGCTCCTCACAATTAATAGTGTTTAGTAAGTGGACCTTTAATTTCTTGTTAATTATAATATTCTTGCTTTTGTCGGAAGTAGCCTATTCTAAATACAACATTCAGTAGCCAAAAAAGAAGGGATTTCATGTGTGCTACCAGTAAAGAAGAATATCCTCTGCACATGTTTAGTAGCCTTTTCACTGTTTAAGTCTACAGTGGTATTCATGTGTTTTTTGGTTATTTATTTAGGGGTTTGTCAAGACCCAGGAGACCAATGCATTTGCTCAAGCTCCGTGATTTAGATTAGGAATATGAGGGCAATGTTGAGGTAATATTCATTTGAAAGAATAATTATTTCCCTAATATTTTCTCATGTTGCATTTGATGAACATATGTAATTATGACTAATTCGGAACTTAGGCCACTGGGGAGGACTTCTCTGTTGAGCCATATTATGAGAGGAGGCTATTCCGCGCTCTTTTGGATGTTGGCCTTATCAAGGCCACTACTGGAAACCGTGTCTTTAATGCTCTTAAGGTATATGTTGCTTTTATGGGGTGATTGTATAGTTGTAAGATAAATTCTGAATGGTTGATTGTCATTAGATAGGTAAGCACACAAAGTTTTTGACATAAAAGACCCAGGCAGATTTCAAATTGTCTCGAGCTATCTTGAATTTAAGACTTATGTTAATGTTCACCATTGGCCCATGAAAATTTTGTTTTGTTGCATTTTATTATGTCAATTTTCTATCTTCAGTAAACAATATGCATATTTGCTAGTCAACTTTGTGAAAAGTAAACATTCTCATTTATTTATCTTCATCTTGGTTTCAGTGAAGGGATATCTTGCTCACTATTTTGTTACACTTCAGAACTGTGCTTTGTTTTGAAACTAGCTAAATGCTCGTGCGTTGCTACGGATTTAAAAAATTTAGAACATATTTGTATGCATATTCTAAAAATTTTTATCACCAATTAGTTTCAGAACATGTAGTATGATAAAATTTTAAAATCCATAGTAACGCACAGATATTCAACTAGTAGTAGCTAAATGATTGGTTGACGTAACTTACTTACTTCCCGATTGAGTTACGGACATGTTTCTATTAGCTTTTACTTAGGAAAATAGAAGCTAATACGAACATTCGGTTTCTCCACTTCTCTCGCTCTGGAAATAAGGTGGAGATCACGGCCTCACAGGTATATCATGCACCCCACCCCTCTCGCTCTTGTCACGTGCACACATCATTCCCTCACTTTTTTCACCATTTGCCCCTTACTTCTAAAAGCCACTTTTTTAACTACTAATATTTATTTTCAGCCAAAAATTATAACCAAAAATCATAAAAAAACTAATGCGAACACCCCCTATACACAATTCTAGACATAACCAATTGCATAGAGTAACAATGGAATTGACGAAAAACTCAAAAAATGTGAAGATATCTCAATTTGAAGAAATTGAGGATTGCCTCTGGAATCTATCAAATTATTCATAAAATTGTCCCCCCGATTTTGATTCCTTTAATATGTAGACGTAGCAAATTAGATAGCACGCCAACCTAATTGGAAAAAGGAGAACTGTTCAGTCGGAGTTGGCTGTCGATTGGTCGTTGATTCTTGTGCTTCCAGTTCCAGTCCGGAAGCGGCATGAAGGCGGCCGCCTCGTTCTGCTACTCAGAAGGTGAGGTAACCATGAGGTGCATTGTTTGGAGTAGATGGTCCATTTGAATTGATGTTGTTGTTCTCCTTGTACCATCGATCCATCATTCTCTTTTGTTTGAAGTAGATGGTCCACTTGAATTGATGTTGTTGTTCTCCTTGCACCATCGACCCATCATTCTCTTGTATTCAAATACCCTAACCACAAGTAAAAGGTTAAGGAACAACGTCTTGTTAAGTTGCTCACAAATGAAAATCATTTACCATGTACTAACAAATAGGGGTGGAAATAAATCGAATACGAATTCAAATATTCTCAAATACGAATACGAATCTAATATTATAACAAATACGAATTCAAATCAATTATCTACTCAATTCGGTCGGATATAGAAATCCTCATAACTTATGTAGTATGAAGATATTAATAACATTTTATTAACGTACAAATGTACAATCATGCTTAATTATTCCAATTTATTTATTTCATCTAAAGAAACATAAATTCACATTCAATTAAAAAAATTTGCCCAATTAATTAGTCGTATTGTAATAAAATATGTATATTGCTTCATCGAATACGAATAGTTCGGATAAAATAACATTTCGAAACATAAAAATCCATACCATACTCACATATGTTTTTTTGTGCGAATTCGAATATGAATAGAAGAGAAATTATTAATCGGATAGAAAAATATATATAATATTCATATTTTATCCAATACGATAATAAGATAATACAGATAATTTGTATCAATTTTCAACCCCTACTAAAAAATGACAACTGGTGCAATAATGTGGAAAACTCATGGGCCAGGGTAGAACCAAGCCGCGTAGCCTTCCGAAATCCAAGTATTACGGGCCTGTTTGGCAGAGCTCCAGATTCTCATTTTTCAGATTCTGCTCCAGATTCTGTAAGAATCCACTTCTCTAAGAATCTGGAGCTAACTCTGAAAAGCGTTTGGCTAGTGGGTTGGCTCCAGATTCTTAAAAGAAGAGATTGGAGGGAAATTGACCATGTTACCCCTAGTTGTAACCATGAGATTTTGATTTAAGAGCTCTTCTTTTCTAGAGCGGGACAATTGGCTAATGTAATTATCTAAAGGCTTACGACACACCTATCATCGGTTCAAATCCCATAAATTCGTAGAAAAAAGAAAAATTAACACAAACAACTCACCCAACTATAGCCGCTGGGAATCAAACTCTGGTCGCCATCCAAGAAACGAGGTGCCACATCATTTAAGCTTCGCAACGCGCAGCGGTTGGCAATTACAATAGCTCTTAGCCAGTACGATACCAAATTAGCACAAGAACTCGATCAATAGCCCTTTCAGAGATTAAAACATCAAAGGATAGTGAACAATCTGAAAATTACATACAATTCTCTCGACTGACAAAAAGGAGGAAGAAAAACAAGGATACATACAGCTCTATTTCTTCTCACCTCTCCTACCAAATTATACCAACCATGATAAGCTTAAAAAAACCATACATGGTATTTCATAACAATGCAGAGTCTGTACAACTTATCAGAAACAACAGCTGTAAGACTCTACACACAATCATCATGTCATCAAATAGCAGACATGCAATGAATCTTGGTCTTCACAACGTAAACAATTGGCTCCCGAGGGTGATGATGGCAGTTCCGTCGCCCATGATCGTCGTCAGGGACATCTCCGTCTCGAGAATCCGGTCTAGTTCGTTTACAACCAGCCTCATCTTCGGCCGCCTTCTGGAAGATGGGTTCAGGCACTGAAATGTGAGGCCAACAAATTCTTTCATACCTTCTGACGTGAAACTGCCACCTAACCTTGGGTCAATCAGTTCATTTGAACTGAAATGTGCCTCCATCTTTCAAAATGACAAGAAAATCCCTATCAGTTGGAGGTTAGGATATGCAATCTGATGGTGCACAGGAAACTGCAATTCTCGGTTGAAATTGTTAATGATTTTTTTCTTTAAACTTTATATCTCAATTGAGGTAGGAAAATAGCATATCAAATGTCAAGGACTAATATTCAAGTTGAAATATTCAAAGAAGAATTTAGGTGATCTTACTGATATTTACATATATGTTTCATAGGCAAAAGAGTGCGAAAATGCTTCAAGACAGATATGTTCTAGCCGTTGAAAAGTTGGTGAAATCCTTTGGTCCAGTGCCTTAACAATTACATGTACCAAGCCACCATAGTTACATTTTGTCAATGTGCACATAGACCACCTAATCATAGGCTAATTATTGTAGCAATAAATAAAAGATTCTGTTCTTTTTCCTAGAAAAAAAGTTAGCAAAAGCTTCACATGATTCCTCAAAATTTTAGAGACTGAGCCTGAAGACTGGATGAAGACTCTTTGGAACAAACAGTAATAGTTCATCGATTTCTTTCTAGGTAAGTTACAGCTACAAGTCAATGGAAATTACCCAGTGGGCTAGAGATTCTCTGGATATCACTGCCATGAACAGATGGACATCACTGTACAAGTATCTTCATTCGTCGGCGGCGGCGGTACATCACTGTACAAGCATAAACAAGTATGTATGTATGTACCTGTACTGAAGAGGTGGCGGCGGCGGAGATCTGGAGGGAGGCAGGGGTGCTGAGGGGTGGCGCCGGGAGAGGGGAAGGGGGCGGAGGAGGGCGGCGCCAGGAGACGGGAAGGGGAGAGGGGAAGGAGGCGGGCGGCGGCGGTCCTGAGGGGCGGGGGAGGGCAGCGCCGGGAGACGGGAAGGGGAGAGGGGAAGGAGGCGGAGGAGAGCGGCGGCGGGAGAGGGGCGGAGGGAGGGCGGCGGCGGGAGAGGGGCGGAGGGAGGGCGGCGGTGGGAGAGGGGCAGAGGGAGGCGCGCGGGCGTGAGAGGGGAAGGGGAGAGGGGAAGCCGACGGGAGAGGGGAAGGCGAGAGGGGAAGGAGGCGGAGGAGGGCGGCGGCGGGAGAGGGGCGGAGGGAGGGCGGCGGCGGGAGAGAGGCGGAGGGAGGCGCGCGGGCGTGAGAGGGGAAGGGGAGAGGGGAAGGAGGCGGAGGAGGGCGGCGGCAGGAGAGGGGCGGAGGGAGGGTGGCGGCGGGAGAGAGGCGGAGGGAGGCGCGCGGGCGTGAGAGGGGAAGGGGAGAGGGGAAGGCGGCGGGCGCGTAGGGATGCAGGGAGGCGGCCGGGCGACGGGGTGCGGGAGGGGTGAAACCGGGTGGTTTTTGGTTTTTATATGGTGGCATTTTGCAGGTAAATATTACGAACTTCAATGGGTTATTGTATTTAGGGTGTGTTGGCTCCCCACGAGAATGTTGGATTATATGTGGGCCAAGCCCATATAATAAGAATAATTCCTATTAAATCTCAAAGGCCCACTCATGCAAAGGAGGCATGCATGTGACCTTTAGTACCATATTGCTAGTTCTAGGAGAGGAAGACCACCTTAAAAGGGATGGTGCACTCCTAGCCACTTGAGGCATGTGTGGGAGAGAACTAGAGGATAACACGCGCGCGCTCGCTCGCCTCGCCGGGCCGGGCCGGGCCGGGCTGGGCTGGGCTGGGCTGGGCTGGCGGCGCGGGCGCACGGCACCTGCGTGAATGGTCCGCCAAAATCCGCTCCAGGTGCTTGCGCAGACGCGGCTTCCTTTTGCAGTTTTATTTTGCTGTTTTGAGTGGCGGTGAATCCGGATCGGTTACGGTTGCTAATCCGATTCGGTTACGAGTTATGGAGAACGTGCAGGCGTCTTGATCACGCGTCCTGGTCTTCTATAAATACGGAGCCGCCGCCTTCATACAGAACATGCGAAAATCAATCTAGGGTTTTGCCTCCTCCATCCATTGTGCTGTGCCGTCCCACGTAGTCTACTCCGTCCCGTCCGCCGGCGTGCACTGTCGTTCGGGAGAGCAGGTCTCCGGAACCGTCGCCTTCGAAGTCCTGCACCGGGAGAGGGCGAATAAGGTTTTTGGGAAGCGCTCTGCGCGACTGCTCGCTGTAGCTCTGGCTCGTCTTCCTCGTCGTTCGGCTTCGGCGAATCGTCATCGACTTCGTGTCATCCTCATCGTGCCTGCGGCGTCTACATCGGCAAACCGATCAAAACAGAACCATCGGTACGTAACAGTAATGTTCTCCGTATTAGATCTGTTCATGTACAGTTTCCTGGTTTACATGTCTAGATCTTTTCTGCCTGTGATGGTTCTGTTATTGTGCGTGCATGATGTCATGATTAATTTATGGAATAAATTGAACCTACATGTGCTTATATTTTCAACAATCCAAAAACCTTATTGTAGGCACTGTGGTTTTACTATGGCTGGATTTGCCGATGCACTGAGGCCGGATAAGTTCTCCGGTGTGCACTTTAAGAGATGGCAGATCAGGGTCACTCTGTGGCTTACTGCTATGAATGTATTCTGGGTTAGTAATGGCAAGCCTGAAGGTGTTCTTGATGCTGAAAAGCAGAAAGAATTCGAGACTGCCACTACTCTCTTTGTTGGATGCATTCTTAGTGTTCTTGCTGACCGTCTGTGCGAGGTGCATATGCACATGACAGACGCGAAGGAGTTATGGGATGCACTGAATTCCAAATACGGTGCTACTGATGCCAGCAATGACATGTATGTCATGGAGCAATTTCATGACTACAAGATGGTTGATAACCGTTCTGTAGTAGATCAGGCTCATGAGATACAGGCCATTGCCAAGGAACTCGAACTCCTGAAGTGTGCCTTACCCGACAAGTTTGTGGCTGGATGTATTATTGCGAAATTACCTTCTTCATGGAGGAATTTCGGAACAGCACTCAAACACAAGAGACAAGAATACTCTGTTGAGAATCTGATTGGGTCTCTTGAAATTGAGGAGAAAGCTCGGGAAAAGGACGCTGTGTCTAAGGGTGATGGAGGGCAGTCTAGTGCCAATGTGGTACAGAAACCCTCAAGCAAGAACAAAGGGAAATTTGTTAAAGCCCAACAGACAACCAACTTCAAGAAGAAGAAGAACAACAACAATCAGGATGATAGAACTTGCTTTGTGTGCGGTGAGCCTGGTCACATGGCCAAGAAGTGCCCACAACGCAAAGGAAAGAAGGCACCTGCAGGACAGACTTCTAAGTCTGTCAACGTGACCATTGGCAAGACTGGAGATGGGACTGGGTATGGTAATTTACCTACTGTTCTTTCAGTTAGTCAATCTACCAATTGGTGGATTGATACAGGAGCTAATGTACATGTGTGTGCTGATATTTCGTTGTTTTCTTCTTATCAGGTCGCCCGAGATTCCTCCGTCCTAATGGGGAATGGGTCACATGCTACTGTTCATGGTGTTGGCACGGTAGATCTGAAGTTTACTTCGGGAAAGATCGTGCAGCTGAAGAACGTGCAGCATGTCCCTTCTATAGACAAGAATCTCGTTAGTGGCTCCCGTTTATGTAGAGACGGGCTTAAGTTGGTATTTGAGTCTAATAAAGTAGTCGTGTCTAAACATGGACATTTTATTGGTAAAGGCTATGAGTGCGGAGGCTTGTTCCGCTTTTCCCTATCAGATTTCTGCAATAAGACTGTAAACCATATTTGTGGCAGTGTGGATGATGAGGCTAATGTTTGGCACTCACGTCTATGTCATATTAATTTTGGTTTGATGTCTCGGCTTTCCAGTATGAATTTAATTCCAAACGTTTCCATCACCAAAGGTTCTAAATGCCATAGCTGTGTGCAATCAAAGCAACCTCGTAAACCTCACAAGGCTGCCGAGGAGAGAAACTTGGCACCACTAGAACTTCTGCATTCAGATCTTTCTGAGATGAATGGCGTGTTGACGAAGGGTGGAAAACGATATTTCATGACATTGATTGATGATGCAACTAAGTTCTGTTATGTGTATTTATTGAAAACGAAAGATGAGGCTTTAGACTATTTTAAAATCTATAAGGCAGAAGTTGAAAACCAGTTAAATAGAAAGATAAAAAGACTTAGGTCAGATCGTGGTGGAGAGTATTTCTCAAACGAATTTGACTTATTTTGTGAGGAACATGGCATTATACATGAGAGGACGCCTCCTTATTCCCCCGAGTCAAATGGGATTGCCGAAAGGAAAAACCGCACGTTGACTGACTTGGTGAATGCCATGTTAGATACTGCGGGATTACCTAAGGCATGGTGGGGGGAGGCTTTGCTAACGTCTAATCACGTATTAAATAGAGTTCCTAACAGAAATAAGGACAAAACACCATACGAGGTATGGATTGGGAGAAAACCATCACTTTCTTACTTGCGTACATGGGGGTGCTTGGCGAAAGTTAATGTGCCAATAACTAAGAAACGCAAGCTTGGACCTAAAACTGTGGACTGCGTTTTTCTGGGATATGCTAATCATAGCATTGCCTATAGATTTTTGATAGTTAAAACTGAGGTACCTGACATGCATGTTGGTACAATTATGGAGTCTCGAGATGCAACATTCTTTGAGAATATTTTTCCTATGAAGGATACACATAACACTACTAGTCAACCTTCTGAAATAATTCCCAGTTCAATCATATCACCTGAACCTTTTGAACATACACATGAACTTGTCAATGAGGAGGATGACAGTGGAGCTCCTAGAAGGAGCAAGAGACAAAGGATATTCAAATCCTTTGGTGATGATTTCACTGTGTACCTTGTGGACGACACTCCCAAGTCTATTTCAGAAGCGTATGCATCCCCTGATGCAGACTACTGGAAGGAGGCTGTCCGTAGTGAAATGGATTCCATTATCGCTAATGGAACCTGGGAGCTGACAGATAAACCTTATGGGTGCAAACCTGTAGGGTGCAAGTGGGTGTTCAAAAAGAAACTTAGGCCTGATGGTACTATTGAAAAATATAAGGCTCGGCTTGTTGCCAAGGGCTATACTCAGAAAGAAGGCGAAGATTTCTTTGACACTTACTCACCTGTTGCTAGACTGACCACAATTCGAGTACTACTTGCTTTGGCTGCCTCACATGGTCTTCTCGTTCATCAAATGGACGTTAAGACAACTTTTCTTAACGGAGAGCTGGATGAGGAAATTTACATGGAACAGCCTGATGGATTTGTAGTAGAAGGTCAAAAGGGCAAGGTGTTAAAACTGTTGAAATCTTTGTATGGTCTGAAACAAGCCCCTAAGCAGTGGCATGAGAAGTTCGATAGAACACTGACATCTGCAGGCTTTGCTGTCAATGAGGCAGATAAATGTGTATACTATCGTTATGGTGAGGGTGAGGGAGTTATTCTATGTTTGTATGTGGATGACATCTTGATTTTTGGGACAAACATTAGTGTGATAAATGAGGTCAAATCATACTTGTCTCAAAACTTTGATATGAAAGATCTGGGAGTGGCTGATGTTATTCTAAACATTAAATTGGTTAGAGGTGAGGATGGGATTACACTTTTACAATCTCATTATGTGGAAAAGGTCTTGAGCCGTTTTGGCTTTTCTGACAGCAAGACTTCTCCAACACCTTATGATCCTAGCGTGTTACTTCGTAAGAATAAGAAAATTGCTAGGAATCAGCTGGAATACTCCCAGATAATTGGCTCACTAATGTACCTAGCTAGTGCAACAAGACCAGACATCTCCTTTGCTGTGAGCAAATTGAGTCGGTTTACATCTAACCCAGGAGATGAACACTGGAAGGCTCTTGAGCGAGTGTTGCGCTATCTGAAAGGTACCTCGAACTTTGGACTTCACTATACTGGGTACCCGTCGGTGCTGGAGGGTTACAGTGATTCCAACTGGATCTCTGATGCTGATGAGATCAAAGCCACTAGTGGATATGTTTTCACTATTGGTGGTGGTGCTGTTTCATGGAGGTCTTGCAAACAGACCATTTTGACGAGGTCAACCATGGAAGCAGAGCTTGCGGCACTAGACACTGCTATTGTTGAGGCAGAATGGCTACGAGATCTATTGATGGATCTACCTACGGTGGAAAAGCCAGTGCCAGCTATCCTTATGAACTGTGATAATCAAACCGTTATCGCTAAAGTGAACAGTTCTAAGGATAATATGAAATCGTCTAGGCATGTTAAGAGACGATTGAAGTCTGTCAGGAAATTGAGAAACTCCGGAGTTATAACCTTGGATTACATCCAAACAGATAAAAACCTGGCAGATCCCTTTACAAAGGGACTATCACGGAATGTGATAGATAGTGCATCGAAGGAGATGGGTATGAGACCCATGTGAGTTATCTATGGTAGTAACCCAACCTATGTGATCGGAGATCCCGTGAATTAGGATCTGGGAAAAACAAGCCATTAGTTAACTGGAGGAGAGTAATTTCAACCCTCTCTATGTGAAGATGCAATACTCTCAGAAACTGCAAGGCAGGTTGACTAAGGTCTTAATGTGTTCCATTGGCTTTTAGAAGCGAAGACGCTACCCTGCAGAGCGTTCTTGAAAGAACACACCTATATGAGCCCGACTGTTAGTCGCAGTCTATGGAGATCTTGGGTAATCTCCTACTAAGCTCATGAAGAGACCAAGGAGTATGACTTATACGCTCCAACCGAGGGGTAGCCTACTGGCGGCCTAGTATCAGTTAAGTCTTTAAGTGAAGCTTGCTTGCACCAAACTTGCAATTCAAGGCATAGTCCATTGTTCAAGTTGTGAGTAAGTGTAGCTTGGAGTTCTAGGTGGATGTTCAACCTTAATCGGTCTCCATCGAAATACTGATATATAAACAGTACATGAATTCAGGCAAATCTCTGTGGGACTTTGAGATCTGGTGGGGGATTGTTGGATTATATGTGGGCCAAGCCCATATAATAAGAATAATTCCTATTAAATCTCAAAGGCCCACTCATGCAAAGGAGGCATGCATGTGACCTTTAGTACCATATTGCTAGTTCTAGGAGAGGAAGACCACCTTAAAAGGGATGGTGCACTCCTAGCCACTTGAGGCATGTGTGGGAGAGAACTAGAGGATAACACGCGCGCGCTCGCTCGCCTCGCCGGGCCGGGCCGGGCCGGGCTGGGCTGGGCTGGGCTGGCGGCGCGGGCGCACGGCACCTGCGTGAATGGTCCGCCAAAATCCGCTCCAGGTGCTTGCGCAGACGCGGCTTCCTTTTGCAGTTTTATTTTGCTGTTTTGAGTGGCGGTGAATCCGGATCGGTTACGGTTGCTAATCCGATTCGGTTACGAGTTATGGAGAACGTGCAGGCGTCTTGATCACGCGTCCTGGTCTTCTATAAATACGGAGCCGCTGCCTTCATACAGAACATGCGAAAATCAATCTAGGGTTTTGCCTCCTCCATCCATTGTGCTGTGCCGTCCCACGTAGTCTACTCCGTCCCGTCCGCCGGCGTGCACTGTCGTTCGGGAGAGCAGGTCTCCGGAACCGTCGCCTTCGAAGTCCTGCACCGGGAGAGGGCGAATAAGGTTTTTGGGAAGCGCTCTGCGCGACTGCTCGCTGTAGCTCTGGCTCGTCTTCCTCGTCGTTCGGCTTCGGCGAATCGTCATCGACTTCGTGTCATCCTCACCGTGCCTGCGGCGTCTACATCGGCAAACCGATCAAAACAGAACCATCGGTACGTAACAGTAATGTTCTCCGTATTAGATCTGTTCATGTACAGTTTCCTGGTTTACATGTCTAGATCTTTTCTGCCTGTGATGGTTCTGTTATTGTGCGTGCATGATGTCATGATTAATTTATGGAATAAATTGAACCTACATGTGCTTATATTTTCAACAGAGAATCCACCTCAACCCAGCTTCTCTTGAACAGTTCATTTTGGAACCTGCTCCTCGCGAGAAGCTGAATCTGGTCATTTTGGGAAGCGGGTTGTTTGGCACAGCTCCACCTGATTCAACAGAGAAGCTGGGAGCAGGAGCTGTACCAAACATGCCCGTAGTATCAGAGTAGGATCTGTCACAGCGAGTTTGTTCTTTATACAGTAATAGATGGCAGATGCTCCTTTTCTTGTAACCACCTGGGACCATTTTGACATGGCATACGGCACATCTAGCTACATAGTTTCTTTTTCTCGCCAAATCTTAGTGTTCGAATTTGGTGGTAGCTAGCTTTGTGATCTTCCAGAAGAAAACGTGTATATACAAAATAGTTAATAATGCATTGAATCATTCTATACAGGGATTGTGTATTTATCACTTGACTATTTCTTCGGAGAAAAAATAGTCGAACCTTTAGACCATTGGATCGAGATTAGATAATCTGGATCTCTCTCCCCTTTTATATATACTCCCCTACTCCTATTCCCCTTGCCCTAATAGCCACCACACCCAAACTCGTGCCATATGTCAAAAGTACACTGTCACCCAGCTTGTGCCTCCTAGCCATCGGCCGCCGCCATCATACTCTTGCCTCCCCGATTCATCCATCTTCCAACACCTCCTCACATTGCTTACGCCTACTTTTACGTCAGGGGCGGATCTAGCGGTGGGGCGGGCGGGGCTCAAGCCCCCCCTACCGCTACCGGACCCTTGGAGCCCCCCTGGAGCCCCCCCTAAATTTTTAGCCATGGATGTATAATGTAGAAGGGGCTGAGGTCGAGCTGAAGGTACTTCAGCCCCTCCAAAAAATTTTCCTGGATCCGCCACTGTTTTACGTGGCTATAACTATCTCCTCTGGCACCGTTGGCAACTCAAAAACCTATGGAGGAAGAAAGGGCATTTGGCGGAGGAGACATATGGCGGCACCGAAGGAGGAGGAGGATACGCCGCCACAATCGACAGCTAGGAGCACAAATCTTGGTGTGATCAAAATGGTAAGAAATTCGATTAATTCCCACAAAACAATTACTCGATTTGATATTTCGCAATTCCATTCTATATGTCTTGCGATCAACTTCACATCACACTGTCTAGTTTGCCCCATAAAGATGCCTTGTTCGAATCATGGAACAAGCTGTTGAGAAAAAGTCTAGGCAATAGAGTCCAGCCATTCCTCATCAGTCGAATCAGTACATACGTGTATAATTTCCGCGATCACGAGTCATGACTCATGAGTACTAGACCAACCTTTCAATTTGTTTATTTTGCGTGATTAATGGTTCTGAGCCGTTCGATCGGACGTGTGAGCAACCCTAATACGCGCGGTGTCGCGTTGCACTCCACCAAAACCTCCCTACTTTGCACTAATCCTTTGGTTACGATGGCCACTTATCACGCATTCACGCCCATGCTTGCACACTGGCTAGCTAGTACACTGCTGTACATAGTGCTCCGATCCATTGTGTCATGTGTCAACTGTGTCGCGATCAATCTAGTCTTATCCCCTACTGTAGATGCAACTGATCGACGGAGCTCGCCGGAGTCGGCCAACAGTCGGGGGCTGCGCCGGCCGGAGGAAGTACGCGCAAAACCACCGTCCGGACCAGTCATTACCAAACGGCCAATCACGCACAGAAACCTCAACCAAATCGAATGAGAACACTCTTAATCGAAAGTTAGTTTCTACCATTGCAACATGAACGAAATCGCAGAAAAAATGGTGGGCTGGATCGAGAGACGTTCGGTCCTAAAGTCGGGGGAGAAGCACACTCGCACGCTGGTTCCCCGAGCCAGACCATTCATCACTCAGAGGCCAATTTCTCCTAGAATACTCGACCAAATCATAGAAAACCACTCCCGTTAGAAAGCTAATTTCCTCCCCTACAATGCTAAAAAAATCCCAGCCAAAAAGATCGATCGAGCCGAGAGATAGGAGCTCGCAAAGTTGGGGCAGAAGCACACAAGGGAACAGCTGCACGGCCGCAGACGCCGACCGGGGTGGGGGCAGTATCCAAGTCGCCGAGCGAGGAGCGCCCCCATCCGTCGGATCCCCTCCGATCCGACGGCCCACGTCAAACTGGAGCCGCATCGGGGTGGCGATCCGCGTGAGGGGGCTCTCGGCCAATCAGAGCGCAGCATTCGCGTCACCACGTCTCCCACCTCTCCCCTGCTATTTAAACCCCCTCGTCATCGTCTCCGGCCTCCTCACCCACCACCGCCGCCGCCGCCGCAGCCGCATAAGCAGAAGTAGTCAAGCAAGTTTTTCGCATCGCATTTCCGTAAGCGCGCGAGAGTGAGAGAGAGGGAGATGGCGACGGAGGTGGCTGCGCCTGAGGTCCCGGCTCCCGAGGTGGAGGCGCCGGCGCCGGTCGCCGGCGCCGCGGAGGCGGCGGAGAAGAAGGACGCCAAGCCGGCCAAGCCCAAGAAGGCCGCCGCACCGAGGAAGCCCCGCGCCGCCGCCGCCCACCCGCCGTACGCCGAGGTAAGGAGGGTTCGATCAAGATGGTTCCTTTCTTGGTGGTTCGATTACCCATTGCGTCCGTGTGTTTGGTGGTTGGGTTGGATCTGAGATGGTTTTGGGTGGTGGTTGGTTTCGCAGATGATCTCCGAGGCGATCGCGACGCTGAAGGAGAGGACGGGGTCGAGCGCGCACGCGATCGGGAAGCACATCGAGGCGAAGCACGGCGCGCATCTGCCGCCCAACTTCCGGAAGCAGCTCGCTGTGCAGCTGAAGAAGTTCGCCGCCGCCGGCAAGCTCACCAGGGTCAAGAACTCCTTCAAGCTCTCCTCCGCCCCGGCCGCCGCCGCCGCCAAGCCGAAGCCCAAGGCGGCCGCCAAGCCCAAGGCTGCCAAGCCGAAGCCGAAGCCCAAGGCGGCCGCCAAGTCAAAGGCTGCCAAGCCGGCGGCGAAGCCCAAGGCGTCCCCCAAGGCGAAGGCCAAGACCGCGTCCAAGACCACCAAGACGAAGGCCTCCGCCGCCGCGCCGGCCAAGCCCCGCCCGGCCAAGTCCGCCAAGACCTCCGCCAAGGACGCCCCTGGCAAGAAGGCCGCAGCGGCCCCCAAGAAGAAGGCCGCAGCGGCCCCCAAGAAGAAGGCCGCAGCAGCCCCCAAGAAGGCGGCGGCCCCCAAGAAGAAGGCGGCCGCCCCGGCCAGGAAGGTGGCGGCGAGGAAGGCCAAGAAGTAGGCGACGGCGACCACCCAGCCAAGCCACTCGTCTCCTTTTTGATCTTCTTTAGCGAAATCGTGAGTAGTAGTAGCACCAGGTTACCAGTAGTAGCATCGGTAGTAGCAGTAGCTGTCCTCTAAATTCGATCATGGGCTGGGTGCACCTCGCAGCCTCGTGCTGGTTGGGTCTCCGTCGTGATTCTGTTCCTAATCCTGCCTGTATGATGATGAAACATGCTCCTGAAATTATAACATAGTATGTTCTTGTTAAGAGCCCTGATCTCCTTCAGTTGGGTCGTCGATTCCTGCTTGACAAATGCCTGTCGCTAGTAATTCGATCTTAATCACCTTTCATAGCTGCTGCTTGCCACTGCCAATTGGGCCTGATGTGAATCCCAGATTGGTTTGTTGCGCGTGTACGATCGGACGAACAGTGGCTTGTTACGATTGGGGGAATTTGGACGTAATATCTGGAATGGGCTAGTGGTGTGCTGAAATTTCTGCAATTAGTAAAGGTTGCGTGGGATGGGTCCCGTCCCCTTTCCTTGTGCACGCGGACTAGACCACCTAGTATGTGTTTGGTTCATGGGAGGGGTGGTCCTCGTTGAGCTGTTTGGTTCAGAGTTGAGTGGGATGGGGGATATTCCTCTGAGGAATATTCTGCGAATATACTCTCAAATCATAATTTAGTAGTAATAATTTAGGGAGTGGAATCATAGAGCAGGGCTTATTATATCATAGACCACCTAGTATGTGTTTGGTTCATGGGACTATAGGGATGGGATGGGGTGATCCTCGTTCTAGAGCTGTTTGGTTCAGAGTCGAGTGGGATAGCGGATATCCTTCTAGGGAATATTCCGCGAATATACTCTCAAATTGGGGATGCTCCTGTCCCCCAGAAATGAGGGGATGGTGAGGGATGAGGTGGGACGAGTGGGCCTCACGAGCTGTTGCAATCCCAGAAAAGAGGCTGCCAGGTAGATCCCACATGTCAGATTTGTCATCCCAAGCCTTTTGTCCCTAAACCAAACAAAAAATAGGGATCATCCTATCCCTTGCAACCAAACACGAAACATGGTCGGTTCTATCCCTAAAAAATAGGTTGAATCCGTCCCGTCCCACCATGACTCTGAATCAAACACATTGCTACTGAACCACGAACGGGGATAGCCCGTTCGGGCAGGCCAGTAATTTGGATTCTCTAGACGGTCAGTAATTTGGATTCTCTGACGGGTCAGTAATTTGGATTGGAAGGTTCTTGTATGTATCTCTCTACAGTGATTTATATAATTTTAAGTATAATGAGGATTACTTATATTTTCGTATATTTTAAGATTAGTGCTAATTATGTTAGAGAGAGAGAGAGTATATAAACACTGCTCGGATTGGATTTTGGATGGAAGAGCTCGTCGCGTCGAAGGCGGGAAAATTTTGGATGGTTTCCCAGACCAAGATGCATTCAAATTCGGAGAACTCCAAATGGTGGGGGTCACATTTGGACCAAAAGGCCCGTGGATATGGGCCCAGGCCCACGTAACACGTGCGCTGCTGCGTCCATCCGATAAATGGAACGGAACGGAACGCAACGTGAAGAGCTAGCAGTAGCACCTTATATGTGCCTAATTCAACAATCTGAGCGTGGTGTTTTTTTTTCTTCCTCTGAAATCGACGCACAGTATATGGACTTGATCGCAAGTTTCTCTCAAGTGTCGCAACTTGCAAGTAGTATGTAATGGGAAAAATTGTTTCTCTGCCCCAAAGTTTAATGGTGTTTGCTCATTTGCCCTATGATGTCTCACTGACATGCGGGTCCAGGGCCTACATATCAGTGAGACATCATGGGGTAAATGAGCAAACACCATTAAACTTTGGGCACATGAGCAAATCCCCCTATGTAATGGGTTTTGCAGAGTTTGCTTCTGGATTAGGGTATGGTTTAGTAGTAATAATTTAGGGAGTGGAATCATAGAGCAGGGCTTATTATATTTGCCGATATTATTTTGTAAACTTTGTTTGGTCGAAGTGCGTCGTCAAATTCTTTTATACTAGGTAAAGAAGCATTCTTTCTTCATCATTTCTTGCAGGAAGGTGAAAAGCAGGAGACACATTTTCATACGATAGTTAACTTCATTGGCCTCACGATGAAGTTGCCATATGCTTCTTTAATACTGTAAGCTGTTACCTGAATTCGTAAGCTTCATCGTATTATTTTTGACAACTCTGTTTCTAGTGATTCAATTAGTTAGCTAGTTTGTTTTCTGTTGGGATCCTGTGATTTTTTTCCACAAGTATTTTCTGGGTCTAGGGGAAAGCGAGGCATTTGGGTTTCAGCCTACTAGTCGAGTCTTTGATGCACACTGTACTGGAACTCTCTGCGACACCATTGCTTCCTAGTTTTACTTAATTATATAATTACTAAGCCTCATGAGTGAAGAATGAATTTAAAGATTTAGATGATATTATTGAAGGGCGCTAACATTCAGCATGCAGAAGGAAATGATCAAATTTGTCAATGCCAGGTCTTGAAAGACTGACATATTGCTCTAGTTTTGTAATACCACTAAAAATACAAAAGGGAAGAAATGCATGGAATGAAAACAATTCAAGGGAGAATAAAGGAAATTAAGTAGAGTTTTACCGTCAGACCCATCGGCTTTTAGAATACCGAATAAAAGTAGCGCTCATAGAGGTTCCTAGACCGTATGGGGCCGGTCGGTGCCTCTCGCTATTGTGGGCTTTGTCATTCAGCAAAAAATTTAGCCAACGCCCACTTTTACCGACCTACCTGCCGAAGTAGAAAAAAGAAAAGCCCAAACAGTGAAGAACACTTTGGACCAAAATGTCCTTTAGGCAATAGCCACATGAAGGAAGAGTAGGGTAAGGTGAGGGCACTCCAGTCATTTCACAAGCCAAGAGAGTCATAAGACCAATGCCTCGATGCATAAGCTGGTCAGTCTCTGGGAAGCCTCACCTCATTCCCATTTTCTTCCAACCAAGAGCTCACCCCCAAGACAAAAGCAAAGCAAAGATCCATTTCCCATCATCTGTTCAACCAAAACCGAGCTCAACCATCCCCCACCCAGCCAACCATTCCCATGGGCACCACAGAAAGACTGTAAGGGAGAGAACGGAGGAGAGGAGCAGGAGGTGTAGGGGAAGACGAAGGAGAGGAGCCAGGACTGCGATAGCAAGCCAGCCGAGAGGAAGAGAAGAGGAAGAGGGAGCAAGGAGGAGAGGAGGCCCAATCGAACCGCAACGTGGCCGTCCTCGTCCGAACCTTGCTTTCCTCAACTCGACAGCAAGCCAACGCCAAGTAAGCCTCCATTCTTCCCCCAATGCATTGGTGGTGAGCTCATAGCACCGTCGTGCACCCTTGGATGGCAGTACATGCTCCCCGGCGCATGCACTCCACCAAGTCCCGACACGGCGGCCACCATGAGCCTTCCCAGCCATGCGCTCTTAAGAACAGAGCAAGGCAAAAGCAGTAGCTAAATCCAAAATAAAGTGCATGTAGTAAGGAGGGGGATGGAGTGTTGGACCGTCCCGGGTAGCATGCGAAGTAGAGGCAAAATCGCAGCAAGCTAGTAGGCAGACCGGAGCAGTGGTGCTCGGCCATAGCCGGGGCGGACCTCCATGGCGACCCTAGTCGGCGGCGACCTCCGAGGAAGCCGAGCCGAGGGGAACCCGGTGAGGGGACGGGGGTAGGGCCGATGGCTGGGAGGCCGGAGAAGGCCCAAACAGAGGGGAGCCCATGCTGGCCACCGCCAGTGACTAGCAGCACCAGTCAGGGCCGAAACCGGGGGCGTGCGAGAGGAGGCGGCCGGCGGTAGGACAGCAGCAGATCCGCCCGGACTGACCGGATCCAGGGAGGATGTAGGCGGCGCTTGCAGGAGGCGATGGAGGAGGTTCCTGGCATCGAGCTGGTGGCCGTGGTGGGCTAAGTGGCCGGAAAGCCCAGGGTAGCCGCAAGGCGCCTACGCATCGCCTGAGGAATAGAGAGAGAGAGAGAGAGAGAGAGAGAGTGGGTGGGGGAATGGTTGGGGGCGGTAGAGGAGCCGTCAGCGGCGAGCTCGGGGCCGGCGATGCGCAGTTACAGAGATAGTGATGTACAGTTCACAGAAATGGGAAGTGATAACAGTAAAATAGTTACAGAGATATGATGTACAGTTCACAGAAATGGGAATTATTAAAGTGGTATGTTAACGCCACTGTTTTATCGTGTGCTTGCTGAGTCTCTGGAATTACCCTTGCTTTGTTTGTTGTTTTTTAGGTGACTGTTGAGGACGTCATGCACGGGCGGGAGTAGTACATGAATAATTTCACGTGCTAGCAGCACTTCGCATATCAACTTGTGGTAGCATATTTAAACTCCACTAGTATGCTAGAATAGTTGCTTAAAATGATATGTTGTAAAGTGGTCGCTGCATTATGAATAAAGTAGAGTTTGCTTAAAATGATTAGCAGTTGAAAAAAGATAAAAGTATGCAATATTGGTAGCACTCTAGATCCAGAGGATGGGCGGGGTGTTACAAGTTTAGTTTTTTTTCTTCTATCATAATAGTTAATTTGGTGAAAAACTGAGCTAAAATGTTTTGCTTTGCACCATGGAGATTATCATTTTCTCAGCTAATTAGTAACGATGTCTGTTTAGGATCCTTATGTCATTCATTATGAAGTAGAATTGGTATGCTGAAAAATTTACAGGATTTGGCTGGTGTTTATGTTTACAATGTTTCAGAGAGAGAACCACTTGACAGACCCAATGCAAGATTGATTAAAGAATTTTCTTCTATAGAAGGTGATGTTACTATATGATTTGTTCCTTTTTCCACACGTGGTCAGAGGGTTATGCATAGACCATAAACTTTTGCTGAAAATATAAAATTGTCCAGTTGCATGCTTGACATATATTACTTGTATGAAGTTTCTTGGGCTTGAGCTATTTTTGCAAAATTCTTAACAGTTGTGATTATGCCATCTTATCTTACAAATGTCCGGCATTTGTTTGGGTTTTCCATTCCCCTCACAATAACTGTTCTGCTCACATTCTCAAGCATAGAAAGTCTGCTGCCTTCTATGCTTTGTTTTCAGTTCAAAACTTGCGTAACAGACTAGACATGCATAAAAATCACGCTAGAAGACTGAAACTGAAATACTGAATAGTAATTCAGTAGAAAAGACAACATGTCATTTGAATCCGTACCTCAAGTTGGTTTCATGTTATCATTAGTCATTATAATTTAGAAACTTGAATATCAATTGCGATGTTTCTGTAAAGTTGGTTTCTGCATCCTAATCATGATGTTTTCTATCAATTGTGATGTTTCTGTAAAGTTGGTTTCTGCATCCTAATCATGATGTTTTCTAGTTCATTTTATTTTGGCCTGAACAAAAAGGCCAGATGGATAAGAATGTAATGAAATACTTTGTGCATAGGAAAACCCAGCAAATCCTGTTTTTACTACATGGTTCTAAAGATTGTTTCAACTTACGGTAGATTCTTTCATGAGCAATATTGGAAGTCGATATGGAATTACTTTTGGATCTCGAGAGAATACCTTGTACAATGCTCTTTGGGTTGCTCAGGCGCTGCTGCGCAAAGGGTAACAACACTTTTCTCCTCTGGCTTTTAGAAAGTGTCATAATTTGTATCGAATAACAAATTCCAGTAGACCACTAACATGTTCTGTAGCGGTGTACCCTGTATTTGTACCTGTAATGGAGGCCGAGGGACACAGACACAGTGAGGATAAAATTTGTGCATATTGTGCAAAATGATCTAGTTTGGATCAGTTAAATTATGCTGAATGTTGATGTGGATATTTACAAAGTATAAGCGAAAGTAGCATACTTTAGGTGCATTTAACTACCGTCTAATGCAATGTTCAATAATCAACACGCACAGGGGCGGAGCCAGGATCCAGACAGGGGGGGCGACCCGCCAAGGCGCCGGCGTCATGGGCCCTGGGCGCCGTGTGTCGGCAAAATTAAACATACACATATATAATTAAATATACACATATATATTGTCATATAAATTCAATCATAACATATATGGCAATCAGTCGGTTCTATATACCGATCATTGTTATTGATTGCATTAGTGTTTTCATCGTTGCCATTGCCAGAGCTTGATCTCGGCTTAAAAAAACTATCGATCGTTCTTAATCTCTCCATCTTGAATTCTTGATCAAATGCTAAATGCCTAAATTGAAGGTAAAAATTGAAAAGGAAATTAACTATAGAATTAACAGCGATTTGTGATCTGTGATTGTGAAACAGTGAAAGGAATAAATAAATAAACTACTAAACGTAGTGGACTGTGGACAGTGGAGATGTATCTGTACTACACAAAGGTAGTGGAGATTAGTAGGATCTTTCCAACTACAACATGAGATAAGAAAGTATTGCAATGCCAATGAGCACCTCCAAATTCTCCCAGATGAAGTCAAAAACCAAGGATCAAACAAAAAGGGGCCAAATGAAACTAGTTACAACTTACAAGTGAGACCCAGAAAGTTAATGATCAGCCAAAACTCTTTAAGTCCATGTAATTTCAGCGTAAACTACAGAGCTAGATGATGCATGCCTACAAAGGTACTTGAAAAGAATATTCTGGAGAACATAAATCACCCATTTCAACATTATCAATTTATCATCACTAGCTGCGGACAAGTTGAAATACTAACAAAATGATAGCAGGTAAGATCAGATAGCACTAACCTGTGAAAAATATCCCTGAAAAATATCCTATTAATGCATCTGGTGGACCATTGGGGGGGGGGGGGCAGGCCCCTGCCCGCCCCCCTCTCTCCGCCCCTGAACACGCATATGGGCTCAGTGATTCCGCTTTCTTCATTTGAAATTCTCCAGATCTGTGAAGACTGTGAGTAAGCGAATTTTTATATTCACCAATGAAGATGATCCTTTTGGTGATATTACAGGAGCAGCAAAGACTGATATGATAAGGACAACAATCCAACGTGCAAAAGCATGTCTATGACACAGACATATATTCTATTTTCACACCGAGCCACCCACATACGCAAAACAAAACCGTATGTTCTTAGTGATCCTTTGTTTACTGTACCATTACTTGTCTACCTCCAGGATGCACAAGACCTTGGCCTGTCTATCGAACTTCTTCCATTGAGTAGGCCCAATGTGGAGTTCAACATGTCCCTGTTTTATGTAGTAAGTCTTTGTTATTGCTTCCCCCCTTTATCAGTGCCAACTGCTAAGCAACTTCTGCCTCCCAGGATTTGATTGCTCTGGAGGGAGATGAAATAACGCAGTATCTGCCATCTGCTGGTGAAAAGTATTGTTCTTTAAGCATCAGTTTTACTTGTTGATTTTTTTGTCTAGTTGATACAGATGTGAATACTGAATACTATATAACACCTTATTCTTCTCATTACCTTTGCACAAAGATAAGTAGAAAACAAATGTTCATGCTTGAGTGGGAGCTTGCAAATTGTGGTTAATGGAGATAACCTGTGTCACATAATCAGATTTTCCAATTATCACACAATCGGTTGTGTCCTGTTATTTCATGTAGGCTTGTTCTTGTCCTCCATGAAATTTGTCTGTATTGGGTGGAAATTCTGCGCAGGGTTCTCCAAATGTTTTCACAGTATAGGGCTAAAACATTCAAAGTTGAATGGTTAACCTGTTATCTTTGTTCCAGCATACAGATTCTTTTATAAAGTATTTTGGGTATTTGTACGGGATTTAGGTGAAGTAACTTTAGGGGCACCTCTAATCCATCTGTAAAACTTGAATGGGTTTTTTTTCTGCTTGGTACATCAATAAGAATGATTGGCTAACACTGTAGAGGTTTTGGAGACTCCAGCTACATCTTAGCCATCTCTTGGTATGCATGATCATTGTTATGCTACTGGTCTGTTGGCCTCTAATCATTTCGGAAAGGTCGTGCTTTGCTTTAAATGGATAGTTTAGTTTAGAGCCACTTACTCTAGCATCATTTCTAGTATTTTCTTCTTTGAAGGCTGGAGGATATGACTGATCAACTGAGAAGACGAATGAAGATGAAGCGCAAAGTCAAAACTCTTGCATTTGCAATTACCAATGATGTTTGCATAGAGGTCAATACACATGCGCTAACCCATCCAACTACTCCAGGCGTGCTCTGACTACTGTCTGTTCCATGCTTTTTCACAAAATGTTGTTGTGGAAACATTTAAGCCTAAGCTTGTTACTCCTATTTGTACGGGTGATTACATGGCTTGACTCAGTCAGTAACCTTCCATTAAAGGTGATTTTTTTTTTGCTTTATGAAAAAAAAATTCAGTTCTGTGTTGCTTTTTTGTGGATTTCGACCCATGCACCATCGGCTTTTTATGCTGTCATGACAAAAGTTGCGACGAACTCACCATAGTCATAACTCAACTGTACAGAACTTCCTGGCTAGGCAGTACCTTCTCTTGGATAATATGTATTAAACATCTAAGCATTTTACCTTAATCCTTCCTGTCCTAAGGATGTTGGCTTGTTTCACTGGGAGGTGGGAATGCTGTCATGGTTGAGGATGCAACATTCTCTACAGTGACTGTATGGTATAGGGTTTCTTGTAGACACAGATTATGAACTCGGACAATATTTATAATGAGGGGAACAAAGATAGAGGAGGCAAACTGGAGTATAAGATCATGTTAGGTATATACAAAAATTAAAAACAGTAATAGTCAAACGGAAAAGTTAGACGGCCACATTGTTACGATCTGGGGAAATATGTGATCTAATGGATGGGAGGAGGCAGCGGATTAACGAGGAATAGTTAGATGCGTGGTTGGAGAAGAGGGCTACATGATATCATCTGATTTGATCATAGGGCTACTATTGTTATGGTCACACAAATCTTGACCTTCTTCAAGGAAATGGATGGTTGAAATTTTAACACCCCGTCTATCCTCTGGACCCGAAATGTTACCACTATTGCATACTTTACCATTCCGATAACAACTAGAAGAATTTTAAACCAACATAATTGATTTATGTTGCCATAACCAGATACATCACAACATTTTTTTTGCGATTACTCTAGCATACTAGTAGAGTCTAAAATATACTGACAAAAGGTGGTATAAGGAGTGCTGCTGGTTCATGACAATTACTCATGTGCTACTCCCACCCGTGCATGACGTCCTCAACGGTCATCTAAAAAAACAATGAAACAAGGGTGAGTCCAAAGACTCAGTAAGTACAAAGCAAAACAATAAATAACTGGTTCATATATCAGTTCATAATCATCACAGTTTCATTCGTCATTTGTTTCCATTTAAACTCTTTAAACTCTTATTAATGCACATGCACTTCCCTCTTATCTCTTTAGCCTATATCGGTATAACAGAGCGAGCACCCGTCGATGCTCACCCAGGCCCGCCCTGTTTCCATGCGGGGATCACAAGCTTGTCCTTTTTCATATGGAGACCACAGTAGCCCGTCATTTTCATACGAGGACCTCATTCTCTACTCCCGTGGAGTGTCCACACGAAGTGTACCTCTGTCAACACAATACTATCATGACATGCATGCAATGCAAGTTTTTCATTCATGCATATCAGCATGTCATGTCTCAACAATCGTCATTCATCATTTATCATCATGCATCTAGAAATAGTTAACTTACCACAACATGGTAAGCAATGTATCATCATTCATCTATTAGCAAACATTACCCGAATTTACCACTTTACCATGCACTTGCCTGGTTGGTTTGGGGACAATGCGTGGATGACTCTGACCTAGGACCTCTACCTGTACAAACATCAACCCGACTCAATACACTATATCAAAACTAGTGCTTAAGCTAGCGGCGACAACTCTACACGTATAGGGCCTGTTTGGGAGAGCTCCACCAGCTCCAGATTCATCAAATCCAGATCCAGATCCACTTTTCCAAGCCAAACAGTTCCAGCTCCAGCAGCTCCACCGTGGATCTGCTCCACCAAAACCATGGATCTAGCTCCAGATTTACCAAATTGGTGGAGCACCTCAAGGGGTGCTCCACCAAACTCAAATTGGTGGAGTTGGGGAAAATTACCCACCATGCCACTGATTACACAAAAAATGGTTCGTTTTTCTTCTTTCTCGTCGCTGCGCCGTCCTCCCCTGCGCCTTCGCCTCGCCTGCCGGCCGCCGGCCTCGCCTCGCCTGCGCCTGCCGGCCGCTCCGCCTCCTCCTCGCCCACCGGCCGCTCCGCCTCCTCCTCGCCCGCCGGCCGCTCCGCTCCGCCTCCTCCTCGCCCGCCGGCCGCTCCGCCTCCTCCTCGCCCGCCGGCCGCTCCGCCTCCTCCTCTTCTCCGCCTCCTCCTCGCCCGCCGGCCGCTCCGCCTCCTCCTCCTCGCCCGCCGGCCGCTCCGCCTCCTCCTCGCCCGCCGGCTGCTCCGCCTCCTCCTCTTCTCCGCCTGCGCCTACTGGCCGCCGACCGCTGCCGCGCCTGCGCCGCCGGGATTTTTTTTTCATTTTGCCCCCTGACGCGTGGGGCCCAGGTGGAAGTGAGATAGAGAGGGAGGTGGAGCTGTACCAAACACTTTGACGAATCCCAGATCCACCATGGAGCTGCTCCACGGTGAATCCAGCTCCAGCTCCACGTTTTTCGTGAATCTGAAGTTGGTGGAGCTCTCCCAAACAGGCCCATAACCCAACTTTGGCATAAACACACGGGGTTAAGGACCCGTTGCGCAGGTACCAACCCCATTTTTTCTTTTTCTCCTCTTTTCTTTCCCTTTTTCTTTCTTTTCTTTTTCTCTATTTCCTTTCTTTTTTCCTCTTTTTTTCCTTTTCTTTCTTTTTTTCTCCCTCCCCTTCATTTGGTTCGACCGAACAACCTCCTCTTCCTCCTCTTGCTCTCTCTCGCACGACTACACCTGTCCGCTCCTCCAAGCGGCGCGCGGCCAGACTCGGCGCCGCCGGCCCAAAACTCACCGCTGGCGGTTCCTCCACCGCCCCCGCCTTCTTTTCCTCTCCCACCCTCTCTCTATTCCCCAGGCGATGTGCAGGTGCCTTGCGGCCGCCCTCGGCTTGCTGGCCATTTGGCCCACCGCGGCCACCAGCTTGACGCCGGCAACCTCCTCGTCGCCTCCTGCAAGATCCACCTACATCTACTGGTGCATGCGGCTCAACACCTTCCTTAACTCATCCCCTTCACTGGCGGCACCAGATCTGGTCTCCTCCTCCATGGATCTTCCTCCTCTTGGTATCTCAGCTCCCAGATCACAACACCTCCCTAACAGATCTGGAATTTTACAGGGAGAGACACAAGTCCTCCCAAACCCTCTATGCTAGCTATCAACTCCTTCAAATTTCCCAAACAGATCCAAACCTTCTCGAGCTGGTTCCAAAATTTTATCAGGAAAATGTGTTTCCCAACCCTCACCACTCAAGAACAGCTCAGATCAGATATGGCCAAGGATTCGCTACACTCTATTACCAAAATGTCCGGCCCAAGGGAATTGGGTATAAATCGGGTTGGATTTCAGAACAAGAATTGGAAAAATTGGGACATAAATAGTACAAAAAGATAAAGTGGATGAACAAAGGGGCAATAGGTGATATTAGGGTTTCATTTCATCGATGATCTGAGTATTACATTGGGGATGGCTTATGTGGAGTGCGCCATTTCCCTCACGTGGCAAATACAGTTGTTTCCAGCAAACAGCAACAGAAAATCGGGATGACGTGAAACAGTACTGAAAATGAATGGGAAATAGTAACAACTTTTCTTCCAGCCGTATGATATGACTTAACGAAGAGGTATGCATACATCTGGACCCTTCATCTTCTTCTATGGTAAACTTCTTAACCGAATCAATTTCTGAATTTTAGTCTGAACTTGCTCATTTATTGTGAACGAGGAGAACGAGAGAGACGGGAGTAGAAAAGGAATGCAACACGCAATTGCAGTTCATGTTCTATTATTGATATATATATAGTATGCATGGTGGAAGCTATACATAGCAAGAAACCTATACAAGGTAAACACCTATACAAGGAAACATTAATCACGGTAGGAGATCATGATTTCCAACACCCCCGCGCAGTCAAATGGCGGTTCGGACCGACATGAAGGCTGGACCAGAAATTTGTAAACAGAGGAGTGGAGAGGCCCTTAGTCATGATGTCAGCGAACTGATGTGAAAATGGGACATGAAGCACACGAACGTCTCCGAGAGAAACTTTCTCCCGAATGAAGTGAATATCGATCTCGATGTGCTTGGTCCGTTTGTGCTGCACAGGGTTGGAGGACATGTATACTACGGAGACGTTGTCGCAATAGACGACGGTGGCCGAAGAGAGCGGAGAGTGGAGCTCCTGAACGAGCTGTCGTAGCCAGCATCATTCCGCAACAGCATGGGCCACAACATGGTACTCTACTTCAGCGCTGGAGTGAGAGACAGTAGCCTGGCGCTTGGAGGCCCATGAAATCAAGTTGTCACCGAGGAAAATACAAAAGCCTAATGTGGAGCGATGATTGTCGGGGCAACCGGCCCAATCGACGTCAGACTATGCCGTTAGCTGTGTCGAGGGAGAAGCGTGCAAGAAAAGACCGTGGTCCTGAGTGCCCTGAATATACTGAAGGACGCGCTTGAGGAACTGGAGATGAGGTTCCTGCAGAGCATGCATGTAGAGGCATATTTGTTGTACCGCATAGGCGATGTCGGGACGGGTGAGCGTGAGATACTGCAGAGCATCGGCGAGACTCTGAAACTCCGATGGGTCGGCAACAGGGGCTCCATCGGTGGCAGAGAGTTTAGCCTTAGTATCTATTGGAGTGGTGCACGACTTGCAATCAAACATCCCAGCGCGGAGGAGGAGCTCACGAGCATACTTCTGTTGGGACAAAAACATCCCGTCGGAGGTGCGAGTGACTGAAATACCCAAAAAATGATGAATAGCGCCAATGTCAGTCATGGAGAACTCACAACTGAGAGAGGTAGTGATGGCCCGGAGAAGATCCTCAGAAGAAGCAGTGAGAATGATGTCATCCACATACAAAAGCAAGTAAGCCATAGTAGAACCGCGACGGAGCACGAACAAAGAAGTGTCTGACCAAGAAGGAGTAAAACCAATGGTGCTGACGAACTGGGCAAACCGTTGGTACCAGACACGCGGAGCTTGCTTGAGGCCATAGAGTGAGCGGTGCAGATGACAAACATGAGACAGCCGAGATGGATCCACAAAACCAAAAGGTTGCTCGCAAAAGACTGTCTCATCAAGAGAACCATGGAGAAAGGCATTCTTCACGTCCAACTGATGAATCGGCCAAGAACGGGAGACAGCGAGGCTAAGAACTATTCGGATGGTGGCAGGCTTCACAACTGGACTGAAGGTTTCATCAAAGTCAATACCAGGTTGTTGGGAAAAACCACGAACGACCCACTGTGCCTTGTACCGAGCAAGACGACCATCAGAATGGAATTTGTGTTTGTAGACCCACTTGCCGGCGACAATATTGGCGCCTGTTGGTCGAGGAACTAGAGTCCATGTCTGGTTCTGTATGAGAGCCTTGTATTCATCTGTCATGGCTTGTCGCCAGTGAGGGTCCTGAAGAGCGACACGATAGTTCTTCGGCACAGGTGAAATGTTAGTGGTAATAGCGGATAGATTGAGGCGCTCAACAGGCTTCATAGTACCAGCCTTGGCCCGAGTGACCATTGGATGAGGTCCAGGAGCAGGGCGGGCGACAGGTGCCGTGGTGGTAGCAGCAGCCGGCTCGGGGAAACGCAGATCCACGGAAGAATCAAAGACCAGGGGTAGCAGCTGCGAGCCACCAGTCGTGGAGGAGGACGCCCCAGCTGGCCCACGGGACGCGCCATCGAAGGAGGAGGCCGTCCAAGAGCCAGGGGAGGCCGGCCCGGTTGGGGAAGCAGGTGGCCCTCCAGACGCGCTGACGGAGGCTGCCGCTCGAGAGCCAGACGCGCTGACAGAGGCTGCCGCCCGAGAGCCAGGGGAAGCCGGCCCCGTCTGAGAGACGGATGGCCCACCAAGTACGTCAGGGGAGACCGGCCCAGACTGGCCGGGAGAAGCGCCAGGGGAGCCTGCCTGGGAGGCTGAGCCCGAGATGTGGCTGGGAACAGAATCATGCACATGCGCGGATCCCTGTGTAGCGATGTGGTCCTGTAGAAAATCAAAACTAGCAGTGGCCGTCCGAGGTAGAAGATGAGCAAATGGAAAAATATCTTCATAACAAATGACATGCCGAGAGATGAGAACCCGACGGGTGACTGGATCGTAACACCGGAACCCCTTGTGAGTGCTAGGATAACCTAAGAAGACACAGGCAACAGAACGAGGAGCTACTTTATGTGGGGTTGTGGCGGTGGTGTTAGGGTAGCAGAGGCATCCGAAGACATGAAGATTATCATATGAAGGAGATTTCTTATGGAGCAACTCGAACAGAGTGGAAGAAAGAAGTGTGGATGTAGGTCGACGGTTTAGGAGATATGTGGCAGTGGCGAGAGCTTTGGCCCAAAAAGAGGGGGGCATGCTGGCTTGGATGAGAAGGGTACGGATGATGTTGTTAATAGTACAGATAACTCGTTCGGCTTTACCATTTTGAGGGGAAGTATGGGGACAGGAAAACGAAGAAGGGTGCCATGCGTACCAAAAAACTCAGACATGCGAGAGCCCGTGAATTCACCGCCATTGTTAGTTTGGACAGCAAGAATGCGTTGATTGAACTGTGTGTAAACATAGGGAAAGAAAAGTCAAAAAGTATAAAAAACATCACTCTTGCGTTTAAGGGGAAAAGTCCAAAGAAAGTGGGTGTAATTGTCAAGAATAACAATATAGTATTGGTAGCCGGAACAACTTAAGATAGGGGACGTCCATAAGTCGCAGTGCAACAATTCAAAAGGTTTAGAGGTGGAGGAAGTGGAACGATCAAAAGGGAACCGAACATGTTTTCCTAGATGACAAGCATGACAAGGAGATTGGCTCAGTTTATTACATCGAGAGATTTGTGGAACATGAGGAAGGGAGCTAGGGTGCCCGAGACGATGGTGCCACATATTGGTGGAGGCTGATGCGAGGAAGGTGTTCAACATGGTACGTGATGAAGGTCGGAAGGTGTAGAGATCCCCCTCACTATTGCAGCGAAGAGTCTCGGTCCTAGAGTGAAGGTCCTTGATAGAAAAACCAAACGGGTCAAACGTAATAGAACAAAGGTTATCACGGGTGAATTTTCTGACAGAAAGGAGATTTTTGATGATGTGAGGAACAATTAGAACATCATTTAAGTTGAAAGTATGGTTAGGAACTGAAAGAGAGGCATGACCAGTGTATGATATAGGAAGAAATGAACCATTGCCGACCGTAACAAAGGAAGGAAGACGATAGGGTTTGGGAGAGTCTAGTATACCGGGATTGGAGGACATATGGGAAGAGGCTCCGGAATCCATCACCCAGTCACCGTCGGATCCACCAGACAGCTGCAGAGTCATCACGTTTAGCGCAGCGACGAGGCCGGCCGAATCCCATGAGGTCGCTGGCGATCCACCAAAAGGGCTTGCGGGAGGCGCCGATAGGGCTGTAGCGAACGCGGCGAAGGCCTGTTGGTGCGGAGCGTTTGGATGTGACCCAAGAATGTCAGCAGATCCAACACGCCAGGGAGCGCCCCAGCTAGGTGACCACGAGGGTGGAGGCCCGACCCACGGCGCGAAGCAGAACCACGGCCCTCCACCAGGGGAGGCGGGGCGCCAGTTGTTGCCGAAGCCACCAGGAGCGGCGTTGCTACCGCCTCTGTCGTTGCCGTGGTTGTTGTAGCCGCTATTGCCGTGGTTGTTGCAGCTGCCGTGGCCGTTTCCCTTCTTGTTGTTCGACTTCCACTTCTTCCCTCCTCCGAAGGATTTCCCATTGGCAAGCTGCGAGCCCGACTGCATGCTGACGCCGGTAGAAGACAGGAGAGCTGTTCCAGCTACCACCGCGGACTGGTTGGTGGCCTTGATCTCGGTCATAGCCAAGATGGATCTTGTACGCAGGAAACTGGGAAAAGGATCTAGCAAGGGAATCAGTTGAGAAGTCGACTCGAAGCGCGGATTCAGACCTCGTAGGGTGTTGAGGACGAGAGCCTTGTCGGAGATGGGTTGGCCAACTTCGCGCAGAGCGTCAGCCGTCTTCTTCAGCTTGCGACAATAGTCATGCACGGACATGTCTCCTTGTACGATGGAGCGGAATTCTGCCTCGAGGAAGACAACCCTGCTTTCCTTGTTGTCGCGGAAGAGATCGTCGATGGCGACCCAGTCTTTCCGTGCTGTCTGGTCTTTCTCGACGATGATCTCGAATATGTCTTCACAAATGGACCCGTAGATCCACGAACGGACGGCGAAATCCTGTCGTCGGTGTAGTTCGTCGAGGTCGGGGTCGGTGGTGCCGTCGATGAAGCCCATCAGGCCGTACTTCCCGACGAAGACAATGAAGAGGGTGCTCCATTGGGAAAAGTTGGAGCCGTTGACATTAAGCATGATCGACACATGCATTTTTACGCTTGCCACGTTGATGACAGAAGACATGGCGTCCGATGCGATGACGGTGGATGGAGAGGAGGTGAGGGGCGGCGTGGTGCCTGAACCGGACGAGGCGGTGGAGCTCATGGCGACCGGCGATGGCGAAGAAAGAGATCTGCAGGTGCGGAAGTTAGACCCACTCTGATACCATGTGAATGAGGAGAACGAGAGAGACGGGAGTAGAAAAGGAATGCAACACGCAATCGCAGTGCATGTTCTATTATTGATATATATAGTATACATGGCGGAAGCTATACATAGCAAGAAACCTATACAAGGTAAATAGCTATACAAGGAGACATTAATCACGGTAGGAGATCATGATTTCCAACATTTATGACATTCGGCTGTGCCCCGGCCACCGCAGGGGGGCTCCCGAGCTCCCGCCAGCCACCACCCCCGCTAGGTTCGTCCCCTCGCTCCTGCTCAACATTTAGTACTGTTTGTCGGAGTCATCGGTAGCGATATGCGATGTGAATGTACGTGATGATAATACCAAAATCGAATCGTTTTTAGATGAACCCAACCAATCGATCGTCTCCTCGCGTCACTCCAAAGACTGCATTAGCTATCAAGGTTGAAGAACTGGACGGCACCACGTTTAAATACCTGCACGAAGCTGAGAAGCTTTGAGATGATACACGGAACGGAACAATTTATTCTTACGTTCTTTCAACCCAGCTGATCCTAACGTATATGCTTTGCTTTCTCCGTGCTCATTTTGGAAGGCGGGAAGTTGAGGAGCTAGCGAGGCTTGAAGAAGAGTCTTGAATTGAACTCTATAAAGCGAAGAAATATGCTGAAATCCAGAGGTAAAACGCACTGCATTTTGTTCTTGCTTGATTTTAACTCAAAATGATCCTAACATATCAGTTTTTTTCATGTTTGTTTTGGAAGGGAGAATGCTGAGTGATTAGATAGGATTGAAAAGAGCTTGAAAACGACTACGGTGTGTTCTTTTTCTGTTTGCCTCGCGGCATGGCTCTATGTATGGGTTTACTATAAATTTTAATTAGAGGAGCACCAGAAATTCAGTTTAGCCAGTGGAGAAATCGCTGCTCAATATGTGGCATGTGGAGTAAATTTCTATGGTCAACTACTCAGCTACACGAAAATTCGATGGGATTATTTATTTATTTACAAAGTGGGTAGAATCTTTGTTACATCCATAGATTGATTGACTTTGGGCCTATCAAGGCTCTTGTGTATAGTTATTAGAGTTATTATTACTACCACATCTGTTCTTTTCTACTTGTTGTTTTAAACGTCGACACAATCTCAAAAATGTCTGTTTGAGTGACTATTACTTTTTCTATATGTTAGCAAAATTACTAAAAATATAATGACATATAATTACTTTTGATGACCAATCTATTTTGCATAGTTTTTATGTGACAAATCTAAATACCTTTATGTATATCCGTGATCAAAGTTTTAAAATATTGACTTACACATTCTAAAACGGCAAGTCAAAAAGAACCGGCAGACCATCATCCAAAGACAAATCACTGGTTGTTTGTCTGGATAGTTAAGCAAACAAAGTCCAGCTGATGCAGATCTTACTGGAAAAAACACCCAGGAATACGCCAAACATAACTGATTAACCTGATGGCTGATGCAGAAAGTGTCATGCTAGATTTCTAGATAATAATAATCTACACATGGCAATCCTGCGTCAAATTCCAGGGTAATTCTGCAGCTACAGACAGTTTCTTCTACAGCTTGGCTAGTGTTCAATTACTAATCCAATTTGTTTGTTTCTATTAATGGAAATAGGGGTCATCCCTTTTATATAAAAAAACTAATCCAATTCAGCACAGGACAAAGGCACTTCCAAGTTCCAAGAACTACTTACCGAGCCTAGCCCAGCCCACGGATTGTACTAATGGCCTATTAGAGCGCCCCTTCATTTCAGATACTAAAAATTGCTTATTGATTTTTCTACAGTAACTAGCTTTCAAATCAGGGGAGGAATTATGTATAGGTCCTGGTATCACAGGACAACATGTCCAAAAAAAGTAGTAGGGATTAGTGTTTTAAACCCATGTGCGAACTCTTTAAGCTAAACTCAGGGTACCCGGTTCTTTCTTTGAAACTCAATAAAGAGAGCACTGGCAGCCTAAATTCTCAGTAGCTAGCAGCAGTCTACGAGAAGTCTCTGCTTTTCACAGTCCATAAGGTAACTACAGCAGGCCGAGCCAGCCCTAGAGCCAGCGTAAGAGGGAGGACCGCAACAAGCCATGACGTCTATTTGATGATTCCGAAGCATATCACCCCGCAACAGCCCTCGACGCTTGTTCGTCTTGCATGGTCGGTCAGAAGATGTGCACTACGTCTGCCGCACAGCCACACCTAGTTAGACAGTGATTGGTCATAGGATAATAGGAGAAATCGGCGCTACCGGCTACCCTCGCCTACCATCTCAGTGTGGCGTCGCCTAGTCACTATTGCCTCACACTCTTGCCGGCCAAAGGAAGTTTATGTCTCTCTCAATTATTCTAATTTGTGAGTTAGGGTTTGCATATAATGATTGTTGATTGATTTCTGTCAAATTGTAGGGTTAAAGACTTGGGGTTTCAATTTTAATTTTTGGAATACTAGCCTAACTCGTTGCAAATCGGAGAAAAATTGTAGTATTTAACCACAATATCAAGTAAGTAAGCCATTGGATATATTTTTCTATTATATTAGTTTTGAACTATTGAACATACAAATATCTAACTGATTTTCAATTAATTAGTGATAAATTCATAAATAATATACTTATTTGCTATGTGGAGAAATAAGAATAGATGAAAATTACTAATGATGTTATGGTTCGCTATTTTATAAACTTAAAAAAAACGTAAATACTAAAAGATAATGCATTAACGTACATCTGATCATTTTACTATTTTTTCTTGAAAACTTTAAGTAATTGTGTTCTTTTTTTAACAGGCCATTGATGTCGAATGATGTATTTTACTAATGCCGATTAACTTTTGTATGTAGTTTCATCCTTAATTTCTTTAGTTTGCTGCAACTAATTAATGCTATTATCAGGTTTTTCATTTTGGTAAGCATTTCGATCACTACTTCTTTATCATTATACGATGTCGTTGGTTATGTTGAAGTATTGATGCTAAAAATTACCGAATACATTACTCTTTAGCACAATATTATTTGAAAACTATATGTGTTGTTATATATATGGTAAAGTGGTAAACCCCGGTCATTTTCGTTCTAGTTTCATCTCTGTTTCGAACGGAGTGTCTTTTCAAGACGGGGTCTACAAATTGATTGTAGTATACACTATAGAGACTTCATTTATATCGCCAAAACTACACATGAGTTTCTGTTACTCCGTAGTTTCTCTAATAAATAACCTAAAAATTATAAGTCATAGTTAAAAACTATAAACCGAATTAAAAAAGAACAAGCCCAGAGTGGAGGAGTGGGGCAGGGGACGGGGGATAGGTGAAGAAGAGAGGGAAACACCACGAAGCCGTGAGTTTTTTGCTATTATAGTACTCCCCTAAGTATGGCTTCGACAAAACGGTATCCACGTCGTGGGCTTCTCCAAAACGATATCTATTTCATGTACTCTTCCCTATAATAGTATTCTCAGGGATTTGAACTCAAATTATTTTGATTTTCGAATTTTATCTCCTCCATATGACTAAACAGCCTCTCAGTTCTTTGATTAGACCCAACCGTACGAACTCTGGTCCATTTCTTTTTCGAGCTCTTCTTTTTCCTCCCATGGCGACGGCTCCTCCACTGCCCCAGCGACCAGATGCCAGCGACCCCGGCCGAGGTGACGCCGGTGAGGTATGGCGACGCCGGCTTGGGGCCCTCCCTCCACACGGCTGCGGCGGCGAGCACCCCCGACGGCCTCTCCAAGATCGTTGCCTGCCGTGTGGGCGTGCGCCGCGGGCGAGCGTGTCGCCTGCGTGCGTAGTTCGTGCGCCGCCGCCGCCAGAGGAAAAGTGATGCGCCTGTACTGTGTCGTGTGGGAAGAAAAGAAAAAGGATTAGGTCTAAACAAATTTAGGAAGGGTAGTTTAGTCATTTAGAGAAGATAAAATTCGAAAATCAAAATAATTTGAGTTCAAATCCCTGGGAATACTATTATAGAGAGGAGTACATGAAATATGTATCGTTTTAGAAAAGTCCACGACGCGGATACCATTTTGTCGAAGCCATACTTAGGGAGTACTATAATAGCAAAAAACTGCAAAGCCGTCCCACCCGAGCGCAAACACTACCCCGCCGCTGCTGATCAGTAGTTGTCGGAGTAATCGGTGAGGATCTTCCTTGCGTATGCAACGTGATGATCATCTGAAGATCGATCGATCGATCGTCTCTCTGCGTCACCCATCCGCGCGCGAGCGCGCACCTGTAAATCGGGGGGAAAACGGCAGATTCGGTTACAAATCAGACAAACCGGTTGCCAAATCGGGAGAAAAACACGAAATCAATGCTTGCCGGCGAGCTCTTCCTCTCCGGAGGCCAAAAGTTTGACCTGAGCAAAATGGCCAGGATTGATCGTGTACTGTAACTTTGGGAGAATTTACTTAGAAATCACAGTGACTTGTCGATCTAGTTAAATCTCACGGAACATCGTGTTCTCTTGAGCTCGGATCGGAGGGTGAGGGAATTTGGCTGCAGTTTTACTAAATTTCATCCCAGCTCCAAGCCTCCAATCTCTTAGATTACGCAGAAGGCCTCGTTTTATTTTTATTTTTGAAGACTACTGGATGCATGCTTGGTTGGTTGGTTGGTTCTGTATGCCACTTTTAGTTCGAGATCCAGCCAATGCTTTTCAATGTTTGTTGCATGCCCTAGCAAGTTTCTGAGCAAGCACTAGTTTGGACTTACTGTGCCGTCTCAGCTTCTTTTGTTTCGTCATTGAACCGTAGGCTGGAGAGCACAGCAATGCAGCTCCGGAGACTGCGTCTGCCGGCAAGGCCGAAGAACTGGACGATGCCATGTTTATGAATATCATTACTATTATAAAAAAAACAGTTGGTGGTTGTAGGTCCCTTCTCCTCCAACCGCCCTATTCTCGACTTCTCACCACTCTCCACTTTTTAACTGATCATAGTAGCTCTGTTTTCATAACATGATTCTCTATATATCCAATAAATTTCGTTGCAACGCACGAGCAGGTGATTAGTGAGGTGATAAACGCCACAATTCATTCTTAATTGGTATAAACCCTGATGATCCTAACATATATGCTTTGCTTTCTCCATGCTCGTTTCGGAAGACGGGATGCTGAGAAGTTTGCAAGGATGGTAGAAGAACACCACAGCAACGCCACTCCAAAGGCTGCATTTTCTAGCAATGTCGACGAACTGGACCTGCGCAAAGTTGAGGAAGAATTGAGGTGACAGATACACCACACAATTCGTTCTTGCTCGGTTTCAACTCAAGATGATCCTAACGTTCATGCTTTCTTGGTGCACGTTTTGGAAGGCTGGAAGCTGAGTTCTTGGAGTACTTGGAAAGAATCGCGAAGTTCTTGGGAAGGATTGCAAAGGTGTCTGGTGCTATTACCATCGGGACAATGCTTCTGCTACATCTTCATATCTAGAGGAGAAATCGCCTGTTTGCTCCACTATTGATGGCATGTGTTTTTGTACTAGTTGAGAGTACTGTGTTTATACAACGCTTTATGTAAAAGCTGGTAAAGGTCTCTTTTAAGGACCGGCCTGTTGTGATTGGTTCTTTGGGTATGTGCCACTGATCAACCACTAATTCTAGACCTGCATAAAAAAATGCATAATTGCTTTCGTTCCATTCGGTTCTGCAAATTTGCTTGAAGACGCCATTGCTAGAGGTTTATATCTCCCGGACGATGATACGCTAGATTTCAGATAATCTGTACAGGCCATGGTCAAATGCCAGGGCAATCCTGCGTCTACTAAGCTTCAGACAGTTTACTAGTTACTACGGCTAGCATTCAGTTCAGTTCAGCACCGGACCGAGGCACTTTGTCAACACGGGCTAACATCTGGTAAAAATGAAATTGAACTTAGAAAGCTGAAAAAGGTGCGCTTGCAGAGATACATTAGCAAAATCTTTTAATAACCTCTTAGATCTTCGGATACATTAGCCAGCGGTTCCTGATACCACAGAATCTGTTATGGTAACACACATGTGCGATATTGCATGAATATGCGACCCAAAATCAGGAATGCTAATTATCTGCCTCCTGTAGCACCACACGATTTCCTCTCTCTTTTTCCGTAAATAAGGTTGCAGCAATCTAAAGAGCAAGAGAGCCTGATGCCTTCTCTTGCAGAGGTTGGAAGGTGCTCATCACTTCTTTGCCTGCCTTCTTGCAGCTCCAAGTAGGAGGACCTTGCCAACAAGGCCGGTGTTGAGCACGCAAGCCGCAGCCACCGCACCGCCGACCACCACCCATTTCCAGTCGAAACCCTGTTGAACTGCCCTGGAGTTATCACCCTCGTTGCTGGCCTTTACTGCGCTGGAGGGCTCTTGATCCAAGGGGCCATTGGAACCGGCAATGGATGTCTTGGTGGTCACTTGAGCCATGATGGCGCTGCGTGACAGGACGTTTTCTGATTCTCTCATTTGCTGATATGCTCTGAATCCGGACTGCAGCTTTTTAACAGCACCCCACATGCCGTGACGAACACCGACCTTGGCAACATCCTTAGGTATGCCCATGTCCTCGTAGTGAACCAGAGTTACTTCGCATGCGGATTGCTGGCCATCTTGTTTGGGTGATTGAACTGCAGTTTTGCATACAAAAAAGAAACAAAATGTCAACGTCTGAATATTTGCATTCCAGCTTGATTGAAAACTTCGAATGTTCAGAACAAATGCAATTGAGGGTAAAATAATCGTAGTAATAGTTACCAGCTCTAATACACCAACTCGAGAAGTACAATTCCACACGCCTTGGTTTTTCCTTCTTGGGCAAAGATGGATAAGGAACTCCCTGCAAATGGAAGTTGTTCAGTGCTCACGAGTCACAACATATATGCTCTTACATGGCAAACAAGTGAAAATTTTCTACATACTGCAATGCCAACAAAATGCTTGTAAAGCTTATGCCGATTATGCACGCATGTCAAGCAGGGAGGCACCTGGTTCTCTGGGCTCAGATCCAGGGTTTGATTAAAGAGCAAGGTATGTGTGAGTATTCTCTAGCAATAGCTAAAAATAAGGCTGAGAGTTTGTCAGTATGTGGGTCTGATCTTGGCTCACATCAGTTACATCTTCTATACCTTCAAATACTACCAGGGTATGTGCTCTGATCAACTACTTTCGAAAAGAACATTCTCCCTGTCAAGACTGCCACTTGCAAGCATACCAGACAAGATTGCCAGGCAAAACAATGTTTAATACAAGCAGATTTTTTCGTTTACTAAAAGATCTGCCCCATACCAACCAAGAAAAAAAGAGTGAGCAGCAATAGTAAATGTCTATTCGTCTCCTCGTAGACCTAGAATCCTAGATGCCGATGTAATTATGCAAACAGTTCAGTTACAAAAGATGCCGACATCCATATTGGAACTTCTACCAAAATCAAGCTAGCAGATCATAAAAACGCCTTACTATGAAAATAATAGTATTAGCAGCACCAGAAGAGTATGATGTACTATGGCTGGAAACAGTTCAGAAAAAAATCATGACAAAATTTCCGTTCTTTGGGAAAGAGTGCAAATGTACTGGGTCTTGGTCAATGACAAAGGTGCTGATGCAAACTTTCTAGGATCAAAGAGTTGAAAAGTGCATAAAAGAATACCTATGTATTTAATAAAATGGAGAAGGGACACCATTCTGGAAGGAACAGGGGTAGGAAAAAGCAGTCTAAATTTTGTGTAATAGGTGCAAATTTATAGCTAAAGAATAACTAGCAGGCATCAATATGAACCATGAAATAACGGAAAGAAGGGGCCAGAAACACATATGATCTATGTTAATTGTTAATAACATTACATTAATGGAAGTACCTATCTAGAAAAGCTTTTTCTACAGATACCTTTGTAACACAATAGTAAGTCTTCCCAGATTCCCATATGCGCCGCCCAAAAATGTATTCACGGTCACTGCAAAAGAAAGGGAACTGGAAAACAAACAACACGTTGGAATTATGAAGTTCAACATGAAGGTACAGGAGACACAACAGAAGCTGGTCAAACCTTTTTTATCCAGTGAACAATCATTGTTCCATTCTGAGGGAACTCATCCAAAGTTTTGAAGTACACAAGCATGGGATCCCACTTCAGACGAAAATCATCATCCCAGAAAAAATCTCTAACCAGTTCAGGCATAGCATCCTCAAAAATAGTTCGGCTGCAATACATTATAGGTCCCACCTAAAGAAAAAAGCAAGATAAATTCGAGAGCTGTATATGAAAATAAATTTGAGAGCTGTATATGAAAACTATATGACAAGATGTAGACAGTTTAGTCATGATACACATTTCCCTGTAAGTCCCTAGTTTTTTCACATCAAGTCATGACACATATTTCACAAAAAAGGTAGAAAATCTAACAGAAGATAATAAATGTCCGAAAGGTATACTGCACAAGCCAAATGACATGATAATATTACCATGAGGGGCAGGGACACCACTACACTTTAAAATATCGATAATCTGATCCTTGGTGTATTTAATTGAAGTATCAGAATTTTTCTCTGCATTCAGAAGCTAATACCACCTCTTATTTTTAATTAATGGCCCCTCAAAGTTTTTTAGAGCATACTATATTCTTAGCATCTGTTTCTCTTTCTACAATCCCACTGGCAAAACCAACCTCAGGCTCACGGCGCCAGGCCTTGTACGTCATGTTGGAAGTGGTGCGCTCCATCAAATGCTGCCATGTTGTATCCCCACTCTCCTTGTTATCTAAAAGTTGCAGGAGGTGCTCTAGGTCCTCCTCAGTGACAATATCATGCTTGCCCTCAAAACTTGTCCTGCTATTTGTAGAAAATAATGAACTTAACAAAATAGTCCATTGCAGAAAGGTACATTAAAATCAATTCAAATAGATGGGACTTTACGGTGCATTCATATGTTCAAAGCACTATTTGTCTATGTTTGTTCATAACTACTGTAACATAGAAACTAAAGATGCAAACTGACAAACTCATATCATGATCAATCCCAAACAAGTCAAAATACAATTTTGTACACTACTTATTGTTACACTGAAACCCCAATCAATATTTGGTTTTTCTGAGTCACAAATCACAGACTTCCTATTATTTATGTTGGCCAACACATTTTACCTCAACAATTTAGCTATTTGTCACTGCAATGACCAGTTGACATCAAATTCAATTGTTCAAGAAAGAAGAACAAATTCAACCCTCAGGTTCACGAGCAGGCAATAACAGTACGCCCAAACACAAGGGTGAACTACAATGGATCATCTTACTAACAGTGATCACTTCTTCATAGCAAATAGGCAGACAGACAACCCTTCATGTTGCAAATCCTTGCATTATGCAATCTGAATATCATACTTATCGTATATAGAAAGTCTCTTTTCTACTCCTGGGTGTAATTACACTCTATGTCGTATCTCACAACATAGAGAGTATCTCGCGTAACAGAGGGTATGTACTGTAGTATACGAGTATTTAAGACTATTTATATGGTGTGAACAATTTTTCAGAAGTGATATGTACATTTTTTCAACATACTCCTTTTTATGTTCGTATATAAAGCTATTTATAAAATACGGTAAAAACTATAGACTCCCTTGCACATTAAAGTATCTTATAATTAGTATACGAGTATACCTAAAGTGATAAAAGGGATATTTCAAGTTTGTTTAGGTGGCATATTAGAGGTATGTGTAATTACATACGGGAGTAAAAAGTATTTCCCAGGTACCTTATGTAATTTTCCTATATAGGATGAGTGTTTCATGCACCTTGGTGCCTAGGCACCCATATCAATACCCGTTGATTTGCTTTGAGATTCGCAACGTTTGATGTGGGTATCTTCACATACCCATAAAAAAGTATATTTGAGATGTCAAACTCCGAAAAAAATTAAATTCAACTTCAGTTTAATTAGTTTGAACTATTTTTATGGTATATACTCACTGTAATCGCATTGAACTCAAAAGTAGTTCAAACTAGTTTGAATTGAGTTCAAAACTTACTTACCATTAATATATCAAGGGTATAAAACATTTCCATACCCAAACTCAAAAAAATTATCAATCATACCTAAACCCAGGTGCCTTATGTTGGTATAAAATCATGTTGGTATACCTCTTTATCCTTTTGAGTATACTCTAATAATGGTTATAAGATACTCTGAAGTGAGTTTTATGAAAAATTCCATCAAAATCCACATTTATAGTATAATTTGTGTATATACTTCTTTTATATATGGAAAATGGTATATAACAAAAATAAAGGATTTCGATAAATTTTTTTCAAGAATATCATATTAGAGTATCTTATAATTAGTATTTAAGTGTACCAACAGTGGTAAATAAATATAATATATTGGTTTAAATGATATATTAAAAGTATAAATATGTATTTCTAAATGTACGAAAAAGCCTTCCTAGAGAGAGAGAGAGCAGTAGTTAGCCCCTAAACACTGTCAGGACAGCGAAAACACAAATTCCAACATCACCGTACCAACTCGAAATACAAGCGTGCCCTCAGCGGCTCAGCCTAATCTCACTCCGTTGACAAATATCTCTTCCACAATCAATTCAGTTAATCATTCATTTTCACCAAAAACTATCAAAGCTCCTAACCCGCGTTCGTCGGCGTTGGTTTAATTGCGTGGGCATTTCATCCGATTGTAAGCATAGACGACCCAATTCAATTCCGAACTGAAGCACGCACGGTCTCCAACCGACAGAATTAACACGGTAAATGCCGCGCCATTTCCTCCCTTACCTCGCCAACCCACAAAGCCATAGATATATTCGACTAGTACGCCCTCACCTGCCGTCGGCGCAAGCGCCAGCGTCTTCCCCGGAGGCGTCGGCCTCGTCATTGGAGGGAGCCTTGTGCTGGTGCTTGCCGCGGCGGCGGAAGGCGGAGGAGAGCAGCCGCGGCGCGACGGAGAAGGCGGAGAGCGCGGTGCAGGCGAGCCAGAGGCGGCGCGCGCCGAGGCCGGGGGGCACGTAGAGGAGGCGGAGACGGCTGCGGAGTCCGAGGAAGAGAAGCCCCGTCCAGCGCGGGCGCCACGCCCAGCCGATGGCAAGCCCGATCATGACCGCCGCCCAGATCGGCACCGCGCAGAGCACCACGTCCACCGCCATCTCCGCCACCGCCGGCCGCCGCAGCAGCCCCACCGCCTCCTCGTACCAACCCGCCATTGCTAGGGCTCGCAGCTTCCTCTCTCTCTCTCGCTCTCCCCCCTTCGCTTTTTCTTTAATTTCTTAATTTTTTTCCTCGCAAAAATGGAGAGGAAAGGGGGGAGGAGACACGAGCCAGGCCAGGGGGACGAGTCGTTTTTGGGGGTGGGTGGAGGGGGCGTTGATGAGGCTGACCTGTGGGGTACTGGTTTCTGCACCCACCTGTCAGTGGCGGCGGAATCGGGCGGTTGGTGAGTCGGGCCTCCGGACATATACGGTTGCGGGGTGAACGGCAGCGTAGTCTATATTTTATCCGGTGTGGATTACGTAAAGTAATTAATGCGAGGGGTTTACGTTGAGATTTGCCGTGACGTGGCGAGGGGTCATTGGCTGTAGTTACTGAGCACAAGAGCAGGAGGACACCATGGCGCGTGGCTACTGGTTGGTCGTATCTAGCTAGTCCTCACACATGTACCAAGCTAGCAACACCAACAAACGGAGGGGACTCCTCTGAGAACTAATCCTATTGAGAGGAAACGGGGTTTGACCCGGATGTCCGATACGTGTCACTCCGCACGAATCTCGGCGCCGCGTCGTCTCCTTCTTTTCTTCGCGCGAACGCCTCTCCCGTCTACCGTCTCGCGAGCTCTGCCACTCCCTTCCCCTCCTCCGCCGCCGTCACCGAGGCCCCCGCTCGACCCCTCGCCCGCCCCCACCAGCTGGACCGCCGTCTGGGCGCTCGAGGACCAGCAGCGCTGCCGTCTCCACCGCATCTGGGAGCGCGGCGTCGCCTGGAAGCAGCCCAATGCCACCTCCCTCGTCTTCCGCCTCGACCACTCGCGCATTCGCCCCCACCCGTGACCGAAATCACAGGGTCCGGCGCTGCAGATTGGGAGAATCCCTGAGGTTCCGCACGGCCGCGTCGCTTCCTCGGCCCACCGTTCTTCTACCTCCCCAGCTCTCGCTGCCTACATCCCGGCATCCACCGTTTTTCAGTGGTCGGTCAGCAGCGTCCACCTCACTGCTCGATGACAACAACGAACAATCCTGGTAAACACAAAACACGGGTTGTTCAAATCGACTTTGGCATTTTCTTAGGGAAATCGAAATCCGATTTGTACATATACTCCTCACTGTTTTTAGAAGTGGCTCGAGCTCTCCGGCGTGGTCAAGGCGGAAGACGAGGGAGGTGGTGTCGGGCTGCTTCCAGGCGACGTCGCGCTCCCAGATGCGGTGGAGGCGGCAGCGCTGCTGGTCCTCGAGCGCCCAGACGGTGGTCCAGCCGGTGGGGGCAGGCGAGGGGTCGAGCGGGGGCCTCGGCGACGGCGGCGAAGGAGGGGAAGGGAGTGGCGGAGCTCGCGAGACGGTAGACGGGAGAGGCGTTCGCGCGGAGAAAAGAAGGAGACGGCGCGGCGCCGAGATTCGTGCGGAGTGACACGTGTCGGGCATCCAGGTCAGACCCCATTTCTTCTCAATGGGGTCAGTCCCCAGAGGAGCCCCTGCTCTACACCAAGACTGTCATCATCCGGATACCCAGCGGCGCATTCAAAATTTTTAAGATAGATATTCATAGTTAAAATAGAGATCTATAGTAGTAAAATCAAAGTATAAATTATTTATAGTAGAAACAACATCTCAAATAATTAGAAAAATTTGTTGAATTGAGAATATGGAATTTGGAACCTGAAAATAGTGATGCACTTGTGCTGTTGTCGATGTGCGTGACCTGCCTTGTTGGCCCCGGTGGCACAACCGCCGCCACACGCTCTCTCCTAGGGCCCTGGCTGTAGGTGATCCGGCTAAGCCACGCTTGGTGCTCGCCGCGGCTCGCTTGCCACCTTGAATTTAAATTTTGCATAAAACTCAGTTTTGGCCAAATGAATTTTAAACTGTTTATTCACCCACCCCCTCTAATTAACCTTCTTAAACCTTCAACTGGGTTGTAGTTTTTGAGATGAATTGAGAGGGGGAGGTGTCTGAGTGGGCTGAAATCTATTAGGGGTATAAATATAAAATATGTAGACCAATTACAAATATATATATATATATATATATATATATACATATACATACATACATACATACATACATACATATATATATATATATATATACACACACTAAATAGAGGGTATTTCGCTTAAAAATTTGGGTGTTCGACTGAACACCCATGAACTACATGGGATCCACCCCTGTCGATACCAAAATCGTTTTTCGTTTGGTAGAATTGAACTTTAGAATCATGATTCTACTAAATTTTTTAAAACATATGTTTATATATATATATATATATATATATATATATATATATATATATATATATATATATATATATATATATATATATATAGGAAAAATACTTTTTACTCCCGGGTGTAATTACACCCACCTCTAATATACCACCTAAACAAACTTGAAATACTCCTTTATCACTTTAGGTATACTTGTATACTAATTATAAGATATTCTAATGTGAACCACATGAAAAAATTGCAAGGGAGTCCATAGTTTTTAGTGTATTTTGTAAATACCTTTCTATACGTACATAAAAAGGAGTATGTCGAAAAAAATGTACATACCACCTCTGAAAAATTATTCATACCACCTATATGGTCTTAAATACGCTTATACTACATGTACATACCCCTCGTTACGCGAGATACTCCCTACGTTGTGAGATACGACATAGGGTGTAATTACACCCGGGAGTAGAAAAGAGGCTTCCTATATATATATATATATAATTATAATTATAATTATATTTCTAAATATGGAAGTCTATAATAGATTTTTTGAATTTAATTTTATAATTTAAGTATACTTATTCATGTTATATTAAATTAAGATTGATTTTTTAAACTTATTTAATTATTTTTAATAAACTAATAATCTAAAAATGAAATATGTTAAAGATAATACTTTTTTTTACCTTAGAACAACATGTAAACAACAAAACAAAGCAAATTAAATAGTGTAACTTAAACAAGTAATAGATAATATCAAATTTTATATGTTAATATAGTTTATTGTCAGGATCACGATCCCATTACGATCTTACTTGATCTTAATGATTCTATAAGTAGGATCACGATCCTAATACAAGTGTTCCAGTAGGCGCTAGGCGAGCGGCAAGTAGAGGCCTCGCGCCTAGGCCATCTAGGCGGGGACAAGGCGGGGCCTAGGCGGCCGACTTTGGCATTGTTTGCTACGGGCGATATCAAGACATATGTGATATTTGGAGGAAGAATATTGTTACCTGGAGTAACTTGTGATGTTGTAAATTCGATAGATAATAATGGAGACTTCATCACTTGATGTAAATTCTTGATGCAAATGCTTCATGTAATTGTAAAACTGCACATTAAGAATTACGCAATACATGATATTCTTGGTATGTGGATAATACGATACAACTATTGTTCTTTGGACTTCTATGTAAGTATAAAAGAATGAAATAAATAAGAAATGATTGCAAGACAATAAGACATAGGCACATAGATAAAATAAAAATATGTCCGTGACCCGTCGGTGGCCATCTCTCTGCCGATATCTCTCTCTCCCCCCAATATCTTGCCGTTGCTCACTCCCTCTCGGCCTCGCCATCTCCCATCTCTGTGACTCCAGTACTCCACCAATCTCGCCGAGTCGCTGGCCATAATCTCAGCCTTAGTGAATCCCGATTCGACATTAAAAGAATCAGTATACTTTTAATGTCGAATCGGGATTCACTAAGACAGAAATAAAAGCATTGGGTCGAACTCTTCTTTGGTATTAAGGTAGTAGCCGTGAATAGCCATCGACTACCCAAAAAGGGTAGAAGAATGGGACCTATTCTGGGACATACAATGCATTACAGACGTGTGATCATTACCCTTCAACCGGGTTATTCTATTCCACTTCTAGATAGAGAAAAAAACTATAGGAGAATACTTAATAATACGGTGAAATATTTATACAAAACACCTATCCCGAGCACACGCAAGGGAACCGTAGACAGGCAAGTGAAATCCAATCGATGAAATAATTTGATCCATGGACGGTACTGTTGTGGGGTCGTAATTCTAGAGGAATCATTACCGCAAGGCATAGAGGGGGAGGCAGAGAAGGCGAAGGAGGGGGAGGTGGAGAAGGTGAAGGGGAGGGGGAGGTGGAGAAGACAGCAGACGGGCACCAGGGCACAGGCAGAGACCGGAGGGAAGACAAATGCACAACGAAGAAGGGGAGGAGGGAAGGCGGAACGCACCTGGGCGGCTGGGCGAGGTGGAATTCGGCGAGACGGTGTTTATTGGCGACGACAAGGCCAAATCCAGCAAGTCGGCGATGGTAGCGGCCCCGTGTGCACGCTCAAAGAAACCCTAGCTCCCCGTGTGGCGCCCTCAATGGCTCGACTATTGGTATTTGGCATTTGGACTCCTTTCCCTCCCTCTGTTATATACCCCATATCTGTTCTCCTCCTAGCATGCCTAGATGCCCAACACGCCCGCCGCAGCTATTGTAGCCACCTAGTCAACCTCCCCACCCAGGCCGCCTTTGACCAACTATGACCCGCCTCGCCTCCTAGCACCCACGCACTCGATTTTCTCCCGAGGCCCGGCGGACCCCTGCCGCCGAGTGCCTACACAGCGCCTGGGCGGCCACCTTCCACTACGATACCACCTGATTCCGATCTATATTGCGATCCGTATCATTTACCTCTGGTAGGATCGTACGATACTATGATACGTGCTGCAATACTGACAACCTTGCTTTACACTATTCATTCGGCATCCGCCACATTTTATTCCAAACGAACGGAACGGGGCTAACATGGACATGGTCATAAAATAGGGTCCTAGCAAAGTGGCAAACAATTCACAATTGTCACTTTCGAGGCTTTAGTTTTTTGCTGTAGCTTTTAGTTGATTATGAGAGAGATGGACGGAGTAAGGGAAACTCGTATTTAGAAATTATTCTATTTAAAATAACTCCTGCAGTGACTCGTAAAAATGGTTTATAGAAACCACTCTGCTCCTAAAAGATAAAAACAAGAAATTGTTTAGAACATGACCTGAATTAATTGGCATGGGAAGGAGGGCACGGAAGGAATCCAGGTAAGATGCTGCGTGCCTTTCTCCAAGGGAAACTACCAGGTCAGCCCAGTTTTCACTTTCTCATATACAACATACAATCCTTGAGAGCCTCAGGATAGCAACAGCTAATAACATGCATAAAATATGATCGGTTGCTGTTCAATTATGACACAACCAAGGCTGTACCGAATGATCGTGAGTCTCAGCTCTCAACCAGAACATGTGATTTGCAGCAAGACGCGTTTATTCAGAAAGGAAGACGAGAGCCTCACGAAAAGGAAAAGCACAAAGATCATGTACGCTTTAGATTCAATACTCTGAATCGCGTTAAAGGACGTGCAGATTGTACTGCAATATCGTATAAGCATCTGTTTGGTTGGAGTGATGAAAGTGGAATGGGATGGGATGGAATAGGATAAGATGGTTCCACAAAAAAAGCGAAACCATATGGTACAGCATCTAAGAAGAATATTCTCTAAATTCGCACAGGCTCATCCCACTTTGGACCATTCCATCCCACCCCATCTCTCAAACCAAACACATAGATAGGCTTGGTCAAATGAACCATACCATTCCATCCCTCAAACCAAACACTTCCTAAGAGTAGAGGAATTCAATCCCGGTACAGAGCAAAATTGCAAATTGCAGCTAACACATATACTACTTGTACAATCCTCGAGTAGCATAAATGGAAGAAGTTTTACCAAGGGAGCAGCACTTGTCTACAAATAACTCGAAATAACTCAAACTGCAATGCCTTCATGAGAACTATGTCTAGTTCGCAACTCTAGTCCATCCACTTCCACCACTTCTTGACTTGGTAGATCCAGCAGCACCTTTCTTTGCCATTTTAGGACAAAAAAAAAACCGTATGCACCCAAAGTAAAACCTAACATAACAACCGTCATCCTCCAATCCCTGCAACACCATACTGCATTGTAAATACAAAATTCAGAGGATAACAAGAATATTTTTCCAAAAAAAACACTTCAACAGAATGGGGCTTATTGCAACAGCTGACAAAAATTCCTGAGAGTTTCTGCGAATCGGGTAAAAATACTTGGGGCATACCATATGAACAGTCATAGCAGATATTCATCAGACGAATATTCAGGGTCCTATTTGGACCTCTACAATTGTGTTGGGGGCAGATACTCCGGCTCTCATATGCACTCCTACTATCAGGATGTCTTTTTTTTTTTCAAAACAAGGGTAGGAGCTCTGCGTCATTCCATTAATAGCGAGGAGAAAAACAAACACCAATCCAAGATGGATGAAGCCACCTCTTACACACCAAAACAACAATACAACAAAACATACAACTATACGAGCCATCAAAACCATGCCACCTAAGCTACTCTACTGTAGATACACCGATGATGAGACACCTAATTTGCTCACCTCAACTAACCTAATTCGCCCACCTCACTACAATCAGGATGTCATTTTGGACACCTTCGTTTTATTCTAAATGATGAAAATTGAGACAAAAAACCTGCTTCTTTTATATCTATATTACTTGTGCATGTTTGACGCAAATTCAAATTATCAGCGAGCAAACATACAGTAATCTGTGCCAATGAAATGCAAATAAGTTGAAAACATGATGGATGAAATGATCATGTTTCAAAATTATTCTGAATATTGCAAAAACAGGACAGTTACCTTTTTCCTTATTAAAGTAGTTACATAAGGAAACCAAAAATTGAATTCGGTTGTTCAAAGAAATCACAAGTACTGTCAATGGCATGAATTTTCAATCCTATTGTATTTTCAGCATTCATAAGCTTCTTATAACAAAATCAAGTTTGCAAGCACATAGTAAACCCATTCCAGATTGATAAACCAGGAGTCCAGCCATCCAGGACTTGATCTGATGGAAGAGATAACTTCAGCTACCTACGGTTGATGGAAATAGCCAATACAATGGCCCAGAAAAAAGGTGTTGTGTCAGTACAAATACACAAACCTTATTCAATCTGTAATACCCAGCCCGTTAGTGTGGAAGCCCATGTGGAGTGGTAGTGGGATTAATCCCATGTTGCTTGTCTAATGTGAGTTGCAGTAGCATATAATGCCTATTGGGTCTAAATGTAGCACATTTAGGTTAACTCTTTTACATGAAGCAAAGACGAAAGTGTAAGTAGGGTGCTATGTATGCTTGGGCCCACTCCACGATGGGCTAGGCTTTGAGCGGATTTTGGGCCAGGTGTTACAGATGGTACCAGAGCATCAACCTTCGCTGCACGGGTGCGTGTGGGACAGGGGCGTGGGCATATGGCGCATGGCGCGTGTGGGCCCGGAGTGGATACATGGCATGGTATATGCGTTGGCACTAGACGCGCACTAAGGGGTATGCTGCGAGGGCATCAACCCTTAAAGGGGTGAATGTAATACCCAATGTTATAAAAACGGGTATACAAGGCTATATACTCGACCGTATACAAGTAACAGGTGTCCCTACCTGTTAACCGGCTATTTGTATAATCGGGCTAGTTATGCCGCATAATAGGCCGATCATGCCATATAATCACTATTAGGTTGGGTGATCGGTCAAGTACGGTTACCGATTTTTAGAACTTTGAAAATACCCCGGCTCGTTAGTGTGAAATCCCATGTGAAGTGGTAGTGGGATTAGTCCTGTATAGCTTGTCTAATGTTAGTTGTAGTAACATATAATGCATGTTGGGTCTAAACGTAGCATCTCACGGTTAATCCTTTTACACGAATCGAGGATAAAAGTGTAAGTGGGGTTCTATGCATGCATAGGCCCGCCCCACGGTGGGCTGGGTTTTGAGCGGATTTTGGGCAAGGGTGTTACACAATCCACAATTAGTTGATAAATGCAGCATGTGCAATTCATATTCAGCCTTTTATTCATAGAAACACTGCCAGTTAAGCATTATTCTCAGTTTAAATAATCTCTCCAAATTTAGATTCAACTACCTTAATTAATCTCTACTGAAATTTAGCTTGTATTATTCTAAGCTACAACATGACGGCCTGTACTTTGGGTCATACTTGAATCCCACACAAACTTATAATCAACTTATATAATGCCATTTCAGAATTCTAAGTAATGAATGATAAATGAAAAGGTTAGGTGGAAAGGGACAGATATAGCCAAGTATATCAAGGCAGCGGTTTGTGAATTCACCGTGTGTGTGTTCAATCCCAGTATATCACCAATCATATGATCGCAATTTCTAAAATTGAAACCTTACATGCTCCTCTGTATTCATGTCAATGGACAGACACACTCGAGACTAACAATTAACAGCACTACTAGTAAGAGGTAGAAACCTAAAATTATTGAACATAATCACATCAGGGTGTGTCGGTTGTCAACTCACACTTGCTAGTTCTTAGACTAGTACATGATAACTCAAAACATCCGTATCATTGTCCACTATTTAGTTTTCTCAATCACAAAACCAAAAGATGACCCACAACATACGTTAGATGTTTTTGGGTTCCACTAAATCAGCTAATGGGTAAAGGCATGAAGCTTCATTGTGTAGCATTTTCCTAACACTACAAGATGCAAGTTCGACATTTGTGATTGGCGTGATTGCAAGTGTGGTTGTTCACTTTCAAGATCAAAATGTGTAGCATAAAGGCCAACCCAACTCACTGTGGATGCAGAAAACAAACACAAATTGGCTCAGGAAACACCTTTATATAAATGTAGTTTACTCTGAGCATTCTTTTAATACATAGACATTGTACACCAAAGTTAGTTTTTATACTAGATAAGCATATAATTGACCAAAAACAAACGAGATAATTAATATGACCATCAGGAATAATATGGCATATCCTAAACAAAGCATGAAAAGATGCAAGTTTCCATACTTGTTACACATTGCACGCGCTACCAGTGCCCCCTTGGCAAATTGTGAGTTATATCAAAACATAACTAATCCACTTCGTGATCCAATAATCCACTTCGCGATCCAATGCACAATACATACATATCTGAACCCCAAAGCATCCTCAAAAAAAGATCCTTCACTCAAATTATGCCTCTCGCGCGTAATTTTACACGCATGAGAATCGTCATATCAAGAAAGAAAATCGCGTACCATCACTGCCGGGAGCCATCACATGCGTGGCTGCGGGCGCAGGATCATGATGATGATGTCGATGGCCATGAACGCCACGAGCGGGCTGAGGTCGAGCTTGCGGCCGAACACCGGCGGCATGACCTCGCGGCAGAGCGCGAGGAAGGGGTCGCAAAGGTCGCGCAGTGCGGAGAAGGGCTGGCGGTCCCAGGGGATGTTGGGGAACCACGAGAGCAGCACGCCGACAAGCAGCACCTCCCGGTAGACCCCCAGCCACCGCACGGCGGTAGACATCGCCGCCGCCACCGGCGCCCGCAGTGGCGCGAGGTTGACGCTCCGCAGGCCGACCTCCAGAGTCGAGAGCGGGGCCAGCAGCCCGCCCACCGCTGACGCCGCCGCCTCCGCGGCGGCGCGCGGCGGCCGCAGCGGGGACGCGCGGAGGCCGCGGGGGAGGCGGAGCGAGCGGGGGGCTAGGGTTTTGGCGGGGAGGCGGCGGGTGGCGGGGCTCGGCAAAACGCGGAGGAGAGGGAGAGGGGGCCGGAGGCAGGGGGAGGTGATGACGCCGTACATCTCGCCACTTCTCGGGACGGGGGTGCGGGGTTCTGGAAGGTTCGGGAGAGGAGGTGGGGGGGGGGGGGGTCGCGAGGGGGAGGATACGGTGTGCCCTGGGCTACTCCCTCCTCTCTGGATTTCCTACGCCGGTAGGCCCCGGCTTGTAAGAGGACGATAAGGTGACTGGTTTGGACTCTCTAGTCCGGGAATTGAGATCTTCTGACGTTGCGACGGGTCACTGACACGTGGGCCCCACGCGACGAGGGGGCCACGCGCAGTGACCCAACGTCACTCTGACGTTACGTCAGAGGAACTCGTTCCCTAGTCCGGAGCATGTACACGCACACTGCGTGGATACATCATACGTGTAGCAGTTAAAGATATCCATCTTACTTTTATCTTTACTATTATAAAAATATAAGTCGGTGGTTATCGATTTGTTCTCTCCCCTCTCTTCTCAGTCGTTCAATAAAAATCAGCCGTTCAGATCTGCATATAGATAGTTCTTCCGCTCCTCGTAGAAAAGGTCGACCCGACGCGTGGGTCGCGCTCCTCTTCTCTTCCCCCGCATCCTCCCCTCCTGCAACCACTCCACCTCTCACAACTGCCGCCTTCTTCTCACCCCCAAACCCTCGTGTTGCGCCTCCTCCTCCTCAGCGCCGCCACCAATTCCTTCCCCGTACGGCAGCGTCTGGTTGTAGTCCCCTAACTTCCCCCAATAGCGTCGCATCCCCTCGTCGCTGCCTCCCCAACGCATTTGCCCGCTACCGCCTCCCCGCATCCACCTCCCGCAACTGCCGCCTCCTACTCCCCTGAACCCTCGTGTCGCACCTTCTCCTCCTCCTCGGCGCCGCCACCAATTCCTTCTCCTATCGCCCTCCAACCAGCAGCACAATTCTCGGTGACAGTGGCCGGTAGATCGGAGAGAATGGCGCTCAGCGACAGCGGCCGGTGGATCAAAGAGATGGGCCCTCGGCGATGGTGGTGGCTTCCTTTTACTACGCTCGCCCACAGGGTTCTCCCCCACCACCGCCGCTCAGCAGTCGCTCGTCCGGTGAGCATCTCTACCGCCTCCTGCTCTTCGCTCGGAGCCTGTCGCGCTGTCTGGTGATTTTGGTCTCCCAAGCTAGTCGTCGAAGTTGGTGTCGTGGTCGAATAGGGCCGTGGTTGAGGGGCCATGGCTGAAGTCGAGGGGCCGTGGTCGAAATCGAAGCCGTGGTTGAAGGGGGCCATGGCCGAAGTCAAAGATCCATGGTCGAAGTCGAAACCGTGATCGAAATCGAAGGGCCGTGGTCGAAGTCGAAGTCCAAGCCGTAGTCGAAAGGAGCAGTGGTCGAAGTCGAAGGGATATGGACGAAGTCGGTTCGCGGTCGAAGTTGAAGGGTTGTGGTTGAAGTCAGGCCGTGGTCGAAGTCGAAGGGTCATGGTCAAAGTTCAAACCGTGATCAAAAGGGACAGTGGGCGAAGGGGTAGTGGTCGGAGTCGAAGGGCTGTTCATGAAGTTGGTCCGCGGTCGAAGTCGAAGAGCCATAATCGAAGTTGAAGGGTCGTAGTCGAAGTCCAAGCTGTGGTCAAAGTCGAGGCCGAGCAGGCTAGCGCTGGTAGTCAGGCGACAAGGCACAAGCGCACCAGAGGCCTGCCAATGTACGACCACCAACGATGATCGATCGCTCCCGACCTATGATCACGCGCGATGGTCGACGGCTTCTAACTTACGACCGCGAAGTGTGATCAACGACTTCTAATTTACGACCATAAGCACTGGTCGATGTGTTTCGACTTACGACTATGAGCGCTGGTCAATGTGTTTTGACTTACGGCTACGAGATATTTTCGATGGCTTCCGACTTACGACCACGAACGATGGTCGTCGACTTCCCATGTACGACCATGAGCCATTGTCGAAGACTTCCGATTTAGGACCACGATCGATCGTCGACCGCTGCCAACTTACAACCACCAGCGATGGTCGATTGCTTCCGATCTACGATCTCGTACGATGGTCGACAGCTTCTGACTTACGATGAAAAGGTGTGCTCGAGGACTCCCGACCTACGACCACAAGGTGTGGTCGATGTCTTTCAACTTATGATCACGAGGTGTGATCGATGGCTTTCGCCTTACTTGACGGATTTAAAAACTTTTAGAACATGTTTGTATGCATATTCTAAAAATTTTTACCACTCGTGAGTTTTAAAATATGTAATATGATAAGTTTTAAAAATCCGTAGCAACGCATGGACATTCAGCTAGTTATTATAAAAATATGAGTTGGTGATCGTCGGTCCGTTCTTTCTTCTCAGTCGTCCGATCAAAAATCAATCGTCCAGATTCGCATGTAGATAGTTTTTCCGCTCCTCGTAGAAAAGGTCGGGCCGACGCATGGGCCGCACTCCTCCTCTTCTCTTCCCCCACATCCTCCGCCTCCCACAACCACTCCACCTCCCGCAACTGCCGTCTCTTTCTCTCCCCTGAACCCTCGTGCCACGCCTCCTTCTCCTCAGGGCTACCACCAATTCCTTCCCCGTACGACAGCATCTGGTCGTAGTCCCCCAACTTCCCCCAGTAGCGTCGCATCCCCTTGTCACCGCCTCCCCAACGCATTTGCCCACCGCCTCCTCTCCCCATTTGCCCGCCGCCGCCTCCCCACCACCACCTCCTGCAACCACCACCTTCTTCTCTCCCAAACCCTCATGCCACGCCTCCTCCTCCTCCTCGGCGCCATGGTCGAATAGGGCCGTGGTCGAAGGGGGAAGTGGTCAACGTCGAAGGGTCGTGGTCGAAAGGGACAGTGGTTGAAGGGGGCAGTGGTTGAAATTGGGGCCGTGGTCGAAGTCGAGGCAGAGCAGACTGGCGCCGACGGTCGGACGACAAGGCACAAGCGCACCGGAGGCCTACCAATGTACGACCACCAGCGATGGTCGACCGCTCCCGATCTACGATCACACGCGATGGTCGACAGTTTCTAACTTACGACCACGAGGTGTGATCGACGGCTTCTAATTTACGACCATGAGCATTGGTCGATGTGTTTCGACTTACGACCACGAGGTGTGGTCGATGTCTTCTGACTTACGACTATGAGTACTGGTCGATGTGTTCTGACTTACGACCATAAGGTATCCTCAATGACTTCCAACTTACGAACATGAACGATAGTCGTCGGCTTCTGATGTACGACCATGAGCCATTGTCAAAGGCTCCCGATTTAGGACTACGTCGATCATCGACCGCTGCCAACTTACGACCACTAGCGATGGTCGACCGCTCCTGACCTACGATCACACGCGATGGTCGACGGCTTTCAACTTATGACGATGAGATGTGCTCGAGGGCTCTCGACTTATGACCACGAGGTGTGGTCGATGTCTTTCGACTTATGACCGCGAGGTGTGATCGACGGTTTTCGACTTGTTTGACAGATTTAAAAACTTTTAGAACATGTTTGTATGCATATTCTAAAAGTTTTTACTGCACGTGAGTTTCAAAATATTTAAAAATCTATAGCAACGTACGGATATTCAGCTAGTGTATATATATATATATATATATATATATATATATATATATATATATATATATATATATATATATATATATATATATATATATATATATATATATATATATATATATATGTGTGTGTGTGTGTGTGTGTGTGTACGTACCCTGTCGGAGCCAGGGATGAACGAGTCGAACTTGGAGAACACTCGCGAAAGGAAGGCTTCGTCGACCCGCAGCTCCCCGGAACAGATGGAACGCTGCACGCATTCGCGCGAAGATCATCACCAGTGAAAAAACAGCGAGGGCCACGATCCAGAAATTAAGGTCATGATCGAATCGATGTATGTCCTACGAAAAGTCGAGATGGATCGACTGATGCAAGATTACCGTTCTCGTCGGCCCTCCTGCCTCGAACTGACCTGGGCTTGCGACATGAGCCGTGTGCCAAGGAAGGCAAGAGGCTGGCTTGGTTGTCGAGTACAGAGGGGGCAAGGAGAAGCAACGCAGAAGGCACCAACGAACAAGCATCAGAAGGTGATAGCCTCGGCTCTCTTCTTCCCAAAATTATGTCCTCCCCCGAATTTCATTCTCTGATTCCCAACCCCGTTCTTCTTCCCGGTCTAACTGCTACTTCCAGTCTTTGCTTGCAATTCTCCCAATTTGTATCCCCAAATATTGTATCCTGTGTTGGTTGGGCAACTTAGCACTTGCCTTTGGAGTTGATTTTGTGTTCATCTGATGTTGGATCGCCACACCTTCGTTCGTCGGCCGCTTTGCATATTCCGGCCGGCGGCAGGTCCTCCCCGCCCTCCGCCGGGCGCTGCATGGTCGATGGACGTGACGGTGCGGGAGCTTCGCTCGCTTGTGCTAATCGATCGGTGGCGTACTGTCCTCTTCTGTGGGCTCAGGTGCAGGGTTCTGCACACAGAGCCGTACAGGGGCGTTCAAAACGCGACACATATCCTAAAAAATTCAAAAAATACATAAATAATCCAAAAAATGAAAAAGTATTTTTTAAGTACTTAAAAAAATATTTTTTAAGTATCCGAAAATACTTTTAATTTTTTAAGTACTTTTTTTGAATTTTTTTGACACATGTCACGCTAAAATGTATTTTTTAAGTACTAAAAAAATACTTTTTAAAGATTTTTTAAAAATATATTTTTAAATTTTTTGGGACACATGTCGTGTTTTGAACGGCCTGCAAGGCGCTATGTGCAGGGCCTGCACCTGAGCCTCGCTGTCTCTGTGCCTAGTGGAGTAGCTAGTGGAACACTGTAGCAGTTTTACGTACGTACCTATATATGGACATGGGTTTTACGAATTCGAGCCAGACACCCGGCCCGATTAGGATTCCATCCCTGTAATCGGTACATGCAAAATGCATCTTGTTTTCTGCTACTACCGAGGAAGATGGAGCCTTAGAGCAAGTTTAATAGTACAGATAGCTGCTACCTCCAATATATTTCTATGTCATCAAAAGATAATGATGCAGCCAACTCATACAATAAGCTGGCTATAAGTTGTCTCCACAAGAGCTCTCAATCATTTAATACATACATGGGTATTGATAATTTAATACATGCATGGGTATAACAATTAGTTCTATGGGTACATGCATGGATAATACCTCTTTTCCTGTGCTATAGCCTGACTCTTGCATGGGAGTCGGCTTGGCTCTCTCTCTCCTTTTCTCTCCCCTCCACATAGGACTATGTTGACATGGATTCCCTTGTAGCTAGCACAGTCAGCCTTATTAAACTTGCTCTTAGAGCAAGTACAATAGTATAGTCAACTAGTGGCTATAACACTTATCCATTTCATCTATAGTCTTTAAAAAAATAGTTCATACAATAAGATAGCTATTACAATAACTATTTGGCCCCACGTGTAAGAGAGTGAAATGCATATTTTTACGTGCTATAGCTAACTGTAATTTAGTAGCCAGCTTCCTTCTCTCTCTTCCTTTCTCTCTCTGCCACGTAAGATTTGGTTAATATTATATTTGCTATAGCCTGCTGACTAAACCTTATTGTACCTGCTCTTATGTTTTTGGCTACGACGTTTTGCATTCCCAACCTTTTTGTCTGGTGAGTGATTGAGTTCTGATTTGTTGTACTTCTTATTTTATTTTGTAAGTTTTATTTGTTCTATACTTCTACTTATTGTTCTACTTTATGATGTAAGTTCTAATCTAGTTAGTCAGTAGTCACCGCTGAGAATTTTTATTTATTGGTCGATTTAGTTAGTCACCACTCACCATTAAAAATTTCTATTTATTATTCAATCTAGTTAGCCTCCACATTAGCACTTTTCTACTTATTGTTCGATCTAGCTAGTCATCACTGAGAATTTCTATTTATAAATATAGATTTGTAGAGCACTAAAATATGAAGAAAAATAAAGATCTAACCTTTTTTTTATGTAGATTTTGTTGGATTAATTGGGCTTGGTCTATTTTAATTTAGCAATTAATCAAATGAAATTTCTAGGCCCATTATTAATGCTAGGTGTAAAAACTGTTTAGTCCCATATGGAGAATTGAATTGGAGTTACACCACTTTAAAAGGTGGAACGTGGTAACCCTCTTGTGGAATTGGAGAGAGCCAATACACGCGCTCGCTCGCTCGCTCGCCTCGCCACGCCACGCCATGCCACACCGAGCCGTGCCGTGCGTGCGCGCAGGCATGTCGGGTACGGGCGCGTTTTTCTTTATCTATTCGAAAATCGAAACGCACTGACTCCTGGCAGTAACGGTGCAGTTACTAGTGTATTATGGCTGCGGTTACTTTCGAGTAATGGATGCAGTTACTTTGACTCTTCGTTTTTGCTGTTACAAAAGAACTCTCCACTCCATACGAGGGATCAGAGAGGATATAGTATTCTGGTTCTGTGTTGTTGCTGTTCTCTGCAATCTCCGGTCCAGAACCTTGCGCGCACAAGTTTCTGGGCGAGTAGGCCTCCGGAACTTCGTCCGTTTGTGTACCTGCACGGGTAGGCGGGCGATCAAGTTTTTGGGGAGCGCATCGGCGCGACTACTCAATCTGCGACGTCTACTTCCTGGTGGTGAACCGTTCGCGGGACTGCACTGCGAACATTTTCCTGCATCAAGCTTCGTCCTGCATCACGCCTTGATCGACTACATCGAATAGGCCATCATGTCGACTGATGGTAACGGCGCCTCCGGTGTCTCCGGCACTGGCCCCGCCCGAGGGTATAAATTGAAAACTTTTCTGGTGTATTTGTTTCTGTGCGCTATGAATATGTTAATAGATGTTTCTGTTAGCTTGTTCATTAGCGAATATGAATACATCGTTGATAGATCACTTATGCATGTTTATGTCATGTTTTATATGCTGAATTTCTGGATTAAAATATGCCAAAAATTGACTAGATTTCCAACAGATTTGTCATATTTGAATTTCTATACTATGTTATTTAAACTATTGTCAAAATCATGACTTCGCCACTGTTTTGAGAGCAATAATCGATTACCTGGCTTGTCACCATTTTGACGGGCGATTTGTGACGAGGATTCCTCTTAGCTAGTTAATTCCCAGTTTAGCTAGTTTCAGGGCTTGTAATGAATCGATGTCTACCTTGTTCCTAGCTATTTGCCGGCCAAAGTAGTACTTGACCATGGCATTAACTAATTAGGGGTTGTCATGTCTTGAGACTGAAGAAGCTACGTTAATGTCAGCACTTCAAGCTAGTAGCCTAGCTGTAGCCGTTGCTTTACCAACCGGCCTCAATGATTTCGGTTGGTGCCTAGTCTGAAAGCAAGTCATTACAAAGCTATCGTACGTTTAATTTCGGCTCATGCATGTTCATCTTCCTGGTGTTGATGTATCAGCGTTCGTAATTGCAAGCTGCATGCAACCTAGCTTCAGAATTTTGTGTTTAGGATTTACTTTTTTCCATTGCAAAACTCAGTTTATCAGTCTCTGACAAGTGATATAGGAAGGAAGCTTCTCTAGCTTGTCGCAGTAGTTAAGACTTAATTCAGTGCGGAGATGAGACCAACCTAGGGCACTCCTAAATGCTCCAGGCTGGATCATTTCTAAGGGTGTCCACGTAGGAAGGAGTGTGACGTCGAGGAAAAATTAAAGAAGAGAGATCTCTCTACCAAGGACTAAGATACTAGGGTACTCATAATGGTTGGATACTAAATCGTGATACTAGAGGAGATAGTGATTAGATAAGATTTTATAAATAACAACCCTAATAGTTTGATACTAAACCTTGATACTAAGGGCCTCATATTGTTACATGGATCTCTCATCTCTAGAGAGAAATGGCCCATAAAAATAGTATTAAGTCATTTCAACACACTATTTCACTACTACAAAAAGGTTTATATTAGACGTATCATCACAGACGGTTCACCAAAACCATTAGTGTTTAATGCAATCACAGATGATTTAGCTTTAGAAACCGTCCGTATTGCCACCAGCGCTAAAAACCATCTATGAAGAGATAATATCATAGACGGTTCGTAGTGAGAATTGTCTGTAATATTGCCAAATATCACAGACAGTTTTTTATTTAAACCATTTGTGATACGCCATAGATGGTTTGTATTAAAAATTGTCTGTGATATGTTTCTCGCCTTGCAATTCCCTAAAATTTCATAATCTCCCGCCTAAGTCCGAGTAAAATTCTGTTCTGAGACACCTTTTGTAAAACGGGCATAACTTTTACATATGGTGTCAGTTTTTAATGTTCTTGTATTCGTTGAAAAGCTAATGACGAGCCTGATCCAAAAAAAATTGACCAACTTGCACTTGTCACCATCTAAGACCCCAAAATCGGACATATTTGGTCCCAAATTTGTGTTGCAAGTTTTCGATTTCTGTTTTTACCAAAATTTTTATCTTCCCTTTAAAATTTGGGGTTCACCTCAACTACAAAGTTGTAGATCTCGTCAAAACCTTTCAAACGAGCATATATAAGACATATAAACTTTGCTATTTTATCTTTTGAGATTAGATGTTTATATTACACCGATATATACATATAGTCTTTGATAATTATGTATTATAAACGGTTTGTGGTTCAAACCGTCTGTGATAATTATGTATTACAGATGGTTTATGGTTCAAACCATCTGTGATAATTATGTCCCTGATCGCTGGGCTCGTTGATCCTTCCCATCCCAATCCCAGCCAATAGAAACCCACCAACTCACACCCCACGGAATGTAGCTCCACCTCTCTGTTCCCGCGCCTATTCTGCCAAAAATTTTCCCACTCCTACCTCTCCCTCCCCTATACATACGCACCCAAACCCATCCCCTACCACACTCAAAATCACTTCAGCCTCCTCACCGTCCTCCTCCTCAACCCTAATGGCCCTTACGAAGTAGACGACACACAAGTCTACAGGCAGCAAGGCATCGCGGAAGCAGTTGGCTACCAAGATAGTGCTCAAGTCTATGCCGACGACGGGGGGCATCAAGGACATCTAGCTCATGTGCTGCATTAGGGACGAGAGGGCCTAGGCATAGAGGCCTCATTGGCATGGTTGAGTTTTTATTGTCTGTTAGGATTTCTGCTTCTTCTATGTTCTTGCCATGTTTAAAAGTTGTGTTCGTAGGATTAGAAAATATGTTCTTACTATGTTTTTGCTATGTTAGACGGGTAACCTGCTCGTTATCTTGTTATGCTGTAATGGTGGATTCTAATCTTAAAGGAAATGGAATGTGCTACTGTGTTTGCTTGTTTTCAAAAGGCATAGCTAACATTTCCTAAGGCTAGCTGAAACACAAAAAATTTAGGTATGGAATGAATTATCACAGACGATTTTGTGGTATAAACCATCTGTGAAGGACTATCACAGATGGCTCGAACAAAAAACAGTCTGTGATATTCGCATCACAGATGGTTCTATCTACCAACCTTCTGTGATGGAAAAGTATCATAGATAGTTCTACATACCAACCATCTGTGATACTCGCCTATCACAGATGGTTGGTAGCTAGAACCGTCTGTTATATGTAAGTATCACATGCGGTTTTTGGTTTGAGCCATCTGTAATAGTGTTCTTCACAGACAGTTCTAATTACAAACCGTCTGTGTTGTGATTATCACAGACGACTCACAAACTATTTGTGATAACCTCTGATTATCACTAACACATAAATTCAGATGATTCAGAAAACCGTCTGTGATGATAGTTTCGAATCATCTGTGATGACCTTTTTTTTATAGTAGTGTTTGTTTCTACTATTTTTTGGTTTCTTAAATTTTTTTGATAATAACACGAGTATCAAACTCTTTCTCTCCCTTCCCTCTCTCTCTTCCACCTCACCAAAGATTTGGAGCATAGCATGAGTATCAAGCATAAATAACTATTGGGAGTGCCCTAAGATACTCCATCTAATTCCAAATATAAGTCATTTTGGACATTGATATAGTATCCAAAGTGACACTTTGACCATCAATTTCTATGAAAATATGTCGATTAAAATAAAAATAAGTATATATTATGAAAATATATTTTATGATGGATCTAGTAATACCAATTTTATGTTGTCAATCTTGGTAATTCTTTGTATAGTGATGGTCAAACCAAAAAATGTTTGACCGACACATATTCTAAAATGACTTATATTTGGAATTGGAGGTAGTGCAACAAAACAATGCATTGGGAGAGAGAGAGAGAGAGTTGCATCTAAATCTTGCATTTTGTGGGGCTCATGGCCTTGTCTAAACTAATAAACCACCAGTTAAAATTATCCTACATCCACCCAACAATTACCTGCTCCACAGTCATAACCTTAACTACGTCCACACCACAATATGCACCCAGAAATACACCATCCTAAAAACGTGCGCACCAGATTAACTCTCCTCCATTCTCTCTCCTTACTCAACCATATCCGACGGTCATCTTTCAATGTATCTGCAGTACCCCCTCCCACGGTCCCACCCCGCGCCGCCGCCTCCTCCTCCGCTCCATCACCGCCTCCTCCTCCGACGCTGCCTGACGCGATCTGCGCGTCGAGCGCCTTGACGGCCTCCTCCTTCTGCGCCTCCTCCTTAATTAACCATTCGTCTCCACTTAAGCCTTCCGATGGCGGAACCCTAAGCTAATCCCACGCCTCGCTTCCTCCGGCACTCTCGCCACCTCGCGCCGCGCGCATGGACCAGCCGCTGTCGGACCCCGGCCACTGCTTCGAGATCCGTCTCTTCTACGTGCGTCTCTCACGCGGCGCCGCGCTGCCCCGCCTCGCACTGGCCCTCCATCCCGCCGGTGACGCTGCCTCCCTCGCCCTACCGCTCCGCCTCGACCGCCACGACCCCGCCTCCGGCGAGGCCGCCAAAAGTTCCCCACCCCCAGTCTCCTCCCCAATTCTCGCGGTCCCGACCACCACCTCCTCGCCTCCCACCCCGCTTCCTTCCACGCCTCCTCCAACCAAAACCCTAGATCCCAGCAGCAGCCGAAACCGCAGGCCCGCAGCCGTCGCCCCGATGCGGCGAGCCTTCGAGGAGATCTCCGACGACGAGTGGTCGCATCACACGTTCAAGCCCTCGCGCGTCCTGAAGCGCCCCCACCGCGCCGCCCAGCCGGCCTCGCAGCCTCCCCTGGAGATGAGCGGTGTGACGAGCGCGCCGTGGCGGGACACCTTCGATCTCGACCGTGCCGACGTCCGGTACCTCAAGCTCCGCGACTCCGCTGAGCACTTCGCCGCCCTGTAGCTTGGCGTCTGCCCCTTCCGCTGGGACCCCGCCAAGTCCGCCTTCGTCGCCCACCCGTGCGTCGTGCTATCCTCCTCACCCTCCTCTCTCCCCCCGTTCCCTTTCCGTTCTAATAATAATACGCGTCTACACTGTGAATTGGTTTGCAACTTCCGTGTTGTAGCTTGTTAATTGCTGGTAGTTCACTAATAATTTTAGGTAATGGCTGCATTTTGATACTTGTCGTTTGTTAGGATTTGCTGCGCGCAGTGCTTTGGACATAGCAGCCTGGTGAGCTTCTAATGATCTGCTGAGGCAGGAGATGCCATTTTGAGCTAGACTATATTTATGGGCTTGCGATGAGATATGGGGTTTGGGGTTTTGGATTGAACTGGCTACCTTTTTTTTTGGCTTGCTTGGGTTATATGCTTGTGAACAGCTGGGGTTTAGGGCTCTAGGGGGTCAAAGTGGGAAACGTGTGGCTTCGTCTTGCCTTAATGGGGTGTTATCTATCTGTGATGAACTGAATAGTTTATTAGATCTTTTGGACTGCAAATACAGAATTTGTGTGGTTTTTATTAAAAGGCAGCAACTTGGACCCCTCATATAGTGATATAGAAAACTTTGATGATATTTAGAGAAGTAGTACTTTAGAAGGCTTTGTTTTGAACAGCCAGTATTCCCCAATTATCTTAATAACAGATTAATAGGTGTTGACTCTGCTTCCTGTAGCGGTCCACAGTAACAAGCTCATAGAGCACAGATTGAGATGGTTGGGTTTAATACAACTTCATATTTCAGACTCTATAGTATTTTTGTCCCCACTTGGTTGGGTTTAATACAATAATTTGGTGATCCATCCATGGCGTCAGATATTTTGTTTTGCTAAGCTTTGAAAGCTAACATAACGAATTTTGCTTGTTGCAGAGGTGCTGTCCGATTCTTTCCTAAAAGTTCATCCTCTTGTAGAGTACAAGTGAGCATTCTGCCCTGTGAATCTGACACCCCTTGTTCAATGTAAAATGAGTTATTTCTCACAACTTGTATTCCTTTGTCACCGTTTGCAGCTGACAGTGGCTTATGAAGTTCCTGAAATTTTAACCCCGGTTGCCTCGGTAAGTGCATATGTACAGATATTATGCTTGCAATATTGCGATGTTTCAAGACTTCATTATTGCTAAGCCTTGAATTGATCAAACTGACTACCATTCACCAGGCACTGAAACCATTTCTGGAAGGGTTGCTTCTGCAAGGTTTGGAACGCTTTCTTCAATCATCTTTCTTCAATTGCATACATTTAGTATTGTAAGGTTTAATTGTTTATTTGTTTGGGGTTTTCTGATACAAGTGCTAGGTATGATTAGCTGATTACTAGCAAGGTTGAGTGGGGACTGTTTGCACATTCTCTATTGCTAGACAAATTTTGAGTTATTTATTCTTGACTTCCTTCAATTTGGAGTTTTAAGTTATGGGTTAACCTACAAATGATGATATGATCCAATCTTCAATAATATTGGGTACTGCATGCATTATATCATCATCACTGCATGTTGGAAAAGCTGGTCCCCTGGTACATACAGGTGCATGCATTGCATCAATACTTGGGCAAGGTGGGTCACGTAAATATCACATTACATGTACATGGCTAAGATACTTCAAGAATGATAGGGATCGGAGGGACCTTGTTACTTGTGGTGCTGCTGCTGGTATTGCTGCTGCTTTCCGGGCACCAGTTGGTGGAGTCCTTTTTGCCCTGGAAATAGTGTCTACATGGTAAAAAACTTTGCAAATGCATGTGATGACTCCTTTTTGTTATTCTCTTTCTATAATTAATGTGGAGCATTTAGCTAACGGTGAAGGCTTCCATTATTTGAAGTATTGGTACTTACGTCCATGAATTGCCTTATTGTTGATTAAGATATTAATGTCCCCACGAGCTGAGAAATGTAGAACCATGGAACTTACTTTGCCAACTTATAGTGAACTACAGGTTCTATGCTTAAGGGGCACATTCAATGCACCATTACATTCCTCAAGTTAACAACTTTGTAGTTTTTTTTAAGTAAGGAGAAGAGTGCTCCATTCAGCGCAAAATTTTAAATTCACTGCACAATATAGGATATTAGGCAATTCCATAATAAATAATGGTTCTCACTATTGGTACCTTTTTTTTAAAAAAATTGTATTTTTTCACCACTTTTCATTTAAGTTGTGATTAAGACTGAAATCATGAACTGCCACTCTTCTTATTTGATCTGTTCTTGTGAGAATTTCTGGAATTTGTTAGAGCAAGGGGTGCATTGAAAAGGTAGGGTTTACTATATATGTGCCACTGTTGCATATCCCTTAAAAGGAACAAAATATTTAAAAGCTTCTGCAAAAATGGTACCCTTCATTACAAAGTTTTTGCGTAAAATACCATTAGAACATCTTTTTGTTGCCTTTGCAGGTGGAGGAGTGCCTTACTCTGGCGAGCATTTTTCACAACGGCAATGGTTGCTGTTGTCCTTAGGGCATTGATAGACTTCTGTAAAAGTGGCAGGTGTGGCTTGTTTGGGAAAGGCGGCCTTATAATGTTTGATGTGACTTCAGATTACATCACCTACCATATGGTCGATTTACCTCCGATAATCTCTCTAGGAGTTCTTGGAGGAATACTGGGGAGGTTGTACAACTTTTTCCTGGACAAGGTTCTTCGTCTGTACAATCTTATCAACGAGTATGTACTGATGTTGGTTTAATGTTAATGATCTTCACATCTGTAATTTTAACTGTAGGCATTCCATTTAGTAAAGCTTTCCCTGAATACATCACTTCCCTGTACTGTAATCTCCTATAAATGTTGAGAATCAATAATTAAACTGTTCATAAAAATGGCAATGTGCACCTACTGGGCCATTTATAGGTACTTAATTGTAGTTGTCAATTAGACTCATTTACCCATTTGAACTGAAAACATTTTCCTCAACGTAACTTGTCTATTATCTTCAACTTACTTTCAGGAAAGGGCAAACTTACAAACTGCTCCTGACTGCAACAGTCACCATCTGCACATCCTATTGCCTCTTTGGCTTGCCATGGATTGCTTCTTGCAAACCTTGTCTGACTGACACAGAAGAAGCTTGTCCATCAATAGGGAGATCTGGTAATTTCAAGAAGTTCCAGTGTGCAATGAATGAATACAATGACTTGGCTAGCCTGTTCTTCAACACCAATGATGACACTATCAGAATTCAGAAACCTCTACAGTGCTGGCACTGATGATGAGTTCCATATATCTTCGATCCTTGTGTTCTTTATTGCATTGTATTTTCTGGGCATTTTCAGCTATGGCCTTGCTTTACCATCTGGCCTTTTTGTGCTAGTTATTTTAACCGGTGCAGCATACGGTCGTCTGGTTGGCTTGTTGATTGGATCACAATCAACTTTAGATCATGGTCTTTTTGCGGTTCTTGGCTCTGCTGCCCTTCTAGGTGGATCAATGAGGATGACTGTCTCGGTTTGTGTTGTCATCCTAGAACTGACTAATAATCTGCTTATTATGCTTCCTCTGGTTATGCTGGTCCTTCTCATATCAAAGACCGTGGCAGATGCTTTTAATGCAAATGTCTATGATTTGCTTGTTAGATTGAAAGGTTTTCCTTATCTTGAAGGGTATGCTGAACCCTATATGAGGCAATTGTCGGTTAGTGATGTTGTAACTGGTCCTCTACAGATATTCAGTGGCATAGAGAAGGTTGGCCATATAGTGCATGTCTTGAAGACAACCGGTCATAATGGTTTCCCTGTGGTTGATGAGCCACCATTTTCAGATACTCCTGTGTTATATGGTTGATCTGCACTTGAAATAATGACGTGCAATCTAATCAATGCCGAGGCATATACTAACTATGGACTAATATGGGTGCATCCAAGAGGGGTAAGAATTCTTTGGGAGCTTTTACACTGCCATGAACAACTACTCATGTTCCAATGTTCATGCTACTGTTATCATACATGGAGAATCGGTGTCAACAATATTGAATTTGTATTGGAACTTCAGATGGAGATAATGAAAGCTGTGAGTTTCATGTACGTCCGCCCACCTGGATACAATGCAGAGAGTGCAAAAGCTGCTGAAATTGAATATGAGAAGAAGAGGTCGGATCAAGGTGATGCCATTCAAGGTCCTCCAGCTCCAAGTACCTTTTCAATGTAATGTAACCAATTTTGTCTTGTTTTGAGTTTTCCATATCGTTTAGAAGCTTTCACTGAATACTGACACTCAACTGTCTGAGTTCCAAGACAGATTTGGAGTGTGTTTATTATTTAGCAGGCAGCTCTGATCAAGTACATCACAAGTTATTTGGAGTCTTGTTATTCTCAGACTGCTTCTTCATTATATGTTATCTTTATTACAGGCCTGACAAGGCGCTTGATAAGACCCACTCGGTCGTAGGCTTTTGAGCATTGCGTGTTGGGTGGTTCCGACCGGTCACGTATTTATGTGACAAAAATATTTGGTTATACAATATATGAGACGTGAATCTTAATGAATCTGATTGTTCGTTTTATTTTTTATAAATTTTATCTTATTTTGTATTTTACCGTAGCGTTAGCACGGGCACACTACTAGTTGGAGGTAGTGCAACAAAACAATGCATTGGGAGAGAGAGAGAGTTGCATCTAAATCTTGCATTTTGTGGGGCTCATGGCCTTGGACATTAAAAAAGCAACTTGGGCTCCGCACTGTCGTCAACACGTTGCCACAGCCGCCTCATGCACCACCGCTCCAAGACAAGCCGCGCGCCATGCCGTTGCGGATCCATGCCGTCCGTCACTCACCTACCCTCTACACTGTGCTTTAGGCCGAATCTGGTTGGGAGAAAGAGATGAGGGGAGGAAGAGAGAAGGGATAGGTTTGGGTGGGGGAGAGAGAGGAGAGGGATGTTGCATGGGTATTTATTGAGTGGGCCATCCGTTAGATATGGTTACTGTCGTGGCTACAGACTAAACAGAGAGAAAGAGAGTATGGTAATGGAGAGTTAGATGAGCAATGGCTTAGAGTTTCCCCCATGACCTGTATTGTATATATATATATATATATATATATATATATATATATATATATATATATATATATATATATATATCCACATGGGGAGTATTTTTACAACAGTATCCTTACATTTGAGTATCCCTCTCAGGGGCACTTATGTCATTATACATGCCCCATTCTGGGCCTTATGACATTCTAACAGGCTGGCTGGGCTTAGGTGGGGGTCACCCCTACAACAGTTACATTGGAGAGGTTGTATCTAAAGCTATATTTAGATGACATGGAACGGTAATGCCCTTAGGGCTATTATACTTTTATTGTTTATCTATCTATATTAACATTCTTATAGCAGAAGGAATTCCGCTAACTAGGGAGCCCTTCATACATTTTTTGTGGTTTTTTGGTGAATCAGTCAATGCCACGTGGGCCATGGGTGGGTTAGTACTCATTTTGTGCTGGAGCCATCAGATTGTCATCGGGCAGCACCGACCCTTGCAAGGCTATGGGATCACTGGAATCGGAATGGACGGGCCAGATCCCTTTGGACCGCGTCCACCTGGCCCAAACTCTAGAATTTTGGTCATAACTAGCATTGTTTATCTCAAAGATACCAGATCTAGCCTCTAAACAACAACAATTCTGTTTATAGCCCCCTCCCCCACCGCACGATTCCCAGGCACCGACACGTGTTAATCGTGCGGTTGGGGACCGCACGACTATTGTTCATGGGTTAATCGTGCGGGCCCTGACCGCACGACTTGCATGTGTATAGTACCACCTGCGATAGTGTTTTTTTATTTAGCTGTTGCGTGCGTTTGTGTGCATGTAATGATGTTTAAAATTTGTATTTTTATGTGGAGAAGAGTTTACTTAGTTATGCAAATTATTTGTAATTATAAAAATTACGAATATTCATGTGTAATATATTTTTGTGTGGAGTCTGCATCAATTTTGTAATATAGAAAAGGAGGTGCAAAATATTATGAAATATATTTTGAAAACTCCTTACGCAATGTAGATGATATATGTAGGAAATATTTTTTGAGATTGTTATTTTTTTTGAAATAAAATGGCAGACAATATAGGTAGGCTGGTCCGTTTGCGATTTTTGTAGGTTTGCAACAGTATGATCACCGTGCGTTGTTATAGTGGGGGTAATTTTCGGAAGAATTTTCTAGGGACGATTGAGGCCTGAATGACTCGTACGTATGGAGGTGATTTATAGTGCGGTGTAAAGATTGATTCGTTTGTGTTTTTTGCACATTGTGGATGGTAAAAAATATATTCGATTCACAATAACATTTTGCGGTCATGGTATGTTGTTGTAATGCAAGAAATTTCATGAAAACTTTTATGTGGACGACTAGGATAGGAACAACTAGTAAGTAGGAAGGAAAATGATATCGAGCACGCGAAGAATTGAATGTGAAAAGACGACGACATTTTATGTTGCTAATTAAAATAGATTTCATAATAATCAGCATGATGCACGATACACTAAACCAAAGTAGCCGTACGATACATATGCACTTTGTTGACATGGAAATAAATTGGACATTCAGGGGAGTAGTGTGGAATGGCCCGACCTGTTGTGTAGACCTGGGCCATTTTTCCTTTCTTACAAGCTCGGCGTTGAAATCCTCGGATGCCTCTTTGGCCTTTACTGCCATTTCTCTTTTTTCTCACGCTCCCTATTGCGAGCCTCGGGCTCCCTGCGCGTGTATGCCTCGAGATGACCTTTTGTCTCCCGACGTATATGTTTGGTTTGCTCGTCTTGGTGGTGCTCCTCCTCGCGTATCTCACATGCCCTTTGGTCATTCCACTCCTCATAGTCTAGAGTCTACTGGTCATGTCGGTGGATCCCTAGATCGATCCACTTGCAGTAGGCACATAGCGGCTCCGGGGACTGTTGGTAGACGAGAGAGTTTGTTATCGCATACTTTTAATTAGAAATAGTAGGGGGAACACATTGTAAGTGGTCCTTATCGGCTGTTAATAGCTGATCGTGTTGAAACGGTGGTTAGAATAGTCACAAGAGTAGTTCGCACAACCCCAGTAACACATGCCCAGGTTGAGGCGCTGTTTAGACTTGAAGAATTTGCATGGGTCTTTACACCACCAAAGGGGTGGTGTCTCGCCCTCAGGGGGTGTTGTGGCGAACATTCAATTGGAATGTTTAGGACGGACATGCTCCTACGAGGGGCGTCGTTAGGGGGGTATGACCTCCTAGCACACTCTGCTTGCTCAGCTCGGGCTGCTATGGCCCTTGCGGGCGGCGGCAGACCTTGCTAGGTCATGGGTCTTCTCCCATTGCTTCATCATATTTTTCCATTGTTTCTTCTGCCTCTTGTCCATCTCGACATAGTGAAGGAAGGTACGACATAGTGTTTAATTGTGTAGTGCTCCCTCGTAGATCTATACCACCTCATTTTATAAGCCAAATGGTTGTCATGGTGAGGGTTATTTCATGTCAGTGTGCAGAGCTGCCCTTGTGGTCTTTTCACTGCGCAGAGGTGCCCAAGTTGGTGTTGTCACTGTGCAAAGCTGCCTCCTTTGGTCTTGTTGTTGCGCAAAGCTGCCCCTTTGGTCTTGTCACTAGGCAAAGCTGCCCTTTTGGTCTTGTCATTGCGCAAAGCTGTCCACTTTGGTCTTATCACTACGCAAAGTTGCCTCTTTTGTCTTTTCACTGAGCAAAGCTGCACCCTTTGGACTTGTCACCATACAAAACTGCCCCTTTTGGTCTTGTCATTGGGCAAAGCTGCCCCTTTAGTCTTGTCACTGCGCAAAGCTACCCCTTTAGTCTTGTCACTGAGCAAAGCTGCACCCTTTGGTTTTGTCACTGTGCAAAGCTGCCCCTTTGGTCTTGTCACAGTGCAAAGCTGCCCCTTTTGTCTTTTCACTGAGCAAAGTTGCACGCTTTGGTCTTGTCACTACGCACCTTGTTTGATCTAGCCACTTAGCCTGTAAGCTGTCTCGTTTGTTATGAAATGGATAGTGCACCCTATGAAAATAGGAGCAGTGGACCCTATGAATCGAACGAAGAAGTTCCTTCTTTGTCGTGCAGTAGCATACAATGGCAAACACCGATGGGCCAGTCAGAGCGGGGTCACCGAAGGAAGACCTTCTCGTGGAAAGAAGGGAGGACTTCGGTCCTAACTACCGGTTGATACCAAACAGGCATGGTCAACCAGTATGGCCAAAATGCAGACACAAGGAGGACACAGTGGTTCAGGTTGTGGAAGGCCATTGTGATGGCGGGCAACATTTCTTCCGATGCCCACACTCTGGGGTACAAATTGCTAATAGTATTTTTTCTTTACTGCTAATATAGCATCCATGTAAACCGTCCTTTCCAGCAGATGGCGAAATGCGACTTCGTCCGCTGGATCGATCCTCCGCATGAACGCTATATTGCGAGGTATGTGGATACGTTATGGGAGCAAATCCTCGAGTTGGAGGAGAGAATCGACACTTTCAATGAGGAGAGCAATGACATCCGCCAACAGATGCAGCGCGAGAGGGGCAATGAGGAGGTCATCAATATAGGAAGTTCGTATGATCCCACATGCTGTTGTGCGAACCCTAACTGCATATGTGCCTGCCACTACAACGATGGCCAGCCACGTCTAAGGCGCCCCCCTCTGGAACACTCCATGTGGGTAGCGTGAGGCACCTTCTACCAGTAGACACACTTTGTATGGTGTAGGCTTGAGAGAATGATTAACTTAATGTTGTCTGCTATTTTCTTTGTGGTGTTCGATGTTGTGGTGTAGGTGTAGCGCTGCAAGTGTTATTTTCATTTGTGTTGTTACCTGTACTACTTTCTATGATTTATGTATGTGCAATGCACGTGTTGTTTACTGTTGTCAGTGCATAACACTGTCTAATTTGGTGTTCTCAGTGCGTAAGGCACCCCCACTTAGCCTATAAGAGGGAGCCATTCCTCACCTACTCCCCTGCATCGTTCTCCCTCACCTCGTGAATTATTTGTTCGTAGTTTGTGTACCTTGCTTTGGTGCTCACTCCCCAGACATCGATATGAGTCAAATGAGCGCCTCTTCGTCGGCACCTATGGTGATTTGCCCGAAATGCAACACGCTTGTTAGACGTAAGACCTCACAGATGGCTGCAAATCTTGGGCGGCACTACTACAAGAGCCCTTTCACTTGGTGAGTTAGCTTGATCCGACGTAAACTCATTGCACAAATACGTGCATTGTACAAATGATTGCAGGAAACCATGCGATGTTACAAAAGCTAAAATACATAAACTCATTATGCATTTGGCCATCGCTTCCTCTAACGGCGTATGTGATCCTGCAAGAAGGTGAACCTACGAGGGGAATGTAGTGCATCTCGAAGGTCATACTGCGAGGCCTGCGTGCGAGGTGGTGTTGCGTACAACTCCATGGAGAGTTACGATGGATGGCCGAAAATGGAGCTCAGCCATTCGGTCGAGGATGGGTCTACATCCTGCTCAGATGGTACAACTGAATTAGGCCATGGGCAGCGATGTTTGTAATGCATAATACTATCAAAAGGCATTTACCTGGGTAGTCTGAAATGCAGATGACCCACCATGACCTTCATGGCCGAGTTGCTCCATGCAAACCTGTATTTTTTTGGCGATGCGATGAGATGGCATTGAAATACACATATTTTGTTTACTACGTTACTGTGTACCGGTGTATGCAGTTGTCTGAATGATGATGCCGTAGGGAAGTTGCGCATGTACACCTGCACAGTGTATCCTTGGTAGGTCTGCCTGAACCACTCGTGCCGCTCCTGTAGGCCAGACTGAACGCCATGCGTGAATGTGGGCAACGCCACCTCTGGTTGCTATGGCGAGTCGAGGTCGCTATCAGGAGAGATCCCTTGTTGTCCTGGCAATAATGTTTGGTCCTCCGCCGCCCTCCGGGACGACGATGGCTATAATAAGGTGCTATTCTGTCGTAAGTGCTACAAGGAAAAGTTGTAGTGAGAGATAAATGGCAAACGATTAGATGAACAAACAGTTGCCAAATGTATGTACTGCTGGGCCGAGGCGCTTGGAAGATGAGGGAGTGTAGCTGGGACGACTGCTGGACTACGATGGACATGTGGACGATGGTGCTGTGGGCGATGCTGACGGCGATCCTGAGGGGGGTGGTGATGCATGTTGTCCTCTGTGACTATGTCGTACAACGGCGTCATCCCTGTGCCGATCACAACTGATGGTCCTGATCGCAGACCTTGCGTCATCGTAGATGTTGTGCATTGAAGCTAGCAGCCGATCAATGGAGTTGGTCCTCCCACGCTGGAGAGCCTGAGCAGCCTCATCATGGATATGATACAGACGATCGTACTGTAGGTAAAAAAGAATGAGTTAAAACACTTTTCCGCACAGGGTATACTTAGAGTACTCTCGTACCATCTCGTCGTGTCGTGCTGCTCGATGATGGTCTGGACCTGCCCATACAGTAGCCTCGTGCATGACCTCTCCAGGACGGTGTGGGGCTGGCCTAGTAAGCCTGCTGCGGGTGTGTGGAACGTACAACGCTAGGTACGTAGTGTACATGTCGAGGTCGTACGGCCGAGGCTCATCCACAACCTCCATGCTCACCCAGTCACACCACATATCCGTCCACAGCTGTATGTGCCCCTCCAGTCATCATTTCGTCACCCTCTTCTCGTTTGCCTGCAAGTTAATAGACACATTACACAATTAGTACTACAACACATTAATACATTAAGTAAAGTTACCGTGTAATGACGTACTCATGGGTCTTCGCTGCAAGTGGCCGTCCTAGTAGGAGTGGCACCTACTGGTACAGGCCAAACTGCCTCATGACTCACTGCAGGTTGTATGGCTCAACGAAGTGGGAGAAGACCAGGTGGATTGTGTATCACATTGTGAGCAAGGAGAAAGGCTCTAGATTGCATGTGTTGCATCTAAAGGTGGATTGTGTATCCACTTGAGCGGTGTGTATTGGTAAACATGGTGTGAGTTAAGTGAGGGCTTGACTTATTACTCTTGTAGTTTGCTGACTCCTAGATGGCGTTAGAGGCATCATGTGTAGTGATCTTCTCAAAGAAGGTTATGAGAAGACCCGGCAAAGTTGTGAAGGTTGGAGCTCACCTACTCGAAGCGGAAAAGAGCTACCACTAGTGGATTGAAGTGTTTTGGCTTAATTCGTGGAGCCGGTCCAATGTGTTTGGGCTAACCTCAACGTGGACTAGGGGAGACCGACAAGTCTCCGATCACCACGGTAAAAAGTAACCGTTGTAATTGTGGTTTGTTTTCTTATGCTCAATTTACATTCAAACAATTTACATACATAGAATTGCAAACCTTGTCATAAGGCTTAGAATGTTGGTGCACTTAGGTAAATATAATTTATTTAGGCGATATTTGTGCTAAACCAATTTGACTTAAGCTTCCATATTTTATACTTGGTTTAGCCAAATAAAAATTATGAATTAATTAGAGAAGAATTTTTTAGATGCCTATTCACCCCCTCTAGTCGACCTCCTCAATCTAACATCTAGTCACTGTGTAAAGCTGCATGTTTGATCTTGTCACTATGGAAAGCTGTCCCATTTGGTCTTGTCACTGTGTAAGTCTCGCCTATCTAGTCTTGTCACTACTCAAAAGCTACCCTGTCTGGTCTTATCACTACACAACGTTGGCATGTCTTGTCTAGTCACTAAGCAAAGCTAGCCCGTCTGGTCTTGTCATTGCGCAAAGCTAGCATGTCTGGTCTTGTCACTACGCCATGTTGTGACATACATAGATATATTATAGGACCAAATCTTAGAGTTAGAGATATGGATTGACAATCTCAATGAGCAGAACGATGACATCTGCCAACAGATGCAGCGTGAGAAGGGCAACGAGGAGGTTGTTAACAAAAAAAGTTTATATGATCCCATATGCTACTGTGTGAACCCTAGCTGCACATGTGCGTGCCATTACAGTGACGGCTAGCCAAGTCTGAGGCACCCCCTCTGCAACACTCCATGTGGGTAGCGTCAGGCACCTTCTACCAGTAGCCACACCTGGAAAAGCTTGTATCACGGTAGTCTCCTTTGTTCTACGTGGTTATGTTCGATTTCCTAAAGCATGTAACTAAATGGTGTACGCGCCATTGTGGTTGTCATTTATTGAGTGGATCATTTCAGCGCTGCATCACGGCATCAAGTAGAGGCTTCGATATGCATTGAACAAACATACATCACAGAAACGTACATCACATCGCTGCACAAAGCTGCCCCGTTTGCTCTTGTTAGTGCATAAGGCCATCTCGTTTGGTCTTGTCAGTGCGTATGGCCACCACGAACTTCAACACTCGTACTGATCGTTATTTGTCTTCCATTATAGATGCAAAAAACCATTTTGCCCTCACACTTCAGGCTACAAAAGAGAGCCATTCCCCAGCCACTCCTTCATGTCTTCAAGTATTCCCCCTATTCTTTCAACCTTGGTTTGCTTCCCCCTCCCTTGGACATCGACATGAGCTAAGTTAGCGCCTCTTCGTTGGCACCTGCAGTGATTTGTTTGAAGTGTAACACGCTTGTCAAGCGTAAGACCTCACAAACAGCCATGAATCCTAGACGGCACTACTACAAGTGCCCTTTCACTCAGTTAGTCACCTTATTTCGGGTTGGTTTAAATCGTTCAGTACATGTTACAAAACCTTTCTTTTATTTAATTGCAGGATGGCCCAGGCAGTTGCAGATTCTAGGTGTAGGAGGATGAAATGGGTACTAGACCCAGCATTGTTCCACAGGAGAAAGTTATGATAAGGGGTACCGAAATGGTCTAGATGCGACATCGTTTTGATAGACTTGAGAGCAAGATTAAGATAATGATGTGTGGTATTTTATTTCTTTTGTTCATTGTTATCTTGAAGCTGTAGTACTGCAAGTGTTGTTTTGATTCGCGTTGTTCATTTCCTGCAGTGCTTTGTATGATATATGTATGTGTAATGCATATCCATGCCTATGCCATAGTAGACACCCTGGCACCATGAAGCACATCTTGCAACAGCAAGGTTGCAGACAACCTCCATGTAATTAGCCCACAATGCGTCACTTGTCACCTTCAGAAGTTGCCATAAGGTCTCCCCTGAACTGAACCACCCACCACAGAGGCGTACAACGCCTCGATGCATAGCTTGTTCCTTTCAATGGAGCAATCGAACGCGGAACGAACATACCTCCTGAGCTCTGAGAGGCCCATGTCTTTCAGACCGGGCGCTCGAATCACGCTCTAGTCACAATTTGATAGGTCCGCCCTGTATGGTCCGTCACACACAAGGGATACCCGTAGAACATGAACAAATTCTGAATGTCCAATATGACGAACCTAAAACAGGTGCACAACAGGCCCTGTTAGCTGACTGATATATGAACCAACAACTAAAAATTTTGTAATATTTTGAGGTTTTTTGCTTTTTAAAATAAATCGGGCCTTTCACCTTTTCATACAAGCATTTTCATCTTTTTACAAATATTTTCTCTTTATTAAATGTTCTCAATTTATGAAAAATCGCAAAAAGGCGCAAATGGTTATTTCAATTTACTTACATTTCTTGAAGTCTAAAGCATTTTATTTTTATATTTTCATCACAATTATCACAGTTTATCCCTCCATCCAAACTAACCTAAAAAATTCACAGAGTGTCCAGCATTGAGTTACACCATTTCGCACTACTTTTGCGGTTGCTGAACTATGCACAACTGAGCATACGACACATGTACCACCCTAAATTTCAAAAATTAGTCATAACAGTACCGCATAAATTTCTAAGCAAAAAACAACAATGATATTTAATTTTAAACATGACGGCACTAACCACATAAAATGGTAATTTTGAAATGCATAAAAATTGGCCCATTTACACAACCTAACTCTCGCAGTTTCATACTAATAAACCACCATTTTTTAAATTACATGCTAATCACATTGCTACAAACATTAGCCCATGTTGATGAATATTACCTTTTTTGGATGCTCACAAGCTAATCTGCAACTTTTCCAAATACACAAACTTGAAATTAAAATTAAAAACCACTCAAAAATTCAATGCTTCAACAAACTTACTTCCTCTCTTCTCTGGTGCCTTTCTCGGTTTCTTGCTCTCCTACAAAATGGTGTTCCTGCCTCTTCCAAAGAGGATCCCTGAACCATGTAAACAACTAGCGGAGGGGTAGGAGAGGGGTGCCGATCACATCGGTGCTGCCATCTAGAGAACGCGCACGGAGGGGAGGCGATGGCGCATGGCACCGGGTTCGCTCAGTCGGGGACTGCGCCAACACCTTGGTGCAGTGAGTGGCAGCGCTAGGAAAGTGGCGTGGGTGCGCGGTGCGCTAGGATGGTTGACGTGGTGGGGGGCACGCCAGGGGGTGGCGCAGTAGGGGGTATGCCAAGAGACCACATTCGAAATTCCATATGCATGATGGCCAATCTCAGTATTTCTAAGCAAAGGGGACAAATATGGCTCGCTTTCCCTCTTGCATCCTCCGTTCCTCCTCTTCGGTTTCTTTGCACTCTCCCTCACCGTTGCACTCATGCCCGCCCCTCCAGTTGCCTGCTCTACCGCCGTCGCTCCGCAATTGGTCCCCCTCCCCTCTCCTTTTCCTGGAACACCCCGCAAAGCGACGACCCACAGCGACCCTTGTGGTGCCATGGGTTCTTGCTATGCCTTGGATTCAGCGTTCAGGGGTGCAAGCTGTGGTCCGACTCATTTGCGGTTGGTGGGTGGCGGACTTGGTCGATAGAGACATGGGGTTGGTGCTCTTGGGTGCTGGGCGGCCGATGGTATGGCGGCTCTACGATTGACACATCATCGTTGATGCATTGGGCCTACCGGTGGTGGAGAGGCCATGGATGTTTATCTAGTGCGGCCCCCTTGCCTCGCTTGCTCCGCTTGCATACTTCCTTCCGCCGTAAGCCTTCACTTTGTTCTGATTGAAGGTCGTCATTTCTTCCTCCTTCTTTCTATGTGTCCTTCATTTTGATTTTGGTTGTGTCGATTCATTGTCAGTTATTCTTCTTGTTCTGGTTACCTATGCATGTTCTTGGTTTGTTGGGTCATGTGGGTTCTTCGACTTATGTGCCAGCTATTGGTTATTGATGTCCCTGTTGTAGGGTGGCCCAACCCCCCGTGACATGGGCCTTGCAACTGGTTCAATATGTAATAGGCCTAATAGTATAGAGGAATGTACCAATGTACACCTACCTTATGTAATTATTAAGGGGTAGGAGGGAGATTTTCCATCCTACCCCACTCATGTATATAAACCCCCAAGAGGGGCATGAGGAAGGGAGATCCACTCATTTTACCACCAGCTCTCTCGCTCCCTAGTTCTCTTGGCTATATCTCCTATGGAGAAGGGTACCTTGTACCCACTGTTGTAGCCATGCTACAATAGTTGGCGACATCCATGTGGATGCGTAAAAAGCTGCGCAAGGAAAAAAACTAAAGAACCACCACGAGAGGGTTCACTTGGTGTTAGCAATAGCCACTAAAATGAGTGAGCACATCGGCTCCAAATCCACTGGCTCCTCCCGCTCAGGCTTTGCAATGACAGCATCAGCATGACGCTACCCTTCGCGCACCGATGGCTTCGTCCGCTCGGGCTGACGGCCTTGGTGTGACACCACGCCCTCTACCATGCCGTCACCTCATTGTCGCAACGTTGACGGCCTTCGCCCCACCGATGTGGACCTTCGCATCAGCCTTCGGCAAGCGTTAAAGCTCGATCCACAGCCTTCACGCTGTGCCGCATGAAATGGGTCTAGCAACATTAACTCCAACTGTCCACAAGGGAGTATTTATACCCCATACAAGAAAACTAGCCTTTGGAGCCAAATCCCTAAAAAAAGGATTATTGGAAGTACCACCGGCTTAGGACCGGTACTTCCGCTCCCCTCGCCAACGGTCAAAAAACTAGCCATTGTAGTTAGAATCAGAAGTTCTATCATGCAAAGTCTGGTACTTCCGGTCATTAGAAGTACTGTGCCACACAAGCGGAACTACTGATCTCACCGGGGACGAGAAGACTTCACATAGGTGTCTCTCTGGAAAAATGTGCCGCTACTCAAGCTGGCACTTATGCTCATCGATAGTATCGCTCACATAAAGCCAGTACTTTCGCTCACCGGTAGTACCGCTCACATAGAGCCGATACTTCTGCTCATCGGTAGAATCGCTCACACAGAATCAACACTTCCGCTCGCCAATCGAACCACTCACACAGAGCTAATTAGACCGCTCATACAGAGCCAGTCAAAAACTCCGATTGTTGACTACCCTAGTCCATGACCACGTTGGTCTCGGACCACGTTATTCAGATCGACCACATAGGCCTCTGACTACGCTACTCTGACCACGTTGGTTTCGACCACTCAGGTCTCGACCACATCGACCATGTCAATTTTCGGCCACATCAATCTTCAATCACACATATGTTCTACCACCCCGTTGATCTTCAACCATGTTGTTTTAATCACATTGTTTTGACCACATTTATTTACGACCACACAGGTCTCGACCATGTCGATTTATGACACACAGGTCTCGACCACGTCAGTTTGACCACGCTGATACAACTATGCTAGTTTTGACCACGTTGGTTTACAGCCACGAAAGCCTACGACCACGTCAATTCCAACCACACTGGTTTATGACCATGAAGGTCTTCGACCACCAACACACGTGGCAGTTTCGTGATTACAACACCGGTAGTTCTGGTCCGCAGTAGTACCGTAGGTTACACTACGATAGTTCTGAATGTCCTGAGGAATGCAGATACTTCATCAGATTTTGCAAAACACATTTGCAAACTTTAGTATCATGCACACAAGTACCAAAAATGATTCCGAATAAATTGCAAAACACATTTGTACTCTTTTGGAATCATGACACAAAGGATTAAATATGAGTTTCAACCATTTGCAAATATAAGCCTCATATCACAAAGAATGGAAACATGGACTTCAAGCACTTGCAAAACAACATTTGCAATGCATAGTCCCATGTTACAAAGATTCAACACATGAGCTTCGACTATTTGCAAAACACATTCGCAAATACAAGCCTCATACCAAAATGAGCTATAAGAGGTGAGGTTGAGCTACCAACATATGATGAAACTCAAACTACTAGACATGACCCCTCTTAATAGTACGACAATCTATACTAGCAATCCAGTCTTTCAACCAAACACTAAGACCAGTAAAAGACAAGGAATACATCCTTAGTCGTAGCTAATCATACCTTTGCCTTAGGTCGTTGTCTTGATATGCATCAACTCATGATGCATCATTTTCTTCAACTTCATCAACACATGATTGTCTTCATTGACTTGATGATCAACACATGATCATCTCCTCTTGGACATGCATCAACTCATGATACATCTTTCTCTTAATAACTTTCAACACATGAAGCCATCTTCCATCTAGACTTGATGATCTTCAACACATGAAGTCATCCCAAGTCATCCTCATTTGTGGCACCTAACCTATTTATCCAACTCATGAAAAATATTAGTCCACAAATCAATTGCCATCAATACAAACTTCACCATTAACTCATAATAGAGGGATTAGATTCTACAATCTTCCTTGTTTTGTAATTCATGGTAATCTCAACAAAATATGAGATAAAAATTGTATTTGCGAGTATACAACATGTACACAACACTTGTATACTTTAAGATAAGCTTTTTAAGCAAAGCTTACTTATCCGGTTGTCATTAATCCTCCAACCATTAACACATAATGGAAGAGTTAGATGCCAACTTGATTGCACATAAGTATATATATAAACTGCACATGCTATATGTACTCAAGGATGTATTTCAAAGTAAAGATTCTAAGTATGCATATTAACAAAAACATGGATAAGTACTTATGAAACCTCAAAACATAAAATAAACTCCCCCTAAATGTGTGCATACAAGTATGTATAATAAATGCATATGCACATATTTATTTTGGACTATTTGTGAAGTTCAATCTGTATTTTGGATCCAAGGAATGCACTAACATATGATAATGTGATTTCGAATGCATACCTCATATGGTTTTTATTTGTTTCATCCAAATGAGACTAAGCAATATCATAAACAATAAACAAGGTTAGTCTCACAAATGCATTTGTCATTATCACCAAAATCTCATAATAATATTTGTTATTATCACCAAAACCAATTTAAATGGAGCTTGGTCTTTTGACACAGCGCAAGCTTCCAAGACTTTGCCCTTCCACTAGCTTTGTTGACGCCAGTCGAAAGGGTGAGGGACAGAGCGCGCATCCGACTGTCTCGCGGTCGTGACTTCGTCTGACCACATCGTGGTCGAGACTTCATTCGACCGCCTCACGACCAAGACTTCAGCCGACCGCCTCACGGTCGTGGGGAGTGCGCACTTCAAGGCTTCATCAATGCCAATCCGAAGGGTGGGAGACAGAACGTGCGCTTCAAGGGCCTCGTCCTACCGCTAGCTTTGTCGACGCCAGTCCAAAGGGTAGGGGAACAGAGCGCCCGACCATCTCACGGTCGTGACTTTGTTCGACCACATCGTGGCCGAGACCTCATCCGTTCGCCTCGCGGCCGAGGCTTCAGCCGACCACCTTGTGGTCGTGGGGAGTGTGCGCTTCAAGGCTTCGTCCCGCCGTTGGCTTTGTCAATGCTGTAAGATCAAGTAGGCCGACTAGAGGGGGGGTGAATAGGCGGTTTAAAAATTCTCTACAAATTAATATTAGCAATTCAAAACCTTTTCTATTTGCCTAAACCAAGTATACAATGCGGAAGCTAAATTCAAGTTGGTTTAGCTCAAATAGCGCCTACAACAATTAAATTCGCCTAAGTGCACTAATCGTTCTAGCCTAGGTCAAGGTTTGCAATTCTAAATATACAAGCAATCAATTTAATTCTATGAATGTAAATTGCTTGAATATAAATGGAACACAAGAAAACAAACTACAATTGACACAACGATGTTTTACCGTGGTGTTCGGAAACTTGCCGGTTTCCCCTAGTCCACGTTGAGGTTAGCCCGAACGAATCGGACCGGCTCCACGAATTAAGCCGAAACACCTCGTATCCACTAGTGTTAGCTCTTTCCCGCTCCGGGTAGGTGAGCTCCAACCTTCACAACTTCGCCGGGTAGAGTATGATATCATATAGAAGAGATACCAAGTATACTTAATTCCAATCATAGAAAACTTGATACCACTTGAAAGATTTCTCAAAAGTAATAGCATTTGTGGTAGAGTATGATATCATATAGAAGAGATACCACTTGTAAAGGGGTTACTATATGGAAGAAGTTGATATCATAGGTGAGGAGCTTGATTAAGATAAGAGATTTTGCTCGGCAAGAGAAAAGAGTAGATATCACTTGAAAGATATCATCACTTGGAAATCAATGATATCATATTTGTGAAGAGCTTGGTTAAGAAATATTTTCTTGCCAAGGTGAAAAAGGATATCAGTTGGAGGAATAAGGATATCACTTAATTTTCACAATCAAGAGATACCACTTGAAAAATAACATCACTTGATAAGATTTGAGTGAAGTATATGTCGATGTCAAGATGACTGAAAGTCTACCACTCTTTTGAGGTAATGCCATTTAATGAAAAGAATCAAATTGAGAGCAAAATGGCATATGGTTTCAATAAATACTTGAGGATAGCTAGCAAGGGTTCACAAGGATCAACTTGACTGAGAGTAGCAAGGGAAATTGGCTGAGGAAATTTAAAATCAAATTTTGAATCAAATCAGCCACTCTCCAGAAATATCGGTAGTACCGCAGTTTCACTGCCGGTAGTTCCGATACCCGGAAGTACCGCATAATGACTGCCGGTAGTTCCGATTTTTCTGGGAGCACCCAAGTGATTGGATTTTTGAGGAGAGGCAAGATATAATGTTGTACATTGCTCCAAGTTTTTCACAAAGAAACATAAACCTCTTATGGAGCATTTCCAACTATATGCCAAGATTAAAACTCTTTTCAAAGTAGTTTTTAACAAATTAAGCTTTCAATTTTTAACAACAAACTCATTTTCAATGAATTCTTCAAGATTGCAAAAATGAGCATTTGGGGGTAATTTTAAGCATTCAATTACATGTATGAGTTGTAAATATCCTTGTGAGCTAACATATGTTAATAGATTTAGCTCAAATGGCAAAACTCACTTAAGTGCTAGATTGTGACCACTTAGGTCAACTCAATATTTTGGATGAGTTTTGAAATCAAATAACTTTTGATTGGTTGGCCTTTTGGAAAACTTTTGAATACCAATAATGTTTGAGATAGCCAACTCTAGGTTTTTGGTATTGAACACATTTTCAAATTCCTTTTAGAATTGATTTTGGGGAATTTTTGAGTTTGAAGCCAAAACAAGATACCAAATAGATAGTTTTGGGCTGGAAACTTAATTTTACTTGAAATAAGATTTCTAAAGCCAAAAACTTTTGTAAAACCTTTGAAAAGCATTTGTATACATTTTTCAACTAGTTTTTCTAAGATACACTAGTAATTTCAAAATTTTGACTTTTGGCTAAATGGCTTAATTTTGAAAAATAATACTAGCACTTGATTAATTTGGGCACACTTAGGGATGTGATACATATGAATATGATTTAACACTCCCCCGTAATGTGCCACTAGTATCTTGCTCATAATTTACAATAATGAAATTTTAGCACAAGAGCAAGAGAACCCCCTTTTAAATGATTTTTATGAAATGCAACCTACACAAGGCTAGGGGCTAAATAAATTCAAATGTAGATACTTGTTACCGAATGGCATTGGTTTGTAATTTGGCAAGATCATCCTCAAGCTTGGCTTCCATTTGTGCATATGGTGGAGTTCACCTCTTCATGAATGAGTCAAGCCTCCAATGCCTCTCCAAGTACCTATTAAGCATTGAAGCGCATTTTGGTACCCAAAACTTGGTTGGGTCCATGAGTGTTAGTCACAATAGTTTTGGGCACCCAAATAGCCCTAACATTTAAATTTTGTGATCTAACATCTCTAGCAAACACATTGCCAATTTTATCTTTCCTAAGCAAATAATGTTCATTAAATAGAGAGGGCTTAGGAATGGTACCTTTGGGACAATCCTTACTCAAATGTCCCTTTTCCCGGCAATTGTAGCAAGTTTGGCAATTATTTCCTCTTCTTATCTTCTTGCCTTGCTCATTACCGGTTTGCCTCTTCATTGTTGGATTTTTCTTGTTTTCCACCTTATTGGGGCACTTAGAGGCGAAGTGACCCGTTTCATTGCAACCATGGCACTTGACATTCTTCGTATGTCTTGCATTGTGCCTTGTTTTGCTATTCTCCTTCTTCTTGGAGATGAAGCCAATACCTCTCTTGTCATTGAATTTTCTTTGACTACCCAATATCTTGTCAAGAGAGGCCTTCCCTTTGTAGCTTTTCTCCAAGTCATTTTTCAAACTTATGACTTGGGCCTTGAGCTCATTATTCTCCTCTACAAGGTTAGTCTCAACAAACATAGAGGAGGTGGAAGCATTTATATTTGAGCAACAAGGTAAATCTAGCAAATCATCACAAGATGTAGAAACACTAGTTTTAGATGAATTGCTAGAATTAGAAGCTACATATGACATATCATCTATTAAATCCTCACATGAGGTGGAAACATTGATTTTAGATGAAATGCTAGAGCTAGGAATTACACATGGTATATCATCTAGCAAATTGCATGTAATTCCTATATCCATGCTAGGTTTAGAATATTCCTTGAAAAGAAGAGACTCATGTTCTTCTTTTAACACATCATAATTATTTTGAAGAGAGACATATTCTTTCTTCAAAACCTTAAATTTAGCTTTCTCCTTTCCAAGAAATTCATTAAGTTCTTCTAGCATGTCCATCAACTCATCATAAGAAGGTGCATCATCATTATCATCAAAGTTTACCTTCTTTTTACCTTTTGCCATGAAGCACCGAGTTGATGTGGAGGGGACGGTGGATTCTTCATCGTCGGAGCTAGAAGTTGAGCATTCTTCTCCTGACGTCCACTCTTGTATGCAATCTTCATCGGATGAGGTGGGCACTTCATATTTATCTTGAATACTTGTCCACATATCATGAGCGCTATTGAGATTGCATATTGTGTTGAACACCTCTACACTCAAAGCACTAAAAAGAGCATTAGTAGCTTGAGCGTCGAGATGTGAGCATTTCGCATCCTCAATAGTTGGAGCTAGAGGATCCAATGGAGGAGAAAAGCCCACATCTACAATCCGCCATATTTTTGGGCTCATGGCCTCAAAATAACAAATCATGCGGATTTTCCAATTATCATAATTTGTGCCATCAAATAGAGGTGTGTCATCTAGGTGCACAATCTCACTAGTTGTCATCCTTTATACTCTCTAGGCGGTTAAGCCTAATAGATGAGAGACCAAGCTCTGATACCACTTGTAAGATCGAGGAGGCCGACTAGAGGGGGGGTGAATAGGCGGTTTAAAAATTCTCTACAAATTAATATTAGCAATTCAAAACATTTTCTATTTGCCTAAACCAAGTATACAATGCGGAAGCTAAATTCAAGTTGGTTTAGCTCAAATAGCGCCTACAACAATTAAATTCGCCTAAGTGCACTAATCGTTCTAGCCTAGGTCAAGGTTTGCAATTCTAAATATACAAGCAATCAATTTAATTCTATGAATGTAAATTGCTTGAATATAAATGGAACACAAGAAAACAAACTACAATTAACACAACGATGTTTTACCGTGGTGTTCAGAAACTTGCCGGTTTCCCCTAGTCCACGTTGAGGTTAGCCCGAACGAATCGGACCGGCTCCACGAATTAAGCCGAAACACCTCGTATCCACTAGTGTTAGCTCTTTCCCGCTCTGGGTAGGTGAGCTCCAACCTTCACAACTTCGCCGGGTCTTCTCACAACCTTCTTGAGAAGATCACCGCGCACGACGCCTCCCACGCTGTCTAGGAGTCGGCAAACTCCAAGAGAAACAAGCCAAGCCTCTCGCTTGACTCTCACCACGTGCAACGAATGCACAAGCTCAATCGGGACACAAAGTCCTCCTCTAGATGCAACACATGCACTCTAGATCACCTCTCCTCTCTCACAAAGTGCAACACATGCACAATTGAGTGGAGAGCCTCACACTAGCTCAAAAGAGTGAAATGGAGTCCCTAAAACCTTATCCCAACCGGCCACAAGGGAGTATTTATAACTCACACCTCAAAACTAACCGTTGGAGTCAAAAACAGGATTTTGCGGTACTACCGCTGCTACAGGACCAGTACTACCGCTCCCCACCATAACGGCTAGAAAAATAGCCGTTAGTCAGCCATTTGCGGTACTACTGCAGTTATAAAATGCGGTACTACTGTTCTGCGGTAGTACCGGGAAGTCGGCGCGGTACTTCCGCTTCAGCACAGACAGCACTCAGAAAAACGGTCATAACTTTTGACTCCGATGTCGGAATTGAGTGATCTTGGACTCTATGGAAAGCTTATTCAAAGGGCTACACAACCCATCTATTTGCATGATCTCAAACACATTAGATCAATGCAGAAATCAAAAGAGATCCAAAAGAGTCACTCTCATGGTCTATGTCCAAAGGGAATAGCACTAAACGATTTTAGACCATTCCAAGGGATAATACATGATCTCCAACTTTTGCAAAACACATTTGCAAACTTAGATCATGTCACAAGGAGTAGGTACATGGACTTCAACCTTTTGCAAAACACATTTGCAAAGTATAGTCACATGTTACAAGGATTTGCCACATGGGCTTCAACCATTTGCAAAACACATTCGCAAATGCAAGCCTCATGCCAAGATGAGCTAGAGCAAGTGAGGTTGAGCTATCAACACATGATGAGACTCAAACTACTAGACATGACCCCTCTTAATAGTACGGCAACCTATACTAGCAATCCGGTCTTTCAACCAAATACCAAGACCGGTAAAAGACTAGGAACACATCCTTAGCCCTAGGTAGTCATACCTTTGCCTTGGGTCATCATCTCGATATGCATCAACTCATGATGCATCCCTCTCATCAACTCCATCAACACATGATGGTCTTCCTTGAATTGATCAACACATGATCATCATGCATCAACTCATGACACATCTTCTTCTTCTTTGATAGCCTTCAACTCATGAAGCTATCTTCATCTCAATCTTGACTTGATGATCTTCAACACACGAAGTCATCCAAGTCATCCAAGTCATCTTCATTTGTGGAACCTAACCTATTCATCCAACTCATGGAAACCGTTAGTCCACAAAACAATTGTCATTAATTACCAAACTTCACCATTAACACATAATGGGGGGACTAGATTCAACAATATTCCCTTTTTGGTAATTCATGACATCTCAACAAATAATGAGATAATAAATTGAATATAAAAATATTTGAATTCAAAGTGCGGTACTACCGCCGTTGTAACTTCCGGTACTACCGTTCTGCGGTAGTTCCGCAAAGTCGGCGCGGTAGTTCCGCTTGAGCCAGAACCAAACTTGGCGTTCTCTGGAAAAAAGGTTCCGCTCTACCTCCGGAGCTTCCGGACTCCGGAAGTACCGCTCTATACTGCGGTACTACCGCAACCTGCGGTAGTTCCGGCGTTCAAATCGCCGGTACTTCCGATCCCGTGAAAACTCAAATGCATCCGGAGGGTGCTCTCTGGAAAAAAGGCTCCGCTCGCTATCCGGAGCTTCCGGTCGCCGGTAGTACCGATTCTGGGCGCGGAACTTCCGCTCTACGGTAGTTCCGACGTTGAAATCAGCGGTACTACCGCTCTTCCAGACAGAGCACAGATTTGGCTTTTAAAACAGATTTTTAATGAATGCATGATCCTAGTTTGATCCCAATGTATGTATAAAACAAAGCATGGATCAATACTAATGAAACTCCAAAACATAGAGAGAGCTCCCCCTAAATGTGTGCATACAAGTCTATATGAAAAAACATATGCACATATTCATTTGAACTATTTGAGGAGCTCAATCTATATTTGGATCTAAGGAATGCATTAGCATATGAGAAAGTGATTTTGAATGCATACCTTTTTGATTTCACCTTTTCATCCAAATGACACTAAGCTATAATATACTTTGAACAAACATATTAGTCTCATATATACATTTGTCATTATCACCAAAACAATATAAAAGTATTTGTCATTAACATCAAAATCTCATAATGGCATTTGTCATTAACACCAAAATCTCATAATGGCATTTGTCATTAACACCAAAACCAACTTAAACGGAGCTTGATCTTTCAAATGCCAGTATGAAGGGTGGGGGATAGAGAGCGCACTTCTAGGCTTCGTCCCAATGCCAGCTTCGTTGACCTAGTCTGAACGGTAGGGGGCGGGACGCGCGCTTTAAGGGCTTTGTCCCACCGCTGACTTCGTCAACGCCATTCCGAAGGGTGGGGGACGAAGCGCACGATTCGACCACCTCGTGGTCGTGATTTCGTCCGACCACCTAGCAGTCGTTACTTCGACCACATCGTGGTCGACGCTTCGTCGACCATCTCATGGTCATGACCCTGCCCGACCACGTCCTGGTCGAACTTCGTTCGACAACCTCATGGTCGTGACTCCGTCTGACCACGTTGTGGCCGTGGCTTTATCCGACTATCTCATGGTCATTACTCAGCCAACCCACTTGGTAGTCGTGCCTTCGTCTGGTCGCCTCGTGGCTGACACTTTGTACCTCGCGGTCATGACTTCGTTTGATCACATCATGGTCGGGACCTCGTCCGACCGACTCATGGTTGAGACTTCATCGCCCGCCTTGAAGGCATCGCCTCGGCGGGGCAGCACGACTTTGTTATTTGCCTCGTAGGCATCGCCTTGACAAGACGGCACGCCTTCGCCAGGAGACTTCACCACCTGGCTTGAAGGCATCGCCTCGATGGGGCGGTACAACTTCGATGCATGCCTTGTAAGCATCGCCTCGGTGGGACGGACTAGCTTCGACGTAGGACTTCACTGCCCGCCTTAGAGGCATTTCCTCGATGGGGCAGCATGACTTCGCCGACTGCCTTGTACGCATCACCTCGGTGGGACGGACTGGCTTCGGCATGAGACTACGCCGACCTCCTCGTAGGCATCACCTCGGAGCGATAGCACCACCCCTACTCTGCTTCTATGATTTGTTGATGGACTCTGCAATTGCATTATGATAAGTACAAGAACCCTCTTCTAGGGGGCTACGAGCTACCAGTTGCATCAGCTCACCAGTCGGCACCCTCACGCTTGCTGTCGAGGGACGGAGAGTTGGGATAGTTTGTCACGTCAACTCGCCCATCAAGACCTCCACGATTACTGTCGAGGGAGTCCTGTTGTAGGGGAGTCCAGTAGAATTTTTTTCTCTTTTCTTAGCATGAAAAATGCTTTTGTAGATTTTCACTTAGAGCCAATAGCTTTACATAATTTTCTGGTGCTTCTCATTTCACTACCTAGGAAAGGTCATTAAAACGGTATGATGTAGCAATTTTTCTTTGGAGTAGGTCACATGAAATGATTGAAATTCAGAGGACCCTGTAGCAAAGAAACTTCTCAAAGATCTGTAGTTGCTATGTCTTTACACATACTATTTTTCCATTCGTCGTGTCCCACAGCTATTTGCTATATCACTGTCCGACTTATAAACTACAGATAGGCTCAGATCTTTTGTTTGCATACAACTAGGATTCTCTGCTGTCAACTAGGATAAGGTGATACTGTTTCTTAGTTTAGCATTTATGCACTAGATCTTTATTTTTTATATCAACATATGATATTCTATAGGTAATTTTATTATGTTTTTTCGTTCTACGATGTAACAATAGATTCAATTTTACTTTAGTCTACCAAGATCCTAAAATAGGTAGCAACCTTACTACGACTATCCTTGTTGTTATCTAATATTTTTAGCCTTCAGTGGATGTAATTGTGTATTTGATGCTACCTGTTTGTCTTCCATTTTCCTTTCTAATCCTTCTTTTGGTTAATCTTACCTGCTGGCTTCCTTCGTTTTTGATTCTGCAGGGGTTATGCTAATTCTACATGCTAATAAAAGGATCCTTGTGGCTATCTGATGAGTTTCGTCTACTATATATCCTATAAGACCTCAAAAGATCTGGGTTCTTTAAGTATCATGTACCTGGCTAACCATCTCTCTATGCCAAATATTTGGTCGGATCTGCAGGGGTTATGCTAATTCTACATGCTAATAAAAGGATCCTTGTGGCTATCTGATGAGTTAAGACCTCAAAAGATCTGGGTTCTTTAAGTATCATGTACCTGGCTAACCATCTCTCTATGCTAAATATTTTGTCGGATGCCTAATATTTACTTAGTTGTTATTTCATTTATCTTATGACTCATACACGTTTAATTTAGTCATATCTTTCCATGTTCTTATGTGTTGCAAACTATAATGCATGGTCCTTAGTTGTTATTTCATTTCTCTCATGTCTCATACACATTTAATTTAGTCATATCTTTCCATGTTCTTATGTGTTGCAAATTGTAATGCATGTCTACCGTCCAATTAATCAGTGCTTCCAACTTCATTTCCGTACATTTTTGCTCTCCCCGTGCAGCGTGGCTGTGTGTATGTGTGTGAAGTATTTTCTGTACTCTTAGGAGTACATACTTCTATTTTTAATATACCACTTAAATGAATGTGTTATACTTATTTACCACTTTTTTTACTTAAGTATTAATTATAAGATACTCTAATGTGATTTTGTTGAAACAATTTATCCAGACTTTTATCATTTATATACTCTTTTGTATACATAAAATAAGTATATACATAACTTATGCTATAAAAATAGACTTTAATAAACATTTTCATGAAACTTCCTTTTAGTATCTTATAATTATTATTAAAGTATGCTCAAACAGATAAATATATATAACCACACTATTTAAGTGATATACGAGAAGTAGGAGTACATACTCTTAGGAGTATAGAATTATATATACACACACACACATACACACTTGCGCGCGCGTATGGAGTCAGGACTAGTTTACCGTTGGCATGCTATGCTCTGTTGCGGGATTAGTTTGTTAAGGGCAGTCCCAATGCTCCACGTAGGATAGTGTCTATGGCATTAATTAGATTGACATGTAGGAGTTTTAGATGATGTGGCGCTATATTAAATATGAGAGAGAAGAAAAAGAGGAAGAAACTGGGTCTCATGCAAGACCTAGTTTCTATGAGAAAACCAATGCAATAGACACTACCAAATTTTGCATTGGAGAGATGGTGGTATCTTCATGATAGATGGAGAAAAATTATGATTGGTGGAGAGGAGAGAGAGATTTTTATGCTTAATTAATTGCTTGGGTTATAAATAGACATGGTGCATTGGAGACAATAGTGTCTAAAGTAGTGTCTATATGACATGGTATAGATAGAAACTACTTAAGTGGTTTCTGCACTGGGACTGCCCTAAGAGAATCTTTGCTAGTTGAAGTGAATTTTTTTACTGCTCAAAAAGATAATTGTCAATTGGTCAATATGTTAGAGATTAATAAAACATAGGTAAAAACCAATGCAATGCCAAACAAGCCTAAAGTATTAACATGCTACTAGAACGAAACAACATTTGGAGACATCTGTGTGATCTAGTGGTAGATCACAAAGTTATTGTGGTTAAGGTCAGGATTCAAGTCTCCGCTCTCCTTTAAGGCTCCGCTCGTTTCGGTTTCAACTTCTGGCTTCTGACTTATTTTCACTATTCATAAATTTCGTCTTTTTCTGAACTTTTGGCTTTTTTTGAGCTTTTTTGCCGGTTCTTTTTTTCCCGTATTTGTTTGCATTATACGTGATGGGTTAATATGTTTTTTCTATGTTTAAAATTTTTTAAATTTAATTATGCTAAATAAGCCTCTGTCGGCTACAATATTTTTTCAGCCAGCTACAGTTCTTTTCAGCCATAAGCCACTCAAAAAAGCCATATTGAGCACAGAATATATGTATTCCTTCTATCTAGAACGAAAAACATTTGGGAAACTTCCTTTTGTTAATATTTTTAGCCTTCAGTGGATGTAACTGTGTATTTGATGCTACCCGTTTGTCTTCCATTTTCCTTTCTAATCCTTCTTTTGGTTAATCTTACCTGCTGGCTTCCTTCGTTTTTGATTCTGTAGGGGTTATGCTAATTCTACATGCTAATAAAGGATCCTTGTGGCTATCTGATGAGTTTCGTCTACTATATATCCTATAAGACCTTAAAAGATCTGGGTTCTTTCAGTATCATGTACCTGGCTAACCATCTCTCTATGCCAAATATTTGGTCAGATGCCTAATATTTACTTAGTTGTTATTTCATTTATCTTATGACTCATACACGTTTAATTTAGTCATATCTTTCCATGTTCTTATGTGTTGCAAACTATAATGCATGGTCCTTATAGTTGTTATTTCATTTCTCTCATGACTCATACACGTTTAATTTAGACATATCTTTCCATGTTCTTATGTGTTGCAAATTGTAATGCATGGTCTACCGTCCAATTAATCGGTGCTTCCTACTTCATTTCCGTACATTTTTTCTCTCCGCGCGCAGCGTGGTTGTGTGTGAAGCATTTTCTGTACTCTTTGGAGTACATACTTCTTGATACGAGGTGCCCAATCTTCATGACGTAGGATCAAGAATAACTTTGGATCCGTACAACCTGACGAACCGATGGCGCCAACCACTGTTTCAATACAGCAACCTACGACAAAAGAATTCGTCCAACCACACGCTTCGATCCTCGTCTACTCGACCACACAAAAATAGACGTGACGTTTTTCCTGCAAGACACAAGGAATCACAAAAATAATGAGGTAGAGAACGTCCAATTCCTCTTTAGGTTGCCTCTATGGGTCAAACTCTAGGAAGAACAAACGTATAACTCTCTCTGAAAATAATAGATTGATTCTTGGTAGTTTCTCTGTTACAAGAGAAGCCTGTTTGGGACTGCTCTGCTCCCACTTTTGTAGCTCCGCTCCTAAACTACCCAGCCAAACAGGTCCAGCTTCAGAAACTCCGCTCCAAGAAAAAGGTGGAGTTGAGGGCCAACTCCACGTTTTTCCTAGAGCTCCTCAAGGGGTACTCCAGAAATCAACGTTTTGTATCTTCTCGTGGAGTTAGAGGGTAATTACCCACCACTGCCATGAGACAAACTGATTCGATTCTTTTTTCTCCTCCCCACCCACCCGCGGCTCGTCTCCTCCCCACGCCCGCAGCGCCTCCTCTTCTCCGCCCCGCGCCGCCCCTCTTCTCCGCCCCCCGCCCGCGCCTCCTCTGCTCCGGCCCCCGCCCGCGCCGCGCCGCGCCGCTCCTCCGCCCCCACCCGCGCCGCTCCTCTCCTCCACCCCCTCCCGCGCCGCTCCTCTCCTCCGCCCCCACCCGCGCTGCTCCTCTCCTCCGCCCCCACCCGCGCCGCGCCGCGCCGCTCCTCTCCTCCGCCCCCTCTCGCGCCGCGCCGCTCCTCTCCTCCGCCCCCCTCCCGCGCCGCGCCGCTCCTCTCCTCCGCCCCCCTCCCGCGCCGCGCCGCTCCTCTCGTCCGACCTCACCAGCTTCCGCATCGGCGCCAGCGGCGACGGCGGCGGGGACGTCAAGCTCCTCTACCAAAGCCTCGGCCTCTCCGGCCCCGACGACTTCGCCATACCTATCGCCGACTGGGAGGCGCACAAGGCCGTCCGCTCTTCCAACTCCGCCTCCAGCTCCCCCTCCGCGCAGCCGCACCCTGACCCCCCCCCCCCCCGCGCGGGGCTCCCCGCTCCGCCGCTATGCTGCCGAGGTGCCGGCCTTGCCCTCAGCCGCTGATTCCGAGCTTCCGTCGAAGGAAACGGCCACGGATTTAGCAATTGAAGCTCCAGCGCAGCCCGCACGGTTGGATCCGCAAGAGCCAGCACGTCCGGATGTGAAGAAAGCAGGCTGCGAGGGAGGGATTAAGGGCGTGCGCCCGCCGCCTGTGATGCTCAAGTCGCCGCCGTCGATGGCCCTGCCGGCCGTCTGCTTGGTGGGCTCCACGTGGGATATCCTGCGGTCGTTCGCGCTAGAGGAGAAAGGGCATGCCCCCGCGGGCAGATATGTTGGTGGGTTTAGGGGCCATGATGCAGCGGGAGTGCTGACGTTGGAGGAGCTGAGGCTAGGGGAGACGTCGGAGGAATTCACAGGCACATCTTCGCTGTCGACAACAAACGACCACCGAGTCCTGGGGAGTGGCTCGTTTGGGACGGTCTACGAGGGGGTCAGCGAGTAAGTGCTCTAAAGAGGAAATATACTGATTTCTTATATGCTGATTGTTCAGTTTGTGCTTAAGAGTAACAATTCAACTTGTTATGTTTGTGCATAGATAGCATAGGGTATATCAAGAAGCGTGGATTAACCTGAGTTTTGCAGAACTGATCTTCTGGTTGATTGGAAGCTCACTTTGCTCTAATTTTACCTATTAAGTAACAGACACTAGATGACATATAGCCTACTAGTTAATGGTAATTGAATTTCTACACGATTTCATCTTCAACAACACAATCCTGAGTTGCAAGCAATCAGAATTCAACTAGAATCAGAATGTCATCCAATTCCATGAACCAAATCCTCTAGTATACAAGGGAATATGACAATTTGTTTTGCCAACATGTTGCAATAACTACACCTGTTCTATGTGAAGACTGAACAATTCCAATGATTGATGAGGTAGAAAAGTTTCAGACTTTACAACTCCATGTTTTGAGCTTGGTATTCATCAGGGTGTCATGCAATGCAGGTTTTTAGATTGCTCGTCAAGAACTGTATAGAGAATGCATTAGTTTTCAGCAAACTTGTTTGTATTCAGATATGTAACTCTGGGCTATTTTGATTGCAGGTGATGGACTTCCTGAAGAGACTAGTGATATGGGAGGAGGAAGAAGCATCACATAATAAGTAGCTGATAATATCTGTTGTTACACCCTATAGCCAATTTTGTTCCTTAGCCTGACAAAACATGACTAATAGTGTAAAAGAATGCAAAGCAGTCTGCACCAGTCGTTTCGGTTCATGGAAAAATGATCCTCAGTTGTCTACATTTGTAACATGTAAATCAACTTGTGACTCTTTTGGGAAAAATGCAAAACCATTCTTTTGGGCAGTTTCTTTGTTCTTATCTATGAACATTGTTTGGTGAATTTTCTTCGCAGAACATTCGCTTGAAAATTTACTATACAAAACAAAATGCATATGAATGTTTCCAACATTGAATATAAGTCAGATTGTTGAAACTTATGCAAAATGTACACCGATTTTTTTTACAATATGTGAAAAGGAAAAAAAAAAGCGTCGACTTCCTCCAAACAGCACCTTCAAAAAAATTATCTATGGACAATTATCTAGTTATCTATGGACAATTATTCTCTCTAGTTATCTATGGACAATTATTTGTATTCGAATGATGGACTTTGTTAATTATCTATCATACACGTTGCAATTTATGGGACAAAAGGATGGAATTATTTGACCAAAATATTTGTTTTTTGGTTTTCTCGAATAAATTAATTGTGATTATAATATTTTACATCATATTTCAATTGGCAACAAAAAAATTCAGTTACATATGCTCCGCAGACATCAAAACATACACCAAACATCATTCAGGGGCACATTGGACCTTTCTCAGGGAAACCTCACATTCCTGGAGCTGGAGCTATCTGCGTGCCAAACAGGACCACCTGCTCTAGGAACTCCACAGTGGAGCTGCTCCATGGTGGAGTTGATGGAGCAGAGCTGAAAAAACTGGAGCAGAGCAATCCCAAACAGACCCTTATGACGCCCTCCTCCACATGACGTGCACAGCCTAGGGCCGGCTAAACTCAAAACTCTTGCTATCTAATACTTGTACTTATCCCTAAGACTTCTAGTCTGATTCATGTGCAGAACGTGATACACAACAGATCCAAACAAGAGTTCGGTCAAAAGACTTGGCTCACAGGCCCATGATTTAATGGCATTTGGAATTCACTTCTGCCATACTTGGCTAATCCTTACGTTCCTTTTCTTACACCACGCTTGCCATGAAGCTTTTTTTTAGCACATGCAACACATACATCCACATGTGCATGCAGTCCCGTATGAAGCTTACATGCATGTATTCCTTTTTTTTCTTGACTAGACTGTACACGCTTCTTCTATCTCCTCTTGGCATCCTTTCTCCATGCGACTTTCATGCAGCCTGTTCTCACGTACCACATATAACTCCTCTTGGTGCCATGCATAAAATCTCCTCACGCATAAATCTAAGAACAACTAAAATAATGTTGGATCGGAAATGGCGACAGAGGGGGGTGAATGTTGCGTTTTTAAAAAAATCGCCCCCTAGTATTCTCACCGACTACTCCTCCGATAGCTAATGAGCTATGAAGAAGGAAATCAAATTCACTCTCTAACAACAGGTGAAATCACTTCAAAACTTGGAGCGGCAAAGAGACTGAAGAAGAAGCTAACTCAAAAAGAAGGGGAAGCTGCTGCCATCCGAGATCAACAAGGCGCTGCCAAGAAATGAGGCTTGCCAAAGGTACTTTGCTGCTCAATACTTGCTGTCCGAAATGCAAAAAAAACAGCACATAGGTAGCAGCAAAAGGTACTGAAATCACCCAGAAACTGCAGGAAACAAGGACACACTTGCTGCTGCACCAAACTCACTTGCTGCCACCTACTACCGAAAGCAAACAGGAAAGAAAGAAAGCTATTGACTGCTTGCAGTTGAGCTGCCGAAACACAAAAGAAAGCAAACAGCAAAGATGCTGTCGATCAACCAAATAGCAAAGGAAATCAATTCTTCATGCTGGCCGAAAATCACCCATCAGAATTTACTGCATGCCGCATGCAATGAATGAACTCTGGCCGAAATGCTCTGCTGCCGCAAGGACTACTGTTCGGACAGAAAATGTGCTGGCCGCAAGGAATCAAATGAAACACAAAAGAGCCAACTGATCCCACAAAAAGAACCAACAAGATGCTAGTACTGCTAGCTAATAAAAGAGAGTTAATGCTGGCCGTGAAGGCATTAGCATGCAGCTACCCGAACACAAAAATCAATGAACTAAGTTGGACAAGAACTGATAGCACAAGAAAACTCTGAAACTAAAACAAGGAAGCACAGCTCTCAAACATAGAGCTCCATAAAGAACTAGAAACCAAGAGAGGAATAAACTTGAGGCCATAGGAACTCAAACACGAAATTTCTTGAAAGCGATACGGAGACATACATGATTAAAAAGAGTGTTTACATACTGTCCACTACTCTCAAGAACACACACACTAAGTCCCCATACGCCTGGAGAGCATAAAGAGAAGCTCACACCTCCTCTCTTTCTCTCTTTCTCAAATTTTCATACCTGGAGAGAACCCAATGAAACCCTAACTCTTACACCCACTCTCTCAATTTCAGCACTAAAGAGCATCTCTCTATTTATAGCCTACACTAATGGGTTCACATTTCTTTTGCCCATTAAGCTTTTTCGCTTTACCCACTAACTCCAACCACATCCACTTACTTTAGTGCAGCTTTGTGTATTCACCAAAACGCCCCTCGCGCACCTTCCAGGAAGCTTCCTCATTCCTTACCCTCCAAGCCACGCAGCCACCTCGAGTCCTCGCCGTCTTCGGCACACCTCAACCGTTCTGACCTCGGCACCGCCCGCGCCTAGTCCGGTCATCCCGTGCCTCGCCACGACTCCACCTCGACGTCCTGCAGCCATCACAGACAAGAAATACATCACATAGCACCGCTCGACACATTGTAACCATACAATAATATCAGAAGAAATACTCAAAGCCTGAACCGATCGAAACGAAAAATAAACGACTTAAAAACGTTCGACCTAGTTCGACAAGGTCCGACCGAAACCGATTGCACCGCGCAACGACATGGCTCGAACCACACAAACCAAACTCGACTTTCCTAAAAACAGATGTCAATTACTCATCACACACACGGGGCACCTCCACATGGTCCATCAAATACTGACATTAGATAATAACCGATTCTCATATAATTTAAAACCAAATTTAAGTAGGAGTGAGTTCACCTGTTAATTAATCTTTTTAGCTCATGCTCGTGTAATCGGTCCGATTGGGATGTCCTCATCATCTTGTACACTTGAAGTGATGGATGATGCACTAGTATCGACGAGACCTTCAAGCTGTATTTTCACTTTAGGCTTATACAGATTGAGTATGGGCCTAATAATATTTAATGCGGCTTAATAATTTCTTCCAGTTAAATAATATATTTAACTGAGAAGTGTAAGACATGAGCGTATCTGCATCACTTCTACTTTTAATATACCACTTAAACGAACGTATTATACTTATTTACCACTTTTTGTGTACTTAAGTACTAATTATAAGATACTCTAATGTGATTTGGTTGAAAAAATTTTATCGAGTCTTTTATTTTTTATATACTCTTTTGTATACATAAAATAAGTATATACATAAATTATGCTATAAAAATGAACTTTGATAAAAAAATTTTATGAAACTTCCTTTGTAGTATCTTATAATCATTATTAGGGTGTACTCAAACAGATAAATAGGTATAATCACACCATTTGAGCGATATACAAGTAAAAGTACATACTCTTATGAGTATAGAATATATATATATATATATATATATATATATATATATATATATATATATATATATATATATATATATATATATATATATATATATATATATATATATATATATATATATATATAAAGAGAGAGAGAGAGAGAGGGGGGGCGTGTATGGAGTCCAGGACTAGTTTACCGTTGGCATGCTATGCTCTGTTGCGGGATTAGTTTGTTAAGAGAATCTTTGGCTAGCTGAAGTGAAATTTTATTTTATTTTACTGCTCAAAAAGATAATTGTCAATTGGTCTATATGTTAGAGATTAGTAAAACATAGGTAATAAAACCACTTCAATGCCAAACAAGCCTAAAGTATTGACATGCTACTAGGACGAAACAACATTTGGAGACATCTGTGTGATCTAGTGGCCGTAGATCACAAAGTTACTGTGGTTGAGGTCAGGATTCAAGTCTCCACTCTCCTTTAAATCAACTGTAACATCCCAAAATTTCGTTCTCTGAAAAATTTAATTTCAAATTAATTAATTTAAAGTATTTGAACTTTATTTGGATTTATCTAAATTTTATTTCAAAATCTAAATCAAATTTAATCCTCAACCTCTTTACTCGGTCATCACGTGTCGTTCCTTGATTCAATCCATCCTCACCCCGGTTTAATCTCAGCCACCTGCCTTCACTTACCCCTTCGTTTTAATCCGGTGGCCCTGATTTCTCTTTCACCTCGTGGCATTCATCCGACCGTCCACTTCTTCCTCCTTTCTCTTCCCTCTCGCCGACAGCCCAATCCCACCTGTCAGTGAATAAAACTCTTTTCCTGTTGAAAAATAATTCGGCCAGAAAATCAAAATCTCTGCTGACGTCACCCTAACATCATAAATTACTTTTCCATAGAACTATAATTCCTCTGAAAATCATTTCCCTTGATGATGTCATAATCGGATTTTTCAGTTCAAAAATAATTCCAGAAAATCAGTTTATTCTTTTTCTCTCCTTTTAAACTACCAAAATATCGTATTTCTTCATTTTAACTCCGAATGAGCCCATTCAAATTTCTAAACTCATCAAAAATTTCAATCTATCCATTTCTATCCTCTTTTCAAATTTTTGGAATTTTCAAATTTATTTGAATTAAATTAAAGCTTAGAAAGTAAAAATATTTTAAATGGCTAAAATATACCTCAAATAAATCCGAAATTATTTTATTTAGTCTTTTCGTTTTCCAAGGATTTTTATAGAATTTTTCTGAATTTTTCGAATTTATTTTATTTTTTTCTTTAAAAAAATATTATTTTATTATTATTTTCTCTCTCCTCACTATTCATCATCTTGCACCGTTCGAAAGATTCTCCAGAGAGCAGCACGCGCGAGCGCCATGACCCATTCTTCAAGCTTCAATAACTTTTGAATTTCTCAACGGTTTTTAGTGAAATAAATTGCATTCATCTCCTCTCATCAAACTCTTTCAATTCCCTACCGTTTTCCCCTCATTCATGAGCCGTTTCGCGAGAAATTAACCCATGCCATTGATGGACATGGTCTCTTGATCTCCCATCTCGGACCTCCCCCGCCCCTATAAAAGGGAGCACCGTGAGCCCCTCCTCATCCTCACTCAACCCCGAAAATATCAAGTCCCCACTCCTCTTCTCTTGGGCGCAATCGGAGTTTTTCTTTTGTGTTCCAAGCGGCGTTCTTCGGCTTATTGCGCCTCGTCCGGTGGAGCCCCGCCACTTTTGAGCACATCCCCGGATTCGTCTCGTCGCGTTCTACGCGATGCTCACCTCGCCTTCGCCGGAACTTCGCCGGAGCACCGTCGCCACCGTGGGCCATAGCGCGTCGTCGTTCCTCGCATCGCCACCGGCCGTCCGTGCATGCCCGACCAAAACCAAGATGAGCATCACGTTCCCCACGCTCTACTCTTCGTTTCGCCGCAAACCCCACATGGTAACTCCTCTCCGTTTACCCGGAACGCCGATGTCAACCCGATGGTCGCAAAATGTCTTCTCCACCGTGTTCCGCCACCATCCGATGTCCTTTGGCCGAGCCGTTTGCACCGTTGAGTTTGCCTCGACACGTTCTACATCGTGCTTCCATCGCGATTACCTGAAGATTCCCCGAGTCCTTGTCGACCTTATCAGGCCCAGACACTAAAACTGTACTTCGCGCGTACACCCCTTTTTGGTAAGCGCTTCGATTTTTGGTCGCGTCATATTGTGTCCTAGACTCTAAGAAATTTTTCTACCATTTTGTTTAATTTTTCGTGGAGCCAAATGTCAGGAATTGAGCTTTCCGTGAAAATGGCCGTTTGTGACTCCCGACGTCGATTCGTCGCCTCCGGTAAGCCTTAGCCCATGCCGTAATTTTTCTTAGACTTGCCTCACCACGTTCTACGCTATGCTTTCTTCCATTTCCCCAAAAAGCCTTCACAAATTTTCACCTCCGACACCTCGCTATGGCCGCCAATGGCATCTCGTGTCCCCATCTATCCGGTGGTGTTTTCCCCAATCCGTTCGTGTCATGTCGTGCCAAACCATCCCAGGTAGCTACCTTTCAAATGGTTTTGGATTCGCTCCACTGAGCACCAAGATATCAAGTTTTTCCCGTTTCTCCACTGTCGTCATTCAAACGTCAATTGTATCATCTCCAATTAATTTTCAGCTTAGCCAATAATTTTCCTAACTTCACCATGCCATGTACTACCCTGCGCTCACCTTACATCTCCGCGTTCCATACCCGGTCTCCAACCTGCCGTTGTCTCTACCACGCCATCACTGCATTTTTCCCTCACCGCTAGTGATTGCCGCCGTTCCTCGCTGCCATACCTGTGTCACCACCTTCGCCTCATTGCCAGCATTCCATTTTGCCCATTCGCCAGCCATCTTGTAGCCAACCGCCACTGTACTATTCAAAAAGTAATCCTCGTATTTTGTTATCATTTCATGTGATGTCCAAAATTTCCAGATATTCTCTCTCCCTCATACGAACTCCGAATCCGTTGATTCTTTCTCCTAAATTCATCTAAAATCATAATCTATCCATCAATATATATTTTATAATTTGTGGATTTTATTTGGATTTTATTTGAGTTTAGTTTGTTCTGGCTTTTCACGTGTAGACTACGACTAATCCGAAGAGTATAATTTCGGCAAACCTCAGCAAAACTTCAAAGCAAGGCAAGTCTCCTTTGATCATCTTGAACCTATGATTTCGAAATGTTTTAATTATTTTAAATTATGTGCATTGCTATTTATATAAAATATTAGTTCAAATCTTAAGGGTTAGTTAAACCAACCTTGTTATACCCTCCATTGAAATTGAATGCCATGTACCTTTGTCACCCTAGAATTTCATTTGTCTCAATAATGAGATTATTACTGAATCCTGGTGAATAGTGGAATGGTAGTATAATGCTTAGTCTCGCTATTTAATACCTTTGAAATCTTGAAAATGGGAAATTATGAATTGTTGTAATATCCTTGTTTTTATAAAATTAGTGGTAATTGGAGTTGCCACTGTTCTTTTAAAATAAACTAAAATGTGAAAATTGGTTTAGATTAGGGTGGATGGTTAGTTTGGATTGGTGCAGGAAGCACGAGATCTTGTAAAGTGTATGTTCCACCCTAGTCAATTAAGGACCGACGCTTGTGTTTGTCCAGACTGAGCATTAACCGTACAACCACAAGTCTATATGGGTACGACCTAGCTGACTAACTTACGATAGTCTAGTTTAGGTGCCACCAGTGGAAAGTGGATGCCAGGGATGGACTGGTTATTCACAGTGAGGGACAGGGATTTACTGTACTCATATGGCGCAAGAGGGGGCTTCGGTTCGGGCGGTTAGCCTACCTGCGGTGAAACCTCAGCGGGTGGTATCTAGCTAGATTAGAGTAAGGTAAAAGCTTTGTGATATTTTATCTGGGTCTCATGCCAAAGGAAGCATGTTGACTTTTAGGATAATTTATCTCTTGTGGGTAAAGTTGTACAACCTCTGCAAGTGTAAAACTATTCGAATAGCCGTGCCCACGGTCAAGGGCGGGCAAAGAATGCATTCACATGGTAGATTTCTGGTTTTATTTTAAAATCAAAAGTTTTGTATTCCGGGAGTGGAGGGAACTCTCGGAAGGGTATTCTGGCGGTTGGAGCCAGAGAGGGTGGATTTAACCCGCAGTATTAAACTTGTTCAAGTTGTTAGCTAGTGTTGGTAGATGGAACCTTCACTAGAAAGTTAATGATAGTTTCTGCTAAAACATTTACTTTATTAAATGGTTGCCTTCGAAAATAATTAGTAGTAATTGAATTTTAAAATGTTGCTTTGTGCAAAAGAACCATATAGCCTTCCTTTGTTAAGCCTTGCATCTATGCATTTTTCCCAAGACTTGCGGAGTACTTTATGTACTCACATGTTACACTTAAAATAAACCCCAGAAGAACATGAAGCTCAAGAAGGTGATTACGACTACTGCTTCGCTTGTGGCTGTGATGGATTCTTCCCGGAGGACTAGGTCGCGCTTTCCCAGTCAACTGCCTGTGGCATATTGATGGGTCTACTTTGAGTTTACTTTGCTTCTGCTGTGTTTTGTTTGTGCGAGGTCTTGAAACCTCCAATGTAATAATGAGACCTGGTGGTCAGTACTCTTTATATTTGTAATAAATACGTTGTTGGTCATGAATCATTTCTGTTTAACTGTGTGCACTAGCTTTGATCTGGGACTAGTGCAGAAATACACAGAGGGTCCGGGTTTGGAAATCCGGGGTCCCGACATCAACTATATGTATTCCTTCTATCTAGAACGAAAAAACATTTGGGAAACTTCCTTTCGTTAATTTCTTTTTGACCAATCAATGTATGCTTGCTACCATGGCAAGTACATTCTGATCCATTCTATCCATCGGTTAACGATCTGGCGCCCAAAGTTGCCGACATGCTGCACGCTCAAGATTGATACAACCAAGCCGCATTTGCATGATCTAAACGGGCTGGATGCAGATCACTTCACCTAACAGCAAACTTGGATTGAGGTAAGAGACCGCGACTGCCGACTAACACGGTATGAACAAAAAAAAGTTTGTTTTGATGAACAATAAAGCCGTACGCATTTCCTTCAACTTGTTGTAGTGTGCAAATTATGCTTTGGTTGCACTTAATTAAACTATGTATAGTGTGGCAATTCAGCAAAATGTACTGCGCCTCCATTAATAACATTGTTTGCTTAAATGTACAGCTTTGCTCACCTTTTGTTGTTGTGCTAGATGATGAGTAGATGTACAACTAATTATTAAGGATGTCTACAGAAATTATAGCTCTAGCAGTGCTAAGCAAGCATTATATAATTTTGATTTGTGCAACCCTCTTCAAAATCTTCACAAATTTGTTGGCATATATACGACTATGAACTAATGAAATTAAGTTGTCACTAGCTCTCGGATTGTTCTGGAAGAATGATAAGATGCAACACTTCTCACAGAACCAGACTAGATATATTCTCATTGGAAATTTAGGATGCATTCTTGTGCAAGATTAAGGATAACCACCCTACCTAATTCAGTGAAGGGAAAACCCAAAAACCCTAGAGGATGTCGGGATCAGGGCTTCCTTAAAATGCAAAAGGTGCACGCATTGCATGCTGCAGGATCTCCATCGATCTTTCACTCTGAGGTGAGGTTGCAACATAGTGATCAGATCGATGGGACACCATGGAAGGAGATGTGCAACAAGGAACAAAGCAAGCAATTAATGGTAATAGCCATATAAATTAAGCCAAAGCATGCAGGCTTGCTTGCCTTAAGGAAGCTAAAGTTGATTCACATTTCACAAGAAGTGTGTTGCAAGATAAGTATACAGCATGATGGCTGCCGGCCATTTAGTGCCATTATCTAGCGTCGCTTTTGGATAAAGAATTGGTGATTTGTGCTAATCAAGGCGGATTAATGATATCTACTCCTCCCGTGATTGATTGGAGTACATGCGATCGATGCTGCTGCTGCTGCTCCTGCTCTCTCTCTCTCTCTCTCTCTCTCTCTCTCTCTCTCTCTCTCTCTGACACGTACTGCACGTCTTCATTGCACGTTGCAAGTCTACCTTGATACTGGCCATGCAAAAAGGATCGAGTTTTTGGCTGAATTAGCCTTTTTTTTGTTTGTATTTATAAGAATGATGCTAGTTACATAAAAATAGTAAAAATAGTGTTTTCACCACACAGTGGCTATACGGCAGAGCCCTAGAGCCAACACGTCAGGGTGCTACACGGCTGTCATGCGGTCAAGGCTTGCCGTATGACCACTGTACGACCGAGGTGGGTGCCATATAGCCACCGGGAGGCAGCCCATCAGTACGGTAATTAGCACACTAATTAATCATCTACTGTACGTTGGTCGTGTGGTGGGGGTTGGTGCCGCACGGCCCCATGCGGCGGAGGTGGGGCCTGGTGTTTTTTAGTCTATAAAACATGCAAGAAACCAAAGCTCGCGCAGTAGAGGTGGGCCCAGGGCAATTTGTTTGCTCTGCTTTTGCATAAGAAATCAAAGCTCATGCCAAGTGCGACAAGGGAACAAACCATCGAAAGAGAGGTGGCGCCGCGCCTGTCCTCACGTCCATAGTTCCCTCCCGTCATTACTGGCATATCATTAGTGCGCTTCACTATCGCTCTCGCTACAGACTCTTCACTTGCACTCCTTGCTCACACTACTCGCTTGCACTCTTCATCCGCTTTCTTTGCAACCGATTAAATATTATTTAGTGTCATCATTAGTAGTCATATTAACAGGTAATTTTTTGTCGTATGAATTGTCTTTGTTAAATATGTCTGTAATTACTTGTAGTTATTTAGACGTAATTAATTTAGTCCTAATTGTTTAGGCCTTAATATTTTTTTTGTTATTTTAGTAGGTGAAACACATATTCAGATGAGGAGTGTGTACAATTAGTCATATTACTGGAATGCAATAAATTTTTTAGCATTATGTATCTAAGCTTAGTTCATCACTATATACCATGTAAAACACAATCGTGCATTCATAAGCTCCTAATTAAATTGTGTGATTGCAGAAAATATTTCATGTTAATATACTCTTTCTGTTAGCAAGTGTATGTTGTTTAATTATATATTTTTATATGCTTTTATCTTGACTACATTAGATATTAAAATCATAACTACTAAGTATACCAATTAATTAAACTATGATACCAGAGGAAATATTATATTAGAAATATAAAAGAAGAATCTCTAGCAAATTTCCTGTTGCATGATGCATGATGTCTACTATTATACGTGTATGCCCTGTCAGTCTATCATGTGAACCTAGGCTAGTTAGTCGAGTTGTGCTACTCCTAGCTCATTTTAATTCTTAATTATATTTGTATATCGGTCTAGCTACTTTAATCACACACAAGCATGCTTTAGCCTTGTGCTCCAAATCTACAAGAGTTTTGCATGTGTGCATTATGTAATGCTTGCAGTATTGCACTTATCAGTTGCCGTGGAGTATAGAGTATCCATTAGTACTAATATGCATTTGTGAGGCAGAAAAGTGGTGCAACAAGCTATACAAATGATCACTTTTTTCGTAATACAGTATAAAAAAGCTGGGTTTATTATCAGCTTACCTTTGGACTGTTCTTTATGGACATAAGCATCACCCATGCTTGTACTACTTTTTTATGATAGCATATCATGTTATTTAGTCTATAAAGCCACTAGAGGGTACGATGTGAGAGAAAGCATGCATACATACATACATACATACATACATACATACATACATACATACATACATACATACATACATACATATATATGTATATATATATATGTATGTATGTATGTATGTATATATATAACGAGCGTGTGCGCGCACGCTACGTGCGGGTTGCTGGTTAGATTCCTGGTGCACTTATGCATAACTCGGTTGATGCATGAGATAGTAACTTTGCAAATGTAAGTTAGTTGATGAATTACCAATGATAACTTTATGTTCAGGAGATGATAACTTTCCATAGCATTGCAATGTGAAAGGTATCACGTGAGAACTGTAAATAACTTCGTGAATTATCGATGATAACTTTATGTTCAGGAGATAGTAACATGACTTGCGTGCATGCCTGCAGGAGAGAGAAGAAAATAAATGCACTTGGCTTGTGATTTTTTTATATTGTTTACAAGCTAAAAAAATACAAGAACTCTTTCACCAAAAGTCCAATCTATGATCCATTTTCACTATTGTGTTCAAAATTAGGAGCTTAACAAAATAAGATCTATGTTGAATATGTTTTGACGCTGCAAAAATTATGTCATATAAAATTACTATAGTGTATAAGTGAAGTTACTGTCAAATATATATAGAGTCATTGCCAGTTTTATAGTGTTACAAATGGACAGTAACTCTATGTGTGTTTGGCAGTAACTTCACTCACGGTAGTAACTTTCCCGTACGAGTTATTTGCTATTGACATGCATGGTTCTCTCTCCTCTCAATGCATGCATGTTGGCAATAACTTCACTCACACACAGCAGTAACTTCATAAATTACAGATGATAATTGTAAGTAACTTTATGCATTACAAATAATAACTTGATTTACATACGATACTAACTTTACCATAATTAACAAATACTAGTAACTGAGCATGTGGTGGGAGGGTGGAGCGGTTGGCTGGTTGGGTCAGTTAGGGGGCGCGCTTATTCTACGTGTAACCACTGATGTGTGTGTGTATCAGATCTTAAGACCCACTACTGCTCATTAACTTAACCACTTAATTTGCTTGCTTTTAATCAAAAGGCATCTGAGCTAGAGAAAAGCAAAAGACCATATAATATATATATATATATAGTAAAATAAAATTATACTGACAAACAATTATGACAAGTAGCATCAAGTGCAAAAGCTAATTGGTCCAGATATTTTTCTTGACCAAATTATGAGCTTGTGTTCATATGCACCATTTATTTGGGCCAGTACGCAATTGTAGTATTTATTTTAGTCCTAAGTGTACATTATTTTATACTATTTATTTCGTCATAATTTTTAATTTGCAGTATTTTATTATCGTTATTAATCTTTGCACTAATATTCCATCTATCCCATTTGTTGCAAGGTATGTCTTTACCAAAGCTTCTGGAAGACTTCTACAATGAGAACCAACGGTGCAAGTTGTAGATCATAGGTGGCGTGGATGGTCCTCTGCCCTTGGTGCTCCGGGGAGAGAGGGATCATTGGGAGTTGGACGGTCGCTACATCCCAATCCTTAGGGCCACAGGCTTGTTGCCCCTTACAAGGCTGGTCTCTGTCAGATGATAGTTCACCCTAGACGCCCAAGACGCACACCTTCCACTTTCGATGGGGTGAGATGATGGTCACTCTGCAAGACATCTCGTTTTTGACTGATCTCCCTCTCCGGGGTGAGGCACTTGTTCTAGTCCTTTCACCAGAGGGCTAGAGGGACATGCTAGCATATCAGTTCGGCTTGCCTATGCCGAAGCGTGCTCGTGGCGTCCCCCAAACTTAATTGAGGCATTTCAGTCAGTGCCCATAGGACGCACCAGACAAGGTTGTCAGGATGCTCCTCGTCGCTTACCTTCTTCAGTTCTTTGGTTGGGGTATGTTTCTATCTATACAGGGTGATTTTTGCTACCCCGACTTCATCTGCATCATCAAGTCTTTGGTTGATGCGGAGATTGAGGCGATGCCTCAGTACAGTTGGGGATTAGCAGTCTTATTTGCCATATACTTGGGGTTGTGTGACGCTTCGCAGCACGGCACCAGTGCTACCCCCATCTTGGTCATCTGCTACGTGCTCCTACAGCTATGAAGTTAGAAACACTTCCCTATCAGGCGTCCGACCTTCGAGAGGCCAGTGCACCTGTACACCGAGTTCGATGACCCAATAGACAGGCCCACTATGGGCTTTCGGTGGACTACTGCCCGTCTGCACTGGGCCAAGGATAGACCGGCGATGTGAATTACTCGTTATTTCACAATGAGTTTGAGTCGTCGCATGACAACAACATTATCTGGGCTCCATGGACTCCAGAATTTATACGGACAGTAGCATCGCACAGGCTATCCATGCAATGCACTGAGGATGCCGGGTTATGGGTGACAACCTGCTATCTTATGTTTGCACATATGGTGGAGCCTTACTCGCCGCAGCGCGTAATGCGACAGTTCGCTTTGTACCAAGTTGTGCCCCTCAGTCGGTAGGCTCTTGCTGCGAGCCATACACCTGTGAGCCATAGTTCGTCCGAGTAATGTTTGCACTTCTTATGACTTATTCTATAACGTCAATCCTTCCAAAAATGCAGGCAATCGAGGGCGGGTCGGCATACTACGGACTGGCAGGTGATGTAGCACGAGTGGACGATGACATGGATGGACAGAGTGCACTTGGATTCATACTGAAGCAGCGTCCATACGATGTTTGGATGTACGATCAATACATAGACTAGCACGTACCACAGTCACGTGGCAGGCTCACCCTTCCTCCACCAGAGCGCCTAAAGCAGGTGACGCACCACAACAGCCTACACCACTTGTTCAATCATCACAGTGCTTCGCGGTGTCATGACACCATAAGACACTTGCAACCTCTTATCGTTTCGTTGATAAAATTTGTACTACTCGTTACTGAACCTATTTTATATGTCACTTCAGTTGGAGTGGGCACAGCGCATCACAAGAGCATCTAAAACCACCATCTATAACCCAGACACACCACCAGGCCTACAGAAAACTTTCAAATACATCCTATCACAAGCCAAGAAAATAATAAACAACCTGAGTTGCGGCCATTTGACAGACCATGCCGTGCGCATTGGTCATCTAGTGGGGGCACTGTGCTCACCAGCCAGGTCATTATGACCTAGCGAGTCCGGTTGGCATCGTAGTTGTCACAGCCCAGCTGTTTATTTCAAAAAATTTAGTAACAAAATTAAAAATTAATTTAATTTAAAATAAAATCAAGTGCACTTTGGTTGCTTGACTTTTGGAGATTTTATTTGCCTGTTTTCATATTTTGAAAAGGCTTTTCTTAAAAGTAATTTAACTAAAAACATAAAAATATTATTAAGTAAAAGATATTTTGGATTTCTATAAATCCTAGTTCAAGTTAATTATTTTAAAGCATTTGGTTTTTATTTAGATTTTCTGTGTTTTTCTAGAATTTCAAAATCAATTTCAAAGCTAAAAAGTATTTTTTGTAAAAATTAAAAGACCAATTTAAGTTAGAAATATTTTTCTAAGTCTAAAACATTTCCAGGAATTTCTGCGAATTTTTTGGAATTTTTAGACTTTCTTTGCTATTTTCTATGTGTTTTTTAAACTTCCTCAAAATCTAGATCGAATTTTAAACTCAACCTCTCTCCTCGGGCTGACACGTGTCAAGCTCTAATTCAATCCACCCCGCCAAATCTAATCCAGCCACCCACTCTCACTTATCCCTTCGTTTCTTTACCGACGGCCTTGATTTAATCTAGCGCCACCCGATCTAATCTGAGTTGTCCCCTTTCACTTACCCCTTCGTTTTAATCTGACGGCCATGATCCCTTCCTTGCGCCGTGTGGCTGTCATCCATTTGCCCGCTCCTCCCTCCTCTCTTCTCTCTCACTGACATGCGGGCCCCGCCTGTAAGGCTCCTCTCCTTCCTCTCTTTCTTCTTCCTTGCCAACCTCCATTGTTGCGCCTGCCGAGCTCTTCAATCGGTTGTTTCTCCCCCCCCCCCTTAACTCCCGAGCGAGTGCGCGTTTGAATGCTCTCTTCAAACCGCACTCACCTCCACCGTTTTCCCTCTGTTTTAAAGCCACTAACCGCCGCACCATGCCACCGCCGCGGCCTTCAATTCCGGCAAGTGAGTCCCTGGTCGTTACTCCTCCTTGCACCTATATAAACCCTCCTTGAGCACCCTCTCTTCACCTCGCACCCCGTCCACTGATGAGGCGATGGGGTCCCGATCTTCCGATAGGATGATAACTATCGATTTTGGTGGAGTTGACTTCTGCGATCCGACTACAACCGTACGACGTCGCTTGCGCCTTAGCAATCGCTGAACCACACTCCAAATTGTTATCAACCGTGCCAAAAACGCGGTTGACCTGACCACGAAGGTCTTATTCCTGCATGCAACCGAAGAACACACAAGAACAAGATAACAAGCAATCTGAAATTGCAAATATTGATATTGAATTCAAAAGGTGGGATTCCGAAGGCTGTCTTGACAGGTGGTCGTCCGACACAACTGAAGAACAAAGTTTGCACAATGGCTAAACCTAAACTCAACGAAATCCAAGTCTTAGCAACGGAGGCGGCGGCTTCTTTATAGGGAGAACGACCAGGGGGCGTCCAAGGGCATGCCCTAGGGTTACAAGGCCCATGGGCCCAAGTGGAGGTGGCGCAACACCCTTTTTGACTCGGACTCAGAAACCAATGTGGAGTCTTTTGATGATTGCGGCCGGCTCAGATGGAATTGGACAATGAGGTTAAATCCGTTGGAAAATAGACTTCCTAAGCTTTCCATGAAGTACAAGAACGGCCCAATCTGAGTCCGTATGAGGAAGTTATGCCCGTTTAAACTTGGTACCATCGCAGCAGTCCGAATCTGATTCCAGAACGTGTCCAACTCGAATTCTTGTTTGGCTTGGCCCCAAAGTGACGTGGTGAACTCCATTATTCCATCCAGGCATGTCCATGACTCCACGTCCCTCTCCTTCATCCTTTCTCAGGTTCCTAAGCACAATTAAATCACTTGCATTAGGTAGCAGTCTATTCTCTGTAATATACGAACCTAGGAATGAATTCACCTGGTAATTAAGTTGACGAGCATGAGCTCGAGTGAGTGGTCCTTGTAACACTTGCTGTGGCTGAGTTGTATCCATGGAAGGGATGTCCTCATCACCGTCCTCCCCTCCTCTTCCTCCCTCGTGCGCTCGAGTGCCCCGCGTCGCTTCTCCCCTTTGCAAGCACCGACGGAGCTCCGGCGAGCAATTCCGGGAGCCCTCGACCTTCTTGGGCCACGCCGACACCATATTCATCTTCATCGTGCCCGTGCGATCATCCTCCGCCCCTCCGCCAAGCAAAGTCACCGCCAGAGCGCCGAGACCGTTGGAGCCATGCGCTGCCGCTGCTTCTCTGTCGTCGCCAACCGCCCTCCAGTCATCGTCGAGCACCGTCGAAGGTATCATCGGACTCCCTAGCGTCTCCTCTCTCTGTTGCTACCCTCCCCGTGCGCGGCCACCCGCCGGAGTGCCGGTGACCTTCGGGTTATGTGCACCGCCTCCAGCCGGCGAGGCCACATCAACAGCCGAGCCGACGTGGCAAGTGTCGTGGCAGCCACCTGGCAGCTGCGTGTGCACCACTTCAGCACCAACCGCCGTGCAAGCGCCACGCCAGCCGGTGTGCCACCTCAGCCATATCTCTGGTCCATGAACCTAGTCCACCTAAGCTGGTCCCACCTGTCAGTGAAATAAAATCCTTTTATGTCTCTTGCTGACATCACCTTGACGTCATAAATTCCTTTTTACACAGAAAAATAATTCCACCAAAAATCATTCCTTTCTGACATCATAATCTTGAATTTCCAATAGGAAAATAATTCTAAAAATTTAGTTTATTCTTTTCCTGGATTTCAAACTTCCAGAAGTTCGTTCTCCTTCATCCTAGATCTGATTGAATCAGTTCAAATTTCTAAATTCCTCTAAAATCCTAATCTACCCATTTCTAGATTATTTTCAAATATTTAGAGTTTATTTGAATTTTGTTTGAGTTTGGTGGGTTATTTTAACGTGTAGACTGCTACGATTCAGAAGAATTTTTCGAAGACAATTCTCACCAATTCATGGAGCAAGGCAAGTTACACTTCTTGATCATATTGATCCCAGTTTACAAATAAAATTTTGTTGTTTTAAATTATTCTGCATGCATATTTTTATTCAACGTATTTCAGTCCAGTTTTAAATTTAGTTATCGCCTACTTGTTAATACCTCCTTTGACATTGATTCCCGAATACCTTATCACCCTAGAATAAAACTCTGGTTAGTACACTAGTATGAACTAGAGAATTTCGTATCAAATGCTTAGACCAGTTTAGACATAATTTTTGTTTTGGGATAACCTTTTCACATAAAATGATAAGCTTTTGAAATGTACTCTTGAATTCGGTGAGTCAAGAAAGTCTATAAATTATTTCAAAACAAAATATAAAAATTGGTTTAGACTTATACAAATGGTTAGGTAGTGGGTGCTTGCTGACATGCATTGTTGTTTGGTGACACAATGTTGATTGCCAGGCACGAGAGGTATGTGGTTGGTGCCTACGTCAAGTTAAGGGCCGGTCTGTGAGCTACTGCTACAAAGTCCTTTTGTACTACCACAAGACTGGTATAAGACAGTCCCGCCTAATTAATTTGCAAGTTCCAACCTGAATCTCACTGTAGGTTGAAAGTGAGCGTGGTGTAGGCCATAAGAAGTCTCACTCGACTCAAGAGGGAGCTCCAACTTGTGGATTCAAGTTGTGGTGAAATCTTAGTGTTGACTTGGCCAGGTTGAAGGTATTGCATTGTAAATGCCTCGTTATGATCTCCTCGCCGCACACTAAAGAAAGTGTGTTTATTCAGTGGCAATATGGGATGATCATATCTTGTGGGTAAAGTTGTACAACCTCTGCAGAGTGTATAATCTATCCTGGATAGCCGTGCCCATGGTCATGGGCAAGCTGAGTAAAGTTTTTCATAGATTAGATTTTATTTTTTAAAATGGTTTATGAAAACCTTATGGATGGATGAAATCCATGAGAGATTAAAAAGCGTATGGATGGATGGAATCCATATGAGATTTTTTTTGGAAAGATAATCCAGGTGGAATGCTCGTGGATAGGTTAGTGTGGGGGATAGACCTTCACTAACGGTATCTATTTTGATTACAATGATATTTTTATTTACTATATTAAATTCAGCAATTTTAATCTATTTACTGTATTTCTTAAATGTTATTTTACGCTCAAATAACCCTATAAGCCTTTACTTATCAGCCTAGCATTATTGTGCATTTTTCATGTAACTTGCGGAGTACATTTTATGTGCTCACCTTGCTTAATTTTGTTGCCAGAGGACTGCTTCGACTTCGGTGAGGATCAGAATGTATAAGCCGCGTCTTACTGTCGTTTGCCTGTGAGAAGGCTTGTTGGGCTTCTTCTGCTTCAATTTTTCCCTCCACTGCTTATATTTAATTATGTCTTATGTGCATTGATGTAAACTTTGGCCATCAGGCCTATATTCAGTTAAATAAAGTTGGTCATTATGCATGATATTTGTCTTTGTTATCCATTGTGTGCACTAACTGATCCTGGACTAGTGCGATTAACACAGAGGGTTTCGGAGTTGTTGCTCCAGGATCCGACAGACTACTACCTGTTGGTCATCCGCAGGCCAACCCATCGTATAAATCTACATTTTGTTTTTTTCATGCCTTACATTCCGTTAACATCATGGCGTTTTCCCGCCATAGGTCCGTTGTCGAGATGCATCACTTGTATCCTTCGCATCCCCTACACTGACTAGTGCTCCCCCTTGGTCATCTGCACTGCATATCCAGGAGGTATGACATTCGCAATCTACATCTAGAATTTTTATTTTGACTAACATCATTCTGTCTTGCAGCCTTCTATTCACCGTGGGGGTGACGGCCAGTCCACCAATGAGGATACGGGTCTCTTGGCTGCTTGCAAGGAGCAGTACATGGTGCCAGGGTTTGGAGCGTACACATAGTAGAGCTCAACATTCAGACCGTATGCAGGGTTTAGAGCGTACGCAGGGCAGACCTACTCTGGGTTCAGTAGCACATCGTACGGTGAAGGCTAGAGCTCCTCCATACCACTGGAGTTGCACGCATCGTACCTTGCGGGTGGTGGATTTGTATAGTCCCTCGGACGCAGACGTAGTGAGGGGAGAGTAGTGGCATAGATGAGTAAGCCATATTGCATCCCGTGTTACGCATTTTTGTACTGATATATCTGTATAATTTTAGAAAATACAAAATTCCACAAAAATTACAAAATCAAGTTCATTGTATAAGGATCCTTCAAAAAAATTATAATTTTTAGTGCTCATTTGCTATATTAAAAAAATCCCTACAAATAGTTTACTTAAATAATTTTTCAAGTAAATTTATGAATGGGTAAAATTACAAATAAATTACACAATGAAGTACGCTACGTCAGAAAGTTCCACAAAAAAATTTCTAAGTTTTTGAGCTAATTTGCTATATCTAAAAATTTCTAGAAGAGGTATGTGTAAATAAATTACCTAATTGCTCTAATCAAATTAATTAACGAATGTTTTAAATTAATGAATGTGTTAATGGGCTACCGCACAATGGTCATGCTGCACTGAGCTCTGCCACATGGTGGCTGTTTGGCACCCTCCTCGGCCGCACGGTGTCCGTGTGGCAGGCGCTGGCCGCACGGCGGCCATACAACGCCCTGATGTGTCAGTCTCTAGGGCGCCGCCACACGGTCACCGTAACGAGGAAGCGTTTTTTTTTTGCTATTTCTGTACAAACAATGTTATTTTTATAAATATGAGCCCAAAAACAGCCAATTCAGGTAAAAACTCCAAAAAGGACAACTAAAGAAACAAAGGTATCGAAAATGTACAGGGCACTGAGGTACGTGTGTCCTCCTTTCAATTTTAACGTATTCACGGGGCAATTATCTTTTCTGAGTGCATTCAGTGGCTATAAATGAGCAACCCCACGTCCGTCATGAAAGGAAGCACGTTACACACATCACGTTACACACGACACATGGGTGCTCGTATCCGTTAGCCCATCCACAGTGTGAACCACACGTCTACGTCTAGCACCGTCCAAACTGTCCGCGCCTATGGGGGCAGAGGCAGTGATGTTGGTCGGGGGATGCGGGCGGCGACGGCACCAGTTTGTGGGGACGAGAGGCGGGCAGGTGGCGGCGTCGGTCTGTGGGGGCGGAGAGGCGGGCGGCGCCGTCGTCGGTCTGTGGGGGCGGAGAGGTGGGCGGCGCCGTCGCTAGTCTGTGGGGGCGGAGAGGCGGCCGACGCAGGTCTGTGGGGGAGAAGAGATGGGCGGATGGCGATGTGGGAGTGGGATTGTGGGAGAAGGACCGAAGGCGGCGAAGGGCGAAGGAGGAGTAGACGAAGACGAAGCCGCTCAATGTGATTTTTTTTGGCGCCGCAGCCGCCGCTCCCGCTCTCTAGCTAGGGTTAACTGGGCATCGGCGCATCACTCAGTCGCTCCCGCTCGCTAATCCGGATTGGCCATTGCTCATTTGCTCGGCGTTTACTAGAAAGTTATCGGATTATTATCCGGTAACTGTCCGAAAAAAAATACTCGGATAGCTCCATATCTGTCGGATAATATCTTTTCCAAATCCGTTTCCGTATCTGACAAAAAAATATCCCACTCCATTTTTGTATCTGGTAAAATCTTCGGATATCCGAGAATATGCTCTAAATTAAAACAGACGGACGATTGATCAGAAAATATTCGCTCTATTTGCACCTCTAGTGGTTTCTTCAAAGCATAGGACATCACGATGTGGTTGTGTACAACAACTTACCGTAGAAAAAACAACACAAATTGAATGACATCAAGTACGGAGTCTGGTATGAAAATAAGGTGTCTTTTTCTCCACTACTTTGAAGCGGCCTGAAATAATCCTCGTTGCCTTCCCGAAAAGTTAGATCCGGTGCAATACCAATACGAACAATATGTACGGATCATAAGAAAACTCTCACTCTACTTTCCATTAATTCCTTCTTAACACTCAATTTTTTACTAATCCAATAATTAAATTTGTACCTATAGTCACAATAATCGTTAGCTAACCTCTAACCGTTACGGATGTGAAAAACTCAAACTCCACAGAAGAAGAACACATAAAAGGAACAAATAAAAAAAATAAAAAGCTAAAATAAGAAATTGATGTGTTCTAAATAACTTCTAACTTCTAGAAATCAGAAGCCGAAGCCACTTAAAGCAACCCCTAAGAAAGGTGATCACACATTAGTGTTTGCATATCTTCTCAGCACTAACACTGACAGTACTACTAGTCTGCTACTTATATTTGCATGGTACTAAAGGAAATATCTCCTTGTTGAGAACTACGAACACACTAACTCGAGAAATTGTGCCTGTTCTTTTGGGCCACGGTCGATAGCTTTGTCCGCGCTTTTTGAGATGGCAGAAGATAGTGAAGATGTTAACGCTGATGGTACGGCCCTGCTCATTTAGGGTTTTTTTGTGGCTTATGGCTTATTTTTCACTATTTGGCACTATAGTTGGGTTATTTTGTATTGTAGATGCTGGTGACTTTTTTACGTAATTAAATTTAAAAATAGAAAAATATGTTAGCCCATCACAGATAATGCAAAGGAATACGGGAAAAAGAAAAGGCAAAAAGCCTAAAAAGACGAAAATAAAAAACTAGATGCTAGAAGATAAAAGCTAAAAGTTAAAACCCAAACGAGCGGGATCCAAAAGCTCATAAGTTATTTTAATAAATTATCATGTTTATTTCAAGCCTCCGAGAAGCCAAAATCTGGAAGCAAGACAGCCTTTGTCGCCATTGGCATCGGAAGCAAGTGGATCTCCTTCCCTGTTGACTTTTCAACGTCCCAGAGAGGGACGCCGCAGCCGGGCAGCCCAGCCCGCAGAGCATCCGCGACCCACCGCGCCGCGCCAAAACCCGCGGATTTCAAAAGCGCCCGCACAGAAGTGTCCTAAGATCTCGGGCAGCGCGATCCTAACCGTCGGTTTCTCCTCATCAACGGCCGCGATCTGCTCCGACGCAGGGGGCACGAGCGTAATTATCCCTCACCCCCCCCCCCAGTCAGTTGCGTTGCGATTAGCACGCCGAGGTGGCACGGATTAAAATAGCTGGCCCGCAGCGCTCCGCGAACGTACATCCTGCCGGTCGTTACCCTCTCTCTGAACAGTGGGCCAGGGATGGCGCGGGGCCCAGGTAGGGTGTGATTGGGTGTGCTTACGAGGCGGGTGGGGCATGGCATTACGGTGGTTAAGGTGGGGCTCGTTTGCTCGTGCAATGTGGTCGGGACACCGCCGCGTGCGCAGAACGGAACGGAGCGCCACCTCGGCTCGTCGGATTGGTGCTCTGCTTTAATTAAATAATTACTACCTTAATCATCCCATATTTGTTCTTACTTACTACCTTAAGTTTAATGTTTAACGGGGATTCCAGGGGCATGTGATGGCGTACCTTGGGACAGCTAGCTAGTTGTATCATTTTAATGTCTATGATGTATTCCTATATCGAATAAAGTTGGATGAATATTTCTTTTGAAACATGTGGATCCTTTTCTTTCCGCGAGAAAAACATGTTGAATCTTGCTCTTGGTGTTGAACCGCCATCAACAAGGTCTCTAATATATACCGTGATGATAGTGCGCTAATTATGGCAGTGGCCGTGGCCGTAGCTAGCAGGCCTCCCTCGAGTCTCAACGGGCATGGGATCCATGCATGAAAATTCGAAGCTAAGATGGACCATGTTGAGAGGAGGATAAATTTAGGCTGTGCTCAGTCGCAACTTCTTATTTTTTGCGCTGTAACAGCTGAAAATATACTATGATAACTATTATCATTTTTAAGTAATTAAATTTAAAAAATAAAAAATATTATATCATCACTAATAATATAAAGAAATAAGAAAACAACAAAAAACAAAATTAAAAAGTCAGAAGCTAAAATTGTATGGAGCGAAGCCTTACTCATGCACGGTAATTAAGGAACGGATTAGACACTTCTAACACCCATGATGCATAGCCATATTATAGTGTTGAGAAAAGCCTTAAGCATAGCAATCCAAATTTACCTTTGTAATACTATCGCAAAAAGAATCTTATAAAACATGTCATCAAAGCAGCGGAGGAGCCATGTTGAATCTATGGGGATCAATTGACAACACTGACTTATTTTTGCAAAAAAAAACTGAATATAAGTGATAATTATATGAAATTAACCTAAAAGACAGTGCAAAATTTTTAGTAATGGGCCCTATAGGGATAGGTAACAACATATTTCGCCTCACAACTTTAAAGGCCTTGCTACGCCTTTGCATAAAACATGGATAACACTGATTGACATGTTTTTACATACATACATGGGATTAGGGTGATGCTCATTTGGATTTATAACCTGTGTCTTATGACTTATTCTATATTGTACCAACTAAAAGTGCACTATAACTACTGATAGCTTTTTCAGCGTAATTAAATTTAAAAATAAAAAAGTTACATCATCACAAACAATACAAAGGAATAAGAGGAAAAATGAAAATAAAAAAGCCTAAAAGTTAAAAAAACCAAAATAACAAAATTAAGAAGCTAGAAGTAGAACATCTAATGAGCGGTGTTCGAATGACGTAGCATGGACTAGCAAGGTAAGACATCGACCATTTTATTTTGGGTTACGGCCGATAGCTTTTGGATGTGTTTTTTGAGACAGCAATGGATAGCGAAGACGCTAATAGCGCACACGATTTTAGGGTGTGTTTGGTTGAGCTGTGGCTTCTGAAAAAGCTGCTGTGAGCTGTGGGCTGTGGAGAAGCTGCTGTAGGTTGTGGGCTGTGGAAAAGCTGTAAGCTGTTTGATTCAAACAAGTATAAAACTTACCTTCTATCTCTATTTTCCTTGAAACAACTGTGAAACAGCTCTCTATTTTCACCATTTCAAAAAGCAGAAAGCCAAAAGCCAAAAGCAGGGTCTAAGGTGCTTTCAAAACTATACTACCTAAAAATAGCTGCTTCTGAAAAAGCAGCTTCTGGTTTCCACCCCTTTGGTTGGCTTTTGGCTTTTTGGAAGCAAAAGCAGCTCCTAAAAGCTCAACCAAAGGCACCCTTAGACTCAGAAAGCTATTTGAAGAATCCATTTTAAAAACCGTCTAATTTACTTCGACTTTTAAAAAAGTCTAAACCAAAAAAACCGAGCCATCAATTCACACCGCCACTCCTTTCAACAAACTCTTCCCCACTTCCCAAACCAAAAAGGAAAACTCTTCCCAACGGTAAAACGCTATTTATCCATAGAAAAAAGAGGGTGAAAAACACTATTTTATGCTTCAAAAATCCGCAAATAACACTTGGAAATTCGTGCCAACAACTAACGTCCACGTGGCTGGTCAAAATCATCCCCAGCCAGCCACAGCCACCCCTCCTCCAGCTCCCCTCCCTCCCGCTCCCGCACCCGGGCGGTAACCTCACCGCCGGGCCCCGCCCCCACAAACAACCGACCGCCCCTGGCCGCGACCCACGCCCAAACGCACGAACACTCACTGGAGAGAGAGAAAGGGGAGCGAGCTGCGAAGCGAAGACTTGGAGAGAGGGGAGGTGAGGTGGTGGGGCGGAGGCGAAGCTTACGGCGGCGCGCCGGCCTTCTCGCTGACGGCGTCGGCGGGCGCGGCGGGAGGCGAGGGGGAGCGGGGCGCGGCGAGGTGCCGTTCCACCTACCAACCGGCACCACGGCGGCGGCGGCGGAGGCGAACGGCGGGGGCGGGGACCCCGCGGCGAGGCGGCGGTGGGATCTGCCCGGCAAGGGGACCGACAACACGTAATGGCGCTGCTCTCTTTGGGTGGTGGTGGCGGTGGCGTTTTTTTTTTTTTTGGGTGTGGGGGATTCTATCTTGGTGATATGTTTCTCGAGCTGGTCGGTCGATCTGGGTGGCTTGGTGATCTATTTTGGCCGAGTTTTGCTGGTTTCTGTGAGTTTTTGGTGGTTTTTTTTGGTAGGTGGGGGCGGATTAGGGTTTCGCGTGTGCGGCGGCTTTAGCTTTTGAATGGTTTCCTTATCTTGTGCTAGTTCAAATGCCTTTTTTTTAAGAAAAAATAATTGTAGGAATGGTCGGCGTTCTAATCGCATTTAGTCTGCGTCAATGACTTGGGCGGGGAAGTGGTTTTCCTGCAAGCAATGCGGTTTTGAGGGCGCTTCCGTGCAGATCTTTAAATAATTCGTGCCAATTGGAGCTTTGGCTGGCCATTGCAGGGTGTATTTTTTGTAATTGCGCTAGAATTATATGAAAGTTCCTAAACGATGTTGTGTTGAACCTAACTGTGGCTAATTTATATTTCTTGCGTCACGTCTCGTGGGCATTCTTTAAATTGTAGGATATGTAGAGTTTGCTATTTATGTGCTATTTGTTTTGAGAAATTTTATATTTTGTCTTAGTGGCCATGATATCAGGATTGTCCCGTCTGAAATTTTAAATTGCTCCCTTGAAAGTTTATTAATTCTACAAATTCCGTTGGTATTTATTGCCAGGAGAAGTTATTTTATAGATAATGGTCAGCAATCTTGAATATTCAAAGTGAACTTTGCACATTGTTTACAACGCGAAATATAACTCTTGTGAGGAGTTTGGGACCCGTGATGGTTCATATTCTGGGGAGTTTGCTGGGGTGACACTCATGTACATTAATATATCATCACTGTGGAATTCCTTTTGATATAAGATCAACAAGCAAATAAATACGGTGTACTAATTCACAATTGGAGTTTGGAAGGATGAAGAGACATATCATCACCAAATGTAACGAAAATATCTTCAAGTTTAGACAACAGCTCTTGGTTAGAACTCAAGAAATGCATGTGTAATCTTTGTGATGTGTGTGCTTGGGGAAAATTGCAATTATAGGACAGCAAACAATGCGCTTCGCAATTATAGGACTTCAAACATCGACTTCGTTAAAATGACCCTTGAAACGTTGGCTTCTTGTTTTTCATGACATTTGGTGTATTAAGTCTCTTTTCTCATCTAAATACATGTATTTGTTACCCAAAGTGACCCTTTTGCCCTTCAGCCATTACGTATCGTTGATAATTTAACGAAGTCATGAAAAAGGGCAAAAGGGCACAACAAATATACGTAATGGCTGAAGGGCAAAAGTGTCACTTTGGGTAACAAATACATGTATTTAGATGAGAAAAAAGACTTAATACACCAAATGTCATGAAAAACAAGAAGCCAACGTTTCAAGGGTCATTTTAACGAAGTCGATGTTTGGAGTCCTATAATTGCGAAGCGCATTGTTTACTGTTCTATAATTGCAATTTTCTCGTGTGCTTGAACTTAAGAGATGCACGTATAATCTTTGTGATGTGTGTGCTTTTAGAAAGTTTAGATTATACAACCTGCCTTTTTTACGATTGCTCTACATGTACATAACTCTTGTTAGGATCTTAGCATAGTTGGAATTCTTCTGCTTGTAGTAGGGCATAGTTGCTTGCATGTCATTGATAATTCATATGATTGTCCAGTTATTATTCTTTTTAATTTTAAATAATACAGTTGAAAGCACTACACTAGATTATTGTTTGACTCTATAATTGTTCTGTTGTTCTCTCTGATTTGCACTGCAAGGGGCTTCCAGGCTCCAGCTGCACAGTCATACATGTATTTATACTTTTAAATTTCGTGCAGTCCAATGGGGAAAGAGGTTGTAGAAATGTCCACAGATGAAGAATCAGATTGTGTGGTTATATCTCCACCGAATGGAAAAACCGATCATGAGGGCGACCATGATGAAGATTCTCCAAAAGGGCAAGAAACCCCTTCTGTAGACTCACATATGGATGGTAATGCCCAGGATGACATGCCTGCAAATCAATATTCACCGAAGCTGGTTGATCAGCAGAAATCTTCTCTTCCCAATTCACCAACAAAGCCTGGTAGACAGAAAGGGTCTAACCATATTGTTCCTCAGCCGTTTGCTCTTGCAATTGAAAGGAGGATTTCTGGAGAAGGAAATTTTACCCCAGTGGCTCATCCCACCAGCAACGCAGAAAAACTTTCTGACAAAAGTAGCGCCTCTCTGGCAAGTATGACAAAGAAGGTCTGATAGTCATCTGTACTCTCACATCATATTATCCATGCTTCATCTGCTTCTTTGTCATATAATGTCCTGGATATTATTGCTTTTTCGAAGAAATCTCCTGAATCATTATCGTGCTGGTATTATCTTGAGAAATTTTTGAATGTGTTAGTTTTAGGGATAGGCTATCTTTCAGTTGAAATGATACCAAGATGCTTTCCATTTGGCAATTAGGATGGTGTCTTTGGAAGATCTTCCACAGCTATCTTGACTATGTTGCATCAACCTGAACCAATGCACGTCAGACTTTTTATTAGCATAAGTGTTTTTCTGTTTACCTGGCTGCGGCTATGATTTTGTAAGGCATACACTGTAGTAAGCTTTCTAGATATGAAATCAGGCAGTTCTGTTAACAAAAATTTACTGGATATGGATTGCAGAGTCCATCAGTGACACCCAGGAAGCCTCTGCAATCCGACAATACTTCCCACAGTCAAGAAGAGGACTCATATTCCGTTACTTCTTCGTATCCTTTTTTCCAGATATGGCTTTCGTTGAGTTTCTCCTGTTGGCCCTATTCTTGTCGTGTTTATGTTGTTATGCATCCACATCCACAATCTTTACATATAAGCATATCGCTAGAATAAGGATGGAACTACAATGCTGCATGTTTGTGAATATTTTCTTCTTTGAACCACCAAACCTCACGAATTTGCCTAGATAACTCTTTTTCAGATGTCTTTATAACTGATTGATGGAAAAGGATTGTGCTTTCGTCATTCATGTTAGGCTTTTCCTAAGCTTCGTACAGAACTTTGACTTCAGCAAGAACTGGAAAAACTAAGAAGACAACAGTTCCTGTTGCACCTACTTTTATATGTGGTAATCGTGCTGAGAAGAGGGGGGAGGTATGTATGTAACTTATCATACTGTATCGGGAACTTATGTATTCAGCCTAGTAATCATAATTTTCTTGATTCTTCAGTTTTACACAAAACTGGAAGAGAAACGCAAGGCTTTGGAAGAGGAGAAACTTGAAGCAGAGGCCAGGAAAAAGGTAGGCCTTCTCTGGTTTATACTGTGAAATTGCCTGACTGCAGGTTTTATTTCTAATATATTGAAAAACTATAATTGCATTTTTTGGAACACTAGAGGGCTTAAAGTATATTTGTTGAAGCTACTTTTCTGACTTCACCTCCAAATCATGTTTACTGTAACTATTTTATTTTGTACCACACCATGAATTCTGCCTTGTCTTTTGAAATACTAATTACTTGAAAATTTAAATAACCCCATTGTTTGAGCTTGCATTTGGCTATTTTTATTAGCATAAGTCTTCCATTGTTTCTGGTTTTGTTTTTATTTAAATGGGATCTCAAAACTTTTTGAGCTTGCATTTGGCTATTGTGGTAGAAGCATGATAACTGATAAATTAGGATATGCTTGCAGTCTCTTGATGACTTAAACTTCTGAACAAATCTAATCAAATTTTCTATTCATGAACATTCAATTGTGCCATAGTGGTAGGGATCAGTAGAAAACTTGTTCAAAATGCAGCTGTTGCTTATTCAGACAAATCAGATTGGCTTTTATCATGAAATTTCATCCTTCAATTCGATTGGGAAAGACTAACAGCACCTCGGAAAACATCAGTCATTGGAACCTGAATTTCTGAGGAAGTACCTTTTGCAGACTTCTTCCCTCTGACAGACATCATGTGATATCCCTTAACATGGACCCAGGCAGTCTTTCAAAGTTCAAATGAGACACCGAGTCACTGACTATGGCTTGTGCCATGTTATTAGACACCATATGTAGGACTTGCTACCGACTACTGAACATGGCCCTTGCTGTGTTGTTATGTATCGCTTTATACTGAGTATAGTTTGTGCTGTGTTGTTAGACATGCTATGTGTGACTGGGCAGCTGTACAAACAGTTCAGAAGATCTGTTAATTAATTTGAATTTTCCACCAAGAGGATGAAGGAACTCCTGCATATCGAGTCTGTTTATATGATGCTCATATGGATTCAAATCATTTTGCTTTGCCCCACTTTTATAGGAAGAGCAAGAGGAAGCTCTAAAACAACTAAGAAAGAACCTGGTTGTTAGAGCAAAACCCATGCCAAGCTTCTACCAAGAGGGACCCCCACCGAAGGTTGAACTTAAGAAGGTAACATGCTTAGTTTTCTCTTGCTAAGATATCCTAATGAAATTCTATATTTTCATTGTTCAATTGAGTAGTAAATTCTGAAGCATTTGAACTTTCTACTGTACAAGATAGGTTTTTTTAATGGGAACACATGTATACCACTGAGGACCGAGATTACGTGAGATCTTCTGTTTGTTTCATTAGTTACTCCACACTGTCTTCTAGGCTGTACTCCATTTGGTTCAATTTGCTTCTTTGGTATACTGCTTTTCTTTGGGTATCAAGGGACTAGAGTCCATATAGGGACCCTCACCCAAATACCCAATATTATTCCTTTCTATTATTGATGTTTTGGTACACTGCACATTAGCACAAGAAGTATTTACTTGAGGTAATGATTATTCTATTTTCCTGATGTATATTACTCATTGTTGTTCTTGTGGTTGAACATAATTTTAACTCAAGTGGTAAACTTTCTGAACTCAACACTGCTCAGATTTTCCCATTTAATTGACTTGGTCTACAGAACTATACAGTCTTACTCAACAACAGGTCATGTTCCTACTCCAAAAATGCTATTTATATTGTTAAATTAGGCATAAGGCTGAACGAACAACTAGCAGTATAAGAGATGTTCTTAGCTCTTACAATACCAAGCAATAGCTAGTGTAGATGCATATTGTATCTTCAAGCATAACAATGAAGTTATGACATAATGTTGTCTGAAGCATTGGCATGTAGCCTGCTGATTCGACTGGTGATAAGCATGATAAGCTTGCCAGCCTTTAGCATGCACTAGTGTCAGTCTTCATCTTTGCCGTTTATTTATAGGTGCCTCCAACGCGTGCCAAATCACCAAAATTGACAAGGAGAAAGAGCTGCAACGACACCCCTCATACACCAGAGGGAGGAAATGGCAGTGCAGTATGTTGCCGGTTGCATCGTCACAGCATTGGGAACTCCAAAGATGGTAACAGCAGGGCACAGTGTTCTCCAAAGAGCTCTCCGAGGACTGGAGTAGCTACAAAAACCAGAGCGACCAAATCTGTTATGAAGAATGCGGGGCAGCCAGGTGCTGCGAATGTTGCTGTACAAACCTAACTCATGAACCATTTCTCATTCCCACGCAATTTTTCATTTTAATTTATACCTCACATCACCACAAGACGGCCTCATGTCCCGACAACAGTGTGTTTGTTGCTGGATTTTTTTTGCATTCTCCTTGTAAGAACCTTGGTACCGAGACCATGCGCTGTTCCGTGCTGTAAATTCGTTGAGGCTTTTGTAAGAGGTAACCGAGTCAGTTCTTCTGTAAGAACTAATCTGGGAGCCGATAAGCTGTTGGAATGACATTATTGTTGATGTATGGCGGCGTTCGCAGATTCTATGGTATTGTATGTAAGCAGTAACTTATTATGGGCCAAGGAACTGTGATTGTTGAGATTGTTGTGAAATCTGTCAAGTTCCATATTTCAAGAATCGTCATCGATTTGAAATTGGGGATGGACATTTTTAGCCTTATGTATTGGAAGTTTTCCTGTCCACGAATTGGCATGCTAAAAGGAACTGTGATATGAGGCAATAGCGTATCTGTTGAAGATGCCAAACTTTGTCGACCAAAAATTATGAAAATTCCGCGATTATCGTTTTGTCCAGCACCATTGTCATACATTGCTCTGAAAGTTTGGAAACACTTCAGTAATATCTCAGCACTACTTCAGCAGTCAGTAGATGTGGAAGCATGATTTTTTTACACAAATTATCATTAAAGATTAGGAATCGTCTAGGCATCGTACGTGTGTGCCATGGTCCTACCGAGCACACGTAGAGGTGGAATTGGATCTAGGCTGCCCAAGGTTTAATTAGACACAACCTGACTGATTGGACAGGGTCTATTCGGATGTAGACATTCATGAGTTTGATGTCCAATAAGCATAAATTATTGAAGGGAGCTAGTCAGCATAAATTTGAGAGCAATTCACCATAAGTATTTGAGCAAGTTGGTATAAACATAGAGGCAAAATAAGAATTATTTTCAATAATTTAGGAATAAATTTCAAATCAAATTAATGCAAGATGTGAAACAAAATCAAGATAACTTGAACTGGAAAATCAGAAAATAATCCAAACCAATTGAAGCAAGTCACTATAAATTTGGAAGCAAAGCTGTGATAAACTTTCGAAGCAAAATTTGTATAAAATTCAAATCAATTTAATTTCGAACAAGCAAGCATGAAATTGGGACCAAGTCAAAATAAATTTGAAAGAATGTTGGGATGAATATAGAAGAAAAAAGAGTATAATTTGCAAGCAAAATAAAACCAAATTAGTATACTTGTGAAGTAAGCCGGTATAAATTCCAAAGGAAGTTGGGATAAGTATGGAAGCAAAATAGTATAATTTGCGAGCAAAATAAAAAACAAAACCAACTTAGTATAGATGTGAAGCAAATTGACATAAATTCAAAAGAAAATTGGGATAAATATGGACACAAAATGATTATAATTTACCAGCAAAATAAAACTAACTTAGCATATGTGTGAAGCAAGTCCATATAAATTCGAAAGCAAGTTAGATAAACATGAAAGCAAAATAAAAATAAAACAAAAATAGTATAGTGTGTGAAGCAAGTCAGGATAATTTTGTAAAACAAGTTTCGAAATCCAATATTTACAATTTGCAAGTTAGTCAATATAAATTTTGGACAAAGTCTAGGTATAACTTTGGGGGCAAAATTAAGAATAATTTGGATAGAAACCAGTAAAAATTTTCAAATTAAATTCATGTGTCCTCATTATATCACCATCCACCATTCAATCACAAACTACCAATTTGCCTCTCGGTGCGTTACTTGAATCAAAGCTACTCCTGTGCCACTACCTCTTGGCCTCGTAGAACAATATTCTATATACATGAGTAGGTTAGTACATATTAATGTGGATATAACAAGCTACTACACGATAAAAGAGCATCATGTGACTCCATAAATGTAACATCCCAAAAATATAGAATTTGAGAATCTGAATTTCTTGAATTATGTTTGCAATATATTCTATTTGAATTTGGATTTTTATGAGGTTTTCTTGAATTTGGTGCAGGTTCCAAAAAGTCATAAGGTCAAGAAAGAAATAAACAAGTATAAGTAATAGAGAATTAAAATTTAAAATAAGAATATGAAAAGATGATCCAGTATAGAAAGAGAGAAACCTGGGTTAAAAATACAAAATCTCATTTTGGAAATAATAATAATAGTAATAATAGCTCTCATTTAATAGTTAGAAATTTAAAGCTTGAATTCAAAATATCAACATCCTGAATTTAAATCCGGGTCAATAACATGAATCCATAAAGAATACTAGAACATTACCATAAATGGCAAAACCAAAAATCCCTTCTTTATTCAGTTAACATGCAAAACCCAAGAATTGAATACTCAAAAATTTATTTAATACAAAATAAAAATAGAAATCCAAATTCAAGATTCAAAATATAAATTCACCACTAAAGCTTTTTAATCTCTAATTCTTTTACTTCTCTTCCAAGTGGCCCCATTCCTTTTCTTTTCTCCTTCCCGATTCTCCTCACTGCCGGCTGGGCCCTCTCTCCCGCGCCTTTCTCTCTCTGCGCAGTGGCCCGAGCGCCCTCGCCCGCATCTCTTCTTCCTCCTCCCCTCTCTTTCTCCCTGCGCCGAGCTCAGCACACTTTCTCCGCGTGGCGTCGAGCTCAGCACATTTTCTCCACGTGGCCTCCATGCACAGCCCCCGCCCACGGTTTTCCCGCGTCGCCCACGGTTTCTTCGCAACGCTCCGTGACCTTAAGAAGCCCCGCGCCACTCCTCTTCCTCCCCTGCCTCTTCTTCCATTTCCGACCGTGCGCGGGCCGTAGCTGCTTCACGCCGCCCCGGCCGCTCCGGCGAGGATCCACCGCTCCGACCACGTCCGGACATCCCTCCGCCCCCCGGGTGCATTCCCTTCAAGCTAATTGGATTGCGGTGCGCTCGGCTCACCGCACGGCCTGACTTCCTCACCGCCGGCCGAGTGCGCCTCCACCGCCGCCGTCCCCTCCACAGTCGAGCTCCCTCCAATTCCTCGCGGCGGGAGCGACTCCTCGACGTCCCGAACTTTCGCAGACGGTCGCCGGAGCCCCTTCTCCACCCTAGCTCGCCGGCGACGTGAGCTCCTCCGCGCCGCCGCCTGTGCAAGCCGCTGGCTCGCCGTGGCCTCTTCTCCGCTCGGCCAAGTCTTCGGTGAGCTTCCCCGTGGTGCACTCATGCTTCCCCGCCCTCCTAATTTCGCTCTCTCTTACTCCAGAGCCGGCGCCCCCAACCCGTCCCTGCCTCCGGCCGCTCGCGTCGACGCCGGCCACCCCCGACGCCCCCACGGCCCCGTTGACCCCACCAACATCTTCACCATCCGCGGGGGAACCAGTTTTGCGGGTCTCCGGTGCCTCCTCGGCCGGTCCTCGCCGGCGGCATCGCTGCCAGTCGTGCGGCCCCGCCTACTCTGTTTTCGGCCGGCCGGCTGCTTTGCCTTAGTTGCCCAGCCCCTGCTCACCTTTCAACCATGCTTCCCTCTTAACATCGCCAAAGGAGCAACAGCCCAGTGGTCAGCCGAACTCGCCCAAACACTCCAATCCATCTCAGGTCTTGGGTTCGATTCCTCTATTTGCATATTTTTGGTGTTTGTTTCTTTTACCCATTTCTACTAGATAATAATTAGAAGTCAAATAAAGAAAGCTAGGGTAAGTGATTTAAGATTAAATAAAATTTATATATGCAGCAGAATATAAAGTTTATATGCATGAGAAGCAATTAAGTGATTAAGAGAAATAGTTTAGGATTAGCTACTATATGTTAGTAACTAATGTACCGTTGATGTTTATTTTAAAAGCTTAAATATTAATCAAAGGCATAGTAAGAAATTCAGAAAGGATGTTGTTTAGGTTTAAGCTCTCATGGAATGATGATTTAGCCAATGAAAATTCTCTAGAGAATAAATCATAAATCCTTGAGAGTTAGTAAGATTGTAGAATTAGCCACTACATGGGTTAAACCATAACTATTATTTCTATGTCCTAGAAGTTATGAGAATTCTTCTTGACTATTAAATGACCAAACTTAATATCAAGGCACCCTTAAATTATAATTAAATATATGCAACCCACTATTAAAATAACAATATCATTTTGCGGTCACCAAAAATCCCACTAAAATATATATATATGCTATCGTTAATATACCTCCAGTCATGAAGTCTTAAATGGTAGTTTAGTTAATAATGATAATAAAATGTACTCATGTATATTAGGCTCGACTTCTAAAGGGATAAAATATCAGTAGCAGTAGCACTTTAGAGAGCACTCAAATTAAAAGGACATAATAATATACATGTGCTAAAATATAATAGCCCTAAGTCATCAAGTATAAAAAAAATTAATCTCTCAGGCATGTAAATACTCTAAAATAAACATTTAAACAATAACGCGGGTAATTAGGGTCGCATAAAATACTGCATCCCAAGCTCTGCCCCGATAGCCGAGTTTAAACTAGAATTAGAAGTGAAGCTAAGCCTAATAGCAGCTAGAGTTTGAGCAAGCTAATAATAGTGCCATTAATTAAATCTTAACACTAGCTTTAGTACATAATAGTATTGAGCATAATTGCATATATAACAAGTTAGGACCCATATGACTGGATCCTAATTCAACTTAAATTTAGCCTAGCCATGAATGAAGATACATAAAATATGATAATGGGATTATTAGAGATTTAAATTTTAATCAACTACCATAGATGAATGAATGTTGAGCCCTTGCCATTTATCCTAACCTAATTAATAAGTAAAAGCCTATATCAGAGATTATTCTAGAAACTTAATAAAGATATCCAAATGTTATAATACATTCGACTAAAAGATTTATAGAATAAGTACAGATCTCACCCATCAGTCCAGTTTGCCTTTATCATACCCTGAGTCGCAGGAATGCATACCCTAGAGGTAAATTTTGTACACTAAACTCCTGCACCAGTCTATAGGTCTACCCAGACTCATGGAACTTACTTGATAAATACGAAAATAATAAAAGAGGTTATTAATAAAAAGATCGAACCTCGTCTTTCTCCAATCGGCTATGTTTGGCCACTTGTTTCCCAAAGCAAATTATTCCCGTAGATACTTCCTCACTTGTGACCTGTTATTATCCTAAATTTTCCCTCACGGTAAAGCTATTCAAATAACTCGTTCTCTTGCTCAAATCCAGCTACCACTGTGTTGGCAACACATTAAACTGAATCATCCTTCTATTCTCAAATCGTAATAAGTGTATAAATTAAATAAAATCAGGCATTTAAAATATTTGGATTTATTTGGATCTCTTGAGTTATTTGTGTTTATTTGGATTCAGTCGCTTATCGCATAGTTAGAAAAACTGGAGCCCCGAAGAATCAATGGATCGAGTGTGATCAAGAGCAAGGTGAAGATAAGGACCGGAAGCTCAAGACCATCGTAGGAGAAAGCTTTGAGTGAACTCAAGACCGCGGTAAACCGCGCGCAGGCGAGTCAATACTTTGATCATGTTGAACCTACAGTTTCTGCAAATTATTTTGTTTTAAATTATCAAATTGCATGCTGCTATTTATATGCAAATACATGTTTAACTTGATATTCTAGCTATATACCCAATGTTTACCTTGAATAATATTATACCTCCTTTGGAATAGTTGAATGTGTGAACCTTGTCACCCTAGCAAAATTATAATGGTAACTTTCGAAAATAAGTCCGTAATTATATGCCATGCTTAGTAAGGTTTAGGTACTCATGGGCGCGAGAGCGCCCAAGCATCACTTTTAATCCTGAGAAAAATTTGTTGGGCGGTCATGGTGGGAATGACTGGTATCCTTTGATAGGGTTATTTTATGCTCTCAAAAATCCCAACTTGCTTAAATATCTGAGCGGATGGCTTGGGGGCTGGTATGTGGTGCGGTGGGAGCACAAATTAGGGAGTGTGGTAGAACCGCTCAGATAATACTAAGGACCGAATCTTGTCATGTCAACCCGTGTAAAACAGTACAACCACAAGTCTGTAAACTACAACTTGGCTAAGTAAATTTATCGAAACCCCTGGAATCATCTCACTGGTAGTGGATAGAAGTGGATACGCAAGGGCAAGAGAAGGCCTAAAGGGACACCGAGTGGAGGGTGACGTTTCCCAGTCGTGCTAGCGCAGAGGGGAGTGGAGCCCGTACGCTAGTATCCGTGGGGAACATCCCGTGCATAGATGGGACCCACCGCAAGTGGGAGCAGCCCATAAGGTGAGATGACAAAAGGGACTAGATACTTTGAAAAGTCACTGTGATGGTCTGCTCGACCACACGTCTAAGGAATCGTGTGGGGCAACGAGTGGATTGTCTCTTGTGGTGAAAGTGTACAAACTCTGCAGAGTCTAAAACTATTCGAATAGCCGTGCCCACGGTCATGGGCGGACATGGGAACTTAACTGGATATAGTTCTGTTTTAAAAACATTGGAAACTGGGAATGGGAAACTTGAAGGGCGAAGGACTGCCCTGGTTTGGAATTGTCCTGGGTGTCGTCCCAGTGGTAAGTTAAGCGGCTATAACGCTGAAGAAATTGCTATATGGTGCAGATGCCATGTAAAGGTGGATGGAATCTGAATCGATATTAATAATGCATTTCCTTGTACATTATGATTTGGTTCAAACTGCTAGGTCTTAGGGATTTTTAAGTAATTGTATTCAAAAGCACTCTACGCAAAAATAAAATAACCCGAGCCTTCCTTGATAAGCCATGCATACTATTTAATTGCATTCTGTGTATTGGCTCGCGGAGCACGGGGTCGGAGTGCTCACGCTCGCTTTTGCGACAAAATTCAGAATCAGGAAATCAAATCACCTCGCCTCAGCAACAAGATTGGACAAGCTGGCGAGAAGATGAAGATGTCAAGGGCTAGGTCGTGAACCTCCAGTTGGCTGCCTGTGGGCATGTCCTGAAGGTCCCACCTGTGTGCTTCGTTCTTCCGCTGCTGCAATTTAATGATTTCGGCCTAATCGGCCCATGAGTAAGTTTACTATTACATTTACGCTTTCGCATGATATGTATTTTGATATTCAGAACTGTAAACTGTGAGCACTATCTACTGATCCAGGGAATAGTGCAGTAAATCACAGAGGATTCGGATTGAAAAATCCGGGTCTGACAGCTTTGGTATCAGAGCATATCGACTGCAGGTCGTGACCTAGTAGCCTGGCCGTTAGTTTCATGATTAGAGTTATTTCTTCAAAATTCTATTTCCAAAAATATAAGTGGTATTGCTCAATCTCCTCTCTCTCTTAGATGATTTCCTCTCATCTATATGCTGCCCTAGCCATTTGTGCTTCGAAAGCTCTCTTACCCCAACTTCAAAACGATAACACAGGAATGAGTGCTAATATCAATTTGCCCCCAAATACGATTCTGTCTATCGATTAAAAAGGAAAATTTTGATCCTCTTCTCATACCCTTATACCAAAAATTTAAGGTTAGAAACGCTGAAGATGTTCATGAAGATAAGGTGGTCCTACTTTAAACGAACCATGCAGATAAACTCTATGCCCCGTATGTGTGCTTTCTCGTGTAGACGTTGTATTGTTGCAAGGTTTTCGTTGGTTCCTGTGCACTGCCTTCTTGCCCTTGGGCGTCCTATTTCGCAGTCACAGGAAAAGCTTACTTTTAAAAATTTGTGTGGCTCAGTATCACTCCAGCTCCCTGGGAGTACTCTTTTAAAATTTTTACATGGGTTTAGAAGTATCTTACCTCTACGATGTAACCTTCATCTCATGCAGTTTCCTCTCATCTTTTCTGGAAAACCCTACCAGGCCATGGATGGATACAAGACAACTGCTACAACCAAAAGCAAGAGGGGAAGAATAATAATTGATGCTCGCAATAAACCCAACCATACGTATAGGCCATCACCTGACCTCACCCTACGAGGAAAGTCAAAGAGAAGCCATCATCATGAAGATAATAGTAGCCCTGCGCCAAGTAAACCTCGAAAGAAGGCCCCCTGTATCTATTGCAAGACTACTGGGCACCGTTCCCGAAAGTGTCCTCAGAAGAAGCAAGACAAATGTGTCAACTGTGGCCACCCAGGACATTACGCGAGGAATTGCCCACTTCAAAAGCCAGAAGAACAAGGAGATGGTGCTGCCACCACCGGCTTCAACCCCAACGAAGAAAACCCTAGCAGCTCCAAAGAAGAACGGGGTACACCTACCATAGTTCTATCACCAGACCAAGAAGCTTCGTTAAGTGCTACATGTCTCGAGTGCGGTAAAACCGGACATGTCGCACAATCATGTCCTCCATTACGCCGAGATAAACGAGGGGCATGCTTCACCTGTGGGCAAACTGGTCATTACTGCTACAATTGCCCAGTCCCCTACTGCTTATACTGCAAGAAATATCACTACCCAGATGACTGCCTCACTAACCTAATAGCTTGTAGGCATTGTGGAGCAAAAGGACATGAGAAAAGCCAATGTACTGTTAACTGCCCCAACTGTGGAGGAGACCACCCGCCCGCAGAATGTCCAACAAGGAAGATGACATGTTTTCTCTGTGAAGGACAAGACCACTGCCCCAAGGATTGCTACCTGAGCCCGCTGCTGACCAAAGCAGCTGAGATACAACGGATGAGTCTCCAAATCGCCATAGGACTTGTCATGCCTGGAGTTAGAAAGAATGACTGATGTCTGCTACCATTTATTTAAGGGGGGTAGCAAGAGTAGATGAGTATGTTGGAGAACTACTATGATGTATAATTACTTTTGGAAGTACTAATATGATGTATGGCTACTTTGAAGGTGTAATAATACTTTAGTAGATCTAGATGAATCCGACCGAGAAGATTTGCAGACACCCGGAGCCTTATAGTGATGAGGACAAAAGACCGCCATATAGAAATGTGTGTCGTCACCCCTGCAATCCTAGAGTCCTCTCCCTTCTGTTTACCCCTACGGCAGAGACCATTCCTACCCACCTATTAGAATGAAAATTCTACAGCCATATGTCCAATAGGCGATGCAACTATTCCATTCTACGACGACGTGAAGACAACAACGTCAAAGAGCAAGTAATTGGAAGTCTACGACTTATCCAGAAGAACAAGGTTTCTCTCTTGACTTCTCCAAGTTCTAACACCTATTGTGCAGGTCTTCATCTCCCTGTGAAGCTAAGGGACTATACGCTGAGCCTCACCCAGAAACCCATTGCTAGCCAATAGAACCCCGCCTCCTTTCCTTCCTACTCTACTGGAATCTCGGGGTCGAGATTCTATTTAAGGGGGGTAGGTTTGTAACATCCCAAAAATATAGAATTTGAGAATCTGAATTTCTTGAATTATGTTTGCAATATATTCTATTTGAATTTGGATTTTTATGAGGTTTTCTTGAATTTGGTGCAGGTTCCAAAAAGTCATAAGGTCAAGAAAGAAATAAACAAGTATAAGTAATAGAGAATTAAAATTTAAAATAAGAATATGAAAAGATGATCCAGTATAGAAAGAGAGAAACCTGGGTTAAAAATACAAAATCTCATTTTGGAAATAATAATAATAGTAATAATAGCTCTCATTTAATAGTTAGAAATTTAAAGCTTGAATTCAAAATATCAACATCCTGAATTTAAATCCGGGTCAATAACATGAATCCATAAAGAATACTAGAACATTACCATAAATGGCAAAACCAAAAATCCCTTCTTTATTCAGTTAACATGCAAAACCCAAGAATTGAATACTCAAAAATTTATTTAATACAAAATAAAAATAGAAATCCAAATTCAAGATTCAAAATATAAATTCACCACTAAAGCTTTTTAATCTCTAATTCTTTTACTTCTCTTCCAAGTGGCCCCATTCCTTTTCTTTTCTCCTTCCCGATTCTCCTCACTGCCGGCTGGGCCCTCTCTCCCGCGCCTTTCTCTCTCTGCGCAGTGGCCCGAGCGCCCTCGCCCGCATCTCTTCTTCCTCCTCCCCTCTCTTTCTCCCTGCGCCGAGCTCAGCACACTTTCTCCGCGTGGCGTCGAGCTCAGCACATTTTCTCCACGTGGCCTCCATGCACAGCCCCCGCCCACGGTTTTCCCGCGTCGCCCACGGTTTCTTCGCAACGCTCCGTGACCTTAAGAAGCCCCGCGCCACTCCTCTTCCTCCCCTGCCTCTTCTTCCATTTCCGACCGTGCGCGGGCCGTAGCTGCTTCACGCCGCCCCGGCCGCTCCGGCGAGGATCCACCGCTCCGACCACGTCCGGACATCCCTCCGCCCCCCGGGTGCATTCCCTTCAAGCTAATTGGATTGCGGTGCGCTCGGCTCACCGCACGGCCTGACTTCCTCACCGCCGGCCGAGTGCGCCTCCACCGCCGCCGTCCCCTCCACAGTCGAGCTCCCTCCAATTCCTCGCGGCGGGAGCGACTCCTCGACGTCCCGAACTTTCGCAGACGGTCGCCGGAGCCCCTTCTCCACCCTAGCTCGCCGGCGACGTGAGCTCCTCCGCGCCGCCGCCTGTGCAAGCCGCTGGCTCGCCGTGGCCTCTTCTCCGCTCGGCCAAGTCTTCGGTGAGCTTCCCCGTGGTGCACTCATGCTTCCCCGCCCTCCTAATTTCGCTCTCTCTTACTCCAGAGCCGGCGCCCCCAACCCGTCCCTGCCTCCGGCCGCTCGCGTCGACGCCGGCCACCCCCGACGCCCCCACGGCCCCGTTGACCCCACCAACATCTTCACCATCCGCGGGGGAACCAGTTTTGCGGGTCTCCGGTGCCTCCTCGGCCGGTCCTCGCCGGCGGCATCGCTGCCAGTCGTGCGGCCCCGCCTACTCTGTTTTCGGCCGGCCGGCTGCTTTGCCTTAGTTGCCCAGCCCCTGCTCACCTTTCAACCATGCTTCCCTCTTAACATCGCCAAAGGAGCAACAGCCCAGTGGTCAGCCGAACTCGCCCAAACACTCCAATCCATCTCAGGTCTTGGGTTCGATTCCTCTATTTGCATATTTTTGGTGTTTGTTTCTTTTACCCATTTCTACTAGATAATAATTAGAAGTCAAATAAAGAAAGCTAGGGTAAGTGATTTAAGATTAAATAAAATTTATATATGCAGCAGAATATAAAGTTTATATGCATGAGAAGCAATTAAGTGATTAAGAGAAATAGTTTAGGATTAGCTACTATATGTTAGTAACTAATGTACCGTTGATGTTTATTTTAAAAGCTTAAATATTAATCAAAGGCATAGTAAGAAATTCAGAAAGGATGTTGTTTAGGTTTAAGCTCTCATGGAATGATGATTTAGCCAATGAAAATTCTCTAGAGAATAAATCATAAATCCTTGAGAGTTAGTAAGATTGTAGAATTAGCCACTACATGGGTTAAACCATAACTATTATTTCTATGTCCTAGAAGTTATGAGAATTCTTCTTGACTATTAAATGACCAAACTTAATATCAAGGCACCCTTAAATTATAATTAAATATATGCAACCCACTATTAAAATAACAATATCATTTTGCGGTCACCAAAAATCCCACTAAAATATATATATATGCTATCGTTAATATACCTCCAGTCATGAAGTCTTAAATGGTAGTTTAGTTAATAATGATAATAAAATGTACTCATGTATATTAGGCTCGACTTCTAAAGGGATAAAATATCAGTAGCAGTAGCACTTTAGAGAGCACTCAAATTAAAAGGACATAATAATATACATGTGCTAAAATATAATAGCCCTAAGTCATCAAGTATAAAAAAAATTAATCTCTCAGGCATGTAAATACTCTAAAATAAACATTTAAACAATAACGCGGGTAATTAGGGTCGCATAAAATACTGCATCCCAAGCTCTGCCCCGATAGCCGAGTTTAAACTAGAATTAGAAGTGAAGCTAAGCCTAATAGCAGCTAGAGTTTGAGCAAGCTAATAATAGTGCCATTAATTAAATCTTAACACTAGCTTTAGTACATAATAGTATTGAGCATAATTGCATATATAACAAGTTAGGACCCATATGACTGGATCCTAATTCAACTTAAATTTAGCCTAGCCATGAATGAAGATACATAAAATATGATAATGGGATTATTAGAGATTTAAATTTTAATCAACTACCATAGATGAATGAATGTTGAGCCCTTGCCATTTATCCTAACCTAATTAATAAGTAAAAGCCTATATCAGAGATTATTCTAGAAACTTAATAAAGATATCCAAATGTTATAATACATTCGACTAAAAGATTTATAGAATAAGTACAGATCTCACCCATCAGTCCAGTTTGCCTTTATCATACCCTGAGTCGCAGGAATGCATACCCTAGAGGTAAATTTTGTACACTAAACTCCTGCACCAGTCTATAGGTCTACCCAGACTCATGGAACTTACTTGATAAATACGAAAATAATAAAAGAGGTTATTAATAAAAAGATCGAACCTCGTCTTTCTCCAATCGGCTATGTTTGGCCACTTGTTTCCCAAAGCAAATTATTCCCGTAGATACTTCCTCACTTGTGACCTGTTATTATCCTAAATTTTCCCTCACGGTAAAGCTATTCAAATAACTCGTTCTCTTGCTCAAATCCAGCTACCACTGTGTTGGCAACACATTAAACTGAATCATCCTTCTATTCTCAAATCGTAATAAGTGTATAAATTAAATAAAATCAGGCATTTAAAATATTTGGATTTATTTGGATCTCTTGAGTTATTTGTGTTTATTTGGATTCAGTCGCTTATCGCATAGTTAGAAAAACTGGAGCCCCGAAGAATCAATGGATCGAGTGTGATCAAGAGCAAGGTGAAGATAAGGACCGGAAGCTCAAGACCATCGTAGGAGAAAGCTTTGAGTGAACTCAAGACCGCGGTAAACCGCGCGCAGGCGAGTCAATACTTTGATCATGTTGAACCTACAGTTTCTGCAAATTATTTTGTTTTAAATTATCAAATTGCATGCTGCTATTTATATGCAAATACATGTTTAACTTGATATTCTAGCTATATACCCAATGTTTACCTTGAATAATATTATACCTCCTTTGGAATAGTTGAATGTGTGAACCTTGTCACCCTAGCAAAATTATAATGGTAACTTTCGAAAATAAGTCCGTAATTATATGCCATGCTTAGTAAGGTTTAGGTACTCATGGGCGCGAGAGCGCCCAAGCATCACTTTTAATCCTGAGAAAAATTTGTTGGGCGGTCATGGTGGGAATGACTGGTATCCTTTGATAGGGTTATTTTATGCTCTCAAAAATCCCAACTTGCTTAAATATCTGAGCGGATGGCTTGGGGGCTGGTATGTGGTGCGGTGGGAGCACAAATTAGGGAGTGTGGTAGAACCGCTCAGATAATACTAAGGACCGAATCTTGTCATGTCAACCCGTGTAAAACAGTACAACCACAAGTCTGTAAACTACAACTTGGCTAAGTAAATTTATCGAAACCCCTGGAATCATCTCACTGGTAGTGGATAGAAGTGGATACGCAAGGGCAAGAGAAGGCCTAAAGGGACACCGAGTGGAGGGTGACGTTTCCCAGTCGTGCTAGCGCAGAGGGGAGTGGAGCCCGTACGCTAGTATCCGTGGGGAACATCCCGTGCATAGATGGGACCCACCGCAAGTGGGAGCAGCCCATAAGGTGAGATGACAAAAGGGACTAGATACTTTGAAAAGTCACTGTGATGGTCTGCTCGACCACACGTCTAAGGAATCGTGTGGGGCAACGAGTGGATTGTCTCTTGTGGTGAAAGTGTACAAACTCTGCAGAGTCTAAAACTATTCGAATAGCCGTGCCCACGGTCATGGGCGGACATGGGAACTTAACTGGATATAGTTCTGTTTTAAAAACATTGGAAACTGGGAATGGGAAACTTGAAGGGCGAAGGACTGCCCTGGTTTGGAATTGTCCTGGGTGTCGTCCCAGTGGTAAGTTAAGCGGCTATAACGCTGAAGAAATTGCTATATGGTGCAGATGCCATGTAAAGGTGGATGGAATCTGAATCGATATTAATAATGCATTTCCTTGTACATTATGATTTGGTTCAAACTGCTAGGTCTTAGGGATTTTTAAGTAATTGTATTCAAAAGCACTCTACGCAAAAATAAAATAACCCGAGCCTTCCTTGATAAGCCATGCATACTATTTAATTGCATTCTGTGTATTGGCTCGCGGAGCACGGGGTCGGAGTGCTCACGCTCGCTTTTGCGACAAAATTCAGAATCAGGAAATCAAATCACCTCGCCTCAGCAACAAGATTGGACAAGCTGGCGAGAAGATGAAGATGTCAAGGGCTAGGTCGTGAACCTCCAGTTGGCTGCCTGTGGGCATGTCCTGAAGGTCCCACCTGTGTGCTTCGTTCTTCCGCTGCTGCAATTTAATGATTTCGGCCTAATCGGCCCATGAGTAAGTTTACTATTACATTTACGCTTTCGCATGATATGTATTTTGATATTCAGAACTGTAAACTGTGAGCACTATCTACTGATCCAGGGAATAGTGCAGTAAATCACAGAGGATTCGGATTGAAAAATCCGGGTCTGACAATAAACAACTTGGATTGGGCTACGTCAATCCGACGTTTTTCAACACTGTGCAGTCAACCATGCAAACACGCGCACGCGTGGAATGAAGACTTTGCGTAAAGATTAAGCTCCAAACTTGTACAATTTGGCTGGCAAGATCTGACTTCGTGCAGTATTGACTTTGCTAGATCTGCAAATCTTTCCTGGCTTTTTTTCAAGTGATGTGAGCTAACTGAGGAAGCCATGCAAAGGCAAACCAAGCATGCACGCTACCTACGGTTAGTGTCATGACTCATGGCATGCGTTTGAACTTTGAAGTGCTGCATATATAGTGAGCTCCTGAAGAAAAAAAACTTGAACAGCATATTTTGAGTGACCAGGAGTACTTATAATTTCTCTTTTGCTCAAAATTTCTTAGGAGACTTTGAGCCATATTTTCCCATGACACTACTTGCATGACTTTAACTGAGATAAAGAATCGTGACTTCTCGTATAACAACAAACGACGACACTTCTGAAGCTTTAACCACTGAGCTACGACAGGATTCGCACACTGGGCAGAAGTTTCTACAGCTACGAATAGTTTAATTGGTAAACGTTGCGTTCACCTCCCTACAATTATATATCCCTGATTTGCCTGTGTGCATGCAGGTCTACGTGTGCTTAATCTTGTGCTCTGATTACTGACCACACTCAGATACGTACACAGCCGACCGTCAGAGAATTCAGAAAGGCTAACGAGTTAGGATGGGGAGCATGATGGGTTGGTTATCCAGTCCTCGAAGTTTTGATTCAGGTAGTTGTCAGTAGTTAATTAGGCCCCGGTTTGACATTTCAGACAGCAGCAGCGCAGATTTCTTCAGCCGACACACGCGTGCAGCCGGTTTAAAGGTCCCCTTTGCTTCTCGTTTTGGCGTTCCTTTATCTTGTAAAAAAAATGGTTTCACGTGCGCCTGCACCCAGCCATCTTTTTCTAGCACTTTTGGAACTTAATGGTTTTTTAATAGAAATTTTAGAGGAGTTGCGGTGTTTCCTTTGAAACTTGTGTGAAATTTTTATGTTCTAAACATGTGTAATATAGAAAGGTAAAGCTAGAGCGTACAGACAGATGTCTAAATGTAAAGTCGCTATAAACATCGACGTATATAATTTTGCGACAGTTGGATGTAATAGGTGTTAAACTAGTGAATTAACTCACTCATGTTATAAAACACATAGTAAAAATAGATGATAAAAAGTAGGAGATATGGATTCACTCTGTTATAACTGAATTGCATAACATGGTTGAAACTGTTTCTATAAAATTGTCCAGATAAAATAAACTCTTCTAGCGTTAGTAGAGTATAAACTACAGTAAACATCTTGTATCAAACCGCGATAAGACAACTAGACAAACGTTGTGGTATTCACGCAAAACATAAACTCCTTCTTGCACTTAAATCTTTTATCTCAAAATGAAATTGGAGTAAAACCTTCTGTTTCAAACAACAAAACTTCAAAGAGCACCATGCTAGCTGCCATTAGGGTGCCATCAAACTTAAATTGAATGTTGCCAGAGCCTCTATAATAGTCACCACAAGCAATTCAAATTACAATATATCTAAACAGTAAATAAAACACTAAATTCAGTTGTCTCTACAACTGACAATGATTTTTTTTTTCAAAATCTCCTCACATAGCCTAAATTAACTCATTGTATTGAAAGCTCACGGCTCCACCTTAGACTTTATGTGTGCAGATATTGCTGTAGTAACCCGTAGTAAATGAAGGATCATTAAAGAAACCGTCAATGGTTAATCCCGCATGGATACCGCCAATAATAGATACAATAACCTAAATTGCAATGAACTCTACCTCTAACAAAAACCATGTAGAGCTGACAGCATAACTTCTTGACAGAAGATGATGATAGACTGAGACAAAAGATCATTGATGGAGATGGGACAGTACATGCCGGGACATGGCGCCAGGGGGTACAAGTAATGGTGCTAGCGGAACTAGCACTGGAACAGTCGTCAGGGTAGAGCGTGGGTTGACGCTCGGTATGGAATCAAGTCATAGAATGTAGTCAAGGTGAGTCGAATCACCGAGTTGAGGATGCTTAAAGATTCTAGTACGATTCTTTGTGTCCACAAAATTCTTGATACAACTCGCAAAAAAAAAGCTTTGGAAGCTTGCTTTTCATGTGCGTGTAGCAGAAGTCACCAAAACCATCCTCCTGTACTGAAATCCCTGCTGCACTGCTATGCCTCTGGAATAGATGGTCTTGTTTAGCTGTTTCTGCGCTTGATTCATGCGACGCTTCGCTGCTCCTCGGGTTCAATCGATCTGCGACGTGCTGCTGCCATTTTTTTTTCCAGGTCCTTTTGTTTTCTTTCTCCCGATCAGTACTCTGGCAACCGCGTACGTATGTGCGGCTTTTCTGGTCTGCACCTTGCTCATCTCCGGCGAATCGCAGGGCAAATCACGAACTGACGGCTCCTGCCTGTCCGACCGCTTCTCTCGGGATTGATGTCCAGACCTCTATATTTATTTCTGAACAGATTCTACTCGACTTTGCGTTGGCTTCGGATTCGAGCGCATCAAACGGCGAGACTGAATCGAGATGGTAGTAACACGGAACGCCGCAGCAACGTCTCGTCGCGACAAAAAGTTGATGCAGCAGTGATCTCTTCGAAGACCTCCTAGAGCTCCCTCGATGCTGTGCGCTCGACGGATGCGGCATGATTCCGCATGCGTGCTGCCCCTGGGGGCGAAAATTGGTTCTCTTAGGATAGTGGTTAGGGGCAGTAACTTAGAACTCTGATATCATTTGTTGTAAAATATATGATAAAATAGATAATAAAAAATAGAAGATATATATTTAATATAGAAAACTCTTTTAATAGTAATCATAGAAGTATAAAGGCGAAAATCACTGAGACATTATAAGCATGAAAACTTCATCGCATTTAAACTATATTACTACATAAATATGTATGTGTATATATGTGTGTGCGCGCGCGCATGCGCTAGGGATCAAAGTCTCCATCGAAGAAGTAAAATGAATCAGTGTCGGATACGCCATCTATTGCCATGTCGGATACAAGTCAGCTTATGCACCACTCAATACCATATCTAGCAGTATCCAACACATATGATAACAAATTCAGAACACACTTTAGCCACTCGGATAACCGGGTCATGCCAAACCGGTTGGACTACTGCCGACTAGTTGAGAAATATGCGTGTAGCTACACTGAAGCTCGCTGTTAAACCCTAATCATTGTTTTCTAAACGAGGCCGTGCAGACAACACCCTCTTTGACATGACCAAAAAGGGCACCTGCACTGCCCATTTCCTCGTTGCTTCCCCTGGAAAATGCACAGCAAATTGAAAAGGACACTTCGCACACTGTGGTCTGCGGATTGATGATATCCATTGACAGCCTTCTCTCTCCTCGATAAATGAGCGTCGTTTCCGGGTCAAGTTCCAAGGCAAAACGCCTCTCTCTCTACACTCCACTAATGCACACTTGTTCTGTGTATATATAAACACATGCGGACGATGTAGGCTCATACAATCCTAACACATGCTAACATTGCAAGAGCTTCGCATTGTTGGTTCATTCCGCAAATCGAGAATTGAGGCGTCGACCGATCATGAAACCCGTCGCAGCAGTTGTTATGATGATTCTTCTCCTCTTCCTCGTCTCCGGCGGGGCGGTGATGGCAGCGCGGCCGGTGGCGAGCAAGGGGACGGCGTCGGCGCATGATGGCATGGTGCGGTCCTGGACGACAGAGAGCTCGGCTCAGCCGTCCGGTTGCACCAACGGGAATGGTCCAGGCGGCGGCGACTGCCACCCTCCTGCCCATCATTAAGTTGGCATGCAATGCATGTATATATACTATTCTAGGTCTGTATGCATTGTGTGAGTCAGAAAGTTATTGATGTATATGAGTGAAGTTACTATCAAACAGATATAGAATTATTGTCAGTTGTGTAGTGTTATAACTGACATTAACTCTATATGTGTTTGACAGTAACTTCACTCACATATAGTAATACCTTTTCGACACGTATTCTATACCTACGTACAGAATAGTAATTTATATATGTATGTGTATATATATACATGTATATATGTATATATAGTTATAAAATGTAACGTTACTAGGAACGTGATCCTAGCTATAATTGTCCTCGAGTTGACAGCACTGGGGTCATGAGATCAGATCAGAGGATCATGATATATAGAATCGCACCTTGAAAATTATGATTATAAAGTTTATAAGGGTCATACGATTATTAAGTATGGTATTGCTTGGCTGTGAATCGAGATCGAAACAGTTCTGAACTGGTGCATGATGAGTTCGTGAGGTATTGATTGATATCAATTTCGGTCAGACCAATCCATACATGAAAGTTATACTTAAATTATACTTGTGTGCAATTAAACCAAAAGGTTTAGGCTTCGTCGGTTTAATCTGTATGTTGCTAATATTTTTTCTAAGAAAAACGTAGGAGCTTTATCAATCAATTAGTAGACAGAGTATCACAACTTGGCCGAACGCGTGGGTCAAGCCAAAGTCTCAGCAACTCAACGCAGTTGGCCTATTGGCTAAACAATGATAAGGGCGCGATCACGGATTGTGGAAGGGTCAAGACTTAACAAGTGCACTGCCTGTCTAGCATGGAATGCAGCTCTGAACATAGCAAATATTTTTGCTTAGAATACAATGTTGGCCGCACAAACACATGCCATAACTCACGCGCACCGGCGAGTGCGCTCAAATACTACTATGTGTTTTTAGTAAAATACGTCATGAATCTCTAAATTTATTATGTTGGTTCACTTAGACTCTCAAAATTTTAAAACTACAGATTCATATATCTAAACATGTTTAAGTGGATCAGTATAGATTTTAAGGATGATTTACTAGGCTTGACCACTGACATATAACCTTACTGATGCTAGCATAGAGCTGACATGCGTCTCACATAACTAGCCAAGTGGGCGTTGACATTTGCAATAAACCCATTGGATTTCATATCCCTACACATTCGATCACCTTCTATTCACATCACAATGCATTCCACGAACTCCTAAGGTGATTGATGATTTGGAGCTGATCAATCCTAGGTTGCACGCGTCGACTGCAGGTGAAGGAGGATGGAGGTGTGAGTCGAATTGAGGCCAGGCGAGCGAGTTGAATCAAAAGAAAAATGGACAAAATCAAAATGAAAGAATCATGCACACCAAATCCAAACACCAGCTCACCTAGTGATTCGGGCACAGAAACACCACGCACATCACTTCTCTCGCTCCCGTCTTGCTCTGAGAATAAGGTAAAGAGCCATGGAATCATCACACATATCACTCTTTTTCTCTCCTGTCTTGTACACACATTTCTCTTCTATTTTTTCCACCGCTCGCCCCCTCTTTTTAAAAGCCACATATTTTAGCTACTACTATTTATTTTAACTAAAAATTATCCGTTGCAGTTAATACAAACACCCCTTAATATACTTAATGGCTTGAAAGTTGACACGAGTGTGTGTCTGTGGTCTTGAAAGTTGACACGAGTGGTATATTGATCGAGCTCTGCTGTTTGCATATATAAGCTGGGTTGATCCCAAAGAGTAGAATTCATTAGACGACCACTTTGTAAAAAACAATCTGCAGCAATGCGCAGATGCGAACCTGAAAACCGCTTCATGTAAGTACATTCTTTTCCCTTGCTAATATACATGCTCATACATAATGCACTACCCCAGTGCATCTCGAACGATTACGAAGATAGTGTTACGAAGAGAGGGTATGTTTTTTTTAACTTCTGACTTTTATATGATAACTAATTTTTAAATAAAATATCTTTTCAAATTTAGGTCTATAAGTTAATTATAATAGATATTATATCGACCTCATCTATAGCAGTTAAAATCGTATGTGAGTGTTTCTCTTTTCGTACTCTCTCATATAAACAATCAAAATTCAAAAATTTCAGCCAAAAGTGAACATCTCCATCTCATATGTATGATCTTCTGATAAGAATTTGAGCGACTTACGGGTGGGTTCTTTGGATTGTGCCTTATGACTTAAAATTTTGAATTTTGGCTGTTCGCGAGATGCAGTACGCAAAGAAAAATAGTGTATGCGATTTTGGCCAGTACAGCTGAATTCAGTATATTTTTTAATCTTCTTGTTAACCTCATCTTAAAAAACTAGTTTTTGTAGCATAAATCATAAGTCACAACCTAGATCGCAGTGTGGGCTGCGTATGTCAGCGGGAAGAGAACAGCCTCGCCTGGGCTGGGCCGATCCACCCGAGCCCACGAGTCCATTCATTCCGAGGGCCCCACCACCCCCTGAAAATTTCCACCCCACCCCTCCAATTCCCCCCGCGTCAACACGAAGCCCCCCGCTCTCCCTCTCCCTCGCCGCCGGCGATGAGCGCGAAGCAGCTCCGCGACGCCCTGGTCGCCGCGGGCTTCGACGGCGAGGACCCGCTGGACCCGGAGAGCCTCGAGTGGCCGTTCCTCCAGGGCGAAGACTCCCGCCGGCTGCTCGCGTGGATCTGCTCCAGGCTCCGCCCCGCCAACGTCCTCTCCGCCACCGACCTCGCCCTGTACCGATCCATCATCCCTCTGAGCCACCGAACTCTCGAGAAATTCTCTGATCGTACTATCGTAGTGCGCGCATGAGGTTGCGAAATTACACTAGTCTGAGGGGGGTGGGGGGTTCGATTTCAAACGCGATGGAGGGGCTTGGGTCTGAATTGTGGGAGGGTTAAGGGGCGCTTTGAATTTTGGGGGTGGGGTTTCGATTGGAATTAGCTTGGAAATTTCGGGGTTTGGATGCAAGATGTTCTCATGTACTCCGTCCCGGAAGAATGTCGTTTTGGACGTAGCTAGTGAACTTTGACCACTAATATTTATTACAACAGATTTATAAAATTATAATTTTATAAAAAAATTTCAGATAAATCTATACATACTATGTTCATATCTAAATATTTAAAATGATACTGGTAGCCAAAGTTTTGATTGGAATTGCACATGCTTTTTGAATTGTGGCAGAAACACGGGTGCATCATAGCATGACACTGTGTAATTAAGCTGATAAGGATAATTAGAGTTGGTTTACAAGAATACTAGTTGCAGATTGTAATGATTCATCTCGTACTACACTTTTTTTTCTGCACGCTTGTATTGATTCTATTGCTTCGTTGGCTTAAACTGGTGCTCTTATGTCATGAAATGTAGGTATGAGCAGCTTGAACTAGAAGGGAAGCTATTGGAGGTACCTAGCTTTTAGCTCCATTTGTTCAGTAAACTTAGTTGGACAGTGAATTATATGTGATGGCTAGTGAGCTTGGGTAACCATCTTGATTTGATTGTTACTGAAAAATGAATTGACTGTCATTTTGTTGACATAAATGTTCATACAATGCTTTTCGTTTGTTGCAAATTGTTAGTTCTCTCCAGTGAGAGATATGCTGCTGATTTCAGTACCATTTTTAGGGGGAGGACTTGGATTTCGCTTTCGACAGTATTTCGGCCTTCTCAGATATTGGAGAGAGCCAGGAAGACACATTTCTGTCAGTAGAAAGTCTTGAAGACATCCGGTATGTCGCGTTGTTCTCGTGTTACTAAAAGAACTGATTCTGCTAGTATTCTGTGCCTCTCTTTTTTGGAGCTGCTTTTCCCCTTTACCTTTCTGTCAACAAGACAACAACCCTTGCAAACATAGCATGCATACCTTTTCTTATTGGGAGGTGTCTTACTCTGGTTTTCTCTTATTATAGAATTTTGTCTTCTTGAGTATGTTGTTTGTAGATATATGTAGTTCATTTGATTTTGCAAGTGTTATCCACTGGAACTGTTGCTCAAGTCCCTGGGATGCAAACTTCGGTAACATTGACTCTTGCATTGAGTCTGATTTGGCTATCAGAGGGTTTAGTGAGTTTTAGTGTAGTCCCATACTTCAAACAAAGAAGAGAAAATTAGTCCCTTAAGGTTTGGTCCATGTCAGCATCTAGTCTTATCTTGTTAACTGTTTGTTTTGATCTCTCGATTGACCAAGGATTTTATTTTTATTTTTTCTAGCGACTCAAAGCTTACACTCAGAGCTGAAGTTTCTGATTTGGAAAAGCATCTTGCTTCTCTGGAATGGCAGCTTGATTTGCTTACAGCACAAGCTACCACCATCATCCAGGGAAAGAAATCCCGTGCATCTGCTAAAACTAGTGCTAATGAACAATTTACAAGATTAGATGAGAAACTTTCTAAGAGAAGTTTAGAGGTAAATATCCCTTTCTTTTGTCAGCCTAGATGCTAGTAAACCATAGTACTGTCCTTTTACCGTTCCCTTCTGTGTAGTTACTAGATAACTGGAATCTGCATTAATTCCTCAAACTGGAATCTGCATTTCACATTAGAGTACACCATGATGCTCATATCCAACTTCAAACCATGATGCTCATTGTCTGGTCTATAATCAACAGGAGCATGGCAATATTTTGTAACTAACCACGTAACTAGCTAGTATTTGTGGTTACTTAAGGGCTGAACCACTGAAGTCTGTGTATAGGGCCTGTTCTTTTTTTGCTGCGGCTTATGGCTTTTGGCTGTGTTTGTCGTTGTTCGTGTGAAAGATTACAGAGTAACTGAAACTAACGTGCGGCTTTTGCCGATATAAATGAAGTCGGTACAATATGTTCTACAATTAACTAGTAGACTCCATCTTGAAAAGATACTCTGTTTAAAAGCTAGTTACAGTAGAAAAGCCAAAAGCTGAAGCCAAAAGCTGAAAAAAGAACATGCCTTATATTTGTTAAGGATAGAATAGGTAATAGATTAGGACTGTTATTTGTTTCCTAATATGCCTTGTATTCCCTCTGTATATCCCCCTTGTACCTCTATATATATTGCCCTTTGGGCCTCATGAATAGATGCACAATATTCATAACAATATTCACTCAAGAAAAGGCTATGCTAATAGATGCTGGCAAAGAACACAGTTTGCTGGACCCCTTGTTTCCACAAATTTATACACCTGTTTCAGTTCTGTTTTCTTTCCTGCTATTTTATGGCATTTCATAACTAGTGTGAGTATGGTTCTTTCTAAGCTGTTCTGTGCTTTCTTGTAGGAACTCATTGTAGTACTTTATAAGAGAAGATTTTGCTCTCTGACAGTTCATTTTGCCTCTCTCTCTTTTTTACTTTCTTTCAGATGAATGCAGTTCTTGGAAAACTTGCTGCTACCACCCAGGAGTTGTCTTACTATCATTCAGAAGCTGGTATTCCTGTTGTCCTTCACATGTAAAAGTGCACATCTTATCAGATTGCATTGCTTACACTGACATGCGTTGATAGCCTGGTACCTCTATTTTGACTTGCATGTACCTGGGAAATGCCTTCATTTTAAGCCTATTACACAGCGTGTCATATTTGATGGATGATTGTATTAATTTTTTGTCAGTCTTTTGAATGCATTGCATTTTGTTCCTTGCAGATATTGGCATCTACCTGTCATCCTGTGACTTCCAGTCTTATGTAATCAGTAACTTGGCTTGTACCAAGGAACTAAACAAATGGTTCACTAAGAAGTTTGAGAAGGTGTTTTTCCTTCATGATCTTGCTATTCCTATATTATCTCCTTTTATGTTTAACAAAACATGAGCATATTGTTCCAAAAATCCTACATGGTCATACACATAAATACGTAATGGATAATAGATTGAATGAATACATGTAACATCTTTTCATCTCTGTGACCTTAGGGTCATGGTGTTAGAAATTTTAGTCACTTCAGTGACATGGACTCACTAATAAGTCATAAATGCAAATTTCTGAACAAACGTCAAAAGTGTGGTCCCAGTCTCAGCAAAAAAGAGCATTCTGGAGGAAATTTTGCTTTTTGGTGGACTGCTTACAAGGTCCATGGGAGTAGAGTCCTAAATTGCATTAATGTGAATTGATGCACGGGGATTTTAATGTTTGTCTAAGTCGCTATGATTTACATGCTCTGATGCCTGTGTTATGCTATGTCTTACTACTGAAGTTGGAAATGTGAAGCGCTTTGATCCTATATGTAAATAGTTAAACTGAACCAAAACATCATTTTTGCGTATTTTTCTATTTGCAGTAATTATGAACTTCATGTAGCCATATGTTGATTAAATAGTTTATTATAATAAAATGGTAAACTACCATGCTACAATAATTGACTGCACCATCATAATTGATGTAAAACAAATACTGTAACTAAAATAGGAAATCATGATATTACCATGTAAAATGAACAATTGGTCTTGTTTCTCTTGTATGTAAAATAAGCTAAAATAAATTGAGGCTAAATTTACTATTTACTTAGAACCATTATTTTACCACCTACTTGCATTGCTGAGCAAGTTTTTGCTGGGGTATTGCAGGGACCTCTCCAGCTTGTTGCCAAAGAAGACGTGTCAAGGGGTGGGGATTCTTTGTACTTGCGCCTTATCATATTTGAATTTTCTTATGTGTACTATCTCCATACATTTTACATATATGCTCTTATTTTTTTGGGTGCTAGCAGAAGCAAATAGACTTATCGATATTTCTCTTTTACTTTATTTTATTTTTACCTCCTAAAATTCTGGCTGAATCCTATCATGCCTTGTATGTATGATTCTTTTTTTACATCTTCAACTATTTAATTTGAAGACAAGTCATTAAAAGGATATAAATCTTTTTCATGTGTCTGAATAATGCTTTATGAAAGAAGGATACATTAGCATAATTTGCATTTGTGACATGAAATGTTGAAAATTCCTATTTTATGTGCCCACATATGGCTAGTATATTTTGCACGATTTCACCTTTTTATGAATTTATTTTCACATATGGACCTAGCCCAAAACTATTTTCACAAATGGCCCCCTTTTCAGCGCTAAGATGAATGGCGCTAAGGGTAAACTGGTCAACGCCAGTGTTAGGCGCTGAGCTTAGGGGCCACGTCAGCCCATGGTCCAACGTGGGAGGCAATCGTTGCCAACTCAGCACATGGTTAGCGTCAGTGCCTTGGCGCTGAGCTGCACTGTCTCCACGCCGTTCCATTTGGCACTAAAGTTGTAAGTTGTGATGTATTGCTTCCGTGAGCTGTCCAGTTATTGCTACGGCGTCTGTTCTTTCGTAGTGTTGCTTTCCAACTTGTTGCAAGTGTTCAGCGCCACCGTTCCTGGCACGAACCTATTGATGCTCTATGCTCCTGCCACCGCTACGTTTGACAAAACTATCACAAAACGTCACTTTTAAACATTAGCTTCACCGAGCCACACTTACTCTGCATAATGTTTTGCAAAACTGGACTTTTAAGTAATGTTGTCCTATGCAACGGGCCTAACATCTTAGCCCCACTCATCAGACTAACAAGACCATCCCATTTTGTGCCACTTCTACATGCTGTTATGAATATTGTGTGTATTGATATGAGACCCAAAGGGCCATATATATATGTCGGGACCCCGGATTTCCGAACCCGGACCCTCTGTGTATTACTGCACTAGTCCTAGATCAAAGCTAGTGCACACAGTTAAACAGAAATGAATACATAACCATCAACGCTTTATTACAATATTAAAGAGTACATACCGAAAGGTCTCATTATTACAATTGAGGTTTCAAGACCTCGCACACACGAAACACAGCGGAAGCAAAAGATAAACTCGGTGAAGACTCATCAATACGCCACAGGCAATTGACTGGGGAAGCGCGACCTAGAACTCCTGGAATCCTTCGTCGAATCCACCCGCGAAGAAGTCGTAGTCGCCTTCTTGAGCTTTGTACTCCTCTGGTTATTATTTTTGAGTGTAGCATGTGAGTACATAAAGTACTCCGTAAGTCTTGGGAAAAATGCAATAGATGCAAGGCTTGATAAAGGAAGGCTATATGGTTCTTTTGCACAAAGCAACATTTTCATTCAATTACTTCTAATTATTTTCGAAGGCATCAATTTAATAAAGTAAATGTTTTAGCAGAAACTATTCTTAACTTTCTAGTGAAGGTTCCATCTACCAACACTAGCCAACCAATTACAATTGGTCAAGTTTAAAACTGCGGGTTCCATCCACCCTCTCTGGCTCCAACCGCCAGGATACCCTTCCGAGAGTTCCCTCCACTCTCGGAGTACAAAAACTTTGATTTTAAAACCAAAACCAGAAATCTACCATGTGAATGCATTCCTTGCCCGCCCTTGACCGTGGGCACGACTATTCGAATAGTTTTACACTCTGCAGAGGTTGTACAACTTTACCCACAAGAGATAAATTATCCTAAAAGTCAACACGCTTCCTTTGGCATGAGACCTAGATAAAATATCACAAAGCCTTTACCTTACTCTAATCTAGCTAGATACCACCCGCTAAGGTTTCACCGCAGGTAGGCTAACTGCCCGAACCGAAGCCCCCTCTTGCGCCATATGAGTACAGTAAATCCCTGTCCCTCACTGTGAATAACCAGTCCATCCCTGACACCTACTTTCCACTGGTGGCACCTAAACTAGACTATCATAAGTTAGTCAGTTAGGTCGTACCCATATAGACTTGTGGTTATACGGTTAATGCTCAGTCTGGACAAACACAAGCGTCGGTCCTTAATTGACTAGGGTGGAACATACACTTAACAAGTTCTCGTGCTAACTGCACCAAGCCAAACCAACCATCCACCCTAATCTAAACCATCTTTCACATTTTATTTTATTTTAAAACAACAGTGGCAACTCCAATCACCACTAGGTTTATAAACACAAGGGTAATACAATAATTCATAATTTCCCAATTTCAAGATTCCATAGGTACTAATTAGCATAACTAAGCATTATACTACCAAACCACTATTCACAAATGACCATAATAATCTCGTTATTGAGACAAGGGAAATCTCTAGGGTGACAAAGGTACATAGCATTCAATGTCAACTGAGAGTATAACAAAATTGGAATAACTATTTCCTAAAGATTTGAACTAAGGTTTTATGTAAATAGCAATGCACATAATTTAAAATATTTAAAATATTTCAAAAGCATAGGTTCAAGATGATCAAAGGAGACTTGCCTTCTTGCAGGGTTTCTGGGTCTTCTTGTTGCTGTGAAGAGTGATCGTCGACGACGTTGGATTCTACGCGCGAAAAGACAAAGCAAACGAACAAATAAATACAAATAAAATCACAAAAATATAATATATATATACTGGAAGGAAGTTTATGATTTCATACGAATTTAGGAGAAAGATTTAGCGGATTTAGGGTTCACACGAGGGAGAACGAATATCTGGAAGATCGGTTTGGGAAAAGATATTACTGAGACAATATTGGGACCAAGGGAATTAGAATGGATTTTATGGTGAGTTGGCAAGATTTGAATTTGAATTTTGAAAGTGCACAGAAAATTTGGAATGGAACTGAGGCTTTGAAATTAAATGAGGAATTGGAATTTGAAATTTAAATATTTGAAATATCAAATAAATTTCAAATATTTGAAAGGATGGAAAAAATGGATAGTTTGGAATTTTTGATGAATTTAGAAATTTGAATGGGCTCAAACGGAGTTAAAATGAAGGAGAACGGGCTCCGGGAAGATTAAATCCAGAGAAAAAGAAAAACTGGATTTTGGGGAATTATTTTTCTAAAGAAAAATGAATTATGGCGTCAGCATTGCGTCAGCCCTGAGGATTTCTTTTTCGGCCGATTTATTTTTGCACTGGAAAATCGATTTACTGCGCCATGCTTGCGTCAGCCAGGGGATAGGCCGACTGACAGTGAGCCCCGGGTCTATGGACCGGGCCCATGGACCGCGGAGGAGCGCTGAGGTGGCACGGCTGCCGAGTGGCGCTGACGAGGACGGGACGGCCCGAGGTGGCGCTGGCGTGGCGCCACGTCAACTGCCACGCAGGCGCGCCCGCTGACGTGGCCGACCGGCCGGAGGAGAGGCTCGGGGAGGCGGGCTCCGGTGGGGTTGCGGTCCGGCTGAGGAGCGAGCGAGGCCGAGGGCGACGAGGCGAAGCTGAATGCGGCGTCGGCGAAGCTCGGAAGCGACCGGAGCGGTGAGGGGAGCTCGCCGGAGTTGGAGGCGACGGTGGCGACGAGTGCGCACGGCGCGGGGGCGAGGGGAAGCTCGGGAGAGGGAGAAGGAGGTGGAGCGAGGTGGGGCGAGGAGAAACGGGGCCGGGGAGGGGCTTTTATAGGGGCGGAGGAGGGCGTGGCCGCGGGGATTCCTCGCCGGCGATCGCGGGCGGCGGGGATTGAGGAGAGGGGAAAAGAAGGCAAGGGCGGCCGCGTAAGGAAATTGATCGGGGGGGGGGCAAGGATGGAAGGGGTGCGGGTCGCACGGGCGGCGGAAAAGGAAGGAAAGCCGGAGGGGCGGCGGAGATCGCGCGACCGGGCGGGAGGAGGAAGAGGGCGCGCGGTCGGAGGTGGGAGACGAAGCTGACGGGTGGGCCCGGGCGGTCAGCGGGAGAGGGAGAGGGGCGCGGCTGACGGGCGGGGCCCGCGGGCAGAGACGGAGGCGGCGGGGAGAGGCGCCGACAGGTGGGCCGAGGTGAGGAGAGAGAGGAGCAGGGGCACGGGTGGCGGGGATTTGGCCGCGTGGCCAAGGGCAGGATCGGGCGGCGAAGGGAGAAGCGAGGGCGGACGGGGCGGATGGGAGCGAGGGGCGACGTGGCAGCCATCGGGAGGGGGTAGGCGGGATGGAGCGGCGGCTGGGACGGGGCGATGTGGCCGGCATCTGGCCGTCCACGTGGCGGCCGGAGGGGAGGTGAGAGGGATTTTATTTTTGATTTTAATTTCAGATTTTGGGATTTTTAGAAAACCCTAGAAAATTCATTAAGCCTCAGAAAAATATGAAAATACTTCCAAACATTCCAGGAAAATTCACCAAAGTTTCTGGAGACATTTTGGACTCAATAAAAATATTTCCAACTAATGTTGGTATTTACTTTTTATACTAAAAATACTTTTTAATTTCAAAAATACATTTTTAAACTCCAGAAAATCCAGGAAACCAGATAAAAGCCAAATAATTATTTTGAACTAGGATTTTCATATAAAATCAAAATATCATTTTATTTAATAATAATTTTAGGTTTTTTCTAAAATACTTTTCAAATCCAGCTTTTTCAGAAACAGAAATTCAGGGCAAATTCAAATAAAACTCAAATATTTTAAAATAATTAATTTGAAATTAAATTTTTTCAGAAAGCAAATTTTGGGATGTTACAATATAGGAGAGTACAAGAGAATATGCCATATAGAGATAAGGCATATATGGAATAAAATACAAATTCTATATCCTAATACAGCTCTATCTCCAATACCCTTAACACCCCCACAAATGCAAGGCGTATGCAATAGCATTGCATTTGAAAAAAAGGGTTAATACTAAAACAAGAAATATCCGACATCCGAGTCGTGATAAAGTCGTCGTTGCATGCAGTCGTTGAATAAACTGTCAAATCAAGCCGAAGAGGAATAGATAGAAGCATGACGGCACAGATCGAAGCCTGAGACGGCGGCGGCGCAGTTCACAAAAAGCGCAACGGAGGCGCGGTGCAGAAAAAGCGCGGCAGCCTTAAAAACTCAGGGCGGCGGCTCAAAAAGAAGCGGCGGCATCATAAAGACTTCTACGATCTGCAGCGGCTCAAGGAAAAGAGCAGCGGTTGTTGTCATGCAAAAGAAAATTCCTACACTTCTATGACTGACAATAAATTTGTGGACTCGCATGGCTTCGACGAACTAAAAAAATTAGAGACTACGGATTCAGATAGACGTAACGGAAGACTTACGAAAAATAACTAAAGACTGATTAAAAGAAATCAGAACGGAAGACTCTAAACCAGAAAAACTCAAACGAAAGTAAAGCCATCAAAAGCATCGCCATCTCCTCTCTCTCTTCTTAATCTCACGGCCATCCTCACTCCCGCAGCAAAACTCCTTGAGGCGAGCTCCCCAGGCGACGGCAGAGGAGCGACGGCAGAGGCGGCTCTGGCGAGCGGATCCCCAGGTGGCGACGCCGGATATGACGAGGCGCCGGGGGAGCCCGGATCCCAGGCGGCGCCGGCCAGATCCAGGCGGGAGTTGGCCTGGCGAGGCGCCGGCGACAGCGCGGAGAGGGCGCCGAATCCGGCGGCGGGGAGGCCGGATCCGGATGGGGCGAGGCCAGATCCGCGCGAGGAGCCCGGATCCACGCCGGGATGAAGCGGTGTCGATGCGGAGAAGGCCGGCGGCGCTGGACACGGGCGACAGCGGGAGAAGGCCGGATCCGGGCGGTGAAGAGCCGGATTGGGGACGGTGACCGCGAGCGGCCGGAGAAGGCCGGTGGTGTACGACCCATCCAGATCGGATCTGGTGGCGTACGGCCGGCTCCCAGCAGTCGGCTTTGGGAGTGGAGAAGACGATGGGTCGAGCAGCCCATCAAGATGGCCGCCCCCGGGAGAGCAGATCGATCCTCCCGGGGGCAGCAGCAGCGGAAGTAGATCGATGTAGATCGAGGTTAGGGTTTCAACCTAAGCTCTGATACCATGTTATGAATATTGTGTGTATTGATATGAGACCCAAAGGGCCATATATATAGGAGAGTACAAGAGAATATGCCATATAGAGATAAGGCATATATGGAATAGAATACAAACTCTATATCCTAATACAACTCTATCTCCAAAACCCTTAACACATGCCATATCCCGCTTCATGCCCAGCCTCCCAAACTTGATTGATAGCTTCCAGGAGGAGCCCAAGTCCAGGAGGAGCCCAAGCCCGTTGGTCAACCCTAGCACGGTATGTAGTGCAGTCATGCTGATGAGTTGTTGTTATCCACCGTGGCAATTACCTCCATGTTAGCAAATGGAAATGGGATGGCCTTGCTATTTGACGAGTGGAACCAAGATGTCAAGCCCTTTTCATATAACGCCATTGCTTAAAAGTGCGGTTTTGTGAAATGTTATACAAAAGTAAGTGTGATTTTGTGAAATTGATTGCTAAAAAGTGGTTTAATTTATGATAGTTTTGACAAAGGTATTGTGTGATTTTGCGAAATTTACTGCATATTTAATAATTGGACTCCCTGTGCATTAGTAGTAGTTTAATTGATAGTACTCTGATTGGATAGGTCTAGTCAATTTGCTTGAAAATCGCATGACATGTTTTCGTTCCCAAAGTACACCCTTAAGGACGCGATATAGTTGATTGGAACTTTTCCAACGTTATCGTTTTTTCTATCTTTCATATTCTATTCTTATCAATATTGAGCTTGAAAATTCTCCATCACATACTCACGTATTGGGTAGAGAGAAAGTTTGTCAAGTCACAATATATTCTCACGTATGCTGCCCAAGATATTAGATTGTTGCAAGGATGCCGCATGAGAAATTGAGGATGCATGGCCTAAAGCTCACGCTTGCATGGCTGGCCCACATGTCATCCAGTGGTAGTGAAGGTAATTAATGAAATGGGTAAAGGCCAAGCTATCAGTTGAATTCGGCATGTGTCAAACAAGGCGATGAGCAAGAAGTTGGAAAGTAGACAACGTAGCAATAACTGGATGACTCGCCAAAGCAGTACGTCCCAACTTGCTAACTCGGCGCCAAACACAATAGCGTGGAGGCAGTGCAGCTCAGTGCCAAGGAACTCGGTGCTGACCTGGTGCTGAGTTGGCAACGGCTACCTCCCATGTTGGACCTTGAGCTGATATGGCCCATAGGCTCAATGCCAATAGCGCTTATTGGCGCTGACCAGTTTACCCTCAGTGCCATTCATCTCAGCACTAAAAAAGGACCATTTGTGAAAATAGTATTTGGTTAGGTCCATATGTAAAAATAAATTCAAAAAAGCCCAAACCATGCAAAATAACCATATGACTGAACTATGTAAACTGATCATATTATTCTATTTGATACCTTATAGTGCAGTTGAATTTTCCAATAACAATTGCTTCTTTTGGCCTGACTAAGCTTAATTGGCTTAAATTGAACTTAAGTTCTGATTGGAGCTATATTATTCATGTCCCTGAGTTCATGTTGGTGTAGAGAACGGATCCAACAGCTTGTCTAAAATTTCAAGAAGAAAAGAGTAGTCCTTTTGTGAGACCGATGGCAGAGATGGGGGGGGGCAGTGAATGATCTTTTTCTCTTTTTCAACTTTTACAAAATCAACCCGCTTTGGCTTCTTCACTCAATTAGCTATGAGAAGCTAATAAGATTAGATATACAATGGAAATAAGCACAAAGCAGAAGCTAACAAACCAAGGGAATAAAAGAAGCAACAAACAAGCCAATGCATCAACTGATCGGTCTGATCGCAGGCATCACACCGGTCTGACCGAGCCTAGGAGGTCTGACCGCTTGGGTCACAGCAGTCTAACTGGGCCTGAGCAGTCTGACCGCTCGCCGTTCCAGAACAGAAAAAGACCCGCCGCCAAGAACTCAAATCAGCCTAACTTCTAATATACTGAACAAAAGGACTTGAAACTTGAAACGTAGCTTCCTCAGAATACTACGAACCAACTCCATCAATGGATCGACAAATGACTCAACAAAGTTTTGAACTTTGCCCAAAACAAGGCAAATCACATCAAAACTGGGCAAACCGAGGCAAACACTAAGAACTTTCTATAGGGTTGTCTAGATGGATGGGATCTAGCCTCTAGGAGGCTCTTCCATCATTCACACCTCCTTGGGAAGCAAAATTAAGAAGCTCTTCCATCATTCACACATCCTTGAAAACTAGCAAAATTAAGAAGGGAGGAAATCCAAACAAGAAAACCAAGGAAATCAAAAACACAAAGAGATTCATGGCAAAACTCATTTGGATAAAATTTGGATCTTTATTTCACTTGGAGATGAATGTTTAAAGCCACTTTACTCTTGGAGGGCAAAGCTCCCTCTTCATAGAGCACACACAAAGTTTCCCTCTTGGAAACCCTAATCTAACTCTCCCAAAAGCTTTTCCAAAGCCTCAAACCCTAAGCCACCTCTACATCTTCTTTTATAGTGGTGGCTTGCAAGAAATCCTAACCAGCACCTCTAGTTGAGTTTCATTCACTTACATGGGCTATCTCGTTAACTTAACACCATATCGAGTTTTACACACGCTCACCCAAAGGGCTCCAATAGCCTGAAACACCAATCCAATATATCAAATCATTTCCGCATGCTTTGACACGTAGTCCATAGTGCCCAATGACTAGCTATCACATCTTCATGCATTCAGTCTCCCCCGAACTGTCTCTACGTGCATCAGCCTCGTCACTTGGCGCATCACATACACAAACTCTTTTGTGCTTCTCGCTTGAGCCACATTGTCTCACTTAGACTTATCCGACCATACGAACCTCAACTCTCCCACCTAATCCCAATTCATTGCCATTGACAGCCACCGCTCTCCAAGTCACCTGTACATCCAAAGACAAAGCAATCTGATTCCGAGTACAAATTCCATGTAATTGACTCACGTTAGCTAAATCATGCATCATACAACACAACACAACCAATCAATATGTTATAGACGTGGGCCTTGGGCCTAGCCAGGTTATTATTAGGAATTAGAGATTGGTTTCTATTTGAATAAGAGATTGGTTTCCTTGTATTAGAGATAGAGTTAGAGATATGATTGAGATTAGATTCTATCTGTTAGGGGAAGCCATCTATATAAGGAGGCTACCACATGCTATTGGAATCAAGCAGAGTAATAACAAAGTCTTCCTAGTCTATAGTCTCTCCTCCCTCCCTACGCCGACTCCATCCGGCCATCTTCTTGGTGGTGTTTACCCGTTATGAACTAAGGTTCATAACAGATTGGTATCAGAGTAGTCGATCCCCTCCCACGACTTCTGCTACCATGGCTAACGGCTGGAGCGACGCGATCGTGCTCTGCAAGGAGATCAGCAAGCAGCTGAAAGAAATCAAGGCATCCTCTGAGGATGCGATGAAGAAGCTACAAGAGATAATGAAGGCACGGCAACACCCAACACCAAATCCCCAACAACAACAAAATCAAGATCCACAACCATCGCCAGATGCAGCCAACCACATCGCCGCAGCGTCTTCTCTGACATCGCCGGCCATCGCCCCAGACCTAGCACCGTCGCTGCCAAGGCCGGTGCCTCTTTCTCCGGCGGCTCCATCCAGCTCCACAACCGCCGTGGCCGTCTCCTCCCGCGCCGCCGCCTCCGCCTGGGCCACATCTGCCCGCGCGCCGCCGCCTCACGCAGGCCGTCCTCACCGTCGGCGCCGACCGCACGTGCTTCTGCTTCGACGAGATCGACGCCGCCCGCACTGGAGCTGGCGCCACCGCCTCGCTTCGGGGACGCCGGCTGCTCCACCGGCCGCAGCATCCGCCGGTTCGACCCAACCGCGCCGCCTCCCAGAGGGCGCTACTCGCGACCGCCCTCGCCGCGGCCGTCCACCGCTCGGGTCGCCCGGTCCGCCGCCGAGACGTCGACGTCGCCGTCGGGCCCACCTCCGGCCGGCCCGACTCCGCCGAGCCGCTGCCGCCGCAGCCCGGGCCTCCTCCGCTCGATCGCGGGCCGCCTTCGCCGCCCGGATCCAGGCGAGCCGCCGCCGCCGCCCGTGTCGCAGCCGCCGTCGCCCGATCCGCCTCCGCCGGTGTCGCAGCCACCGCCGCAGCCGCTCCGTCGGCTGCCGCTGTTCGCCGACGACTGCCAGGCCGCTGAGCCAGGTTATTATTAGGAATTAGAGATTGATTTCTATTTGAATAAGAGATTGGTTTCCTTGTATTAGAGATAGAGTTAGAGATATGATTGAGATTAGATTCTATCTGTCAGGGGAAGCCATCTATATAAGGAGGCTACCACATGCTATTGTAAGCAAGCAGAGTAATAACAAAGTCTTCCTAGTCTATAGTCTCTCCTCCCTCCCTACGCCGACTCCATCCGGCCATCTTCTTGGTGGTGTTTACCCGTTATGAACTAAGGTTCATAACATATTCACCCATGCTGTACACACACTTAAACCAACTCAAATCGCGCACTGAACCTAAAGGGCTGGTCTGACTGCTCGATCACCTCTCAATCTCACCCCAGTAACAGGGGATCGGTTCGATCACTAGCCCAACGTCGTTCAGACTACTGGCGGACTGTCGACAATTTGACTGTCAACCACGGGCCGGTTAGATTGGTTAAGAGCAGTGGAAAACACACTCTCTAGAATTTTGGTTAATATCAATCTAGTTTCAGCTCAAAACTCCAATTTGAGTGACACATAGTGCAAAGACATCATCAAACACACCTACAAAAATGTTTGGTGTTCATTTTCCAAAAGGCCATACGGCCGGTCTGACCTCTCCATAGCCATCTGTCAGACCGCCGTTGCCAGGCCGGTCAGACCGGTTAAATCATGATAGCAACTCTGAAATATGAAAAGCTTCAAAAGCAAATTAAAACTTAGACAAAACTTGCACATTATAGTCAAATACTCATCACATAATATGGGGTGACCTCTACATGGTCTCACACATTCTTTCTCCCTCAAAGGGTATACGAGGATGACTATAAACGAAGGCTCTTGATATCTTTCTTCTCCATTTATTGGTCCATGATTGGCTTGACTGTTACGTACTCACTGATTGATATCTGTATTAATATGTATACTTGGATTAACTTCAATATGAAGTCATAATTAGTATTTCTTGTGCTATTCTTCTACATGAGGGCTAACAACTTATGCCAGAGTTGAATTAAAGCAATAACCAATTTGTCTTTCCTTTTTGTGCAGGAGATTCTGAAAAGTCTCATCATTTTGTAGTTGAACTGAAGCGAATTAATTCCATGTAAGTGTTTATTGATCAGTCAACATCGCTGATTTATTTCTTTTTGGCTTACTAGTGTAAATTATCACATCTTCAGTATTTAGGAATTCTCTTAATTGTTTTACCATCAGAAAGTTTACAATGTATCGCTACCAGCACCTGTCCTGCTCTGCCGAAGGATAATTTTTTTGATGATTCTTAATTTTGCAAGAAGTTGTTTATACAAAATCTATTTTCAAGTTTAATTCTCTACATCTTTTATTGAGAATAAGTTGTATTCATTTGAGTTTTCTAAGTCACATATCTTGAACTCAGCTCATTAGTTTGTTCTTCTCCAAATGGATATTGACCTCTCTGTTTAACTCTTGTGTTGATGCTGCTCATTTGTTAACAGATTTGCTAAAAGTAAAAGACAGTACATAGAAGCACAAGTAGAATACGCTAAGGAGGAGGGTATGCTCTCTATGCTGAGAACTCAATTGGCATCCCGGCAGTCATATATTCACCAGGACATCCATTCTTTAAGGTATGTAGGACATAAGTAATCACAGCTGCTGGAGCTGGACTAATTCCTTTTGAAAGAGGTCCGATATTGAAGTAGCATGATATCATTATTTGAGGATGAAATTTTTGAGAAAATGTTACGATCCTTACTGGTCACCCCTAAAACGAAACTGCTTGGTTCCATGGTGTTGTGATTATTTTTATTTGCTTTGAGTTTTGACACAAGAAGTAGAGGTGGACCAAATCTACGAGAAAGCACTTCATCTTTTTAGGAGAATCTACGAGCGTTTAGGCTGTATGGATTGTTTGCCTATTGTATTGTAGTACTGCAATGAAGCTTTTGTGCATGTATTTTTTTTTTGAATTTTTACCATTTCGTTACTTATTTGTGTGCTATTGTGGGTTTGCTCATTTCATCCTCAGGAGGAGAAGCTCTGAACTTGCTGAAGAATTGAAGGATCTTTCCCTTCAAGTGCAGAAGTGCTTATGTGAGGTAAATTTTGTACAAAAATTTTGGTTCTTGAATCTTGATGTGTCATGAACACCCTAAGGTTTTCCTCCACGGATGGTTCAGATTTGTTTAGTTGCATCGCTTGAAGCCTTGGGTTAATGTTCTATTCCTACCAAGCATCATGTGCTTTATCCATAAGATGTCACAGTCTCCATGCCACATGACAGGAATATAAGATAAAAGTGTGGATGTTTTTCCTTGACACCTTGGTTATATCGTGAGCTCATGGCCTGTTTCAACGAAGTAAGTAAATGAATGAATAATGGGCCTAAAGGTTTCCCTAAAACATGAAACTACAGACCGTGCACCTGTTAGCTGATTTGTCTATTTGGAAACTTGTTTCCTTCGTCCATAGTTGCAATACGTTCTTTTACCACTATGGAGCTATCTCCAGCCAAAATTTTCATGTCTTCATCATCCATTTATCTATCTTATACTTTATCTACAATATTTCATTTTATTTGCTAGATGGTATAACAAGTTAATGTTCTCTATTTATTGTCCTTTCGTTAGACTATTACAAGCCTGTGTGCCGACCTTGCTCAGCTTGAGGGTGCAAATATTTTGCAAGGTGTCATCTTCTCATGACTATAAGCATTTGAAAGTGTTGTTTTACCACTGAGCCAACAGCATTGCGTGTTCCTAACTATGACCTTCTAGGGGATCATGATTTGAAGGTTCTGCGCCAGGAATACTACATAAGCCAGCAGAAAAGGGTATCTCATGAACACTCGGTTATTTTGGTGCAAACTGACCTACCAAATTAAGTGTCATGTAGATATTTCTTCTTTCTTGCAGTTCATCAATCATCTGGTTAATCAGCTGGCTGCTCATCGGTTTCTGAAGATAGCTTGCCAGCTCGAAAGGCAGACAAAAATTTCAAGTGCATATTCATTGCTGAAAGCTATAGAAATGGAGCTACAGAGCTACTTATCAGCTGTCGATGGCCGCCTGGTATTGTTTGCCGATTTTGTCTGTTAAATCCACGACGTTGTTTAGCTTCTTGTCATTATTCACTTCTATGTGCATTCTTACAAAATAGAGTATACTGCTCAAATGCATAGGACCGATATCATTTAATTGGTCAAACTGCCTGTGAAATGCTTGAAGAAGGGTCTGTTGATGACCGTGATACTTTTCTCCATGCTGTGAGGGATATTCTTAGCAGTCACTCAAGTAAGCAGACTTCAATTAATAATTTGTAATGGCTTTATCTACCAGAAGTTGGAATAATTCAATCTTCTTTTCATTTTCTGTAGATGCTCAAGGAATGACATCAACATATGTTTCAGCATATGGTTTGGTTGAGCAGATATCAGAGCTGCAAGATGAGCTCCACTATCATCAGCATGAACTTGAAAACGTTCTTCCACGTGAACGGGGAAGATGTATCGACGAACTGTGAGTTGTCCTCGCAAATTGTGCCCTGCAACTTTTCTCCCTTTCAGAAATTTTAGCTTTCTTCTGTGCATCGGTTGGTTGCCCTCCCTAGCTTACTGTGTATTATAAAGAGGAGGATTGCGTTAAAATTGAACTTGACACCAGCCAACCTGCTATTGACAGAATGACATGTTAGACATTTGGTCCAATCATTCCACACTTTTTCCCCATTTTGCAGATGCAGGGTGATCCAAACACTCGAGCAAATTCTGTCTGTGCCCCTTACATATGTGCAACCGAAACTGACATCATGGGTACATTCTTCTCATTTCTCTCTATCCTCTCCTCTGTCCCCTTTGTAGTCTGTGTTCTGTTGTACGTTACTTCGCGTATTTTACCACAGCCACTGGAGCAAGCGCTTGAAGAATTAGAAATGATCAACCAGCAAGTCTCTGCTTGTGTTAATGAAGTTACAATAGCTCGAGATGAAAAGGCTGAGGTACTTTACATCTGTCACTTCCTCACATTGTTAGTACTCAACAAGCATTAGGTATAATTCTGCATGTGGATTCAGTAGAATTCGTACTTGTTTTCAATTGCCTTCTCGCTCTCACATTTACAAATGCTTTGCAGATATTACAACAGCCTTCACGCAACGTGCAGCAGGAAAGACGAGTATTCGTCGATTTCTTCTGCCACCCAGGACGGCTTGAGAACCAAGTCAGAGAGCTGACATCCCGTGTTAGAGCACTCCCGGAGTAATCTTCGGTAGGGTTAAGAGGGCGAGTGCAAAGTCGTCTTCTGATTCTCAAACCAGCATCATGTCTTTCGTTGCTCAGCTCAATGTTTTTGTCAGGGTTTTGACATAACTGGAAGTGCAGGCGTTTGCAATGGTATACCCTCGGCGTCGCAAAAGCTGAAGAGAATTAACCTCCACATTTTCTTATATAGCATTCATACAAATATACGTAGCATAGTGCTTCGAGAAAAAGAAGAAAAACATTGTATATACTTATCAGTTCTCACCGCTTAGTTCATCTTTTGACCCTCTTTGATAACTGATAATGTACTCTTCCATTTGTGATTTACTAATCAACTATTGAAACTAATAATTGTCTCATCCATTTGTTGAATTTAAAAATATTTATATATTTGTGGTTTTGTTTCTAACGGTACGTTTCTGAATTTCGAAAGTCCGTAGACGAATGGCATGTTTAAGCTCTACGCATATAAAACAAGGATGAGGTAATTTTATAATTCTTTAAACATAATTTGCCCCGATTAATTGTATATCTATCTATATAATACAAGTACCAAACTACCAATTAGGCCATTGTTGAGCAAGTGATTCAGCTTTTGTAGCAAAGATGCTGTAGCGATTGTACCATGCTGTTGCTACTGTAGCACTTGATCTGGACCGTCCATTCCGAATCGGACGATGGAGAGAAGGGCCTAATGCACATCGTTGTGCTCCTCTGCAGAGGATCCGCTTCCGCAATGGTGGGTTCCTGTTGAATAGCCTGCGTGTTGATTGTTTCTTGGACACCCCTGTAAAAAACTACCAATTAGCCGCTAATAGAGGTGTTTGGTGGAAAATGTTGCTTAGAAAGACCAGAACTATATTATTTTCCGAAATAATGTCTACATATCGAACTGGATGGAGTGTCATTGCATTTGATTTATGCCACAAAGACCATGGTAGCCACCCGGTTGAAATTGTTTTTTTTTAAAATGTGGAATTCGAAGAGGTATACTAGCCTCGAACTTAGGACTTGTTAATGTGAAATTCATGAGAATTTTTTTTATAGAATTCCTGTATTTCAAATGGATTCTAACAGAATTCATAGTTTCAAACGGGACAAGGAGCTAAGGATGCAAACTACTGTAAAACAGGGGGAAAAAGCGCTCCTACTCTATTTGAGCCGATATATTTGGGTGACTTTTGATCTTAGTATGAGTGGTTGTATAAATAAATTAAGCTATTTTAACAATACTATCTAAATAAAATACTTAAAAAACATGATAAAAATTATTTTAATTACTCGTTCAAAAAAATTGTAAGTCATAACGCAAGAAGGGCCAGACACGCGTCCGGTCCATCGCAAGCAAGAAAGCGCCCAGCTACCGGTCCACCGTAGAACGAGTTTACGCAACTACTGCTCTGAACTTCGCCGTGGTACAGTACCAGCAGAAGGCGGCAGATCCGGCCGACGCTTCAACGCCATTTTTTCCCTTCCTCCCTTGACTCGGGTCTGGCTGCAATTTCCGCCCAAATCTCTCCCGGATCCACACCCAAGATGGTACCTTCGTCTTCCTTGGCTCCTCTCCCCCCTTTGCTCCCTGCGTTTCGATGTTTTTGGGTAAGCAAAGCGTTGTTTTTTTAGCTTTTGCGGCATCATGTTCGAGTAAGATGTGCCTATGTTTATGTTTGTTTTTTAGCTCTTGCGAAATCATATGTGAGTAAGATGTGCCAATGCTTTGTTTGAGCTTAGTTCTTGGATGCGAAGCACATTAGCTCTGTGGTGAGCTTAGTATTGCAGAGAGATGGTGGTCGGGTGAGTCAATGTCAAAGGTCATCAAATGCGGTATTCACTGTGCACTCAAAAGCCAAGACTTCTTTTCTTTTAGAAGAATAATGGTTAGTAGTAGGTTGTATCTTTAATTGAAGGTGCGATATGGTCGGTTACCGGTCAGTGTTTGCCAAATGTGTGATTTTGGGAGGAAGAATTGGTAAGATTTACCAATTGTGCGGCGAGTAATTGGATTCCGTACGTCTGGAAGTAGTAGTTCAGCTTAAAGTCTTTGATCCGCCATACAGATATCACAAAGCTTTCGTTCTCGCTGCGAAGCAGTAGCATATATGGGATAGATAGCTTAGATTTATTTGTATAGCACGTAAGCAGTAAATTAAGGCAAACTTGTGTCCCTGATGATATGACATGTTCATGCTACAACTTTCCTCTCAAGACGATGGTTGTGATACGGTGTTATGGCCTTTGTAGGAGAGGGAAGCCAAGAAAGAGGCGTTCAGGAAGTATCTTGAATCCAGTGGTGTGCTCGATACTCTCACGAAAGGTTTGCATTCCGTTCCTTACAGTGGCGGAACCAGGATTTGGCTACGCCCCGGGCTGAACTCTAACCACCTAAAACTAACGCCAATTTGTACCCATACCACGATATAACAAAAGTATATCATAATTGGCCTCTCACAGTTGGTAGCAATTGATATCTCACAATAGCTACTGCCACAAGAAAAACTACCTTCTTGCAAGGGTCAGACCAATGGTTCCAGTTCCACAAAACAAGTAAAGAACAATCTCAGAGCCATCTCCTTTAAGCCCAGCAGAATCTTCAATAAGCTTATAGAGAACATCAGCCTGCAGGAAACTCTTGCTACTTTCATATGCAGCCATGAAGGGATTCATTGTAAAATTCCAAAGCACTAAACACCCAAGCATTAACACTATAAAGAAGGGACTTCATTTCAACAATTGTATTTCTGTCATTTACTAATTTCCTCAGCTAGGTAAATATATAAACTCCTTTTATCTGCTCATGTGGTTCATATTTATCTTATGCTTTTTTTAGCTCTTTTCATTCATCTAAAATAATCAAAGAAACAAACATAAAAAGATAAGAAACACATCACATGGCATGCTGCAGTGGTGACTGGAAAACATGTTACAATGCATTGATGCATTATAGAACATAAAGTTGTACACAAACCTGTTTTGTATTAGTCTGGAAAAACGAGTTGGCAGATATCTGGAATGTAAGTCCTCTCAAGATCTCTGTAATGGTTGGTTTCCCATACAAGGTGTATTCTTGTTCACCCACAGATGTATTGCCAACAGATGTGTTCACATTATTTACAACACTGACCTACATTAACGGTGCAGGAACATTAATATTGGAGGGCCAAAACTTGGTACCAAAACATTTAATTAGCATAAAAACCAGAACAGTTACCGTATACAAGAGCTCTACGTGGATTATATGATTAGCAAATCAAGTAGCTTAACCATCATGTTATCATCATACTAGTATCAAAACAAGAAGGCTCCAATTACATACCACTTCAGGTATTTTTGTGATATTGTTAACGAGAGGCACCAGCAGCTCTGGTTTATAACATGATGTCACAAAATTGACCATCACTTCTGGAGCTCCACAGAACAGCTACTGTACCTCAGGATTTCATATTTCAATTCATTGCTAAAGTGCCAATCCTGACATTTCAATTCAACAGAAACAGTGAAACACATTTTAGTATTTCACAAATCACCTCAGGATTTCAATTCATATCTAGCAATATTAGACTCTATAGCAAACTGTACCTCACTACCTCATAATTTCACATTTCAATTTCAATTCATATCTAGCAATATTAGGCTCTATAGCAAACTGTACCTCAGATATTCCCAAATCCCAAATCGGCAGCAAATCCCAAATCCCAAATCCCAGATCAGTGAAATCACTGAATGTCTGAATCAGCGGTCGCCGGTCAGCCGATGCCCGATGCAGCGCCGAGACGGGTCGGGAGGCCGGGCAGCGCCGGGAGGCGGGGCGGGGCGGGCGCCGCCGGGAGGCGGGGAGGCGCTGAGGCGGGAGGCCGGTTGCGAGGCGGAGGCGACGAGGCGGAGGCGGGAGGCCGGTTGCGAGGCGGAGGAGACGAGCGTTTGCGGTGCGGCGGCGCAGCCGGGCGACGGCGCTGGATCGGCCTTGCGCAGCGCTGAGGCGAGTGGCGAGCGAGGCGAGGGTTTCCGCGAGCGGCGCCGCAGCCAGCATCGCGTGAAGGCCGCGTGAAGACCGTGGGGCGTGGGCCGCGCGGAGACGGGAAGACAGCGGTGGGCTGCGTGAGGAATGTTGGGCCGCGCGGAGACGGGGGAATGGTGGGCTGCCTGGGCTGAAATATATATGGTACCTGGGCTGAATACTAAAAAAATACCCTGGGCTGACCTGGGCTATACACTACAAATTTTTTCACGCCCCGGGCTGAAGCCCACCTTGCCGGGGGCCCAAATCCGCCCCTGGTTCCTTATGTCTTATCTTGGCAAATTGCAGTTACGCGACTGGCTAGTTATATCCACTTCTCATTTTCTTGCAGTTCTAGTTTCGTTGTACGAGGAGAATGACAAGCCTTCATCTGCAGTTGAGTGAGTTGACTTGACTTTTGTCATGTATATTTATTGACCCATCTAGAAAAGGAATGATTCATGATTGTCTTTGGTAATTCATGAAATGGATGCTTGGTTCAATGGTCCTTAATTTGCTTACTGATGTTTCCAAAAATAATGCGGAAATATATTTTTTGCATTGATTTTCATGCAATGAATGAACATGTTGGTATATCCCAGATTTGTTCAGCAGAAATTGGGTGGTCCATCTATATCTGACTACGAAAAGCTCAAAGCTGAGAAGTTGGATTTGCAGTTGAAGTATAATGAGCTCTTAGAGACCCATAAGGAAACATGCAGACAGGTAAATCATGTTACTATCTTGGCAAAATATGTTGCTACTCTATCTGTTTACATGTAATTCTAAATTTCTAATGCATAGCAAGGATTTAGTGTTACAACTTTCATGTACATCTTTTAGAAATATACATCTCCATGGAAATCTCAGATATACTTAAGAAGTGTTAGTACTAGGTATATTGAAGAGTGCTGCTTCTCTGGAGTCATTCAGCTTATTTGATGTTCAAACCTGTGCATTTCAACAATGTAATTGTTGCAATGATTTGGTCCTTTCCTTTAGGCTTGGACATGTTTAGGAACTCGACCAGTCAATGTAAAACCTCAATAGTGTAATGTCCAATTTTACCAAACTGAACAAATTTGGACGCAATACCAATATACACAACTTTTTCTTTTCCTCTCTATTCTTTCGCCGATTCTGCCAAAAGCATACTGTCCTCTATAGTCTGGTTTCTTTCCTCATGGCTGTGCCTTGCTTATTGCCTCAAATTTTGCCATTAGCCTATAGGATAGGTACAGCACCTGCCAAAGAATTGGCATAGCAAGCTAAATGATACTCTCGAACCCAATTTAAGCTTGTGAGAATAAGTTATCCTATATCATGCGACTTTATCAATATGACAGTTATCATCTTAAACTTAAGTTCTGTTCCTTCAGAAAAAAAAACATATATAGTTCTGAGCACATGATGGCATTAATCTTGATTCTGGAATGTCTTCTGTTTGCCATTTCATGAGTTTATTTTTAAGTCCAAGCAGAGTTTACATATAGAGGAAGGAACTGCAGAAAACGATTTTGTTATAAATGGAACCAGGCATTTGATCAGTTAATCTCTATTTCTCTTTGCAGCTGGAGGAACTTAAGAATTTGAAGAGCGGTGCACCTTGGAACGGAAACAACGGGTGTTGACATTGTAAATATGTCGTCAAGCAATGTATTTATGCCTTTGCATTAAGAATTATCAAGTTCTATAAAGTTGAAACATTTCTTGGTTGAGCTTTGCTAAGTTCGTCTCCACCCTGTGATGTATCACATGTTACTCCTCTTGATCCCTTCGGGCATGAAAACAACCCGATCCATCTTATTCACTCCCAGATTTGGCAATGATCGGTGCGGGACCAAAACTTCCAACACCTTCATGGGCGAAGATGAACTTGGGCAATATGATTCGTATCAAAGAGTTTATCGATTCGAAGAGCAAAGTTCGCTCTGTTGTAAAGCAGTGCTGTGATTGGTTTTATGACATCAAAATTGTAACTTCGTGTTATCGATGGAAAAAAGAGAGGATATCAATTTGTGTCCTGATTCGGTAATCGGTTCTCGCTTGTCCAACAATTGTTGACAAGCGTCCATTTTGGACTCACGGGAGGAATTCAGCGGAATTCGGTGTGGTGCAGAACATTGAGGGAGCATTGCTATTACTACCAAATCATGCGAGTCTGATGGAATTGGAATTGGAGTCTAATTGCCATCCTCTACGAGGACGGAGGATACCATGAGAAGCCGAGCAGTTCGGAAACCACTGAAGTCCCGTCTCGAACACCACGAGAATCTTTCCTAATTCTTTTGGGAGTCAAAAGTGATTTCTTAAGTTAGCGAATCAAATTTCTATGTTGCAAACGGAGCTTAGCCTCCGAATGCCCCATTGATGGACCATGTGGAGGTGACCACATGTTAATGATGAGTAATTGACATTGGTTTAGATAAGTCGAGTTTGGTTTGGGTGGTTCAGAGTCGAGTCGTTGCCTGGCGCAATCGGGCTCGGTCGGACTTTGGTCAAACTTGGTCGTATGGGCTTAGGATACATATTCTAATGTTTCGACAGGTTTGGACTTCATCTGTGGTAAGTATGATGGTATGTATGCTTTCATGTGTCGAGCGGTGCTATTTGACGTGCTTCTTGTCTGTGTAGCTGCAGGACATCGAGTGGAGTCGTGGCGAGACACGGAGGACCGGACTAGGCGCAGGTGGCGCTGAGGTCAGAACAGTCGGGACGTGTCGAAGACGACGTGGACTCGAGGTGGAGTCGTGGCGAGGCACGGTGGACCGAACTAGGCGCAGGTGGCGCTGAGGTCAGAACGGTCGAGGTGTGCCGAAGACGGCGAAGCTGCGTGGCTTGCAGGGCAAGGAATGAGGAAGCTTCCTGGAAGGTGCGCGAGGGGCGTTTCGGTAAAAACGCAAAGCTGCACTAAAGGAAGTGGATTGTGGGTAAAGCGCAAAAGCTAATTGGGTAAAGCACTTGGTGAACCCATTAGTGGAGGCTATAAATAGAGATGGAGATGGTGTGCTGAAATTTGAGAGAGTGAATGAAAAAGTTAGGGTTTCATTTGGGGTCTCTCCATGTGTGTATGTGTGTGTTCCTCCCAAGAAGCATGTGTAGCTCTTGGTGTTCTTGAGGATTGAGAGGGAGAGGATGGATTGAGATGTAAACACTCTATATCAATCATGTATGTCATCGTAGCGTGTTTATGAGAGCTGTTCTTATGGTTGAGCGCTTTGTTCTTGTGTTCCTGTCCAGTCTTCTGTTCATTACTCTGTATTTGATTCCTTCTTGTTGTTGGATTGATATTTCTTGTTAAGCCTTGAAGGAGCTGCTTCCTTCGGTTCTTTTTCTCAGTTCTTGCAGCTCTCGGTTTGGTCGTGCTTCACTTTTCCTGGTGATCTTTCTGAACCGAACATCCCTCATTCAAAGGTTCGGCCAGCAGTGAGATTCATTCAGCGTTTATATGGGTGTTTGGCTGCAGATCTTTTCTCCCTTTAAGTCTTTAATCCAGGGAGTTTTGGGTAAACGTGCATGTGTATGTACTTGGCTAGCTACATCATGTCCTACGGCCATCACTAGATAATATATTTAATGCTTTTGGCCAGTAGTGATTAATTCCTTTGTTTCTTGCCATTTACTACTACTGCCGAGTAATACTCATAATTAGAACTTTTTGGCCTTAATTTCTTCTCCTTTTTGGCTGTTTAATCGCTGTTCTAGGCAGATTATTTCAGGGTTGCATGCAGTCAAATCTCTAGAAAGTTTTGGCCAAAGTTCAAGTGCAATCCGTGTGAACTCTTTGCAGTTTTCAGCAGTGCTTTCTAAAGTTCTTTTTGCAGCAGTGAGTACCTTCGGCCAGAGAGGATCATCAGTTTACTAGCTTTTGCTTTTCCTCTTTTCGGTTTTCTTTTTCAAGTGTTGGTCTTGGTTTTCAGTCTTTTGAAGCTTGCTTGGCAGAGTGAAGAGTAAAAGAGAACGACATTCACCCCCCCCCCCTCTGTCGCCATTTCGATCCTACACCCATTAGCGAGTCAAAAGTGATTTCTTAAGTTGTTACATAAATGTCACATTGATCGAATTAATGGACCAAATTTATCACATATATAATTTTTTTTGAGACGAAATTGATCACATATATTCTCAAAAAAAAAATGAGATTGATCGCGTGTGTGAATTACACTAGCAACTGAAAGTGCTTTAAGATCCAGTAGGTGCTTTAGGTACCGCTCGGTTGGGCTGAAATAAACTGGTTTATGATTGAAATTGTACTGTAACTGGCTGAAATTACACTGTAGCTGATGGTCACTTATTGGCGTAACTAAATTTTAAAAAATTAAAAATAGATTAACCCATCACGGGCAATGCAAATGAATACAGGAAAAAAAAGAACCGGCAAAAAAGCTACAAAACCGCACGACTACACTCTAGGCCATGCGGTCCGGGACCGCACGACTCGACTGTAGTGGGTGTAGTGATGCAGTGTCCAACCGCATGAATGGCTTGTGACGCACGACCACCCATCCGACCACACGTCTCCCTCTGTTGTCCAATCGCTCCGCCGAAAGCACCGCGGCCTGCCCTTTTTCACGTCCGCTCGCACACGCGTCTGCAACACATTTCCATGGCCCCTCCCGTGATTGATGAATGCACACTTAAATAGCTCGAACAACAGATGCGTATGGTCTCATACCAAGACAAGAAGCTTATTTGTAGTTGGAGTGAAGACAGAGCGAGGGAGGGAGTGAAGACAGGGCGAGGGAGGGAGTGAAGGGAAGTGAGGAGTGAAAATACGAAGGTTCGAGTTGTTTTCGTTTGGAATCAGTGGATTTGGCAAGTACAAAAGTTGTATATCGTCTCGTGAGCTTCAAGAAGAGGTATGTCTTGTGCCCGTGCAACTATATTTTTATGTATACCATTAGTCCATAAGTAAGCAAACCGTTTTTTGTTAATGTTATTTTATGTCAATCTTTGATACGCTGTGTATTTGTAGCAAAACTTCCATATGTCACGCATGATGAATTGTAGTGTATATAAAGTTGTACTTTGTTTTTTGTGAACATACGTATTATAATGTAGTTTAATTTGTGTGAAATATGAACTTGTAGATGTGTAGACGTTGAGAAAGTACATATTTATGTTAAAGCATTTGTAGGTGATAACAATAGTAGCAGGATTAGAAGTATACAATTAGTACGCTTAGGGAAGCACCGGATACAATGCGAGAGGTGGTAAAAATAAATTGGAAATAAATTTTATACATTAGAATTAAAATACAACAACATTAATACAAAGTTATAGTAGAATTAAGTAAAGTGAGGACATGAAATTAGAAAGATTTTTCTATTTACGTACGAATCTGTAAGTGAAAGCCCGCATTAAGTAAAAGTTAGAAAAGAAATGAAGAAAAATTAGTAATTGGATTTTGCATTAATTGGAAAAAACATGCAATACAAAGTAGTAGTGAAAATACAAGAAAAATGTAATTTAATAGTCATACGAATTCGTAAGTGGAAGCCCGCGTTAAGTAAAATTTTAGGAAAGAAATGAAGAAAATTTAGTAATTTAAAAATAAAATTTAGATTGAGAAATAAAAAATTACTAATTGATTTTGTAGGTGATAGGAAGAGGTACGAAATTAACATGTACATCTTAAAGTGCGGTAGTGGGTGAATGGTACGATTGTTGCATGTTATGTACTAAGATGGTTGATTATGCACTTATGTTAGGTAAAATATGGGTGACATTCAATACTTGTTCGTGTTTTACGGGAGTGGTCTCGTACGCGACAGGCCGTACAGGGCGGACCTGTCAAATTGTGACCGGACCGTGATCCGGGCACCCGGTTTGAACGCCATGAGCTTGTCTGAGCTACGGAGGTGTGTCTGTTCGGCATTCGATCGGTACACTGCAAGGAAGAAGTTACGGATCGAGGCAGTCTATGCCTCAGTGGTGGGTGCTGCAGGGGAGACCATGTGGCAACTTTTGAAGGTAACCAGTGACGTCTCATGGGCCAACTACATGGAGATCGTGTGCAACCATGCCGCTGCGATATACGCCAGGCCAATGGTGTATGTTGACTTCGTGGAGAGGACAGAATCATCCGCCATGGCTAGTTCTGATGCCGTTGGTGGAGATGTAGTGTCTGGGTTCTTCTGCAGCAGTCATGAAGATGCTGGTGCAGGAGAACATGTGGGCAAGGAAGTGGGCGATGAAGACCTCAGGAGGCATGTGGAGAATTTTCAGGCCAACGAAGGTGTGGAGAGATGGTGGATCGCCTGTGTTGATTGTCATGAGTACCTTGCAGACCAGGTGGAAGAAGTGGGCAGCGAGGGGGACGAGGATGTGGAAACAGGTAGTTCTAGAGAGGACGAAGATGGCGATGCTACAATTGGAGGGGTGGTAGGTGGTGTTGTGAGCACCGACGTTACGTATGTGTCGTCCAGACTGGACGACAACGCAGCAGCATACCTAGTTCTGCCACAGGCGGAGGAAGCAGATTAGGGGTTCAGCGAGGCCACACTCATTTTGGGATAGTGCTTCCGTAACAAGAGTGCTGCCCAGCAGGCTATTGCTAGATACGCCATCAACATTAGCCGGACGTATCGGGTGCACAGGTCAAACCCGAACACGTACATTGTGAAGTGTGTCAACGGGTCCTGTCCTGGTAAAGTTCGTGCATAGCGGTTCAAGGGTGTTGGCACGGAGTTCCGGATAACGGTGCTGAAGGATCACAATTGCGAGCTTGTGGGGCCAGTACATAGGCACCACAGCATAACATCATCGTATGTTGCGGAGCTGGTAAGTCACCTCATCGTAGCATATGTGTCTATTTCTCCGAAACTTCCAATGGCAGATGTAGCGAATATGATGGGGTTCGAAGTCAGCGACAAGAAGGTATGGTGGGGCAAAACGGAAGGTACTGCAGCGTATGTTTGGGACATATGAGGAGGCGTACGATTTGGTCCCAAGAATGCTGCATCAAATTGCAGAATCAAACACAGGCACATACATTAACAGGATGGAGAGGGTTCATCCTACATAGGGCCCAAATTGTTTTGTTCTTAACAGAGTGTTCTGGGCTTTCCGTCAGGCGATAGAAGGGTTCAGGTGGTGCCATCCAGTGCTAACGATAGACAGGATGTTCCTATCCGGCAAGTACAAGGGTACTATCCTCATCGTAGTTGTAGCTGATGCAAATGACCAGTTACTCCCAGTGGCATTTGCAATTGTGGAGAATGAGAATACCGATAGTTGGCTTTGGTTCCTTGCCAATGTGAAGTAAGCCGTAGTGCAAGATCGCCCCGAAGTGTGTGTTATCTCGGACCGCAATGCAGCCTTACTGTCTACGTTGCGAATGATGCAGAATGGGACGCAGCCCCCCTTCCAGTGGAATGATCTGAAGAACCGTTGGTGCATGAGGCATCTTGCAGCGAACTTCCACAGAATGTACTGTAGTAAGGACCTAATGAAAATGTTCAAGAAGCTATGTATGCAGAACCAGAAGCGGAAGTTCGAGACCTTGTGGAGGCAGCTCGATCTGGAGGCTAGCAAGCATGTGCTGCGACCCAACCAGACTGACGCTGGGGCCGTGGAGGAAGACTCCACAAGAGTTGGAGAGTTCACACAATGGGTTCAGTCAATGCACCTGACTTGGAAGATGTGGTCTTTGTTACACGACACCGGTGGGGCAAGGTATGGAATCATGACAACTAACATGTCCGAGGTGTACAACGGTGTCTTGAAGGGCGTCAGATCCCTATCGATTACGACAATCGTGGAGGAGACTTGGAACCGTTCTGTCAGGTACTTTGTCAATAGAGCCATGATGGCGAAGAAACACCTGGACGAAGACAAACAATACTCTGAGGTAATACAGGCCTACATGGACAAGAAGATGGAGAAGGGTCATTCCCACATTGCTCATACCATGGATGGCCTAAGGAAAAGGTTCGAGGTCCGCCTCAGGCAGAAATACGTCATGGGTCACACTAGAGAGGATCGCAAGCAGATATGCACGATTGATGAGAAAACATCTTGCACCTGCAACAAGCCCCAGCTTCTTCACAAACCATGCTCCCATGTGTACGCGGCCTGCGCGGTATGGCAGCAGGCGTCGACGCATTACATCTCAAAGTACTACGACATACAGCACTTGTATGCAACCTGGAGTGCAGAGTTCCATTCCTACGGGGTGGACATGCACTACAGGGAATTATGGGCAGAGCAGGTGAAGTGGGTGCCCAACAATGCACTGAAGTATATTGGTCGTGGAAGACGACATAGCCGTCGCATCCGCAATGACATGGATGACAGCCAGCGTGGGGATCGAGTTCGACGCCCGAAGCGTAGGCTCTGCAAGACGATTGGGCACTCCCTCTGTCAGTGCCCAAACAGGCCGACATCAAGCAATGCTCCGTAGTAGCAAGCACAAAGTTTTGCTGTACTCATTGTTGCTTCCATGTGTTTTGTGCGTTGCGATGTACTCCTGCCATATGTTGGCGAGGTCCTTTCAATTATTGAGGAGCTGTACTCTGCATTATTGGTTCCATGTCTTTATGTTGCGCACATTAGCTTGCAACATTTTACCGTGCACATTTTATGTATGTTTTGGTACATTCCGTATGTTTCCCTGTCGTTACGTTTGTTGTTAATTATGTTGTCATTTGTTGCACATTTTATTATCAATCTAGACTAACTTATTTTCCTTCTTTGATAGGAGATGGCGTACGAGTTGCTAGACCCCCGTTGGGATGAGCGGCACCGATGCCTGGTGTGGTCGTCGGGAGCCAGGCCTCCGAGCTTGATCCTTAGGAGCCCCCGAGAGCACTAGCCTCTAGACCAGTGGTACATCCCACTACTGTGGGACACCGGACTGCTGCCCATTGTCCGCATGTTGGATGTACCGCATGCGTTCCAGTTTGATGCGGCGTTGCTGTCCGCACTCGTTGATCATTGGAGGCCAGAGACTCACACCTTCCACTTCCGGTGGGGCGAGATGACGATTACTCTTCAGGACGTGGCGATGCTTATAGGTCTACCCCTACGTGGTGCTACTGTAGTGCCACCCCCAAAGGCGGCAGATTGGAAGGCCCGTCTGGGTCACCGGTTCGGTCATCCGATCCCGGACAACGTAGCTGGTGTGCTACATGGATGGTTGCAAATGATTGGAAGGAGAGCTCTGCTCCAAGTACTACTACTTTCCTACTGGATGTTGCTTGTCTGCCTCCTCTACTGATCGGCTACACATTTTACCTCCAAGCTTCTCTATTGCCCACTTCCTTGGCCAAGGTAGTTTTAGGTTTCTCATTGGTTGGGAGTTGCAGCCATTCCTCCTCTATTGTCAGACCAGTTGGGGCAGTCAAGTGTGCCTTGTGTTTACTACTAGTGTAAACTTGTACCTTAAAATAGGTTGTTGATTTTGGGTAATGTGGCCATGTATCAAGTATAATGGCAAGTGTAATTGGACAATGAGCATATATATATTTGTATGTATTTGTGTGATCTGAGATGTGTGATAATAGATGATAGTTTTGGTGACAATAGATGATAGTTTTGGTGGCCTTGCTGCTGCTGGCCTTCTGTTGATGGCTGACAAAGTGTCGTTCTATACTAAGGATCAAGACGCCAGTGGTTCCCTTGGGGGCTTGTCAGAACAAGATTTGTGCATAAAATGTGGTAAAGATGGGCAGTTGCTGAAAATGTAGCAAATGCATGTTAGCCCCTCATGATATCTGTTTTGGTTCATCTGTGACGTTTGAAGACTCCGGTCAGTTCTGTTGCCCCGTATGCTTCTATACTAGAACCACTGAAGCTTATCAAAAAGCAAACATATTGTGAAGCTAGGAGGAACCTCTCTGCTTTCTTGGCAACAAAGAAATTGGTCAAGCAATGGGACGAGCAACCAACTGGAGTGCTGCCAAGAGCTGCCAACAGCAAGGGTCATTTGAATGGGTCTAATTCATCAAAAAGGCAAAATAGCCATCAAACTGAAGCAGATAACCTTGCTTGTCAAGATGAAGATCCTGATCGGCAGAGGAAGAAGCAGAAAACAAATGCTACAAGTGATGCTTGTCCTGAGGAGGTAGTCACTGCAAAGGCATCTTCTGTTAGGAATTCTGATGTTGCACCCATGAATAAACATTCTGTACTCCAGAATAATAGCAAACGAGTTCAGGATGCAGAGCAAGAGCAGCAAGTGGAAAATACCAAAGCTCGTGAAGAAGTTGGTAATGGCAATTCATCTCCTGAAACAAGAAATTCATCTGAGAACATATATGGTCCTGCTGCAAATCAGGAAGTTGAGGCTGACAAAGAGGATGCTCTTACAAATTCTCACCAATCCGAAGATTCTGATGAAATAGAAGCTACATCTTCAAATGACTAGCAAGCGATCGTCACCCTGTTGCCGTAACATGAGACACCGCAAAGCAAGATTACTAGAAAGCGAGACAGCAGTATCAAGTAATTCTAGAAAAGCATTTATGCAGCAGGATCAACACATGCCTTCACCATCAAGAGAAATAAATTATGCATATCCTCTTAAGCGTTAGCAAGTGTTAGAATGGAGCTTCATAGGGACTTCTTTCCCTAGCTTTATTCTCACTTACTGCAGTCTTCATATAGCCATAAGCCTAATTGATGTAGTTTGTTTGGATTAACTAAACATCACTGCAGTCTGTGGTTAATTTAGAATCAGATGATATTGAGCCCCCTGGTTTAGATATGGGATATATAAAGCTCTACAATGGATGTTAGTGTGATGGGGTCTAATGAGTTCCAATGCTCTTGTTCTTACTCAAACAGTTTCCATTATTTAAAATTCTTAGTTCGATACCATGGATAACAGGTTCGGATCAGCTTTGAGATGGTTTGAACTTTAAAGGCCGTAAGTCTTTTGAGAGAACGTTAACTATGTCATGACGATGATATGATGGAAAGTCATCCTCATTATTCATGGATGATTTTAATTTCAGGAGTAGTATTTGTGAACTCACGTTTAGCTCTAAACAAGTGTTGTTTAGGATCGTGAAGTTAGATCATACTTAATTGCATGACATAGCCAATGGTATTCTGTTAGCATTAAGCAATGTGGCGTGGGCACAGATGGTATTACCCTCTGTTGTGTGTCAATGGCCGTGTTAGACTATTCTGCACACATAGAAAAGAAAATAGTGTCGTAAAGTTTAGGCCATCTTTCTTTTGGGATACAAGTGTATAATAGCACAGATTCCTATTTGGATGCTCCATTTCTTGTGAAAAAACTCCTTATTCGAAAATGTACATTCTTATGGTGCCTGCTTTTGCAATTCCAAGAACTGAGCATTATCTATCTTGCAGTTCCAATCCTATTGCACCAACTGAAAGGTGCTCGAAGCTCTGTTGGACGGAAGAAGAAGAAACAGCTTTGAGGGTAAGCGAACTTCGGTTGTACATTTCTTATTAGAGGTACTGAAATCTTGCACCATCTTCTGAGCTGGGATTTCCCAAGCTAGTAGTGCATATATAATTGTGTCCTCGTTTGGACTGTATATTTACACTTTTCACTGTGCTGATCCAGGAAGCAATGGCAAAATTCACCCCACGGGACAACGGCCCAATTCCATGGGTTCAGATACTAGAATACGGAACGGATGTGTTTCACAGGACACGCCTCCCATGTGACTTGATGGTCAAATGGCTGAAAACGTGCGACAGTTAATTAGACAGTTCCTTTAATCCTTACTATTCCATCAAATATAGTTAATTGATTACCAATTGTGTGATGCTGGCTCCAAGCAGTGGCGACGCAACGGGGGGTCAAGGGGGCTGGCGCCCAACCTACCGGCCGCCGGAGAGTGGGTGCCCCCTAGCCCCCTATCTCCGGCTGGGGCGCCACTGCGCCATGGCCGGCCGGTCGTCGTCACTCGTCGACTTCGATGGAGGGAGTCAGGGAGGAAGACTAGAAGACACCGATGGTCCGACTTGGAGGAAGACACAACACAAATATTGCCCAAGCCCCAATGCCCAACGAGCCCAGTCACCAACACACAACAACAAACCCACCAAAGTCCAAAAGCAAATACCGAGCGTCTGAAGTTGAAGCCCATCCAATGAGGAAATCAATGGCAATCCAGTTCGCTTTTGAGGCTTTCGGTAGCACGACACAACAGCAAGCCACCATCAAATTTTGATCCCTAAGCTCCTGTGGCTGTGGTTGGCGTCTTGGCGACGGATGGGCGATAGCGGTGGCATCTTGGCGAGTGGCGACGAGCGGACGGTGGTGGGCACCAGCTTGGAGCGGTGGAGCCTGAGTGGGCTGGACGGCCAGTTGTAAGATCGAGGAGGCCTACTAGAGGGGGGTGAATAGGCGGTCTAAAATTTTTCTTCAAATTAATATTAGTAATTCAAAACCTTTTCTATTTGCCAAAACCAAGTAAACAATGCGGAAGATTAAATCAATTTGGTTTAGCTCAAATAACGCCTAAGACAAGCAAATTCGCCTAAGTGCACCAACAATTCTATCCTAGGTCAAGATTTGCAATCCTACGTTTACAAGCAATCAAATTGAGTCTATGAATGTAAATTATTTGAAAGTAAATAGAGTACAAGAAAGCAAACCACAAATAATACAATCACTTTTTACCATGGTGTTCGGAGACTTGCCGGTCTCCCCTAATCCACGTTGAGGTAAGCCCGAATTAATCGGACCGGCTGCACGAATTAAGCCTTCCACCTCAAATCCACTAGTGGTAGCTCTTCCCCGCTCCGGGTAGGTGAGCTCCAACCTTCACACACACCGGGCTTTCTCACAAGCTTCTTTGAGAAGATCACCGGGCACGACGCCTCCAACGCCGTCTAGGAGTTGTTAAACTCCAAGAGTAACAAGTCAAGTCTCTCACTTGACTCTCACCACGTGCAACGAATGCACAAGCTCAATCCGGACACAAAGTCCTCCTCTAGATGCAACACATGCACTCTAGATCACCTCTCCTCTCTCACAAAGTGCAACACATGCACAATTGAGTGGAGAGCCTCACACTAGCTCAAGAGAGTGAAATGGAGTCACAAAAATCTTATCCCAACTGCCACAAGGGGGTATTTATAGCCCACACCTCAAAACTAGCCGTTGGAGTCAAAAACAGGATTCTACGGTACTACCGCCGTTATAGGAGCGGTACTACCGCTCCCCATCATAACGGCTAGAAAAATAGTCGTTAATCAGTCATTTGCGGAACTACCGCAGTTATAAATGCGGTACTACCGTTCTGCGGTAGTTCCGCAAAGTCGGCGCAGTAGTTCCGTTTTCAGCAAGACAGCACTCGGAAAAACGGTCATAACTTTTTGAATCTGATGTCGGAATTGAGTGATCTTGGACTCTATGGAAATCTTATTCAGAGGGCTACACAACCCACTATTTGCATGATCTCAAACACATTAGATCAATGCACAAATCAAAAGAGATCCAAAAGAGTCACTCCCATGGTCTAATGTCAAAGGAAATAACAACAAACAATCTTAGACCATGCCAAGGGATAATACATGATCTCTAACTTTTGCAAAACACATTTGCAAACTTAGATCATGTCACAAGGAGTAGGTATATGGACTTCAACCTTTTGCAAAACACATTTGCAAAGTATAGTCACATGTTACAAGGATTCACCACATGAGCTTCAACCATTTGCAAAACACATTTGCAAATGCAAGCCTCATGCCAAGATGAGCTAGAGCAAGTAAGGTTGAGCCATCAACACATGATGAGACTCAAACTACTAGACATGATGGCAACCTATACTAGCAATCCGGTCTTTCAACCAAACACCAAGACCGGTAAAAGACTAGGAACACATCTTTAGCCCTAGCTAGTCATATCTTTGCCTTGCGTCATCTTCTCGATATGCATCAACTTATGATGCATGCTTTTCTGCAACTCCATGAACACATGATAGTCTCCACTTGACTTGATCAACACTTGATCATCACCATGCATCAACTCATGATGTGCCCTTTTTCTTCGATGCCCTTCAACACATGAAGCCATCTTCTTCTTGATCTTGACTTGATGATTTTCAACCCATGAAGTCATCCCAAGTTATTCTCATTTGTGAAACCTAACCTATTCATCCAACTCATGGAAAATGTTAGTCCCACAAATCGATTGTCATTAATTACCAAAACTCGTCATTAACTCATAATGGAGGGACTAGATTCTCAATATTTCCCTTTTGGTAATTGATGACAATCTCAACAAATAATGAGATAATAAATTGAATATAAAATCATTTGAATTCAAAGTGCGGTACTACCACCGTTATAAAATCCGGTACTACCGCTCTGCGGTAGTTCCGCAAATCGGCGTGGTAGTTCCGCTTGAGCCGGAACCAAACTTGACGCTCTCTGGAAAAAGGCTCCGCTCTACCTCCGGAGCTTCCGGGCTCCGGAAGTACCGCTCTATACTGCAGAACTACCGCCTCCAGCGGTAGTTTCAGCGTTAAAATCGCCGGTACTTCCGATCTCGCGAAATCTCAAATGCATCCGGAGGGTGCTCTCTGGAAAAAAGGCTCCGCTCGCAATCCAGAGCTTCCGGTTGCCGGTGGTACCGATTTTGCCTGCGGAACTTCCGCTCTGCGGTAGTTCCGACGTTGAAATCTGCGGTACTACCGCTCTTCTAGACAGAGCACATATTTTCTTTTAAAACAGATTTTTAATGAATGCGTGATCCTAGTTTGATCCCAATGTATGTATAAAATGAAACATGGATCAATACTAATGAAACTCCAAAACATAGAAAGAGAGCTCCCCCTAAATGTGTGCATACAAGTCTATATGAAGAAAAACATGTGCACATATTCATTTGAACTATTTAAGGAGTTCAATCTATATTTTGGATCTAAAGAATGCATTAGCATATGAGAAAGTGATTTTGAATGCATACCTCTTTGATTTCACTTTTTAATCCAAATGAGATTAAGCTATAATATACTTGAACAAACATATTAGTCTCATATATACATTTGTCATTATCACCAAAACATTATAAATGTATTTGTCATTAACATCAAAATCTCATAATGGCATTTGTCATTAACACCAAAACCAACTTAAACGGAACTTGATCTTTCACCAGTGGGGCGCCCGGCGCGGAGCTTCCTGAGCAGGCGGAGGTGGTGGCGGGCGCCAGCGCCTACCACCAGATCTGCAAATTTGGGAAGCCGGCCAATCGAGTAGGTAGGAGAGGAGGCCGGAGATGGTCACATCTCGGATGGCCGTTGGAGTGCCCGGCTTCTTGAGCAGGCGGCGAAGGGCGGCCAGCAGCTCGCAACGACGTAGCCGACGAGGCGCCAGTGCCTACCACCAGAACTGTCGATCTGGGGAGCCGGCCAGCCGAGCAGGTAGGAGAGGAGGTCGGAGATGGTTACCTGTAGGCCGGAGCTCCTGTAGGAGAGGAGAGGAAGCCAGGAAGGGACCAAGAGAAAGGGAGGCCGGAGGGGAATAGGGGGATTTGGGGAGACAGGGAGTGGGAGCCGCCGGGTAGGGGATTGCGGAAAGGGCTGGGGATTGGTTAGTCATGTCCCACTAGCTCCCCCTAAATTCTGTTCTGGGTCCGCCACTGGCTCCAAGTTCTTCTTTTACTACATATATATGTCGGTGCTTGGCACTTGTTCCCTTTTCATGCAAGGACACATGTTTGTATCTCCCAGGTTTGTTCAGCACAAATTGGGTGGTCCATCGAATTCCAACTTATGAAAAGCACAAAGCTGTGTAGTTTGATTTGCAGTTGAAGTATAATGAACTTTTAGAAACCCACAAGGAAACATGCAGACAGGTAAACCATGATAGCAAATTATGCCATGCTACTCTCTGTTTCTATATTCTAATGCATGTTATTTGGGTAGCATCAAAATGTTATAGAATTAGTTTTATAACTTTCATATAGATTTTTTAGCAATACACGTCTTCATGGAAATGTCATGTCCTTAAGAAGTGCTGGTGGTTGTTACATTTAAGATTGCTGCTTCTCTGAAATATTCAGTTTGCTTGATGTTTATCCATTTGAGCTATCAAGCCATCGCAATGGTTTGCTCCTTGCAATTCATTATTGGACGTTTGGATCTACAAACGTCATTAACAGTAAAACCGTAACAACATTTTTTTTATTTTTACTATTCAATTTTACCAAATTGGATAGCTTTGGATGCAAAACAAACATGTACAGCCTTACCCTTATCTCTGTTAGAAATCTGAGTTTTGAGGATAGTTCAGTTATTGTTTTGTGCTGGACTCTTAAGATTAGAAACGGAGTAGGTGTCCTTATCTCGTCCGCTTAGCAGCTTCCCTGAGGTTACTGTACATCTTCCGAAAATAGGAGTTGTGTCATCTCTGGACTCTGAGAGTCCGGTTCCGTTTCTTATGCAATGTAATCTCCTCTTGTAATTCCAATCCGTGTACTCTGGTATATAAATTAACATGAAGGGATCGGAGGTGATCCTTGCGGCAAACATTTGATTTTCTGACTATCTCAGTATACTTGTGCTTATTCTGCAGAAAGTATTTTGTTCTCTGTAGTCATGCTTCTTTGCTCTTTTGGCTGTGTCTTGCTTATTGCCTCAAATTTGACATTAGCTTGTAAGATAGGCACAACATTTACCAAAGAATGAAAGAATTGGCATAGCAAGCTAGATGATTTGCCTGAACCAATTTTGCATGTGAAAAATAGCCAACTGGCATCATTAGATTTCTCAGTATGAGAGAGCATCTTAAACTTACAAAAAGCTTCTCATTAGATTTCAGTTATGTGTTACTTCTACTTGGAAGGAGGTGAAAGCCATTGAGAAGCGATGGTAGGGGATGTCCTATTACGAACCAATCCAAGTTAAAATGACAATACATAAAATTAAGACTTATAGTTTTTGACAGAGTTCTATATGTTTCACTTAAATATTGTTCAAATCACAGTGCATAAGATAACGATGGGTTATGGCATATGAATATGATGGAGGTGGTTCTTTGGAACATCGAAAGTGACACATGCTTATCAGTAACTCCCAGTTGAAAGTTACAAATGGTAATGATTCGCATGTCCTTGGCATCAAAGCTATTTTGTTTCTTTAGCTCCCTTTGCCTTGTAGTTTTTGTGCTCTTATAAGTTCTTGATTCAACAACTTGAACAAAACTGAGAACATATGATCTGGTTCCAGGCCTATACTGTTGGCACCTGGTTCCAGGCCTATACTGTTGGCACCGGTGGTATTGAGCTTTACAGCTTTTCAACTGTTTTGTATTGTACCTACTAGTCGTCTGTTAATCTTGATTGCGAGTGACTAGTGGATGAAGAATCTATTGGATTTTTTGTATGCCATGGTCATGGTGAGGTATTACTTATTGGCTAGATTTTGGATTTTCTTGGGTTGATCATATGATGAGAATCAAAATCAAGTCATGTGCCTGTCACTTGAGTTGGAAGTGGTTTGTAATTACTAATTAGTCTAGTGTATTTCTATTTTTTTTAAATGGATGTGGACAGGCAACTGCAAAGGCGTGATGAGGAAGTGCCAAATCAAACAAACGCCACTTGAGTTGGAGGTGGTCCGGCTATCGGGAAAAAAGGGAAAGAAATTCCATTTGTTTTGGATGATGGGTATTTGGTGCTTGAGAGGACCACCCAAAAGGATGAAAAGCTTGTAGATGATGCAGTAAGTACTTCTTCATAACTTATTTTATTAAAAAATAATTATAAACTTTTGTGTGCATATTACTCTCTTCTGTCGCAAAAAAAGAACTTATTTTGGACATTGACACAGTCTTTAAAATACAATTTTTACCATTTATTTTTATTGTAATATAATATTATGAAAATATTCTTTGATATAAATATATATGTATTATTTTTATGTGTTCAATCTAAATATTTAGAAAAATATTAATAATCAAAGTTTAAAATGTTTGACCGTACATCCCAAATCGACTTCTTTGGTGATTGGAGAAATTGACTTCTTTTGCGACGGGAGAGAGTAGCATTTTTTTGTGTGAAGGAAAAGTAATATTGATCAGCCCCAAAGAAATCTACTGAGGAAAGTTCTCACTTTTTTTAAGGAAAAAAGAGGTCTTACACACTTCATTACAAATGCGAAGATGAAACGCTCACGTACTGAGGCGTACCATAATCCGTGTCGCGGTCAACGACTTTGGCAATTGCCTGCGATCAATATGGCTTTTTTTAGTGGCTTATAGCTAAAAAGCACTGTAGCTGACTGAAAAAATACTGTAGCTGACAGATGCTTATTTAGCATAATTAAATTTAAAAAATAGAAAAAACATATTAGCACATCACGTATAATGCAAACAAATACGGGAAAAAAAGAATCGGCAAAAAAGCTCAAAAAAACCAAAAGTTCATAAAAAGACGAAATTTATGAATAGTGGAAAATAAGCCAGAACCTGAAGCCGAAACGAGCGGGGCTGCAACATTTTTTAACTAGTAGTAGTGTCCTGGATGCCAAGCAACCTATCGGTACCATACTAAGGGCATCTGTAGTGTATGAAAATAGAGAGTCTTAAACCACCTTAAGGTCAACCTTATACATTACAGGGGTGACCTTAAGCAGGCTATAAGCAAAAAAGGCTTAAGGCTGGTCCTCAAGCTAAAGACCTGGCCACAAGCATTAAAATACAATTTTTCTTTATCTGCCGAGTGGGACCGTCTTAAGACCCCTTGGGTTATATACATTATAGAGTTAGCCTTAAGGTTTAGATGGAACCCACCTTAAGGCCCCTTGGGTTATATACACTATGGATGCCCTAAGGATGTGAGAATCACCATACCAATAGTTTACGGCTGACGAGATTGAAACGGAGCATTGCACTGTAGAATCATGGTTCTATCAATTTTTTTTAAAAATATATTTTTTTATATAAAAATTAAATTATATTTCTAAATATGTAAATCTATAGTATGTTTTTTAAATTTAATTTTGTAATTTAAGTATAATTATTCATGTTATATTAAATTAAGTTGATTTTTAAAGCTTATTTAATTACTTTTTAGTAAACTAATGATCTAAAAATGCAATACATTAAAGATAATACTTTTTTACTTTAAAACAACATGTAAAACAAAGCAAAGCAAAGCAAATTAAATTAGTGCAACTTAACCTAGCAATATGCAATATCAAATTTTATATGCTAATATAGTTTGTTGTTAGGATCACGATCTCACTATGATCATACTACAATCCTACCCGATCATATGAGTAGGATTGCGATCCCACCGGATCAGACGAGTACAGTAGCAAATCCAGGATTTTGCCGCGCCCTAGGCTGAATGCTAAAAGGCTAATAGCCTAGAAGTAACGCCAATCTTTACCTACACAATAGCGTAATATTTTGTCAACGGTACCAGCAATAAACAAGTTAAGAAAATATGCTTAAAACTTCTAACAATGTACTTGATGCAATAAGTAAAGCTGACCTGAAAGGAAACCCTCGCTGCCAAGTCAGTCCTCACATTGCTAAAGCCTGATTGGAACTCAGGCACTGAATTACCAATAGCCTGCGCTGCCATTTTTGACTCAGGATACGTTGCCGATGAGTTGAACTTGTTAGCTATATAAAGTGCACGGCAAGCATGGAATGCATTGTTGTGGTGTCTGCAATTTTGTAGTACAGTAAACATGTTAGAAATGAGGTGTATGGCACCTTCTGATATAACAATCGTAACTAATGCTTTTTGCAGTTTATACAGCTGAAAATGCAAGTTAACCGTGTGAAAAATATACTCTAGAACAATGAGAAATAATGTCTGCAGACTGCAGTGACAAGCAACTCTGATACCCAGAACCATGCATGGACTCGCATGTTAACTAAATTGAAAACAACTAACATGCTCAGATTGGGGAAATACAATTAATGGTTTGAAATAGCATAAGGTTGCTAATGTTTCCTACCAATTAAATTTCGTTACAGACATAATAATCTAGAATTGGATTTTTTTTGTACATATCCTTTTTCTTCCTCTCACCTCACTAATGTCTAGCTATCAAAGCATCATGAATTACAAATACTTAAAGCAATGCATAGAAACACACTTTTATATGTGCTGATCATGAGTATAACATAAAAAATGATGCCAGGACCATAAGGTAGATTCAAGAAACATTACTTGAAACAAGGACACCGCTATCTTCATTATCATATACTATCACAGCCTTGAATCCAGCATTCTGAGCATTTCTAACTTCATCATCAAATTGGCAGCCACCTCTTATAATCAATGCAAATGGTGATGCAGTACCTTCAACCGCTTTTTGTGCAGTACCTTCAACCGCTTTCTTTCTCAACAGACTGCATGCATCTAGAGGTTCCACAGTGTAAATTACACCATTTACACCTGAACCTTTCACCGTTGGAGCTGCAAATAGTTGAAACGTTAATAAGTTCATAATACAGATTGGTTCATGCACCAATATAGCATTGCACATTATCAAACAGTTCAAACTGCCCTACAGGATGGAATAAAAGCAACTACAATAATTAGAAGACTCATTTAACTACCAGGACACAGGAGAAGCGATCAATTATCAATCCATTCATTAGTAATCACTCAAGATTAGCAATTTAGCATTAAAAAAAGAAAGCTACAGTACACAACTAAATAAAATATTCATAGCTTGATAATTGCTTGGTGCTGAATGTAGGGATATTGGGCAATTTGTAGCACTCACTAAAGGTTGCCTCGACATCATCCAACGACAAGGCCATGTTATTCGCCATCAGCACGACATTGCAAGCTCCCAGCTGAGCCATGAGGCAAACCACTGCACATAACCAAAGGGAAAAAATAATATCCCTCCTCTTTCACAGTTCATCTTATCAGAGCTCCCCTCCTTTGTTACAACTGTAGAACAAAAGAGCGAACAAAGATGCACCAATTTAGAACTATAAATCTGTGACTCTAGTAGCCACTAGTGTTGACCACTTGCTGTCTTGCTCCACGCCCTGCAGCTCCAAAGCACCGATCAGCTAAAAGTCTTGAAATTGCATTCCTAACTGAAGTCAACACACTAAAATCATGAACAATGCAATTGTGCAGTAATGCAAACTTTGTAGCATCCAAATGTGGTACATGAAAGTGAAACCTAGAAGAACAAATCAGAGGTTAAAAGGTTCCTGTCTTTTGAACCTTCTTTTCCAAAGTAGGAGCAAGATATTTTTACCACTAACAACGATCCTATCCTATCAACCCTCTAGAATTTAGACAAAGAAATTTCCGTCAAAAAAGAATTTAGACAAAAAAAAGAGTAGCTTAGGGAGAGGGGAGAGTCAAGAGCCGCCGCCGAGCGCCAGGGAAGATGGGAGACCTGCCGCTCGGGCCGCCGGGCGCGAGGGAGAGCCACAATCGGGGGAGAGGGGAGAGGCACTGTCGGGGAAAGGGGAGAGCCGAGAGCCGCCGTGGCACCGGACGTGGGAGCACGAGTGACGATTGGGAGCGCAAGGCCGGCGGACGGCAGACGTGTGGCGTGCGTAGGCGAGGGCGACGACGAGGATGCAATGGCGCGGAGGCGGGGGCGGCGGCCAGCGGCGAGGGCGGTGGGGGCGCGGAATCGAGGGCAGCCGGCTGGGGGCTGCGGACTGCATTGTGCCTTAGGGATTTAGCTATTTAGGATTTTGATTTTTGTGGCTTCTTGTCTTCACTCGTGGGCCTAACGAGGGAGCGTGTGCAGGGGTCTACATGATTTCGATCTATATTATGTTCTGTATCATCTAACTCTACTAAAATCATACTATACTTCAACACTTGTCACAACAACCTTGCCTGGACAACATGTACGGCCCCCGTACGTGTCCCGAGCACAAACCTCTGGTTTCCTGGAGAAGCCTCCACCGGACCACCACAAAGGATCCCGATCACACTTGTCGTCCCTCCACATGAGGCGGCTCTCTTCGGTGCACGAGTATCCCATTCCAATCCAATCCTCCCCCTGTTTCCGCCCCCCGTTAATCTCCCGGCCTCCATTGTTAATCCCCTCCTCCTCTTCCTCGGAATCTTTCTCCTGCCACCTATAATATAACCCCTCTCATCCACTCCACACTGCCCCCGCTGCCCCATCCCGACGAAAAGGACAAGGAAAGGTGAAATCTTTTGTCATCTTTGCTTCAAGATTGGATCTCTGATCTGGGGGTTCGTTCTTTCTTTCTTCTCCTTTCCGTTGCTGGAAGGATCTTGACGAGTGTGGCTGTGAGGCATTGATTCTGCTGGTTGTGATGGTGTGAAATCTCGCCTGTTCCTTTTCTTGTTTTCTTTCCTGGGGTTTAGGAGATTGCCGGTGTTCCTTCCCTGTGATCTGGAGGTTTAGACGCCTGGTGGGTGGGTTAGGATCCTCGTCGTCGCTGCTGTCGTGGTGGCCTGAAGCGCCGCGTGGTAGCCTTGGTCGACCGCGCCACCTCGAAGTCCGACCGGAAGTCCACCTGCACGATCAGCCACGTCGCCCCCGCCTCCACCACCGCGTCGATGTACTCGTGCTCGCCTGCATGCAGTGCCCGTCCATCGGCGCCGCCGGTCAGTGCCGGCGATCTTGCACGAATCTTAAGCGGTGTCCAATTGCGAGAGGAGGTTGGTTAATTTACCTGCGGGGTAGGAGGTGGTCTTCCCCCACCGCGACTTGCAGACGGCGGCGTCGTAGCCGAGGGCTCTGAGGCCGTCGGCGACGGCGCGGCGGACGTCGGTCTTCTTCCTGCCGCCCTTGTGGCACCTCTCGGCGATCCTGGACGCGTCGGCGAGGAGGTTCTGCTCCGCTCCCATTGAAGCAGTTGCAGCGGCCGCGTCCTCCATGAAGCTGAGTACCATGCGGTCCACCCCGGCCGACACTTCCTCCGCCTCGCCGGATGGCGGCCTCTCGTCCCTGTCCTTCTCCTTCCCATCCCCGGCCAGCCGCCCCGCCGCGGACACCCGCACCAGCAGCCTCCGGAACCTCGACACCCTCGCCAGTGGCAGCCTTGGCTGCTCCATCGCGCCGTGATGGTTCCTGACCTGGAACGGCAACGGCATCGATCGCAACGGTGCACCCCTACCAGTCTACCACCGCACCCACTCCACCATTACCCAACCACCGTCCTCACTTGCCGAAACAAGAATGGTGCGCTCCTCCTACACGACCAAGCAATCTCTACACCGTACTACTGTCCTAACAACGGAGGTTCTCCGGCGGCGGCCATCTCCGGTGGTTCGTTCTCCTTGGTTCCACACAATTCACGGAGACGAAGGATTAGCGAGGCGAGGTTTTGTTTCGGGGGCTTGGGTGTTGGGATTAGTGTTCTGTCATGATCTAGCCATGGCATTCTGTGATCTGTAAATTCTCTCCTTTGATTTATTCTTTTACTGACAACATCGTTGAATTCCAGACTTTTTTCACTTCTTGAGGTTTGTTTCTGGGGCTAAGTGTTGGGATTGGGGCTTTTGATGCAGCATTTTTTTAGTGTCCTGTCTCTGTTCCATACAAACGATGCTTGCGACTTCCATTTCCCCTTTTTATTCATGCTGTCATTTTGATTGCACTGTGATCTAATCGATGGAAATGGCAATTGACATGGATCAGGACATGATGGATTTCGCTGACAACCAGAAGAAGCTCATCGCCGGCGCGGCGCTGCTGGTCGCAACCATTGCCTTCATCAAGCTCCTCCTGAGGTCCAGCGGCAACGGCAAGCAGCTGCCGCCGACCATCTCGGCAGTGCCCGTTGTGGGTGGGCTGCTCCGGTTCATGCGCGGCCCCATCCCGATGATCCGGGAGGAGTACGCCCGCCTCGGCAGCGTGTTCACTGTCGGCATCCTCAACCGGAAAATCACCTTCTTGATCGGCCCTGAGGTGTCGGCGCACTTCTTCAAGGGTAATGAATCAGAGATGAGCCAGCAGGAGGTGTACCGGTTCAATGTGCCGACGTTCGGCCCGGGGGTCGTGTTCGATGTAGACTATTCGGTGAGGCAGGAGCAGTTCCGGTTCTTCACAGAGGCACTCCGTGTTAACAAGCTCCGCAGCTACGTCGATCAGATGGTTGCTGAAGCTGAGGTGAGAATTGCTTCCTCTGCCTTGATTTGTTGTTTTAAAATTCTAAATGCTGCTATAGTTACTCTGGCCATTGTGAGGCAATATGTTGTTCTTGGATATGGATGTAGCAGAGTAACACAATTTATGGTATTTTATATAGTTACTGTCGGTTAGACTTTGTTCTGAAGATGATAGGTGAGGGTTTTGTTACTTTGGTGGGTTTTCTGTGGTGAATCTGTCCTTAGCCTTTGCTGAGTGTTTGAAATTTGGTATATGTATATGTACGAATTTACTATGCCAATGTGCTAGGAAAGCAAGATGATACAATGTTCAGCATGCTTAATTTGCTTAGATGTTTTTGTTAATCAGAGATAGAATCTATGTGGTTACATGTAATGTTTGTTTCTGGACCAAATGTAATGTTTTATAATGTGCCTGTGGTGAATCTAGAGGAAATTTGATGCTTGGCAAGTTTTTCAGTATAGTAGTTGCACATGATAATTGATAACCATAAGTCCATTACTTTTTCAGTGGTTAGATGTTTGTCTTGTGAGCATTTCTTGTGTGATAGGTGATGGTTGCACATGATAACCATAAGTCCATTACTTTTTCAGTGGTTACAAGTTTGTCTTGTGAGCATTTCTTGTGTGATAGGTGATGATTTCATTCTTTTTTGGCAGTTTACAATGCACTAGAGTCATGTGATAGCAACCATCTTTCATTCTATAGAGAGCATTTGATGATGCCTGATATACATCAACAGGGTGTGCTGTTTGTGTTCTAATTTTGGTGACTAACATATTGTTGTGTATTGAACCTATAGGCTTACCAATTGTATGTGTATACTTTGCCCTATAAGCGAATGAATCTAGTCCCATCTGAAAGTTGCTGTATGACAGGTGTGCAACCTTTTGGAACTAACACATGGCTAACCTTACATGACCTTTTTGGGCTGATGCTTCCAGACCTAAAATATTTTTATATAGTGGACTTTTGGGATGCCATGCACTCGTACGTGCTATGCTGTCTTCCAGTGGGACATTTTTGTTTGCTTGCTTTATTGCTTTTCATCCCCTTTTCTTAGTCACTTAGTTCTTTAGAATAACACTTAAAGATATCTTCTTTTCTAATGGCCAGCAGCTAGCTTATATGTTTTCTGGTTTTGTTGATTGAAGTTAACTTTTAAGTGTTCTAGCCATCTGCTTCAGTGTTTCTATGCTTTTCTGCTGTTTGGGTATGGTATTTTTTTATTATGTATATTTATATTTTCACAGTAATATATTAGCCCCAATAGCACCATTTCTGTAGTAGACTGACCTCTGTGACATTGTTTGTTAACTCTTAAAGGGATCTGAAAATACTACGGATTAACATCGGCATCTTAAGCTATCAAACTATGCTTGTTGATTTTTATTTGCAATCCCCTCCCCCCCCCCCCCCGGGGTTTTGATCAGTAATAATAAAGGTGGAAAATTTAGCATATAACTCGAGTTAGGAAGAGCTAAAGTTGTATTTTCTTGTCGGCTCTGGTGATAAATTAGACAATATTGTGTCTAGTTAAATGTGAAAGTCAATGGCCATCCTGTCACAACCAATGTACTTGTAATCGTATCCTGCAAAGTTGTATTTAAGTACAAACTACTTTAGGTCAATGGTACCTTTTTTAAGCTTCATTCATAATTAGCAAGTCAAGATAAATCCTGTTTGCTGTCTGAGACTTTTTATTTCCTTACTGTTTTCCTTCTTGTTTAATCATGGCTTTTTTTGTATATTTCATGGAGATTAATCTCATCTACAAATCCAACCTTACCTGCAGGAGTACTTCTCTAAATGGGGAGAAAGCGGCACTGTGGATTTGAAGTACGAGTTGGAGCACCTCATCATACTGACCGCTAGCCGATGCTTGCTGGGGAGGGAGGTGCGAGAAAAGCTCTTTGACGATGTTTCTGCTCTCTTCCATGATCTGGACAATGGGATGCAGCCAGTCAGTGTCATCTTCCCCTACCTCCCAATCCCTGCACACCGCCGCCGTGACCGGGCACGGACACGTTTGGCGGAAATCTTCTCCACCATCATCAAGTCCCGCAAGGCCTCTGGACAGTCTGAGGAAGACATGCTGCAGTGCTTCATTGATTCCAAGTACAAGAATGGCCGCCCCACCACAGAAGGTGAGGTAACTGGGCTACTTATCGCAGCACTATTTGCTGGACAGCACACTAGCTCTATCACCTCGACCTGGACTGGGGCCTACCTCCTCCGGTTCAAGCAGTACTTCGCCACGGCTGTAGAGGAGCAGAAGGAGGTCATGAAGCGGCATGGTGACAAAATTGATCATGACATCTTGGCGGAGATGGATGTCCTCTACCGGTGCATCAAGGAGGCTCTCCGGCTTCACCCACCGCTGATCATGTTGCTTCGCCAGTCGCACTATGACTTCACCGTGACAACAAAGGAAGGCAAAGAGTATGACATCCCCAAGGGCCACATTGTCGCAACTTCTCCATCGTTTGCTAACAGACTCCCTCACATCTACAAGAACCCAGACTCGTACGACCCTGACCGGTTCGGACCTGGGAGGGAGGAGGACAAGGCTGTGGGCGCCTTCTCATACATCTCCTTCGGTGGTGGCAGGCATGGGTGCCTCGGCGAGCCCTTCGCCTACCTGCAGATCAAGGCTATATGGACGCACCTGCTGAGGAACTTCGAGTTCGAGCTGGTCTCGCCGTTCCCTGAGAACGACTGGAACGCGATGGTCGTCGGCATCAAGGGCGAGGTGATGGTGAACTACAAGCGGCGGAAGCTTGTCGTCGACAACTAGGTCTGGCTTCGTCTTAGGATGTTTGCTTATTTGTCAGTTCGATTTTATTTCCCTGTTCGTCTCTGGTCCATGTGCTGTGTGTGCACGCCAGCTTGTAGGGTATTTTCCATTGTTTAGAATTCTGTAATTTGCTTCCTGTGGTACGTACGTCACCATCTGCGACTTGTGCCTGTGGGCTGCTTGAGAAAAGAGTTGTCTTGTGCTAGATGCTACACCATGTGAGCATGTCCCTGTCTTGTTGAATCTTGCTATTACTAAAAGAATCTTGCTATTACTATTCATTCTCTTATATGAATTTTAAGCATAAAAGTGAACAAACAACCTTGTGTGACAAATCATAATCCCCTATGTTTACTGTGTTTATATGATCTGCAGCTCTGTACTAGGACACACTTTCTGTTGCTTTTCCTCCCTATTGCATTGAGTTGTACTACATGTGCACGATGAATTCCAGTCTTCCAGAAACGCAGGATGTACTGTGCTGTGCTGCAGCAGCAGCTGCCTGAAAGTATGAAGAAGATGTTCTTCTTCCATGTTCTATTTGCCTGGACATTTTGACATGGTTGCTTTCTCTGTTTGAAATGAAATGAAGCACTGCTAGGGTACCACGACGCCAGATGCCATAGATTCTGAAGGAACCCTCTTTAACTGAACATCTCTATGAGCTGTCTGAAGGTGAAGAAGCCACTAGTGCCTGCCTGAGCAACGAAGCAGGGCACACGTTCCCATTGCAACTCTCTAATCTCTATATAATGAAGCACTAAGGGGGACATGTAACGATTGCACTTTTTTTTTGTCTTATTGATCTGTAACAGAAACCTTTGCTTAACCTCTCTTGTTGACATTACTATCGCTAGCTGATCTTGGAATTCTCTCGGTCTGTTGTTTTCCTTATTTTCTTCCTACGCACATCATAGATGTCTATTGACTGTCGTTTTCTCTACCTTGATGACATTTTTTTAAAACCTCAGCAAACATGCATCCTTGGCTGTATTGTAAAAACCCTACTTTATATGACATGGTATATGTTTACTACACCCCCTGTTTCGCAGTACCAGTAAATTAGCGTTCCACGATCCTTAATTCAAGAGTATGGTTATTGCAAAAAAAAATTACCTTTTGCTACTGCTATAAATGTATGTACAATGATATGATATTAATTATTTGTACTTCTTATCATTTAGGATAAGTGATAATATGAAGAAGATGTTAGAATGATCTCAGGGCATTTGGCCCAACGGCCAAATGACCCCCTCTCCCCTTGACCGCGCCCTGATCGGGGGCGCCCAGCCCAATAGGCTGGTGGGCCCCTGTCGCCAGCGCCACATAAATAGAGGTGGGGGCGGGGCGGCACGCACGACGAGGTTCACCGTGCCGCCACAAACCCCACCGACAAACCCTAATCCGATCTGGGAGGGGGCACTCTAGCGACGGGAAGCACCACCGGGCCGTCTCCTTCACCGGATCTGCGCCGCCGCCGCCGTCTTCCTTCTCCACCGACCGTCGCTGCCCGTGCGCAGACTTCACCGAGCGAACCCGCGATGGCCAACCCCTCCTCCTCTACATCGGACGGTTGGTACCCCGCTCTGATACCATTGTTAGACCTCTCTTTAGGATCTAACCCTAACCCTAGAAAAGAAACGACTGGGCTTACCTGGCCGTCGTCGCCGGGCCGTCGTCGTCGCTGGCGTGCGGGAGATCGGCCGAGCCTTGGGCTCGCTGGCGCTCCACGTGCGGGTCACCGTCGACGCGCGGGACAGATCCGAGCGCGCGCGCTCGGAGGGGCGCCGACACGGAGCCGCTCGACGGCGGCGCGCTCCCTCTCAGGGGAGCGCGCACGCCGGCGAGAGGGTCCATGGCGGCGCCGGTCTTCTTCTCCTTCTCCGGCGGCGTGGACCAAGTCGCCGCCGCCGCCGCTAAGACCGCTCGGGCGCGAGGCGAGAGAGGGGAGAGGAGGAATGAACTAGGGTTACGGGGCATCCGGCCGCGCGTGGGTTTTGATCGGGCGAAAACGCCGCTCAGCCGTCGATGGCGATCGGACGGCTGAGATTCGCGCGGAGGCGAAGTCGGCCCAGGCGGGCGAAAGGTTTCGCGGCCCAGGCCCAGGTTGCGCGCGAGCGCGCGCGGCTGCGAGGAGCGAGAGCCGTCGGATGCGAATCCGACGGCTGACGGGGCGCGGAGCAGCGCGTGAGGCCGAGCGAGTGCGCGTGTGAGGCCGGCTGGGCTGCGGCCGCGCGGGATGGGCCAAGGGAGCGCGCGTGCGGCGCCGGCTGAGCGGGCCGCGCGTGGGCGAGGCAGGCCGCGAGCGCGCGGTGGCCGGAGCAGGCCGCCGTGGGCCGTGGCCGGGCTGAGCAGGCCGAAATGGCCAAATGAACAGTAAATTCTGTTAAATGTTTTTATTGATTTTCAGAAGTATTTTTTGATGAATTTGATTTAAAATCTCTGTAAATTTTGCACCAACGTGTTAATTTTTCCAGAGATTGATGAATACAGTATAATGCTTCTGTATAATGAATTATTTTTAGAATAATTACAGTTTCTGCTGCAAAAGTTAAAGTTGATTGATTTTTCATTATTAAATTCAAACCAACGGGAGAATTTAATTTTGGAAAAATAGATATAAATCCCAGATAATTATGATATTGTTATTTTCTGACCAACGTTGATAATAACAATATTATAATTTTTTTTAATTGATGATTTTATGCATTATTTCTATTTCTGCCCAACGGTGATGTAGATTTAATGTATAGATAAAATTGATTTAATTGTATGTCGTATTTTTGACTAACGTTGGAAATAAGGCATATAATTTTGCTGTTACGTTCCCACTTTATTTGAACTAAATTTTCAGGCGGATACAACTTGATGGGTTGTATCAGAGAGATCCGCACTCTCAAAGGAGATAATTATGGAGAGTGGAAGAAAAAGATAGACTTAGCGTTTATCTTGGCTGAGGTGGACTGGGTCCTCACTACAGCACGTCCCACTGAGCCTATGGCACCGGTGAGGGATCAAAATGAGGATGATACTGCTTGGCAGAAAAGACAGAGGGATCATGCTCCCTTACAGATGTCTTAGGACCTTGAGCATAAGAAATGGACCACAGCCAACAAGAAATGTATGGCTGTGATAAAATAAAGAGTCAGTTTACTGGCTCTTCAAAGACTTATGCTACACAGCTGATTAAACAGCTTGTGACAGAAAGGTACTCTGGTGGTGGCAGGAGCTATATCGTGGAAAAGCTCAAAGCAAACCGTCACTACATCGTCCACAATGTATGCCGAGTTTGTAGCATGTTATGAGGCTACGGGGCAGGTGAACTGACTAAAGAAATTCATACCCGGTTTAAAAGTGGTTGACGACATCAATAGACCACTTAAGTTGTACTGCGATAATGAACCCGCAGTAATGTATGCCCACAACAATAAGTCAAGTGGTGCTGCCAAACACATTGACATAAAGTATTATGTTGTGAAAGATAAAGTTCGGGATCAAATTATAAGTCTTGAGCATATAAGTACCGCAAAGATGTTAGCGGATCCGCTTACTAAAGGCTTACCACCCAACGTGTTCAGAGAACATATAGCCGGCATGGGTTTAAGGGAAAGCCTATGATTCCTGGACTAAAAGATGGCCCAAAAGATTAAAGTAACTACTTCAGAACAGAGAGGTGTATTGTAGCTGTTGAATCTATCGGCGATTGACCGTGACGATGAGACATGTTCTATGCACTAATCTGTGATGGAATGTGTAAAGGCAAAAGTAATTAAAGATAAAGCATAGATTGAGATCAAGGGGGAGAATGTTAGAATGATCTCAGGGCATTTGGCTGTTGGGCCAAATGCCCCCCTCTCCCCTTGACCGCGCCCTGATCGGGGGCGCCCAGCCCAATAGGCTGGTGGGCCCCTGTCGCCAGCGCCACACAAATAAAGGTGGGGGCCAGGGCGGCACGCACGACGAGGTTCACCGTGCCGCCACAAACCCCACCGACAAACCCTAATCCGATCTGGGAGGGGGCGCTCTAGCGACGGGAAGCACCACCGGGTCGTCTCCTTCACCGGATCTGCGCCGCCACCGCCGTCTTCCTTCTCCACCGACCGTCGATGCCCGTGCGCAGACTTCACCGAGCGAACCCGCGATGGCCAACCCCTCCTCCTCTACATCGGACGGTTGGTACCCCGCTCTCCCTCTCGGTATTATCTCAAGAACCCCAACGAACAGAGAACCCTCTAGATCTAAACCCTAGGAGATCCTAAAGAGAGGTCTAACAGAAGATACATAATCATTTAGGATACGTGATAATATAGGAAAGACAGAGAAGCATAGAGAATTGTACTCTTGTACAGGCCACTTGGGCCCAGGGACATGGTTGCTATAGACAACTAAAAACTGCATTGCACGAGAGTTGTCTCTCTGATACATATTTTGATAGGAGTTGTTACAAGCAAAAAGTAAAGGGTGCCCAATGTATAGATGCTTGTTCATACAGAGATGCCTTTACAGCAAAAGACATCTATTCTTGCCACCCCTCTTCATCTATAAATATGTATCATGTACAGACTCAGAGATTAATGAAAGCATCAATAGTTCTCTCTACACTTGTCTCAATCTTTTAAAACACGTTATCAGCACGCACGCTCATCCATTTACACAAGTGCAAACATACAGACAAAACACAAAGGTATGCTACTATGTGAATATCACCGAACATCTGGACGTTCTTGCTCAGAGCGCGCGCGGCCAGCGCGGTAATTGTCGCTGGCCCTGTAGACGCCGGCGTTGCCGTCGCATCGGCATTGCGCCGCCGCGCCCAAGCAACCACCCGCAGTGGTCTTCCCCGTGCCGGACCGTCTCCTCGGCGCCTTGGCTCCTGTGCACGCGTGCACCGCCCAAGAATGCTCGGCCCGACGCCGCAGCCAGCGCACGCGGCGATGCCCGCGGCCGGCGGCGCCCGGCGCACGGTTGGCCCGGCTCGACATGGCCAGCGCGGCCCGGCGTGCGGCCCGCGGCCCGCATGGCGCGGCGGCGTGCCCGGTGCCGGCGACGGCACGGCGTCCGTGACGCCCGAGGCCGGAGGAGGCGACGCGCTCGGCGTGGCGCGGCGGCACGGCGCTCCAGACGCCCGTGGTGGCGCGCGCCGGTAGAGCCGGCCGGGGTCGGCAGCGCGGTAGGCGGCGAAGCCCGGCCAGACGGCGCAGCCCAAGGCGGCGGAGCCCGCAGCAGGCGCTCGGCGCGGCCCGCACTTAGCGCGAACCGGCGCGCAACCCAGGCGAGGCGGCGTGCCCGGAGCTGGTGGCGGCGCGGCGGGACCCGGCCGGCGCGAGGCGCGGTCACCATGTGACCGGCGCGGCGTGGCACGGTGCGGCGCCCGGCGCGGCCGGCGCACGGCCGGCGAAGCCCGGTGAGGAGGAGGCGCCCGAGCCGGCTCACGGCCGACGGTGCCCAAGCCGAGGCGGCGCGGCAACGCCCGAGGCGCGGCGTCCGATGGCGGCGCAGCCCGGCCCTTGCGGCCGGCGGCGGCGCCCACGTCCCGGCGGCTGACGGCGGCACGCGGCGCAGCCCGGCCCGAGGAGGCGCGGCGGTGCGGCGTGGCCCGCCGACGGCGCGCGGCCGACGGGGCCGGCGGCGGCTTGCCCGGAAGTGGCGGCGCCCGCAGAGGTGTCGCAGCAGGGATGGCGGCGCCCAGGGCCGACGGCCGGCGATGGAGGCAGCCGGCGGCGGCGGCGCGTCGGCCGGCGGTGGCGGCGGCGCCCCAAGGAGCAGGCGGCGGCGACTCCATGGCATGGTGGCTAGGGTTTGGGGAGTTAGGGAAACCCTAACTCCCCCTCCTTTATATATGATGCCCATTTAAATGGGCTATGGCCCAAAACAGCCCCCACCTCCCCACATGGGTCCAAAGGCTGAACGGGCTTTAGCCCAGGTTTTCGGGATTTTGCATTTTCCCCCCTGTATTTCATAGAAAATGCAGCATTTTCCTTTTAAATCAATTAATATTGTAATTTTTGCAGTATAGTCCTTGTGCTTCTTTATAATTGTACCTGTCTGTTTATACATTTATACATTAGCATTTCAGTCCCTACAGGATCTGAAAATTTTGCAAATGCTTTAGGTTGATTTTCTCTCATTTTGGAATAACACAAAGTTTCTTAAATTTTATATTGGCCATACACAAGGTAGTACCATAGTACTACTACGGGATTTATTCCTCAACGTGCGTACCCAATATCAAGTTTTGAAATATTTTGGTCTACACTTTTGGTGACTACCTTTATTTATTTTCAAATTGGCCATACACAAGGTAGTACCATGGTATTACTGTGGGATTTCATCCTCAACGTGCGTACCCAATTTAATTATAAATTATACAAGGTCTACACCTAAGTGATTACCATGGTTCTTTTTCACATTGGTCATACACACGGTAGTATCAAAGCACTACTGTGGGATTATCATCCTCCAAGTGCGCACTCAATGTTGAAAAATGAATTACATAATGTTGATACCATTGGTGATTAACTATGTTGTTCCACAATAGGAGAATGTCCTTTTATGTATTTCAAGTTTACCTTGAGTACTTGCATTTCGCATTGCTTATTTATCATTGCCAACGATTTTAACAAATCTGTGGCCCTACATATGTAGGCACAATGGCTACTAAAGAGTTTGAGGCCCTCGCTCTTGACGGCCACAACTTCCCCACATGGGCGATGGATCTCAAAGTGAGTCTATCGTTGCGCGGAATGTACCAGGCAATTGCAGCTCCCCAAGAGGGTGTAGCTCCTTTGGCTGAGACTCTCAAGTACAATACCTTATTTACGGAACCACATCCATCCTGATCTCAAGGCTGAGTATCTGATGGAAGAAGACCCACGTGCTCTGTGGCTTGCTCTTCAAACACGGTATGAACAGCAGAAAACAGTCATCCTACCGGAGGCTGTCAATGAGTGGAACCACCTCCGCAAAATTTATGAATGCATACCTACAATAAATACCATAAAATCACAATTTATGTGCGCTATGCCATACAATAAATTGGTGTTCACCACCAATATTGTGATTAAACGGTATTATAAATATAACCTCATGTTATATTTAATTTTAGGTATATATTCATTTGGATTACAATACTCATATTGTTTTCCACATATTTTGCATTTTCTTACAACATTACCATACACATTAATTTACCTCATGTAAATTAATCATATATGGTGTACTTTTCATGTAGGTTTTAAATGGCTACCAAAGATTTTGAGCCCCTCGCTCTCGATGGTTCCAATTACCCTACATGGGCTATGGACTTAAAAATCGACCTCACCACACGTGGGTTGCAAAGGGTGATATTTGATCCTCCAAATGATCAAATTTCGCTGGAGATTGTGACATATTCCGTTTTAAGCATAATACGGAATCACATACATCCGGATTTAAAGGCGGAATATCTGTATGAGGAAAATCCACTTACACTATGGTTAGCCCTCAAAAATAGATATGAGCAGCAAAAAGCTGTTATCTTACCTGCGACTAATCATGAATGGGCACATCTTAGACTCCAAGACTTTAAAACTGGTGGAGACTACAACTATGCCCTTCACGCTATTTGCTCTAAATTGTGTTTTTGTGAAAAGGAACCAACAGATGCAGATAAAATAGAGAAAACTCTCTCAACTATGCTCCCATCTGACAGGGTCCTACAGCAGCAATGGCGTGTTGCAAATTACCAAACTTATTTTGATCTTATGCATACTATACTTCAGGCAGAAAAGCATGCTGAACTTCTTTTAAAGGATAATCAGCAACGTCCCATTGGGGCTGCTTCACTTCCTGAAGTTCATGCTAATCAAAATAACAACAAGTTCAGTGGTTCACTCAATCACTCAAAGAACTTTAAAGGTAAACACAAACGCAATATGAAAAAAAAATTCCATCTTTACCCTCCGGATTGTACTATACATACATCAAATCCGTTCAACATATGCGTACAAAGTAATTTTCCAAAACATTAACACATTCTAAACATGGCATGATCGCCTTGGCCACCCAGGCATTGGAATGATGAGGAAAATTATTCGCAATTCAATTGGTCATACATATCTCAAGACAAAATTTCCGGAATCCTCAGATTTTGTGTGCACTTCCTGTGCCACCGGAAAATTGATTTTAAGACCCTCTTATCTTAAAATCAGAGCTGAACCACTTAAATTCCTTGAACGCATTCAAGGAGATATATGTGGTCCTATACAACCATTGTGTGGACCGTTCAGGTACTTCATGGTTCTAATTGACGCATCTACTAGATGGTCACACGTGTGCCTTTTATCCACACGAAACCATGCATTTGCTAAGTTAATTGGTCAAATTATCCAATTACGAGCACATTACCCTGAATATCGAATTCAATCAATTTGAATGGATATTGCTGCTGAATTTTCATACCATGCCTTCAATGACGATTGTATGGCTCTTGGGATACAAGTTCAACACTCTGTTCTATATGTCCATACACAAAATGGTTTAGCAGCATCTCTTATCAAGAGAATCAAGCTCATTGCAAGCCCATTACTACAGAATTGCAACTTACCAACATCATGTTGGGGTCATGCAGTTTTACACGCTGCTGACTTAATCCAATTGCGTCCAACTGCATATCATAGCATTTCCCCGCTACAATTAGTACGTGGAAATCCACCAAATATTTCCCATCTGCGAAAGTTCAGTTGCGCTACATACGTACCGATCTCACCACCGCAGCGTACCTCAATGGGACCGCACAGGAAACTTGGGATCTATGTTGGATATAAATCTCCGTCAATCATAAAATACCTCGAGCCCCTAACAGGGGACCTGTTTACGGCCCGGTACGCTGATTGCATATTCAATGAGGAACATTTTCCGGCATTAGGGGGAGACAATAAGTACCAAACTGAATGCCAGGAAATTAATTGGAATGTACAAGGCATTCCTGCCTCAGACCCACGTACCAGAGAGACTGAACTTCAAGTTCAGAAACTCATTCATTTGCAAAACATTGCAAATAACCTGCCAGATGCATTTACTGATTATAAGGGTGTCACAAAATCCTATAATCCTGCCAGAAATGTACCTGAAAGAGTGGAGGTACCGCAAAATACCACTCAACTCCCAGTTCAAAATAAGAGGGGGAGAAGTACGGCACAAATGGCGGATACAGCTTCTAACAAGCGACAAAGGAAACAAAAGAATGTAAATGCAGATCAACCTCAAGTTGATAGACACCAAAGGATCCTTAAACCCAGATCAACAGTGCACTCAATTACTGATCCTGGGACATCGGAATACCCCGACTCAAATGTTTTGGGAAATAACATTGAGTCGGCAGGGGTCCAAGAAATTTCCACAAACTATACTGATTCTGGAGAATCATACGATCGTAAGACTACAATTGTCGACATTTATTTCTCCACAACAATTGCAAACAACCTTCAAAATGATCCAGATCCCAAGACCATGGCAGAGTGCAAACAGCGCTCGGACTGGACTCAATGGAAGGATGCAATTCAAGAGGAGTTAGCCTCGCTCAAGAAAAGAAATGTATTCACCAGTGTGATACATACACCTCCCAATGTATTCCCTGTCGGTTTCAAATGGGTTTTCGTCCGCAAACGGAATGAAAACAATGAGGTGGTGAGATACAAAGCAAGGCTTGTAGCACAAGGGTTCACGCAGAGACCCGGCATTGATTTCAATGAAACTTATTCTCCAGTAATGAGTGGAATAACATTCCGATACTTAATCTCATTGGCAGTTAAAAATCATCTATCTTTTCAGTTGATGGATGTAGTGACTGCATATCTTTATGGGTCACTTGATTCGGACATATACATGAAAGTTCCCGATGGAATTTCAATTCCGAATCCAAACGCAAATCGCAATATGTATTGTGTAAAATTAAACAAGTCTTTATACGGATTGAAACAGTCGGGAAGAATTTGGTACAACCGACTAAGTGAGTTCCTAACCAAAAAGGGATACTCCAACAATGATGATTGCCTATGCGTGTTCGTCAAAAGATCCTCAACAGGATTTTGCATTATATCTGTGTATGTTGATGATCTTAATATCATTGGTAACACACAAGATATAGATAAAGCACGTAATCATCTTATGACGGAATTTGAAATGAAGGATTTGGGTAAAACCAAATTTTGCTTAGGTATACAACTTGAGCACCTTCATACATGCATCACAGTGCATCAATCAGCCTATGTCCAAAAAATATTGGAGAAATTCAATATGGACAAAGCATATCCATCGAAAACCCCCATGGTTGTTCGATCTCTAGACAGGGGCAAAAGATCCATTTAGACCCCGAGATGACAATGAAGAGCTATTGGGACCCGATGTTACATATCTCAGTGCCATCGGAGCGCTAATGTACCTTGCAAATTACACCCGGCCGGATATCGCATTTGCAGTAAATCTACTTGCTAGATATAGCGCTGCTCCAACCAAAAAACATTGGGTAGGAGTGAAGAATATCCTTAGATATCTTCAAGGCACTAAAGATCTCGGTCTATTCTTCCAGAAGAATAACAATATGGATTTAATAGGATATACAGATGCTGACTATTTATCAGATCCCCATAATGCCAGATCTCAAACAGGCTTTGTATTTTTACACGGTGGAACAGCCATATCTTGGAAGTCTTCGAAACAGACTCTAGTGGCTACATCCACTAATCATTCTGAAATAATTGCATTATATGAAGCATCACGCGAATGTGTATGGCTTCGCAGAATGATTAACCACATACAACAATCATGTGGTATAGGTGCCATTGCATCACCTACCATTATCTAAGAAGATAATGCTGCTTGCGTTGTTCAAATGCAAACGGGTTACATAAAGAGCAATGTCACTAAACATATTGCACCTAAACTATTTTACCCACATGAATTGCAAGAGAGTGGAGAAATAAATATTCTGCAAACTACGTCTTGTGATAATCTCGCAGACTTATTCACTAAGTCATTACCAACCTCCACATTCCAAAAATGTGTTTATGGAATTGGTATGCGAAGACTACGTGATTTGCAGATGTCAGGGGAGAAATCTCCTAAGACTTAACCCGTTCAATATAAATATTGTACTCTTTTCCCTTTATGAGTTTTCCCTCTAAGGTTTCTCATTAAGGTTTTTAATGAGGCAATATGACAACGTAATCATAAATATATTATATCTCTATTTTCCCCACAGGGGTTTTTAAGGAGATATAATCAAATATATGCCATATCAACTTTTCTCCTTAAATTTTTCCCACTGAGTTTTAAAGGAGTTTTCATGGCATATCTACTCTACAGGTTCTCCTTATATTTTTCCCTACAGGGTTTTGGAAGAGTTTTTCCAAGATGATGAATCAAGATGATCATATGAAGATACATTGGTCAAGGGGGAGTGTTACAAGCAAAAAGTAAAGGGTGCCCAATGTATAGATGCTTGTTCATACAGAGATGCCTTTACAGCAAAAGACATCTATTCTTGCCACCCCTCTTCATCTATAAATATGTATCATGTACAGACTCAGAGATTAATGAAAGCATCAATAGTTCTCTCTACACTTGTCTCAATCTTTTAAAACAGGAGTGTGTACGAAAAAATTAGAGAAAAAGCTGATGCCAGGTGTGCTGGTTAGTGTCAAGAGACAAGTAACTAAAAAAGATTATATTTGCATATAGATAACGTGGAACTTCGGAGACTGTCCTGTACATGCCCTAAGTTGAGTTAAGCCCACCTTGTTTTGCGTGTGGAGCCATACAGATCCGTTGAATTACATCACCGATGCAGGGAGACTGTTGTAAAGGCTTCTCAGATAGTCACGACTCAGTAGTTGGCTAACTCGCCGTGTAATTAAGGGTGGGTTTATTTGATCTGTAGTTTATAACTTATATCTTAAATTTTTAAATTTTAACTGTTTGTGAGAAGCAGTACATAAAGAAAAATAGCTATATGTGATTTTAACCAATACATCTAAATTATGTCCACTTTTTACTATAATTTTTCAGTTGACCCTGCTTTGAAAAAATACACCGTTTAAAAACTAGTTACTGTAACACGTACAAGCCAAAGCTAAGCCCAAAAGAAGTCACCCCAAAATGCCTAACTAATGAGAGAGGAGGAGAGAGTGTGTGCCATCGCGTGAGGACACGAGGACCCTCGCACACAAAACAAGACGCAAGGGATGTATGATTGTGCTGTTGGAGTTGTGCCATCCTGTGTCCACAAGGTTTGTGGGCCCACCAACCATGGTTGACGAAATTTGGACGTTTTTGGCACTGTAATCACCGGAAATTCCAAAAATAGTGTCGGTGAGAACAAATTTCCAAATCTAGCCCCCTGCCGACCGCACCATTGACACGTGTCGCCTCCCCGTTTAATGGTGCGGTCGGGGAGCGCACGACTCCGGAGTGGTGCGGTCCCCGACCGCACCATTAAACGGGGAGGCGACACGTGTCAATGGTGCGGTCGGGGAGCGCACGACACCGGAGTGGTGCGGTCCCCGACCGCACCATTAAACCGGGAGGTATTGACACGTGTCGCATCCCCGTTTAATGGTGTGGTCGGGGACCGCACCACTCCGGTGTCGTGCGCTCCCCGACCGCACCATTGACATGTGTCGCCTCCCCGTTTAATGGTGCGGTCGGCAGAGGGCTAGATTTGAAAATTTGTTCTCACCGGCGCCATTTTTGGAATTTCCAGCGACTACAGTGCCAAAAACGTCCAAATTTCATGGTTGACGGCGGAGGAAGGCAATGGACGAGGGGAAGGCAATGGCAACCGACTCTATGATGACGTGATAAAGATGATGGTAGGTGGTCAGAGGCAGCATGGTCCAGATTCACCTGGATCTAGACGTCAGTGGCCCGAATTCAACTAGATTTCCCCATGGTGGCACTGTGAGAGAGAGGCAGAGTCTAGCATGGTGGCGAGGGAGGAGGAGGCCACAATGATGGCAAGGGAGTAGAGGCCTACGTGGTGGAAAGGGAGATGGCACGGGAGGTGGAGGCTGGCGCGACGATGAGGGAGGGGGAGGATGGCACGGTGGAGACAAAAGGGGAGGCAGACGGGGAGGGAGGTGGAACCCGGCACAATCGAGAGGGAAGGGGACACGGTGAGGCAGGTTAGGCTAGCTTGGTGACAAGAAAGGTGGAGGGAGGCCAGCGGGAGGAGGAAGAAGAGGAGATGGAGAGGGTCGGGATGTCGGGTGGAGGGAGGTGATGTGTGAAGGAGAGAGAGACGGGGTGGGTAAGGAAACTAACAAAGGTGCCACCGAGAGAAAATTGTAAAATGTCAATATCTTGAAACGTGCTAGGGAGACATAGTGATTTGATTGTCTCTTCCTGATGTGGAGATGATATAGCAAAATTAGAGACATAACTATTTTATATGTCCTAAGGGGATCTCCAATGTCATAAAAAAATTCGGCCGTAAGACCCATGTAGCCATGTTGTGGTCGACCTCAAGCATTGTGGGTGGTGGCATTAGGGAGAAAAAGTTGAAGGCCGCTCTCAAGCTTATGGCCCGGCAACAGTGAATAAAAAATAGCAACAAGGAAGCTCATCGCCAACCGTTGGTGTTGCCACCATTGGGAGGATGGCTGCCACTATGGATCCGGTGGTAGTGACGATAGAGAAGGCATCCTGGATGGTCATCGTCACCGGATCTGGTCATAGAGACGACTCATCCTCGATGCCCCCACCGCTAGATCCAGCCACAAAGGAGGAAGGGGTAGCACCATTGATGCTTGATGCCACCAGATCTGTCGATGGCGAAGATAGGGATGATGTTCTTGACTGTCGACACCACCGGATCTGGACAAAGGGGGTATAGGGACGGCGCACTCAATAGCGGCCACCACCGGATCCAGATGTAGAGGAGAGGAAAGGCAGACGCCATGCTGTGAAATCAGACTGTTAAGGCCTGTTGTGCTGCTTTGGAGCACTTCGTCAAGGGACATGGCCTTCGGATCCGGCTGCCATGACCAGCTGTGCCGTCGGGAGGCTGTCCTCGCTCCAACCATCTAGCCACCACCTCTAGATCTAGTTGCCAAGACCCCTTACGCCGTCCGGGAGGCGTGGAGCTCTTCATCGATGTCAGGCCCATATTTTGTTAAAGAGAGTCAAAGTGTGCAATATTAATAGCAATGCAGGTTTCATCCACCTGTTACATGATTCTATACTAGCCATTTTCCTCCAATGACTATCTAAAACTAGTTTCATGATTGAAAAATAATGATAGGGTAATGTGATGCCCCTAGTATTTAAGCAAGACTAAGCAAGGCGTTTAAATACAATTTATAACTAGTATGATTAAAATTAGATTTCTAGGGTGACAAAGATTATGTGTTCAAGTGTCCAAGGGTGGGGTATAATAATACAATAATTGATAGACATATGTCTATAACCTTAAGGCAAACACAAATTCAAAATTTGCATAGCAAATAGAAGCATACAATTTGATAATTTGAGTGAATATAATCTGCATAGAAATATAGGTTCAACATGATTAAAGCATTGACTCGTCTGGTTCACAAGCAGGTTGGTCTTGAAAGTCTTGACTTGGCTCAAACTTCGGCTCTTCTGTATCCTTGTACTCTACTTGGACAGTCGCAACTAAAAACAAATAAATACATAATCAAACAAAATAAATTCAAAATAAATTCAAAATAAACTCCAAATTAGATGATTTCACTACCATTAGATAGATCTTGAATACAGCTGAATTTAGAATCAAATTTCATTATATTTGAGTTAAAATGAGTGAGAATAAGCAATTCAAAGTTTAAATAAGGATTACATCCCAAAATAAATAGAAGAGAGAGATTCTCTCACTGACAGGTGGGTCCACTCATTTTTATTTTGTTTTCTAATTATTTCTTTACTGGAAAAGGTCATAGAGTATGACAAGTGGGGGCCATCGGGTTTTAATTCCTTTTTAAATTAAATTTCTAAATGAAAAGGTCGTAGACTAATAGGTAGGGCCGAGTACAATGCATGAAACAGTAAAAAAAGCCCCACTTGTCAGTGGCTTACCTACTTTGAAATGAATCTAAATGATTTCCTTAACCGGTTGGGCCCATATGTCATAGAGGGATTAGCTTAAATTAATGATAGGCATTAGCATTAATTAATTACACATCTTAATTAACCATGGGGGACACAGTGATCCTCGATTGGTTGAGCAGAATGGCAGCTTGCCACGCGCATCGTCGGCTTGGAGGACTATGATGGTCAGCGAGGAGAGCAAAAACGAAATGCGCACTCTGAGCCGCACCTCTAGGTGAGGTGCCACAGGTCAATTTGGCGTACGCAATTGCTGAGGCGAGCTAGGCAGCGGCGCAGCTTGGGGTGCATAGCACCATGGCGAACAGCAGCAGACTAATCCAATTCCAAGCACAGGGAGCATCTAGGGACCGAGGCAAACTCACTGGAGTTGTTGGCTGTGTTAGGGAGGCATGGAGCGGGCTAGCAACAAGGATCACAGCGACGGAAGGGAGGACGGTGTGGGCAGTTTGTCGGAGGGGAAGAGGAAGAAGGGCGTCATCTGAGGTAGCTTCAAGACAACGAGGCAGAGCTCTGAGCGTGTTGATTTGCTGAAGGCACGATGAAACAAAGATGGCGGCGGTGACTTAGTTGGCCAAAGCCGAAGAAGAAGGGGTGCAGGGCTCTGTGGCGAGGGAAGCGAGGTGGAGGCACTTGGAGGGCTTAGAAGTGGCGTGGAGGCTTTACAACCGAAGGGAGGGGGAGATGGCCATTGACAGCTTCCATGCCCACACAAAGGCTAAGGGCGGTGATGTTTGCCCTCGGTGCAGCACAGGGCAAGGAGGATGGAGCCAGTGCGCAACGTGGAAGGGAGTAATTGCTGAGGGGATGGCGAGAGGCAACGGTTGAGCGTGGGACCTAGGCACGCGGTGCGGATGTGGAGCAAGCAGGGGCGGGCATGTGCATGGCGTGGCGTAGACGTGGCAGGAGCGACGCAGGATGAAGCACAACGCAATAGAGAGAAGAGGGAGAGGGCGGCTGAGCCAAGGCGAGGTCGATGCAGCATGATGGTGCACAAGGACACACGTATGAGGAGGCTGCCATGCATTGCAGTGGCACATGAGGCCACGTGGGCATGCGTTGGTGCGTCGCACGCGTGCATAGAGTGCGCACATCAAGTAGGAGAGAAGCGCTTGGGCTAGGTGGGCCGAAGAGGGTGGAAACGAGCTGGGCTCAGCCTAGGCCAAGATTGGGCTCATTGATTTTTGAATTGGATTAATTTGAATTGAGTTGAATTTGGTTTGAATTCAAGTTTCAAATTTTTAATTCAAGCACTTGAGCTTTCCCAAAATGGGATGTTACAACTGACGGTCGTGGCCTTTGTAGGATAAAGGATACCGACTAGAGGGGGTGAATAGGAGGTTTTTAAAATTTTCTTGTCTACTTAATTAATTCTTTTCAATTTTAATAGCAAGATTGTAAAGCAATTAATCCTACACAATTCTAGTCAAGTAAATAACAATGCTAGCTCTAAATCAAGCAAATGATCACAATAAAGTAAATAAACAAGAGCCAGAAGGAAACAAGTGAGAGATGTACACAATCGATGTTTTTACCATGGTGTTCGGAAACTTACCGGTTTTCCCTAATCCACATTGAGGTTAGCCCAAACGAATTGAACCGGCTCCATGAATTAAGCCGAAGCACCTCGATCACTAGTGGTAGCTCTTCCCCACTCCGGGTAGGTGAGCTCCAACCCTCACACGAACATCGGGTCTTCTCACAATCTCCTTTGAGAAGATCACCGATCAATCACCTCCTAATCGTCTAAGTGCCGGCAAACACCAAGAGTAATAGACCTGGGCTTCACTTGATTTACAAACTAGTGCCATGGATCAACTAATGAATGCAATGCACTAAATTTGCCAAACCACCTCAAATTAAATGCTCAAGTGAGAACAAGGGGTGGAATGAATGCTCTATGCTCAAGAAATGTTCAATGGGTCTCTTATTGCTATCCTTGAGCTGTGGTACGGGTATTTATACCCTCCACCAACCAAAACTAGTCGTTTGGAACAAATTCCAAAAAAATTCAGGCCGAGCGGAACTACCGCCGTTATAAGGCCGGTAGTACCGCTCCCATTTCTAGCGCAGCAGAACGGCTATGTCAAAACTCTGCAGTGACCGTTGGAATGTCGGCACGGTACTACCGTCGTTGAAAACTCCGGTACTATCGCACGCCGATAATTCCGCAAAGTCGGCGCGGTACTACCGCTTGAGCCGAACTTTCAAAAGTCCCAAATTTGGCGCTTTCTGAAAAAAGGCTCCGCTTCCCCTCCAGAGCTTCCGGGCTCCGGAAGTACCGCTCTGAATAACGGTACTACCGTACCCTGCGGTAGTTCCGGCGTTGAAATCGTCGGTACTTTCGCTCCGCAAAATCTCAGATTGCGTCCAGAGGGTGCTCTCTGGAAAAAAAAAGGCTCCGCTCAGGTTTCGGAGCTTCCGGTCGCCGGTAGTTCCGACGTTGAAATCTGCGGAACTACCGCTCTTCTAGACAGAGCACAGTTTTGGTTTTAAATCTGATTTTTGATGAATGCATGCTTCTAATTTGAACCAAATGGCACATAATTTTTGCTATCAAGCTACTTGCCATGACCCTCTTTATGGTACGATTATCTACCCTATAATCCGGTCTTTCACGTTTTCTCCTTAAGACCGGTAAAAATAAAAGGGATCCTATTCTAAGTATACCTTTGCCTTGAGTCATTTTTGGGTCTTCACATTTATCCTTTGGCTTGTATCTTGTCACCAACATATGGACTTAACCTTTGCATATTCATTAAACACGTTAGTCCCATATTCACATAAATTCATTAATTACCAAAACCCTTTTTAGGGGCCTAGATGCTTTCAGCCTTTGGATCCAACCGCGTGGAGGAAGGGAGACGCAAAGGAGAGGAGGGCCCATGCTGTGGGGAGGTCACAATGCGTCTGTCGTGCGTGTGAGTCCAATTGGGAGGAGAGGAAGCTGAGAGCAAGAAGGGTAGGGTGGGCTTTGTTTATTTTATTAATGTGTGGGTTCCATCTTAATACCATTTGGACTTTACACACTAAAAAATAGCAACAACATGGCTGGGTTCGATTCAGTTTAGTACTTTTGGCTTTTGAACTTTGTTATAGTAACTTACTTTCAAACAATGCGTCTGTTGTACGGGTGGCCCCCACCTAAACCCAGCAAGCCTGGTAGAAGGTTATAAAGCCCAGAATAGGCCATGTGTAATGACATAAGTGCCCCTGAAGGGGATACTCAGATGTAAGGGTATAATTGTAAAAGCACTCCCCATGTGTATACATATATGGAATACAGGCCACGGGGGAGGACCCAAGCCATTACCGATCACACTCTCCCAACTCTCCACTACCACATCTCTCTCTGTTTGGTCTGTAACCACAACAGTTGGCGCCGTCCGTGGGGAAGACAGGAGCTAGCCTGAAATTCGAAGAAGGATGGCACCGAAAAAAGCTTCGTCGACGGCGGCGAAGGGGAAAAAGGCGGCTGGGTCGGAGCGTCGCATGGGTACCAGGGCTTTGGCATCAGCTGTTGCGGGCGCGAGTGGCGACGCAGGCGCGGCGGTCGAGGACGTCGACGCTCGCGCTGCGACCACCGACCCCTTCATTGCCGCTGCGACGACCAACTCCGCCACCGGCGCTGCGACGACCGGCCCCGCCACTGCCGCTGCGATGACCAACCCCACCACTGCCGCTGCGACGACTGACCCCGTCACCGACGCGACAGCGGCCAACCTCGCCGCCTTCGCCGCAACGCTCGCAGGTAGCGCGGACAAGGCGGTGGGAGGTAGCCACAACGGAGCGACCGGCGGCTCGGGAGCTCGCGACGCGATCGTACCCGTGCCGACCCGCCCGCTGGGTGCGCCGGCGGCCCCGCCCGCGTCGCCGGTGGAAAGCACCCTGCTGGCGGCCCTCAAAGCGTTCCAGCAGGAGCTAGGGGATCTTTGCGGGGCTGTCCGAAACATGCAAGAGGTTCGGAGCCAGTAGGCCGCGCCAGTGGCCGCGCCGGAGCCCACGCCGGAAAGGGCAGACAGCCGCGACGCCCCCACATCCAGCCGTGTGCCACTCCCCGCTTTCGGTAGGGCTACAGCACGCGGCGTGGCCCGAAGACTTCAAATACCCCAGCGTCATCGAGCCCTACAAAGGAGACACGGACCCCCGCGAGTTCGTGCGTGTCTACGAAACCGCAATCGAGGCCGCGGGTGGAGACGACACCACAAAGGCGAAGGGACTCCCCCTCGCGTTGCAGGGAGTGGCGCTTTCCTGGTTTTTTACCATAGAGTCAAACTCCATCTACGCGTGGGAGCAGATCCGCGACCGCCTTCACAACAACTTCCAAGGAAATTATGTTGAGCGGGTCGACGCGAACCAACTCTTCGCCGTGAAGCAGAAACCCTCGGAGAAGCTCAGGGACTACTTCAAACGCTTCGCGAAGATACGCTGTCAAGTCAAAGACGTTAACGAAACCACCGTTGTCAATGCGGCCATACAGGGCCTTCGCCCGGGCCCGATGGCCGAGTACAACGCACGGAAGCCAATCAAGACATTGACGAGGCTCTTCGACAAAATAGAGGAATACGCCAGGGCGGAAGAAGACGCGCGGCGACGACAAGGTGATGACTCCGACACCACCAGGCCAATGCCTCGGCAAAAACCAAAGATCCGCCGAAGGACGGTTCTTCGAAGGGAAAACGTAAGGAGTCGTCCAAGGATGCGCCTGAGCGCAAGGACACCCCACACAAGGAGTCATCCGATGGGCCCAAGCGCGGCCAGCAGAAGTCACGGCGAGGCCGGTACGTCCTCGATATCGAAGGCGGTTCCGAAGAAAGCGCTCCCGCGGGTCGTGGCGGTCAGGGGCGCCGCGGCCGGGGGCGCGGCCGTGCCCGGGGCCGCGACGACAGAGGCCGTGGAGATTACGACGACCAGCACCACGGGCTGTGCTGCAAAGTCCACGGTCGCGGCACCCACGACACGCGCGCATGCACCTCTATCGCGGCGCTCCGCCAGAGCGTCACCCGGGACAGGAACCTGGAGGCACGCCCGCCCGTGGTGGCCCACATACAGCACCCATACAAAGCCCCCACGCACATCCAAGTACAACGGACGCAGCCCCACGAGGGCCCTCTGCGGATTCAGGCCCATGTGCAGCAGCCTCGGGAGGGTCTCCTGCAACTGCAGGCCCCGGAGGCCGCCCACCACAGGGTTATCAACGTCATCTCCGGAGGCTCCTCACTGGGGTTCGCCTCGGCACAGCAGCGGAAGGCCTACGAACAGAGGCTGCATCACGTGGCGGCGTACCCAGCGCAGACACCGCCGGACTGGGCACAGCACGAGGTCACGTTCACACCCGCCGACGCCCAAGGCGTGGAGCTTCCTCACCACGACCCCCTGGTCGTCCGGGTCGTTATAGCGGGATGCGACGTGGGACGTGCCCTCGTTGACGGTGGCAGCTCCGCGAACATCCTGTTCGCGGCAGCCTTCGACCAGATGGGGATTCCCCGAAGCCGCCTCGGCTCGTTGGGAGTCCCGCTGCAAGGATTCGGAGGACAACCTCTACGGGCGCTTGGCCAAATATGCCTTCAGGTCTCCTTCGGCCAGGGCGACAATGAAAGGGTCGAAGATGCCACATTCGACGTCGTCGATCTCCCATACCCTTACAACGCCATACTGGGGCGTCCGATCCTTAACTCCTTCGGGGCGGTACCGCATCACGGCTATTTATGCATGAAGCTCCCGGGGCCGCGGGCCATCATTACCATTCGGGGCGACCAGGACATGGCCCGGCGCATCGAGCATGGCACTAGATATCCCCGTCGCGGCGATCAGCGGCACACTTAGGGTCGGCACCGCAGCGCGGGGACCCACGGCGTCATCCGGCGACGGCTTGGCAAGCCCTACATATAGTACCACTACTAGAGGCTCCGGCCGCGCCAAACTCAAATGGTTAGTACCTCCGCCATATGTAATCGCTCACCTGCGCAAACGGGAATATAATAAAGTTCCGTTTGTCGCCAACCTATTATCATTATGCAAAAATACGCGGTGAGAGCGCGCGGAGGCTTCGCCTACGCGCGTCCTCCCGGAGTATAAACCAAAGACGCACGTTCGCGTGTGCACTTGTAACAGCCCAGGTTTTTATTAAAATTAAAATGAATAAATAAATAAATAAATAATATGAAATAAAATTTTAAATTAAAATAAGTATTTTTGTGCCTAAGTTTTAAATTTGGATTTGCCCTGAATTTCTGTCTTTGAAAAAGCCTGATTTGGAAAAGTATTTCAAGTGAAAACCCAAAAATATTATTAAATAAAAAGATATTTTGATTTTATATAAAAATCCTAATTCAAATTAATTATTTGGAGTTATTTGACTTTTATTTGGTTCCCTGGTTTTTCTGGAGTTTGAAAATGTATTTTTAAATTAAAAAGTATTTTAAAGTATGAAAATTAGAGACCAACATTAGTTAGAAATATTTTATTAAGTTCCAAATGTCTCCAGGAGATTCTCTGAAGTTTTCTGGAATTTTTGGAAGTTATTTGGTATTTTTCTGAGGCTTATTGGAATTTCTGTGCTTTTCTGAAAAATCCAAAAATCAAAATCCAAAAATAAATCCCCCAGCCCCTCCCTCCGGCCGCCACGTGGACGGCCAGATGCCGCCCACGTCCACCCTCCTCGCCGCCATCCGGCCGTCGCCCTCATCCCGCCTACCCTCCCTCCGCACTCGCCACGTGGCATGCCCCGATCTGCGCCACGTCGCCCTTCTCCCTCCGCCACCCGATCCGCCACCTTGGCCACGTGGCCTCATCCCCGCCACGCACCTCTCTCTCTCGCTGCGCCTCGGCCCCACCTGTCGGCGACGCCACCCCGCTCTCCTCTCTCTTACTTCCCGGGCCCCACTCGTCAGGTTATCTTCCCCGCCGCCTTCGTCCTCCTCGCGCCCGCCCGCCCCGGCCGTTGCGCCCACCTCCGCCTGACCCGGTCGCCACCCCCCTTCCTCGGCCACGCCGCCCACCTTCGTGCGCCGCACGCGCCGCGTCCACTCCCCCGCCCTACGCGCGCCGGCCCACCTCTCCACTCCCCACCTTCTCCGCAACTGCCGCCGCCCGCGCCCCCACTCCGGCGAGAAATCCGTGCGCCCCCGCTCACCTTCGCCCCTATTTAAACCCCCCCTCGGCATCGGAATTCTCCGCACTATCTCCCCATCCACTCCCCTCGCCCTCCCGGCCATCCCATCGCCGCCGCGTCGAGCGCCCTCGTCGTCGCCGCCGCCTCGGGACTACGGCGAGCAATCGCCGCCGCTCCACTCGCCCCCGCGCCCGGCCGACACCGCCATCGCCTTCCCCGCGTCGCCGCCGTGCCCGTGCGCCTCTTCCCCGTGTTCGGTCGCCGCCGGAGCACCCCGCCCGCCGGAGGCCGAGCCGCGCCGCCGCTCCTAGCTCGACGCCGGCCGCCTCCGCTTGTCGCCGAAGTCCGCGCCAGGTACCGGTGGCATCCCCTCGCTCCGCTCTTCCGTTTGCACCCGTCGCCGCTCGCCGCCGGCCACCGGAGTGTTGCCGTCGCCGCCGGGCCCGAGCACCCCCCGTGCCGGCCAGCCACGTCAGCGGCCCGTGCTCACGTGGCAGGTGAGGTGGCGCCACGTCTCGGCCACCTCGGCAGCCCCCGCCCCCGTCAGCGCCACGCAGGCACACCCCGCCTCCCGTGCCATCTCGGCCTCCTCCTCCTTCCGTGGACCTGGTCCATAGACCAGGGGCCCGCATGTCGGTGTCGGTCCACCTCGGGCTGAGGTCATGCTGACGCAATAAAGTCCTTTTTTCCGTTGAAAAATAATTCCGGCCGAAAAAGAAATTCCTCGCTGACGCATGCTGACGTCATAATCCCTTTTCCTTTAGAAAAATAATTCCAAAAATCCAGATTTTCCATTTTCTCTCCTTTCAAACTTCCCGGAGCCCGTTCTCCTTCGTTCTAACTCCGATTTGGCCCATTCAAATTTCTAAATTCATCAAAAATTCCCCTCTATCCATTTCTAGCCTCAATTCAAATTTTTTGAGTTTATTTTGAATTTATTTGAATTTAGTGGGTTATTTTCACGTGTAGACTTCGACGATTCGGGAGATTTCTTCGACGAAGATTCAAATCAATTTGAAGAGCAAGGCAAGTCACCCTCCTTGATCATGTTGATCCCAGATTTTCAAATAAAATTATGTTGATTTAAATTATATTGCATGCATAATTTTATTCAAGGTATTTCAATTCAGTTTTAACCTTAGTTAATACCTGTTTGTTATTACCTCCTTTGACTTTGAATTCATCAATACCTTGTCACCCTAGATTCAAACTCTAGTTAATACATTAGTGTTGGCTAGAGAGTTTAATCAAATGCTTAGCCCTGCTTAATCATATAATTTTGTTTTGGGATATCTTTCACATAAAATGACAAACCCTTTCACATAAAATGATATGAACTCTTGACTTTGGTGAGTCAACGAGGTTTATGAAACTATTTTGAAAACAAATGTAAAACTGGTTTAGACTTAGGCAATTGGTTAGAATGGTGGGTGCAGGCATGCCCTGTTGGTTGGAGCCGCAGTGGTTGATTGTCGTGCACAGGGGTATGTGGTTGGGCCTGAGTCAATTAAGGACCGGTCTGTGAGCTACTGTTGCAAAGCCCTTATCGTACTACCACATGGCTGGTATGGGACAGCCCTGGCTGAATAATTTGTGAAGTCTCAATCTGAGTCGAGTCGTAGGTTGAAAGTGAGCGTGGTTGGTGCCATGTGAAGTCTCACTTGGGCGAGCGTGGTTAAGCCATGAGAAGTCTCGTCTAGGCTCAAGAGGGGGTCCCGGTCTGGTGGATTCCTTACTGGGGTGAAACCTTAGAGTTGGCTCGACCAGGTTGAAGGCTTTGCATTGTAAAGGCCTTGTCACGACTCCTCGCCGCACACCTAAGGAAGTGTGTAAACCGGTGGCAATATGGGATAATCGTGTCTTGTGGGTAAAGCTGTACAACCTCTGCAGAGTGTATAATCTATCCTGGATAGCCGTGCCCACGGTCATGGGCATGCTGAGTAAAAGTTTTTCATGGATTAGACTTTGCTTTTCAAAAATGTTTTTGAAAAACCTTGTGGGTAGATGGAACCCATGAGAGGATGGTAACTTGTGGATGGATGGAATCCGCGAGTGTTTGAAAGCGTGTGGATGGATGGAACCCATACGTGATCTTTTGGAAAAGATGGTCCGGGTGGGATGCCCTGGTTAGGTTGGTGTATGGTCGGAGCCTGCACTGACGGTATTATTTTCTATCTCAAGTATTGTTTTTACTTACTGTATTAAATTCAGCAATTTCAATCTACTTATTGTATTTCTTAAATGCTGTTTTATGCAAACTAACCCTATAAGCCCTCCATTGAAGCCTTTATCATTATGTTGCATTTTCCCGGGTGATTTGCGGAGTACAAGTTTGTACTCATGTTGCTTTTTCCACACAGAGAAGGAAGATGTCAACTACGGTGAAGATCTGGACGAATAGGCCGCGTCTTACTGTCGTTTGCCTGTGGGCAGGCTTGGGCTTCGCTATTTATCAGTTTGCTTCCGCAGTTATTTCCTTTATTTATTTTGCCAATGGGCGTTGATGTAAGACTTGGCCATAAGGCCGTACCCTTTATTTAATATATTGAGTCATTTGTGCTTGGTTATTATCTTTGTTGTGACTGTGTGCACTAGCTGATCCTGGACTAGTGCGATTTACACAGAGGATCCAGGAGTCGTTACTCCGGGTTCCGACAAAGGTGGTATCAGAGCCATGACGATACTAAGACGCGACCGTTGGTAGAGTAGAATGGTCTGACCCTAAGGACTTATTTTACTAAACAGTAATTTCAAAAGTTTTGCTTATTCTTACCCCTTAAACTTTGCTTATCCTTATCTCAATTCTTTCTCGTCTTAATGTCATTTTTGAAAAGCCTATTTCTGCATCTTTCCTTGTTCCAAAACAACTATAGATGGCAACAGCAGGAATTCTTCGATCCTGTCCCACTTCAGTCTTCGTCTCGAAGGATCACGCTTCGTACCTCGAGAGCCACGAAGGATGACACCAAGACAACTCTTACCTCTTTAGTTTAAGTGGTTAAGCTAGATAGTAGACGAGGTTATAAGCTGTCAAGTTTTCTCTTTTGTCGACAGCCATAACTATTACTTATTATGAGGTTAATAAGGGTCTTAATAAACTTAAAATTCAGTTTTGGGTTGTGCAAAATATCCCCTATTCCTTCCTTTGCCTTGAGTCTCCTCTTTCCTAGTCTTTGGAAGCATCAAGTTAGAGCACCAACGGCCAACAACCTTTGCGAAGGGAAGTTTAAACCAAAACTCAGCTCAAGCCACACCGGGTAAGATCCAAACCTATTTCTCTGCTAGCCCGTGCGAATCTCGGGGACGAGATTCTGTTTAAGGGGGGTAGATTGTAACAGCCCAGGTTTTTATTAAAATTAAAATGAATAAATAAATAAATAAATAATATGAAATAAAATTTTAAATTAAAATAAGTATTTTTGTGCCTAAGTTTTAAATTTGGATTTGCCCTGAATTTCTGTCTTTGAAAAAGCCTGATTTGGAAAAGTATTTCAAGTGAAAACCCAAAAATATTATTAAATAAAAAGATATTTTGATTTTATATAAAAATCCTAATTCAAATTAATTATTTGGAGTTATTTGACTTTTATTTGGTTCCCTGGTTTTTCTGGAGTTTGAAAATGTATTTTTAAATTAAAAAGTATTTTAAAGTATGAAAATTAGAGACCAACATTAGTTGGAAATATTTTATTAAGTTCCAAATGTCTCCAGGAGATTCTCTGAATTTTTCTGGAATTTTTGGAAGTTATTTGGTATTTTTCTGAGGCTTATTGGAATTTCTGTGCTTTTCTGAAAAATCCAAAAATCAAAATCCAAAAATAAATCCCCCAGCCCCTCCCTCCGGCCGCCACGTGGACGGCCAGATGCCGCCCACGTCCACCCTCCTCGCCGCCATCCGGCCGTCGCCCTCATCCCGCCTACCCTCCCTCCGCACTCGCCACGTGGCATGCCCCGATCTGCGCCACGTCGCCCTTCTCCCTCCGCCACCCGATCCGCCACCTTGGCCACGTGGCCTCATCCCCGCCACGCACCTCTCTCTCTCGCTGCGCCTCGGCCCCACCTGTCGGCGACGCCACCCCGCTCTCCTCTCTCTTACTTCCCGGGCCCCACTCGTCAGGTTATCTTCCCCGCCGCCTTCGTCCTCCTCGCGCCCGCCCGCCCCGGCCGTTGCGCCCACCTCCGCCTGACCCGGTCGCCACCCCCCTTCCTCGGCCACGCCGCCCACCTTCGTGCGCCGCACGCGCCGCGTCCACTCCCCCGCCCTACGCGCGCCGGCCCACCTCTCCACTCCCCACCTTCTCCGCAACTGCCGCCGCCCGCGCCCCCACTCCGGCGAGAAATCCGTGCGCCCCCGCTCACCTTCGCCCCTATTTAAACCCCCCCTCGGCATCGGAATTCTCCGCACTATCTCCCCATCCACTCCCCTCGCCCTCCCGGCCATCCCATCGCCGCCGCGTCGAGCGCCCTCGTCGTCGCCGCCGCCTCGGGACTACGGCGAGCAATCGCCGCCGCTCCACTCGCCCCCGCGCCCGGCCGACACCGCCATCGCCTTCCCCGCGTCGCCGCCGTGCCCGTGCGCCTCTTCCCCGTGTTCGGTCGCCGCCGGAGCACCCCGCCCGCCGGAGGCCGAGCCGCGCCGCCGCTCCTAGCTCGACGCCGGCCGCCTCCGCTTGTCGCCGAAGTCCGCGCCAGGTACCGGTGGCATCCCCTCGCTCCGCTCTTCCGTTTGCACCCGTCGCCGCTCGCCGCCGGCCACCGGAGTGTTGCCGTCGCCGCCGGGCCCGAGCACCCCCCGTGCCGGCCAGCCACGTCAGCGGCCCGTGCTCACGTGGCAGGTGAGGTGGCGCCACGTCTCGGCCACCTCGGCAGCCCCCGCCCCCGTCAGCGCCACGCAGGCACACCCCGCCTCCCGTGCCATCTCGGCCTCCTCCTCCTTCCGTGGACCTGGTCCATAGACCAGGGGCCCGCATGTCGGTGTCGGTCCACCTCGGGCTGAGGTCATGCTGACGCAATAAAGTCCTTTTTTCCGTTGAAAAATAATTCCGGCCGAAAAAGAAATTCCTCGCTGACGCATGCTGACGTCATAATCCCTTTTCCTTTAGAAAAATAATTCCAAAAATCCAGATTTTCCATTTTCTCTCCTTTCAAACTTCCCGGAGCCCGTTCTCCTTCGTTCTAACTCCGATTTGGCCCATTCAAATTTCTAAATTCATCAAAAATTCCCCTCTATCCATTTCTAGCCTCAATTCAAATTTTTTTGAGTTTATTTTGAATTTATTTGAATTTAGTGGGTTATTTTCACGTGTAGACTTCGACGATTCGGGAGATTTCTTCGACGAAGATTCAAATCAATTTGAAGAGCAAGGCAAGTCACCCTCCTTGATCATGTTGATCCCAGATTTTCAAATAAAATTATGTTGATTTAAATTATATTGCATGCATAATTTTATTCAAGGTATTTCAATTCAGTTTTAACCTTAGTTAATACCTGTTTGTTATTACCTCCTTTGACTTTGAATTCATCAATACCTTGTCACCCTAGATTCAAACTCTAGTTAATACATTAGTGTTGGCTAGAGAGTTTAATCAAATGCTTAGCCCTGCTTAATCATATAATTTTGTTTTGGGATATCTTTCACATAAAATGACAAACCCTTTCACATAAAATGATATGAACTCTTGACTTTGGTGAGTCAACGAGGTTTATGAAACTATTTTGAAAACAAATGTAAAACTGGTTTAGACTTAGGCAATTGGTTAGAATGGTGGGTGCAGGCATGCCCTGTTGGTTGGAGCCGCAGTGGTTGATTGTCGTGCACAGGGGTATGTGGTTGGGCCTGAGTCAATTAAGGACCGGTCTGTGAGCTACTGTTGCAAAGCCCTTATCGTACTACCACATGGCTGGTATGGGACAGCCCTGGCTGAATAATTTGTGAAGTCTCAATCTGAGTCGAGTCGTAGGTTGAAAGTGAGCGTGGTTGGTGCCATGTGAAGTCTCACTTGGGCGAGCGTGGTTAAGCCATGAGAAGTCTCGTCTAGGCTCAAGAGGGGGTCCCGGTCTGGTGGATTCCTTACTGGGGTGAAACCTTAGAGTTGGCTCGACCAGGTTGAAGGCTTTGCATTGTAAAGGCCTTGTCACGACTCCTCGCCGCACACCTAAGGAAGTGTGTAAACCGGTGGCAATATGGGATAATCGTGTCTTGTGGGTAAAGCTGTACAACCTCTGCAGAGTGTATAATCTATCCTGGATAGCCGTGCCCACGGTCATGGGCATGCTGAGTAAAAGTTTTTCATGGATTAGACTTTGCTTTTCAAAAATGTTTTTGAAAAACCTTGTGGGTAGATGGAACCCATGAGAGGATGGTAACTTGTGGATGGATGGAATCCGCGAGTGTTTGAAAGCGTGTGGATGGATGGAACCCATACGTGATCTTTTGGAAAAGATGGTCCGGGTGGGATGCCCTGGTTAGGTTGGTGTATGGTCGGAGCCTGCACTGACGGTATTATTTTCTATCTCAAGTATTGTTTTTACTTACTGTATTAAATTCAGCAATTTCAATCTACTTATTGTATTTCTTAAATGCTGTTTTATGCAAACTAACCCTATAAGCCCTCCATTGAAGCCTTTATCATTATGTTGCATTTTCCCGGGTGATTTGCGGAGTACAAGTTTGTACTCATGTTGCTTTTTCCACACAGAGAAGGAAGATGTCAACTACGGTGAAGATCTGGACGAATAGGCCGCGTCTTACTGTCGTTTGCCTGTGGGCAGGCTTGGGCTTCGCTATTTATCAGTTTGCTTCCGCAGTTATTTCCTTTATTTATTTTGCCAATGGGCGTTGATGTAAGACTTGGCCATAAGGCCGTACCCTTTATTTAATATATTGAGTCATTTGTGCTTGGTTATTATCTTTGTTGTGACTGTGTGCACTAGCTGATCCTGGACTAGTGCGATTTACACAGAGGATCCAGGAGTCGTTACTCCGGGTTCCGACAGCACTCTCCGTAGCCAGGGGTACGGGTATGAGTATAAACCGAAGACGCACGTTCGCGTGTGCACTCTCCGTAGCCAGGGGTACGGGTATGAGTATAAACCGAAGACGCACGTTCGCGTGTGCACTCTCCGTAGCCAGGGGTACGGGTATGAGTATAAACCGAAGACGCACGTTCGCGTGTGCACTCTCCGTAGCCAGGGGTACGGGTATGAGTATAAACCGAAGACGCACGTCCGCGTGTGCACTCTTTGTCAAAGATACGGGTATGAGTATAAACCGAAGACGCACGTTCGCGTGTGCACTCTCCGTCAAAGACACGGGCATGAGTATAAACAAAGACGTGTGGGGGGACACCTCTGCACGCACTCTACGGAGTATAAATAAGACGCGGATCTTCTCCCTGCGCACTCTACTGAGTATAAACAAGACGCGAACCCCGCGCACGCCAGAGACTTCGTCCCTGTGCGTACTCTCCGGAGTATAAATGCAACGTGGATGTTCACCCCCACGCACTCTACGGAGTATAAATAAGACGCGGATGTTCTCCCTGCGCACTCTACTGAGTATAAACAAGACGCGAACCCCACGCACGCCAGGGACTTCGTCCCTGTGCGTACTCTCCGGAGTATAAATGCGACGTGGATGTTCACCCCACGCACTCTACGGAGTATAAATAAGACGCGGATGTTCTCCCTGCGCACTCTACTGAGTATAAATAAGACGCGAACCCTGCGCACGCCAGGGACTTCGTCCCTGTGCGTACTTCGCGGAGTATAAATACGACGTAGATGTTGAACCCACGCACTCTACGGAGTATAACTAAGACGCGAATGCTGTCCCTGTGCGCTGGGCAAAACGCAGACGCGGCGCGAACCTTGCGTGGCTGTCGATCGCGCACCTCCTCAGCGCGTCGAAGCTCGCCTTCGCACACCACGGGACGTGTACGCAAGGCGCACCGTGGAGGCCAACTCCGAGAGCTTCAAGGAATACCGACGTAGCACGCCAGAGGCTGACCCCAGCGACGGCGCGCGCGCGGGGTACAGGGTACACCAGAGGCTACCCCCACCTCGGGGTAGGGGGTGCAGAGGTCCGCCTCCGCACGCGCCAGTCTACGGACTCTAAACAAGTCGTAGCGTCGAGGTCCGCCTCCGCACGTGCCAGTCTACGGACTTTAAACAAGTCGTGGTGCGGAGGTCCGCCTCCGCACGCGTCAGTCTACGGACTCTAAACAAGTTAGTGCGGAGGTCCGCCTTCGCACGCGCCAGTCCACGAGACTTTAAACAGGTCGCAGTGCGAAGGTCCGCCTTCGCATGCGCCAGTCTACGGACTTTAAACAAGTCGTGGTGCGGAGGTCCGCCTCCGCACGCGTCAGTCTACGGACTCTAAACAAGTCGTAGCGTCGAGGTCCGCCTCCGCACGCGCCAGTCTACGGACTCTAAACAAGTTAGTGCGGAGGTCCGCCTTCGCACGCGCCAGTCTACGGACTCTAAACAAGTTAGTGCGGAGGTCCGCCTTCGCACGCGTCAGTCCACGAGACTTTAAACAGGTCGCAGTGCGGAGGTCCGCCTTCGCATGCGCCAGTCTACGGACTTTAAACAAGTTGTGGTGCGGAGGTCCGCCTCCGCACGCGCTAGTCTACGGACTCTAAACAAGTCGTAGCGTCAAGGTCCGCCTCCGCACGCGCCAGTCTACGGACTCTAAACAAGTTAGTGCGGAGGTCCGCCTACGCACGCGCCAGTCCACGAGACTTTAAACAGGTCGCAGTGCGGAGGTCCGCCTTCGCATGCACCAGTCTACGGACTTTAAACAGGTCGTAGTGCGGAGGTCCGCCTTCGCACGCGCCAGTCTACGGACTTTAAACAAGTCGTGGTGCGGAGGTCCGCCTCCGCACGCGCCAGTCTATGGACTCTAAACAAGTCGTAGCGTCGAGGTCCGCCTTCGCACGCGCCGGTCTACGGACTTTAAACAAGTCGTAGCGTCGAGGTTCGCCTCCGCCGAGGAACAAGGCCCCGGGAGTGCTCGCGCGCCCACTTCGGCTAGGCAGGCGGGGCCCCCGCGCAACTACTGTCAACGGCATACTTCGAATGTGGAGACTTCGTCCCAACACATCATGACCGCCCGAAGCACAGCGCGCAGCGCATATCCTAATTGCCAGCAGATGTATACATCGGAAAAATTCTACAAGTACAAAGGCCCGCCAGCATATTTGCCGCTCTAAGCCTTTATTCGGCGGGCTCGTCCTTAACACGCACTAAGGCCGGGACCTCGCCTGAAGAGGGTCGGCCCGTCCAAAAGTTCAGCGACTCCTCGGCCCTTTGCCAGCGTCGAAGGCGCCGTCGGGTTGCAAGGTCGGACGCAAGCAGTCGTCCCCAGCAAGGAAGCTGCCCGGGGCACAAGTCAAATAGTCAGTTCGTAGAACAAGCGCGCATTTTATTCACAAAAAGGGGCGGACATTACAACGCACGCCTACACCTAGCCACCCCGGCGTCGCACCTGCGAGTTCTCGGCGCCTTCGGAGGTCCCACCATCATCCTCGTCGCGTCGAGGGACCTCGTCCAGAAATTGGCCGAGGCTCCCCTTCCCGTAAAGGGACTTCCGGAGCTCGACCTGCGCGGCAGCCACTCTGGCGTAGTCCCAGATCCGCTCGTAGAAGTACTTTATGGCGCGACGAACGGCGCGGACGCCGCCGGACATTACTCCAGCCCCGCCGGGCATCTCCAGCTGGCGGTCCTCCAGCCTGGCGATGTGCGTGCAACCATGGTGCCGTAGGAGCGCGCACACCATACACGACGCCACGTAGGCACAGTGGTTGCCGAAGGTCGTCGCGGCACCACGCGCAGCATCGGCGGCATCTTTGACCTAGCGAAGGGTCCGCGACAGCTCCTCCGGGCCGAAGGCGTGGTCCGGCACTTTGGCCACAAGCCCTTGGAGGTGGCTTTCCAGCGCTTACATGGCATCCCAGGCAACCACCGAAGCCTCGCCAAGCGTGCGGTCACGCTCCGCTAGAGTTAAGGCGAGTTCGCCTTTTTCCATTTCTAGCGAGGCGACTTGTTGCAGAATGCCATCCCGCTCTGCCGCAAACTCCCGCCGCATCACCTCTGCGACCGACTCCCGCGCCGAGGTGGCAAGTCCCTCGGCGTGCGCCTTCACCACAGCGCACTCCGCTTCCAGCTGACGGATGCGGGCATCCTGGGCGGAACGGGCCCCCGTAGCTTCGCGTAGCTCCTCTTCGGTGACCCGCAGCCTATCTTCGAGCGCCCTTCGCGCATGAACATAGGTCGTTTGCAGGGCCTGCGCCAGCACCAGTGTCTGTAGGGCAAAACGACTTAGCAAGCTCAGCATGACCAAGCATTGTTGCACAAGTAGGTACTTACCCTCACCCCCGACACCTCGAAGGCGTCCCCGAGATGCTCCACCCCGTAGGTATGAAGCGCCTGCTGGCTGACGCTGGCGGCCGCGTCATCCACGATCCCATGCCACGCCCTCAGCGTCTCAGACGGAGGAACGAAGTCCGCGGGACTCGGGCGCACGGCGTTCGTGCCGCCGGCGCCAGGACCTCCATATCCCGGCAAAGGCTCCTCCTCCGGAATAATTGACGCTGCAGACAGGACGCAGGTGAGCACCGCAAGGCGCAACGAAGAAAACACCAGGGAAGCCAAACCACCTTACCTTTGGTAGCGGAATGAGGGCTCCGGGGGCCCGCCCCCCTAGTACCAGGCGGAGTAACGGTGGCGCAAGTGCCCGCGGAAGGCGCGGTCCCTCCGAGAACAGAAGCCTCTGCATTAGAGGCCGGCGCCGACCGTTCCTGCACGGCGGACGGCGCGGCCTGGAGGGCAGAGGGAGCGTGCGCCGCAGGAACTTCGGCATATGCATCGGAGTCCCACAAGCTCCCGATGCCCGTCGCTACGACGAATCCCCTCGACGTCCGGTGGAGCTCCAGCCGCAGACACGGCTGCTTAGCCGGAGCAAGGGGCGACGACGCCGCTCCAGCAGCCGCTGCCGGAGAGGCCCCCGCGACTGCAGCACCCGGGGGCGAAGCCCCCGCCGTGGCAACCTCTGTGGGGGGCACCCCGGTTTCGGCCGTTGCTGCTGGTGAAGACCCAGCTCCGTGCGCCCCCACGGAGGACGTCTCCGGCATTATGGCGGCCACGGCCGAAGGCACCACCTCAGCACCGTCGGTCCCCTCGGATCCTGTATCGACGATCGCCACGGGTGACGAGACTTCTCCTCTCCGGCTGCTCGTGGCGAGCCCGCCGTCCATGGCACCCGCCGAAGATCCGTCGCCCCCGGCGTCTGCGCCATCCAAGCTGGAGTCGGCGTATCTCGCCGAATCCGACTCGGCGTCTGCTGTGCCATCGGGAGCACTAGCAGCGGCACTGGCAGCTGCTACACCAAGCACGGCAGACGCTCCACCTCGGCCCCTCTTGCGAGACGGCGCCTTCCTCCTCGTCGCGCCGTCGTCTTGATGTGGCGAGGCCGGCTCAGCACGCTCCGGCACGGCAAGGCCCAGCGCCTCGCACAGGCGGTTTATCCGCCCCAGCCCCGCCTCGGCGGTAGCGGACGCGTGCTGCTCGTGCTCCCTGCCGGTATACGGCCCCAGGAATACGCGCGCGGCCTGTTCTGCATCCTCCAAGCGAACCCCTAAAGCAAAGCAGGAGATAAGATCAACCTATAACGCGTTTTGCGTGAGTAAAGGGGAGATACGGTCAAGGCTTACGAAGACCGGAGGGTGCCGGCAGTGAGCAGACCCACGGCGACACATTGTCATCTCGACGCTTCTCGGCGGCAAGGCGCCAGTCATGGGCGAGCGGCGCCACGCCGTACATCACGTACTCCTCGGCGAGGTCGCGCATGTTAAAGCGGGCGGCCACGCCTATGAGCCATCGGGCCCTCCACCTGTCCTCGTCGTCGAGCGTCCGGCCGGGCGAGGTCTTGAACGCGATCGGCCGGCCCGTGCACTCAAGGCCGCTCCCGCTCTCCACACGGTGGTAGAACCACCGCTTCATCCAGTGAGACTCCCACTTCCCGCGAGTGGAGTTCGCAGGGAAGAGCTTGCTGCAAGTTGACCGAAGAATAAAGGTGACGCTGCCGAAGCTCGACAGCGTCCCGTCCTTCTGATCCTTGGGCTGGCACCGTGCCTCGTGCAGGTAGGCGAACAACGAAGCACTGGGCCAGCACGCTCCCGAGCGCAAGGCCCAACTGTACACCGCGAGCCGGGCCACGGCGTTCGGAGTCAGTTGCGCCAGCTCCAGCCTGAAGGTCCGCAGCACGTCGTCCACGATCGCCGCTGCCGGGATGCGGAGCCCCGCGTCGAAAAAGGCAACGAATACGAGCGCCTCCGACCTCTTGGGGCGCGGTTCCGCCTCATCGGCGGGGGGGGGGGGCAATCGTACCGCCTGGCGCTCGGACTGCTTCCCCGCGCGCAGAAGCGCTTGGATTGTCTTCTCGGTCACGAGCGACGGGCCCAACTCACCGGAGAACGCGCCTTCCTTCTCCGCCGCCAGCCAACACTTGTCCGCCGCCGCCGGGTCACGTTCGCTGAGCGAGTACTTCACCTCTAGCGGTGAAGATCGCCGACGAATGCCGCAGACGCTAGCCGCCTGGCCATGCTTGCCACCAGATGACATAGCTTCTCGCGAAAGGAGTATGGCGGCGAGAATACTACGAGAGTATGGAAGGCGATGCAAGCAAGAAGGGGGCGTAGAGCTGCGGGGGCGCGGTTCCGTGGGCTATTTCAAGCCACCTCGCCCCGATGCCAAAGCGTCGCGACGGTCCGCGTACCGGACGTGACCAAAGTTGTAAAAAGGCCCGTCCCGCACAATCCCCCATAAAGACGAGGGGGCGCGACCACAGCGGCAGGGACCGTCAGACCACGACGCTCCCGTGGCCTCCCGCCGTGTGCCAACCCCCGCACGAGATAGCTGGAGCACACGAGGCCAGGCGTCGACACGACTCCAGCCGTCATTAAAAGCTCACTAATGGACCATGGGGTCACAACAACATCGAAACTGCGCCATTCCTCGCCCGCCCCGTGTCCCCCTTCCCTAGGGAAGAGGCGAGCAGCTGCGATCACGCAACCGTTCACATCCCGCCGCGCACCAGTAACAAACCGCCACGTACCCTACACGCGCCGAGGCGAGTCACACGGTACAACAACCTAGCCCTTTCAAGCCGGGGGCCGGCGCGATTCCAGGAACCTTTACAGCGCATGACCGCGTCGTCAGATCGCAATCACCACATGTGTGGCGGTGTTCGCGGTGTGAAGTTACAACTCAGACCACCACTCGAAGGGTAGGGAACGGAGCGCGCGCGCGTCTACCTCGGCTAGGCGTCAGGTCCGCTGCCACCCGTTCGAAGGGAACGGGACGGAGCGCACGCGCGTCTACTTCGGCTAGGCGCCAGCTCCGCTGCCACCCGTTCGAAGGGTAGGGGACGGAGCGCGCGCGTCTACCTTGACTAGGCGTCAGCTCCGCTGCCACCCGTTCGAAGGGTAGGGGACGGAGCGCACGCGCGTCTACTTCGGCTAGGCGCCAGCTCCGCTGCCACCCGTTCGAAGGGTAGGGGACGGAGCGCACGCGCGTCTACTTCGGCTAGGCGCCAGATCCGCTGCCACCCGTTCGAAGGGTAGGGGACGGAGCGCACGCGCGTCTACTTTCGCTAGGCGCCAACTCCGCTGCCACCCGTTCCAAGGGTAGGGGACGGAGCGCACGCGCGTCTACGTCGGCTAGGCGCCAGCTCCGCTGCCACCCGTTCGAATGGTAGGAGACGGAGCACGCGCGCGCGCGTGCCTACTTCGATTATGCGCCACCTCGGAACGGAGCGCTCGCGCATCTACCTCAGCCACCAATCAAGGCGTCGGGTGCGGCTACGGCCTCAGCCTTCGGTCAAGTTTGGAAAACTTCACAGGCCGCAGGGACGGAGGGGGCCAAAGGACTTGGCAACATGGCTTCGGCCCTGTGAAGCCCTTCACCATGAGAGGCTCCTGTTGTAGGGGTGGCCCCCACCTAAACCCAGCAGGCCTGGTAGAAGGTTATAAAGCCCAGAATATGCCATGTGTAATGACATAAGTGCCCCTGAAGGGGATACTCAGATGTAAGGGTATAATTGTAAAAGCACTCCCCATGTGTATACATATATGGAATACCGGCCACGGGGGAGGACCCAAGCCATTACCGATCACACTCTCCCAACTCTCCACTACCACATCTCTCTCTGTTTGGTCTGTAACCACAACAGCGTTCTTTTAAGCGGAGATCTATAAGTCGATTGTAGTAGACATTGTACCGACTTCAGATGTACCGGCCAAAATTGCATGCAACTGTCTCCCTCTTCATAATCTCTCACGAACAGCCAGAATTCAAAAGTCATAAGTTAAAAGTCATAAGCCACAGCCCAAAAGAACCTACCCAATCTGCTTATGGATTATACGCTAGAGATGCGTTGAGAGGGCACAGTTTTCGTCAAAAGCTCTTCGCGGAATAGGATTTATTTATTAATTTTTTATTTATGAGAAACGTTCTGCTAAGACAATGGTGACGGCTGAAATTTTTTAATTCCGGCCGTTAGCGAGAGAGTACGAAGAGAGACACTCGCGTGTAATTTTAGTCAGTATAGCTGAAACTGATATAATATTTACTATAATTAATTTATAGATACTATATTAAAAATTTTATATTTAAAAATTAGTTATTGTAGTATAGGTTATAGGCCAGAAAAAAAAAAAGCCCCCAAAGTTACCCGTTGGGCTGTGCTTGCTGTATACCTGTATACGGCGGACCGACCAACACCGACCCTGCTACTGAGTACTACAGCGAGGGACCACTGACCACTCCACCGAAAAGACGCTCCATCCCATCTGTCCACGCCGCCGGCGCAGTAAAAGACGCACAGCACAGCGGTGTAATGCTAACGGGGACCAACATTCCAACGGTCAGCTTGCAGTAAAAACCGAGCATTACTGTAGTAACCAACGGCGCTGCTACGTTCCTTCTACAGTAGAAAGTGAGAAAAGGCGCACGCGAGGACTCTCCGCCGTCCAAACTTTCCCCCCTCTCCGGAGGTCAAAAATGGAACGAAGAACGGAAAGGGGGGAAAAATCAACACCGACGAATTGAATCGACAATCTCTCTCTCTCTCTCTCTCTCTGCCCCACTCTCTCTCTCTCATGTCCAGCTGGTTTCCTTCCGGCTTAAGGAATACTAGCCTCATAGGCGCGACGCCACGCTGCACCAGCCACCATGTGTACCAAAGTAAAAGAGGCGATAATTCGTGAGGTGTTTTTTTAAAAAAAATCGAGGGTACATGTGTATTTTCAAAAAAATCAAAGGTCTTTTTCGTAAAAAACTGAGGACTTGTACGTAACTAAACGAGGACCCGTACGTAATTTAGAAAACCGCGGGGCGCTATCCTGCAAAGTATACAAAATTTCGGTGAAGTGTAGGGGTGTTTTCAAAAAAAAAGTGTTTTAAAAAACTGACAGGGACCTTTTCGCGAGGATCAAGGACCTTTACGTAATTTCGAAAAAACGTAGGGACTTTTTCGTAAAAACGGTCTCCCGACCGTACCAAAATTCGGCCAGACACGCGGCGAACGGAGCGAGCGCGCGGAGGCAAAACGCCGACGTGGCGGGGCTCTCCGCGCGCGCATCCCCCCGGGCATAATAGGGGGAGTATGCCGACGTATCACGTCTTGTGCCATCTATCTATGGTATGTATACATATGCTAGTTCCGTCCCTCCTTTCTGGTCTTGTATGTCGTTTGTGCGTGGGCGTGGCTACTAAAGGTGTAATGATATAAATAGGTATTATTTATCCTATATTTTATTTTATATTTTTCTAAGTTTAGAGCAAAATATGTCGCTCTAAATATAAATACTCTCAGTTATGAATATTTAATCAGATATCATGTAAAAACAGACACATATATATCACACATAAAAGGATTAATAAACTATAGTACATGTCCAAAATGCGACTCATTAGGAGTTTAACTTTAACAAGCAACTATATCAACAAAATTCAAAAGTGTTGTGCCTACCGGCCAAACAGTAAACAAAGGCTACGGAAAGACTGTCAGGGGTTACCCCGAGCCTTGTATACACTACAATTGGGGGTGAATAATGGAAAAAAGCTCTCTCTCGGTTCTTGCCCCCTCAAGGATATGTGTGTGTGGGGTCTTAGGCAGGGGCGGATTTAGACCCATGGCAAGGTGGACTTCAGCCCGGGCGTGAAAATATTAGTAGTGACTCTTAGGGCCAGATTACAAGAATATCCTTACTATGGCTTCACAATGCTAATGGTACACATGTTTTTTGACATGTTTAATGGGTCTCTTGGCCAATAGGCAAAGGTGGAGGCCACTCCCCTAACAAAAAGTGTTTTTTTAGGTTCCTTATGTTCAAAAGTATTTGCCTAAATTGTTTGGAATTTTTCTGAGTTCATTTGCTATTTTCTTGGCTTATTTGGATTCCTTGCATTTTATAAAAATAAAAAACTAATTTGAATACTGGAAAAAGTCTCGTGTGTCAATTTCTCTCTACAGCCCAGTCTGGACAAGTGAGAGGAAAGTCATGTACATATGTTCCCATGGCTTCATGGGCTTGCATGTTAGATTGATCGGCTAAAGCAAGACCCATAGGCCTAAAGTTTACATATATCTGGTATAAGTTTATCGGATACTATCTGATTAAATTTTTGGATAGCTTTGAATCTAATAGATACTTCTATTCTGAATCTGATCTCATATCTGATGAAAACTATCCGATTTTGAATTCGAAATCCAAAAAATAGCCAGATATCTTTTTTTTTCTTCGAATCAAATCTAAATGCTTTTGGTCAGAAACTATCTACTCCCTTCACACCCTTAGTGACTACGTGCACCGAACGAGGTCTCTATGCACCGTGTCATGCCTGTGTGTGCCTTCAATTTCGCTTAGACTACCAGGAGGCAAATTGTTTTTTTGAGCTATAATTTATGACTTTTGACTAAATTTTTTTAATTATAGTTGTTTGAGAGAGAGAGTATGAGAGAAAACACTCTAAATAAAGTCACTATAGTATCTACTATAACTGATTTATAGATCTAACATTAAAAAATACTTTATTTAAAAAGTAGTTGTTATTGAAATGATAAAAAGGTAAAGAACCACCGCCGCTACCACAAGGAACCAAGCAAAGCATCTTCTCCCGTGCAGCCAAATGCTACTAAAATTTTCCTAACAAAAAAGTGCTCCCAAGTTTTACTGCTACTACTATGACCCAGTTTAAAATTATTGTGATTTTTAGCTAAAAATAGCACTGTAAGCAAATCATCTTCGCCCGTGCTGTCAAATGCTACTAAAATTTTCCTCGCAACAAAGTGCTCCTAAGTTTTACTGCTACTACTATGACCCTGTTTAAAATTATTGTGATTTTTAGCAAAAAAAATAGCACTGTAATGACTGTTAATTTTTTTGTAAGATATTTAACTACATAAAAATAAAAAAACACAGTTATATCTCTATAGATAATACAAAGAAAAAATAATTTTAAGAAGCGAACAATTTTTAAATAACTTGGCTTATGCCATTAAAAGCTATTTGGAACGACTCTTACATCCTAACTTTGTGTATGTACATCCTGTTCTTTTTGGCTGCGGTTTGTGGATTTTGGTTGAAATTTGTGAATTTTGGCTGTTTACGGTACAGATTACGGAGAAACAGATACTTACTTGTGATTTTGGCTGGTACAGATGTTGGGCTTTTAACGTGTAGATCGTTTAACTTGTAGACCCCGTCTTGAGAAAATACTCCGTTTGAAAGTTAGGTACTATCGTAAAAACCAAAAGCTGGACGGCTTTTGACTTGCCGAACAGGCCCAAGTTCTGGCTGTGGGCTTATTTACACTATTATGAGTTTTGTACTGTAACTATTATTAACTTTTCAGCATAATTAAATTTAAAAATATTATTTTATCATAAACAGTGTAGAGGTATAAGAAAAAACAAAAACTCAAAAATTAGAAAAAAATTAAAAAAAACTAGAAGCAATCTCTAGCGCCAGTGCGCCACCCGTGAAATTCATCATGGGGTAATAAAGAACTAGCAGCATAGGCGCGGCGACACGCCGCGCCAGCCACCGTGTGCACCGAAGTAAAAGAGGCGATAATTTGTGAGGAGTTTTTTTAAAAAAAAATCGAGGGCACATGCGTATTTTCGAAAAAGTTAAAGGGTTTTTTCCGTAAAAATTGAGGACCCGTATGTAATGAAATGAGGACCCGTACGCAATTTAGAAAACCGCGGGGCGCCATCCTGCAAATTGGAGGGGGGTTTTCAGAAAAATTCGCCGCAAAAAAACCGTGTACCGAAGTAAAAGAGGTGATAATTTGTAAGGAGTTTTTTAAAAAACCGAGGGCATATGTGTATTTTGGAAAAAGCTAAAGGTCTTTTTCGAAAAAAATCTAGGGCCTATATGTAACTAAACAAGGACCCGTACGTAATTTAGCAAACCGCGGGGCGCTATCCTGCAAAGTATACGAAATTTCGGTAAACTGAGGGGTGTTTTCGCAAAAAAAAAGTTTAAAAAAAACTGTCAGGGACCTGTTCGCGAGGAAAAAGGACCTTTACGTAAATTCGAGAAAACAGAAGGAAAATCCCTCCCTTGGCCGTACAGAAATCCTCCCGCCACGCGGCGGCCAGCGCGCGGGCGGGGGACGTGGCCGAGCGGGGGGGCGCGCATCCCCCCTGCTATAATAGGGGGTTTTATTCATTGCAGCAACCGGCCACACTTAAGTCGTACAGGACGAAGAATTTATTTGCAGCAATAAATTAACACGGTTCGCCGTGTCTGTGCCGCGCTCGGCCGCCGAACATGGCACGTGACATTTTTACAGCGAAAAAATAATTTACGGAGAGAGAGAGAGAGAGAGAGAGAGAGAGAGAGAGAGAGAGAGAGAGAGTGTGTTCCTTCTCTTGCCCCGAAATATCGGGGAGGCACAGCTCCCGTGTTCCACAATTATCTGGGCGGGTTTGCCGCGTTCATTGCATTTTGCACCTTTCGTGTCTTGGTCAAGGCGACCCAGGATTCGATTTGATTTTGATTTGTTTCGATGTGGTTGTAGATGTTGCTGACTTGCTGTCCATACCATACCATGATATCACCCTCTAGTTAAAGAACGGAGAGAATAATAATAACTAAATTGAATAAAAAAAGGCCTAGAAAAGCATCTCCGCTCTTAAAACTGGACAAAAATAAGGCGTGTAGGGTTCACATGGAACGAAGTAAAATCAAATCGCACGGCCATAGACGTGATAAAAGGTTGGTAGGCCGTAGCGCCAAGGACCAAAGCAACAAACTCAAACACAGATCGATTAAATTAATTTAAATTGCAAATTCATCGATCCATTCGTTCAATCAATCCAACGACGGCTCTTCCGCCTTTTTTCCCCTCCTCTCAAAACAAAACCAAAACAAAAAAAATTGAAAAAAAACACATTTCTCTCTTCCATGGCAGGCAGGCAGGCATCTAGACGAGCACAGCGTGCGTTAATCTAGAAGACGGCGTGGAGGATGATCTCCGAGGTGTCGACGGCGACCTGCTGCTGCTTCATCATCATGGCCGCAGCCCCCGACGCCGCTCCCTCTCCCGGCAGCCAGGCCGCCCAGTCGCCGCCGCCGCCGGAGCTCCCGTCACCGGCGCTGGGGTCGGCGGAGGAAGGTGGAGGGTGGTAGTACATGCGCGCCGTCTGTGGGCAGTGGGAGTGGAACCGCGCCGCGATGCGCACCCCCATGTCCAGCAGCTCCACGTACTTGCCCATCGACCTCTTTTTTTTTCCTCTCCCTGCGACAAATCTCTCCTCTCCTCTTCCTCTCTCTCCGCGGGACAATTAATCAAGACGGCGGCGGAGAAGGGAGGAAGGAGGAGTTGGTCGATTCAATCAGGCCAGGAGAGGATGGATGCTAGATCCTTGTGGTTTTTTCGTGGAAGGAGGTGTCCCAAGAACTGGGAGCGGCCATGGAAGGGGGAGAGGAGAGCAGAGGAGGAGGAAGGCTCAAGCTTGGGGAGGCTAGGGAAGAGGGAGGAGGGATTAATATAGGGGAGGAAATAGTGGGTTAGTGCTTGACCTCAACGGCCTTGATGGCCGTTTCAACATAGGATTTTATTATTTTACCGTGTTTTATTTGCTTGGTCGCCGCGCTGGGTTGGTTTGCCATCCTTTAGGTTTCTAACTTCTCCTTAAAAAAGCCCTTGTTTCCTTCCAACGAAGATTTTTCTGTGTGTCTTTCTTTTCTTAGAGCATGTATAATAATATATACAGCTAGTATATATAATATTCTGTATATCATCCTTTAGGTGTCTAACTTCTTAAAATAGCCCTTGTTTTCCTTCCAACCAAAATTTTTCTGTGTCTTCCTTTTCTTAGGACATATATAATAGTATATACAGCTAGTACCTATAATATTCTCTATATCACTTATAAATAGTTTCTCTATGATAATCTCTGATCAACTCGGCTTCGGCTTCTGGCTTATTTTTCACTATTCATAAGTTTCGTCTTTTTTTGAACTTTTGGCTTTTTGTTGAGCTTTTTTGTTGGTTCTTTTTTTTCCCGTATTTGTTTGTATTATACGTAATGGGCTAACATATTTTTTATATTTTTAAATATTTTTAAATTTAATTATGCTAAATAAGCCTCTGTCAACTACAGTGTTTTTTTCAGCCAGCTACAATGTTTTCAGCCATGAGCTTTTCAGCCGAACCGATCACCACCAAAATATGTCTTGTTTACTGTGTTGCAATCGACCGCTGCATAATAGACAGCCCAATTCTTTATGCTTCTCTTCTCTCCTCCATATTATCTTATGTCCTACGTAGCAAGATTTATAGACAGCTAACATCATACTATTGTATATAGCCTTTGTTTTCCATGTGTTGAAGCTTTTAAATGTCTGCTTGAAATAAAGGATTTGCATGAGTTTTTATAAAGAAAATAACTTGCGTGAAACAGCACGTTTCTTTGGAATATAAGTTATTTTGAATAATGAGGCAGTCTGGAGGCATGATCATCAATTTCTATTAAAAAAAGTATATTATTTTAAATAAAAATAATTATATATTATGAAAGCTTATTTCATGATCGATCTATTAACACCAAATTCGTGTTGTGAATTTTGATATATATTTTTTACATATGGATGATCAAACCTAATAATATGTGACCAGAACAAATTCTAAAATGATTTACATTTGAAATCGAATGTAGTACTACATTCCCACATTTTAAACGAAGTAACTTTTGCACTGCACTCCTGATGTTTTTTAAATAATGGCAACCAGACAATTTAACGCACTATTGACGCCCCGTGGTGCAAGTTCCGTGTTATGATTTTCAACTACAGAATTTATTGTGGTTTACAGAAAATTCAGAGTCCCCTCGTTCATACCGACAAAATTAAATTTCATAAAACTACAAATATTTTAACAAAACTATCATAAAATCACAGATTTAAAAAGACTATTTTACAAAACTATATACTTTAAGCAAAACGTTTCGCTGAACTACATATTTTAAATTTGACGTCACATAGGGTTGCGTCTGACAGGTCAGACCCACCCGGTAGTCACTATAGGAGTGTTCTTATTAGCTTCTGCTTGGAGAAGCTAGAGTCAATATAAACACCTGATTTCTTAAAGCGGCTTATTCACTTCTCTTGCTCTCGTCTCGTGCACGTATCTTTCCATTATTTTTTCACCGCTTGTCCTTTCTTCTAAAGCCACTTCTTTTGGTAAATATTATTTATTTTCAATCAAAAGCTATCAACTGTAGCTACAAACCACTATCCGCAGTCAATACGAATACCCTTTCATTCTCCTCACATCCCGTTTTCCATCATGTCCACTAGTTTAATAATTTCAGTGATTGCCAGATGGGGCTCAACCAGTCGGACGCAACTCTCAGGGACAATACATTTAAACACATATAGCTCAGTGAAACGTTACGGCTGTGATTGTTTTGGCTTCAGCTTTTAGCTTCCGGTTTATTTTTCACTATTCATAAATTTCGTCTTTTTTTGAATTTTTGGCTTTTTGTTGAGCTTTTTTCCGGTTCTTTTTTCCCCGTATTTGTTTGTATTATATGTAATGGGCTAACATATTTTTTTATATATTTTTAATTTTTTTAAATTTAATTATGTTAAATAAGCCTCTGTCAGCTACAGTATTTTTTCAGCCAGCTACAGTGTTTTTCAGCCATAAGCCAAAAAAAAACCCAAATGAGCACCATAACCTAAAATTTATAGTTTTGTAAAATACTCTCTTAACACTGTAGTTTTACGGTAGTTCTATAAAAAATACTCGTATCTTTGCGAAATTTACTCTATTCACATTGGCGCATCGTTCTCAAGCTTAAATATTGCCATTAGCTGTAGCACTACATTGGCTAATTCAGAGTCCAGTTCTCGCTTCTACCTCTTGCCCGGAAGGTTCGTACCCCTAGTACTCCGACGGGGTCACGGGGCTAGTATCTGCCTGGTTAGCTGCGACCTCACCCAGATCGAGCCTGGGCTAATCTAGCTACGGTCTCCATTTTTTTCTGGTACCAGGGCGCGTTGGTCCACAATATCCTGCACGCGGGTTCCGTTCACACATGGCGCCTACGTGGCGGTGTCCTGCCCATTCGCACTTTCCTCGATGTGGCTGGTAGTTGGGCTCCCATCTGAGCCGTCCAAGCCCCAAAGGCCTCTCGTACATCCATGTGCAACGCACCTGTGACTTTTCTTTGTTTCAGACTTCCAGAGTACCCTTTGCTTTCGTATCTTGCGAACGGATGGTGTGTATCCGTAACAGCCAGCTGGTGCTAATCTTGGCCTTCACTTGTTGCTAATCATGATCCAGTATCTACACCAACCAGCTGGTGCTAATCTTCTTCTTCAGTTGTTGCTAATCATAGTATCTTAATCTAAGGTTGTTGCTAATCATAGCCTCTTAATCTCCAATCTGTTCCTCTCCGAAAAATGAAAAGAAAAGAGAGGAGAATCTCCGGTCTGCTCTTTTTTTTTCTCTCGTCAACTCTGTTTCTGGTAGCAAAACCTAACAGTGTGGCACTCCGTCTCGCTGGTTGATTACTAGTTTGATTCTAACTGGCCATAAATTTAAGATCGCTAGCTGATTACTAGAGTTTGATTCTAACCGATTAAAATTTAAGATAGATTATTTATGTGTATTTTTCACTTATTTTCCCCGTTAGCAGAGAATCACAACCAAAGCCAAGAGGCTAGGGAAAGGAGCCACCGTCGGTGCTAGTTGGGCGACTGAAACGGAAAGAAGATCGCGCTAGCTGTGGTGCACGTATGTCGAAAATTATTTCACCCCAATTTCAAAGGTTTGGGAACTACCTCGTACGAATTCTTGGCCCGCCACCAGGCATGAGTGACAGGTGTTGTTCAAGTCAACTCTCTCTATGGAATTATGGAGATTTGTTTTCTTTTCTTTTTCTTTTTGTACGAAACTGCAACCTTCTAGTGTTAGATCTTAGGATCTCCTAGGGTTTAGATCTAAGGGTGTTCTGTTCGGGTTCGAGAGATACACAGAGAGGGAGAGAGGATTAGGGTTAGGGGTACCGACCGTCCGTCGCGTTGGATGAAGAGCCGGCCATCGCTGGTTCGTCGGTGAGGTCTGCGCACGGACAGCGACGGTCGGGAAAGAAGGAGCGGCGTCTCCCTAGCGGCGGCGTCTCCCGGGCGGCGACGATCTCCCTGGCGGTAGAGGTGGCGGTGGTAGTTCCCGTCGCTGGAGCGCCCCCTTTCCGATCGGTCTAGGGTTTGTAGGTGGGGTTTGTGGCGGCACGGCGAATCTCGGCATCCGTGTCGCCCCGACCCCCACCTCTATTTATGTGGCGCTGGCGACAGGGGCCCACCAGCCAATTGGGTTGGGCGCCCCCGATCAGGGCGCGAACAAGGGGGGTGCCATTTGGCCGTTGGGCCAAATGGTTGAGATCAATCTAACATTCTCCCCCTTGATCTCAATCTATACTTTATCTTTAATTACTTTTGACTTTACTCATTCCATCACAGATTAGTGCATAGAACATATCTCATCGTCACGGTCAATCGCCGATAGATTTAACAGCTACAATACACCTCTCTGTTCTGAAATAGTTACTTTAATCTTTTGGGCCATCTTTTAGTCCAGGAATCATAGGCTTTCCCTTAAACTCATGCCGGCTACATGTTCTCTGAACACGTTGGGTGGTAAGCCTTTAGTAAGCGGATCCGCTAACATCTTTGCGGTACTTATATGCTCAAGACTTATAATTTGATCCCGAACTTTATCTTTCACAACATAGTACTTTATGTCAATGTGTTTGGCAGCACCACTTGACTTATTGTTGTGAGCATACATTACTGCGGGTTCATTATCGCAGTACAACTTAAGTGGTCTATTGATGTCGTCAACCACTTTTAAATCGGGTATGAACTTCTTTAGCCAATTCACCTGCCCTGTAGCCTCATAACATGCTACAAACTCGGCATACATTGTGGATGATGTAGTGACGGTTTGCTTTGAGCTTTTCCACGATATAGCTCCTCCAGCGAGAGTGAACACATATCCAGATGTCGACTTTCTATCATCTCCCGCATAATCAGAATCTGTATACCCCACTATATGGAGTGAATCTGATCTTCTGTATGTCATCATGAGGCCTTTTGTTCCTTGCAAATAACGCAAGACTTTCTTTACCAATTTCCAATGTTCTATTCCAGGATTGGTCTGGAATCTGCCAAGTAACCCGGTAACAAACGCTAAGTCAGGGCGCGTACACACTTGAGCATACTGCAAGCTTCCGACAGCTGAAGCATATGGAACCGATTTCATTTGATCGAGCTCGTACTGATTCCTGGGGCATTGAAAATCCCCATATCTGTCGCCCTTGACTATAGGTGCAGGTGAAGGACTACATTTATGCATACCAAATTTCTTTAAGACTTTCTCTATGTATGCCTTTTGTGACAGTCCCAATGTCCCTTTGTTTCTATCCCGGTGAATTTCGATCCCTAGGACGAACGAAGCTTCACCAAGATCTTTCATATCAAAGTTTGAGGACAAAAACTTCTTTGTCTCCAGTAGCAGAATATCATCCACATACAGGATTAGGAAGATAAACTTTCCATCTTTAAACTTTGCATAAACACAGTTGTCCTCTACATTCTCTTTAAACCCAAATTTTCTTATTGTACTGTATGTGGAGGAGCAGGTAGAATAGTGACGTACTTGTCATGTGTGCTGCAATTACTAGTTCCTGCATTATAGTATGATGATACTAGTCCTTTAATATTGTAGTCGTTATCATATCAAACCTTAATATATTGTGTAACCGTAAAGTCCAGCCTAAAAGCTGGCTATGTGGATGTTCGTGTGCTTAATGTACGGCCAGACATAGGCCTTATGTTGAAAGTTGTTTTGCCGTTTGTCTTGTCATTTTCTTTTGTGACCTGGGAGGGTATCCTTACCTACTTAGCATTAGTATTAAGTTGCGAAGCATCAACTGCAGATGGCTAGTCGAAGGACCACCAGGGCTCAGGCCCATGCTAACCAAGCTGAAGTTAACTCAAGCCACGGGGCTTTGCCTGAAGAGCAAGGCGTGAACCAGGATCAAGGCAATGACCCTCTTCCACAACCACCGGAACCTCCCACAATGGCCGAAGTAATGGCACAACAAACTCAAATTTTACAAGCCATTTATACTGGACAGCAAGGAAACTCTGGTGGGCACAGAGCTGACTTAGGAGATTTCCAAAGGACAAGACCAATTACATTCACATCGGCAGAAGAACCACTTGAAGCCGAAGATTGGCTTCGGGATACTGAAAGAAAGCTGCGCTTAATCAAATGCGCAGAGGAGGATAAAGTCATATTTGCCACCCACCTATTTCAAGGAGCTGCAGCAGCGTGGTGGGAGAACTATGTGGCCGCTAGAAGCCGACAGCCCGAGCACCCCCTCACAGCGCTGCTCCCTCCTCCTTTCTTTTCTTTGCTGCGCGGACGAGCCGCCTCCACGTCGTCCCCTTCCTCCGTGCCTCCTTTCCTCCGCCCCGCCTCGGGAACGTCGGGCGACGTCGCCCCCGCCCGTTGGCCAGCCGCGCCAGGACCCTGCGCCGTTCTCTTTTTCTTCCCCCGCGCTGCCGCCAGTGCCCTCTTTTTCCTCCCCGCGCTGCTGCGCCGTCCCTCCAGGCGGATGGTTCGAGTCCCCTGCCTTCCCTCGAACGGCACCGCGGCATCATGCCTTGCTCTGCACCTCCGCTGCTTGCCGATTGGATTGTGCAGGCACGTCTCCCGGTGCCAACCCCAGCCGCGCGGACAAGCTCCCGTGGGCAGCCCTCCTAGCGCGTCTATAAGTTTCCCCGAGGACCTCTACGAACTCCCCACATTGTCCTCTCCCTCCAGAAGGAAAGAATTGCAATTTCGCCGCCCAAATCGCCGTCGCACCCTCCTTCTTCCCAAACTCCGGCGAGCGGGCGCGCCGCCGCATCCCGCCACCTCCGTCCAATTGCTCCCTCCCACACCTTCCTAGGACCCCACCGAAGTTGATCCTACCCCCGGTCGAGCCTCTCCGGCCCTGTAGCTCGCCGGCGTTGACCTTCCCCCTGGACCGCCGCCACCGCACGCCGCCGACCCTACTCCGGTAACTCCCGACCGTCGCCGCCAACTCCATCATCTTCACGAGGACGCAAGGATTCCATTTCGGCCGTCACCCGCAACCCTCCGGCAGCCCGCCGCCGACCACACCGCCGCCCATCCTCGGTTCCGAACTCCTCTGCCCCGGCCGCTACTACCGCGTACCTCAAAAGGTAATAGTCGCCTGTATAAGTAAGCAACGATCGAGTGGCTCTCCTGGCTAGCAGCGTCGACGTTAAAAACACACCCAGGCAGCGAGCGTTCGATTCCTCTCCGCCGCGCCGGGGTGGAATATATTTGTTTTTTGGGTTTTTGTTTTTGCCGATTTTACTGTGCATTAGAGAATCCAGCCGACCGTGAGTACCCATGTGAGCACATGTAATCTTGGATAATGAATAACTTTGTTTAAATCTTTAGCAAATAAATAGAATGAATGTAAATAAAATGGCACATGTAATAGCAATGATCTTGTATTTAGACCTTGTGTATTAGTCTTTATAGATTGCAACCAAGGGTATTTAAGGACTCTTAGGTATGGATATATATCATATGATAAGGTAGCACTTGAATGTGGATGTAGTATGAGAAGTTATCCTAGCCTTTTGTCAAAGAAAGGGATTTAGTAATAGTGTGACTAGAGGAGAATGTCACATGAAATAACGACCCATCAATTAAAGGGTATAAAAATCAACCATTAGCAAGATAGGCTATAAGATACTATCAATAACTTAGATCATGACATCCAAATCTAATTATAAATGCAGCATATTAAAATGAGTATGATTAAACTTAGCTACTCAAAATGGGATTACTATAACACCAAAACAAATAAAACTAGAAAATTGGTATTGAATTTATTTGGGTCTTTTGGTGAATGTTTATTGGTTTGTTGATTGCCTTTTTTCCTTTTTATCCAAATTTTCGCGCGCGTTAAAAATAGCTTACGAAGCACAAGAGGAGGAGGCAGAGGCAGCGGCACTAGAAGCTTCAGACAATCCAGAAAACACCCCCTGTGACCAAAGCGAGTCAATACTTTGATCATGTTGAACCTACGTTTTCTGCAAATTACTTTGATTTAAATTATCAAAATGCATGCTGTTATTTTATAGGCAATTACATGTTAATTTAAGATTTTAGTTATATGCCCATTGTTGCTTGAATAATATTACACCTCCCTTGGAATATTTGAATGTGTGAACATTGTAGCCCTAGCAAAATTATAATAGTAACATTTCGAAAATAAGTCCGTAATTATATGCCATGCTTAGTGTTGTTTAGATACTCATGGGCGCTCTCGCGCCCAAGCATCACTTTTAATCATGAGAAAAGATGGTTGGGCAGTCGTGGTTGTAATGACTGGTATATGTTGTACATGATTATTTTATACTTCCAAAAACCCCAACTTGCTTAAATATCTGGGCGGATTGGTTCGAGGGTGTGTATGTGTGGTGCAGTGGAAGCACAAAGTGGGTTAGTGGTAGACCGCCCAGATACCATTAAGGACTGAATCTTGTCATGACCTCCTATGTACAACAGTACAACCACAAGCTGGCAAAGTGTAGGCAGGGTTTACTAATTTGTGTGGCTCTAAGGTGGTTACGTGAAGGTATGACCACGAGCAAAGGGATGGATGGTCTCATCCCCGCCTTTGCCCGTGATGGCTCACGAGGGACCCTTCCCGAGGATGTGCGCATCTACGGAAGATAGACCTTAGCGGGCGTAACCACAGTAGGACTATGCATTGTAACGATCCTGTGATAGTCTACTCAACCGCATGGCTAAGGAATCATGTGGGGCAACAAGTGGATCTATCTCTTGTGGGTAAAGTGTGCAAACTCTGCAGAGTCAAAACTATTCGAATAGCCGTGCCCACGGTCAAGGGCGGACATGGGAACTTAACTAGATATAGTTCTGTTTCAAAAACAACTTTGTGGGTGGAAATGGAAATGTGGAAGGGCAGTGGAAAGCCCTGATTTGAGTTGTCCTGGGTGTCGTCCCAGTGGTAAGTTAAGCGGCTATAACGCTGAAAGATGCTATATGGTGCGGATGGCATGTAACGGTGGATGGAATCTGGATCGATATTAATAATGCATTTCCTTGTACATTATGATTTGTTCCAAAATTGCTAAGTCATAGGGCTTTTTAATTAATTGTATTCAAAAGCACTCCTTACAAAACAAAATAACCCGAGCCTCTCCTTTGTTAAGCCATGCATACTATTTAATTGCATTCTGTGTATTGGCTCGCGGAGCACGGGGTCGGAGTGCTCATGCTCGCTTTTGCGACATAATACAGAAACAGGGTCGCAGGATCACTATGCTCACGAAGACACCCCTGTCACTGAAGGAAGATCCAACGAAGGAGATTAGGGCGTAGGCTTCGCTTTGCTAGCCATAGACAAGTAGACCCGTGGCTTTGTGTGCACGTATATTCCGGAATACCGGTAATATATATTGCACACATTACCCTTCCAGTCGCTTGCCTGTGGTCTTGGGCTTACTTTTGCTACCGTTTCCGCTGTATGACTGTAATGATGATATTTGGCCAAAGCGGCCTTTTGTAAACTGTCACCCGATGTGGTGTATTTCAACTTCTGTAATATTAATATGCGATGTATGACATGATCCAGCTATGTACCTGTGTGCACTAACTACTGATCCAGGGATTAGTGCAGTAAAACACAGTAGATTCGGATTGAAAAATCCGGGTCTGACAGCGCTGGTATCAGAGCATACGACTGCAGGGTAGAAGCCTTAGAACGATATTAAGGTCACAAATAGGAAGCACAATATTTAAACTATAAAAAGGAATTTGAAAATATAAGCATATTATTTCTTTCTCGTATCCCTCTTAGATCTGTTCTACTCTACCTTTCATTAATTATTTTGGAAAATTTCTAGTACTAGTAATTTAATTTACAGATGGCAGGAATTGGCGGTGAGGGCAACTGGGGTTACCTGGCCCATGGAGTCCATGAAGGAGAGTTTGCTAGCATACTACACAAGCTTTTGCAGTATTTAGGCTACAAGGATCAGCCTATTTACCGTGGGCTCAAGTCTACTACTGGAGGAGCAGGTAGAATAGTGACGTACTTGTCATGTGTGCTGCAATTACTAGTTCCTGCATTATAGTATGATGATACTAGTCCTTTAATATTGTAGTCGTTATCATATCAAACCTTAATATATTGTGTAACCGTAAAGTCCAGCCTAAAAGCTGGCTATGTGGATGTTCGTGTGCTTAATGTACGGCCAGACATAGGCCTTATGTTGAAAGTTGTTTTGCCGTTTGTCTTGTCATTTTCTTTTGTGACCTGGGAGGGTATCCTTACCTACTTAGCATTAGTATTAAGTTGCGAAGCATCAACTGCAGATGGCTAGTCGAAGGACCACCAGGGCTCAGGCCCATGCTAACCAAGCTGAAGTTAACTCAAGCCACGGGGCTTTGCCTGAAGAGCAAGGCGTGAACCAGGATCAAGGCAATGACCCTCTTCCACAACCACCGGAACCTCCCACAATGGCCGAAGTAATGGCACAACAAACTCAAATTTTACAAGCCATTTATACTGGACAGCAAGGAAACTCTGGTGGGCACAGAGCTGACTTAGGAGATTTCCAAAGGACAAGACCAATTACATTCACATCGGCAGAAGAACCACTTGAAGCCGAAGATTGGCTTCGGGATACTGAAAGAAAGCTGCGCTTAATCAAATGCGCAGAGGAGGATAAAGTCATATTTGCCACCCACCTATTTCAAGGAGCTGCAGCAGCGTGGTGGGAGAACTATGTGGCCGCTAGAAGCCGACAGCCCGAGCACCCCCTCACAGCGCTGCTCCCTCCTCCTTTCTTTTCTTTGCTGCGCGGACGAGCCGCCTCCACGTCGTCCCCTTCCTCCGTGCCTCCTTTCCTCCGCCCCGCCTCGGGAACGTCGGGCGACGTCGCCCCCGCCCGTTGGCCAGCCGCGCCAGGACCCTGCGCCGTTCTCTTTTTCTTCCCCCGCGCTGCCGCCAGTGCCCTCTTTTTCCTCCCCGCGCTGCTGCGCCGTCCCTCCAGGCGGATGGTTCGAGTCCCCTGCCTTCCCTCGAACGGCACCGCGGCATCATGCCTTGCTCTGCACCTCCGCTGCTTGCCGATTGGATTGTGCAGGCACGTCTCCCGGTGCCAACCCCAGCCGCGCGGACAAGCTCCCGTGGGCAGCCCTCCTAGCGCGTCTATAAGTTTCCCCGAGGACCTCTACGAACTCCCCACATTGTCCTCTCCCTCCAGAAGGAAAGAATTGCAATTTCGCCGCCCAAATCGCCGTCGCACCCTCCTTCTTCCCAAACTCCGGCGAGCGGGCGCGCCGCCGCATCCCGCCACCTCCGTCCAATTGCTCCCTCCCACACCTTCCTAGGACCCCACCGAAGTTGATCCTACCCCCGGTCGAGCCTCTCCGGCCCTGTAGCTCGCCGGCGTTGACCTTCCCCCTGGACCGCCGCCACCGCACGCCGCCGACCCTACTCCGGTAACTCCCGACCGTCGCCGCCAACTCCATCATCTTCACGAGGACGCAAGGATTCCATTTCGGCCGTCACCCGCAACCCTCCGGCAGCCCGCCGCCGACCACACCGCCGCCCATCCTCGGTTCCGAACTCCTCTGCCCCGGCCGCTACTACCGCGTACCTCAAAAGGTAATAGTCGCCTGTATAAGTAAGCAACGATCGAGTGGCTCTCCTGGCTAGCAGCGTCGACGTTAAAAACACACCCAGGCAGCGAGCGTTCGATTCCTCTCCGCCGCGCCGGGGTGGAATATATTTGTTTTTTGGGTTTTTGTTTTTGCCGATTTTACTGTGCATTAGAGAATCCAGCCGACCGTGAGTACCCATGTGAGCACATGTAATCTTGGATAATGAATAACTTTGTTTAAATCTTTAGCAAATAAATAGAATGAATGTAAATAAAATGGCACATGTAATAGCAATGATCTTGTATTTAGACCTTGTGTATTAGTCTTTATAGATTGCAACCAAGGGTATTTAAGGACTCTTAGGTATGGATATATATCATATGATAAGGTAGCACTTGAATGTGGATGTAGTATGAGAAGTTATCCTAGCCTTTTGTCAAAGAAAGGGATTTAGTAATAGTGTGACTAGAGGAGAATGTCACATGAAATAACGACCCATCAATTAAAGGGTATAAAAATCAACCATTAGCAAGATAGGCTATAAGATACTATCAATAACTTAGATCATGACATCCAAATCTAATTATAAATGCAGCATATTAAAATGAGTATGATTAAACTTAGCTACTCAAAATGGGATTACTATAACACCAAAACAAATAAAACTAGAAAATTGGTATTGAATTTATTTGGGTCTTTTGGTGAATGTTTATTGGTTTGTTGATTGCCTTTTTTCCTTTTTATCCAAATTTTCGCGCGCGTTAAAAATAGCTTACGAAGCACAAGAGGAGGAGGCAGAGGCAGCGGCACTAGAAGCTTCAGACAATCCAGAAAACACCCCCTGTGACCAAAGCGAGTCAATACTTTGATCATGTTGAACCTACGTTTTCTGCAAATTACTTTGATTTAAATTATCAAAATGCATGCTGTTATTTTATAGGCAATTACATGTTAATTTAAGATTTTAGTTATATGCCCATTGTTGCTTGAATAATATTACACCTCCCTTGGAATATTTGAATGTGTGAACATTGTAGCCCTAGCAAAATTATAATAGTAACATTTCGAAAATAAGTCCGTAATTATATGCCATGCTTAGTGTTGTTTAGATACTCATGGGCGCTCTCGCGCCCAAGCATCACTTTTAATCATGAGAAAAGATGGTTGGGCAGTCGTGGTTGTAATGACTGGTATATGTTGTACATGATTATTTTATACTTCCAAAAACCCCAACTTGCTTAAATATCTGGGCGGATTGGTTCGAGGGTGTGTATGTGTGGTGCAGTGGAAGCACAAAGTGGGTTAGTGGTAGACCGCCCAGATACCATTAAGGACTGAATCTTGTCATGACCTCCTATGTACAACAGTACAACCACAAGCTGGCAAAGTGTAGGCAGGGTTTACTAATTTGTGTGGCTCTAAGGTGGTTACGTGAAGGTATGACCACGAGCAAAGGGATGGATGGTCTCATCCCCGCCTTTGCCCGTGATGGCTCACGAGGGACCCTTCCCGAGGATGTGCGCATCTACGGAAGATAGACCTTAGCGGGCGTAACCACAGTAGGACTATGCATTGTAACGATCCTGTGATAGTCTACTCAACCGCATGGCTAAGGAATCATGTGGGGCAACAAGTGGATCTATCTCTTGTGGGTAAAGTGTGCAAACTCTGCAGAGTCAAAACTATTCGAATAGCCGTGCCCACGGTCAAGGGCGGACATGGGAACTTAACTAGATATAGTTCTGTTTCAAAAACAACTTTGTGGGTGGAAATGGAAATGTGGAAGGGCAGTGGAAAGCCCTGATTTGAGTTGTCCTGGGTGTCGTCCCAGTGGTAAGTTAAGCGGCTATAACGCTGAAAGATGCTATATGGTGCGGATGGCATGTAACGGTGGATGGAATCTGGATCGATATTAATAATGCATTTCCTTGTACATTATGATTTGTTCCAAAATTGCTAAGTCATAGGGCTTTTTAATTAATTGTATTCAAAAGCACTCCTTACAAAACAAAATAACCCGAGCCTCTCCTTTGTTAAGCCATGCATACTATTTAATTGCATTCTGTGTATTGGCTCGCGGAGCACGGGGTCGGAGTGCTCATGCTCGCTTTTGCGACATAATACAGAAACAGGGTCGCAGGATCACTATGCTCACGAAGACACCCCTGTCACTGAAGGAAGATCCAACGAAGGAGATTAGGGCGTAGGCTTCGCTTTGCTAGCCATAGACAAGTAGACCCGTGGCTTTGTGTGCACGTATATTCCGGAATACCGGTAATATATATTGCACACATTACCCTTCCAGTCGCTTGCCTGTGGTCTTGGGCTTACTTTTGCTACCGTTTCCGCTGTATGACTGTAATGATGATATTTGGCCAAAGCGGCCTTTTGTAAACTGTCACCCGATGTGGTGTATTTCAACTTCTGTAATATTAATATGCGATGTATGACATGATCCAGCTATGTACCTGTGTGCACTAACTACTGATCCAGGGATTAGTGCAGTAAAACACAGTAGATTCGGATTGAAAAATCCGGGTCTGACAGCGCTGGTATCAGAGCATACGACTGCAGGGTAGAAGCCTTAGAACGATATTAAGGTCACAAATAGGAAGCACAATATTTAAACTATAAAAAGGAATTTGAAAATATAAGCATATTATTTCTTTCTCGTATCCCTCTTAGATCTGTTCTACTCTACCTTTCATTAATTATTTTGGAAAATTTCTAGTACTAGTAATTTAATTTACAGATGGCAGGAATTGGCGGTGAGGGCAACTGGGGTTACCTGGCCCATGGAGTCCATGAAGGAGAGTTTGCTAGCATACTACACAAGCTTTTGCAGTATTTAGGCTACAAGGATCAGCCTATTTACCGTGGGCTCAAGTCTACTACTGGAGGAGCAGGTAGAATAGTGACGTACTTGTCATGTGTGCTGCAATTACTAGTTCCTGCATTATAGTATGATGATACTAGTCCTTTAATATTGTAGTCGTTATCATATCAAACCTTAATATATTGTGTAACCGTAAAGTCCAGCCTAAAAGCTGGCTATGTGGATGTTCGTGTGCTTAATGTACGGCCAGACATAGGCCTTATGTTGAAAGTTGTTTTGCCGTTTGTCTTGTCATTTTCTTTTGTGACCTGGGAGGGTATCCTTACCTACTTAGCATTAGTATTAAGTTGCGAAGCATCAACTGCAGATGGCTAGTCGAAGGACCACCAGGGCTCAGGCCCATGCTAACCAAGCTGAAGTTAACTCAAGCCACGGGGCTTTGCCTGAAGAGCAAGGCGTGAACCAGGATCAAGGCAATGACCCTCTTCCACAACCACCGGAACCTCCCACAATGGCCGAAGTAATGGCACAACAAACTCAAATTTTACAAGCCATTTATACTGGACAGCAAGGAAACTCTGGTGGGCACAGAGTTGACTTAGGAGATTTCCAAAGGACAAGACCAATTACATTCACATCGGCAGAAGAACCACTTGAAGCCGAAGATTGGCTTCGGGATACTGAAAGAAAGCTGCGCTTAATCAAATGCGCAGAGGAGGATAAAGTCATATTTGCCACCCACCTATTTCAAGGAGCTGCAGCAGCGTGGTGGGAGAACTATGTGGCCGCTAGAAGCCAAGAAGATGCCACCACAGAAAATGATGCGGAAGCCATTCCTTGGTCAGAATTCAAGACAGCTTTCAAGGCTAACTTTGTTCCAACAGGAGTAATGAGAATGAAGAAGAATGAATTTCGCACTCTAAAGCAGGGGAATTTGTCCATGAATGAATACCTTACCAAATTCACTCAACTGGCCCGTTACGCTCCTAAAGATGTGGAAGAGGAAGAGGAGAAAATTGATAGATTTTTTGAAGGGATGAATGAAGAGTTACGAGTTCAGCTAATCGTCCAAGATTTCTCCAGCTTCCATCAGCTGGTGAATAAAGCTTTAATCTTGGAGAACGAGAAAAAGAATCTAGAAGCAAGCCGCAAGCGTAAGCAAGTGGCTCAGCAACCCCAGGGAAGATTCATCCAGAAGCTCATCAACAACCACATCTCCTCGCCTAAGAGCCCCAACTCGGCATTCCGTCCAAATGGTAGTTCATTTCAGACCTCCCGTTCTACAGGACAGTCTTCTGGAACCAATCCTGCTGCCTCCATCACCTGTTACAGCTGTGGAGAAAAGGGCCATTATTCCTATCGCTGTCCGCAGCGACAAACAACTCAAGTGAAATCCAACATAGGGGCCACCTCTGTCCGCAGCCAGGCGTCAGTACACAACAAGGGACAGCAGTCCTCACAAGCCAGTAAGACTACATCAGCACCAAACCACGGCCGAGTCAACCACATCACAGCCCAAGAAGCTCAGGAGGCCGTGGGAGTTCTTATGGGTACGTTTTCTGTCACGTTCATATCAGTACAAATACTATTTGAGTCAGGGGTTTTGCGTTCATTTATATCCAAGGGATAGGATGATAAATTAGGGTTACCTATCTATCCTCTAAAGGAAGCATTGGTACTTAACCCACTAGCTGGTATAATCGCTGTCACCCTAGTATGTCCCAGGGTGGAAGTTACTATGGAGAAATGTGACTTTCTAGTAGACTGCGCCACTAGGAGGAGTAGCTTACCTGCCTGCAAGTTTAGCAGATGGACACAATATATTCCATGTATCCTAACTCAAGACATGTCCACAAATATCAGAAGAATCAAAACCGTAGGAAGCAGTCGAGCTCGAGGGTGACTTGATACCTACAGGAAATGGCCTATCAAGATTTTATAAAAGAATGCTAGGAATCCGACTATCCACTTATATCGAGTTCAAGGGAACCATCATACTAGGAAAAGGACTACCTGGAAACGCAAAGATCAATTGCAAAAAGATTACCCCGACTGGATCACTAGCTAGGCTGAATCTCGGGGTCGAGATTCTTTTTAAGGGCGGTAGATTTGTAACATCCTGAAATTTTTAAATTTTAAACTATGGAGTTTCTGAACATTTTGTAATGTATTTCCATTGTAATTAGAGTTATAATGTCTTCCCTAAAAATTTGGCAAAAGGTTTTAGGAGTTAAAAGGATCAAAGGGAAATGTTTAAGTTTAAATCGTAGAGATTTAAAAAAATCTAAATTAAGAATCTGAAAAGATGATCCTTAAAATATACGGAGAGAATTGTAATTAAGCACAAAATGTCATCTACAAAGAAAAGGGTATGAGAGGTAAAGTGGCAAGTAAATAAAAATGGGTCTACATATGAATACATATATACATATACACATAATGTTGGTCAAATAGAAAAGGTACATTAGGCAAATAAACCAGTAAAGAGGGAATAAAAGAATGTATACTTACCACCAAATACATCCCTAAGTATATGTGTATACATCCATGTACAAGTGTTGATAATAGTAATAAAAACAATAAAAAGAAAATAGAGAAGGGGGGATCCCGACCGGGCCAGCGCCCAGCCCAACTCCCGCTCGACCCCTTCTCTCATCGCGCAGTCGCCCCACTCTTTCTGCCCGACAGCCCGAGCACCCCCTCACAGCGCTGCTCCCTCCTCCTTTCTTTTCTTTGCTGCGCGGACGAGCCGCCTCCACGTCGTCCCCTTCCTCCGTGCCTCCTTTCCTCCGCCCCGCCTCGGGAACGTCGGGCGACGTCGCCCCCGCCCGTTGGCCAGCCGCGCCAGGACCCTGCGCCGTTCTCTTTTTCTTCCCCCGCGCTGCCGCCAGTGCCCTCTTTTTCCTCCCCGCGCTGCTGCGCCGTCCCTCCAGGCGGATGGTTCGAGTCCCCTGCCTTCCCTCGAACGGCACCGCGGCATCATGCCTTGCTCTGCACCTCCGCTGCTTGCCGATTGGATTGTGCAGGCACGTCTCCCGGTGCCAACCCCAGCCGCGCGGACAAGCTCCCGTGGGCAGCCCTCCTCGCGCGTCTATAAGTTTCCCCGAGGACCTCTACGAACTCCCCACATTGTCCTCTCCCTCCAGAAGGAAAGAATTGCAATTTCGCCGCCCAAATCGCCGTCGCACCCTCCTTCTTCCCAAACTCCGGCGAGCGGGCGCGCCGCCGCATCCCGCCACCTCCGTCCAATTGCTCCCTCCCACACCTTCCTAGGACCCCACCGAAGTTGATCCTACCCCCGGTCGAGCCTCTCCGGCCCTGTAGCTCGCCGGCGTTGACCTTCCCCCTGGACCGCCGCCACCGCACGCCGCCGACCCTACTCCGGTAACTCCCGACCGTCGCCGCCAACTCCATCATCTTCACGAGGACGCAAGGATTCCATTTCGGCCGTCACCCGCAACCCTCCGGCAGCCCGCCGCCGACCACACCGCCGCCCATCCTCGGTTCCGAACTCCTCTGCCCCGGCCGCTACTACCGCGTACCTCAAAAGGTAATAGTCGCCTGTATAAGTAAGCAACGATCGAGTGGCTCTCCTGGCTAGCAGCGTCGGCGTTAAAAACACACCCAGGCAGCGAGCGTTCGATTCCTCTCCGCCGCGCCGGGGTGGAATATATTTGTTCTTTGGGTTTTTGTTTTTGCCGATTTTACTGTGCATTAGAGAATCCAGCCGACCGTGAGTACCCATGTGAGCACATGTAATCTTGGATAATGAATAACTTTGTTTAAATCTTTAGCAAATAAATAGAATGAATGTAAATAAAATGGCACATGTAATAGCAAAGATCTTGTATTTAGACCTTGTGTATTAGTCTTTATAGATTGCAACCAAGGGTATTTAAGGACTCTTAGGTATGGATATATATCATATGATAAGGTAGCACTTGAATGTGGATGTAGTATGAGAAGTTATCCTAGCCTTTTGTCAAAGAAAGGGATTTAGTAATAGTGTGACTAGAGGAGAATGTCACATGAAATAACGACCCATCAATTAAAGGGTATAGAAATCAACCATTAGCAAGATAGGCTATAAGATACTATCAATAACTTAGATCATGACATCCAAATCTAATTATAAATGCAGCATATTAAAATGAGTATGATTAAACTTAGCTACTCAAAATGGGATTACTATAACACCAAAACAAATAAAACTAGGAAATTGGTATTGAATTTATTTGGGTCTTTTGGTGAATGTTTATTGGTTTGTTGATTGCCTTTTTCCTTTTTATCCAAATTTTCGCGCGCGTTAAAAATAGCTTACGAAGCACAAGAGGAGGAGGCAGAGGCAGCGACACTAGAAGCTTCAGACAATCCAGAAAACACCCCCTGTGACCAAGGCGAGTCAATACTTTGATCATGTTGAACCTACGTTTTCTGCAAATTACTTTGATTTAAATTATCAAAATGCATGCTGTTATTTTATAGGCAATTACATGTTAATTTAAGATTTTAGTCATATGCCCATTTTTGCTTGAATAATATTACACCTCCCTTGGAATATTTGAATGTGTGAACATTGTAGCCCTAGCAAAATTATAATAGTAACATTTCGAAAATAAGTCCGTAATTATATGCCATGCTTAGTGTTGTTTAGATACTCATGGGCGCTCTCGCGCCCAAGCATCACTTTTAATCATGAGAAAAGTTGGTTGTGCAGTCGTGGTTGTAATGACTGGTATATGTTGTACATGATTATTTTATACTTCCAAAAACCCCAACTTGCTTAAATATCTGGGCGGATTGGTTCGAGGGTGTGTATGTGTGGTGCAGTGGAAGCACAAAGTGGGTTAGTGGTAGACCGCCCAGATACCATTAAGGACTGAATCTTGTCATGACCTCCTATGTACAACAGTACAACCACAAGCTGGCAAAGTGTAGGCAGGGTTTACTAATTTGTGTGGCTCTAAGGTGGTTACGTGAAGGTATGACCACGAGCAAAGGGATGGATGGTCTCATCCCCGCCTTTGCCCGTGATGGCTCACGAGGGACCCTTCCCGAGGATGTGCGCATCTACGGAAGATAGACCTTAGCGGGCGTAACCACAGTAGGACTATGCATTGTAACGATCCTGTGATAGTCTACTCAACCGCATGGCTAAGGAATCATGTGGGGCAACAAGTGGATCTATCTCTTGTGGGTAAAGTGTGCAAACTCTGCAGAGTCAAAACTATTCGAATAGCCGTGCCCACGGTCAAGGGCGGACATGGGAACTTAACTAGATATAGTTCTGTTTCAAAAACAACTTTGTGGGTGGAAATGGAAATGTGGAAGGGCAGTGGAAAGCCCTGATTTGAGTTGTCCTGGGTGTCGTCCCAGTGGTAAGTTAAGCGGCTATAACGCTGAAAGATGCTATATGGTGCGGATGGCATGTAACGGTGGATGGAATCTGGATCGATATTAATAATGCATTTCCTTGTACATTATGATTTGTTCCAAAATTGCTAAGTCATAGGGCTTTTTAATTAATTGTATTCAAAAGCACTCCTTACAAAACAAAATAACCCGAGCCTCTCCTTTGTTAAGCCATGCATACTATTTAATTGCATTCTGTGTATTGGCTCGCGGAGCACGGGGTCGGAGTGCTCATGCTCGCTTTTGCGACATAATACAGAAACAGGGTCGCAGGATCACTATGCTCACGAAGACACCCCTGTCACTGAAGGAAGATCCAACGAAGGAGATTAGGGCGTAGGCTTCGTTTTGCTAGCCATAGACAAGTAGACCCGTGGCTTTGTGTGCACGTATATTCCGGAATCCCGGTAATATATATTGCACACATTACCCTTCCAGTCGCTTGCCTGTGGTCTTGGGCTTACTTTTGCTACCGTTTCTGCTGTATGACTGTAATGATGATATTTGGCCAAAGCGGCCTTTTGTAAACTGTCACCCGATGTGGTGTATTTCAACTTCTGTAATATTAATATGCGATGTATGACATGATCCAGCTATGTACCTGTGTGCACTAACTACTGATCCAGGGATTAGTGCAGTAAAACACAGTAGATTCGGATTGAAAAATCTGGGTCTGACAGTACTCCCCCCCACGATCAGATCGGACTATCTTAATCTTTAAATCGTGTTGGTTTTCAACTTCAGCCTTAAATATCTTGAATTTATCCAAGGCTTCATTTCTTTCTTTGATTGGATAAATATATCCAAAACGGGAGTAATCATCCGTGAATGTTATGAACGAGTCATAACCATCCACACTTTTCACAGGAAAAGGACCACAAATGTCTGTGTGAATAATTTGTAGAACTCCTGTGCTTCTTTTGGCGTCTTTCTTAATTTTCTTTACATATTTTCCTTTAATGCATTCTCTGTATTGTTCTAAGTCTGAGAACTCTAATAGAGGAAGAATTTCATTCTTAACTAGTCTTTCTATTCTCCCCCTCGAAATATGGCCTAAACGACAGTGCCATAATTTCGACGATGCATTATGAGTTCTCTTTCGTTTTCTGTTCACATTCACAGGCGAGGATATACGCTCATTCACATCACATACGGAATTCACATTTTCACGAAGTGACAATAAATAAAGCTCGTCTTGTTTAATGGCAAGACCAATACATTTATCATTAAACATTATTTGACATTTGCCATTTCCAAAATGACAATCATAACCATCATTGTCCAAATTTGAAACACTAATCAAATTCCTCTGTAAAGAGGGTACATAAAGAACATCTCTAAGTAAAAGAGTGAAGCCATCAGCTAACTCTAATGAAAGATCGCCAACGGCTTCAACTTCAGCTTGGACTCAATTTGCGACTTTAACGCATCTTTCTTTTCTTTGCGTTGTCCTCGTCGAACGGAATCCCTGCAAATTATTGGCAACATGAACAGTTGCCCCTGAATCAATCCACCAAGTAGATTTTGAATATTGCACATACAGGGATTCATTTATAAAGGTAATAATGTTCTCACCTTTCTTTGCCATTATCATCTTTAAGTAATCGGGACAGTTCTTCATGTAGTGTCCCGTCTTCTTGTAGTGAAGACACTGATCTTTGTCTACTGCAAAATTATTTTGTTGAGGCTGATGGACAGGGGCTTTTCCCTTGTTCTTTGAGGAGAAGTTACTGTTGAAGTTCTTTTTCTTGTTGTCCTTCACATAGTTGATAGAACCACCATGTGAGGATTTGATTCTTTCCTCCTCTTGCACACACATAGCAATGCACTTTTCTAAGTCCCATTTCTCGGGCTGCATGTTGTAGTTGACAACAAAGGTGTCAAACTCTTTCGGCAAGGAAGCAAAAACCAAATGAATAAGGAACTCATCCTTGAGAGCTAAATCCATTGGTTTAAGCTTGGATGCCAAGTTGCTCATCCTTAGTATGTGCTCTCTTATGCCACTGCCACCACCAGAGTACCTTTCTGTCACAAGCTGTTTAATCAGCTGTGTAGCATAAGTCTTTAAAGAGCCAGTAAACTGACTCTTTATTCTCTCAAGGTACTCTGTGACAGTGTCACACTCTGCGATTGAGCCCACAATAGCAGGCTCAATCGTGTTCTTTATCACAGCCAAATATTTCTTGTTGGCAGTGACACACTTTTTATGATCAAGATCATATGACATTTTTATGGGAGCATAGTCCCTCTGTCTGGTCTGCCAAGCAGCATCAGCCTCATTTTCATCCCTCACCGGTGCCACAGGCTCTGTGGGACACGGTGTGTTGATTACCCAGTCCACCTCAACCAAGATGAAAGCCAGGTCAATCTTTTTCTTCCATTCACCATAGTTGTCTCCTTTGAGAACCGGGATATCTCTAATGTAGCCCATCAAAGAGTATCCTCCTGAAAACACAATTCATATACAGTGAGAACATTTAAACATAATAACAACAACTGCATGCCTTGATTTCAACGTTGGTTAAAATTAAAACATACAGTTGTTTTACACATTAAATCTATATCACCGTTGGGCAGAAATAGAAATAATGCATAAAAATTATCAATTAAAATTATAATACTGTTATTATCAACGTTGGTCAGAAAATAACAATATCATAATTCATAACAATTCTCAAAAATTAAATTCTCCCGTTGGTTCGAATTTAATTAAAAGAGTAATTAACATTAACTTTTGCAGCGGAAACAAATAATTATTCTAAAAAAATAATTCATTATTCAGAAGCATTATTACTGTACTCATCTAATCTCTGCAAAAATAACACGTTGGTGCAAAAATTTACAGAGATTTGATTCAAATTTCATTCAAATTCACTCAAAATTGCTTCTGAAAAACAATAAAATTCATTTTCGGGATTTTACTGTGCAAACAGCAATTTCGGCCTGTTCAGCCCGGCCTCACTCGCCCACGCGCGGCCCATGCGGTCTCAGCCGTTGGATGCGAATCCAACGGCTCCAATCCCACACGGCCGCGGCCTTCGGCGGCCCGATCCGCTCGGCGCCATCCATCAGCCGTCGGATTTACATCCGACGGCTCCCGTTCCTCACGGCCGATCGCGCGCGCGGCCGCAACCTGGGCCTGGGCCGGGAAAGCGCTCGCCCGCCTGGGCCGAAAACCAGCCCGACGCCCTCGGCGCCATCTGATCCGTCCGTCGCCATCCGACGGCTGAGCGTCGTTATCGCCGGATCAAAACCGGCTCGCGGCGGACGCCCCCGAAAACCCTAGCTCATTCTCTCCTCTCCCTCTCCCCTCTTCAGCCTCGCGCCCGAGCGAACGCGGCGGCGGCGGCGACTTCGTCCACGCCGCCGGAGAAGGAGAAGCTGGCGCCGCCGCGGGCCCTCTCGCCGGCGTGCGCGCTCCCCTGAGAGGGAGTGCGCCGCCGTCGAGCGGCTCCGTGTCGGCGCCCCTTTGCACGCGCCCGGCGCGCTCGGATCTGGTCCCGCGCGTCGACGGTGGCCCGCACGAGGAGCGCCGGCGAACCCACGGCTCGGCCGGTCTTCCCGCACGCCAGCGACGACAGCCCGGCGACAACGGCCAGGTAAGTCCCGGCCGTTTTCAGATCTAGGGTTAGGGTTTCTATCCGAGTCCTTCCCCTCTTTTCTTTCTTTCTTTTCCGCACGCCGGTCAACCGACGGCGGTCGTTGTTCTAGGGTTAGGGGGTTCTTCTTCTCTGTGCTTTTCTTTTCCGTCTAGATCTACGCCTAGGGAAGCTCTGATACCATTGTTAGATCTTAGGATCTCCTAGGGTTTAGATCTAGGGGTGTTCTATTCGGGTTCGAGAGATACACGGAGAGGGAGAGAGGATTAGGGTTAGGGGTACCGACCATCCGTCGCGTTGGATGAAGAACCGGCCATCGCTGGTTCGTCGGTGAGGTCTGCGCACGGGCAGCGACGGTCGGGGAAGAAGGAGCGGCGTCTCCCTGGCGGCGGCGTCTCCCGGGCGGCGACGATCTCCCTGGCGGTAGAGGTGGCGGTGGTAGTTCCCGTCGCTGGAGCGCCCCCTTTCCGATCGGTCTAGGGTTTGTAGGTGGGGTTTGTGGCGGCACGGCGAATCTCGGCATCCGTGCCGCCCCAGCCCCCACCTCTATTTATGTGGCGCTGGCGACAGGGGCCCACCAGCCAATTGGGCTGGGCGCCCCCGATCAGGGCGCGAACAAGGAGGGGTGCCATTTGGCCGTTGGGCCAAATGGTTGAGATCAATCTAACATATAGATGTCATCGCAGTTCCACTGCAAATCCAACAGCGGAGCGAATTCAAATCAACAGACTTTACACTCCTGAGAGATGCAAACGGAAAGAAGACTAGTGCGGACAGAGATGTTTACTGTCCCGATTTCAACCAAGACTGATTTAGGGTCCATCAAATTGGGATGGGTTGGTTACAGGCGGTTCAAAAGTGATATAGCTTTTAATTAATTACGATAAAAATAATGTTGCTTTTGATTGATTATAAAAGAGATTGAGAGAGTAAAGAGATACTCGCGTTGAAAAGCCACTCTATTCAAAATGACTCTTACAGTGATACCTACAAACGAAACCACTTTAAAAAGCTACTTCGTTCAAAAATCAGCTTTTAAAAGTAGAAAGTTATAAGTTGTTTGTCGCCAAGTAGCAAGAGCTTAGCCTTGCCTCCTGGCGATCTCATCCCTGAGTTGGGTCGAACACTGGGGACTTCAGAATAAGGCATAACAGCAGACAGACAAAAAAACAGCCAGCATGCAGGAAAGAGCTTATGGCTTAATTTTCTATAGTAATTTATTTTTAAATATATTAAATATAATCTATTTAAGACGAGATCTATAAATCGATTACAATAGATATTATCCTAACTTCATCTATATCGACCAAAATCGTACGTATCTCTCTCCATACTCTCTCCCGTAATTACACATAATTCAAAATTTTAAGCCAAGTACCATAAATCACAAAAGATTGCTTCACAGTCGCATTCAGACAGAAATAGTCGGATCCAAACCTCACAAGCAGCTACTATAACAACATCAGGAATTTAAAGCGACTGGGTGCGACATCGGAACCGAACTGAATCCGCACAAGGTTCGGTGACATCCACGCCAAATCGACAACGACGATCGCTCCACCACAACTACCGCACCAGGTGCTGGCCCTTATTTGATTACCGGCATTGCCCCTCTCTTTCTTTCTTAGGCGGCGATGTGCTTCGCGATGTTGCTCTGGAGCTCCTCCTTCCTGGCACCGACGACGGTGTCGACCGTCTCGCCGTCCTTGATGAGCAGAAAGGTCGGCATCGCCTGAACGGAGTACTTCTCGGCAACTTCCTGTTGAATTAAGGAAACGACGTTAGTTCACTGTGTCACGCGGGGGGGGGGGGGGGGGACGTGTGTTGGAGGATCGTGGCAACTGTGCTCACCTTCAGCTCGTCAACATCAACCTTCAGGAAGGTGGCGCCGGGGAACTTCTTGGCGTACTCAGCGAAGACTGGGGCGATGAAGCGGCAAGGACCGCACCAGGAAGCAGTGAAGTCAATGATCACCTGTACAACAGAGAACGATTCCAGAAAATCGTAAGGTCGAGTGAACATGACAGGAATAGAACATGGTCAATTGTACAGTCAAGAAGAACGACGACAGCTTCACAGTGACGACAAGTACCTACTCTAGAGTCATAAGGATGTGACAAGATCAAGAACCACCAGTTAATAATTGAATTGAATGGACAGCAAACATAATAGCATATCGGCCTACTAACTACTCTCTGGCAACATTCTTGGGTTTCATGTCCCAAATCCCACGCCACACAGCACAAGAAACTAAAATGGGTTACACCTGAAGAATTCGGGATTGGTTTAACAGACCAGAACTTTATCCCACTTCAACATGAGTACATGACTTCCTATTTTCCAACAGCGCTGAATTTTATTTATCCCAACGTACCAGTCCGTCTACAGAGTACTTCTCATATTGTGCTATTTGAAGCGTGGCAAACCCTCTGCATAGCTAGCTCTATCACAAGGCATGGCAACAGTACCATACACAATCTATTGGAAACTTAGGACTAAACTAGGATATCAGATTTCTGAGTACTCCCATAAATCATGTCAAGTTCGATACACAGCCGCACAAATTAGCCGTAGATTCAGATCAACTACGCCTATGCAGAGAATCAGCAAGCATCTAGTGATCCGAAGCAAACACTAACCGTTGACCTCTCATCAGCCATCTGCTTAGAAACATCATCCATGGTAAAATCCACACAAATCATGCACCTTAGGGCATCAGATACAGATACACGGTACTAAGCTACAGATTTGGAATACCATCCACCTGCACATGCAAATCCATTCCCAATTACAACCCATGTGAGACTTCGCTTAGAAAAAAACAAAATCCAATACGAACACCCGGCTTCCCAAAGCAATTTCTCCACTCCTTTCGCTACCGTCACGCTTTGAGGATAAAACAGGGTCACAATAAAAGACAATACGAATGCCGCTTCATATCCTGGCTACGCCACTGCATGCAGTGAGACTGAAACTACAAGTTCCTATCAAAATTACGAAATCTGCACATACTGTAAACATGTAAACCATGTAAAGTTCACCCTCATCTAATTTCTGTTCTCATCTAATCCCCAGAATCGCCGATAAATCTCCACAATAAATCTACGGAAATTGCATACGCTTTCGCCCTAATCGCCAAAAACACTGGCATTCCTTCGCGTGATCTCGCCACACGTCACAAATCCAAGCCGAATTGCTTCAAGATCGCGTTGGTACTAAGCGAGGGAACTTAGCACCACAAAATCCATAAAAAAACAAAAAAAAAGAAGAACCGGGGGATTCGCGCGCGCGTACCAGCTTGTGGTTCTCCTTGGCCTTGGTCATCTGGCTCTCGAACTCATCCTTGGTGTGGCACGCGATCACGGCTCCCTCCTCGGCCGCCATTCCTCTCCTCTTTCTTCTTCCTTGGTGAGACTAAGATTTTGGTGTGGTTAATCTCGGGGATCGATTTGTTAGATCGCCTCCTCCTGGTGGCCGTATTTATAGCCCGGGCGACGGGTGGGGAATGACCGGAGTGCCCTCATGGGCTTTCGTGTTTCACGCTCCGACCGCGTTCTCGCAGACGTAACCGCGCTCGTCTGCGGCCGGTTGGAGACTGTGGAGGAGTTGGACGTGTCCTTCTGGAAGGTTCCGACGGTACATAAAGCTAGTTGATTACGTACATTTTAATCTTTTAAGTTTTTTTAACTGCTTTTGTCTATATTAGTTTTGGTTGATGTCTATCTCTTCTTATGTTTTCAATACGTCTTAAAATTTTACTATATACCGGTGCCTTAGGAGATCTCTGTTGGAGATGTCCAAACCATCTCAAACGATATTAGACAAGTTTCTCTACAATTAGTGCTACTCCATCCTATCACGTATATCATTATTACAGATACGATCCCGCCTTGTGTGACCACAAGTCTATCTCTTAGCTATACCACACCAGCAAAATTCTACGTGGAGAGAGGATGTGAAAAAAAAGAGAATATGATGTCTCTTATACAAGAGATAACCTGGTTACGCAAACCATCGCAAATAATGAGTGAGTAGAGAATTTGTGGTGAAAATGGTAAAAAAAATAGTTAGATGAATGATTTTAGAGATGATGTCTTTAGTATTGTCTCTAGGTGAATTGAAATCCTTATAGACAACTTTAAGAAACATATTATTGTAGATGCCTAAGGATTTTGTGGATGTGTAGCTTTGAATGTTTTCAGCTTGAGTTGGATAATTGGCCCCGTTCAGTTTGGCTGCGGCTGATGGATTTCGACATTTTGATTTCGGCTGAAATGACATTTTTTGGTTAAAACATTCAATTAAAGAGAAATAAAGAAAAAAGAGAAAGAAAACTTATATCTTCGAGACAATGCAAAGTAAAAAAAGAAAAATGCCTCATTAAGAAGCCAATGCATTTAAAACGGCTTTTAAGCTAGAAGTCAAAAATTATTTGAAACGGGCTCTTGTAGTCTACTGGAAGGTTTTGTACTTTGGGCTGCTTATTTAGGGTTTTTTGGGTTTATGGATTATTTTTCACGGTTTGATATTGTTGCTAACTTATTTTGCATTGTAACTGTTTGTTGGTTTTTTTTTGCGCAATTAAATTTAAAAATAAAAAATATGTTAGTTCATCACGGACAATATAAAGGAATAGGGAAAAAAGAAAAGAAAAAAGTCAGAAAAAAAAATTAAAAAATTAGAAGTTAAAAGCCAAAAACTCGATGGAGAAATCGAAACGAGTAGGGCTCCAAAATGTGGTTGTTGTGTCTAGATTCTACGGCATGATCAAATGAGCATGTTTATGTCAATTTCGTGCCTAATTGTTTGCTGAAAAACACTCCTAAACTACATCGAATATACGTCATCATCCTTGCAACATCATATTCTGTCTGGATTAAAAGGTACTCCGATGTGGAAAAGGAATTTTGAAGTGGTCATATGTGTATTGACCTTTCGGTCATAAGGGGATATGTTGGAATCTTTGGTGGTTTTTATTTATTTGGCGCCATTTTTTTTGCGTAATGAGAGGTTAAGAGAAGGAATTATTCGACTGAATTTGGACGCTTTTCCCGCAATGATCGCTGGGATAAGAACAGGGGTAGATACATTCATTCGTTGTAAAATGCAAATACGAGTATTTGTGCAAGAAAAGCAAAGAGCACTCTTCGCTATAGAAATTGGGAGGAACCCACCCCTTTTCTTTCTTTTTTAGATTAAAAAGGCTATGTTTGGAAAGCAGTAATTTCACGTCAAACAGTTTATTCCGCTAGAAACTAGAGAGAAAAAATCTCCGTATTCCAAAAAAGTTCAAGACCGTTTTCAAATGAAATGATTTTGTCCAGAAATTTTATTTTTAGTACCAACTAGATAACTTCTTGGCTAAGAAAAGCATGTTCTATAGCATTTGTCCATTACTAGCATTGCGAGGATGTACTCGAGGCCACGATAACTTTTGTCCTTGCAGAGAAATTGATTTTGTCCATTGTTTATGATCCCGTTCCATGACCCCACCCACCTGTTCCCACTACGCATATTTCTATTTTTGCAACTTGTTGGCTGGAGAAGCAAATTCCGGGCAACATGTAGGCTGCATTTAGCATACATCGATGAAGAAGATTTAGCCCCTGTTTTAATTTTAGCTGTGACTAATGACTTTTGGATGAAAGAAGCCACAGATAAAAGTAGAGGTGTTCGATTCAGCTTTTGACTTTTGGCTAAGATAATTTTTAAAAAATATAATAAAAATTGAAAATGATTAATGAACATACAAAAAATGAAACAAAAAAGGAAACAAAAAATTGATGAGTAGGCAGTGGGCGGGAGTGGCGCCAGTAGGGCCAAGGGGGAGGGATGACAGCGGAGATGGAGGACGATACTGATGAGTGCAACCTGACAGTGGCCATTAGGTCTGACCAGATCTACATGGGCCCGACCAAGTCCAGGCAAACCTGGCCATGAAGGAGCGATGGTGATGGCCAATGGAGTTGACGAAGACAAAGCGGAGCTACGGTGAATGAGGACAATGATTCGGGCAAGACGAACTTGGAGGTGGCGGTGCCAACGACGTAGGTGGCTAGAGTAAGTGATTGCGGAGTGGACCGGGTGGTGGGGGCGAAGGTGACGAGAGGAGGCGGGGGTGGGGTAGGAGGCAGTGATGTCGAGTGAGGCGGACGGTGGCGGCGGCGTCAGTGGCGGGAGGCTAGATTCGAAAAGCCGCTACATTACTCTCAAGAAGCGGCTTTTACAAGCCAACCCGTTCACTTCAACTTAAGCTAAAACTATTTGGAATGGCGCCTTAATTTGATGTTATTTTCTTGACTGTTTTTATCAACATGTATTTGTTTTCTTGACTGCTTTTATTAACATGTGTTGACTCAACCGAAAGAGGTTGATCAACTCTAATCCCATATCCTTATTCGTAGCTCAGTGTTTTTAATTAGGCATCCATCGGTCCAAAATTGTTGCAAATCAGCAAATGGATGAGTATTTTTTTACAAAAAAAACATTTAAAGGGTTCTCGAAGATGGGTGTCTGAGAGCACAGGAGGAGGATGCACACGATAACCCTCGTCGTCGTTATAGAGAAGATCGCATGTCCTTTACTTTTGGCCCTATGTAGGTGGTCCCCCGTCCCCCGTCCCCCCCCCCCCCCCCCCCCCCACCACTAGACAATCTTTCCATTTGCAACTTGTTTGGCACTTTGGCCGGAAAAGCAGATTCCAGGCAACCTGTAGAATGCCTTTGATGAAGAAGGCTTTCGACTTTGTTAATATCCAATTGACTCAACCAAAACGAGTGGTATATGAAACCCTAAAACCCCATGTGACCATGTCGTTGCATGTCTTGTTAATTTGGCATATAACCAAAATATTTGCATGTGGATCATTTTGAAATTGTAAAGGTTTTAAGAATTCAAGAACCCATGTTTGATTGATTAGGTGCCACTCGGTTAGGCTGAAATAAGCTGGCTTATGGCTGAAATTGAACTGTAGCTGGCTGAAATTACACTGTAGCCGATGATGACTTATTTGGCGTAACTAAATTTAAAAAATTTAAAATTTTAAAAAATAGATTATCACGGGCATACAAATGAATACAGGAAAAAAATAACCAGCAAAAAAGCAAAAGGTGCAAAAAAAAAAGACAAGATTTATGAATAGTGACAATACCTGGTAGTGCTAGTAGTTGCATCCTCCTCCTAGTAGTACTGCCTTAGCAAGGGATTCGCATCCCCTGCCGTTACAACCCCAATGACAGGAGCACAACATCCTACCATTCCCTTAATGTGAGCCATTGGATCGGAAACTAACGGGCGAGGTTTAACGCTACAGTGCCTCGTCTAGAGTACCCTGGTCCATCTGGAAGATCGCTTTCCAATCCAACGGTCATGAAATAACGGCTGTGCGCCATCACTTGGCAATGTTAGACGATATGCATCCGCAAGCAAGGCGTCCCAAGACATGGAGACAAATCTAATTGCGTACGTCCTCGAGACAAATCCAACCCACTACCCACCCGAAAAAGAGGAGTTTTTTGAATTGATTGTAAACGTGGCATCTAGCAATTTTTTTTTCTAAATCTAAGCTCTCAATCATGAATTTTTAATTTTGGTCTTCTTTATGACCGCGAAAAGCAGAGGCAACACATTACCTGCTAAGCTCCTACATCACGATAGGTTGAGCGTGTGTGTCTGGTGGAGCCGTGCCGTGTCGGGTAGGCTTGAGAGCACCATCGCACTGGGCGGCCACAGCACTGTTAGTGTAAGCATGCTTAAGTTAAGTACTAATGCAATGGCTGCCGAGTTGGGTTGCTCAGTAGGTGGTATTATCAAGCTTGACTAGCTTGGCAGGTAGTACCACAGTGTCCAAAACTTGTCGTGACGTGAGCTCGATAGATGACACCCATTGTTTTCTCGATTGTGGAGAGAACAAAAATTGAAAATTCGTTTGTGGGACAGATTTTAAAAAATGCTACACGTATGCTACCAACTCAAGTTTTTCTGTGATGCCAACCATGGCGGTGGTGTGGTGTCCCTGTTGACCCAAACCTGTTTGTGGATCAGGTGCGCTAAAATTGTCATCACTCATCGTGAGTCATGGCGTGACGTCGCTGGATCTGGGATCTTCTATGGGTTAACCGCGGGTGCGAGCCGGTGTTGCTGGCCCAACCTGCGTTGGCCTTTCTATATTGGGCCATTTTGCATGCCGAAATTGTACGAGCGTGGCGGCGTCTCTACCTAGATTTGCTTTGGGCCGACGTGGTGGTTCCCCCTCTCTCTCTCTCTCTCTCTCTCGGGTTTCCCACTTCACACCATTCGTCAACACTTGCTTTCAAAAAGAAACCTCTTGCTTCGTTCCGTTCTCTCTCGGAGAAATCAAGTCTTGATGATGCTGGGCACTGGCAGACCTAGGATCAAAATTTAGAGATGGTTAATAGGACTTGCTCATTAGTTTGCCGAATACCGAGTTGCAGGCTTGTGCTAGCCTGTTGCATTACTAGTGAGAGATAGAAAAACATTATTACGGCTATAGCGTGCTATCTTGGAACTCGCATACAATCGATGGAACCTAAATAAGTCGTACGAAAGACTAAGTTAGAATCTCGCGAAATGTAAAGCATCACCCAAGCTACTCCTATGATCATATCACACGCCTCAACCACAACGCTCGTGTCCCAGATGTCGCTGTACTGGTCGTAGCGGGGAGAGGTGACCATGACCCTATGCCTATTCGCCTGCGCAGCACACACAGCGACACGTTACACATACAGGTAGCGAGAACATGATGGAAGGGACGGGTGCCAGCTTAGCATAAGGACTAGCTGCCACACCTAGTCGCATTACATCCATCGACATATATCATATCGGCCACTGACTTGTACATCTGTCCATGCGCCATTTGTGCACAATTAACACGAGCTAGCTAGACAAAGACAAGCTCCCAGCCGGCCGTCGATGGCGAAGGTCGCAGAGGCGTAGGCGACGCTCATCGTCATGCTGCTTCTCCAGTACAAGCTAGTGGAGTTCAGTTGCACGAGGGCGCTAATGCAGTTCTTCGGCTGGAGAGATGATCACCAAAATGGAACATCAGCATCGGCAGCAAGACAGGTGATTTCACCAGCACACACGCAACTCCCAAGCATTGTGCCACCATGGGAGCCGAAGGTTCCCCTTTGTCGTCGTGTGCGCCGAGCTGGCACCCTGGACCAAGACCGGTAGGCAACAGCCTCAGCGATGTTTTTGGTCGCCTCCTACTGGTGGGGGGGTGTAAGATCGAGGAGGCCAACTAGAGGGGAGGTGAATAGGCGGTTTTAAATTTTTTTCTTTAAACTAGTACCAAATTTATAATGCGGAAGAGTGAACTCTATATTTTTCACAAGTGAGGCCTAAAACATATGAATTGCTAGGAATAACAAAGAGATAATCCTAAATCAATATAAGTAATCCTAGGAATAACAAGTGATCTAATCAATTCAATGAATGTAAATACTAGAATATGAATTCCTAGAAGGTAAATTGACCACGAGACAACAAACCACAAAGACACTCGATGTTTTTACCGTGGTGTTCGGAAACTTGCCGGTTTCCCCTAGTCCACGTTGAGGTTAGCCCGAACGGATCGGACCGGCTCCACGAATTAAGCCGAAACACCTCGTATCCACTAGTGGTAGCTCTTTCCCGCTCTGGGTAGGTGAGCTCCAACCTTCACAACTTTGTCGGGTCTTCTCACAACCTTCTTTGAGAAGATCACCGCGCACGACGCCTCACACGCCGTCTAGGAGTCGGCAAACTCCAAAAGTAACAAGCCGACAACTCTCACTTGAACGAATCAAGGATCGCAGCTCAACGGACATGAAGTCCACCACCAAATGCAACACATGCACTTGGTTATGCTCTCCTCACTCCCTAAGTGCAACACATGCATATGAGATGAGAAAACTTAGCTCTTAGCTCAAGGAATGAATGAATGGCACCAGCAGCAACCCCTCAACAGCCCTTGAGGGGGTATTTATACTTTTCCCACGAAAACTAGCCGTTGGAGAGAAGAAAAGCCAAGAATCAGCCTCTCAACGGCTATAAGACTGGTCAGACCGCCATACAAAGACCGGTCAGACCGCCCACTCAGGGCCGGTCAGACCGCTCTCAGAAAATTTAGCCAAGTCGCTCTCTGAAATTACCGTCGTTACTGGGCCGGTCTGACCGCCCTTATGGGGCCGGTCTGACCGCCCATTTCAGCCCGGTCCGACTGCCACCTTGCTGATAGTTTCTGAAAAAATGTATACAATGTATATTCCTCAGCCACCTTGCACAAAAGTATTGCAAGATACAGAAATATACATCATGTGACTTCCAATAAATTAGAGAACACATCCTCGATTATATTTTGGAATCACATCACCGAAAACGATATGGACTTATCCAAATTCTAATTTGCCATTTCAAACTTAAGTCACATGTAGCAACAACATTTGCATGAGCTACAATCATTTGAGAACACATCTCAAATATTAGCGTCATGCCTCAAGGAGGGGAAATAACATGGACTTCGACATGTTGCAAAACACATTCGCAAACATTAAATCACATGTCACCAAGGTTCATATATGAGCTTTAACCATTTGTAAAACACATTTGCAAATACAAGCATCATATTCCAACGAATGGAAACATGGACCTTAAGCACTTGCAAAACATATTTGCAATGCATAGTTTCATATTGCAAAGAGTCAACACATGAGCTAGAGCCAGAGCAATCATACGAGCTATCAATACTTGTTACATTCAAGCTACTAGTCTCGACCCCTCTTAATATAGTACGATAATCCTATACTATCAATCCGGTCTTCCAACCAAACACCAAGACCGGTAAAAGACTAGGAACACATCATTAACCCTAGCTAGTCATACTTTTGCCTTGCGCATCCACTCGAAGCTTGACAACATATAATCCAACTTCAAGTTCAGGTCATGACTTTTTAACACATGTGAAGTCTTTACATTGCTTGAGCATAATCACATGAACTCATCTCAAATCATCCATCATCGTGAGACATATCCTGTTCATTCATCTCAATGAAAATATTAGTCCCACGATTCGATTGTCATTAATTACCAAAATATGTCATTAACGCATAATGACGGGTCTAGATTCTTCAAGGGGCAGCCGACGGTAGAGGGCGCCAGCCCCACCTGACCCCCTGGTGGGTCCGCCCCTGATGCTGGGTTCAGAAAAAAGAGAGCCTTAAGATGCTAGGCAAAAGTATTATTTGAATAAAGACATGTAAAACAATCTGTCTTTTAAAATTATATTTAGAACTTTCATCTCACATAAAGATAACACTAGAGACAATCTCTCCATGGGATGCTCATTTGGGTTTTTTGTGGCTTATGATTTATTTTGCATTGTAGCTGCTGGTGTCTTTTTTAGCCTAATTAAATTTAAAAAAAATTAAAAATAGATTAGCCCATCATGAAAAATGCAAACGAATATGAGAAAAAAACCAAAAAGTCAGAAAAAGACAAAATTAAGGAATAGTAAACTGGACTTCTCCAAGGAAGCCTTTTGTGGCTTTTGACTTCTGCTTTTTGGAACGTTGAAACAAACGAGGTGACTTCTCCAAGTAGTCAAAAATCTTCTTAAGCTTAAAATTATGTATGTCATTCATATCGATGTCTTTATCATTCTCATCGTCTTAAAAAATATAGATAAAATTTATTAATCACAGCTAAAAGCAATTAGTCGTAATGAAAGACCATCGTCTACTCACCCATGAAGCTAGTTTGCATTGCAAACTTTCTTTTTGTTGTAGGAGTGGCCCCCACCTAAGCCCAGCCAGCCTGTTAGAAGGTTGTAAGGCCCAAAAAGGGACATGTATAATATCATAAATGCCCCTGAGAAGGATACTTGAGTGTAAGGGCATAATTGTAAAACATTCCCCCATATGAATATATATATATATATATATATATATATATATATATATATATATATATATATATATATATATATATATAATATGCTATTTGCGCTAGTTTGCAAAATTGTCCCTATGATTTTCACCTCACCTAAAGATAGCACTAGAGATTCTCCAACAATAAATTATTCTTCTAACCATTTTATACTAGTTTCACTGTAACTTTATGCCTCACACCCTCTCACTATTTGCGCTAGTTTGCAGACTCAAGTCGTCTTTTGTATAAAAGATAGCACATTATCTCTCCCCACTTTTCTAGCACATTATATCTCCCCCCACTTTTCTCTCTCCTTCACATAAGATTTTTTATTTAATATAGCTAAAAGATAGCTGAGATGGCATCATGGTTGTCACGGTGTCGCCTAGGTGACACCTGGTCGTCCTGGCGACCGGAAGGGGACGCCGAGGCTGTTCGCTCAGCATGCTCCTGCCGTTGGCACTATCTCCAGCCTGCTTCCACCATCGGCTTCCCTCTCCAGCCTGCTCCCGCCACTGACGCCCCTCTCCACTGTGATATCCGTGTCGGCCCTCTCCACCGATGCAGTAGGGAGGTCGGATGCACAACAGAGGGAGGCTGGAGGTAAGCTAGCTGATGTAGCAGGCAGAGGGGGCTAGGAGCGTGCGGCAGGATGCGGGGAGCTGAAAGCCAGACAGAGAAGAAGGGAGAGCTCGAATGGGAAAGCTAGATAAGAAGTGGAGAAGCCATGTGATGGATATGTGTTCAGCCGACTAGAGCAAAAAAGAGAGAGAGAAAAAAGAGAGAGGGGAAAGTAAGAGTGAGAAAAGAGAGAAGGAAGAGAGAAGGGAATGAGTGGTCTGCTTTAGCTGAGAGCAATTAACTTAGAGTTGCTTTGTATTATGGGCCGCTCGTTTCGGCTTCAGCTTTTGGCTTCTGGCTTATTTTTCACTATTCATAAATTTCGTCTTTTCTGAACTTTTGACTTTTTTGAGCTTTTTTGCTGGTTCTTTTTTCCCGTATTCGTTTGTGTTGTCCATGATGAGCTAGCATATTTTTTCTATTTTTAAATTATTTTAAATTTAATTACGTCAATAAGCGACCTTCAGCTACAGTAAAAATTCAGCCGCTACAGTGCAATTTTAGTCATAAGCCACAGCTTTTCAGCCCAACCGAGCGGGGTCTGTACATATACATTTGCAATCAATCCCCTATAGTATATACAAACAATAGAAATTAGATCTAACCTCGTTATATTAATGCTATTTGCTATTATAGACCTTGTTATTTAGATAATTTATGCTACTATGTTGTATGGTTATTTAATTTTCGGTCACATATGGTATTACATGTATTTATTACTATCGTCTAATTATCGTCATGGCGGACGCCTAGTGATACGGGGTCGTCCGATCTTCTTGATGTAGGATCAAGATACTCACGTGGATTTGATGAACCGTAGTGATCCCCCGTTGCCAATGCAAGAGTTAGCACTCTATAATTCGCCCAACCACACGTGCTGAACTTCACGACCACCGATGAAGTTCCATCACGCTCCCAATGCCCAACGGAAAGGTTGAACGATCTTGATTTCAGCAAACTCCCAATGCCCTCAAGTTGAGTCGGCCATCAAAAAAGAACAAGAGTATTTTATTATCAAACATGGTCTGAGCCCCAAAGGCTGCCAATACAAGGCTTATATGGTCCCCAAACCAAGTACAACTCAACCATATATGGTTTTAGATACGAACTCTCGCAAAAAGAAAACTATATTTTCCACCTGTTATATTGTTTTGGTCATAACTTTTAATACGTGATGAATTTGAAGGTGGGACTAGATCCATTGCGTATCCCTTGAAATTATCTTTCCAACGAGTACAAGAACACCTGAATCGGACTCCGTTTGTGAAAGTTATGGCCTTTTTAGTAACTGCCTGTCAGGTTGTCCCGAACCGAATCCGAATTGAATTCTGAGTTGAATCCGAGTTTAAATTGGGTTGAGCACGTGGGAAGTCCGGATTTGACTTGAAAATCTTATCCAAAACTTGTAGTTTAAGTCCTTGGGCTCCTCCCTTTTTGCTCTCCCACTGCATGGGCTTTTTTCCTCCTTGATCAGCTGCATGGGCTGCTTGGCTTTCTCCTTTCCATTCTCATGAGCTTTGAGCTTTTTGTTCTTGGTAGCAAATATGATTACTCTCCTTGTGCTTCTCTATTGCTTTGGCCCCGGAATCATCACAATATTCAAACCTAATAATAAACAAAAATTTGGCCGAAGACTCGGTCAGTGGCGTTGGGTTGAATGGAGGCAAAGACAAATTTAAATTTGGTTATGGATAGACTTTTGGTGCGAATTGTTTCGTACCATTGTAGAGATCATTCGAGTTAAAAAATATCGTTGATATGCCAGTAACATATGATCCTAGAGTCCACTTATCCAATTTCACATGTAATGATATTTTCTAATTTATACATCTTTGTGATGGTACAATACTATTTATTTCTAGAATTCTCGTGAAACTTTATGACCATACCCTAGTTAAATGCATATTGCAACTACACCTCTAGCTAAATCGGAAGTGCACAACGTGGTATAAAGTGCATACTACTACCATTTTCTATAACTAGAAACTAGTGATGTCTCCAAAAATATCTTTCATTTTTTATTGAGCGTTGCTAACGTCTAGATGTATAATGGGAACATCCCTATTGTATACTTCGATACAAACATTTTTATATAATATATGCAACAATTTTAATTAATATGTGTAACAAAATACACTAATAACAACACAATGACTGATAAAAAAAACTTGGGAAAAATATAATCTTTTCACCAAATTTGCATGAAACCATTAGCTTATATCTTAGCTACGTTTTAAAAACAAATTCAAATATCCAAAACAAACAAATTTTGATGTTACAACATTGTAACATTTGAAAATAATAGTGGCAATATTCGATAATAATCGCTGAAACATTTCTTTTATAAAAGATGCAATAACCGAGATAAATCTACAATAAATTGAGGCAATCATGTAAACAGTTGAATATGTAATAACTTTACAGCGAGGCGCAACATCAATCCAATGACTATGAAACAAAATTCCTCCATGGTTACAACAATCTATTACAACAAATATGATGCACCGATCTAGCTAACCTGCTGCAACAAAAAATTATTGTGCAACAAATTCACAACTCAATCGCAACAAAATTCTTCTTTGGTACAACATTTGCAAAGATACGTTGCAATAAAATGAAACAACTCATGCAACAATTTCAGAAAGTTGTTGCAACAAATCCAAAAAAAGCTTGTAACAAGCACATCGGAGGAGGGATCGAGCATTAGGACGTCGTTGACAAGCCAAGCTCAGAGAATGATTAGGTGGTAGCAGCCCTAGTTTGGGTGCCCTAGTCGACCAGTGGTTACAGATCCTAGCGTCATCACCTCTCCTTTAGATCCGGTGTGCTCCTGTCATGGTAGCTACAAATCCAATGAGCTCCAACCACCCCTTTGAAAAGGGAGACCTCCAATGAGCTTCAACTATATTGAAAGACCTCCCTCAAGCACGAATTGAATACTCATGCAATAGCTTGGTAGGAGCTCACTATAGCGAATCGAATTGATGCTCACTAGAGCTTCAATTGTAAGAGAGCTCTTCTTGTCTCGATAACAGTGGTGTCTATAGTAGCGTTTGCGGAGTCCGTATTTTTATGTGAAAAGAGGCTTAGTGGCTTTAGGTTCCGCTCGTTTTGGCTTGAATTTCTGGCTTCTGACTTGTTTTTCACTATTCCTAAATTTTATTTTTTCTGATTTTTTATTTTTTAGCCTTTTTGCTAGTTCTTTTTTGCTGTATTCGTTTGTATTGTCTGTGATAGGCTAATCTATTTTTTATTTTTTAAATTTAGTTATGTCAAATAAGTCACGATTAGCTTAGTGTAATTTTAATAAGATATAATATAATTTAAATCATAAATTAATTTATTTCAATCCAATCGAACAGGGGATATATGGTGGGAGGGACGAATGGACGAGAATCGAGTGGCTAGGGCAAGGAAGCGTCGATTAGTTTTATTGCAGCAATTCCGTGTTTTATTACATGCAATGGAAATTGAGTGGCAGGCGCGTACTCGAATAGTCGAGTCCATCCGTCCGTACAACCGCCCAGCCCTCTTCCGAACCATCCAGAAGCTTAGCCCAGCGCCCAAGCCACCCCTCGGCGCCCAACCTACGGCCACGATGCACTCCTCCCCCCACATCGACGGCCGACGCCCTCTCTCCCTTCGCGGCAACTTTTTACTTTTTACCGCCACCGTTTTACCGCGAAAACTTCTACTGCTCGCATCAAATCGTCGCGCACGAGAAAAAAAGCGCGGCTGCGCGAGGGAGGCGGTAAAAAAAAAGCCTCGGCATTTTCGAACCCGAAAAAAAATAAAGAAATATAAACAGAAAACAAAGCCCCGTCTTCTCGTCGTCTCTCTCCTCCCCCAAACCCTAGCCGCGCCCCCGCCACGCTTCACCCCCCCTCTCGCCGTCGTCGTCGCCTCCCATGGCGAAGTCGCGGCCGCCCAAGCGGATCCTCGAGTCCTACACCATCAAGGGCTCCGACAAAGTCATCAAGCGTGAGGCCCGCCCTCCTCAGCTCCTCCCTCTGATCCGGAATTTCCGGGGGTTTTGGGGTGACATTTTGTGGATTTTTTGGTGGCGTTACGGGCGGTATGGGTCGGTGGGTCTAGGTTTCCGAGCCCTAGAATTTGAGGGATAACTTCGGGGTAGATTAATGTCGTGAAAAATGTTTTCTTTGTTTGTGCCATTTAATTGCTCTGTTATTTTGGTGTAGAATGGTATGAAGGCTCATGGTTTGTATGCTTGGTGTAGGATGGTATGAAGGCTCATGGTTTGTATGCTTCTATCATGGAAAGAAAGTAATCTTTCGCTGTTCACTCTGGCGATAATCTCGATGTCTAATTAGGCTGGGTAGCAATTAGCACATAGGGTGGAATATTAGAGGCAGATTAACATGCTAATGGCAGTCCTCTGCAGTAAAATTGTTGGCTTTCCTTTTTATTTTGTTTTGAGGGTAAATTTTGTGGGTCTGTTCGAAAGTTTACATTTTTAGGTATTTCTGCATGGATGTTATATCTCTTTTGATTTGTGGGCGCGTTAAGTTGGTTAGTCTTAGGATGGATAATGCAAAAAAATTAAAAAAGTATGTGCTTTGAGTTCTGTTATACGCTTAGTGCTGTTTGAAATCCTATTCTAGATCATGTCCAGTTCACTCCCTTCTTAGCTAGCTCTGTATTTGTTTTGCAACTTTTAGAGTTTATCACTATGAGCAGAATCCTTTTTCTAGGTAAAGTCTAGTAAGCTGGCTTCAGACTATATTGTTGTTAATATAAAGTTTTCTCATGGCAATTTAGCATCACCAAATTATCATTTTAGTTGGGTTGATATGTTGTAAATCCCAGTTTTAACTACGATCAACTATCACGATTTAAATCATTCTCCAAATTTTAGCTGGCATAGCATTTCAGTTCTGATTGTATGTGCTCCAGATGTTTGCATGAAGAATAACTGCGTCCTATGCAAATGTTGCATGTTTTAAGTTTAAAGCTTGGTCTGGAACTCTGGATAGAATTTTTTTTAGGGCAAGTTTACCATATGAGGTGTGCTTCACTGTTCCTCTTAAAAAAAGGTGTGCTTTCCTGTTGGGGCCTTGAGTTAATTTAACTAATCAATACTACCCAGCTAGCCATCTTAAAGCTTTGTTTTGGCTAGATAGTGTGCTCTAAAATTTTCATGACGATTCAGCAATTACCCTAATTTTTATATTATTAACTATTTCTCTTTTGTGTGCTATTGAATAGATTACTTCAAATTTGATGTGTGCCTTCTGCTAAACTAGCTTATACTAAGCACAAAACATTCTTAAGACGTGTCTGATTCTGACATTCTGTTTTAGCGCATTGAAAAATTTTGGCATGAAAACATGGGTAGTTAAGCATTACTGCATTAGTTACTTAGTGCATGAATCTCTGTATACTCAGATGGATCCTCTAGCTTGAACCCTTTGTTTCATTTAAATATATAGATGTGTAACGATACCAGAGAACCTTGATGCTTTGGTCACCATTTTACTTGCTGCATGTTATGTTCTGCTGTAAGCACTAAGCATCTCATATTTCTTATGCTTTTAGATTATCACTATCATACTATTCAACACCAGCTTAACATTTTGATGATGACCTATTTGCCATGCATACTGAATTAACCTAATTTGGCATTTGTCTTATCCTCCCATTTGTTTTTTCCAGCTGGGGACTGTTTGCTAATGAGGGCATCTGATGCATCAAAGCCACCCTACGTGGCAAGAGTTGAGGCAATTGAGGCAGCAGGGTCTCGAGGCACAAATGTGAGAGTACGGGTGCGATGGTACTATCGGCCAGAGGAGTCCATTGGTGGAAGGCGACCATTTCATGGTGCCAAAGAGGTATTCCTCTCTGACCACTATGATGTACAGAGCGCCGACACCATTGAGGGAAAGTGCAATGTCCACAGCTTCCGTAGCTACACAAAGCTGGATTCTGTGAATGCTGATGACTTCTTCTGTCGCTTTGAGTACAAATCAGCTACAGGCAGCTTTGTGCCCGACCGCATTGCTGTGTAAGAATTCAATCCAACTTCTACAATGTGATTATTCTGAAAACACATTCTTGGTATATTTTCAATTTGGTAGCAGGTTTTTGGCAATAGGTCCATTGACATTAGCAAAATATTAATATATTGCGTAGATAATGCTTTCCGTATTTTAGTTTCATATTGGCTGTCGATGCTTTTCACAGCGTTCTGTGGATTTCACACGGGCCTTCTATATTTATAAAGATAGTGCAACAGTGTTCAGTACCATCACATAGATCACCAAGTTTGAAAATACTATCCAATGTGAGAATGACATGTGGTACTGAGCTAATTATTTTTATCATAATATATGATGTTTTTGGTGGTTCCTTATTGTATGACAATGTTCGAATTATTTGACGATAACATGCCATTCCATCTGGGTGAATTGTGATCATTTTTTACCCCTGTTGTATTCTCAACCAAATTCCTCTTTGTTGTTAGCCTTTGCCTGCCTCCGCTCCCTGCTACTTTGATAAATGTGCAGTTTTTGAATCAAAATCACAATTGTGTTTGCTGAAATCTTTTTGTAAATAACGCAACAGGTTTTGCAAGTGTGAGATGCCGTACAATCCTGATGACCTTATGATCCAATGTGAAGAATGCTCTGACTGGTGAGTAAGTCGAACATTTGATCAAGACATAGTAACTTCTCAAAGTCATTTTTGCTTGAACTTCGTGGGTGCTACATGTCTTACCTTTTTTCCTGGTGCATTGTGTAATTGGAAAGTGGCGTTGGGGCGGCGGTGGCTGGATCCGAGGCAGTGCCAAGATGTGGCCGGATCCAAAGTGGGGACCGGCAGGCGGAGGTGGAGGGCAGCCGTGGGCTCCGGTGGCCAGAGCAGCAGCAGGAGGCGTGGTGGATCGTACTCGGAGGCGCCGTCGCCAACGCCGGCAACAAGGAGCCCGGATATGAGCAAGCGGCCACGGGAGGCAGTGCACAGTGGCGGGATCCGGTGGTGGTGAGCACGTTGGCAGTAGCTGAAGGGGAGCTGACGCTGGCTGGGGTAGCGGCGGTGCGGGTGAGCTCGGCCGGATTCGGCACGGAGTCGCTCGGATCTGGTGGGGCGATGGTGGCGCCTGGATTTGGGAGGGGAGGGCTCGGCGGCAGCTTGGCGGCGACACAGGCTTGTGTGTGGTTCCCCCAAGAGATGAGCCGGAGACAGTCGGATCCGCCAAATCTAGAAGAGGCGACGAGGATTCAGGCGGCGAAAGCGAGCGGGATGGGGAGGTGCCAGAGGAGGCCAAGGAGGAGGTGACGGCGACGTCGTCGAGCGAGGAGAGCTGGGTGCGGACGAGGACCACCATGCTGGTGGCGGTGGCCCAAGAAGAGGACGTCAGCGGCTTCTTTTGGCGTGCAAGGGAGGACAGCGGCCAACGGAAGAGGCGGCTGGAGATGACACTGCGGCCACCAAAGAAGCGACAGATCCAGCTGTGGAAGAGACTGGCAGCGGCCCTGTTGCATGATAGTGCAGCGGCGGCTGCATGGCGGCGCTCGTGGCGGAGACGACCGAGGAGGTCCGATCGGTGAAGAGGCGGCGATGAAGACGGATACGGCGGCGGGTGTAGCCAGAGAGCGCAGGTTGAGAGCGCACGGGAGAAGATGAGTCTAACCTCGCCGCGGCAGCCGAGGAGGTCGACCAAACTGAAAAATAGGTGCTACGAACTTGGATGGATGCAACAGAAGACTCAAGAAGATACTAGCAGCTGAACTAGCAGCAGTAGCACGACCACTCGTGGCCAAACAACATGCAGCGATTTGCAGCAAGTCCAACCCAACCAACCACACAGCCGCACCACACCAAACAGCAACATGCGCCGCTTCATTCTTGGAGAGGAGAAGAGATCAAGAATCCCCACCCCATTTGCTTCTCTTCCTCGTTGCTCCTTCCTCGCATAGATCTAGCGAGTGATGGTGTTGGGTGGGGAGCAGCAGCTGCAGCCGGAGGGGGAGCACGGCGCCGTGGTGATGCGGAGGTGAGCGAGAGCAGAGGAGCAGATAGCGCTAGGAGGCCCAGGGTCGGCGGCTAGGCGCAGGCGCCCCGGGAGCCGACACTGGTTGAGAGAGCAGCGGGAGGGCGTGGCCGGGAGGAGGCGATGGCGTGGACGGCGTCGAGGGCGGCCGGATCTGGGGTGGCGGCGGCCTGGCGCATCGGGGGTGGCGGTAGCCTGGCGTGTCGAGGGAGGCGGTGGAGGCGGCCGGATCGAGTGGCTCAGGCTGGATACAAGGCGGCGGCCAGATCTGAGGCAGGGAACAGGCAGGCACAAGTCGGCCGGGGGAGAGCCGGAGGCGGTCGGAAGATGGCACGAAGACGGCTGGATCAGCCGTGGGGATCTCGGATTCGGCGGCTCTGGTGGCGGTGGCGGTGACGCTCGTGCGAGTGGCCACGGCACAGAGGTGCCGGCTCGGGCGGGCGTAGGCATCGACACGGGCGAGCACGACGCGGTCTTGGGCTTGAGCGGGTGCGGGCGAAGGCGGTGTCGGGCGCGAGCACGGAGCGATGCGGTGGCGAGGAGGGCGCCGTCCTCACCAGGGCGGTGAGGAGATGGCCGCCCCCGGGAGTGGAGACGCTCCTCCTGGGGCTGTGCAGCGGAAGACAAGCGGCGGTGCTAGGATTTGGAGGCTAGAAAACCAAAAGCTCTGATACCATGTTACAAGTCTGGAGTGGATGAATAGCTTGTTGTATTGCACAGTCCTAAAGGACAATATATAGTGAATACATAGAAACCTTAGAACAACAGGAAATGACTAATACTTTTAACCAAAACTATCTAAATAACCTGGCAAACAAAAAAAGGAAACTAACTGAACTGAATCCGATACGGCTAGGTCTAGTACCTGTTTGAATAATTATTTCGGCCAGGAGTAGAACTTTGCCAAATATAATACTTTCCCCCAAAAGAGTCCATAACAGCATGCAAAGGCACTGTTAAATTAATGGCTCATATAATGATATAATCCGCCATCAAATGTCTGATTTAGGTGTTGGATATTTGAATCAATCTGCTTTTGAGTAGAGTAATATTGCTCTACATTTCATATATACATTTTCGGTACGAAGTGTATGAAATAAAACTTGAAAACTGTCTTGTCCATTCCTACCTCTCTTTATTATTGAATGAACTGTCTCCAGCAATGTATGGAAATCCTTTTTGAGTTAATATAACTGCTTGTATTTGTTTTACAGGTTTCACCCTTCTTGCATTGGAATGACTATCAAAGAAGCAAAGAAACTTGAGCATTTTTTCTGTCAGAGCTGTACCGCTGAAAATGGAAAGATGGCTGAGAATTCTCATGAAGCTACCGCGCAATCAGAAGAAAGGGTAAACAATGATGTGATGTGTTAAACTTTATTATTAGTGATGCGAACGGGCCTCTAGCGTAATGGCTAAGGGCTCTAGTAGCACCCCCCAGGTCCTGGGTTCGACTCCCAGTGGGAGCGAATTTCAGGCTGGGGGAAAAAAATCCCCTCGCCTGCTACCGCACCAAAGCACAGGTCTAAGGCCCGCCCAGGTCGTTGATCGTTCTCACGGGGCGATGATGCCGCTGTGTAAGGGTGGAGCAGGGGTTCGGGGGTTTTCTCGATCTGCGTGAGAGAATCTTCTTCTTAAGCAAAATGCCCGGGGGCCGTCTTATCCCCCGCAGGTCGAGTTTTTTTTTATTATCAGTGATGTCTTGTTTGTTTTGTTATTATGACAAATATGAATAATGTGATGATAACACAATTTTAATTTATATTGAGGGAATTACACATAATTTGCATTTTACAATAAGAGGGCTGTCCTGTTCTGCTGCTTCTGCAGTCAAAACCAAATCCAGAACTTAATGACTGAAAGTACCAATTAGGAAGCAATAACACTACATTCGTATTGTAGTAAGAGCTTTGGTCTGTTTTCACAACCTTTGTGTTGACTACTCTGGTGATTGCCGATACTCTTTTTCAGGGTACTGAACTAGCTTAGCTTTTATAATTTTACTCCTATGCTGGATCATGCATAATCAAATCTAACAGGAAATTAAACCCCTTTCGAGTTGAATGCATTATCATTTTCTTTTTAATCGGAAAACTCAGCTTATGTTCTGATAGTTTAAAAAACTATTCAGCGAGTACAGCGAGTTGCAAGTGCTAATCATTCCACAGATGACTTATAATCTATTTACACTGATTTCTTCAGCAGGTGGAGTCAAAAAGACGGAGAAGGTGACGGCCCAGATTAATATTACATGGATGTACAAAGCCTTCTCAAGTTTGAGGTCTGTAATGTTATTTGTCATCGCGGTTTGTGACTCTGGGGCCCCTCCCTAATGTCAGGCACATGTAAATAACTTGCAACCTGAGATTGTTGTATTAGGAGACAATAGGATTTGCATATTAGTGTCATAGTACGAGTAGTATGGTAGCATCGGGCGATCAAGCTCACCTGTGGGCATTAGGACTCCCGTATGATTCAGAAATAATACTTCGGTGCAGCTGCGCCTGGCCGGTCGTTATGTTCGTTCTCGTCAAATCTTGTTTCGTCATGTGTACTTATTTTTTCTCAAAGAGATCTGTAATTCAGGCATCTCTGGTAGTTCCAACTGGAAACCCGCCATTCACATTTGCATTAGTTGCATAGTTTGCATGTATGACTCCAAAATGTGTTTGAAGATTGGTAATGAAGTTGGAAAATTAGGTGAATTAAGGGTCAGTTTGTGGTTGCTGTGCTGTGGAATACAGTTAGGGGAACATTTATTAACTCTAGTAAGATTTTTTTTTGTTACAGCTCCGAAAAAGATGCTTTCAACTAATTGTTAAATCCAAAAATAAAAATAAGTGATTTTGAAAAGTCACGGCAATGTCAAATAGAGCCTAGGTTGTCTTCTGTTACCGAAAGCACAAATCCTGTACTGCATATCATGAGGTTCTGCCAGTACTTCCCTTGTGGGGATAAGCGTGGTACTATTTGAACATCGTTGTAGATTGCAGTACAATGATGATTCCCTTTGAAGTGAGATAAAGGTGAGCTACACCGAACTCTGATCATGTTTCCACACCGCCAAAATCGAGCACCCTTCAACAATTTCTAAGCATGAATCATTTTTAATACAGATGGATGAACACACCAGTGATGTGAAAAAAAGAGGTGACCATTATTTTTAAAAAATTGTCGATCTGATAAGTGCTTGCTTGCTAGCAAGAAACGACCCATCATATTGGCCGTGAGAACGGCGAGCGGGAGTCGATGCCGGGGAACTCATGGGGTGCCTCGTCGTCGAGCTTGTAGACGCCAGTGTCGGCGCCGCCGCCACGGCCGCCCTTCGTGGCTGCCAAATGGCATGACACCTCCTCGTCGTCGGTGAAGTAAATGCAGTTCTTGTCGCAGCTGGCACGCCGGCTCGCCTTCACGACCGTGGCCGTGCCCAGCCCTAGGAACACGACGTAGTACCTCATGTCCGTCTCGCTGCTCCAGGCGTGCCGGCCAGCGTCGAGCTTGTATGCCACCCCCCCCCCCCATCACGGCCCGTCGGCGCACGGTTATCCGGTCCGGTTTCTCCTTCGGCACAAGCTCCCGCTCCCTGAGTAGTTGCACTAGCTCGCCGGAGCATCCCAACCAGGTACCGGTAGTCCACGTGCATGGAGTTGTCCCCCGACGACGCGGGGGCAACCACCGTGGTCTGGGCCTCCAGCGCGCTGTCGGCTAGGGGGATGTTGCACCGGAGGACAGCGTCATCGCTCCGGACAACGTGGTCGAACCATGTGTCGTCCGCGCGGTTCGCGTAGCGCCGCCCACGATGCGCCCACGGGCCGCGCGAACACCAGCCTCCGGCCGTAGCTATAAATGGCGAGGGCAACGCACCCCGGCTTGGCGCCGCCGTCGGCCGACTCCGAGGGGGTGCACGACAACGTCACCTCCCTGATAAGCCCCTGGTAGCTCCCTCTGTCTCTGACGAGCTGCTCGTCCACCTCGCGCCACCAGTCGAACCCCTCTCACCAATCCGGCAGTCCCCGCCGTCGCTGGCCAGCCCCGCCGCTTTCTCCCTGTCGCCGCCCACCGCCGCGATGAGGGTCTCCTGCAGCGACGACCTTGGCAGGAGCGCGAACTACGAGCGCGTGAATGGGTGCAGCACGTGTTGAATATGTAAGCACATGTAGGTTTAATTTATTCCATAAATAAATCATGACATTATGCACGCAAAATAACAGAACCATCACAGGCATAAAAGATCTAGACATGTAAACCAGGAAACTGTACATGAAAAGATCTAATACGGAGAACATGACTGTTACGTACCGATGGTTCTGTTCTGATCGGTTTGCCGATGTAGACGCCGCAGGCACGGTGAGGATGACACGAAGTCGATGACGATTCGCCGAAGCCGAACGACGAGGAAGACGAGCCAGAGCTACAGCGAGCAGTCGCGCAGAGCGCTTCCCAAAAACCTTATTCGCCCTCTCCCGGTGCAGGACTTCGAGAGCGACGGTTCCGGAGACCTGCTCTCCCGAACGACAGTGCACGCCGGCGGACGGGACGGAGTAGACTACGTGGGACGGCGCAGCACAATGGATGGAGGAGGCAAAACCCTAGATTGATTTTCGCGTAGTGCTGTATGGAGGCGGCGACTCCGTATTTATAGAAAACCAGGACGCGTGATCAAGACGCCTGCACGTTCTCCATAACTCGTAACCGAACCGGATTAGTCGCGTAACCGATCCGGATTCACCGCCACACAAAACAGCAAAAGATAAAACTGCAAAAGGAAGCCGCGTCTGCGCAAGCACCTGGAGCGGATTTTGGCGGACCATTCACGCAGGTGCCGTGCGCCCGCGCCGCCCGCCCAGCCCAGCCCAGCCCGGCCCGGCCCGGCGAGGCGAGGCGAGGCGAGCGAGCGCGCGCGTGTTATCCTCTAGTTCTCTACCACACATGCCTCAAGTGACTAGGAGTGCACCATCCCTTTTAAGGTGGTCTTCCTCTCCTAGAACTAGCAATATGGTACTAAAGGTCACATGCATGCCTCCTTTGCATGAGTGGGCCTTTGAGATTTAATAGGAATTATTCTTATTATATGGGCTTGGCCCACATAATCCAACAATCCCCCACCAGATCTCAAAGTCCCACAGAGATTTGCCTGAATTCCAATGTACTGTTTATATATCAGTATTTCGATGGAGACCGATTAAGGTTGAACATCCATCTAGAACTCCAAGCTACACTTACTCACAACTTGAACAATGGACTATGCCTTGAATTGCAAGTTTGGTGCAAGCAAGCTTCACTTAAAGACTTAACTGATACTAGGCCGCCAGTAGGCTACCCCTCGGTTGGAGCGTATAAGTCATACTCCTTGGTCTCTTCATGAGCTTAGTAGGAGATTACCCAAAATCTCCATAGACTGCGACTAACAGTCGGGCTCATATAGGTGTGTTCTTTCAAGAACGCTCTGCAGGATAGCGTCTTCGCTTCTAAAAGCCAATGGAACACATTAAGACCTTAGTCAACCTGCCTTGCAGTTTCTGAGAGTATTGCATCTTCACATAGAGAGGGTTGAAATTACTCTCCTTCAGTTAACTAATGGCTTGTTTTTCCCAGATCCTAATTCACGGGATCTCCGATCACATAGGTTGGGTTACTACCATAGATAACTCACATGGGTCTCATACCCATCTCCTTCGATGCACTATCTATCACATTCCGTGATAGTCCCTTTGTAAAGGGATCTGCCAGGTTTTTATCTGTTTGGATGTAATCCAAGGTTATAACTCCGGAGTTTCTCAATTTCCTGACAGACTTCAATCGTCTCTTAACATGCCTGGACGATTTCATATTATCCTTAGAACTGTTCACTTTAGCGATAACGGTTTGATTATCACAGTTCATAAGGATAGCTGGCACTGGCTTTTCCACCGTAGGTAGATCCATCAATAGATCTCGTAGCCATTCTGCCTCAACAATAGCAGTGTCTAGTGCCGCAAGCTCTGCTTCCATGGTTGACCTCGTCAAAATGGTCTGTTTGCAAGACCTCCATGAAACAGCACCACCACCAATAGTGAAAACATATCCACTGGTGGCTTTGATCTCATCAGCATCAGAGATCCAGTTGGAATCACTATAACCCTCCAGCACCGACGGGTACCCAGTATAATGAAGTCCAAAGTTCGAGGTACCTTTCAGATAGCGCAACACTCGCTCAAGCGCCTTCCAGTGATCATCTCCTGGGTTAGATGTAAACCGACTCAATTTGCTCACAGCAAAGGAGATGTCTGGCCTTGTTGCACTAGCTAGGTACATTAGTGAGCCAATTATCTGGGAGTATTCCAGCTGATTCCTAGCAATTTTCTTATTCTTACGAAGTAACACGCTAGGATCATAAGGTGTTGGAGAAGGCTTGCTGTCAGAAAAGCCAAAACGGCTCAAGACCTTTTCCACATAATGAGATTGCAAAAGTGTAATCCCATCCTCACCTCTAACCAATTTAATGTTTAGAATAACATCAGCCACTCCCAGATCTTTCATATCAAAGTTTTGAGACAAGTATGATTTGACCTCATTTATCACACTAATGTTTGTCCCAAAAATCAAGATGTCATCCACATACAAACATAGAATAACTCCCTCACCCCCACCATAACGATAGTATACACATTTATCTGCCTCATTGACAGCAAAGCCTGCAGATGTCAGTGTTCTATCGAACTTCTCATGCCACTGCTTAGGGGCTTGTTTCAGACCATACAAAGATTTCAACAGCTTTAACACCTTGCCTTTTTGACCTTCTACTACAAATCCATCAGGCTGTTCCATGTAAATTTCCTCATCCAGCTCTCCGTTAAGAAAAGCTGTCTTAACGTCCATTTGATGAACGAGAAGACCATGTGAGGCAGCCAAAGCAAGTAGTACTCGAATTGTGGTCAGTCTAGCAACAGGTGAGTAAGTGTCAAAGAAATCTTCGCCTTCTTTCTGAGTATAGCCCTTGGCAACAAGCCGAGCCTTATATTTTTCAATAGTACCATCTGGCCTAAGCTTCTTTTTGAACACCCACTTGCACCCTACAGGTTTGCACCCATAAGGTTTATCTGTCAGCTCCCAGGTTCCATTAGCGATAATGGAATCCATTTCACTACGGACAGCCTCCTTCCAGTAGTCTGCATCAGGGGATGCATACGCTTCTGAAATAGACTTGGGAGTGTCGTCCACAAGGTACACAGTGAAATCATCACCAAAGGATTTGAATATCCTTTGTCTCTTGCTCCTTCTAGGAGCTCCACTGTCATCCTCCTCATTGACAAGTTCATGTGTATGTTCAAAAGGTTCAGGTGATGTGATTGAACTGGGAATTATTTCAGAAGGTTGACTAGTAGTGTTATGTGTATCCTTCATAGGAAAAATATTCTCAAAGAATGTTGCATCTCGAGACTCCATAATTGTACCAACATGCATGTCAGGTACCTCAGTTTTAACTATCAAAAATCTATAGGCAATGCTATGATTAGCATATCCCAGAAAAACGCAGTCCACAGTTTTAGGTCCAAGCTTGCGTTTCTTAGTTATTGGCACATTAACTTTCGCCAAGCACCCCCATGTACGCAAGTAAGAAAGTGATGGTTTTCTCCCAATCCATACCTCGTATGGTGTTTTGTCCTTATTTCTGTTAGGAACTCTATTTAATACGTGATTAGACGTTAGCAAAGCCTCCCCCCACCATGCCTTAGGTAATCCCGCAGTATCTAACATGGCATTCACCAAGTCAGTCAACGTGCGGTTTTTCCTTTCGGCAATCCCATTTGACTCGGGGGAATAAGGAGGCGTCCTCTCATGTATAATGCCATGTTCCTCACAAAATAAGTCAAATTCGTTTGAGAAATACTCTCCACCACGATCTGACCTAAGTCTTTTTATCTTTCTATTTAACTGGTTTTCAACTTCTGCCTTATAGATTTTAAAATAGTCTAAAGCCTCATCTTTCGTTTTCAATAAATACACATAACAGAACCTAGTTGCATCATCAATCAATGTCATGAAATATCGTTTTCCACCCTTCGTCAACACGCCATTCATCTCAGAAAGATCTGAATGCAGGAGTTCTAGTGGTGCCAAGTTTCTCTCCTCGGCAGCCTTGTGAGGCTTACGAGGTTGCTTTGATTGCACACAGCTATGGCATTTAGAACCTTTGGTGATGGAAACGTTTGGAATTAAATTCATACTGGAAAGCCGAGACATCAAACCAAAATTAATATGACATAGACGTGAGTGCCAAACATTAGCCTCATCATCCACACTGCCACAAATATGGTTTACAGTCTTATTGCAGAAATCTGAAAGAGAAAAGCGGAACAAGCCTCCGCACTCATAGCCTTTACCAATAAAATGTCCATGTTTAGACACGACTACTTTATTAGACTCAAATACCAACTTAAGCCCGTCTCTACATAAACGGGAGCCACTAACGAGATTCTTGTCTATAGAAGGGACATGCTGCACGTTCTTCAGCTGCACGATCTTTCCCGAAGTAAACTTCAGATCTACCGTGCCAACACCATGAACAGTAGCATGTGACCCATTCCCCATTAGGACGGAGGAATCTCGGGCGACCTGATAAGAAGAAAACAACGAAATATCAGCACACACATGTACATTAGCTCCTGTATCAATCCACCAATTGGTAGATTGACTAACTGAAAGAACAGTAGGTAAATTACCATACCCAGTCCCATCTCCAGTCTTGCCAATGGTCACGTTGACAGACTTAGAAGTCTGTCCTGCAGGTGCCTTCTTTCCTTTGCGTTGTGGGCACTTCTTGGCCATGTGACCAGGCTCACCGCACACAAAGTAAGTTCTATCATCCTGATTGTTGTTGTTCTTCTTCTTCTTGAAGTTGGTTGTCTGTTGGGCTTTAACAAATTTCCCTTTGTTCTTGTTTGAGGGTTTCTGTACCACATTGGCACTAGACTGCCCTCCATCACCCTTAGACACAGCGTCCTTTTCCCGAGCTTTCTCCTCAATTTCAAGAGACCCAATCAGATTCTCAACAGAGTACTCTTGTCTCTTGTGTTTGAGTGCTGTTCCGAAATTCCTCCATGAAGAAGGTAATTTCGCAATAATACATCCAGCCACAAACTTGTCGGGTAAGGCACACTTCAGGAGTTCGAGTTCCTTGGCAATGGCCTGTATCTCATGAGCCTGATCGACTACAGAACGGTTATCAACCATCTTGTAGTCATGAAATTGCTCCATGACATACATGTCATTGCTGGCATCAGTAGCACCGTATTTGGAATTCAGTGCATCCCATAACTCCTTCGCGTCTGTCATGTGCATATACACCTCGCACAGACGGTCAGCAAGAACACTAAGAATGCATCCAACAAAGAGAGTAGTGGCAGTCTCGAATTCTTTCTGCTTTTCAGCATCAAGAACACCTTCAGGCTTGCCATTACTAACCCAGAATACATTCATAGCAGTAAGCCACAGAGTGACCCTAATCTGCCATCTCTTAAAGTGCACACCGGAGAATTTATCCGGCCTCAGTGCATCGGCAAATCCAGCCATAGTAAAACCACAATGCCTACAATAAGGTTTTTGGATTGTTGAATATGTAAGCACATGTAGGTTTAATTTATTCCATAAATAAATCATGACATTATGCACGCAAAATAACAGAACCATCACAGGCATAAAAGATCTAGACATGTAAACCAGGAAACTGTACATGAAAAGATCTAATACGGAGAACATGACTGTTACGTACCGATGGTTCTGTTCTGATCGGTTTGCCGATGTAGACGCCGCAGGCACGGTGAGGATGACACGAAGTCGATGACGATTCGCCGAAGCCGAACGACGAGGAAGACGAGCCAGAGCTACAGCGAGCAGTCGCGCAGAGCGCTTCCCAAAAACCTTATTCGCCCTCTCCCGGTGCAGGACTTCGAGAGCGACGGTTCCGGAGACCTGCTCTCCCGAACGACAGTGCACGCCGGCGGACGGGACGGAGTAGACTACGTGGGACGGCGCAGCACAATGGATGGAGGAGGCAAAACCCTAGATTGATTTTCGCGTAGTGCTGTATGGAGGCGGCGACTCCGTATTTATAGAAAACCAGGACGCGTGATCAAGACGCCTGCACGTTCTCCATAACTCGTAACCGAACCGGATTAGTCGCGTAACCGATCCGGATTCACCGCCACACAAAACAGCAAAAGATAAAACTGCAAAAGGAAGCCGCGTCTGCGCAAGCACCTGGAGCGGATTTTGGCGGACCATTCACGCAGGTGCCGTGCGCCCGCGCCGCCCGCCCAGCCCAGCCCAGCCCGGCCCGGCCCGGCGAGGCGAGGCGAGGCGAGCGAGCGCGCGCGTGTTATCCTCTAGTTCTCTACCACACATGCCTCAAGTGACTAGGAGTGCACCATCCCTTTTAAGGTGGTCTTCCTCTCCTAGAACTAGCAATATGGTACTAAAGGTCACATGCATGCCTCCTTTGCATGAGTGGGCCTTTGAGATTTAATAGGAATTATTCTTATTATATGGGCTTGGCCCACATAATCCAACAGCACGCGCATATCGTCGCCGGCTACGCCGGCGCCGAGCGTCACGAGCCAGCCGCCCGTCGAGCTGACGCACCGCTGGACGCAGGCCGCCGGGAGCACGAGCTCGCGCACGGCGCCCCCGGCGAGGCTTACAAGCACCGCGTCTTGCCCGCGAGGGCGCCCGGCCTCCCGGGTAATCCTCTGTGAGCAGCAGCGGCGGCGCCGAAGGCGGCACCTCCACGCACCGTCACAGCCGCCGGCATGCCCGCGGCACCCTCGAGGGCTCCTCCTCGACGCCTCACTGGTTGCGGAACCTCCGGTACGCTGGTAACGACGACGATCCGATGCAAGGGAGGAGTTGCCCTAGCTGCATGGCACCATGCATGGCCGGTGATGATGCTTCATACGTAGCCTCGAACGTTTTGTTTGGTAGTCTAAAGTCAAGGTGTATTTGTAGACACTACTACAGAAAAGATCATCATAGACGATTCAAAAACAATCGTCGTAGACAGTTATATGAACCGTCTAATTTTATAGGTCAGTAATGATGTGAGGTTATCACCGACAGTTTTCGAACCTTCTGTGATACGTACTATTATAGACGACGGTTTGTATTAGAAACCGTCTGTGATATCCGTTGTATTACAAACGGTTTCAACTACAATCCGTCTGTAACAGTCAATTATCACAGAAAATTATGAGTAAATAACCATCTGTGATATTCTTTTGTATTTCTAAATTACATTACAGCAGTACTTACATAATATGCGATACAATTTGACTAGTTACAATATTAAAAATATTTACAGGTAGACATCAGTCATACCGGTACCCACTACATTGAAAGCGTATTATGGTGTTGGCACCGTTCATGAAAGTCCGTACAGTGTTGACTTGAGCAATTTTTTGCAAGCCACTCTGATACACCTGGATGACGAGAATGCACGAATCACACATGTGATGTATTGGCTCACCTGCAGCTTCTCCTTAGACCCTGAGGTATGCAGCGTCATCATATAAGGGCTTTAGAGCCGGGCTCCCACGTAGATTAGATGGGAGTTGAGAAGATTGATGCGCACGGCTGTGTGGAAGAGATTTCAGTACCTTGAAGTTCTTTTACAGGTATGGCGCATGACCCTCGCAGATCTGACCTTTCGGCCTCCTGGATGAGTGCATTGACCAACTATATCGCGTGTTGCGTCGTGTCCCGCATCCTGCAAGAACGGGAGACGCGACTGACTTGGGGGTGATCCGCACGCGGACACCTCGGGTGGCTTAGAGGCTAGACCCACACTGGACACATAGGTTTGCATGTTGGCGGCACTATCTTCTCATCATACCTAACTTTCATGCTAACCTTTTTTTGCTTCACAGACTCAGCACTGCTGGTCTACTATGTCTCACCCGGATGGTGCAGGCCATAGACAAGGACAAGTCAGCACTACCTATGGTCGGTAACGACGGAGACGTCCAGGTTTGGCCAGAGCGGTCGTGACGCTTCTCATTCGATCGCTCCCTGTTGATAGCTCTCGTGGACCGGTGGCAGTAGGAGACTCACACTTTTCACTTTCCATTCGGGGAGATGGCCCCTACTTTGCAATGTCTCCCTATTGTTTGGCCTCCCTATCGCGAGAGGTATTGCCTTCCTGTAGGAGGCCTCGCCCGGTTGGCGCAACGACCTGCTGGTCAGGTTTCCACGGAGTCCTTCCGCATGCGGCCATGCAGGGGTACTACATCTTCCCAGAGGCACAGACGCACGACCCACCCTTGCAGTGGCTCTTGTAGTTCTGGGTATGTGTACGACACCATTCCCGTTGGGAGCACTGCGCTCTCCTTTCCGTCCTACGGCCTCACTAACTTTTTGCTTGAACTCAAGTCGAGCTTGACCTAACAACGCAGCTTTGCATAGCGATGCGACACAAGGCTATAGTACGGTTCCTCACTGCTCCTGCTGCATCGCATTTGTTTCAACCGAATTATACTCCAACCGCGTTCATCGATCCACATCATTACTTAAGCACTACCCCAATGGGGTACTCCTGCATCGCGAGAACAACAATTCCTCGCTCAAATGAAGAACTAGTGGGATGAGATCCGCAGGCTCGTAAGGGTTGTTGCAGCCCACGACGAACAATGGGAGCATGCCAGAAAGACATCCCCCCACAATGACACCTCCCATAGCTGCAACCCTTACCTCAATATTCCATCCGAGTACTCGCCACAAGAACCGCCCAAGGGGGAGATGCCGCTCCTCTGTTGGTGCAAGGAGCCAAGGACAGATGCAAGTTCTTCAAGTCTAAATAGCGACTCAGCCGCAGCATGCGCTAGTGGGGTTGCGCAAACTATGCATGGGAGTATCCCGATCGCCGTTGGGACACGAGCTGCTACCGGTAGCTAGTAAGGAACCGCTACAGCTTATTCCCGTAACATTTCTCTCCGCAAGTGCGCACTAACACCCTCTCCCGTCTACCCGTAGTCTCCAGATCTGCTATGTGCCTACCGTAGTTGGATCAATTGACTGATTCACTCGCACGACCAGTGGCGTCTTGACTGCAAGGAGTGAGACGCAAAGACCCACCGCGAGAGAATGGAGGAGTGCCGCCATGACGAAGAGCGCATTGACTGTATCCAGCGAGAGACGTAGACTCATCTCGAGACATGCAAGTGTTGGGAGCACGAGGTTCGCGAGGAGGAGGGCGAGAGAAAGCGCAAACTGGCGGCCAAGGTGAGGGCGACGGGCGAGGAGTACAACGCCAACCTCACAAGAAAGGGTAATGGCCGCAATCAACGTAGCAGTTCGAGGCATTCCGTACAAACCCCTACCGACTGTATTGTTGCTTTATTCACATACATGTATTCTCGTATTAGTCGCATGCTTCTGTAACAATGTACCATAGTAGTATTGATGTTTAAGCAATTACCGAAAGCACTATATGATCGTGCAAAAATAGCACACCCGTAAGTGCACGGGTTGCCACTGAAATAGCGGCGAGTGTCGTGTTCTCCACAGGGACTAGACTAAGGCTACCGGTGCTCAGCTAAAGCTAGGTCAATCAAATCAGGGGAGAAAACTAAACTACTAAACAAACTCTAACTCGCACGGATAAAACGACGAACAAACTAAATAAGCGAAGGACAACGGGACGAACGATCGTACGAATGGACGTCGTACGACCGAACGAACAACACGACTACGACACAACGACTCACGAACGACAATGACGACTCACGAACGAATACGACTACCGATCGACAATCTAACTAACTACCGACCGCGAGACAGAAAGAGGGAGTCTAGAAGCAAGGAGGGAGTCGAGAGAGAAAGAGAGGGAAGACGGTCGACAACTAACTAAACGACGATGGCAAGACAACACAAGCACAAAACTACGAACCCTCGTACGACTTAACTAACGACTGACCGCTAAGAGAAGCAAAGAGGGAGGCCGAGAAGCACAAGGGAGGATTAGAAGCAAAGAGAGTCAAGAGAGAACGAGGAAGGGAGACAGTCGCCGACTAGCTAATTCGCGCACAAAAACCTCACGGAAACTAACAATGATCACAGATAACAATAATATGACTAACTCAAGATCACGGCACCATAGTAGATAACAAATAAACACAAATTCTAGAATTAAACTACTGCAACATGAACATTGAGCAAACTGGAAACAATTAACAGAGCATAATCACAAATTCACAGATCACATGCATACATCACAAATAACATCTCGCAATTTCAGATTAACAGTAAGTACATGAACTGTAATTAAAAACTGAAGAAAGGAAGGGAAAGAAATTAGACTAAACCCAGGAATTGAGCAGAGGAAGCAGAGCAGTGGATGCCAGCGTCGATGAAACGGTTGCCCTCGGTGTCGGTGGGAGGAAGATCGGCGGCGGAAGACGGTGGTCGGAGGAAGCTGATGAGGCCGTCGGTGAAGGGGTCGCAGAGGTTGGAGGAGGCAATGCCAATCGGTGTCGGCGCTGCAGTGCGGAGGAGGAGAAGCAATGGGGGTCGGCGGTGCTATGGTCGCAGCAGAGGTGTCGTCGGATGCAGGCGGCGGCCGGTGAAGGATTTGGAGCAGCGAGGTGAGAAGGCGCGGCGGTGGAGGAAGGCGGAGAAGTGGAGCAATGGGGGCGCAGATGCAGAGCGGCAGCGTAGAGGAGGATGCGGCCGGATGTGGAGGGAGAGCTAGAAGGGAAGCGCGGAGGTGGAGATGCGGTGGTGGAGAAGGAAGGGAAGGGGACGGGAGGAGGTAGGAAGGAGCGGCCGGAGGTGGAAGAGATGGAGGAGAAGAAGGGGACGCCGGCGCCGAGATGCACGGCAGAGACGGTAGGCGGCGCGTGGTGGCGATGGAGGTGCGGTGGGGAGCGGCGGAGGCGTACCGAAAAGGGGGAGATGGTCGGTTGTGGGGAAATGGTGGCGAGGAAGAGGAGGCGCGATGGAGTGGGCAGGTGAGGACGGCGGTGAGATGCGGCGGAGCTGCGGGTTGCCGGAGTAATGGGGTGCGGCGGCGCGGTGGAGGATGCGGCCGGATGTGGAGGAGGAGGTGTGGCGGCGCTGCGGGTGGAGAAGGAGGCGCGGAGCGGCGAGAGGTGGCGCACGGGTGGATCTGCGAATGGAGGATCAGTGGGGAGCGGCGGAAGGGAGAAGGCGGTGGTGGCCGCAGACGAGGTCTGGCCCGGCCCTCGCCGGCGCCGGAGCTGAAGATGGGGGAGGAAAAGCACGGAGAGGCCAAGGGAGAAGAAGTGCCGGGCTCGGTTTCCACAGGCAGCGGCGGCGGCTGGATGAAGGAGATGGGGAATTTTGGCACTTTTGCAGATTAGCCCTCAAAGATTCTAGGGCTTACAAGGAGGTCCTTCCCCATTAGTATTTTCTTCTGTTTTGGCCCTTGAAAAGTCCGATTTCATCGTGGTTTGATCCTACGCATCCTTGACGACGCGCACAATTGTACGGAGCAGTCCCAAAATGCCAAATTTGTCATTTATGCGCCTCGATCGCGCCGGCCTGCAGAAAAATATATAAAAATGTAAAATGGTCCATTTTGAGCAATTAAATATAGGAAAAGTATGTAAATGATGATAAATGATCCCAAAATGCGAAAAATAAGAGGGTAAAATGGCATGTAAATATATGCACATATGACGCATGTCACTATATCATGTAACCACATCGTATGCGTGTCGATTCAGGGACTCCAATATATATTACATGTTACTTGTCTCCCAATTTATCTTTGGTTCAAATATTTCATCACTCTTATAACTTCTGGCATATTCGTACTCTACAACAAAATTTGTATGCGTTACATTTTTTTATCTAAGACTTTCGAACCGTGACAACGAAATTGATAAACAAACTCTACTATATTTATTTACAAATAAAGACCACAAACGCTAACTTCTTTGTCATATTACATACAACAGACTACTTAAAATATTCCTAACTATCATATAGCACCACTTTATACTCTAACAATAACATCAACAGACGTTGCTCAATTTCATATCCGAATAAAAAATATAAAATGCATTTGACTCTAGTCGCCTAACTGTTGGGCGACAGGAGGGCAACAGGAGGTGCAGTCACTGAATCGTTGGGCGACAGATTTTGTCACCCCACCGTTGGTGGACTGCATCTCTATCGCTCAATGGTAGAGCTAGTCAGCTAGTGCCTTCGTGTCGCTCGGCCCTTAAGCGACACGGTCCAATCGTCTAACAGTTCGACAACAGGAGGCTATTTTTATAAAAAATAAAAATACAAGTATAATTTTGTATTTCTAAATAAAAGAGAATTATTTTAAAAAATCGATCCTTGACCATCACGCAATGACAATAGCCATCTCAATTCTCAACATAGAAAGTATTTAGTTCATAAAAAAATTCATTTAATTTTCGTTCGGTCAGCCACTTGCAGTCGGAAATTAAGGAATAGCGCTGTAGCAACGTCTAATACGTAATACCATGCCTCTTTGCCTTTTTGCCCCTGTAAGTAAACAACCATATGTGGTTTCTTTTTCCTTTATGGTTTGTATTTATGCTAAATCATGTATTTTTAAAATAAGATTAATAAGAAGATTATAATAAAAAGTATACTGAGTTCAACTATACTGACCAAAATCTCATGTAATTATTTTTCCTCTATATACTGCCTCTCATGAAAAGTCAGAATTTAAAAATTTAAGACATAAACTATGGGTGTGTTTTTTGGACTGATGGTTTATGGTTTAAATATTTAAATTCTAGCTGTTCGTAAGAGGCAGTACGTAGAGGAAAATAGTTACATGTGATTTTAGCCGATATAGCTAAACTCAGTATATTTTTTACTATAATTTTTTTATTAACTTATCTTAAAAGTACATCATTTGAAAATTAGTTACTAAAAACAGTATATACATAAACAGTGGCGGACCCAGAACCAAATTTTAGGGGGGCTAGCGAGATATAATGTACAAAAGATAAACACACTAAACATAAAACGAACAATATTTTACAATCTAAAATCACACATAATTAGAATAAGGATATAATAAAAATACAAAATACAACAAAGATTGTACCTTGGTAATAAATAATGTATCTTTCAATGTCCATAAATATATGTAAGCAGTTATCTGCACACCAAAATTAGCAAACTTAGTGATGAAATTAGAAATTGTATTTGTAAATAGTTATAAAGATTGAAAAAAGAATGAAACATAACAGTAACTAGGATTGAGGAGTAGTAGTGCAAGTACGAGACAATAGTATTCTACTAGATTTAAAAATAAATGAAACTCTATAAATAAATGAATGACAATAAATGAAATTAAAATAGTAAATTCATCACAATTACACAAGTTTAAAAAGTAGGTTTTTATTTCATACCTATTAATACAAAATCACACCTAATCCAACTGACACCTGTTGGCAGTCGGCGCTCGGCAATAAATTGTAGACTGAAATATTAAACGACGCAGCAGGGGCGGACCGCAGCAGATCTCGCCCAGTCGCCCGTGCCTCGCCCGCTCCGCTGTTCGCGGCTCGCCCTCTCCCTCCGCCCTCCGCCAGGCGCCAGTTCGTCCTCCGGCCAACCGCCGACAGCCAACCGGGCCTCCCTAGACCCTAGCTCCCCTCCCAGCCTCGGAATCGCTCCCCTCCGGCCTCCCTCCGGTCGGCTGCTCCTACTTGGCGGCGTGACGGCGCGGCGGTGGCGCTCCACGCCTCCTGCGGCCGCAGCTCTCCAGATCTGGCGAGGAGGCAGCCGCAACTCTCCAGATCCGGTGCTCGGCGGCCGGTTGGGAGGCTGCTCCTGCTCGTCGTCGGCGAGATCTAGCGCGGCGGCTGCGGCGCTCCACACGACCACCGGACCACGCCTCCTGCGGTCTTGGCGCGGCGGCTGCGGCCTGCGGTAGTCGGCTGCTCCACGTGGCCACGCCGGATGCCCCCACCGGCGACCGGCCCAGACCTACCGCCTGTCCGCCACCAACGCCGCCTGTTGTCCCGTGCGGCCATGTCCCCCCGTCCGCGCCGCCAAACTCATGAGAGGTGAAGGAAGCCGAAAGGGGATGAAATTATGAAATCGCTTGTTGCTTTGCTGTTGCTGTGGTGTGTGCGAATTGGATTTGGGTGGGCTTCTTGGTGGGCTTTGCCGAATTGGATCTCAATGCTGTTTTTGACCCAAATCGGCAGACGACAGTTGTATACTTGTATTGTTGATTTGCTGATGTTGGCCTGTTGTTCGTTGACCTTTCGTTGGCCTCACCCTCACCGGCTCACCGAGAGACAGGCCGCTGCAGTGGCGCGGTGGCTGCTGGCGCCGGAGGTAGGGGGGCTAGGGGGTACCCAGGCTTCGGCCGAAGGTAGGATAGGCTGACGCCCCCCTGACCCACCGGTCGGTCCGCCTAACATAAATTAACTTTTAAGTTAAAAAATCTGACCTATAAACGACAGTCCAAAAATTCCACTGCCGAAGTCAGAGCTGACGGCTACAGCCACCTCCGCCTGGGACCATCGCTCCCCAACTCCCAATGGGTCCGAGCTGATGGTTCCGGTGAGATCGCAACTTTCCGAGCTCGTCCATGGCCGCCTCCGCTGCTACGGCTCCATGTCCCTCCATTATCACCAGAAAGTACAAACAATGCAAACTGCAGTATGAGGTATGATCGTTCTGTCTCCATCGCTGCATTCCTTTATCGTTCTTGCTTGTTATTAAGCAGTTCTTGGTACATTTCCCCTCCCCATTATTTGAGTAATATGGGTAAAATTTTGTGGGTGTACATGTCGTTGGAAAAAAATAGTTCATGTTAATTGTTTGTTAATGGGATAATATTGGCTAATGAGTGACAGGTGGCAAGATGGATGGATTTCTTTTTCTTGGTTTACACATAGTAGATCTTGAAGGGTGAGGAATTAGATTCAGAGCATCGCTGGAGATCCTCTTGTTTATCGTCTTTGCCCCTTGAGAGAGGTTCATCCTTATCTATGGCGCTACTGATTCTTGTTCTTGGAGAACGAATGTCTTGTTTGCCTCTGGAACTGATTTGGGGGGATTTGAGGGAGTAAAAGAATATGGCAAAAATATTCAACAATTTGCAGAAATTGTGAGAGACATAAGACAGTATTCACTCAGGAGTGATTGTCGAGTTCATATTGTCAATTTTCTTGCGCTGTTCAACGTACTACCTCATCAGTCATTTCGTTTGATCAACAAATTAATAGTGTGGATACGGACTGTGTTAAAATACTGAAAAATGGCTGTTGATGCAACAAATCAGAGTTTTAGTCTATGTATGGGGGTAAATCTTCCAGATTGACAATGCATATTACTGCTGAAAGTGCATAGGGACAATTAATCTAGAGAATATGGACCTTCGTTGATGCAGGTTTGTTGGTTGCCTGGATTATATATTAACAGTGATATTTTTATGGATTTGGTTGAGTCAATTTAATATTGTGTAAACATTTGCCTGAATCACTTGGGTTTTACTTAGGACAAGAACACTGAAAAATCCCAATAATTAGTGGCAATTGGCAAGTGACCCAGGGATGCAAAGCTTTTGTTGCAATGATTTTGTGTTGCTCACTATGAGGAGCCGATCCCATGTGCATCTTGTGAATGAGTACTGCAATTGCTAGTATGAACAAAAATATATTTGTATGCAAAGAAACGTGCAATAAGTAGTCTCCTAATCGTCAGTTTCCGGTTAGTAATCTGAAAAAACTGATTCTATGAATGACTCTCTCAATAGGGGCTACTGAATTAGATTGTGGAACTGTTATGAATATTGTGTGTATTGATATGAGACCCAAAGGACCATATATATAGGAGAGTACAAGAGGATATGCCATATAGAGATAAGGCATATATGGAATAAAATACAAACTCTATATCCTAATACAACTCTATTTCCTTAACACCCTCCCTCAAATGCAAGGCATATGCAATAGCATTGCATTTGAAAAAGGAGTTAACACTAAAACAAGAAAAAAATCCGAAGTCCAAGTCTTGATGATGTCGTCGTTGCGTGTAGCCTTTGAATAAACTGTCAAATCAAGCCAAATAGAAATAGATAGAAGCATGACGGCGCAGATCGAAACCCGAGATGGCGGCGACGCAGTGCACAAGAAGCACAACGGAGGCGCAGTGCAAAAGAAGCGCGGCGGCTTTATAAACTCGGGGCGGCGGCTTAAAGAGAAGCGGCGGCATCATAAAGATTTCTATGATCTGCACGCGGCTCAGAGAATAGAGCGGCGGCTTAAAGAGAAGCGGCGGCATCATAAAGACTTCTATGATCTGCACGCGGCTCAGAGAATAGAGCGGCGGCTGCTGCTATGCAAAAGAAATTCCTACACTTCTATGACCGACAATAAATTTGTGGACTTGCATGACTTAAACGAACTAAAAAAATTAGAAACTACGGACTTGGATAGACGCGACAGAAGACTCACGAAAAATAACCGAAGACTGACTAAAAAAAATCAACAGCAGAAAATAAAATATCCCATTCCCTCAAAACCCCTCACCCCCTCTCTCTCCCCCACTCCCTCAAACCCCTCACCTCTCTCTTCACCCCCTTCCTCACTCCCGCATCCTGCCTCCCATCTCGCGACGGAAGAAGCCGCATCCACGGCGGCCGGGAGTCGGCGACATGAGGCGGGAGCGCGGTGGCCAAAGGCGGCGGCGCGGGCGCGGAGGCGCGCAGGCGGCTGCGTGGGCACGGAGGCACGGGAGGCGGCATCTGAAGGCGGACACGTGGGCACGGCGGCCGGGAGGCGGCGGCGTCCGAAAGGGGCGGCGCGGGTGCGCAGACGCGGGCACTGCGGCTGAAGGAGGCGGCGGTCGGCGCAGCCGGTGCAGAGGCTGGCGCGGCGAGTCGTCAACGGGCAGCAGCGGCAAGGATCCAAGGCGGCGGCGGACGGAGGTGGCCAGAGAGCGACGGATCCGAGCCGAGCGGCGCGGCGGCGGCCGGATCCAGGCGGGGCGAGTCCAGATCCGAGCTCGACGGCGGCGAAGACGGTCGGATCCGGCCCGGAGGCGGCCGGATCCGTGCGGTGCCAGATTGGCGGCGGCCGGATCCGGGCATGACGGAGCGTGACGACGCCGGATCCGAGCGGGCGCGGCCAGATCTGGTGCTATGTCCGGAAGGCGGCGGCCAGATCGAGCTCGGGCGGGTGCGGCGACCGGATCTGGGTGCTCGCGAGGTCGGGGGACCCTAAAGCTAGCCGACGGCCCCGGATGCGGGCAACGGCGCGCCGATCTGGCGTGGATCTGGTATGGAGACGGCCTGATCCGGAAGTGGCGACTGCAGGGCGCCGTGGCTCGGTCGGTGAGAAGATGGCCGCCCCCAGGAGCAGAGATCAATTCTCCCGGGGGCAGCGGCAGCGGAAGATGAACTTAGGCTAGGTATGGAATCTAGGCTCTGATACCATATTATGAATATTGTGTATATTGATATGAGACCCAAAGGGCCATATATATATAGGAGAGTACAAGAGGATATGCCATATAGAGATAAGGCATATATGGAATAGAATACAAACTCTATATCCTAATACAACTCTATCTCCTTAACACCACTTCCTAACTGATCTACTTTTGACACCATATTGCAAAGATTTAATGTAGCTCATGGCTCAAGCTATGAATTTTGATTGAAGAATAGTGGTGCTGGTAATTCCATAGTCTCCAGCTATGTAATTTTCCTTTTCTTAAACATCTGCTCTTGTAAATTTGGCTTTCTCTACTTGCAGGATTAAAGCCACAAAAAGGTATCTTGTTAATGTTGTATCGGTAGGAATAGGAACAATTCCAGCAACGAGTCTGAAAATCAAGAGGTGAATATGGCAGAAGCTTTAATCATTGTGGTTCTTCAAAAGATTACCTCAGCTCTTGGAGAAGAGGGATTAAAAATACTTGCTTCTAACTTCAAGAAGCAAGCACCTGACCTGCTAGAAGTTACCAATAGAATGAGGCTACTCCAAAGTGATTTCTCAATGATGCAAGCATTCGTAAGTCAAATAAATGTTCACAGGTCCAATGATAAGGTATTGGAGGCCTGGATGGAACAAGTAAGACAAGCGGCCCATTTAGCTGAGGACATTGTTGATGAGTACATTTATCATGTTGGACAAATGGAAGGGGGCGGGGCAAACAATTTCCTAAAGAAAGTATTGAACCAAGCAACAGAAGTTAAAAAATGGCGGAAGCTTGCAGCTCAGGCTAAATTAGTGGAGGATCGTCTTCAAAAGATTACAGAAACAAAAAATAGATTTGATGTCTCAATTGCAAGCAGTGGAAGAGATAATAATACATCGAGCTATTCTATTAGTCACCAACATCTATCTGAATATTCTTACCTGAATGATGATGATGATTTTGTAGGGAATGCTGAAGAGGTGAAGCAGTTAACAGAATGGTTATCCGATGCAAAAAAAGATCGTAGTATAATCTCGATATGTGGAATGGGAGGGTTGGGTAAGACAACTCTAGCTAGTAGCATCTACAAGAAGGAAGAAATTAAAAGAATGTTTATCTGCCGTGCATGGATCTCGGTCTCTCAAAGCTACCGTGTCAAAGATCTCCTCAAAAGAATCCTAGTGCAGCTTATGACAAAAACTGTGCATATTCCAGACGGGCTTGATACTATGGATTGCGTGAATCTAGTGGAACAACTTCAGAGATTTCTACAGGGCAGGAGGTACTTAATTGTATTGGATGATTTATGGAGTAGGGATGCTTGGCCTTTGCTAGATAATGCATTTGTAACCAACAACAACGGGAGCCGAATAGTTATCACAACTCGGATCGAAACTGTGGCATCCCTAGCAGACGTGGGCCGTGAAATGAAGCTTAGACTTCTACCGAAGGAGGAAGCATGGGCTCTTTTCTGTCGAAAGGCTTTCTCAAGATTAGAAGACATAAGTTGCCCCCTCAATCTCAAGACATGTGCTGAAAGAATTGTGGAGAAGTGCCAGGGTTTGCCACTGGCTCTTGTTGCTATAGGGAGTCTTTTATCCTACAAAGAAATGGACGAGCACGAGTGGGAGTTGTTCTATAGCCAACTTAGGTGGCAGTTCAGTAACAATCCAGAGCTGAGCTGGGTTGCTAGTGTTCTGAATCTCAGTTACAATGATCTCCCTAGTTACTTGAAGAGTTGCTTTCTTTACTGTGGCATGTTCCCTGAAGATTATCAAATAGAAAGAAAACGATTAATCAGGCTGTGGATAGCTGAAGGATTTGTTGAGGATAGAGGACCTGAGACGTCACTGGCAGATGTGGCTGCATGTTACCTGAAGGAACTTGCTAATCGTTCATTGATTCAAGTTGTTGAAAGGAATGAATATGGAAGGTCAAAGAGGTTCCAGATGCATGACCTTGTGAGAGAAATATCTCTAAACATATCCAAGAAGGAAATGTTTGCTAGTACATGGGACTGCCCTAACTCAGGTGGCATTTCTGATGGATCTCGTCGTGTTTCCGTACAGAAGGATGGTAATTTAACGCAAGCATCAAAAAGTTCAGCGCGGCTTAGGTCTGTTCTCGTGTTTGTGGAAGAAGTGTCATCGTGTTGGTTCGGAGACTATTATCCAGGCTTTAGATTGCTAAGGGTGTTGTGCCTGAGACACTGCAATATTCAGAAAGTGCCTGATGCTGTGTCTGATTTGTTTAACTTGCACTTCCTAGACTTGGGATATACAAAACTAAAGGCGATACCGAGATTTATTGGGAAGCTTAGCAATCTCCAAACATTATATCTGAATGGTTCTGTACTGGAGCTACCAAGCTCCATGACAATGTTAACCAAGCTTCAGCACCTACTTATAGATGTTGGACGGTTTGGAAAGTCAGCAAGTGATAAAATAAGTTGCCTGGAACATCTGCAGACTCTGAGAAGCATAGAAGCCAACTGCTGGATAGTTAAAAATCTTGGATGCTTGACAAGGGTGAGAAGCCTTGGCATCATGAAGGTGCTAGAATCCTACAACACATATCTGTGGACTTCAATCAGCAAGATGGTAGCTTTGAATTCCTTGGCTGTGCTCGCGGCAGACCGTGACAGAAATGTTCTTGATCTGGTAGACTTGAAACCGTTACCATGTCTGGAGAAGCTCATGTTAAGTGGCAGGCTGCATGAAGGGGCTGTTCCTCTCATATTTGGTCACTTCCCCAAACTGAGAAGCTTAAGGCTTTGCTTTTCTGGACTTCATGAGGATCCACTTGCTTTGTTCGCTGTCATGTTTCAAAATCTAGGCCACCTTAATCTTTACCGTTGCTGCAATGGGGTGAAACTGACGTTTCGTGCCGGGTGGTTCCCTAAGCTCAAACACCTGTACTTGAGCTCCATGAGTGAGCTCAAGGAGGTTGAGATTGAGGATGGCACCATGAAAAGCTTGCATCGGCTGGAGCTATGGGGCCTGAGAAGTTTGACATCGGTGCCAGAAGGCCTTATGTACCTTAGGTCAGTCCAGCAGCTGTGCATCGGCTCAATGATGCCTGAAGAATTCCACAGGAGGTTAGAGGTAACCGATCGGTGGATTGTTCAGCACATCCCCTACATTGGAGAACCGTGATCGAGATGCCACTCTCACAAGTAAGCATGGTGCTTCTTCAAATAATTATATTTAGTATGAAATTGCATGAGTTCATGCCTAATCCTGAACATTATGCCTGATAGGACTGGCTATGTGATTTCTTTTTTTAAAAAAAGTTGTTGGCTTAATCTGTTGCAACTAGTAATTCCAACGAATCATTTAATGTATATATGTGCTATTTCATGCTGGATAAGACTTCTTCTAAGGTTAGTTGGAAATAATCGTAGTGGAAGTTTTCTTGATGAAATATTCCTAGCTGAAATTGTTCCAATATTCCTAGCTGAATCTAGAATAATATCCCCTAGTGGCTTCACACTTCGAACTTATACTCCATAGTAAGATTTACACGTATATAGCTGTCTGTTACTGAAAACAATTTTTCTCTGTGTTGTGCCAAGTTCTACTTCTACCTATATTTAAAAGTATCATTTTTTTGCGAGAGTATATTTGAAGGTATCACTATATGCATGATCATTCTATAAGCATCAAAGTAGTTAACAGCTCAAAACTAAGTAATTGCATTGCATATCTAGTGTGTGTTCTTTTGAGCTAATGGCTTATAGCTTAAATATTTGAATTCTAATAGTTCGTGAGAGGTAGTACGCACAGGAAAATAGTCGCATGCGATTTTGACCAGTACAGCTGAACTCAGTACATTTTTTACTACACTCTTTCTATTGACACTGTCTTTAAAAAACATATCATTTAAAAGTTAGTTACTGTAAACAGTACAAGTATAAGCTCACCTTAAGTCATATCGAACCCACCCCTAGTGTTATGTGGGGGCTGACGTACCAACGAAGAAGACGCCAGCAGGCGGCAGCCATAGGCCATGCTGCTTCTGTTCCTGTGACATGAGACATGACGGCCTACAGTATGTGCTTCCTATCCTAGTCCCGGATTTGATAAATAGATGGAAGGTATTAGGAGATACGGTATGAGTTTGCTTAATAAACTTGGGGGAAAATTGCTCTCATGTCACAAAGTTAAGTGCCATACTCTCATTTGCCACATACTTAAATGACTTTGTTATTTTGCCACAAACTTGAGTATATTGTCCTTTGTTTTGCCATTTTCAGGGATTTTGCATTTTCAGGGACCGGTCCCACCAGTCAGAGAAAGGGTAAAACAGAGCAGGAACGGAGCAACCGGGCAAAGCCAGCCGAAAGCAGAGGAGGTGCCAGGCGGTCGGGGCAGGCGGCGTCGCCGGCGGGGGTCAGCGGAGACGACGGCGACCGGCAAAATGAATGGTCCCAGCGGTGAGGAAGCTCAAGGAGCCAGCTGCTCCGGCCGGGGAGGTGCTCAGACGAGTTGGCGGCGGCGCTAGGCGACCGGTGATGAGGGGGAAAAGGGCGCCGGTGGCCGGATGGGAGAGGGAGGGAGCAAGGGCGCGCGTGAGTATGAGCATGATACCTGGAGCTCACCCGAGCGGTTGATTCGACCGGAGGGCGACCGAGGCGAGTCGGCGACGAGCTCAGGCGGCGGCGCGGGGAGGCCACCGTGGCGGGGTCGCGTCGGCGGACGAGAGCATAAGCCGGTGGTTGGGGAGGCTTCAGGTGGTGGAGGTGTCGCTCCCACCGCGCTGAATTGACTCGGGACTGACCGAGGAAGAAGTGGCGGCGGCAATGGCGGCGGCCGGCCGGAAGAGAAGACGGAGAGGGGCTGCCGTTTCAAGCGGCGATTTCTCAATTCCTTGCGTGGGGAGGCCGTGGACTACAGGGGGCGTCCCACCGCGCCCTTGCTCCCTCCCTCTCCCATCCGGCCACCGGCGCCGGCGGGGCGGCAGGGCCCGAGGAGCAGCGGCGCGAGGGAGGAGGCGAGCTCGTCGAACTCGACGGTGCCGTTGCCGTCGGCGTCCATGGCGGCGATGAGGGCGTGGATCTCGTCCCCCGTGGTGGGGCGCAGACCGAGCGAGCGGAGGAGCGCGACGATCTCTAGCTTGGTGAGGCTGCCGTCGCCGTCGAGGTCGAAGCGGAGGAAGAGCTCGCAGAGCTGCCGCAGCTGCTCGTCCCGGAGCCGTGTTCCCCCGCCGTCGGCCGAGGCGAGATCCTTGCCGCCGGCGCCGGGGAGGGACATGGGTGCCGAGCTCTTCGCGCGGGTCGTCGTCGTCGTCGCGTGCCGAATACCCCCGGTTAAATCCCTGAAAATGGCAAAACAAAGGACAATATACTCAAGTTTGTGGCAAAATAACAAAGCCACTTAAGTATGTGACAAATGAGAGTATGGCACTTAACTTTGTGGCATGAGAGCAATTTTCCCTAAACTTGGCTACATGTGGGTAAGTGGATTCTGTTTCCGCAGGATGATAGAATAGGAGATTTGTGTGTGTGTGTCTATATATATATATATATATATATATATATATATATATATATATATATATATATATATATATATATATATATATATATATATATATATATATATATATATATATATATATATATATATGCTGTATCCTAAGAGAAGGCAATAAAGAAGTTATTCCTAGTCCTCTCTCTGCTCCGTGTCTTCCTGACCCAAATTCTCAACCGTGCGACAGGGCAGCCACCATGGTGCTCGGCTGCTGGAATTTTCGTCCAAGGCCTACTGTGCTCCATGACTACAACCTCCGAAAGCTTACGCCATAACATCTAGCTTCTTATCACCGTTCTGGTATCACTGCCTACATATAACCGAGAACCAAAACAACAAAAGAACAATTTTCGACCCTGCCATGACATTCATTAAAAAAAATTAGAATGATAAAAGCTCTGAATTGGTAGGGTTTATGCCTTACGAAAAAGGTCAAATAGTTTGCAGTACTCCAATGTTTTCTTTTCACGTGACATTTTGGTTGGATATTCAGCATATAACAAGACACTCTGTAGGACCGAGAAGGTAGCTACCCGCGCCCCGGGGGGGGGGGGGGGGGGGGGGGTTAACAGGAGCCTAAACAGATACAAATCTTTTCCCAATAAGGATTCAAGGCTCTTCACTTTAATAGTGATCAAAAGCTATGTCAAGATTGAATATCAGAGTCTAGACAACTACAATGAAATCTTTGAGAAAAACCGAGTAAATTGATCTTTGGCAAACCTTGGGTGAATGTCGCAATCAGATGGTGAATGATTGCCTCCGTCTTTTTAGAAACTCTTAGTTTTGACTGCTCGGCGCTCAACCGCTTAGCGTGGTCGAAAACTTTGATGATGGTTTCAACCGCTCAGCGTTCGACCGCTCGCTTAATCGCTCAGCTATCGAAAACTCCTTACCAGTTGTAAACTATGACCAATTCAGACTTTGATCTTCGACTAGTTTGCACGTACTAGAAATCTCGACATCAGGAGCAGAACCTCTCGATCACCTGTGCTTTCGAGAAATCAGCATCTTCGAGTTAACTTGCTCTGGTTTGCTCTCCCCACCGATGCTGTTGGAAGCGATCGAGCGGACGACTCGGTGTGCGATCAAGTCGACGGAGAGACACTATCTCGTCACGCACTACTATGCTCGGAACGAGGACGGGTTGAAGACAATGCCTAGAAAACATGCTGTCGGCACCGACTAACTTTTTCAGAATATTTTTGATCTTTTATTCCTGAATCATATTTTGTGGCTACAAAGTGCCCTCACGGCACCCATCAAAACCTAGCACAAAAACTCTGAAAAACTTTCTCTCTCGAAAGCTGTCAAAGCCACACCTTAAACCTTAACCCCCTCCCTCTTTTTATATGCTAGAGCCCTAAACCGTGTCCACAACAAATACAGACACTAAATCTTATCCAATTCCGAAAATCAAGAGACGTTAAACCCTTCCAAACACGTTTTTTTTCAACATCTCTAAACTTTCCAGTTATGTACTTATTCCATAACCCCTTCCAAGCCATCACGTGTCGAAACCTCCAGGACTGCACCTCCTATAGCTTCTCCATGCATTATCCGTCTTTGATCTCCACGTGCTTTAGTGTGAGCCCGACGACCTCGTGACATTCTCGACCGCATGGACCTCATATTTCCCTCTTCTAGTTCCGGTCCTTCTCGACAGCTGAGCGATATTTAAAGATAATTTATTTTGGTTCAGTTTTTACAACACAATTTTCAGGTTCAAGAAGCTTAACAACTTTTGGAGGATTATTCTTGGCATGCTCAACAAAATTAAATCATGGACCATAATTTTTCATACTTATTTTTGACTTGTCTAGTATCATATTCAAGTTTTTCTTGCCAAAAGAAAATCTCTCTAAAGTGTCCTTAACAAAATCTCTCTAAAGTGTCCTTAACATACTCATTTTCTTTAGCTAGTGAGGAACAAGATGTGCACTTAACAAATTCATTTGCAAGATTCTTATAAACACTAGATCGAATCAATCTATATTTTTCAGCAAAATCATTAAGTTGTCTAGTCGAAGGTTCTACTTCAATGTTAAGTTTAGGATAGTTAGATTAAGAAAGTGTCACATAATAAAGCATTTGTTGAATCGATTTATGAGATGAATTAAGTCTAGTTTCTAGTCATTCATAATTAGAGCAAGATTTAGATTAAGCATTTGAGATACTTAACTCTAAACATGTAGAAGAACTAGACTTGAGATTTTCAATTCCATCATCTGTATATTTTAACTTTTTATCAGAAAAGTCATGAGCCAATTTTAATTCATCAAGTTTAGAAGTTACATTACTAAATTGAACCAAGTTTGATGCGTTAATTGACCTAGCAATCTCTAACTCAGAATGTAAAACTTGACAAAATACTAACATGATTTATCTTTACGAATAGAAGCTTTAAGAATATTAATATTTGAATTCAAGCTTTCAACGACAAAATTATTTTCTTTCAATTTTTTGGTCTTTTTTAATTCAATTGCAAGTTTAACTAAACTATCTTCAAGCTCATCATACAACGGTCTTAGCTCATCAGGATCACTGTAGTCGTCGTCGTCGTTATTGCTTGCCATGAAGCACATGCCTGTGAAGTTGTTATTCTTCTTTTTACCTTGGAATCATCATCATCGTCGATGTTGTTGTCACAACTCTCTAAGTCCCCATCACTCAAATCAAGACATTCTATACTAGATAGAATTTTTTTTAGCAAATTTACGATGGAAATTACCACCCATGGTGTTGTTCTTGGATGGCTGATGATGACAACTCTTGTCTTCCTTGATCACCTTCCCTTTGAGCTTAGGGCAATCTACTTTAATGTGGCCTGACTGGCCACACTCAAAGCACTTGATCAAACATGACACGCTACCTCGCTTCATCATCCTTACGTTGTTGAGTTTTTTGTATGCTCGTGAGGAAATCAACATCATTCTCTTCAGAGAGCTACTCGAACTATTTCTCTCAAAAGGAAGACAAAGTAGACAAAGAAATACAAGATAAAGCACTCGACGAAACAATATGCACAGGATTAGTCACAAGAGCTAAAGATGAAGATTTATCAATATTAGATGGCAAAGCTTTCATCTCATAGGTTTTCAATCTAGAATCAAGATCATCCATGGTTAAAGTATCTAGATCAACAGTTTGATTAATAGTCGTGACAACCATCAACCACTCAGAACCTAAATATCTCAAAATTTCAGTTGCATTATCTTTATTAGCAGGAATAACATTAACACCGCACAAATTACTCAATATCTTCTCAAAATGAAGAAAAAGATCATCAATAGATTCACCAGACTTCATGGCAAAATTAGAGTACTCTTTTTAATAAAGATTTTTACGCACTTTCTTGATTTTAGTGGTTTCTTTATGATAATCACAAAGAGTTTTCTATATTAAGTGGGCACAATTAATATGAGCTACACGATCAAATTTTTTTGTGAGAAATCTCTTAAAACAATAGGTTACGAGTTTGAGCATTTAAATCAACATCGGTCTTATTTAGAGTAGCAACCGTAGCAGGAATCTCATAAGGTCTAGAAATTTTATTCCAAACATCACTACCTTGAGCCTCAATGTAGGCTTGCATACGACATTTTCAAAAAAAAAGTACCATCTAGCATGGGGGATGATTCACATACCTCTTTGATGTCATTGCAACCGGCTCTGATACCACTTGTAGGATCAAATATTACAATCAAAGGGGTGAATGATTGCCTCCATCTTTTTGGAATATCTTAGTGCTCGATGAAGGTTTTGACCGCTCGACGCTCAACCGCTCAGCGTGGTCGAAAACTTTGATGATAGTTTCGACCGCTCGCTCAATCGCTCAGCTATCAAAAACTCCTTACTAGTCGTAAACTACGACCACTTCAGACTTTGATCTTTGACCAGTTTACACGTACTCGAAATCTTTGACACTAGGAGCAGAACCTCTCGATCACCGGTACCTTTGAGAAATCACCGTCTTCGAGTTGACTTACTCTGCCTGCTCTCTCTACCGATGCTGTTGGAGGCGATCGAGTGGACGACTCGGCGTGCGGTCAAGTCGATGGAGAGACGCTATCTTGCCACACGCTACTCTGCTCGGAATGAGAACGAGTCAAATACAATGCCCAGAAAACATGCTGTCGGCACCAACTAACTTTTCCAGAATAGATATAATCTTTTATTCCTGAATCATGTTCTGTGGCTACAAAGTGCCCTTACGGCACCTCTCAAACCCTAACACAAAAACTCTGAAAAACTTTCTCTCTGGAAAGCTGTCAAAGCTACACCTTAAACCTTAACCTCTCCCTCCTTTTATGTGCTAGATCCCCAAACCTTGTCCTCAACAAACACGGATACGAAATCCTATCCAATTCCAAAAATCAAGAACCCGAAACCCTTCCAAACATGGGTTTTTTAAAATATCTAAACCTTCCAATTATGGACTCCTTCCAATCCATCACGTGTCAAAGCCTTTAGGACCACACCTCCCATAGCTTCTTCGCGCATTATCCACCTTTAATCTCCACGTGATCCAGCGTGAGCCTGACCACCTCGTAACATCCTCGACCTCAGATTTTCCCTCCTAGTCCTCATCGTCAACCCGGACCGTCTCCACACCTAACCTGAACATGCAAAGACCAAAGAACATTTTCTTTGGCACAAGTTCTTTCCAACTTGACCGATATTAGTTTATACACGCAAATTACACCCTTAACCATCAATAAATACAAACCAAATTATCCACGACCTCAATATCCACGCTATCTAAAAATCAATCTCAGACTACACAGAAAGACCGGTCTGACCATCGAGCGCACGTCGGTCATACCACTGGCCCAACATGGGAACTCAAAGATTATGAGTACTCGGGGTACTCGAGAATCACAAGCATCGTAGCACTCGAAGTCTATGACTATCGACCATCAACCAGTCACTGTAGCTACGACCACTGACCGGGTACTGTAGCTCAGATCACTGATTACCGACTACCAACCAGGTATTGTTGCGCAGAATATTGATCGGTTATTGTAGCTTACAACCTTCGACTGGTGTTGTGACTTACGACCTCCGACCGGTTCACTGTAGCTCATGACCAGTTCACTGTTACTCACGTCGACCAGGCATGGTCGACTAGCCATGGTCGTTCTACTGTGCTCATCCTACCATGGTCATTCTGATGTACCCGACCTGCCATGGTAGACCTGCTATGGTCGATTTGCGTTGGTCGTTCTGCCGATCGGATCGCCCATCAGAAGACCAATCAGACCACTCAACACAAGACCGATCAGACCATCGACTACCATCCGTGGTCGATTGACTACCAACCATGGTCGACCGAAACTTTCATAAACACAAATTTCAATGCAATCCAAATGTCAATTATTCATCATCACTGTATTCACAACCTCCACATGGTCTAACAGACCTCTAGCTAGCAACCGGTCAGACCTCTCAAGGTGGTCTGACCTCTCCCAGGAGCGCTCTGATCTTTATGGGGTGGTCTGATTGCTATTTAGTTGGTGGTCTAACCTTCGGGTGGTCTGACCTCTCCTCAGGGCGGTCTAACCCCTCCCATGACACATAACTGAAAATCATCATGATTTCAAATTTAAAAATTGATGTAAAACTTTGCACACACGTACCCTATGATATAGTGAACCTAACTCAACAAGAAATTTAAGAAAAGATTTTCAAAGTTTTGATCCTTTTCAATTTGAAAGAAAGCTACACCAAAACCGAGCCAAATATGAAAATGGTGATTGAGAGGAGCTCATGGGAGAAATCAAGTCAAGATGGTTAAGGATGGTTTTACACACGTCCTAGCATCCTCAAATCATAGCAAGAACTAATCCAAATGCCTTCAAGATCAAAACCCTAAAAGTACTTTTTCTTGAGTCAAAACCGGCCAAATCCAAACACTTGCAAAGAAGGGTATCTAGATGGATGAGATATGATCGTCAAGAGATATTTCCATCACTTACATATCCTTAGTACAAAATAAGATCAAGAGGGAAGAAGAAAACATAAAAAACCAAGCCAAATCAAGATATAAATACTTAAGCAAAGAAGAGAAAAACAAATGAATTTTGGACATCTATTGGTACTTGGTGATAAATATTTACAACCACACTCTAACCACTCACAAAGCCTAAGGATGGCACAAAACTCAAGCACAAGAACCGCAACTCATCTCTCAAGAGTTCTATCAAAGAACCATAACTCTCCCTTACTTTGCTTCCTAGAGTGCTTACCCTAACTCTCTCAACTCACCCTCTTTATATAGTGAAGGTTTACAAGAAACCATAATTAGCACCTTTAGTTAGGTTTCATCCTCTCTTACACAGACTAACCCATTAACCCAACATCATACCAGATTTTACACTCACACATGCACGCTTCTTAAAGCGTGGTTTGAACTTGGCTCCAATAACCCGGATTTGCCATTCTATGTCCTCTGTGAACACTCATTGACCTAATCTACTTATGCCACTGCTGCGGTTTCACAGGCTATCACTTTTTTTAGTATTGAGCAATTTACCAAAATGTCTATCTACCATCCTTTCATGAAGCTTCTCGCTTCCTTCGTCTTAAAGCAACCATGTGCTTCATCTTCAACTCTATGTGATCCAGTGACTTACCGCCAAGCCTCTTACGCGTTTGAATCCCATTGACCCATCCTCACTTGCAAATAGGCCCAAGTCACTTGGCGCACCATATTCCATGCACCATGACGGCACCCAGCTTCTCTGGCCATTTTAGACCTTAGCTCTTCTCAGAGCTTAGTCCTTATCCACCTTACCATTGCCTGTCATGTCCACCACTAGTAGCTCTCACTCTAGTTGCTTGCCTTTCTAGCTTGTAACCACTCCACTAGTCTCAGTCATCTTCCAGCGGCACCTTGATGACCTTAGCTTCCCTAACTTAGTCCTGATCTCTTGACCGCTTTAGACCTAAACTCTCCTAACTTAGCTCGGTTCCATCCGACTCACCATGATTTAGCTCCGGAATTCTACAACCAACACCAACAAGCAACCTATCCTGTTGCATCGCACAATACATAAAATCATCAATTGACACAATTGATGAGCCAAGAACACTTTGAAAGCTTTGCTCCTAGAAGCATCACAAAGCTATATGGCTATCTCATGGCTCTCAAAGCTTCTTCACATACTTTGATACGTAGCTGGTAGCGTCCAATGATTTTGCCATCAAGTCTTCACGCATCTGGTCTCCCTCGGATTGTCTCTACTTTCACCAGCTCAAGTCACTTGATACACCACATGTACTAACTTGCTTCTTCATGATTCTTATCTTTCATGTGCTTTCCACTTGAGTCACATAACCTCACTCGGATTTACTCGACTGCAGATCTTAGCTCTCCCGTCTAGTCTCGGTCACTTGCTGTTGACTATTAACATTCTCTAAGCGAACTGCACATTCAAAAACTAAGTAACCATCTCGAGCATAAGTTTCATGCACTTGACCCACGTTAGTCAAAACAACGCATCATGCAACACAACATAACCAACCAATGACTCATGTCATACACACACTCAAACCAACTCAGCTCAACTCAAATCATGCTTTGAACATTTAAGGCCGGTCAGAACGCCAACCACAGGCTAGTCAGACCGCCAACACCTCTCAACCGCTGCCCCAGTAACAGGGAACTGGTCTGACCATTGGCCCAACGCTAGTCAGATCACCCGCTTGTATCGCCGCCCAAAACCTGTTATTACCGAACCTAGAAGGCACTTAAAATCACCATGGTTCTCTCAACCATGTCACACATAGTCTCCACATGCACCTCATAACATGTAGGCACAACCCTCTTAGCATCACAGTTCTCAAACATGCTTATATCTAATCTCATCAACAACCCTAAACATGTCTGCCCTTTCTAGAACCTCTCGGAAAATCCCAAACATCTCTAAGGTACCCCCAGACATGTCTAGGGTCTACCCTCGAGCCATCACTCTAACCGTCATGCCATGGTCGGTTTGACTGCCCTGCACCGGTGTGATTGCTGCCTCAACGCCGATCAAACCATACGCACCATACTTGGCTATACTCAGTTCGACTCTGGTCTAACCGCCGTGTGAGGACCGGTCACACCTCCCATGCCCAACGGTCTGACCGCTGCTCCAAATCGGTCAGACTGACAATACACCGACAAAAACTTAGAATATTGCAAGCTTTCAAAACTAAACTCAAACTTCAATAATTTTTGCACAACAAAATCAAATACTCATCATACACAGTGGGGTGATTTCCATATGGTCTTACACGTTCCTAGCTTCTTAACGTAATTTTGTAAAAAGCTTCAGGTCTAAAATGGTACCAACAAAATGAACAGGGAAATCATGAAGCTTTTAACAGAAGAGGTTGCTTGCAGACTTGCACCCCCCAACTGATGTTTTCTGGCTTTCTGCAGGCATGGATGTTCAGACAAGAACAAGCAGAGGGAGGCATCAATGGCCTGAAGAAAGGACCTTTTGATGAATTGGCCGAATATCCTAGATTCAGCAAACAACGGCCACATATCATTAATGGAGAGAATTGTACAGAATCCACGTGTACTTCTGCATTCTTAAAAATTTGGAGGCAAAGTGCATGCAAAAAAAAAAAAAAGAGGGAGAATGCAGAAGATGTTATAAATGATAATATAGTAGTATAAACATACGAATATGTCGCTCAAATTACTCATATTTGTTCCTTGGGATAAGGGTTTGACGTGTCAAGATACATTCGACTCAGCATTTTCCTATATATAACATTGGAACAGCTCTTTTCCGCCACACGTGAAATAGATTTTGAGAGTCAAATTTCCCCCTCTTTTTTCCTTCTTCAGAATCCTACTTCTGTTCTTCCACCAATGCAAAGTCGGGTTAGTATTCTCTGCCTTAATAGTTCATATGCCTTTAGCTGTTTTTTTAGTCGTTCAATTTGGAAAGAACATAGCGTAATGATCTACATAGTATGCCTATACTAAATAATTGTATAGAAGCCAACCGTTGGTCCCTCTAAATGGCGTGGCGCTCGTTTTCTAATCAACAATAGAAGATAAGGGCTTTTTATTCCGTTTACTACTTTATAGCATGTCTGTGCAGAAGACCAGGGTTCAATTCCTTGCAATCATGCCTCAAAACATAGGTTATTTGTTTAATTTTCAGAGGTGTGATCCTGTGAGATCTTATGTTGGATAAGTTAAAGACGGTGAAGACAACTGTGACGAGTCGTACTGTCTTTTGATAATGATTTTTGACTGGAAATAAATAGTAATGATTGAAAGAAGTGTCTTTTAGAATAAGAAAACGAGTGGTGCAAAATGTGAGAGATAGATACGTGCGTGTAACAAGAGCAAGAGGAGTTAAGTAGGTGTTGTGGTATGAGCACAATAGTAGATACACCGTACCTATTTTCCCCTTGGGGGAAATGGAACTAAAGAGCTAGAGTCAACCGCTAGAGAAAGAGAGAGCGAGTGAAAAATGAGTAGATCTGTTCATCTCGTACCCTTACCTTTTGTGATTATTTTGGAACTTCGTGCTGCTATTTATACTCCGCAGAGTTCGCGTGGAGGCTGTGAACTCCGTGTGACTATTTATACTCCCTAGAGTTCGCGCAGAGCCACAAACTCTGCGCGGCTATTTATACTTGTAGAGCTCGCGCAGAGGTTATGGACTCTGCGCGTCTATTTATATTTCATAGAGTTCGTGCGGAACCGTGGACTCCGCATGGCTATTTATACTCCGTAGAGTTCGCGCGGAGGCCATGGACTTTGCGCGGCTATTTATACTTCGTAGAGTTGCCCAGAACGGCTAAGTTCTCGGTACTTTATACTTCGCAGAGTACGCCGGGCATGAGGCCACCGTACGATTTATTTATACTCCATAGAGTATGCCAGGGCTCGAGGCCACCGTGCGATTCTTTATACTCCGTAGAGTGGCCCCAGACACACGGGGCTTCCGGCATTTTATACTCCGCAGAGTATGTCGGGGCTGAAGCCACTGTGCGATTTAAGCACAAATCAGATCGAATAGCGACCTGACAGGAATGCTATAGCCAACAAGTGTCAAATATCATGTATGCATATTATACAACCAGTTTGAAGTTTCTCTACCTCCATACCTTTGTAGTGCTTTCCTTCCAGCCGATCGAAATCCAGCGGATCTCTCTCATGGCAACGGCCCCTCTTCGTGTGGCTTCTTGCGCATTCCTCATAGATGGCGCCAACTGTTGTGCTCATACCACAACAGTGAGTGATGCACTCGTAACCTCATGTCTTATTCTCAGAGTGAGATGACAGCGAGAGAAATAGAGAAGCTGCTTTAAAAAAACTAGGTATTTATACTGGTTTTAACTTTTCTAAAGAGAAGTTAGAACAACTCCAGCAGTAGCTCTCAAAACAAGGCCCCTACTTTTTATTTGAGGGCTCTCCCTATTTTTGAGGGCTCTGTTTTTTTGGATACACTCCAGCAGGAGCCCTGAAAACAGGACCCTCAAATTCATTCTTAGAGGGGATGACACATAGGACCCACCCTCATCCTCATCCTACTTTTGAGGGCCGAGGGGCAAAAAAACTCACTCCAGCAGGGCCCCTACTTGAGCCCTCAAAAGTAGGGGCTCCCTCCAGACCCCCCAGGAATGAGGGCTCGAGGGGGAGATTTGAGGCCCCCCTACTTTTGAGGGCTCAAGTAGGGGCTCTGCTGGAGTGAGTTTTTTTGCCCCTCGGCCCTCAAAAGTAGGATGAGGGCTCAAGTAGGGGCCCTGCTGGAGTTGCTCTTAGTACTAACAGAACCTATAAGCCTGATAACTAGGTATGATTTATGAACGACTCGGAGGGTCCGTTTGGAGCGCGTAAATAAGAAAACACAGGAACGTAGAGAAACACACGAAATACATGGGAGAACACAAGAATTTTATAGAAATTTCACTGACATTCCCGTAGAAATCAGGAGAAACTGGAACGTTCCAAACAGAGTCGAAACTTCCAACCTGACCTCTTGTTCATTTTCCTTCCTGCAAGAAGTAAAAGAAGGAAACCTTTGCAGGCGAATTGTGAGCAGGCAACGCATTCCTCCGTTCCAAACGCCCAAATCCAAATGCTACCTACCTATTCCAAACGCACTCCGCCGCGCCGCCGCCTGCGGCCCCTAGCCGGCTTCTCCGGCGAGCCACCGACTTGAGGTGATTTGGTCCTCTCCTCCGCCAGCTCCGCCTGGTTCGCACGCTTAGACTCGTGAATCCCCATCCATCCCCATGTCGAGCTTGCTCCTGAGTGTGCTATTCCGGCGTCCTCCCGGCGCCTCTCCGGCAGACGGCCCTCCTCCCAACGCGGAAATGTATTTGGTAAGTAATAGTTACTAGTTAGACCTTGTATTATAATTGTTAAAAATAATCTTTACTTAGAGTTCAAGATGTAGTAAAGTCCGTCTTTATGTGTAACTCAAGTTGAAGTTATATCTAACTTAAAGTCTTAATAAGTATGCTAGTATGAGATTATTAACCTATATATTGAGAAGATTTGTAGCCAGTTTTGTAAGAAAATAAGAAAGAAGGGAGCAAGTAAGAGAATAGAGAAATTCAAAAATTCTTCTGTGTTCTCTCCGTTTATTTGTGATTTGTATGTTTTCTCCCAGATCAAAGATTTAACAAGTAGTATCAAAGTCTAAGCGAGAACCGAGTCGCTAAAAAAAATTGTCTTGACGATTCTGTTTCATGCTTGTCTAGCGCCGTGCTACCGACGCACAGCGCTCGGTCAAGAAAGTCAAAGACAGACAGTAGAGCACCCGTTGTGCGGCTTCGTCTGAGGCCATCGTCCAGCAGCAACGCACGTCGCGCGTGATCGAAGCCAAGCCAACGGAGCGCACGCGACATCTTCTCGTCGCGTTCATCGTCTTCCCTAAGGCTCCATCTTCACGATCGTAGCGCTCTTGAGGCAAGAGCGGCAGTAGTACTTGCGCTAGTAAAAGAAGAAAGCAAATACAAGCAGCACATGCAAGGACAGAGGAGAGAGAAGATTTTTTTCAGCACCTTTTGCTGCTTTGAGTGCTGGACCAGAGGCAACGATAGGAAGATATGAAAAGAAAGCCAAATGAGAGAGAAACGCCAATGACAGCAAGCAAGTCAGAGCAGCATGCATAGGAAAGAGAACAGGAAAAAGACGCATGTGTAGGATAGAGAAACAAGACAGACAAGGACGTTGTCAACAGCAAAAGAACGGAGAGAAAAGGCAACTGTTTATTTTGCTTTCCGTCTCTTCCTCAGTCCGTGCGTGGCAATGACTCCGAGTCTTATTTGTCCACCGAATCCAAGCCGATTTGTCTCCGAAGCCAAGGCGTGTTTGTCTCCAAAGATCAGCAACAGTAGCGCTAATAAAAGGCGTACCTTGTCTACCTCAAGTCGATGTGGATCCAAGACAGCAAGAAAAATCACCATTCTGTATTTAAGTATGAGTTTAGTAAGTCATAGTTGAGGCCGACTACCTCAATGTTTTAGAATCTTTGCATCTGGATGGACCCGTACTAGTTGAGTTCCTACATGTAGCTTGCATGTAGAAGGCTTCATGTGGAGGTGTGGCTGGTAGTTCATAATGCATTGAAACTAAAACTAGAGTTTGTCAAGTCAAGATTAAGGGGGAGATTGTCAAAAATAATCTTGACTTAGAGTTCAAGACATAGTAGAGTCCGTCTTCGTGTGTAACTCAAGTTGAAGTCATGTCCAACTTGAAGTCCGAATATGTATGCCAGTATGAGATTATTAGCCTATATATTGAGGAGGCTTGTAGCCAATTTTGTAAGAAAAGTAAGAAAGATGGGGAGCAAGTAAGAGAATAGAGAAATTCAGAAATTCTCATGTATTCTCTCCATTTATTTGTGATGTGTGTGTTTTTCTCCTGGATCAAAGTTTTAACAAGTAATGAACATAAATTAGCTATGTTTTGATCTCTCATTTGTCGGCACAACAAAGCTGTGCGTGACCTGTGGGAGGTGAGGAAGTGCACACAACGTGAGGACAAACTCATGCGGCAAAGGAATTTGTGCATGTGCTCCATGCGGCAAGCGCACGAGTGCGTGCAACAAATGTGTGTGCAAGCCAAGCGGCGCACGCATGGAAAAGGAGAAGAAAGAAAAGAAGCCCAAAAATATAAAGCCCAAGTTTGGATAAGATTTTCAAACCCAATTTAGATCCATCTCAAGCCTATCCGAATTCAAATTTGGATTAAAATCCAAAATCAATTTGGACTCAATTCGGAACAGCCAGTAGACCTACATTAAAAAGTTCATAACTTTTACAAATGGAGTCCGATTTTTGTGCTCTTGTACTTGTTACAAAGCTTATTCCGAGGTCCTAACAATGGATAAAGTCCCAGCTTCAGAAACATCATGGATCAACTGCTGTCTCCGAAACAAAATGGCGGTTAAAAATTTATCTTTTCTTTTTATGTTCGTATTAGTTTCAATCTGTTGTGATGTTCCATTGTTTTTGTGATTTTCGTTGGTTCTTGTAGGAGTACGTCTACTTTGCATGGTGAGTAGACATGAATTAACTCATGTTATTGGGCGAGTTTAAGTGTCGCAGGTTTCGGTTAACCATACCATTGTTAGCGGTATCATCGTTCATCAGGTTTCATCGATTCTCATAAACAAGCTGTACTTTACCAATATCTTTGATCCTACATCGTGAAGATTAGGAACCACTGTATCAACTTTGAGTCATCAATAATCTATGAGGTTTGTTATTTGTTAATGTAGTTCCTTTCTTTTCTAGGTGATATGGAAGAAGTATTGGGCTATGGCCTCCTTGGAGATGGGAATCTGCATTTAGGGCCTGTTTGGTTCATGACCAGAAGTTGCCTAGCCACAAGTTAGGCGTGCCACAGTTTTTAGGTAGCTGTTTGGTTCATTGACGTAACTGTGGCATGCCACACTTTCTTAGCACCCGACCCCACACGTCATAGACTCAGTTTCTTGCCAAACTTTGCCACAAGTGTGGCTTCGATTTTGTTAGCCACAATTTCTGTGGCAGCCACATATTGCCTAAGCTTAGGCATGGCAAGGTTTAGGCACCAACCAAACAGGCCCTTAAACATCTTATCAAGCAAGTACAGTGCCAATGTATGCCTCGTAGCATAATTTGGATATCACTTGGAAATAGATCGTTTACTTAGGTTTGGCTTTAATGTCTCAAGATAGGTATGTGGATAACCTGCTTATTTTGTTTTATTTATTGAAAATTTTAGATTCTGGCACAAATTGAACCATATGTCTATGAGTGGACTTCCGCCCACAGAGGAAGCATTAGTTCAGAGCACGGGTTGGGGCTTATAGCAGTCACACGAAGCAGGTCTTTACGTACTGTCCTTCCACAATTTGCGTTCATCAGTGACGAGCATGACGAGGACATTGACCGATGATGCTACATGGCAGTTAAAATCTCTAGAATCAGTTGTTACTTTGCGAATAGGCTACCTGCTTGGTACCTACCTCTAGTGCACTTTAATGTTGGAAAGGACACGTGAAACGGTTACACATCGAAAGGCCTGTATTCGCTGCCTTGTTCTTGCACTTGAGTATTTGCACATCTTTCCCCAAAAAAAACGACTATTTGCACATAAGATATGTATGCCACATTTTGAGGAGAGATGCTTAGTTTAGCTGGTACAAGTTGAGAGGTTTATTCCTTGTTAGGTTAGGTTATGTTCCCTTTTGTACACCATAGAATTTTATTTGCTATGTTGGGGAGCGTTCTTCCTGCTTAATAGTTATAATCACAGACGGTTTTTAGTTAAAAACCGTTTGTGATATTCCCTTCTACTCCTAAAACTATTTCTGTTTATTGGCTAGCCTCAGGAAATGCTAGCCACGCCCTCTGAAACAAGCAGATCAATATGTACATGTATACATCTAATTCACATCTCAATTCATTTCACAAACATAAAACATCCATTTTTATTAAGATTAGAGCCTACCATTACAATATCCTAAAACAACGAGCAGGTTACATAACAAGAACAAAGAAAAAGCAAAGATTCTCTATGCCTTCTCGTCCCTGATGCAACGCATGAGCTGGATGTCTTTGACACCCACCATCGTCGGTGTTGATTGAGCGTCTGCACTGTTGGCACGAGCTAGTTGCTTCTGCGGTGTCTTGCCTCCCGTAGACTTGTGCGTCATCTGCAAGGAGGAGTAGAACAGCAAGGAGGAGGACAGCAAGAAAGAGGAGACAAGCAAGGAGGACAGCAAGGAGGAGGACAGCAAGGAAGAGGAGACCAGCAAGGAGGCTGAATTTTGGTTATATTTATAGGGGAGGGAGAGGCGGGAGTTCGAAATTTTTGGCGCGGGAACGGAGAGGTGGAGCTGCAATCCATGGGATGAGGATTGGTGGATTTCTATTGGCTAGGATTGGGTTGAGGAGGATCGACGGGCCAACCGGTCAGATTATCACAGACGGTTCTATATAAACAACTAGAACCGTCTGTGATGAATGAATATCACAGACGGTTCTATATATAGAACCGTCTGTGAATTAGAGTACAAAATTTTATATACCGATGCAATATAAATAACTAGTCTGAAAAAATAAAATATCAAAGTTTTATATGGCTTATATATACTCATTTGAAAGGTTTCGACGAGATCTACAACTTTTCAGTTCAAGCAAAATCCAAATTCTGAAAGGAAGACCAAGAAAAAGAGCAAAAACAAAAACCAAAAACTTGCGACGCGGATTTAGGTCCAAAGATGACCGATTTTCGGGGTCTTGGAGGGCGATTGGCGCAAGCGGGTCGTTTTTTTTGGATCGGGCTTGTTGTTAGCTTTCCAACGAGTACAAGAACGTCGAAAACGGACACCGTATGCAAAAGTTATATCCATTTTACTGAAGATGTCTCAAAACTGAATCATACTCGCACTTAAGCGAGAAAATATGAAATTTTAAGGTATTGCAAGGCGGGAAACGTATCACAGACGGTTTTTATTGTAAAACTGTCTGTGATACTAGAAACAGACGGTTTTATAATAAAAACCGTCTGTGATAATCTGAAATATCACAGACGGTTTTTATTATAAAACCGTCTGTGATATTTTAGTATCACAGACGGTTCAGCGGTAAGAACCGTCTGTGATACTCATTTTTCCCGCCACAAATACCACAAACGGCCTTCAAATTAAACTATCTGTAATAGTGTATATCACTAACGATTTCACAAAACCATTTGTGATTTAGCGTCTAGTATTAGACTTTCTGTGTCCACGTTCATATGGACACCAAATATAAGCAACCCTGTACCATGTCCTAGAACGAAGATATTCTGCTTCTCGTTCTGCGAGGCCAATAGAACTCATCCGCAAAGGGTTCTAGTTTTTGGAATGAATGAGCTTAATTTTACATATTGAACACAAGCATAATCCCTCACTGATAAATCAGAAAAAAATAGGTTAGCCCATCACAAACTATGCAAACAAATACGAAAAGAAGAATAGTAAAAAAGCTAAAAAGTTAGAAAAGTACAAAATTTAAAAATAGTAAAAAATAAATCAGAAGTCAGAAATTTAAGCAAAAATAAACGGAGCCTAAGTTACTCGATTTAGACTAGCCGTGCACATGTTACAAAATTGCCAAGCATGGCAGACAACAGTCAACAAGAATTTAAGGGGGAAAGTGTAAAAACGAAAGGGCAACTACGAATTATGCTCGACTCCAAAATTTCCATGGAGCTAGCAGCAGGTGCCTTAGAATTTTTTTCACAAAACATGATGCGGATTTACCCTGGAAGTGAGAATGCACTTCAACATCGACCGCAGATTTCTCGCAAGCTTTAACAGTTTCATCATAGAGGTAGAGACTACAAGATATCCCACATGCATTTTCCAGAGCAAAACATGTTCTTGCTGTTCAAAGATGTTTGTATCCAAGCCGAATGGAACTGCCTACGACATTGCTAGTAAATTAACATATCAAATGCATGCTTTTACCAGTTTGGACCATACACAGCAAATGAAAAAATCACCACCGTTCCATGAGGAAGTCTGAAGATGTACGAAGCCACAATTTTCAGCTGCATAGTCAGTTTGATGTACCAAGCCAGAATTTCCAGCAGTGCATTCAGTTTACTCAGAATCCACAGGCTGCATCTATTTAATTATGGTTTTCTCTGATTTCTGAGTGACAACCCAGGAAAAAACTGCTAACAAATGGATCATTGGCTGAGACAAACATAAACATGCTGAAACATTCCTTTCCAAAGATGGCACATATTCTAATGTTCTTTGAAATGTACGCCAATCCTTGCGTAGCACCAGTATTATCACCACACAAAGCGGGTGCAACATTTATCCAAAAATGGCAAAATGTGGCACAGTAGTCTCAAAGATTGACCATGTCGATGACAGAAGTTGATAGATAACACACTACAACTCAACTGTAGACTGCAAAGTAATTACACAATACCATGATAACAAGAAACCAGTATCACCCACTGACTAAGTGTACGGTGCCAACATAATAATAATTCAAGTACTGCCATATTGTCTCAAGTACTGCACGGAAGAACAATACTCAAGAGAGTCGAATCAGCAACATAGCAAAGGCAAATAAGTAGAAACTGAGAACTGAAACACACATTAAATTTCTGGTCTGCTCCAAGGTAACCTCCATCAGTAGCGATCGTCATAAGAGCGAGCTCCCCGGCTGGGACGATCGTAGGGGCCAGGTCTCCCTCGGTAACCCCCACCAAAGCGAGCAGGAACACCACCCCCATACCTGTCACCACTCCCCATGCGGGGACCACCCCTGCCATAGCCACCAGAGCCTCTAGGATCATCACGGTAGTAACTTCCACCGGACCGTCCTCCCTCCCTCTCATAGCTTCTTTCCCTGGCAAAGCCACTTGATGCATAACGATCTGCACCAGAAAAACGATCTGCAGCTGGTTGATAGCGATCAGTGGTATGACGATCACGTCCACCACCGTATCGATCATCATCAACATAGCGCCCACCATCATATCGATCATCAACATAGCGGTCAGCAAAACGGTCTGATCCTCCAAAGCGGTCACCACGCGCCCCAGTGCCACCACCATACCTGGAAGGGGGAGAGTACCTTCCAGCTCTACCTCCCCCAGAATAAGGGCATTCACGAGCCCAATGTCCAGGGCGGCCACACTTGAAGCAATCGTCACTCGCGGAGGGGACAACATCAGCTGCGCCACGATATCCACCTCTAGCACCACCACCATATCCATAGCCATCATCAGTGTTCATCCTAGGTTGAGCTTTGTTCACAGAAATAGTTCGACCGTCTAATTCTCCATTATGCATTCCCCGGATGGCAGCATCCACAGCCCAAGATTCCGAAAATGTAACAAATCCAAACCCACGGGAACGGCCTGTCTCTCGTTCCACTACGACCTATAAATACAATGAAAGTGAATGGATGGGAAGATAAAACTACATATAATAGTGAACAGCCAAAACAGTTAACACTAACAATAGCATGCACATGGAAATTGGATCATATGAAAGTGACAACAGCTGATGCATATTTCAAGCAAACAAACCACTGAAACATCTCAGCCAACTGTGGAACAGTAACACTCAATCCTTATACAACTGTTCAAACATTGTACGTAAATCAAAATCTGCCTCAACTGCCCAACAGTACAGCATGCTAGTGATCTCCAGGAGAAAGAACACATACTATAGGCAAAGGTCAGAACCTGAAGCATGTGACCACAATAATGCCATCAATGAGTCTTGATATCGGTGGCACTGCCGAAATAAAATGAACACTTCTCTATGTGGCTTATGTGCAGCAGACACCAGTAAAATCCACATCCAACAAACTGAAACAAAGACCAATTACTTTGGCCATCACTACAGGCACAAAATGAAAATGACAGCTGAACTTCTGATAAGACAGGGTCAGATGTTAGTCTGCCATCTTTCGCTGTTCTTTGTTCATGCACGGCTAAGCATGTCCATTCCAAAGGAAAGGGGCACTACGGAGGCTGCGAACAATACCCTTCCAAGTAAATTAACCACAGCATGCAAAACTCACTCTTGAGCATCACCTGTAAGAGCTGACTAATCAAGGACAACAAACAAATCTGCCTCTGCCTTCCTCGAAACTGATCCGGAAGCATTATGCAACAACACTTTGCGATAAGTTCATATCCAATACTTGCAATCATGTTTAATTCTGTGGAATTCATTAACAGTGGAAATGACAATTGATTCGCTGTAATCTTAAGCTGACATCAGTTATCTTAAGTACTAACATGGCAAAGATGGATCTCTGCTTCTGCCCACAAACAGATCACATCGATCAAATTGACTAACAGTGCTGTTGTGGCTACAGACCAAACAGAGAGAGAGATGGTAGTGGAGAGTGATGAAGATAAGTCTCATGGCCTGGGTCCTCCCCATGGCTTGCTCGTATATATACATACACATGAGGAGTGCTTTTACAGTTATACCCTTACATCTGGTTATCCCCTCTGGGGGCAGTTATGTCATTATGCATGACCTATTCTGGGCCTTATAATCTCCTACCAGGCCTGTTGGGTTTAGGTGGGGGCCATCCCTACGACAGGAGCCTCTCATGGTAAAGGGCTTCACAAGGCCGAAGCCATGTTGCCGAGTCCTTTGGCCCCCTCCGTCCCCGCGGCCTGTGAACTTTTCCAAACTTCCGGAGCTGCGACGTGGCCGAAGCAGACGTGCGAGCTGCTGCGACGCTCGGATTTCCGGGCGTCCATGTGGTGCGGGCGTTGAGGCGTCGTGACCATTAATATGGCGGTGGACTTCCGGCGGTTGGACTTCTGCCGATTGGCCTTCCGCCGGTTGGTTCCCCTGCTGATTGGGGTATATATGTGGCGCTGGTGAGGCGTTGCTCCTGCGTATATTGCGATAGAAGCTGTTCCCCTAAAATGGGCCCCTGCCGTGCATCAACATTCCTGGGTGATACTGAGCGGCTTGGGGAATGTTGATGCACAGAAGGAGGTCTATTTTTCCTGGGAGCTTGATCAGCGCCGGTTATCGACAGCCAGCCGCGCTTCCTGACCCCGCGCCGCGCTTCCGTAGGCGACAGCGAGGTCTGCCCTGTTTTTCTTAACAGGCCTACCTACAGTCGGCGTTCCGGAGGGAGCCCGCCGGCATTACCTTGTCTGTTGATGCACTGTAGGTGGCATGTTAAGGAAAACGAGGTAGATTTCGTAGGACAAGACCCCCGTCTTTGCTGCGCCCCGCCGAAGTGGACTCGCAAGCTCCGTCCCCCCACCCCTCGACCGGGTGGCGGCGAAGCTGGCGCCCAGTCGGAGTAGACGCGCGCGCTCCGTCCCCTACCCTTCGAACGGGTGGCGGCGAAGCTGGCGCCCAGTCGCAGTAGACGCGCGCGCTCCGTCCCCTACCCTTCGAAAAAGGGTGGGCGGCGAAGCTGGCGCCCTCGCCCTGCGGACACCGCCGCGTGGGCGGTGACTTGGGTTCTTTGATGCGGCCTCGCGCTGTACAGGTTCCTGGAATCACACCGGCCCCTGGTCTAACAGGGTTAGGTTCCCGTACCGTGCTGTCTTCACCAACAGTCGCGGGGACCGAGGTGCTCCCTTCGACGACTGCCACCGTGGAACCTTCGCCCCCGGGCGCAGCAGCCGCGGGGTCTTCCCCAACCACGGCTGCGGGGGCGGTGGCGCTGCTGGCTGCCCCGGCCAAACGGCCATGTGCGCGGCCGGAGCTCCACCGGACACCGCGGGGGTTCGTCGTGGCTACGGGCATCAGAAGCTTGTGGGACCCCAGCGCAAGCACCATGGGCCCCGTGGCCTATGCGCCTTCTGCCCCTCTGGCCACACCGCCCGCCGCGCAGGGACAGCCGTCGTCCTCCCCGAATGCGGAGGCCTCCGCTCGCGGCGGGACCATTCCTTCTGCTACCGAAGGTAGGGTGGCTTAGCTTACTGTGGTGTATGCTTTTGTGCCTTGGGGTGGTCACCCGTATCCTTATTTACAGCATTGCTCATTCCGGAGGGGGAGCACCCGACGGAGCACGGGGCCTCCGAGCACGTGAGCCCTGCGGACTTCGTGCCGCCTCCGGGGACGCTGAGGGCGTAGCGCGGGATTGTGAATGACGCGGCCACGAGCGTCGACCCGGAAGTGCTGCAGGCCTACGGTGCGGGGCGCCTCGAGGACGCTTTCGAGGTGTCGGGTGAGGGTAAGTACTCATGCGACCACACCTGAGTTTGCTAAGTCCTTTCCCTTCTGCAGACACTTGTGCTGGGGCAGGCCCTGCAAACGGCCTATGCTCGTAGCCAAAAAGCGCTCGAGGATAGGCTGCGGGCCGCCGAGGAGGAGCTGCGCGAAGCCTCTGGCGCCCGCTCTGCCCAGGACGCCCGCATCCGCCAGCTGGAAGCGGAATGCGCCGGAGCGAGGGCGCACGCCGAGGGGCTTGTTGCGTCGGCGCAGGAGTCAGCCGCGGCAGCTGCTGAACAAAAGTTCGCGGCGGAGCGGGACGGGCTCCTGGAGCAGGTCGCCGCGCTAGAGAAGGAAAAAGGCGAGCTTGCCTTGACTCTAGCGGAGCGCAACCGGACGCTGGGCGACGCCTCGGTGGTTGCCTGGGACGCCATGCAAGCGCTGGAGAGCCATCTTCAAGGGCTGGTAGCGGAGGTGCCGGGACGCGCCTTCGGTCCGGAGGAGCTGTCTCGGACGCTCCGCTGGGTCGGGGATGCCGCCAACGTCGCGCGCGATGCGGCGACGTCCTTCGGCACCCACTGCGCGTATACGTCGGCATGCTTGGTGTGCGCGCTCCTGCAGCACCGCGGTTGTACGCACGTCGCCGCGCTGGATGATCCCCAGCTGGAGATGCCTGGCGGGGCCGGAGTGATGTCCGGCGCCGTCCGCTCCGCTCGCCTTACCCTCGGGCCCTTCTTCGACCGGATCTGGGGTCACGTCGGGCCGGATGCTGCACGGATCGAGCTGCAGAAGTCGCTTTACGGGACGGGGAGCCTCGGCCAATTTCTGGACGGGGTCTCTCGACGCGACGATGGTGGCGCTGGGCCCTCCGAAGGCGCCGGGAACCCGCAGGTCTGACGCCGTGGTGCTTAGGTGTAGGCGTGTGTTGTACTGTTCCTTGTCTTTGCGAATAAAGTACACACTTGCTACTTGTATTCTGACTTTCACCTACATCCCGGGCAGCTTCCTTGCTGGGACCAGCTTCGTGCGGCCGACCTTTCAACCCGGCGACGCCTTCGACGCTGGCGAAGGGCCGAAGAGTCGCTCGACTTTTGGGCGAGCCGGCCTTCTTCGAGCGAGGCCCCAACTTTAGCGCGTGTTAAGGACGAACCCGCGGGGTAGCGGCTTAGAGCGGCCGGGATGTTGCCGGACCTTTGTACATGTGATTCTTCCGGTATGCAGACTTCCTGGCATTTTAAGATATGCGCTGTGTGTTGATGCCACCGTTGGCGAAGTAGCTGCGCCAGGGTTCCGTAGAGCGGACCGTCCGCAGACTGACGTATGCGGAGGCAGACCTGCGCGGTTTGCCTTGCTTTATAGTCCGGAGACTCGCGCGTGCGGAGGCAGGCCTCGACGCTACGTCTTATTTTAGAGTCCGTAGACTACGTCTTCCGCGCGCGAGGGCGTCCCCCCGGTGCGTCTTTTGTTTATACTCAGTCCCGTCACCTTGGCGACGGCGAGTGCACACGCGAACGTGCGTCTTTGGTTTATACTCAGTCCCGCCCCCCCTGGCGACGGCGAGTGCACACGCGAACGTGCGTCTTTGGTTTATACTCAGTCCCGCCCCCCTGGCGACGGCGAGTGCACACGCGAACGTGCGTCTTTGGTTTATACTCAGTCCCGCCCCCCTGGCGACGGCGAGTGCACACGCGAACGTGCGTCTTTGGTTTATACTCAGTCCCGCCCCCTGGCGACGGCGAGTGCACACGCGAACGTGCGTCTTTGGTTTATACTCAGTCCCGCCCCCCTGGCGACGGCGAGTGCACACGCGAACGTGCGTCTTTGGTGTATGCTGCGGGGACGCGCGCGTTGGCCAAGCCTGCGCGCGCCCTTACCGCGTGCTTGCGTGTGACGAAGAAAGATTAGCGGCAAACGGCGATCTTCATTACATCCCCGTTTGCGCGGGCGAGCAACTACAAAGGGTGAATATACTGACCGTTTGCCCTTGGTGCGGCCGCAACCTCTAGTCACTAGACATCTGCAGGACCCGCGCAGGCGCCTATGGATGACCCCGCGGACCTCCGCGCTGTGACGCCGGCTCTAAGAGCGTCGTTGGGCTTCGCGACGCGGGCACCTGGTGCCTGGCTCGATGCGCCGGGCCATATCCTGGTCGCCTCGGACGGTGATGATGGTCCGGGGACCCGGGATCTTCATGCACAGATAGCCGTGATGTGGTACTGCGCCGAAGGAGTTGAGGATTGGGCGCCCTAGTATGGCATTGTAGGGGTACGGAAGGTCGACCACGTCGAAGGTGGCATCTTCGGTCCGCACATTGTCATCTCGGCCGAAGGAGACTTGAAGGCCGATTTGACCCAGCGCCCGCAGGGGCTGTCCCCCGAAGCCCTGCAGTGGGATTCCCGAGGGCCCCAGGCGGCTTCGAGGGATCCCCATCTGGTCGAAGGCCGCCGCAAACAATACGTTCGCGGAGCTACCACCGTCCACCAAGGCGCGCCCCACGTCGCATCCCGCGATGGTGACCCGGATGACCAGGGGGTCCTGATGAGGGAAGTCCACACCTTGGGCGTCATCGGGTGTGAATGTAACTTCGTGCTGCGCCCACTCCGGCGGTGCTTGCGCTGGGTATGCCGCCACGTGATGTAGTCTTCGCGCGTAGGCCTTCTGCTGCCGTGCCGAGGCGAATTCTAGTGCAGAGCCTCCGGATATGACGTTAATGACCCTGCGGTAGGTTGCGTCCGGGGCCTGCAACGACAGGAGGCCCTCCCGAGGCTGCTGTACGTGAGCTTGGATCCGTAAGGCGCCTTCCTGGGGTTGCATCCCTTGCGTCTGTACCTGCATCCCTTGCGCCTGTACCTGCATGGGGGCCTCGTATGGGAATTGGACGTGGGCCACCGCAGGCGGGCGCGCCTCCGGGTTCCTGTCCCTAGCGACGCTGTCGCGGAGCGCCGCGATGGAGGTGCAGGCGCGGGTATCATGATTGCCGCGGCCGTGGACTACGCACCACAGTCCCTAATGCTGGTCGTCGTAATCTCCACGACCCTTATCGTCGCGGCCTCTGCCACGGCCGCGCCCCCGGCCACGGCGCCCCCGGCCGCCTCGGCCCGCTGGAGCACCCTCGTCGGACCCGCCTTCGATGTCGAGGACGTACCGGTTTCGCCTCGACCTTTGCTGGCCGCGCTTGGGCTGATCCGACGACTCCTTATGCGAGTTGTCCCTGCGGTCGGTCGCGTCCCTGGACGACTCCTGCTTACGCTTTCCCTTCGAAGAACCGCCCTTCGGCGGATCTTCGGCTTTTGCCGAGGCTCCGGCCTGGTTGGTGTCGGAGTCGTCACCTTGCCTTCGCCGCGCATCTTCCTCCGCCCTGGCATATTCTTCCATCTTGTCGAAGAGCTTCGCCACCGTCTTGATTGGCTTTCGCGCATTGTACTCGGCCATCGGGCCCGGACGAAGGCCCTGTATGGCTGCATTGACGATGGTGGTCTCGTTGACGTCTTTCACTTGACATCGAATCTTGGCGAAGCGTTTGAAGTAGTCCCGGAGCTTCTCCGAGGGTTTTTGCTTCACGACAAAGAGTTGGTCCGCGTCGACCCGGTCGACGTAGTTTCCTTGGAAGTTGTTGTGAAGGCGGACGCGGAGCTGCTCCCACGCGTAGATGGAGCCCGGCTCTATGGTGAAAAACCAAGAGAGCGCCACTCCTTGTAGCGCGAGGGGGAGTCCCTTTGCCTTCGTGGTGTCGTCTCCGCCCGCGGCTTCGATCGCGGTTTCGTATACGCGCACGAACTCACGGGGATCCGTGTCGCCTTTGTACGAGTCGATGGCGCTAGGAAACTTGAAGTCTTCGGGCCATGCCGCCTGCTGCAGCCCCGCTGAGAGCGGGGACTCCGGATCCACGCGCCGCAGCGGCACGCGGCTGGACATGGGGGCTTCGCGACTGTCCGCCCTCTCCGGCGTGGGCTCGGACGCGACCACTGGCGCGGCCTGCTGACTCCGAGCCTCTTGCATATCTCTGACGGCTCCGCGAAGGTCCCCTAGCTCCCGCTGGAACGCGTTGAGAGCCGCCAGCAGGGCGCTTTCCATCACCGGTGCCGGCGGGGTCACCGGTACTCCCGACGGGCGGATCGGCGCGGGGACGACCGCGTCGCGAGGTCCCGAGCTGCCGGTCGCTCCGTCGTGGCTACCTCGGACCGCCCGGTCCGCGCCGCCGGCGAGGGTTGCAGTGGGGGCGGCGAGGTCAGCTGTCGTTGCGTCGGCGGGGTCGGTTGTCGCCGCACCCGCGTCGACGTCTTCGACCGCGGGGTCAGCCGAGGGGCCCGTCCCCGCAACGCCGGTAGCGGGGCGGGTCGTCGCGGTGCCGGTGCCGGGGGCGATCGTTGCGTCGCCGGTGATGAGGTTGGTCGTCGCGGTGCTGGTGACGAGGTTGGTCGCTACCGCGCGAACGTCGGCGTCTTCGGCCACCACGCCTGCGTCGACACCCGCGTCCGCCGCTGCCGATGCCTAAGCCCTGGTACTCATACGACGCTCCGGGCCGACCGCCTTCTTTCCCTTCGCCGCCGTTGAAGAAGCTTTTTTCGGTGCCATCCTTCTTCGGTCTTCAGGCTTGTCCTGTCCTCCCCACGGTCGGCGCCAACTGTTGTGGCTACAGACCAAACAGAGAGAGAGATGGTAGTGGAGAGTGATGAAGATAAGTCTCATGGCCTGGGTCCTCCCCATGGCTTGCTCGTATATATACATACACATGAGGAGTGCTTTTACAGTTATACCCTTACATATGGTTATCCCCTCTGGGGGCAGTTATGTCATTATGCATGACCTATTCTGGGCCTTATAATCTCCTACCAGGCCTGCTGGGTTTAGGTGGGGGCCATCCCTACGACAAGTGCAGATATTTCAAATTGATTTTTACTGGACCCATCACCCCAAAAATGCATAACCATGAGCTCAATTGATTAATGTGTTACTTTTCTTTCAACTTCATTAACTTCCTAAAGTATAGAACCGGAAGTGACCGCAGGTTCTGTGAATCAGTAACTGCTATTAGAATGAAAACAAAGACAGAAGAAAACCAAATAAAAGTTTACTAAGAATATAAACAAACAAGAAACACCCATATGCTCCAGTTGGTTACTTACTAGTAAAGAGTTTTCATAGCCTTCGTTACCGAAATTATTCAATCGGGAAAATTCGTTTTTACTAGGTTATGCATTTATTTTATGGATTATTATGCTGTAGGATGTGACTTCATCAAGGTCATGGAATACATGTCAAGGATGGTTCTGCAAGTTGTTGAGAAACAGGTGAAGAAGCATAATCATAATGGTAATCGTTTCAAATATCTGCTTCCACCTAACACCAAATGAACTGTAAAGAAAATAAAACTTATCCGGCCTAAAAGAATTTGGCAAGATATCACCTCCTCTAATCTCACCTCCCCTAAAAGCAATAATATGTAACGTAACTGAATCATGTATGGATTAACCAACGTGACAACCAGTAAGTATTCCACAGGGCTCCATTAATTAAGCATACTAAGTTACCAACATCCAAACAGCAGTTTCACCATTCCTTCCCCGGCCTAAAAGAATTTGGTAAGATATCACCTCCTCTAATCTCACCTCCCCTAAAAGCAATAATATGTAACGTAACTGAATCATGTATGGATTAACCAACGTGACAACCAGTAAGTATTCCACAGGGCTCCATTAATTAAACATACTAAGTTACCAACATTCAAACAGCAGTTTCACCATTCCTTCCCCCACTGCTTTTTGTTCCAGAACTCCATCAAAATCGGTTTCCTCTTTCCTTTTCTGTTTCCTAATGGAAACTGTTTTGGTTGCGAAAAAATAGTTTTTTTTATCAAGATCCTGTTTCCAAGTAATGCATCGGCTGTCATGTATTAATTATCATCTCAACAAAGCGGATTTATTTACCACACGCACCATCTCAACAAAACAACCTTATTCTAGGACGTTACTTCTTCAGTTAAACTACAGTGTTGCGATCTGCGAAGAGAAATCATACACTGCGTAAACGTAGGAAACAAAATAGCGCAAACTAGGGTAGATACGAATTGGCTCTTAAGAACAAACGTACCACCATTCCAACCAAATTGAATTCAATTACAAACTACTAATCCCAACCAAATCACACCCTAACAGCAATTCTCCCACGCGCACAACACATACGTACCAACCACGTACAGGACGATATAATTATACCTGCGCCTCGATGACCTTGCCGAACTGGCCGAAGGTGCGCTCGAGCGTGCCCTCCGTGGTGTCCCACGACAGCCCGCCCACGAAGATCCTTCCCACCTCCTTCTCCGCCATCTCCACGCAGTCCAGTTCCCCGCCACCTACACAAACCACCAAATCACCCTCGAAAAATCAAAATCCGCACCAACCTGCACAGCGGAGCAGCGCGAATCGCACTCCCCGCGAGCGCCAGGAGACGAGGCGAGATGGCTGGAGGCCACTTACCTCGCGCGGAAACCTAGGGCTCTCTGGGGCCGCGGCGCTAGGGTTTAGAGAGAGAGGGGAAGGGAAGGGATGAGATGAGACGAGAGAGATGGAGAGAAGAGTCTAGAGCTTTCTATATAGGATTTATTGATGATATACCCTCTATTTAGATGGAAATTTAGGATTTACTCTCCTGACTCACGTATCAATGACTTATGATGACCCCACGTGTCATTGAAATGAGGAGGGTAAATCCTAAATTTTCCAACTAAAGGGAGGGTATATGATCCAGGGCCTGTTCTTTTAGGCTTTTGAAATCGGCTTTTGGCTTCTGCTACAGTACCTAACTTTCAAACGGAGTATTTTCTCAAGACGGGATCTACAAGTTAAACGATCTACACGTTAAAAGCCTAACATCTGTATCAGCCAAAATCGCAAGTGAGTATCTGTCTCTCTGTAATCTGTACCGTAAACAATCAAAATTCAAAAATTTCAGCCAAAAGTTATAAGCCGCAGCCGAAAAGAACAGGCCGCCAATGCCCTTTCTATATATGTATCTGGAGATGGGCTGCACGGAAATCACGTGTGATTTCTTTTGGGAAACATGCATTGGGAAGGAATACTGGTACGGCCCAATCCTGCTTCCCGCTCCAATTGATTAATAAGTCTGGTTCTTTTAAAAAAACTGTAGGAGATAAAAAAATATATTGTAGTGGTTGTAGCTTTTTCGAATAATTAAATTTAAAAAAATAAAAAAATTATATTATTATGGACAATACAAATGAATAAAGGAAAAAAGACAAAATTAAGTAACTAGAAACCAAAAAGTAGAAGTTGAAGCCGTTTAAAACAGAGCCTTTTACTATTTTTTTTCTTCTTTAAGATTATTCTTTAAAAAAGAATAATCAATATTTTAATGTCCATGAATAGATCTTTACAAGCTGACACCCTTCAGCTTGCTGTTTGGTCAGTAAAAGTTCTCTCCCAGGTTTGGTTTAAAGGTATAGGATGATTTGGTCGCATTGATCGGATGAAGCGTATACTCCTCAGGTTAAAAAACAAGTTATTTTAGAACACGTGTGGTCAAATTTTAAAATTTTTGGCTATTAGTATCTTTTAAAATATTTAGATTACATATATAAAAATTATATGTGTAGATTCATCTCAAAAAGTAATTTCATAATGTTAAAATTTTGTTGGATTTTACAAATATATTACAATAGTAATTAATGGTCAAAATTGTATTTTTGGGATCGCGTTGATGTTGAAAACGACTTGTTTTTGCGAACCAAAGGGAGTGAGACCATATTCTTTTTTGTTGCGGCTGATGTCTTTTGTTAGCGCTTTTTGAGATGGCAACAGATGACCGAGCGTTGATGCGGACGCGTACAAGATTTTAGGCTCAAGAATCCGTTTGGAGAATCTGCTTCGAGAGGTCGCCCCTGTTTGTTTCGATTTTCAGAGAAGCATAAAGCCTAAAAAACAAGAATTAATTGGTTTGTTTTCAACAATTTTGGTAAGACCTCAATATCCTAGTAATGTAGCTTATTTTGTTGCCAAAACATGCCAAACCATGGGTGACGGTCAGCTTCGTGATCAAATTTCGCTAATGCCAATTTTTGGTGCAAATTGGCAAGGCAATTTTCGCACTAACCAAACAGGCCGGACTACATTTTCAAAAGATTTCTTCATTGGTTATTTGGTCAAGTAAATGACGGGTATGTGTAAGAGCTAATACTATTTTCAAGTTATGCCAACATAAGCTTCAGCCAACAAATCAAACAGAAATTCGAGTTGGTTGTACAGATTGCATAAGACGGCCATGTAGTCTTTCCAGGCGCAGCAGAGTAGAACATGAGCTGCAGACCTGTCCATTGGGCCGTGCCGGGCCAGCACGGCACGGGTCCAAGCTCGGTATGGCCCGTTTAGGCACAACCCGTTAAGGCCCGTGTAATAAACAGGTCGTGCCGTGCCGGGCCGCGGTGCGAGCCCAGGCACGGCCTGATGCCGTGCCGTGCCGGCCTGGGCACGGTTAAGGCTAAACGGGCCGTGCCGGCCCGGCCAGCCCGTTTAGCCGAAAAAAGGAGAAAAAGTAAGAAAAATGTAGAAAAATTGTAGAAAATTCAGAAAAAATCAGAAAAAATATAAAAAACTATAGACATTGTTAATCATAAAAAAAATATTTGCAATGACATAATGAGCTTTATTAACTTATTAAATTACATGGGATGGCTGCCTCATTAAAAATTTTACCAAGTAAAAACTCAACTTAAGAAAACCTTGGTAAAGAAAAAAGAGTACAGCCTATAAAGCTCATTAGTGACTACATGTGAAGAAAAATATTGAAAATCCTATTCATTGCTATCTAAATACAAATTCTCAAAAGATTCTTCTAAATCTTTATTATCTGCAGTATGTTGGAGTCTTGATTCAGCTTGTTCCCAATCTTTGACGGTCAGAAGGACTTCGACCATCTCGTTGGAGAGACTTGTTCGTCGCTCCTTGATTATTCTTCTGGAAAGACTGAATTCTGACTCCGAGGAGACCGTAGAGACAGGAATAGTCAACACATCCCGCGCTAATATGGATAGCACTGGATATGATACCTTCTGGGTTTGCCACCATGAGAGGATGTTCAATTCCTGCTCGAAGCTGACGTTATCACTGTTGAGATAGCTTGATAGGTCTCCAGTGCTTTGTCGCCTTCCTCCTCCTAACTGATGTGTACCTGCACCTGCACGAGAACTAGACGAAGAACCAAAAATCTTGCCCATTGCATAGCCCCCTAGAGGTGCTGGGACTACTGGGGGTCTTTCCAAACGCACAAACCCAAACTTATTTTCATATTTATCATATACCTCATATAATTTATCCTTAACTAATGTAAAGTATGAACAATAGTCTAAACCGGTAGCCTCACTTAAAACTTGTAAAACATTTATAAATCCTTGGAGTTTGGCCCTAGGATCCAAAATAAAAGCAAATGCATATAAAATAGGAATTTCTCTCCAATATTTTAAAAACTTAGTTTTCATGGCAACTACAGCATCTCGTAGTATATGATCATTTTCAAAAGCCTTATAGGAGATGTAGGGTAGTATAATCCAGAAGACAAAGTGTAGCTTTATAAAAAATATCTATAAAGGAAACTATTTTTTCACCAACAACTCAATCGTCCTCAGTAAGTTCAGGGTTTCTAACTTGGGTTCTACTGGAGGAGCTACAAGATTGATGACTTTGGGTGTGAAGGAAAACAGATAAGGTGCTCTTATATGGCAATATATGTTTAAGCGTAAGGTAAGTAGAGTTCCACATAACAGGCATGTCTAAACCAAATTTTTTAGGACGAACATTCATTGCTACGCAAAAACTCTTATATGTGGCTATTCGTTGGTTAGAACAATAAATAAATGAAATTGCATATCTAAAAGAATCAATACAAGCATTTAATCTTTTTAAAACCGGATTTAACAATAAGATTAATAATATGATAAGCACAACGTTGATGCAATAAGACAGAGTGTGCATATGTTAAACAAAGGAGTAAGAATTTCCATAGCTTTAGTGTTTGCAGATGCATTATCTAAAGTTATAGAAAAAAATTTATCCGCGAGGCCAAAATCTTCTACAACTTTAATAATACTTTCTGCAATATTTTCAGCACTATGTGAAACATTAATTAATTTAAATCCTATAATTCTTTTTTCCATTATCCAGTCATCATTAACATAATGAGCAACAACACTAATATAATCCTCTCTAGCCCTACCACTCCATATGTCAGAAGTCAAAACAATAGAGAATGTACAGGTATGAATGTAACAGCCCAGATTTTTAATAAAATAAAATAAATAAAGAAATAAATAAATAGCAATAAATAAAAATTAAAATTTAATCTAAAATAAGTGTTTTTGGTTGCCTAAAGTTTAAATTTGGATTTGCCTTGAATTTCTGTTTTTGAAAAAGCTGGATTTGAAAAGTATTTTCAGAAAAACCTAAAATTATTATTAAATAAAATGATATTTTGATTTTATATGAAAATCCTATTTAAAATTAATTATTTGGAGTTATTTGGCTTTTATTTGGGTTCCTGGATTTTCTGGAGTTCAAAAATGTATTTTTGAAATTAAAAAGTATTTTAAGTATGAAAATTAAATACCAAAATTAGTTGGAAGTATTTTTAAGTCCAAAATGTCTCCAGGAATTTCTGTGAATTTTTCTGGAATTTTTAGACTTTATTTTATTTTATTTTTCGGAAAATAATTATTATTTTATTTTTCGGAAAATAATTATTATTTTTTTATTATTTTCTCTCTCCTCCTATCTTCTTCTTCCAACGGTTGGTTTCGTCTCCAGAGAAGCACGTTCGCGAGCCGCCATTGCTGCTTCTTCAATCCTTCATAACTTTTGATTTTCTCAAACTTTTCTTGCGCAACAAAATGCATTTGAATCCTCTCATAAAGAGCTTTCCATTCTTAACCTTATCCCCCAATTTCATTCGTCCATTTCGCGGGAATATGCCATGCCACCGAAGGACATTCCCTCGCGGATCTCCCCATCCGATCCACCTCCACGCCTATAAAAGGGAGCACCGGGTGCCTCTCCTCATCCTCACCCAGCCCCAGAAATCTCAAAGCCTCTCTCCCTTTCTTCTAGCCACAATCGGTATTTTTCTCTTGCCAACCAAACGGCGTTCTTCGGCCGTTTGCGCCGCCTACAGTAGAGTCCGGCCATATTTGACCACACCATTGGCTTCGCCTTCACGCGTTCTACATGTTGCTTCCCTCGTCTTCGCCGGAGCTTCGCCGGAGCATCGCCGGAGCACCGTGGCCGAACCGTGCCGCCGTTTCTCTCCTCGCTGCGAGTCGACCATGCATGTTCCACAAAAACCAAGGTGAGCACTGCGTTCCCCATGTTCTCCTCTTCGTTTCGCCACAAACCTCACCCGCTAACTCCTCTCCGTTTGCCCGGAACGCCGATGTCAACCCGTCAATCGTTGAATGTCTTCTCCGCCGTGTTCCGCCACCATCCGATACCCTTTGGACGACCCGTTTGCACCGTTGAGTTTGCCTCGACGCGTTCTACATCGTGCTTCCATCGCCATCACCTGAAGATCCCCCGAGTCCTCGTTGACCTTGTCAGGCCCAGACACTAAAACTGTACCTTTGCGCGTACACCCTTTTTTGGTAAGCGCTTCGATTTTTGTTCGCGTCATATTGTGCCCTAGCCTCTAAGAAATTTTTCTACCATTTTGGTTAATTTTTCGTTGAGCCAATTGTCAGGAATTGAGCTTTCTGCGAAAATGGCCATTTGTGACTCCCGACGTCGATTCGTCGCCTCCGGTATGCCTTAGCCCATGCCGTAATTTTTCTTAGACTTGCCTCGCCGCGTTCTACGCCGTGCTTCCTTCCTTTTCCCCAAAAAGCCTCCACAAATTTTCACCTCCGACACCTCGCCATGTCCGCCAATGGCATCTCGTGTCCCCATCTATCCGGTGGTGATTTCCCCAATCCGTTCGCGTCATATCGTGCCAAACCATCCCAGGTAGCCACCTTTCAAATGGTTTTGGATTCGCTCCACCGAGCACCAAGATATCAAGTTGTTCCTGTTTCTCCACGGTCGTCGTTCAAACGTCGATTGTATCGTCTCCGATTAATTTTCAGCTTCGCCAATAATTTTCCTAGCTCCACCATGCCGTGTTCTACCCCATGCTCACCCTACATCTCCACGTTCCATACCCGGTACTATATCTCTCCAACCTGCTGTTGTCGCTACCCCGCCGTCACTGCCGTTTTTCCCTCACCGCCGGTGATTGCCGCCGTTCCTCGCCGCCATACCTGTGTCACCACCTTCGCCTCATTGCCAGGATTCCATTTTGCCCATTCGCCAGCCACCTCGCAGCCAACCGGCATCGTACTATTCAAAAGATAATTCTCAGATTTGGTTATCATTTCATGTGATGTCCAAACTTCCAGATATTCGTTCTCCCTCATACAAAATCTGAATCCATTGATTCTTTCTCCTAAGTTCATCTAAAATCATAATCTATCCGTCAATATATATTTTATATTTTTTTTGGATTTATTTGGATTTTATTTGAATTTATTTGCTTTGGTCCTTCGCGTGTAGACTACGACATTTCGGAAGAATTCGACGACGATTCATACCAGACTGCAGAGCAAGGCAAGTCACCCTCCTTGATCATGTTGATCCCAGTTTTCAAAATAAAATTATGTTGATTTAAACTATATTGCATGCATATTCTTTATTCAACGTATTTCAATTCAGTTTTAAATTTAGTTAATGCCTACTTGTTAATTCCTCCCTTGAATTTGAATTCCTCAATACCTTGTCACCCTAGATTCAAACTCTAGTTAATACATTAGTGTTGGCTAGAGGAATTTATATCAAATGCTTAGACTGCTTAGATATAATATTTGTTTTGGGATATCTTTCACATAAAATGATGACCCTGTTTACATAAAATGATATGTTCTCTTGACTTTGGTGAGTCAATGAGGTTTATGAATTATTTTGAAAGCAAATATAAAACTGGTTTAGACTTAGGCATTTGGTTAGAGTGGTGGGTGCAGGCATGCCCTGTGGGTTGGAGCCGCAGTGGTTGATTGTCGTGCACAGGGGTATGTGGTTGGGCCTAAGTCAATTAAGGACCGGTCTGTGAGCTACTGTTGCAAAGCCCTAACGTACTACCACAAGGCTGGTATGGGACAGCCCTGGCTGAATAATTTGCGGGTCCCAATCTGAGCCATTTCGTAGGTTGAAAGTGAGCGTGGCGTAGGCCATGTGAAGTCTCACTCGGCTCAAGAGGGGGTCCCGGTCTGGTGGATTCCTTACTGGGGTGAAACCTTAGTGTTGGCTTGGCCAGGTTGAAGGCTTTGCATTGTAAAGGCCTTGTCACGATCTCCTCGCCGCACACCTAAGGAAGTGTGTAACTCGCGTGGCAAAAAGGGATGATCGTGTCTTGTGGGTAAAGCTGTACAACCTCTGCAGAGTGTATAACCTATCCTGGATAGCCGTGCCCACGGTCATGGGCATGCTGAGTAAAAGTTTTTCATGGATTAGATTTTCCTTTTCAAAAATATTTTCGAAAACCTTGTGGGTAGATGGAACCCATGAGAGGATGATAACTTGTGGATGGATGGAATCCGCGAGTGTTTGGAAACGTGTGGATGGATGGAACCCATACGTGAACTGTTGGAAAAGATGGTCCGGGTGGGATGCCCGTGAATAGGTTGGTGTTTGGTCGGAGCCGGCACTAACGGTATTACTTTCTACTACAAGTAATGTTTTTATTTACTGTATTAAATTCAGCAATTTCAATCTACTTATTGTATTTCTTAAATGCTGTTTTATGCAAACTAACCCTATAAGCCTTCCATTGAAGCCTTTATCATTATGTTGCATTTTCCCGGGTGACTTGCGGAGTACAAGTTTGTACTCACGTTGCTTTTTCCACACAGAGAAGGAAGACGTCAACTACGGTGAAGATCTGGACGAATAGGCCGCGTCTTACTGTCGTTTGCCTGTGGGCAGGCTCAGTGGGCTTCTTCCGCTTCGGTTTTTCTTCCGCTGCTTATTACTTAATTTTGGCTTATGTGCCGTTGATGTAAACTTTGGCATTCATGCCCATTTTCAGTTAATAAATGTCATTATGATTGATATTTATCTTTGTTGTACGCTGTGTGCACTAGCTGATCCTGGACTAGTGCGATTTACACAGAGGATCCAGGAGTCGTTGCTCCGGGTTCCGACAAAGGTGGTATCAGAGCCATGACGATACTAAGACGCGACCGTAGGTAGAATAGATTGGATAGACCCTAAGGACTTATTTTACTAAAGCAGTAATTTCAAAAGTTTTGCTTATTCTTACCTCTTAATCTTTGCTTATCCTTATCTCAATTCTTTCTCGTCTTAATGTCATTTTTGAAAAACCTATTTCTGCATCTTCCCTTGTTCCAAAACAACTATAGATGGCAACAGCTGGAATTCTTCGACCCTGTCGCCACTTCAATCTTCGCATCGAAGGATCATGCTTCGTACCTCGAGAGCCACGAAGGATGACTCCAAGACGACCCTTAGCCCTTTAGGATAAGTTTATAGGCTAGTTAATAAAACGTTGTTATGAGCTGTCAAGTTTTCTAACTATTACCTATTAGGTGGTTAACAAAGGTTTTAATAAGTTGAAGTTTTGGGTTGCGCAAAATATCCCCTATTCCTTCCTTTGCCTTGAGTCTCCTCTTTCCTAGTCTTTGGAAGCATCAAGCTGGAGCACCAACTGCCAACGACCTTCGTGAAGGGATGTTTAAACCAAATCTTAGCTCAAGCCACACCGGGTAAGATCCAAACCTATTTCTCTGCTAGCCCGTGCGAATCTCGGGGACGAGATTCTGTTTAAGGGGGGTAGATTGTAACAGCCCAGATTTTTAATAAAATAAAATAAATAAAGAAATAAATAGCAATAAATAAAAATTAAAATTTAATCTAAAATAAGCGTTTTTGGTTGCCTAAAGTTTAAATTTGGATTTGCCTTGAATTTCTGTTTTTGAAAAAGCTGGATTTGAAAAGTATTTTCAGAAAAACCTAAAATTATTATTAAATAAAATGATATTTTGATTTTATATGAAAATCCTATTTCAAATTAATTATTTGGAGTTATTTGGCTTTTATTTGGGTTCCTGGATTTTCTGGAGTTCAAAAATGTATTTTTGAAATTAAAAAGTATTTTAAGTATGAAAATTAAATACCAAAATTAGTTGGAAGTATTTTTAAGTCCAAAATGTCTCCAGGAATTTCTGTGAATTTTTCTGGAATTTTTAGACTTTATTTTATTTTATTTTTCGGAAAATAATTATTATTTTATTTTTCGGAAAATAATTATTATTTTTTTATTATTTTCTCTCTCCTCCTATCTTCTTCTTCCAACGGTTGGTTTCGTCTCCAGAGAAGCACGTTCGCGAGCCGCCATTGCTGCTTCTTCAATCCTTCATAACTTTTGATTTTCTCAAACTTTTCTTGCGCAACAAAATGCATTTGAATCCTCTCATAAAGAGCTTTCCATTCTTAACCTTATCCCCCAATTTCATTCGTCCATTTCGCGGGAATATGCCATGCCACCGAAGGACATTCCCTCGCGGATCTCCCCGTCCGATCCACCTCCACGCCTATAAAAGGGAGCACCGGGTGCCTCTCCTCATCCTCACCCAGCCCCAGAAATCTCAAAGCCTCTCTCCCTTTCTTCTAGCCACAATCGGCATTTTTCTCTTGCCAACCAAACGGCGTTCTTCGGCCGTTTGCGCCGCCTACAGTAGAGTCCGGCCATATTTGACCACAACATTGGCTTCGCCTTCACGCGTTCTACATGTTGCTTCCCTCGTCTTCGCCGGAGCTTCGCCGGAGCATCGCCGGAGCACCGTGGCCGAACCGTGCCGCCGTTTCTCTCCTCGCTGCGAGTCGACCATGCATGTTCCACAAAAACCAAGGTGAGCACTGCGTTCCCCATGTTCTCCTCTTCGTTTCGCCACAAACCTCACCCGCTAACTCCTCTCCGTTTGCCCGGAACGCCGATGTCAACCCGTCAATCGTTGAATGTCTTCTCCGCCGTGTTCCGCCACCATCCGATACCCTTTGGACGACCCGTTTGCACCGTTGAGTTTGCCTCGACGCGTTCTACATCGTGCTTCCATCGCCATCACCTGAAGATCCCCCGAGTCCTCGTTGACCTTGTCAGGCCCAGACACTAAAACTGTACCTTTGCGCGTACACCCTTTTTTGGTAAGCGCTTCGATTTTTGTTCGCGTCATATTGTGCCCTAGCCTCTAAGAAATTTTTCTACCATTTTGGTTAATTTTTCGTTGAGCCAATTGTCAGGAATTGAGCTTTCTGCGAAAATGGCCGTTTGTGACTCCCGACGTCGATTCGTCGCCTCCGGTATGCCTTAGCCCATGCCGTAATTTTTCTTAGACTTGCCTCGCCGCGTTCTACGCCGTGCTTCCTTCCTTTTCCCCAAAAAAGCCTCCACAAATTTTCACCTCCGACACCTCGCCATGTCCGCCAATGGCATCTCGTGTCCCCATCTATCCGGTGGTGATTTCCCCAATCCGTTCGCGTCATATCGTGCCAAACCATCCCAGGTAGCCACCTTTCAAATGGTTTTGGATTCGCTCCACCGAGCACCAAGATATCAAGTTGTTCCTGCTTCTCCACGGTCGTCGTTCAAACGTCGATTGTATCGTCTCCGATTAATTTTCAGCTTCGCCAATAATTTTCCTAGCTCCACCATGCCGTGTTCTACCCCATGCTCACCCTACATCTCCACGTTCCATACCCGGTACTATATCTCTCCAACCTGTTGTTGTCGCTACCCCGCCGTCACTGCCGTTTTTCCCTCACCGCCGGTGATTGCCGCCGTTCCTCGCCGCCATACCTGTGTCACCACCTTCGCCTCATTGCCAGGATTCCATTTTGCCCATTCGCCAGCCACCTCGCAGCCAACCGGCATCGTACTATTCAAAAGATAATTCTCAGATTTGGTTATCATTTCATGTGATGTCCAAACTTCCAGATATTCGTTCTCCCTCATACAAAATCTGAATCCATTGATTCTTTCTCCTAAGTTCATCTAAAATCATAATCTATCCGTCAATATATATTTTATATTTTTTTTGGATTTATTTGGATTTTATTTGAATTTATTTGCTTTGGTCCTTCGCGTGTAGACTACGACATTTCGGAAGAATTCGACGACGATTCATACCAGACTGCAGAGCAAGGCAAGTCACCCTCCTTGATCATGTTGATCCCAGTTTTCAAAATAAAATTATGTTGATTTAAACTATATTGCATGCATATTCTTTATTCAACGTATTTCAATTCAGTTTTAAATTTAGTTAATGCCTACTTGTTAATTCCTCCCTTGAATTTGAATTCCTCAATACCTTGTCACCCTAGATTCAAACTCTAGTTAATACATTAGTGTTGGCTAGAGGAATTTATATCAAATGCTTAGACTGCTTAGATATAATATTTGTTTTGGGATATCTTTCACATAAAATGATGACCCTGTTTACATAAAATGATATGTTCTCTTGACTTTGGTGAGTCAATGAGGTTTATGAATTATTTTGAAAGCAAATATAAAACTGGTTTAGACTTAGGCATTTGGTTAGAGTGGTGGGTGCAGGCATGCCCTGTGGGTTGGAGCCGCAGTGGTTGATTGTCGTGCACAGGGGTATGTGGTTGGGCCTAAGTCAATTAAGGACCGGTCTGTGAGCTACTGTTGCAAAGCCCTAACGTACTACCACAAGGCTGGTATGGGACAGCCCTGGCTGAATAATTTGCGGGTCCCAATCTGAGCCATTTCGTAGGTTGAAAGTGAGCGTGGCGTAGGCCATGTGAAGTCTCACTCGGCTCAAGAGGGGGTCCCGGTCTGGTGGATTCCTTACTGGGGTGATACCTTAGTGTTGGCTTGGCCAGGTTGAAGGCTTTGCATTGTAAAGGCCTTGTCACGATCTCCTCGCCGCACACCTAAGGAAGTGTGTAACTCGCGTGGCAAAAAGGGATGATCGTGTCTTGTGGGTAAAGCTGTACAACCTCTGCAGAGTGTATAACCTATCCTGGATAGCCGTGCCCACGGTCATGGGCATGCTGAGTAAAAGTTTTTCATGGATTAGATTTTCCTTTTCAAAAATATTTTCGAAAACCTTGTGGGTAGATGGAACCCATGAGAGGATGATAACTTGTGGATGGATGGAATCCGCGAGTGTTTGGAAACGTGTGGATGGATGGAACCCATACGTGAACTGTTGGAAAAGATGGTCCGGGTGGGATGCCCGTGAATAGGTTGGTGTTTGGTCGGAGCCGGCACTAACGGTATTACTTTCTACTACAAGTAATGTTTTTATTTACTGTATTAAATTCAGCAATTTCAATCTACTTATTGTATTTCTTAAATGCTGTTTTATGCAAACTAACCCTATAAGCCTTCCATTGAAGCCTTTATCATTATGTTGCATTTTCCCGGGTGACTTGCGGAGTACAAGTTTGTACTCACGTTGCTTTTTCCACACAGAGAAGGAAGACGTCAACTACGGTGAAGATCTGGACGAATAGGCCGCGTCTTACTGTCGTTTGCCTGTGGGCAGGCTCAGTGGGCTTCTTCCGCTTCGGTTTTTCTTCCGCTGCTTATTACTTAATTTTGGCTTATGTGCCGTTGATGTAAACTTTGGCATTCATGCCCATTTTCAGTTAATAAATGTCATTATGGTTGATATTTATCTTTGTTGTACGCTGTGTGCACTAGCTGATCCTGGACTAGTGCGATTTACACAGAGGATCCAGGAGTCGTTGCTCCGGGTTCCGACAATGAAACATTTCTTTCAATTTATCACGACAATTGTTATAATATTTAATTAAATCTCTAGTTGTTGTTTGCCTAGATATAGAAGTAAATCGAGGGTTATGAGCAGTCCTAATATATTTTTGGAAAGCATCAGACTCACCAAAATTTAAAGGCAAATCTTGAGAAGCAATTAATCTACAAAGAGATTCCCGAGCTACCTCTGGGTTGTACTCTCACGTACGTACCGAGCCGTCGGGGTTATATTACATGTGGACCTTCTGCGGATTGATATGCTTGTTGAAACGATTGCATATCTTCCGCCAAGAGGCTGAATTCGGAGAGTTGAAAATCGTAGTTCTCCATTAAATCAACTGCAAATTGAAATAGTAAAGAACGATTAACTTACTATTAAACCAACAAATAATAGCAAAAAATTAAACCAACAAATAATACCAAAAAATTAAAATAAGATAGCACTATTGCCTCCGTTGTAGCTCTCACAAAAATCTTTGAAGATTTTTGAATTTTCGGAATTTTGCCTGAATTTTCACCAAATTTGCGCAAACACTTTCAGATTTTTTTAGAGCTAAACCAAGAGAGAAGAGTGAGATTTGAGGTGTGGAAAATGGAGGCCGGATGCCCCCCTATTTATAGAAAAAATTTCAGATTTTTCCAATTTTTTGCTATTTGTTTCAAATTTTTTACCCCCAACGGTCAAAAACGACTATTTTTTCGAATTTTAGCCGGGCCGGGCGTGCCGTGCCAGCACGGCCCGTTTAGAGCCATTGGGCGGGCCGTGCCATGCCGGGCCGGCACGGCTCGATTGCTAAATGGGTCGTGCCGTGCTGGCCCACCGTGCCGCACCCTCGGCCCAGGCACGGCCTGGTCTCGCGTGCCATGCTGGCCCGGCCCGTTTAGCGGTCGTGCCGTGCCGTTCGCGGGCTGGGTCTACAGTGCCAGGCCGCGGTGCAGGCCGTTAAGGCCCAGCCCATTTGGACAGCTCTAATAAGCTGATCCGGCTAAAACATCGCAAATGTGAGACATTTTTTCCTTTCGAAGATGGCAAGAGATCTTAATTATTTGAGTAAAAGAATGGAAGTCAATTACAATTAGCATTGCTCATTCGATTCTTGAACATTCGACATTATTTACACCACTATGCACAGGGCTATACAGCAATATCAACATCAACAACATAGAGAAGAATCATGTACGGCCTTGTTCTTTGTGGCTGAAGCTTTTGGCTTTTGGCTGCGGCTTATAGCTTTTGGGCTGTTTGTGCGAGAGATTACAAAGTAACAGAAACACACGTACATTTTTTACCGATATAAATGAAGTCGGTATAGTATGTACTACAATTAACTAGTAGACTCTATATATCTTGAAAAAATACTCCGTTTAAAAGCTAGTTACTATAGAAAAGCCGAAAATAACTTTTAGAAACTGAAAAGAATACATTTTGGCAATGGTGATTAGGGTGTCAATCTAGGGGTCATTTCGGCAGAAAGGGTAGCCAAGAAAAATTGGACCCGCCGCCATTCTCACTGACGATCATGTCTGAGCCAGTTTGGACATGGATCCTCAACTGCCTTTACTCGAACTCTTCTTGGTTATTTTCACAGGAAGAATTTGCAACCTTGAGTTGGAGTCAGTTCCGAAGGTTTCAGCGAGGAGCTGGTAGCTCTCAACATGCTCCAGCTGACGAGCAACTATTTCTAAACATCCTCAACAAGCTCCAGCTGACGAGCCACTATTTCTGAACATCTTGGGAGGAGCGATGATGCATGGATACGTCGGACTATAGCTGTGTCTGTGTTGGACACCGTGTCGGACATGGACACAGCTTGGACAAGGCACGAGCACGTATTGGTGACGTGTAGGAAAATAAACGATTAAAGAAAATAATTTTAATTTCAGACACGTATTGGACACACGATAGACACATATTGGCCCATTGAGATGATATGGCCCATGTAACACACGGCCCATTTGGTTTAGCCCATTAGTATTTACCCTAGTAATCCCATCTCCCGTGCGCCTCCAGTCTCCACTCTCCAGCTCCTTACTTCTGCCTCCAGCTCCTCGCGTACTCCCTCTTCTAGGGTTGGCTAGGTCCTCGACTCCGGCGGCTAGCGGCCAGATTCTTCCCAGTAGCTGGCTTCCAAATCCTTCCCCAGCGACCGACAACCGGCCTCCTCGCCTAACGCATACTCCATCTTCCAGGTGACCAGCTCCCCGACTCTGGCGATTGACGGCCGGTAGCCAGATCCTTCCCCAACGGCTGGCAGCCGGCCTTCTCGCCTCCTCTCATCCAGGCGCTGCTCTAGGTGCTACTCCTCCAGCCTCCTCGCCGCCTCTCTTCTCCCCTTTTCCCTAGCGACGGCCAGATGCTTCCTCGGTGAGCGGCCAGCCTCCTCTCATCTCTAGGCGCCGCCTCAAGTCTTCTCGCCTCCTCTCTGCTCTAGCATCCAGCCTTCTCCTCCTTCTCACCTTAGTAAGCACACTTTCACTACTACAGACAGTCCTATCATAGACGGTTCGGAACCGTCATCACAGATGGTTCCCGAACCGTCTGTGTTTATGTGTAAGTGATAATAGGTGGTTATCACAGACGGCTCCCAAACCATCTGTGATAACTTACATTATAGACGGTTTTTGAGAAAAAAATCGTCTGTGATAACCGACTATCACAGACGGTTTTTTATAAAAAAACCGTCTGTAATATTGTGTATATCACAAACGGTTCAGTGTTCCGAACCGTCTGTGATATTATGTATATCACAGACGGTTCAGTGTTCCGAACCGTCTGTGATATACACAATATCACAGACGGTTAATAACAAAGCCCATATGTGATATCGTTCATATCACAGACAGCTCAGTGTTTGAAACCATCTGGGATATAGATATCACAGATGGTTTTCAACACTAAACCATCTGTGATAGCTATTGCAGCAGCAATTTTATTTGTCGTTTTTCAGCTAGCCTCAGGATATGCTAGCCATGCCCTCTGAAAATAAGCTACATCATGTATATAGCACAGATGAATGAAACAAACGGCCAGCAGATCACATATATATAGAATGAAAATCGTTACACAGATCTGATAAATGAATTAAATTGAATGAATTGTTTGATTAAGCACAATTGAATCGAATGTTTCAACATCTAATTATCACCATTGCCAGGGTGGAACTCATCAGTCTTGTTTATGACATCTGATAGCAAGAATTCGGAGAGGTGTTCATGAATTTCGACGAGTTTGTCGAGATCATATGCACTTTCGTCGAAGTTCACCCGCTGTTGCTAGGAGCAATGTTAAGTCATTAATTAGCATGTGTGTGTGTATATATACATATATATAATAAGAAAATAATAATTATTGGAAGGTTCACAAATCTCTGGATCATTCATCTTGGTGTTCATGATTTCCTTCATATGGCGGCAAACGTAGAATCCACATACGTTGCCCTGTAGCTGCTGGTGGCACTGCAAAAATAGAATTACATACATAGGTATTTTCAATTCTAGAGGCATTATAACAAAGTGTGATATAGGATTGTTGTGTTGTAGCGGGTACAAAAAATCGAGTGTTGTGTCGCAGCGTGCCACTAGATTTGTTGTGTCTCCCTCCTAGGGCAATATAAGCGATAAACAATCTACGTGATTCAAAAAATTTAGCCTCGGCCATTGCAAACGAAGGAAAGATTATAATAGAGTTATATATGGAGGAAATGAGTTTACCTGTTAATTACTTCTTGCACATGACTGAAGTCGTGGTTGCTCCTAAGTAGGGAATCAAGATATATTATCTTGCTCCACTTTGGTACAATCACAATCAAAATCCAGTGAGACCTAGTCATGTGTGTCGCTATAGTGATTAATCCTAAGTTCATGCTGCATATAAAGTACAAATGAAACTTGTGTGGCAACTAGTGAAGCACTTACCCTTGGTTGAAGGGTATTATGACGTACTCCTTGTCGCTGTGAGCAATCAATCCCCTCGTTATGTAATCTTGCACGAAGGATGCATTTTTGTTGATAGATTGCTCGGAGACCAAGTTTGGGTCGAGGAAACCCACCGGTTGTCACGATCGTCGGACTTGTTGGATCATGTATCTATACATAAGGAAAGAGTAAGGACATTTATCGGTATAACTTGAATGTAGAACTTCATTGTATAGTACACTTACAGTGTCCAGTATCGTAGAAGTGAGGCGTCGAGTTCGTCGAGATTGAATAGTAAGAATAAGTCTTCGAATGTCACAATGAAGTAGCCTGAGTCGTGGAGGAAATTCGCCTTCGTATATTTCACAGTGAATGCACTCTGCCGGTTTGGCTTCATGTTGGACCTCTGCATGTACCAGGTATGCAATGTATTGCAAACCAAACCAAGCAGGGGTAATTGTGACTCAGGGACCAACGACACTCATAGAATGAACTTCTATGGCCCGGGATGCGCCTTAATTTTCTTCGCTTGAGTCTTAGAGTCTCGCTTATGATACGTTTCCGGTGGCGTCTCGGCGGGAGCTGATGCAACAGGCTTTGGAACCAGAGCTAGAGGTGGGGCCGCTGGAGCCGATGTGACAGGTCCAGGGCGATGTCCCTCTAGGGCCACTGAATGAATGTGTGGACTGCATCCTCTAATGTCTTAATCTCTTCGTTGGGGGCTTCTCAAGAGGGGGCTTATCAAGAGGGATTGTCTTAAAAACATCATTAATCATGTCCACCTGAACCTTTATGAAACCGGTCTCTACTTGTACACCATGTACCAGCGTCCCTGACAGCAATGGATCTCTTCCCTCAATGAATCTATGTAGCAACAAGTCTGACTCTGAGGATGCAAGGCATGGGCTCCTACATAACGACACAAGATGAGTTAAGGCATCCACTAGAGATATCTATGTAGCATTCTAAAGAGGTACATTACTGGTGTAACATCCCAAAAATTTAAAATTTGAAAATATGAATTTCTTGAATTACTTTCACAATATATTCTATTTGAATTTGGATTTTATGGTATTTTCCTGAATTACTTTCACAATATATTCACAAGATCTCCTCCCTCCCTTTTTGCCTCCTTTAAGTGCAGGTCCTCTCCCCTTCTGTTTACCCCTACGGCACAGACCATTGCTACCCACCTATTAGTAAGGAAATTTTACAACCATATGTCCAATAGACGATGCAACTACTCCATTCCACGACGACATGAAGACAACAACGTCAAAGAGCAAGTATTTGGAAGTCTACGACTTATCCAGAAGAACAAGGTTTCTCTCTTCCCTTTTGACTTCTCCAAGTGTTAACCCCTAATGTGCAGATCTTCATCTCTCTGTGAAGCTAGAGAACTATACGTCGAGCAGCACCCGGAAACCCATTGCTAGCCAATATAACCCACCTCCATTCTTTCTGGTCTATCGGAATCTCGGGGTCGAGATTCATTTAAGGGGGGTAGGTTTGTAATATCCCAAAATTTTAAAATTTGAAAATATGAATTTCTTGAATTACTTTCACAATATATTCTATTTGAATTTGGATTTTATGGTATTTTCCTGAATTTGGTTGAGATTCCAAAAAGTTGAATAAATTCATAAAAGACAAAAACAAGCATTAGTGATGCCAAAAAGGGACTATGCAAATAATGGAAAACAAAAATTTAAAATGCGAATCTGAAAAGATGATCCAGAAAAGAGAGGAGAGAATTGGCCTAAAATATAAAACCCTAATTCTGTAAATGGTGATATAAATAACAAGGAAGTAAATACTTTAAGAAAGTCAACAAATGTGGATATATACATAAATAAATAAGTACATGTGTATTTCATAAAATATGGCACCTATGAAATTTATATTAAAAAGAAAGTACAGAAATTTATAGGAGTGAGAAAGAGAGCAAATAAATTGGAATTGTATACATGTATGAAAATACAAATGCCTAAACTAAAAGGAAAAGAAAAAGAAAAGAAATAGGAAAAAGAGTGCAGCCGGCCGGCCACCACGCCCGGCCCGGCCCAACTCTTCCGGCGCCTCCCCCTCGCTTCGTCTTTCTGGCGCGCGAGCCCCGCCTTCCACCCGCGCCGCTCCCTCTGCCCGGTGGCCCCGCACCCGCGCTTGTTTCCTCTCTCTCCCCCGTGCGCCTGCACTCTTTCTTCCTCCCCGGCCTTCTCCCGGCTCTGCCCCGTTCAGCGCCTTTTCTCCCCGTGGCGCGCATGCCTCCGCCGAGCCGTCCCGTCACCCGGTAGGAACGACTGCGTGGCCGCCTCCGCCCATGGTTTCGCCGTCTCCGCCCCTGGTACGGCGCCACCGCCCGAGGTTCTCCCTCCGCCCGGTCGCTTCGGTTTGGCCACGTGGCGCTGGTCGTCTGCGCTCCGTCCGTGCGTGGGAGGTGGTCAGCGCTGAGGAGACCGCACGAGGGGAGTAGTTGCGCAGCTTTGTCAGGCCATTACGCCGCCTGCGTCACCGCCTGGCACCGCCGCCTGCTCCCAACAAGACCGCTCAGGCAGCCGCCCGTTGCCAGCACTGCCCCGCCGCCTATAAAGCCAGCGCGCCTCTCCGTCCGCTCGGCCACGCCTCCCTCTGCCTTCCATCCCGAGCAATCGAGCCCCCGCTTTCCACAAGCTCGCCGGCGCATCCTTCTCCCCCGCGGCCGGCCACCGAGCTCCCCATCTATCCACACCGAGAGAGCTCGATTCCCCAAGCCAGAACCATCCTCGGAACCCCGTGAAGTCGCTCCCGGTCTCCCCCGAGCCTCCCGAAGGCCGTACACCGCCGGCGTCGAGCCTCTCCCGAGCCCGCCGCCGCCGCACGTCGCCGACCCACTTCCGGTGATCCCCGGCCGCCGCCCACACCCCCGTCACCTTCACCGTGACGCAAGGATTTCATTTCGCCCCTCACCCGACCCGCTCCGGCCACCCCTCGTCGGCACCACCGTCGGCCGAGCCCGCCCCGAGTTTCCTCTGCTTCAGCCCCGCACACTCAGCTCAATTGCATTCCTTCGCTCCCACCGTCAGGTAACACCGCTCGGTCAATTGGCTAGTTGAGTGCGCTCTCAAGCCTGAGATTCGGGTTCGAACCCTCTGGCCGCAAGGGTTAAGTTAGGTTTTTAGACATTTTTGCTGAGCTACAGTAAACCGAGAAAGTGATTAGGAGATGATTAAGAGTGACTAGGAAATGTTAAAAGTGATTAGGAAATATTAAACAGGATCAATAGGAGTATTAAAGATTAATTTGAATATAAGCAAGCTTATTAGTTCAGACAAAGGATTAATTAATACTAGTTAATGGTTAATGATTGCCATAAGTGCTGAAATTTGTTTATTAAATTAAAGATCACTCACTGACATGTGGACCCGACCTTTAATTAAAGACCAGTAGCTGGTCCCACATGTCAGTGGCGCAGAGAGTGAGAATAAAGATAAAACAGAGATTTATAAACTGGAAGTGGGACCCCACCTGTCAGAGATTTAACATTTTCTAGATTTAATTAAACTGAGAACTTAAAATGGGCATAACTTGTTCATTTTAACTCCAAATTTGATGAAACAAATTTGTAAATTCCTCTAAATTCAAGATCAGCCCAGTGGAACTAAAACCATGAATTTTAGAGCTCATTAGAATTTTTGGTGATATTTAATGTGGTTTGCATAAATGAATTGAAAGACTAAATACTAATTTAGAGCATGTCATAAAGAAAATCTGCATTGGTTAAATGTTCCAAATTTAGTAAACATACCCTTAGTCATAAATAAAATACAGGATTCAATATCTAGCACATTGTCATTCAATAAATCTTGGAGGTAGAATTCTGTTAAGCAACAAATATTAAGAGTATGGGACTAATCCGCAGATAATACTAAAGTTTCTCAAGATAGAGACGAGTTTAGTAAATGTTTAATCCTAGATCAAACAACGTATGCCAGTAACTAATGTGCTCCGAATGTTTGTTTTAAAGATTAACTATTAATCAAAAGCGTGCTAGTAAATTGAGTACAATCTTGTTAGGTTATGCTCTCATGGAATAATGATTTAGCAAATGGAAGCTTTCTAAGGAGCAAATCATACACTCATGTATTGTGGTAAAATAGATAGAACTAGCCACCGCATAGCCAAACATAAAATAATAACCCGGTACTCTAGCATCTAACGTACTGCCGTTAAACAAAATCTCCATAGTAGGTTTAATTAAGTAGCCATATTAATATATGAACTCGTATGACATGCCGTGATAAATAAACTTGACAATATATATATATAATAACAATGCTTAGCGTAACAATAGCAAAAATGAATGGATTGTTAGGAATTTGGAATACTACCTTGTACAAAGACCTCTGCCTAGATAAATGAATCAAATATAGAGCTAAGCCTAAGAATAGTTAAAGTATGAGCAAGCTAATAATAGTGCCATTAATTAAATCTTAACACTAGCTTTAGTGCATAGTAATATTGAGCCCTTGCTATTTATCTTAATCTAATTAATAAGTAAAAGCCTATATCAGATATTATTCTAAAACTTAATAAAGATATCTAAGTGTTATAATACCTTCGACTACAAGATTTATAGAATAAGTACAGATCTCATCCATCAGTCCAGTTTGCCTTTACCTAACTTGCAAGGAATGCATACCCTAAAGATAGAATTTGTACACTAAACTCCTGCACCAGTCTATAGGTCTAACCTGACTCATGGAACTTCCTTGATAAATAACAAAATAATACAAAGAGATTATTAATAGAAAGATCAAGTTATTGTATGCTATTACCAACCTCGCCTCAACTCACCAAATCACCCATTAACTCGTAATAAAACTAAATTGAGTTTATTCGGATTTATTTGGATCTTGTTGAGTTATTTGCTTTATTTGGATTCAGTCGTTTGTCACGTAATTAGAAATCGAGAGTCGTGAAGATTCAATGGATCACGCGAGATCAAGCTCGAAGTGAAGATAGAGACCAAAAGCTCAAGAGAAAGCATTGTGTGAGCTCAAGATAGCGGTAAACCGCGCCAGGCGAGTCAATACTTTGATCATGTTGAACCTACATTTTCTGCAAATTATTTTGTTTAAATTATCAAATTGCATGCTGTTAATTTATATGCAAATCCATGTTTAATTTAGAATTCTAGTTAAATGCCTATTGTCTAACTTGGTTAATATTGCCCCTCCTTTGGAATATTTGAACATGAGAACCTTGTCACCCTAGAAAAATTATAATAGTAACCTTTGGAAAATAAGTCCCTAAATATATGCCATGCTTAGTATTGTTTAGATACTCATGGGCGCGAGAGCGCCCAAGCATCCCTTTTAATCCTGAGAAAAATTGGTTGGGCAGTCATGGTGGGAATGACTGGTATCCTTTGATATGGTTATTTTATGCTCTCAAAAATCCCAACTTGCTTAAATATCTGAGCGGATGGCTTGGGGGCTGGTATGTGGTGCGGTGGGAGCACAAATTATGGAGTGTGGTAGAACCGCTCATATAATACTAAGGACTGAATCTTGTGATGACCTCCTGATGTAAAACAGTACAACCACAAGTCTATAATGGGTACGACCTAGCTGAATAACTTGCAAGGGTTTAGTTCAGATATCACCGAGGAAAGTGTGTGCCAGGGTGTACTGGTTTACTCACAGTGAGGCACAGGGTGTACTGTACTCGCACGGCGCAAGAGGGGGCTTCTGACTGTGGTGGTGTAACCCTTCAGCGGTGAAACCTCAGCGTGGGTGGTGTCTAGCTAGATCGGAGTAAGGTAAAGGCTTTGTGATAAATTATCTGGGTCTCATGCCTAAGGAAGCATGTTGGCAACAAAGATAATTCATCTCTTGTGGTGAAAGTGTACAAACTCTGCAGAGTCAAAAACTATTCGAATAGCCGTGCCCACGGTCAAGGGCGGACATGGGAACTTAACTGGATATAGTTCTGTTTTAAAAACATTGGAAACTGGTGTCGGACCTCGGGTTAGCAAATCCCAGATCCTCTGTGATTCACCGCACTATTCCCTGGATCAGTAGATAGTGCTCACAGATACATTACTGTATATCGAAAACATATCATGCGGAAGCGTAAATAATACAGTAATACTTACTCATGGGCCGATTAGGCCGAAAATGATAAAATGCAGCAGCGGAGACTTCACACAGGTGGGACCCGCGGGACTTGCCCACAGGCAGCCAACTGGGGTTCGCGACCTAGTCCATGACCTCATCGTCTTCCAGCTCTGTCGACCCTTTTTAGGCATCGTAGGGCTTGACTTTATTTCCTTTCTAACTGAATGGTAGCAATTAAGCAAGAATGAGTACGATGATACTCAGCAAGCCACCACACAGGATGCAATAATAATAGATGCAAGGTTGTCAAAGGAGGCTTGAGGTTCTTTTATTTGCTTAGTGCGACATTTGCAATACTCATAATTAAAATTCCTATGACTTGGCATTTTAGAAACATGCTTTAAAGAGTTCGAAATTGTGCAATAAATATAGCGGTGTCGGTTCCATCCACCAATTACATGGTTCCAACCACCTATGCTAGCTTTTGATCCTTATGCCACTTCCATATTATCAACCACGCTGGAGTACGTCCCTCCAGGAAAAAGTCCAAAATCAGAGTACCTCCCTCTGATAGGTTTTTATCCCACCCACAAAGGTTTTTGAAATAGAACTAACTCGAGGAAGATTTCCATGTCTGCCCTTGACCGTGGGCACGGCTATTCGAATAGTTGTATACTCTGCAGAGTCTGTACATCTTTACCCACAAGAGGTAATCGTCCCGATGGTTCTACATGATTCCTTAGTCATGCAGATCGAGAGACTACCACGAGGCCTTTACAATACCTCGCTCTCTAGCATCTCACTCCTATGGGGTTGCTTCCATAGGTTGTGCGGGATGTCCGCCACAAGTTAGCGCACTCGGACTCCGCTCTCCACCATACGCTAGCCTCAGCGACGTCACCTAAATCCGATGTCCCATTCCACGGGGGCTTTTATTACCCGCCTACACCGTTCTCCGTGAAATGGCTAGAGAGTTTAGTAAATTACTCAGCCAAGCCTACAATTTGCCAGCTTGTGGTTGTACTGTTGTACACGGAGGGGTCATCACAGGATTAAGTCCTTAATTTGTCCGGGCGGTTCATTCCACAGACCACAATCCTTGTGCTACATCCACACCCACCACTCTTACCATCCGCCCAGACTGGTATAGCATGTTTTAAGGGTTTTGAGAAACATAAAATAAGTTATCACAAATAAACAACCACGTACATCCTGTGACTGTCCCAAAACCAGTTTTCATACTTAAAGATTGATGATCAGGGCCACTAGTGCCCTGGACTTGTCAAGACTAGCACGGCATTAATATGACTTATAGCTAGTAAAGTGATTATTACATCTAGGGTGACAATGGTCAGGTAATTCAAGTATCAAGGGATGGCATAATAAATCTAATACAACATCAAGTGGGCATGTAGCTACCTTAAGCTTTGACATATAATTGCATAATAAATTAAGCATGCAAGTTGATAGTTTAAAAGAACGTAATTTTTGCATAAAGTGTAGGATCAATATGATCAAAGTGATGACTTGCCTTGCTTGTTTTACCACGGCCTTGATTGCTCTAATTCAAAGCCTTCTCAGTCATTGATCTTAATTTTTACTGGTCCTCGCTTTTACCCGAGTCTTGGTCTTGTTCGAATCCGTCGCCTCGTCGAGTCTTCCGATTCTAATACGCGGCAAAGAAAAGAAAGACCAAATAAATCCAAACACTTTAAATGCCCGATTTAATTTAAATTGTACATTTATTATGATTTGAGAATAGAAGGCTGATTCGGATTAATGGACTATAGACACAGCGGCAGCTGGATTTGAGTAAGAGAATGAGTTGTCTGAATAGCTTTACCGTGAGGGAAAATTTTAGGATAATAAGGATCAAAATGAATAAGTATCTTCAGGCATGAATCCATTCTGGAAAAGGTAGTGGCCATACATGGCCGATTAGGGAAAGGCGAGGTTCGATCTGTTACTTGATGACTTTCTTGTAATTGATTTACATTTATCAAGGAAGTTCCATGAGTCGGGCAGAACTTAGGGACAGATAAAAAGGGGTTAGCGAAGATAGCAAAGAGGGACAGAGCCTTGTGATTTTAGGATACGAATAAGTAAGGTGAGTATAATCAAATATGCGGTGTAACTCTGATATTTCATGTGGCAATATTTATCTGTGATTGCAGTAGCCAGCTTAACAAATCATTATGTTAATGGCTTAATCAAATGACGGGGTTAGCCATTTCAGTCTAGTGTTAATAGGAGCAAAGTTAATTAGCCAGCTTATCAACAATCATTATTAGATACGGCCAACGATTATGTTTTACTAAAAGAGATGCTATGACTTTATGGGGATCTTTCTTTAATAAAGCTATTCCTTTTATTATTAATTGCTCTTGACTATCGAATTTAAATCCTGAGATAATGATTGGAGATTTGGGTACGAGACAAAGATTAGGGACTGCTCTATCTTGATGAGGAATTCTTAATCGTAGGCACTCGTTATTTTAACTCTTAGCATTTTAAGAGGAATGTTAAGGTCCTAACCACAATTACTTTTAAGCTCTTTTGAGAGGATAGCTCCCATGATTTTAGAGGTGAGTAAACCACACTTGATATTTTATGTGGCTTGCCAAAGATTATTTTTAAGCAATAATGAGAGAGATGACATGACTGCAGAGATGAGCAATTTATGGTCAATATTTTATGTGGCCTCCTGATGATTTTTGGGAGATAACTTTAATAAGCAGAGTAGTTTCACCTTCTTACTATTGAAAAAGTTATATTCGGTGATATGTTTATTCAAATTAATTACGCTTGTTGCCATTGTTTTATTTTTCATGGATTTAGACAAGATGAGAGGGTGCACTTCCTAAGCTCCATAATTAAATCATTTAGCCATGATATTGTTATTATTTTTAAATATTTTATTACCTTCATGCTAGTTTCTTGGCAATAGAAAAAGAGTTCATGGTATAAGTTTACTTTAATGGACCTTCTACATGAGGGATAATATATGAATCTTGATTGGCATATAAATAAATTAACCAATGTCAAGCTCTTAGTTTAGTCGCATAAGTCTTTTCATTATGAATTTATAAATGATCTCTCATTTTTATTATTAGTCCCAATTTATCTTTGCTAGAAATGCTTGCATGAATATTTCTTTGCATAAGATTTCAGCATTTAGCATAAGAGTTCACAGGTCAGTATTCATCTCTTACACATGCATTCAGCTCACTCCCTTGGTTGGGCCCACATGCCAGGAGAGGGAAGAGGAAGACAGAGGAGGGCGCTGCCTTCGGCTGGAAGCGGGACAGAGCAGAGGCGCAACCGCGAAACAGGGGAGGCGAGGTGGCTACGGGGCCGTGCGTTGTCGCCGGCGAGAAGCGGCCGGGGAGGCGGCGGTGACCGACCAAATGGATGGCCATGGCGACGAGGAGGCTCCCGGAGGCAAGGGCTTCGGCCGGGGAGGTGCTCGGACGAGCTGGCGGAGGTGCTAGGCGGCCGGAGATGAAGGGGAAAAGGGGCGCCGGCTGCCGGATGGGAGAGGGAGGGAGAGAGAGTGAGCGCGAGCAAGAGGAGGAGGCCTAGAGCTCACCTGCGCGGTTGAACGGTTCGGTGGGAGGCCAAGGCGAGCCGTCGACGTGCTTGGGTGGCGGCGCCGAGGGGCTCCCGTGGCCAGCTCACTGTGGGGGAGGAGAGCACAAGCCGGCGGTTGGAGAGGCTTCGGGTGGCGGAGATGCCGCTCCCACCACGTGGAATCGGCCCGAGCTCGACCGAAGGGGAGGCGGCGGCGATGGCCGGCCGGAGGCGGAGAAGATGCGTGGGCGGCCGGGTACGGGCGTCGATTTTCCAATTCGTGGAGCGGGGAGGTAGTGGGGACAAGGGGACGCACCGTGACGCGATCACTAGGCGGAGGGGATGGCCGGAGCGGCGGGACGGCACTAATGGCGGTGGCCGGCGCGAGCGATCCCAAATGGGGGGGAAAGGAGGAGGAGGCACCGGGGTTCTTTATAAGCGAACGAGCGCTCAAGGGAGTACCGTCGGCATGGCGTTGCGCGTCCGGAGGCATGGCGAGGAGTACGACGGCATGGCGGTGCGTACGGCGGCGGTATGGGCGCGCGTTCGTAGGGGAGTGGCGCGGTGGCTAGGCCGGTGGTAGGGCTACTGGTGCAGAGGTGACCGGGGGGGCAACCGGGGGCGGCACGAACCAGGGCGGGGCGAGCTGCGCAGGCTGGGCCGGCGGGAGGAGCAGCGGCGCGGGGGCGGGCTGGCGACGCCAAGAGCAGGGAGGAGAGGGAGGAAGAAACGGGGAGGAAGGAGGGAACGGCCACGGTCGGGTGGGCCGGGGCCAGAGAAAAAAAAGGCGGCCGAACGGGCTGGAAAGAAAAAGAAGAAAGAGGAAAAAGGAGGATGGGCCGGTCGGGCTATGAAGAAAAAGGGAGCAGGCCGGGGGAAAAAGAAATGAGCCGCCAGGCCGGATAGAAAACAGATCGGGCCCAAAAAGATATTTGGGAAATTTAAGAATTTCTGAATTTTGGGATTTCAGAACTTGGATTTGCAATTAGATTTTCAATTCGAAAGCTTGATTCAAATGATAATTAAATTTTAAGATTGTCGAGTTTTGGAGAGATAAATCTTAACTTTCCGAATATGAATTTCCAAATATACAAAGTGGATGGAATAGATTTTATATTAACTTTCAATTTCTATTCCTGGCTTTGAATCTTCAGATTTGAAAATTTTAAATCTGAACTTAAGGTTTCCAAGTAAACTTGGATTTTCTCAGTTTGATTTTTATTAATCGGGCATTTTGGCAAGACATCAAATCGAGACATTTGAACTTCGCCAAAAACTTTTTGAGAAGCATCGAAGAAACGATTAAAAGATTTTTAAAATTTTTGAAATTACAGTAGCTCCCTAATTGGGATGTTACAGATCCTACCCCCCTTAACAGGAATCTCGCCCCCGAGATTCGAGTGGAGTTGAAAGAAGTAGGTGGGAACAAGTTGGCTAGCAAAAAGGTTCTAGGGTACTGCTTGATACTACGCATACTGCTCTTGGTGTTGTCGGAAAAGAGGGAAGTTGCACAGCTTGCTCTTCTGGATAGATCGCAGCTGACTTGCCTTCATTATTGGATATTTCTGGGACTTGTTGCTGGCGGTGGTATCAGGGCCTAACATCAAGGTGTGCTGACACTTCTTGGGTACTCAGGCTACCCCCCTTAACATGACGGGTGGCCGGTACTAATTCTTCTTGTCATCTTTCGGCATGATGAGTCTGATGGCAGCTTGAAGGCTCAGTCTTTGTATTTCAGCAGCCTTGGTCAGTAACAGGCTCATAGAGCAATCCTTGGGGCAATGGTCTTGTCCCTCACAGAGAAAACAAGTAACCTTGCTGATGGAGGATTCTCCAGGTTGATGATCTTCTTCACGATCGGGGCAGTTTGCAGTGCATTGATTCACTTGATGTCCTTTTTCTCTACAGCGTGTACATGCCACTAGGTTCTTGAGGTAGCTTTCTGGTATATGGTGTTTCTTGCAGTAAGGACAGTACGGAGCTGGGCAATTGTAGCTGTAGTGTCCTGTTTGTCCACAAGCAAAACATGTAACCTGTCGCAGTGAAGGGCATGATTGGGCGTCATGTCCTGTCTTGCCACATTCAATGCATGCAATAGCCAACGGAGTTTCTGGACCTGGTGGTCGAGCTTTGCCACAGGCAGTTTGCTCCTTGGTGGGGTACTTGAAGCCGACGAGTCCTTCTGCGTTGTGGCTGAGGTTGATGGTGACGACATTCTTTTCTTGATTGTTCAATCTCCGTTGAGGGCAGTATCTCACATGGTGTCCTGGGTCACCACATTTGAAGCAGTTGTCCCCTTTGTCTTGCTTTCTTTGAGGGCATTGGTTGGCGTAGTGTCCGATATCTTGGCAACAGAAGCAAGCAATATGCTTTCGAGGTTTGCTTGGGGCCATGCCACTGTTATTCCCATTGTGATGACCGCTTCTCAGCAATCTCTGCGGAGTGGGTCTGAGCGAATATTTGGTTGAGTGGTAGGGACCAAAGCGAGTAAAAATCATTGGTTCCTGCTTCTTGCTTCTAGCCTTGTCCTTGGCCATTGACAATGTCCTGATGATGATTGTAATGGTGAGTTCACTGTGAGACAGAAACTTGAGTCTTGACCCTTTTGCGGGTTAAGGCCTCGTAGTTGTTGTCCTTTTCAAAGATGTTGCCTCTTCCAACTTCATAGCTTTAAGTGTCTTGACTTGGCTATCTGCCACCTCTTACCTGCAAACCTGACGAGGTTTTCAGCAATAAGGTGAGGGGGAATTAGCACGGGGTACGGAAAAGATTACAGGGATGAGATATTCTAACCTATTCTAAGGAGTGCACACCCAGAAGCTGGTGCAGTACACAAGCCACACAGAAAAACCAAGCTTTTGAAAACAAACTTTTCCTGTGACTACGAAATACAACGCCCAAGGGCAAGAAGGCAGTGCACAGGGCCAAATAAAACCTTTTTGACCAAGCAACGCCTATGCACGAAGACACACACAAGAAGGCACAGGGTTCTTAACACTAGATTTGCTTAAGCGAAGCCATCCAAATCTTCACGAGCATCCTTGACGTCTTCGAACTTAAGCCTTTGAAGTAAGGGAGAGAGAATAGGAAAAACCAACTTCCTTTTTCAGACAGAAGTAGAGAAAGGAGAGCACCAAGAAGGGTTTTGGCAGCGAAGCTCATGCTTCTTATTGTTATTTTGAAAGCAGAGCTTTTTAGAAAACCGTTTTCAAAAATACTGAGGTTTAAAACATTTTTTTTTTGCAAAGGTATCTTAGCATCCTCCAATATCACAAATCCAATGGACTAATTCTATTCCCATAATATTTCTATTTGTAGGCCAATAATTCAAGGCCTTGTTAATCGTGCATATACTTGATTGAATCTAAAAGTAACTCCCTTTAGTAATTAGTCTCAGCACGACTACTGTCTAACACTCCAAACAGTGAGTGTTATCATTTATCTGATCCACCGTGCATATAACTTCCAAGATATCATCTATGGTTTTATTCACCAAATCAGAGTTACCTATTCCTCAAATGGATCTCACTTTCCTATATGAGTCATAAATCCAGTCTTGGGTTCATCATTCCACAATCCCATTCAACTATTTACCTACACATCACTCCAAAAATCTTTACCTTTAAATCCAATCGTATTTGTTTGCATCATGGTTTCAATATCTCCATGTTTTAAATCCACCAATACCACTCACATATTTTACATTTTAGTACCACTTGTATTATGGTTCCAACATTTCAATCCACTAGTAGCATTTGTATTATAATCCAACCTTTTCCACTATTGATGTATACTCATAATCTGTTTATCGAGTGATCAGTCTTACGATCCGCAAATTTTCTCCCAAGCGACTTCATTGTCATAAACGTCCCTCGAGAATAAGATTATTACTCAAATATATAAATCAAGGATTATTATTACTTCTCCTAATTTCCTTAGAAGTTCCAACAATTCATCCAGTAGTCAAGCTATATTCCATTATCCCACCAGGGTAAACATTCACCGGGAGCCATACTATTTATTAGAGCTGCAATCCACAATTGTTATTAAACTCCCCACTTTTCTAAAGTTCCATCGATCCACGTATTTTAGCCAATCCAATCTTCTTGAGTTGGTCCACTCATTTAGCCAATTCAATCATCTGTATCGCTCCATTTATTAACCAATCCGATTATCTTACCAATCCAGCCCCTTTTACATTGGTCTACCTACGCAGCCAACCTAATCATTTAAATTGGTCCATCCATGTCAACCAATCTAATCATGTAAACTGGTCTGCCCATTCAGTCAATCTGATCATTAAATTGGTTCACCGATGTAGCTGATTCAATCATTCAAATTGAATTGCCTATTTTTCGCCCAGAAATTCACACCATTGGTTCTTTCTTACGATTGACTTGAATCCACCAAGATTACACATATATCTGAGAAATCAGAATGATCTTTTAGCATAAATTGGCAGGGAGTTGAATTTTGGGAAACTTTTTCCTGGAAGCTTAGATTTATTGAAATGAGCTTAGAAATAAGCTTTGCAAATAGTTTTGATAATTTGATCTTACCAGGATAAACAACTTTTGTAAATAAAACTCAATATAGGTTTTATGATTTTGGCCCAAGGTAATTTTTCAGACGAGAACTCACGCACGCATTAGTTTGAATTCGGGATAAGAGAGCCTTGGAGCTACAAATGGCCAGGGCAGCAAATAGATGAGAGGGAATCATCTAAGAGGGATAAGAGTAGTACTACTACTTATATTTTGTAGTTAGATTTTGAAGAAATAATTCTAGTTATAAAGCTAACGGCCATGCTAACTAAGGTTACGACCTACAGTCGATATGCTCTGATACCAGCTCTGTCGGACCTCGGGTTAGCAAAACCCAGATCCTCTGTGATTCACCGCACTATTCCCTGGATCAGTAGATAGTGCTCACAGATACATTACTGTATATCGAAAACATATCATGCGGAAGCGTAAATAATACAGTAATACTTACTCATGGGCCGATTAGGCCGAAAATGATAAAATGCAGCAGCGGAGACTTCACACAGGTGGGACCCGCGGGACTTGCCCACAGGCAGCCAACTGGGGTTCGCGACCTAGTCCATGACCTCATCGTCTTCCAGCTCTGTCGACCCTTTTTAGGCATCGTAGGGCTTGACTTTATTTCCTTTCTAACTGAATGGTAGCAATTAAGCAAGAATGAGTACGATGATACTCAGCAAGCCACCACACAGGATGCAATAATAATAGATGCAAGGTTGTCAAAGGAGGCTTGAGGTTCTTTTATTTGCTTAGTGCGACATTTGCAATACTCATAATTAAAATTCCTATGACTTGGCATTTTAGAAACATGCTTTAAAGAGTTCGAAATTGTGCAATAAATATAGCGGTGTCGGTTCCATCCACCAATTACATGGTTCCAACCACCTATGCTAGCTTTTGATCCTTATGCCACTTCCATATTATCAACCACGCTGGAGTACGTCCCTCCAGGAAAAAGTCCAAAATCAGAGTACCTCCCTCTGATAGGTTTTTATCCCACCCACAAAGGTTTTTGAAATAGAACTAACTCGAGGAAGATTTCCATGTCTGCCCTTGACCGTGGGCACGGCTATTCGAATAGTTGTATACTCTGCAGAGTCTGTACATCTTTACCCACAAGAGGTAATCGTCCCGATGGTTCTACATGATTCCTTAGTCATGCAGATCGAGAGACTACCACGAGGCCTTTACAATACCTCGCTCTCTAGCATCTCACTCCTATGGGGTTGCTTCCATAGGTTGTGCGGGATGTCCGCCACAGGTTAGCGCACTCGGACTCCGCTCTCCACCATACGCTAGCCTCAGCGACGTCACCTAAATCCGATGTCCCATTCCACGGGGGCTTTTATTACCCGCCTACACCGTTCTCCGTGAAATGGCTAGAGAGTTTAGTAAATTACTCAGCCAAGCCTACAATTTGCCAGCTTGTGGTTGTACTGTTGTACACGGAGGGGTCATCACAGGATTAAGTCCTTAATTTGTCCGGGCGGTTCATTCCACAGACCACAATCCTTGTGCTACATCCACACCCACCACTCTTACCATCCGCCCAGACTGGTATAGCATGTTTTAAGGGTTTTGAGAAACATAAAATAAGTTATCACAAATAAACAACCACGTACATCCCGTGACTGTCCCAAAACCAGTTTTCATACTTAAAGATTGATGATCAGGGCCACTAGTGCCCTGGACTTGTCAAGACTAGCACGGCATTAATATGACTTATAGCTAGTAAAGTGATTATTACATCTAGGGTGACAATGGTCAGGTAATTCAAGTATCAAGGGATGGCATAATAAATCTAATACAACATCAAGTGGGCATGTAGCTACCTTAAGCTTTGACATATAATTGCATAATAAATTAAGCATGCAAGTTGATAGTTTAAAAGAACGTAATTTTTTGCATAAAGTGTAGGATCAATATGATCAAAGTGATGACTTGCCTTGCTTGTTTTACCACGGCCTTGATTGCTCTAATTCAAAGCCTTCTCAGTCATTGATCTTAATTTTTACTGGTCCTCGCTTTTACCCGAGTCTTGGTCTTGTTCGAATCCGTCGCCTCGTCGAGTCTTCCGATTCTAATACGCGGCAAAGAAAAGAAAGACCAAATAAATCCAAACACTTTAAATGCCCGATTTAATTTAAATTGTACATTTATTATGATTTGAGAATAGAAGGCTGATTCGGATTAATGGACTATAGACACAGCGGCAGCTGGATTTGAGTAAGAGAATGAGTTGTCTGAATAGCTTTACCGTGAGGGAAAATTTTAGGATAATAAGGATCAAAATGAATAAGTATCTTTAGGCATGAATCCATTCTGGAAAAGGTAGTGGCCATACATGGCCGATTAGGGAAAGGCGAGGTTCGATCTGTTACTTGATGACTTTCTTGTAATTGATTTACATTTATCAAGGAAGTTCCATGAGTCGGGCAGAACTTAGGGACAGATAAAAAGGGGTTAGCGAAGATAGCAAAGAGGGACAGAGCCTTGTGATTTTAGGATACGAATAAGTAAGGTGAGTATAATCAAATATGCGGTGTAACTCTGATATTTCATGTGGCAATATTTATCTGTGATTGCAGTAGCCAGCTTAACAAATCATTATGTTAATGGCTTAATCAAATGACGGGGTTAGCCATTTCAGTCTAGTGTTAATAGGAGCAAAGTTAATTAGCCAGCTTATCAACAATCATTATTAGATACGGCCAACGATTATGTTTTACTAAAAGAGATGCTATGACTTTATGGGGATCTTTCTTTAATAAAGCTATTCCTTTTATTATTAATTGCTCTTGACTATCGAATTTAAATCCTGAGATAATGATTGGAGATTTGGGTACGAGACAAAGATTAGGGACTGCTCTATCTTGATGAGGAATTCTTAATCGTAGGCACTCGTTATTTTAACTCTTAGCATTTTAAGAGGAATGTTAAGGTCCTAACCACAATTACTTTTAAGCTCTTTTGAGAGGATAGCTCCCATGATTTTAGAGGTGAGTAAACCACACTTGATATTTTATGTGGCTTGCCAAAGATTATTTTTAAGCAATAATGAGAGAGATGACATGACTGCAGAGATGAGCAATTTATGGTCAATATTTTATGTGGCCTCCTGATGATTTTTGGGAGATAACTTTAATAAGCAGAGTAGTTTCACCTTCTTACTATTGAAAAAGTTATATTCGGTGATATGTTTATTCAAATTAATTACGCTTGTTGCCATTGTTTTATTTTTCATGGATTTAGACAAGATGAGAGGGTGCACTTCCTAAGCTCCATAATTAAATCATTTAGCCATGATATTGTTATTATTTTTAAATATTTTATTACCTTCATGCTAGTTTCTTGGCAATAGAAAAAGAGTTCATGGTATAAGTTTACTTTAATGGACCTTCTACATGAGGGATAATATATGAATCTTGATTGGCATATAAATAAATTAACCAATGTCAAGCTCTTAGTTTAGTCGCATAAGTCTTTTCATTATGAATTTATAAATGATCTCTCATTTTTATTATTAGTCCCAATTTATCTTTGCTAGAAATGCTTGCATGAATATTTCTTTGCATAAGATTTCAGCATTTAGCATAAGAGTTCACAGGTCAGTATTCATCTCTTACACATGCATTCAGCTCACTCCCTTGGTTGGGCCCACATGCCAGGAGAGGGAAGAGGAAGACAGAGGAGGGCGCTGCCTTCGGCTGGAAGCGGGACAGAGCAGAGGCGCAACCGCGAAACAGGGGAGGCGAGGTGGCTACGGGGCCGTGCGTTGTCGCCGGCGAGAAGCGGCCGGGGAGGCGGCGGTGACCGACCAAATGGATGGCCATGGCGACGAGGAGGCTCCGGGAGGCAAGGGCTTCGGCCGGGGAGGTGCTCGGACGAGCTGGCGGAGGTGCTAGGCGGCCGGAGATGAAGGGGAAAAGGGGCGCCGGCTGCCGGATGGGAGAGGGAGGGAGAGAGAGTGAGCGCGAGCAAGAGGAGGAGGCCTAGAGCTCACCTGCGCGGTTGAACGGTTCGGTGGGAGGCCAAGGCGAGCCGTCGACGTGCTTGGGTGGCGGCGCCGAGGGGCTCCCGTGGCCAGCTCACTGTGGGGGAGGAGAGCACAAGCCGGCGGTTGGAGAGGCTTCGGGTGGCGGAGATGCCGCTCCCACCACGTGGAATCGGCCCGAGCTCGACCGAAGGGGAGGCGGCGGCGATGGCCGGCCGGAGGCGGAGAAGATGCGTGGGCGGCCGGGTACGGGCGTCGATTTTCCAATTCGTGGAGCGGGGAGGTAGTGGGGACAAGGGGACGCACCGTGACGCGATCACTAGGCGGAGGGGATGGCCGGAGCGGCGGGACGGCACTAATGGCGGTGGCCGGCGCGAGCGATCCCAAATGGGGGGGAAAGGAGGAGGAGGCACCGGGGTTCTTTATAAGCGAACGAGCGCTCAAGGGAGTACCGTCGGCATGGCGTTGCGCGTCCGGAGGCATGGCGAGGAGTACGACGGCATGGCGGTGCGTACGGCGGCGGTATGGGCGCGCGTTCGTAGGGGAGTGGCGCGGTGGCTAGGCCGGTGGTAGGGCTACTGGTGCAGAGGTGACCGGGGGGGGCAACCGGGGGCGGCACGAACCAGGGCGGGGCGAGCTGCGCAGGCTGGGCCGGCGGGAGGAGCAGTGGCGCGGGGGCGGGCTGGCGACGCCAAGAGCAGGGAGGAGAGGGAGGAAGAAACGGGGAGGAAGGAGGGAACGGCCACGGTCGGGTGGGCCGGGGCCAGAGAAAAAAAAGGCGGCCGAACGGGCTGGAAAGAAAAAGAAGAAAGAGGAAAAAGGAGGATGGGCCGGTCGGGCTATGAAGAAAAAGGGAGCAGGCCGGGGGGAAAAAGAAATGAGCCGCCAGGCCGGATAGAAAACAGATCGGGCCCAAAAAGATATTTGGGAAATTTAGGAATTTCTGAATTTTGGGATTTCAGAACTTGGATTTGCAATTAGATTTTCAATTCGAAAGCTTGATTCAAATGATAATTAAATTTTAAGATTGTCGAGTTTTGGAGAGATAAATCTTAACTTTCCGAATATGAATTTCCAAATATACAAAGTGGATGGAATAGATTTTATATTAACTTTCAATTTCTATTCCTGGCTTTGAATCTTCAGATTTGAAAATTTTAAATCTGAACTTAAGGTTTCCAAGTAAACTTGGATTTTCTCAGTTTGATTTTTATTAATCGGGCATTTTGGCAAGACATCAAATCGAGACATTTGAACTTCGCCAAAAACTTTTTGAGAAGCATCGAAGAAACGATTAAAAGATTTTTAAAATTTTTGAAATTACAGTAGCTCCCTAATTGGGATGTTACAACTGGGAATGGAAACTTGAAGGGCGAAGGACTGCCCTGGTTTGGAATTGTCCTGGGTGTCGTCCCAGTGGTAAGTTAAGCGGCTATAACGCTGAAGAAATTGCTATATGGTGCAGATGCCATGTAACGGTGGATGGAATCTGAATCGATATTAATAATGCATTTCCTTGTACATTATGATTTGGTTCAAACTGCTAGGTCTCAAGAAATTTTTAAGTAATTGTATTCAAAAGCACTCTACGCAAAAATAAAATAACCCGAGCCTTCCTTTGATAAGCCATGCATACTATTTAATTGCATTCTGTGTATTGGCTCGCGGAGCACGGGGTCGGGGTGCTCATGCTCGCTTTTGCGACAAAATTCAGAATCAGGAATCAAATCACCTCACCTCAGCAACAAGATTGGACAAGCTGGCCAAGAAGATGACGATGTCAAGGGCTAGGTCGCGAACCTCCAGTTGGCTACCTGTGGGCATGTCCTGAAGGTCCCACCTGTGTATTTCGTTCCGCTGCTGCAGTTTATTGATTTCGGCCTAATCGGCCCATGAGTAAATTTACTATTATATTTACGCTTCCGCATGATATGTACTTGATATTCAGAACTGTAATCTGTGAGTACTATCTACTGATCCAGGGAATAGTGCGGTGGAATCACAGAGGAATCCGGATGTTAATATCTGGGTCCCGACAACTGGGTACCACAGTAGTAGGGGTGGGTTGCGATTGGTTGCGGACTTGTCTCAGTTCTTCCTTGTCCTTCTTGTAAAGCTCGTTGGTGATGAGGTTGCCCAACAATTGAGTTGGTGTCATTCTTGCCAACTCCGGTGAGTTGAGGTAGAGTGTCACCAACACTTCATATTTCTCTGGCAAGGCCCTAAGCATCTTTCGAACAATATCAAGATCGGAAAGGTTAGTTCCAAGACCCTTGAGCTCATTCACAATGTTGTTGAGCCTTGAGTACATCTTATTGATGTCTTCATGGGGCAACATTGTGAATGTTTCATATTTGATCCTAAGCCGATGCAATTTTGCCTCCTTGACCGTGGATGTCCCTTCGTGTATTTCCGAGAGGGTAGTCCAAATAGCGTGAGCCGTCTCAAGATTGCTCACTCTATTAAACTCATCCGCGTTCAAGGCTCCAAATAGAGCATTCATAGCTTGGGCGTCTAAATGAGCGTTACGCCCATCTTGTTCCGTTGGGTGATCCGGATCAAGAGCCATAACATAACCCTCATTTACGACTTTCCAAATATGAGGACGCATGGCCTTGAAATAAATAGACATCCTAATTTTTCAATAAGCATAGTTTGAGCCATCAAAGAAAGGTGCCTTTCCTATTGCAATCCCCTCGCTAGCCATCCTTTTCTCTCTAGACGGTTAAGCCTAAAATTGAGAGACCAAGCTCTGATACCAAGGCCTATGATAGTAAATCTCTCTCCCTGTATTCTTGAAAGGAGCCACGAGAAGATTTGGTAGTCAATGATTGCTGCAAGAGGTAATTAATCATGTTATTTTTTTAACCCATGAAGTTCAAGAGGTGTTAACAACTATATAGTTTAACATATCTTACCAGGCATTGGGACACTTCCTCATCTGTGGGGTTTTTGAAAGAGACACCCGAAGATGTGGTTGATGACCTCGCTCTTAACCAGTTTCGAGCGCACTCGTTTGCAATCCTGGCAAATGGTGGGGAGGCCTCCGATCGGATTGCGACCTCATCCTACATCCTCCATTGTGGGATTTTACCCGCGTACCCAGTGGTGTCGAGTCTATGAGGGTAAGTGTTTTGTGACTGGAGAGCCTTGTGCGCCGCACTTTGTTGTTCAAATTCGGTCGTTGTCTTCATTTGCACAAACATCTCCCATGTTTCCGGCAACACGAAAGGATACCTCATGAAGGGCGTGAGATCCTTGGCCATGTACTGCATCACAAAAGTGCTCTAAAAATTCTTCCATGCTTTTCCCATTGCGAGGATGTAAGATCGAGCAGGCCGACTAGAGGGGGGGGGGTGAATAGGCGGTTTTAAAAATTTTCGATTAATTTCAATTAACAATTTTAAACTTAATAGTTTGACTAGAGCAAGTAAACAATAGCACAACTAAACAACCTAGAAAAGGTCAAGTGATCACTAGCTCAAGTATTTGACTAAGAGCAATATCAAATAGCCTAGGTCAAAGTTTGCTACTCTAACTAAACAAGCAATCAAATAATACAAATGAAGAGAGTTGCTTGAATGAAAGTAAGCACAAGAGAGCAAACCACAATTGACACAATCACTTTTTACCGTGGTGATCGGAGACTTGCCGATCTCCCCTAGTCCACGTTGAGGTAAGCCCGAACGAATCAGACCGGCTCCACGAATTGAGCCTAATCACCTCGGTCACTAGCGGTAGCCCTTTCCCTCTTCGGGTGGGCGAGCTCCAAGCCTTCACAATCTTCCGGGCCTTCTCACAATCTTTTTTAGAAGATCACCGGAATCACCGCCAAGCTGTCTAGGTGCCGGCAAGCACCAAGAATAATGAACCACGGTGGCTAGATCACACTCAAGTGCCATTTGGATCAATCTAGTATGCAATGCACTTGAATTTGGGCTCAACTACCTCTATTGAATGCACAAGAGTGCAAGAGAGGTGTGAGATGTTGTTCTAAGCTCAAAGATATTCAATAGGGGTTCAACAACAAGTACAAGTGCTGGTGGGGTTGAATTTATACCCCACCAACCTCAAATAGCCGTTGCATTAAACAATCCTGAAAAATCAGGGAAATCGGAACTACCGCCGTTATATGGGCGGTACTTCCGGATTTCCGCCGCCAGGTCAGAACGGTTATGTCAGAGGATCAGAAGTAACCGTTGGACATTAAATGCGGTACTTCCGCCGTTGTAAGTGCGGTACTTCCGGAAATCCGGAAGATCCGACATTTCCCCCGGTACTTCCGATCTCAGCGAGTTCAAGGTTAATTCTGGGCGCTCTCTGGAATTAAAGTTCCGCTCTAATGTCCGAAACTACCGGGCCTGCGGTAGTTCCGCAGTTCAACCCGTGGTACTTCCGTTTTTCGAGAGGTTAAGTTTTACTCCGGGCGCTCTCTGGAATTTAAGTTCCGCTCGGGCGCCCGATACTTTCGCCCGATCGGAAGTTCCGCGCTTATAACGCCGGTACTTTCGAAAATTCTGACAATGCATGATTTTGATTCAATTTTAAATTCTAAATGCATGCATGATCCTAAATTGATCCAAGAGACACATTAGCATATGGTCAAGCACTTTACCATGATCCCTCTTAATAGTACGGCATCTAACCTATAATCCGGTCTTCCAACCTTTCTCCAAGACCGGTAAAATTTAAAAGATCCCTAAACTATTTACCTTGCCGACTTGGAGATCTTTGAATATTGTCAAATCCTTTTATGTACCTCTTTCTTTGCCCTTGAGACTAATTCTTGCAAATACTTAATACACAAATTAGTCCCATGATCACATAATTTCATTAATTACCAAAACAAATATTTTTAGGGGCCTAGATGCTTTCAGAGGAGCGCGTGCCGTTGCACGAGCCCCTGTACTTTTGCTGGGATCTCGAACGAATTTGTAATTTTCTCTCATAGATGATTTTTGTGATCCTTTGCCAAATCTTTCCAGCTTGCTATGGTGATGGGGACCCGTTGCCTTCCAATTATCCCACAGGTAGTCTGAAATGATGCCGCTACTTTCTTCGATTGCAGAGGGACCCCCATCCGGAGAGACCACCATGATGGTCATTCGGCCTTCTGGCCTTTTCGATACTCCTCAGCCACGCTTAGTTATTCCAATCTTGGGAGCGTGAGACCCAGATGACGACGACGACTGTGTGGACACCATCTCTCTTCTAAGAAAAAAACTAACTAAAGTGAACTATGGACCTAAACAAAGTTCTATGAAGCAAACGACACACTACAGTGTATCCAATTCATTGAACCGGACACACTGGAGTGTATCGCTAGCTTCATGCCTTTTTAAGGTCTATGTAGCATATTGCTATAAGGTCCCTTTGGAACAATAACATGCCATTCCAAATAGATCTTATAGGTAACAATTTAGCCAACTATTGAGACAGACCACAAGATTGACAAATGACAGTAATAGTAAAAATGAATATTCAATTTTAGTATTAGATCTTGTAGTTAACATGTGAAGCATATATATCATAAAGTACTAAAGGTCGTAAAACAATTTAGCAATCTATTCAGACAGATAGACAAATGACAGTAATAGTAAAAATTAAGAGCTCAAGCTTGAATATTCAATTTTAGTATTAGATCTTGTAGCTAACATGTGAAGCATATATCATAAAGTACTAATAAAGGTCATAAAACAATTTAGCAATCTATTCTGCCAGACCACAAGATAGACAAATGACAGTAATAGTAAAAATTAAGAGCTCAGGCTTGAATATTCAATTTTAGTATTAGATCTTGTAGCTAACATGTGAAGCATATAGCATAAAGTACTAAAGGTCATAAAACAATTTTACAAATCTATTGAAGATAACAAAACAAATGGGCTAACTAATTGAGATAGAGGCGAATGGTGCCGGGAAGGGAGCGGCGGCGTCGGGAGGGAGAGCCGGCGTCGGGAGGGAGCGGCGGCGCCGGGAGGGAGAGTGGGCGTCGGGAGGGAGTGGCGGCGTCGTACATGAGTGAGCAGGGGCGGTGAAGAGTGCGTGAGTGAGGACTCTGCAAAACCTAGCTGCGGATATTTATAGCGAAACTATCACAGACGGTTCCTTAAAGGAACCGTCTGTGATATGCAGATTATCACAGACGGTTCTATTTATAGAACCGTCTGTGATATGCAGATTATCACAAACGATTCCATAAATAGAACCGTCTGTGATATTGGATTATCACAGACGTTTCTATAAATAGAACCGTCTGTGATGTATTATCACAGACGGTTTCTTCCGATAAACTGCCTAGCATTCAATATTATGAAAAACGCAAGCATAATCATAACTATAACTATTTCTTAGTTCCTGAGTCATTTTACAATTACAATGGAATATAGTTACATAATTACATGCCAAATTTCCTAAGTATGATTACATTGCAACAATTTCCAAATAAGTGCTGGCTCTGTGGGATCATTTATTACACTTGGCTCAGGCTTGAATATTCAATTTTAGTATTAGATCGTGTAGCTAACATGTGAAGCATATAGCATAAAGTACTAAAGGTCATAAAACAATTTTGCAAATCTATTGAAGATAACAAAACAAATGGGCTAACTAATTGAGATAGAGGTGAATGGTGCCGGGAAGGGAGCGGCGGCGTCGGGAGGGAGAGCTGGCGTCATGAGCGAGCGGCGGTGTCAGGAGGGAGCGGCAGCGCCAGGAGGGAGAGCCAGCATCGGGAGGGAGTGGCGGCATCGCACGCGAGTGAGCAGGGGCGGTGGAGAGTACGTGGGTGAGTACTCTACAAAACCTAGCTGCTGATATTAATAGCGAAACTATCACAGACGATTCCTTAAAGAAACTGTCTGTGATATGCAGATTATCACAGACAGTTCCATAAATAGAACCGTCTGTGATATTGGATTATCACAGACGTTTCTATAAATAGAATCGTCTGTGATGTATTATCATAGACGGTTTCTTCCGATAAACCGCCTGTGATAGTTCACTACACCTAACTACTAAAAAATCATGCTAGACATTCAATATTATGAAAAACGCAAGCATAATCATAACTATAACTATTTCTTAGTTCCTGAGTCATTTTACAATTACAATGGAATATAGTTACATAGTTACATGCCAAGTTTCCTAAGTATGATTACATTGCAACAATTTCCAAATAGGTGCTGGCTCTGTGGAATCATTCATTACACTTGGCTATTTCATTTTAAATAAAGCCCTTCACGATGATCGACACGCATATAGCTTGCTTCATCGCCTTGTTTTTCCTCGAGCCTGATGCTGTCTCCGAATGGAGGCAACTCATCAAATTGATTGTACTCTTCCTCATTCACAACATTCTCAACTCTGACAATTCTTGTTTTTCCCTGAAGAACTACATGGCGCTTCTTATTTGTCGGGTCGGTTACATAAAATACTTGAACAACTTGCCTCGCGAGTACGAATGGTTCGTCTTTGTATCCTACATATTCGAGGTCCACGGTAGTGACGCCGTACTAGTCGACCTTTACACCCGTGGGAGTTGGACCCAACGGCACTGAAATAGAGGAATCTTGAAAATTACGTAGTCAAGCTCCCAAATCTCCTCAACAAACTTGTAGTACGAGCTTGGGCCAGCAATACTGACGTGCGCATTATAGGCATCTATGCGGACACCTGAGTTTTACATTGTGCTCTTTATATCCTGATCTGTTGTGTAAAATGTGTAGCCATTAATATCGTATTCTTGCCATGTCACAATTGTAAATTTTATCCCTTTTGCCAACCATTGTAGTGTTTCACTTGACGACCTCCTAGTCAATTGCGCCTTCAACCATTCGTTGAACTTCTGACTGACCTGCATTCTCTTGACATAGCATGTCCTTGTGCTCTTCAATATATGGGGTCACTTCAATCATGTGTTGAAAAACCGTGAAATGGGCTTGAGCATACGTATTTTGATCCAAAGTTATTGCTTTTCTTCCGATAGTCCTAATACCCTCTAGCCTCCCTTCGTGACGAGATAGAGGTACACCTATCGGCTCTACCTGAGCCATGTAACCGATGCAAAATTCAATGATCTCTTCTGTTGTATAACCTTCGATGATGCTACCCTCCGGTCGAGATCGATTGCGTACATAGGATTTGAGAATTCCCATGTACATCTCGAAAGGGTACATATGATGTAGAAACACGGGCCGCATATTTTTATCTCTTTCATAAGGTGGACAATGAGATGGACCATGATATCAAAAAATGATGGAGGGAAATACATCTCTAGATGACATAGAGTTGTCACCACCTCGGTTTGCAGAGCATCTAGTCCATCGGGATCAATGACATTCTGGGCAATTGCGTTAAAGAAATAACATAGCCTTATGATTGTCACTAGAGCCTTGTTCGGCAAAATACTTCTAATTGCAATAAGTAGCATTTGTGTCATTAGCACATGACCGTCATGAGACTTCATGCCAATTAATTTCAAATGTTCCATAGAAACAAGTTTCTTCATGCTGGTGGAGTGACCGGATGGAACTTTCACACCTTGTAAGGACTGGCACAGTTAAGTTCTCTCGGACTTAGACAGAGTGTAGCAAGCTGGGGAAAGGTACGTCCGGCATTTATCGGTCTCTATCGGTGTTAACTCGGTCCTGATGTTCATAGCGATTAAATCACGCCTTGCATTGACACCATTCTTTGTTTTATCAGGAATGTTTCAGTAAGAGACCAATCAAACTGTCACATACATTCTTCTCTACGTGCATGACATCGATGCAATTGTGAACTTCTAAGTGCTCCTAATAAGGTAAGTCCCAAAATATTGACCTCTTTTTCCACATGTTCTTCCTCAATTTATGTCCCTTTCCAACACAATGTCGATAACCTTGACCATATCATAGACCTCTTTCCCACTAAAAGGCCTTGGTACTGAGTCATCCTCTTTTTTCGTTAAATTGTTTCTTCATCTTGAGGTATGGGTGATACTTTGGAAGGAACCTATGGTGACGCATGTACACAGTTTTGCACGAGTTGTTCAACCACACACTCTCGGTATAATCTAAGCAGTGCAGACAGGCTTTGGCTCCTTTTGTACTCAACCCTGACAGGTTACCAAGGGCAGGAAAATCATTAATGGTGCAGAACAACATGGCGCGTAGAGTGAAGTTTTCTCGTTTGTCCGCATCCCATACATGTAACCCTTCGTTCCATAGTATTACAAGATCTTCCACCAATAGTGCTAGGAACACATCAATATCGTTGCTAGGTTGCTTTGGCCCTTGGATAAGTAGTGACATTAAAATATACTTCAGCTTCATACACAGCCAAGGAGGAAGGTTGTACATGCACAGAGTCATGGGCCAGGTGCTATGTCGACTGCTCATGTTACCAAAAGGATTCATTCCATTTGTACTAAACACAAACCTTACATTCCTCGGTTCAACACCGAAATCTACAAACATCCTATCGATGTTCCTCCACTGGGCAGAATCAGCAACATGTCTTATCATTTCGTCTTTCTTACGCTGCTCCCAGTGCCAACGTATCAATCTTGCATCCTTGCGGTTTGCAAATAAACGCTTCAAACAATGAATTACATGAAGATACCACAACACATTAGTAGGAGGTCCTTGCTTCACCTCGATGCCCTTCCCATCATCGGAGTCATTTTTACGCTTGTATCAGGATGCTTTGCACACCGGACAAACATGTAAGCTAGCATACTCTTTACAGTACAGGATACAATCATTCGGACATGCATGTATTCTTTCTACTTCCATTCGCAATGGACAAAGAATCTTTTTGGCTTGGTAGGTGGTTCTCGGTAACACATTTTCATTTGGAAGCATGTCCGCTAGGAGACCTAACAATGCTGTGAAACTCTTGTCGGACCAACCATTGCTTGCCTTCAATTTCAACAGTTATAAAATTGATGAAAACCTCGTGTATTGCAGCTTGCAGCCTGAGAACAAAGGTTTCTCATCCATCAAGCCCTCGAATTTACCAAACTCTCTCTCACTATAGTTCCCTTCTACAACATGTAACATCTGCTCTAGATTGTCATCCTGTGACCTATCCTCATGATCGAAAGCACAGTCCACAACCGACATATCGTTGTCTCCCTCGACTATGTCATAACTCCTTTCTTGTGTACTCTTCTCTTCACCGTGACTGGTCCAACATTTGTACTCTTTTCTGAAACCCCTTCGAATCAAGTGAGTTTCGATCTGTGCTGAGTTACTAATCATCTTGAGATTATCACAATCAATGCATGGACAGTACATATATTTCATCTCCTTCTTCAACATATCCAGCTCGGTCGCTCTTCTAAAAGCAGACATGTCATTAATGTACTCTTCACTCACACGGTTCTCAATGTACATCCAGGTTCAGTCTATCTATGCTACACAAGTAACAAATAGGTGGCAAAAATGATTATTAGCGCTACTACATAGCAAATCACACTAGCTATATATACTTACACGTACATGACATGCATCTATATATATTACGTAGGTATAGCTAGCTAGCCATGTATTCATGACATAATAATGTTAAGCAAGAATATATTGAAGCTAGCGAACTATGTACCAGTACTTACCCATTCTGAAATTGAGCAAACTAACATTATCTTTCTAAACCTAGCTAGCTAGCTAGATCTAAATTAAACAAAATCCTATCTATCATCTCTTTCAATTACAAAAACATGCATGCATATAAGTTATTAAAAGTAATTGAGTACTAACCTCTGATCACTAAGAAGACGGCGATATGTTTTCACTGTGAACTCCGTAAAGCCGGCCGCCTTGCTCCACCGATGCAGCGCAATGAAGACAGATCTGTGTCGAGATCGAGCAAGTACGCCCAGTAATTAATAGTGCAGATTATCACAGACGGTTCCAACCACAAACGGTCTGTGATACCAATATATCATAAACGGTTCGTATTAATAACCGTCTGTGAATTATCACAGATGATTATTAACACAAACAGTCTATTATGTCCACAATATCACAGACGGTTCTACATACGAACCGTCTGTGATCGGTGATTATCACAGACGGTTCGTATGTAGAACCGTCTGTGATAGTTCTTCACAGACGGTTTATACCACAAACCGTCTGTGATAGTTCACTCTATTCCTGAAATTTTTTCTGTTTTTTGGTTAGCCTCAAGAAATTAAATAATGTTACCCATGCCTTTTGAAAACAAGCAAATACAGATGCAAGCACAACAACACATTCAGATCTATTACAGGATAACAAGCTAATGAACCCTTCGTGGCACGATGGTGAGGCTGAACAAGACACACTTATGACACTTACGGCAAGAGTGTGTTGTCCAGCCTCCCGCCATGCCACAACGGAGGTGCTAGCTCACGGTAGTAGTCGGCGTCGTCGAGGAACAAGCAAATATAGAGGCAAGCACAACAACACACTTAGATCTATTACAAGATAACAAGCTAATGAACCCTTTGTGGCACAACGGTGAGGATGAACAATACACACTTACGACGCTTACGGCAAAAGTGTGTTGTCCAGCCTCCCACCGTGCCACAACGGAGGCGCTAGCTCACAGCGGAGGGGAGATGCAGGAAGCTAGCTAGTGGATGAACTCACGTGTGACTAGTACTGGTGGAAAGGTAGATGAGGAGTTATTAATAAGGGCCGAGCAGTGGGAGGAACCAGTGCCTGCCATTCGATGTGGAGAGAATGGATGTGTGAGATCGAAATCCTGGGTATGTGCCATGGATCTGTGACATGTGATTATCACAAATGGTTTGTTACACGAACCGTTTGTGATAATGAATATCAGAGATGGTTTGTTATACGAACCGTCGGTGATGTCTCACTTATCATAGACGGTTCATATTAAGAACCGTCTGTGAAAGTTCACAGACGGTTATTAATACGAACCGTCTGTGTTGTCTCGATTATCATAGATGGTTCGTATTAAGAACCGTCTGTGAAAGTTCACAGACGGTTATTAACACGAACTGTCTGTGATGTCTCGATTATCATAGATGGTTCATGTTAATAACCGTTTGTGAAAATATCACAGACGGTTGCTAGTATAAACCGTCTGTGATAGTTTAAGCACAGACGGTTCTGTATGAACCGTCTGTGATGTACCCATCCAGTATAGCCTCTTTTGTAGCAGTGTTTGCTCTTTACTCTATATTTGTCAGTAAGCACACTTTGCTCTTTACTCTATATTTGTCAGTAAGCACACTTTGCTCTTTACTCTATACACTTTACTCAGTAAGCAAATGCAAGTTTGCAACTATGGCTAAGTTCTAAGTTGTGTAACGAGTTCAACCAAATATTCATGTTATTGACCATGATAGAAGAATAGGGTAGCAGTTTCCATTAGTTTATGAAATGGCTAGAATTGGCTACATTGTCTTCAAGAAGAATGGAAGAAGATAAAGCTTGTGGCCTATGGGCTAAGTTCACAAGAGATAGAGGCAGGAGGGTAGATGCTCTCGCCCTTCTGCCTCCGACCTCCTCTCAAGTTTCTGGTTTGGTCTGCTTCTTAAATCAAATGTCATACAAAATAAACTAGTATGGAGCATCTTTCACAAGTTTGCAAGGGTCTAGTTCGAACTCAGGTCTGGATGGACAAAAATGACATTTTTCCACAATTGAAAAGGCAGAAAAGGCAAGAAAATAGCAAAATGTCATTGCACAAATCTAAATTTCTTTGAAGTGATATAATATGAAGGAAAATTTTTAGAGTGGCATCCTAAACTATGCCACTCTTTGGAGTGGTATAGTATGAGTTTTCCCTTTCTTTTCTTGTGTAGTATTCCATCATGACACATGTCCATCCAAAAAGAACTAGAGCCTCTCCATGGATGGAAGGCAAAGGCCTTGTTCAAGAGTGCTATAGGTTTGGGTTTTTTTGGCTAATTGTGATAGAGGTTGAGTGAGTAAGGGGCACTCGTGTTGAAAAAACACTCCGTTCAAAATGGTTCCTGCAGTGACTCCTACAAATGGCTTATAGAAACCACCATGATAAACTAGTCCATTTAAAAACTGGCTTCTAAAAACCAAAGCCAGAAGCTGTTTAGAACATGGCCTTTCTTTCAAGATGAATTTCACGTATATAGTGTATGCATGTAACGTGTAATATGTGGGTTTCACTCACGTTGGACTTTAAGAGAGCTTGTTTAGTTGCATGCATGCATTTTGTGTATAAGCTCATGTTCAAAAGGATATTATCTGTTCAGTTGGAACTAATGTAGTTCGTTGAGCGCATGCAACCAGAGATTGCACGTGTGGTGACCATTCGATTGTTGGTGCAGAAAGATATCAATAAGGTGGTTGAATTACTTCGATGTCCTACATCAAGGCAACCTCGAGCCTTGATTGAAGTTCTTGGCATTCTTCCTTCCTATTGGCTCCTCTTCATTTCTAATCATGTTCACCCTCAATTGTCAAGGTCATAACAACATGTGAGATTCATGATCTAATTCCTAACTAGATGATGTGATCATTCTCGTCATCTTACGACTCTGTTTTGTAGTATAGGTACATTGAAATTATTCATCTGAATTGAAGTTGGATAGCAATGCAAGACACGGTGAATTTGCAATGGTCACCTTAGATGATGGCAAAATGTGGAGCCTACTACATTGTACTCAGTAGACATGTACACGTTTCATGATTTTCTCTCTCTCTAAATAATCTATTTTTTATTTTAAATTATAGTAATATACCTACATTTTTTATTTTATAGTAATAGCCATCTGTTGCTCCACCATTGAGTGACGTGGGTTAGTCACCCAACAGTCGAGTGACACGTGGCCAAGTCGCTCGACTATTGGGCGACTAGCCCAAGTCGCTCGATTGTTAGGTGACTAGCCCATGTTACTCGACCGTTGAGTGACTTGGCCTTAGTCTCTCAACCGTGGATAGAGGTGGAAATGGGTACCCGAAACCCGAGTACCCGATGGGTTTTACCCGATAAGGAGGTGGGCATGGAAAGATATCTTCACCCGCGGGTATACTGATGGGAAAAAAATATCTACCCATCGGGTAGAGCGGGTGCGGGTACGGCTGTATATTACCCGTACCCGCATACCCGTGGGTAAAATATACCCGCATACTCAAGACCATAGTAGGAAATTATGTGCTTCATGGTGGCGAATTTACACATTACTAAGAGAATTTTGTACCATATTAATCATTTGGCATCAACATTAAGGAAAAGAACTCAACAAATAAGTAGCCGATACTCTGGAATAAGCTAAATAGAAAGAGGAAAATTTTAGTTCCAAATTGCACAAGATGATACTTTAGCAAACTAATCGGGTATGGGTTACCCGTCGGGTATAAATACCCGCGCGGGTGCGGGTACGGGTAAGTTTCTATACCCGTGTGTGGATACGGGTATCATAGCGGGTAGAGTTATATCTGTCGGGTACAGGTATGGAGTGGATATACCCAGCGGGTATGTACCCGTTGCCACCTCTAACCGTGGAGTGACACCTCGACAAGTAGTCCACCGGTTGGGTGATTTAAAATAATAATATTATTGTTGTTTTTAATTATGTGGAAATAATTGTGGAGGAGTAGATGTCAATTTTTGTAAGTAATACATTTAACAAATCTTATTTGTAGGTTGTTATTTTTTGGAAATAAAAGGGCAGACAATATAGGTTAGTCCGTTTGTGATTTTCATAAATTCTCAAGGGTACAAAATCTATTAGACTCGCAATAATATTTTGTGATCGTCGTATGTTGTTGTAGTGCAATAAATTTCTGAAAAATTTTGTGACGACAATTGAGCTAGTAATAATTCGTAAGTAGGAAGGTAAGTGATATTGCGATGCAACAAGGAATTCATACACAGAGAAGAACTTCGAATAAATGGTGTAATGATAAAAATATGACAGTTGATCCGATAAGAGAGTTACATGGCATGTAGGCTAACGAACCAAGGATGGTATACACACGCCTTTAGGGAATTAGAAATACATGAGACATATAGACGAAGAGGATCGAACTACCGCATGGAACGTGGCCATTTGCCCTTCCTACCGAGGTCGGTGTTGTAGTCCTCACGGGACGCCCTAGTCTTGGTTGCCAGCTCATGCTTTCTCTCACTCCTCGTGAACCTCGCGCTCCCGATGCCTGCATGTCTCTAGATGAGCTTGCGTTTACCGTCAGATATGCTCGCTTCGATCTTTGTTGCGCTGCCAATCCTTTCTCCTCTTACATTCCATTTCGACGTCCCACTCCTCACAGTCCAGGCACCACTGGTCGTGCAGGTGGATCTCCCGGTTGATCCATTTGTGGTACGAGCATAGCAAATCTGGAGACTACGGGAAGAGGGGAGAGCTTGCTAGTGAGTGCCATATAAGAGAACTGGTAAGTGAATATATTGTAACACATCCTTACCGGCTGCCAGTAGCGGGCCGTGTCCCAACGCCGGTTGGAATAGTCCCAGGCATAGTTACCACAACCCCAGTAACGCATGCCCAAGCTCAACTGCTTCTTGGACTTAAATAACTTGCATGCGTCCCTGCACTAGCAAAGGGGGTGTCTCCCCCACGGGCGAGTCTTGCGGCGAATGCTCGGTGGGAATGTTGAGGTATGGTTGAAGTTGGAGGTACAAAGGGCTTCACTTTGGAGAGGTGCCCTCTCAGCATGCTAGACTTGTTCGTCCTGGGCTACAGCAGTCCTTACGAGTCGGGTGATCTCCTCCCATTGCTTCTCCATACTAGCGATATAGAGTTGCAGTTGTGGTGTAGGAAAACCCACTGCGGAAGGGGTAGTACTTATAGGCTAAGCCGACACGGCGTACGTATTACAAGTCTAATTTGATTTAGGCAAATTCGCGTCCACGAGGCAATAGCACGCCAAATGATTTGTGCACCACCGTAGCATCACATCACTTCACAAAGTTACCTTGTTTGGTCTTATCATTGCACAAAGCTGTCTCATTTGATCTTGTCACTACACAAGGCTGTCTTGTCACTGCGCAAGGTTGTCTTGTTTAGTCTTATCACTGTATAGGGCAGTCTCGTTTGGTCTTATCACTGCTCAAGGCTATCTCATTTGTTTTTCCATTAGGGATGCAAAAGATCATTTTTCCTTGCAAAATGACCGCTTGTTGCCGCCAAACAAGTGGTCGTTCGATGGCAAAAAAGTGGAGAGTTCAGGCTATAAAAGGGAGCCATTCCTCAGGCACTTCCCCTACATTGCTAACAACGATGGATTGACAATACAAATGAAGCTAAAGTTTGCAAATAAACTTACAACATGGTAGCATTTCTACTCTTAATACCACTACACACACAACAAGAAATGGTACTACACTCTATGCCAGTGTTCCTACTCGTCGGCAGGCACCTTGCAACTTCTCATAGTGTGGCCTTCCTGGTCACAGCAACCGCAATGTCTACCGCCACTCTAGCTTCCCCTTCATTCATATCGTTCCTAATACGACGACTGTGCCAACGGCCCTTCCCACCCTTCAATAGGTCAAAATCTAGAATCCAACACCTTTGTGCAATATCCAATGTGGCAAAGTTTCCCACAACCCTGAAGTCTCTTAGCTTGCCACACCACGCCTGCAGCACCCTCTCCTTCATGAAGTACTCTGACAGGAAGTTCGATGGATCCATATTGATAGTCCCACATGCGGCGAGGACATGAGAGTATGTCTTGTGAGGGAGCTTTATCATGTTGCTTGTGCAGCTAGATTCATTCACATGATCTTTAAGGCACACCTCGTGGGTAACAAGAGAGTGAACCATCCTAAATCCAGCTCTGTCGCGAAGAAGCATGTCAAAACGATACTCCGTATTGCTCATCATGAAGACCGTGTGCGACTGACTCTTCTCGATCTTGGCTTGCATGTACACTGTAATATTTAAGCAGTACAGTGTATGTGGGTTGGCTGCATGAAGTGTCGTATTTGTGTGTCTTTCTCTAAAATATTCAATTGTATTTTGCAAAATGCATTCCATGATAGCGACAAGAGGCTGAGAACGAACACCCCTACGAACCTAGTTGTACACCTCCATAAGGTTAGTGGTTATTACGTCGTATCTCGCACTGTCCATGTCATGCAACAAGGATCACTTCTCTAATGGCTCGGCTTAAATCCAATGGGAGAAGCACTTGATATTCCTTAAGGTCCTCCATGTCACACCAGGAGGGTCAAGCTCTAACAATGATGCGAAGCGTTCGGGTTGTGCCATCCTAGGAATGGGCGGACGCTTGTTCCTCTCGAAGACGTGCTTCTTGGTGTGCTCCTCCAATATCTTCCATAGCGTATCAAATTTATGCTGCTGGTTCTGCATAGCCAGCCTCTTAAATAGCTCCATCAATGATTGCTACGGGAATTGCTTGAAGAAGTTGGCCCCCAGATGGCGAATGCACCATCTGTTCCTCATGTCTGGCTAAGGGAATGCCTCCTTCAGGTTTTGCTAAAGTTTTCTTATAGCCTTTATCATCCCAGAGTGGCGATCATGGATTATACAGACATTAGAACATGTCTCAACTACTCCCTCCTTCAGATGTCAAAGGAACCACAACCAGTTATCGAAATTCTCACTTTCGATGAGTGTGATGGCCAAGGGTAGAATCTGATTGTTGCCATCAACACCAATTGCTGTTAGGATCTACCCCTTATATTTTTCAGTTAGAAACATCCCATCGACTAAGATTACAAGCAACATGTGCCTAAAAGTGTCGATGCAGGCACCTAAGGCTAAGAAGACCCTCTGCAAAACCATAAAACCTAGCGGTCTTCTAGATAGCTTGTCCTTCACAGCAATGTATGTGCCTGGGTTCCTATCCTGCGGCACCTAGAGCATACGAGGAAGGTTGTCGTAAGTCGCCTTGTTAAGCCTTCTGATTTGCACGTCATGTCTTTGTGTAGCTAATCTTGTACTTAAATTTTTAATCGATAGCCACCATGATGTGCTTGGCCTCCAGGTTCTTGTTCTTTACTATCTTTCCGTACACGAGATTGGATATGAACGTGGACGTCAGGTTGCGATGCTTCGGCAAAGTACTATTGAGCACGCAGGAGTGCGCCTCCTCCTTGGAGACAATCTAGTGAGTCTCGTACTTGGGTCTATGTGCGTGCACACACCAAGGACAACCAACCTGCTCGCAAACCATGGTGTACTACTCCTGGCTGGATTTTAGGACCTGAAACGTTCGCTGCATGGAGAAGACCCACAGCTTAATAGCATCCTGCAATGATCCCTTATCAACAAACATTACATGAAGTCAAATCTCTGTACCATGGTACTCCCACGATAATTCATGCTTGTCGTGCATAGAAAGACCCTCAACATCTACCCTATTCTATCCCTGCGACATGGGACTTTCATCCTCATTGGAAGAGTCATCGTCATCCTCTTCTAAAGTTTCCTCCTCTGCCCAGGCCGTCTGGTCATCGATATCCATCTGACGTACTATGCTGTTGACATACTCCCCTGCATCCACTTGTGCAGTGGGCTCAGCTTGCGTTGTGTGATCTTCCTTATCTGCCTTAGCAACATTTGCATCCGCCTGTTCGGTGGGCTCAGCGTGTGGTGTGCAATATTCTGGTTTTGCCTCCGCAACATTGACCACCGCATCCCCTTTATGAACCACGCGCTGTGCACTTGACTTGCTCCCACCAACCGAACGATAGCCATTGGTAGGGCCTCCTACGACTCCCTTCTGACATGCTCGCATGAGTAGCATGCACTCATATCCACATCGCCGGCAGCCTTCCACAAAGCCCTTCTATGCAGCCGTGCGCATCAGTCTCCTCAACTCCCACTGAATATGCGTAGTAGACCGACTCCAAAGCCCATGTAGGATGAAGCTACCCACCTCGAGGTCCAAGGAGAAGCTACATGTGAGCCAGTGCAGGACATCTCCGATTAGAACATTCTCCATGTCCGGATGTACCAAACTGACTTGAGGGAAACCACTCAGGTCAACACCGTATGGACCTTCACGAATCGTACCAACACCATAATGCACTTTTAATCTTGTGGGCTCGGACATGACTGATTTCTTATTGTAAATATTATCATTTGTCAACATACATTCACTAAATACATGCTAAACCAATAAGTAGCGACACATTGCCTACATTTGGATGAGAACACGAACGGATGAGATTATTACCTTCACACGAAAACCTTTTCTCCTTATCAACGAGCTTCCTTCGTCTTTCTCTCTTACCTCCCGAGCTCATCTCTTCTCGTTCTCTCCCTCTCCTGAACTCCTCTACTTCTCCCCCTCTCGCACTGTAGCAAATGTTAGTTTTTCGAGAGAAAAAAGAGAAAAATAGAAACAAACCGTCATATCGTCACGGACAATGCAAAGGATAATGTGTAAAAAGAAAAGGCAAAAATGCCGAGAAAAACAAAAAAGTTAAAATAAATCAAAATTAAAAATTGACGCGTTTCAAATGTTTTTGACTTAAATAGACCGAAAGCAAAAAAAAAAATCAAAAGCTAAAACTGTTTGAAACGATCTTGTTAACATAGAAACATGTAGACCTTTATGAGCAAATTGGCTAGCTGCTCCCAACTAATCAACCCATCGCTACATATACATTAGCAAGCATGAAAGAAGAGAGTAGCAATGAGAACATGGATGTATGTAACCTTCAATATATCACGCAGCAATCCAGCTTTGCCATCTACTTAAAACAGAAAGATAAGAGCATCTCCAATGGGTCTATAGCAGCTATCTACAAGAGAGTCCATGTCATCAACTGTCCTACGTGGAAGATATTAAATGAAGAAAAAGAACGCAGCTCTCTACAGCTCTAGAGATAGTCTATAGCGCCAAACGAGGCAGCCTCTATAAATTCTGTGTGTGCATGTAAACATCAAATAGCTATCTTTATAGATAGTTCTTTAGAATGCTAACTTTAGTGTGTACTATATAGATAATGTGGAAGTCTTATAGTTAGTTGCTAGCTATAATCATTGGAGATGTCCTGAGGAAACCCTCAGCTGGCACTGACTGCAAGACGTCAACGAATGACGAACGAATATCCGATCGGGCCCACACGTAATCCCCCTCAACAACCCCCACGGCTTCGCCTTCGCCTCGCCTCTCCAAGTCTCCATCCATCCCCACTTGCAAGTTGCAACCCCTCTCTCTCTCTTTAGAAACCTCCAAAATTTAAACCCAAACCTCCCATGGCAGGCGGCGGCGAGGCCTCAGGTGCGGCGGCGGCTGGCGGCGGGAAGGTGGCGTGCGCGGCGTGGATCCGGCGCCGGGAGGAGAAGGCCACCCGCGTCCTCGCGGCGTACGGGCGGGCCGGGGCGGCCGCTTCCCCGCCCGCCGTCGAGGTCCTCGGTTTCGACCCAAAGGACTGCTCCCTCTCCTCCGAACCCCTGGTACGGGAATCCAATCCAATCCACTCGGCTCCCTGCGCGGTGCTTCGAGGTTGATTGGTTCACTAAGTTGACTTGGGGGCTTTGCGTTGCAGGCGAGGGCTGTGGTCGGGGAGGGGGCGGGCGACACGCCGCGCGGCATCGCGGTGCACCCCAGCGGCGACGAGCTCGTCTGCGCCACGGCCAAGGGCTGCAGGTGCGTGATCCTGCTCCTCTCTCTCTCTGACTGACTGACTGCTTGTTGGCGATGAACTTTTGAGGCTGCTTCGGCACTTCGGCGATGGATTGGGAGATTCTGAGCTGGATGCTCGTGCCCTGATCCAAATTTGTTGAATTCAGCTTACATGCCGGGGGTTAATTGTGATGCGGAATGCTGGCTGGGCTGGGTAATTTGGTGCCAGGTGTTGGTCTGTTGAGCCTGCAAGGTTCTGCGCTGTCAATTTGTGGCTAATTAAATTGATGTGCGGTCATCATGAATGGTATTCCAGCGACTGAGCTGATTTTCCGCAGTTGGTTGCTGACTTGCTGTTCCAGGGAGGTTCGATTAGGGCTCGCTGTAGCCTGTAGGTAATCTACAGAAGCAAATTGGCTTGTTGCTCTGGAGTTATTTTGTGTGTGAAAAGCAGCTCGGGTGGAGTTAGTTTGAATGTTGGAACCTAAAACTATAAGGGCCACCATACTTCTTTTTTTTTGTCAAAATGTTTGATGGGCGTGCTATCAGAATTTTTCAGCGGCTGGAGCAGAATCCAATATGTGGTTTCGGTTCTTGATGTGGAGGTGCCAATTTCATCCTGTGTAGTTTAATTTGGAGCAGGAGTGCCATATCATGATGCTCTAGAATTGAGCTTTTTCGTGGGTAGGGATATATGGACCACTGCTGCAGGGCAACTAATAATATCACTGAATTAGATTAGGTGATGCTTTGAGTATTATGGAGAACAGGACACAACTGAGTTAATGGAAAAGCTAGCAAAGAATTTTGTTGGTGTACCTTTGGCAACTTTGAGTGGCATTATGTGATAGTATTAGAGAGCTGTACTGATTATTAGCAGCAGTGTAGAATCAAATTCTCCTTGCACATACTTTGTGCAGATTGAAATTAATAGTGCTTCCTGTTTAAAAATCATTGTGGTACCATGGTACGATTCTCCCAGACACCCAAAAGGCTTAAATACAACCCCTATACAATTGAGTGAGGGGTTTTGTACTGTTGATTGTGTTAGCTCAGTTGAGGTTTATAAATTCTGAAGATTTGCGAAGCCTTCTAAAAGTGCAATTCCTTGGTGTCCAATAACAAGAGTTCTTTTCCCCTCCTAGGAGTGGGATTACAGTAACAAATACATGCTTCATGACTTGTGGAGAAAAGATAATGTTTGCACTTTGAATTTCTCATTTAGTATAACAATGTTATTTATAGATTCATAAGATAATGAGGTACAAAATCTTAAAAAAATGGAACAGTATCCATGTGATTTACACTTTATAGCTGTACAGGGTTTATGTGCCATTCAATTGGTGATATTTTTTTAGCATTGGTGTTTCTGTTGTTATATTTTTCTGATTAACTCTGTTGTTATATTTTTCTGATGAACTCAAAGTGGGCTTAACTACACTGGTGAAATTATCATTCGAGCAGCACACATATTCTTACTCTCTTAGTTAAATCTTATCTGCACTGTTGCACTTTGTTTTTCCTTTTCTGTTTGCTTTTGTGAAGTCTAGGACTTCATAATTAAACCGTATACTAAAATTGTAGGCTATTCAAACTGGTTTTTGAAGAGTTTACTGTTCACCTTATTCCAAGAGATGCTCCACTGCTTGAATCCGTTGGACCGCAGAAATGTCTTGCTTTCAGCACAGATGGCGCTAAATTTGCCATTGGTGGTGAGGTATCAGATTGTACTATGTTGATTTTTTACCTCTTAAGGACCATTTTTTCTGTTTCTTTTCTCCCATTTCTATTGCCTGGTTATGTTTTTTCTGTTATATATTTTAGTAAGGACATTTGTTAGCTGTGTGAGTTTCTTAACCTTATCCACTGTTATATCATTCTGTTAGATTATTTTGAGGTCTAATGCTAATGTCCAATGTATTTCTTGTCGGATAGCACAAAAACTTTTTGATATGCTGTTAGTGCTTATGATTCTTACAGTTGTTTTTTGTACTGCTATAGGATGGGCGTCTCAGAATATTTCATTGGCCAAGCATGAATGTGCTCTTAGATGAACCCAAAGCTCATAAGTCCTTCCGAGACATGGATATCAGGTTAGGGCAAGTGGAAGCGCAATTGTTTACCTTTATGTTTTGCAAAAGAACAACAGAATATTTCATAGTTGGATGAACTAAAGTATTGATGTAAATGGACACAATCATGTAGTCACTTAGGCATTGTCGTACAAAAGGAACCAAGGACATTAATAATGTAGTAGTAATCTCAAACCTATATGTCAAGTGTAATGGTTCTTGGCTATTGTCCCTGTGCTTTATTCAATACCGACTGATATAATGCTACTGCCTTTTCTCTTGTAGCTTAGACTCAGAGTTTTTAGTTTCAACGTCCACTGATGGCTCTGCAAGAATATGGAAGATAGACGAGGGGTTACCATTGGTCAATTTGACTCGATCTTCGGTATGCTATGATAAACTTCTGCATTTCATGTTTCCTTGTTGAGATGGCTGAAACTTTTAACTTTTTGTCCCTTTATTTTTCTTTGTAGGATGAGAAGATTGAGTGTTGCCGCTTTTCTAGGGATGGCATGAAACCATTCCTGTTTTGCACAGTTGCAAAAGGTATGCATTCTATTGAAGTCAAGACATAGATGTATGCATATGAGCCCACTTTAACTAGATCTGTATTCATCATTGGACCAGGTAACAAAGTTGTAACTGTTGTTTGGAACATAAGTGATTGGACTAGAATTGGGTACAAAAGACTTCTGGGAAAACCTATCTCCACACTTTCTGTTAGCATGGATGGCAAGTATCTGGCTTTGTAAGTAGATAAAATACCGCTTATCTTGTCATACTGTATTGCAGTTGTATGATTCCATTTAGCATATCTAGGAACATTTACAATTGACAAATTTTAAGATTAACATTTAACACACTCCAGTGTTTCCTATAACTCATACTTTTGAAGAGTTTAGACAATTTTTCAGTCTCATCCTGCTTCCTTGTATTTCTGATTACATGCTCATCTTGCAAGCTAATATATTATTATATTGACATGAATGTCACTTCCTATTAGAAGCATTGGTTGTATATTCTTATACAAAAAATACTCTGCTTGTTAAGGGCGGTGTGTTGCATAACTCTGAAAAGCGAAAAAGATCATGAACATTACAACTTCTATTAAGATATGAATACATAAATAGTGACAACATAAGCTGGAATCTTGTTTTATTTGCTAATATGTGGTGCCCTAATACCAGTTGGCATATTTTAGAGTTTAGACTACCATTGCTTGTGAAGTTTTAGCAACAAGGGTCTGTATTTCTTTCAGAGGAAGCCATGATGGGGACTTTTGTGCAGTGGATGTAAAGAAGATGGAGGTTTCTCATTGGAGCAAGAAGGTTCATCTTGGTTCCCCGATTTCCTCCATTGAATTTTGTCCTACTGAAAGGTAACAAGAACTTTTATATCATTAAGAACTTGAACTTTCTGATGATGACTCATCTGTTAGCACCTTATACTTTTACTTCTTGGGGTACCTCTGTTTTGTATGGCTGTTTATTTCACTGGGTATATAACATTATAATTAGGTAGCTATGCTTTCGTAGTGTTCATGCATCAATTGGTAGGTGGCATAGTTTCAGTGTGTCATGCTTCTAGATCTAGCTATTTATGCTTGCTTATAATTCGTTGATTGGACATGCCCATGAATGCATGTATTGTAGTTACTCACCAAACAGTAAAAGACAGGGGCTACAGGGAGGCCGTGGACAGGCTGCCTGTAGCCTAGAACACACTGGGATGACATTAGAAATCTGTGCTAATATCTTGAAAGTTGATAATATCTGACTTTTTACTAAAAAAGAGTGCTCTCTCTTCCCCATGGCGCACTCAGGCAGTATATATAGTCATATGAGCAGGGTTCAAAATCCGTTACCGTTTTTATCGGTGGAGACCGGTAACCAAAAAAACTGGCCGGTATCAATTTTTGATTTTCGAATTTTGGCCAGTTTTTTCCGGTTACCGGTTTCAAAACATCTCAAAATTCAAATTTTGATTTTCAAATTGTGACTGGTTTTTCTGGTAACCGCCTGGTTAACGTTACCGGCCGTCGACCGGGATTTCTTCTAGTTCCGGTTTTTGGAATCTTGGTTATGAGAGTATAATTACATGAATACCTCTACCTAAGTCTATCTTTACAAGGGTACATAAGTCCTTTCCTCTACTTACAATTATATAAATACTCCTATCTAAGTTTATTCTTCTAGGAGCATATACCATTTCTTGGCCTTGTGGGCTTTCACAAAACTGCCAACTTGACTTTCCTGGTGCCGTGGACTGTTCAGACCAAGGTGGGGGCTACTCTCCAAACAAACCGGCTGCATTGACATGCATCCATTCCCATATCAGCATGCAAATTTGAAGTTTCATCTGTTCCTGTGTCTAGCTTGCAAATACTGAGTAGTTTAGCTTTAGCTTAGTCCACCTTGTTGCTCTGAAAAGATTGCAAGATGTCTTTTTTTCTCAAGCTGGGTCCGTCAGGCCCTTATGCACTGTTGTTTTTAGGCACAATCTGTCCATCTCCTAAAATGAAATGCACTGTCCTTGTCCAATTTTCGGAACTATTTTTCCGTTATTGCATCATGCCCGTGATATTGCAGGGTTGTACTCTCCACATCTCATCAATGGGGAGCAGAGCTGACAAAGCTCAATGTGCCTGCTGACTGGAAAGGTAAGCAAATGACGTTTGGCATTTTGGCCCCTCCTGTGATATGGGGTGGGTTCTTTTCCACTTATGGTTAGGCTTTGGTTTTGGCTTCTACAGTAACTAGCTTTTAAATGGTGTATTTTTCAAGACAAGGTCTACAGGAACATTGTAGTAGATATTGTACCGAGTTCAGATATACCAGCTAAAATTGTATACGACTATTTTCCTCCGTGTACTATCTCTCACGAACAGTCAGAATTCAAAAACCATACGCTAAAAACCAAAGTCACAGCCCAAAAGATCTCACTCATGGTTTACTAACCAACATGTTTATGTTTCTCTTGTGCAGAATGGCAAGTCTGGCTCATACTCTTGGCGCTCTTCCTGGCGTCGGCCGTCCTGTTCTACATGTTCTACGAGCACTCTGATTCCTTCTGGAACTTCCCGAGGGGGCGGCATCAACTGGCCAAGCCATGGAGTATCCTGAACGAGCCTCCTCCAGCTCCTGAGGACCAAAACCCGTGGTGAAGTTAACTTTCACCAGTGCTACTCTTTCGTGCAGTCCAGTATTCTGGTGTGTTTATTTCATCGCGAAAGGGTTTTTTCAAGTCTGACCGGTGTTGTACCATTCCAGTTGTTCTCTGATCTGACCACGTCAGTATTTATCTAGGGAAATCAGTAAAATGCCATTAAATGATTGTGGTTTTGAAAAATGCCACCGAGTCAATGAGACATTCAACATTCAGTGGCATTTTTCAAAATGTGGAACTTTGTAGTGGCATTTATCCAAATGCCCATTTTATTCTGTGATGATAACTGAATTAAACGGTGCATTTTGTATACCTGGGATGGGACTGGGGAGTACAAGTGCACGTACAGTGCTCTACTTAAGCCACCAACCACGATAAAGGGTAGGCGGTTTTAATTTGCTGCATTGTGATTCTGAATTCTGGTGTATCCGTTAGTAATGAAGCCATCAGAAGTATGGAGACCAACCCAAAGTTTATCCTATGTTGTCGTTGTACTTTGTAGCAATGCAAAAATTATATTAATGAAGTTAGCAATGCGACATACATGGTCCTGTAGTTTGTGCTCCTCTAGGATTCAAATGTTGTAACGGAAACACATGTGGCTATAACTCTTCCCTACTAACAAGATCGACACATATGTTATATTTGCATTGCCATATAAATGTTCAAGGACAAAAAAAACTTTGAAGAAGCATGGAATAATGGTGATAAATATATAAATGATTCCGTTGCGCCTTCTGTGATGTGATTATGTGGAAAATGTGCCGCACCTTCCTGTCACGAATTCTCAGCCTTGGATCCCGTGCACCCAGTGGAAAAACAAATGGAGATAAAAACAAACAGAACGATCTTTTAAAACCCCAACTGCGATCTTTTAAAACAAACAGAACGTTAAAAAAGTCACTAGTAGCTACAATATAAAATAAGCCAGTGACAATGCAAAAATACCATACGGGGACACTTTGTGTGTTCCTTTTATAAGATTAAGGTGATGTTAGCTTCTAACAGAAAATAAAGGCAACGCTGCTACCTGCCTTCTAGGGCACACCTCAGAGGTTTCGCTTTCAAGCCGGTCTCCACCGGTTATTGAGAAGTGGCCGGTTTAGGTCCTTTATATCCGTCATCTGTCCTAGTCCTAGAATGTGTATATTGTTACATATTAGATATACCCCAAACTTGAAATGTTGCAAAAAAAAAGAATTCGATTTTTTGCCAAAAAAAAAGGCGTGGTTACCGCAAAAACCGAACCACACGAATTTTGGAGGGTTTTTTTTGTGAAGAGAATTTTGGTCTTTTTTATTTGCAGAATTTTAGACTTAATACTATTACCAAGAATACCCGATGATTTCCTTTGTATTCCATGTTCAAACAATGAAAAAAGAAATTCAGGAGCAGCCCATGATTTTTCAGCTCACAATGCGAAAACTGAGACCCCCTCTCTGACCGAGAGGTGTGTGAAACCTAGTACGTGGCTCCAGAATGTCATGCTTTGACTGCAAATCTGATCATTTGGTTAGACCCATGATGAGGAATCTCCACACAAGGGACAATCGAACCTGTCATATAAATTACAGATATAGTACAACCGACCCTTCTCTTGTGATTTATGGGGCAGGTTTCTCACATGGAACTCAACACGAAAGATCATACGTATAATCATGCCAGTCTAGTCCAACTAGTAAAGCATCAAGTTTTCTCTGTCTTAAGGACCGGCCAGTGGTCAGGTGTGATCCATAGAATTCTATGGACACGGTGTGTCTTATTTTGTTTAGGCTAGGGTGGGAATTTCACACGAGGATTCAACGTATTCAACTTCTAAGTTTTCTCACCAATTCTTGGTTCACTCCTCTCCGCATAAGGGGGGAAACAAAAGAACCAAAGAATACATTTTTATGTGCAAAGTAATAGTTAATTAACCAACTTCAATTTAAACTCGACAAGTTCTTGATGAGCTAGGACATGCATTTGTATGACTCCTACTAGAGCGTGCGTGTGTATAGTGTCGCCCTTTTCATGCAACTTCCTGCCCATTTTTGCCCTTCTTTGGAAGGTTTGAATGGAGTACTAATGGTCATGTATTGTAGTTCTTGGCTTCTGGGAGCTACCAGAATGGAAGGTAGCAGTGAGGTATTTTAGTGGGTGATTCTAACAGCGAATCATAAGTAGATTTAGAAATATTTTAGAAATGTTGAAATCTGATAATCAAGATTTGAAACCCCAAATTCTTAAGAAGTTGATGATTAATTTTCTTGCGTTTAAAAACAAATGCTTGCAAATAAAACTGCATCCACAAACACTTTAATAGAACCACTATATTCCCATCTCTTGAAAACCCTGGCAAGTAGCTATTAGTGTTTTTCATGTGACTTGTTGAATACGGTTGATTGTACTCATATTTGCTAAAATTATAAACAAAAAATGCTTACCAAGAAAATAAAGGAATCTACGAAGATGACGCTGAGGAGCACTACGATATAGACGACGCCTGATGTTAGGGTTTATTCTACACTCAGGTATGCCTGTGGAGTTTCTTTTTATATCGTATTATAACTTTGGGTTGTACACCCAGCTGTGTAAAATTTGGTTGCTAAGTTTTAATTTTTGTAATAAAGTTTGATTTTTTATGCTTAATTTTGTAATGGCAATGATGTACACTTATCTACAATACTTATAGCTGAATAATTCTAGATCCACACGCAGCAGCTCTTCGATTGGACAGGAGCGACAGGCTCGCTGCTCAGATATTATTTGCTCCACAAAACCACAATTCAAGCCGGTCGGTGCACACAAGCTTACTGTGTACTACTCGGTTTTAATATATGATATTTCTAACGACTTAGGGAAAGATTCAAGTCGCAATCAACCGGCCGAATCGTTTGCGTTATTCGTGCGCCCACAAGCTGGAATTAGCAGCGAAAAGGTACATTTGAACGGAATTGGCTCCCAGTCGCGTGGAATGATCTTGTCACAGATAACCTTCTACGGTAGAATCATGGCTCTGTTTCAAATAGCAATGATTGTATTATCTTTAAAGATATAAAAGTGTTTTTATTTTTTCTATTTTTTATTTTTATTTAGCTATATACATCAGAAAAAAGCTAACAATTGTCATTTTAACTAAAACCACAATACTTTGGAACATGGTCATAATCAAGTTAATTCTCCTCCGAACCATTCAAAACATAGGAATTTTACAAAAAAATAATTTATTTTATTTTATAGAAATATGAGAAGATTCCCACATTATAAAACAGTGTCTAAATAGAATAATTCTTCTGTAGATATTTTCGATGGGTAGAATCATAACCATAAAATATGACCTCAAAATGATGTAAAGGAGGAGCTTGGGCAAGCTTTCTTTCCTCCCTTGTGGCGGCGGCATACCACTTACTCGTAGATGTTTGTATTTGTCATTTAGGCCATATTTAAAAGTGTTGTGGTTTTTGGTTGAAATGATACTGTAACAACTATTAGTTTTTCTGAGATGTTCAATTAAATAAAAATGAGAAAAAATAGTAAAAAATAAAACACTGTCATAACTCCATGGATAATGCAAAGAAAAAGGACATCACGAGTTTTGTCATCATTTTAATTGACGACAGGGAGACCAATCATCAATTGAAATGACGACAGAAGCCCCCTGCTACTTCAATAGTCATTTCAAATAGCGGCATAGGCCTCACACCTTTTGTCACCATTTCATTTGGTGACAGAATCTTTGTCGCAGTCTAGTTGGCGATAATCTCTGTCACCAATTGAAATAGCGATAGAGACCTGCACGCTACCACGCAACACTCTACGTAGGATTGTTGTCAATTGAAATAGCAATAGAGATTTGTCACCGATTGAAATGGTGATAGTAGATTATTTCTATATTTTTTTTAAGCGATAGTATATTTATGTAATAATAATATATATTATTTAAGAAATTCGTGAAAATACATAGAAAAATTTTAAGAATTAATACATAGGAAAATTACTCTCATGAATCGAGTAAGACTGCAGATGCTTAAAAGCAAAAGGATGGTACGCTCCTCTTGAGCGCACTAGTGATCCATTATCCATCCTAGATTTTTGTAGTCCACTGTCAATCCGGGCTCTCTCGCTGCTCCTTTTAAACCCCTGGGACGTGAGAATCTTTCATCCGATTACCAGCGGGAATTTAACTGATTTCTGTAAAATTCGTAAAAAAAATTTGTTCTAAATAGGGCCTTGAAATACGATGGAAGGGAAACAACGCAAAAATCCAAGCAAACTGAATTATGCCCTGATTTTAGTTAGAACAAGTTTGTAGAGTGTGGCTGAAATTGAAGATTCTGATAGCGAGTGTGACGCCGGCCAGTCCAGTCCAGGATGGAAATTCAGAGGCCAGCAACGCAAAACCCACGCGACCCAACCAAAATACCATACTGCTACCGCCTCCCCCTCGTCCGTACCAATGGAGCTCTCCCTCCTCCCCTCCCTGTCCCCGCGCCACGCCCTTCCACTCTCCCCCGCCCCCGCCTCCGCCTCTGCGGCCAAGAGGGCGCGGCGGCCTGCCTCCTTCGCCTGCCGCTGCTGCGCGGGCGCCTCCCCGGAGGGGACCCGGCGGTGGTTCACCTCCCTCCTCGCCGCCACCGCAGGTACGTTCTTGATGGCTCTCTTCTCCTCGATTGCTTCTCGAATTCAGGTTGCTATATCACGCGTTCTGATCTTTTTTTTTTGTTGTTTCTCGGCGCAGCGGTGGGGATTGGCGTGGTCGGAGGGGAAGCCGATGCGGTGTCTACCAGTAGGAGAGCTGTAAGAATCCGCCTGTTTGTGTTTGTGTCTTTAGTTGTGCAGGTTTTTAACACTGGATGAGGTCGTGAGGTTGGGCTGAGACTTTTGTTGTTTGCTTGGTTGATTTGGGCAGCTTAGGAGCGCCAAGATTCCGGAGAGCGAGTTCACCACTCTGCCCAATGGCCTCAAGTATGCATTCGCTCTTGATTTAGGTGCTTGTGCTATGTTTAGGTGTATGAGCGCGCACATGAGTCAGTGCTCCAAATTCTAAACCGGAAACAAATTGCTGACTGTATAATGGTCAGCAAAATTTTCTTGGCTAATTGCCACTGGCTGAATGTACAGTAACTTCTCAAAGTTTTGAGCAGGTACTACGACATCAAGGTAGGAGGTGGAGCTAAAGCTGTTAAGGGAGCCCGTGTCGCGGTATGTACTCCTGCTATTTGCATATCTTTGATCAAGCTTACCATTTATAAAATCGTGTCATAATAGAAGAATTATTGGCATTTGCATATGTACTGGTAATAATTGATGAGACTGGATAAGTGAATCTCAAGTGATGGGGAGAAACTAACGAGCGTGATATCTCGCGAAATGGGGGAATATGAATCGTGTGAACTTTTTGTTTACCTCCTTGAAACAATACGGTTTAATTTGAGTTTTCAATGTTATATCCAAAAGTGATGTCTTTTCGTCACCAAAAAATCGATGTCTTTTAATTGTATTGGCACCTTTTTCTCGAGCATGTACGCCTGCAGTCCTTTTGCTGTGTTTTATTGTGTTCTTCATTTATATCGACAAGTCAAGTGAATCAGTTACTTATATTTAGGAACATGGTATTTTAATCATTGTAACTAGCCTGTTGGCGTTAGCACTAAGAATCACTATCGGCTAAGTTAGAATGCAACAACTAAATTCCTGCTGAAATGTGCAAGATTGGCGCTGTAGGACCAGACAGGCAACAAAGGGGGTGAATGGTGCCTTTAAATTCTCTCCAAGTATTCACTTAATCCTTTTCTTCGATAGCTACAGAGCTATGAAGATTAGGGTTGAAAACTCACTTGAAAACCGGAACAATAAGAGAGAACACAATAGGAAAACACACCATGGTCGGAGGCTAGCAACGTGGTCGAATTTCGACAACGTGGTTGTAGATTCAACACCGTGGTCGAGAGCTGACAACATGGTCGTAAACTCGACTACGCGATCGAAAGCTGACAACGTAGTTGTAAATTCAACAACGTGGTCGAAAATCGACTACAGAATGGAAATCACTGTAGTCCATAACCACTGAGACCAAAACCAGTGTGATTGTAAATAAGTGCAGTCGAAACCAACATGGTCGTAAATAACGTTGTCGAACACCAATGAGTGGTTGAACTATCAACGTAGTCGGAACCAATCGGCAACCAAAATGATTAACGTGGTCGTAAGCCAATGAGATGGTCAAACAACCAACATGATCAGAACCAGACTGCAACCTAAAGATCAACGTGGTCGTAAACTGATCGAGTTTCAGACAGAGAACAGAGCCAGCGCCGCCAACTGTATCATTTCAGAATCAAAACAAAAAAAACGAAGGATCCTTTCATCCAAAGATCCAAATAATGTGAAACTTTGCAGATATCCTCTCTAGGGTATTGTGAATCTATTCCAACAAGCGATCATTAAAATCATGTTAAAAAATAAGACCTTTTTCAGTTTGTTAGAATGTCACATCAAAACCAAGTCAAAATCGAAATCGGTGAATCAAACTAGCTCGTAGGTGGATGATGACCAAGATGAGTTTAGAAGTATTCCCACATGTCACAACAATCTAGAATACCAAAGAAATTGACTCAAAACCCTTGGATTCAAGAAATTGAACTTTGAGATCAAATCAAGAACACATCAAGAACTGAACAACCAAATCAAAAAAGATCTATGGAGATAGCAAATTTTGATGTATTACTCACTTGAAAGGATTGAGTCTAAAGTCACTCCACTTTGGAGGACAAAGAGCACCTCATATGCCCCACTCTCAAAACCCTAAACTTAAACAAGAAAGCACATGAGAGGGGTGGGATGGTTAACCCCACATGTCTCCATCCCCACCCCTTTTATAGTGAGCAACCAGCCTCCTACTCTCCAAATTGGATCCTATCCACTATTACAATAGGGGATACCCGTTAATTCCACACACACGGATTTTACTCAGTCAAATCCACTTATGCACGCTTCTCAAAGCGCATAAGTGTGCATCTGTTAAATCCTTAGCCTTGATCCGCCTTGATCAAACCAGCTCCATCTTGACTTAAATCACTCTCCAATGCATCATCCATGCACCGTGGTTTTGATTCAAGATGGTTTCCGGTATTCTGGTCAAAATACCGAAATGCCCCATATTGACCTAGTCATCACCTTCCTTTGCAAGTAAACGCCATGCTTGCCACGGTAGGTACACCATTAACTTGCCACGTGCCGCCAAGTCTCTCTCGTCCCGGTTCCATCGAACCACGATTCACTTGGCTGGTGCAAGCCACTTGGTGTTATCCTGCTGTTCGAAGTCACCTTCAACATTCCCGTCTTTCTCGTGCCATACTTGAGCTCACCGTCTCACCCGGCATCCTTGATCGTTCTAAACCTCAACTCCTCCATGAGCCTAACCCCGATTACCGCCGTTGACCACAGTTGATTCCAAGCGACCCTGCACATCCAAAGACAAAGAATTCATTTTCAGACACAAGTTCTTCACAACATGACCTATATTAACCAAGACATGCATCATGCAACCTTAACCTAATGACTCAGATCAACCTAATTAAATCTATGACTCAAATCTTAAATTCAATCATGACAGAGTTATCTTTGCAAAACCAACTGATCACTTCACAAATATTGCAATAGCTCATCACAATAATAACGTGGACCATTTCTTATGGTCCATCAGGCTCTACGAGGAAGCTCTAGTTTAAGTAATAACATTCCATCCTAGTTTAAGTAATATATACGTTCATCCTTCTACGTATCTAATATGGTATCAGAGCCAAGAGGTCTTGAGCTCAAAACCTGGTTGGCGTAATTAAAAAAATAATTACAGTTCACTTCTATTCCACGTCTTAGGCCTGTGGGAGTCTACATATGAGCGGGAGTGTTGAAGTATGAGTGAATTATGCACCTTTCCTCATCAGCTTAACCTTTTGGATGAATTGGCTGGTACATGCAACTTAACACAAATAATGAACCATGTACTTATATACTAGTAAAGTGAATGTTCATAAGTTGCAATTTCTGTTCCAGCTAATTGTTTATCAAGTATAATGGTCAATGCTTATCTTAGTGTAGGTACATTATGTGGCCAAGTGGAAGGGCATAACATTCATGACAAGCAGGCAGGGTCTCGGTGTTGGTGGTGGAACGGTATTGCTTTAATACCTCTGCAGTCTGCACATCATTTTGTAGTTTTTGTAGTTACCACATGTGCTTCTTAATTTGCACATGTAGAAACCTCTTGATAGTTGATAGTTGCCTGATGTAGTGTTTAGAGAGCGTTCATAGTTTCAAAAACGATCCTTCTAGATTTACTGTATTTTACTAGGCTTAAATCATATGCAGCCATATGGGTTTGACGTTGGCAACTCGGAAAGGGGTAATGTTCTAAGAGGATTGGATCTTGGGGTTGAAGGAATGAAAGCTGGAGGCCAGGTCAGTAATTGCTATGGTTTTGCTTTTAGTTTTTGCTCTATGATCTTTCTTTTTAAATGAAAAATGCTGTAACTTTATAGAAAGCTAAAATCTGTTGATATCAGTTGCAAACCAAGATTGGATAATTAAGTTCTACATCATACATTGCCTTAGCAAATAATGTAAGAATAGTATTGTTTATTGTATTATAACTTTTTGTTTAATTGATGATATTGAAATATGCTAACTTGCTCGCGTTACATCAAAAAGCATATAACTCATACCAGCTTGATATCAGCAAAAAGATCAGGTAGCAAACATTTATCAGATGTGACTAATTCATTGTTTACGTTGTGGAGGCGGACCTTAGAATTGAAGAGTTTTAGATTTAGTAGGACTAAAACCGAGTATATGAGTTCTATAGGATAGCGATCAAACCCGCGATGCTATATGGAGCAGAATGTTGGGCGACTAAAAGACAACATATACAGAAAATGAATGTAGCGGAGATGAAGATGTTGCGGTGGATCTGTGGTCACATAAGGCGGGATCACATCCGCAATGATGATATACGTGATATGGTGGGGGTAGCACCAATTGAAGAGAACCTTGTCCAACATCGCTTGAGATAGTTTGGACATCTCCAACGAAAGCTTCCTGAGACATCGGTACGTAGTGGAATTTTAAGATGTACTGAAAACGTAAGAAGAGGCAGGGGTCAACTAAGACTGACGTGGGAGAAAACAGTTAAAAGAGACTTAAAGAATTGGAATGTATCTAAAGAATTAGTTTTGAATAGGAGCATATGGAAGTTAGCGATCCACGTACTGAAACCATAAGAAAGTTAGGAGCAATGTTTTAGGCTCTCGACTCAGATAATATGATGTACGGCTTAGGGTTTTAGCATTGTAGGTTTTATTTCAAGACTCTCATCCCTTTGATCTTGTGAAAATTTCATTTCTAGTCTACTCCAACTTGTTTGAGACAAAAAAGTTTTATTGTTGTTGTTGTTGTTGACTAATTCACTGTTTCCTTGTTTTCAATAAACACTTCATACATGTAAGAGCATTTACCAGACAACTTTTTTCTGTTATCCTGTCATGATTTTGTTTATGCGGAAAACATTGTTGTTTTGCAATTTGACGATAATGAAAATTTCAGAGGTTGATCATAGTTCCTCCTGAGCTGGCTTATGGAAAAAAAGGCATTCAAGAGATTCCTCCAAATGCAACTATTGAGGTAAAAACTTTCATTTGTTTTCATGTCACTGAAATCTACCCTCATCTTGTTTCTTCATCTGTTTGCCCAACCTTTTTTTTTTATCTTGTCATTAAATGTTTCTCTGTTGTCAACAGCTGGATGTCGAACTACTATCAGTCAAACAGAATGCATATGGGTAGGTGTAGTTCTTAAATAATAAACTTTGTTAACTTTTCTCCTGCCATCACTAAATTGCTCTGTTTTACAGGACTCCCGTGAAGATCATTGAAGGATAATTGTGCATAGACTTCTGCAGAAAATGGTATATATATGGACATGCTGGAGAGCGTTACTATAGAAAAGGCTAGATGTATCAGAATTCATTGGTGGTGTTGCATAAATAAGAGCATGATCATGTAAGAATTTGAACTTCATTGCAATATATTTTTTCTGCTTTGCTCTGTCAAAGATAAGCAAATTCTTCTAGATTACGTATTCAATCTTTCCGGTACAACCTTTAGAAGATTCTCCGTTTTCCTCATCACTTGGAAGAATTAATACTATGCCCTTGCGGTTTCATCATCTAGTTCTGCAGTTGACTTCTAATTTTTTGGGCAAGAGAGGACTGCTTAATCTGCCTCTTATGTGAATAAAACAAATTAGCAAGCTTCTTCACCAGTCAATCTAGTTCACTTGCCAGGGTTCCAATATGTGGAAAAAAAGGAAAAGGGTTTATTTTATCCCTGTAGCAAACCTTGTTTATCTGGTGAGTTGATCTACTTTTGTACCTGGATGCCTTTTCTTTTTCGCCTATTTATTATTATTGCTTGTATACAGTTATTAGCCATAACCACATCTTACCAAAGGTATCTCATTTGTTATTGGTTGTCTACAGTTAGGCGATGTGAACCAGTTTTAGTTTTCCCATCATTTATAGGTAACACATTTTGACTACTAGAAAAGGTTCCATGTTGCCCAGGAGATGATCTGGACCAAGGTTCCAAATCCCGGCGGTAACAGGCCAGTTACCGCCGGTAACCGGTTTTACCGGTGCTGACCAGGAGAAAAAATCGTTAGTTTTTTATTTAATTCAAATTTAAACTTTTGAATGTAAAAATTAGTTTTTCTAATGATATTTACAATGTTTAACACTAATGGAATGTATTAGGAAGATGCACGCACCTCTCGACTTCATGCTTTTTGCTATGAATGTATTATGAATTTTTAAATTTTGAATGTAAAAGTTAGTTTCCCTAATAATATTTACATTGCTTAACACTAATAGAATGTATTTACCTCTCGTGTATGAAGTTGCTTGACTTCATGCTTTTTGTCATGAATGTGTTGTGGATTTCCAATTACAAATTTGAAAACCCAGTTTTTATCGGTTTTTCTCCGGTTTTTTGGGTGATAACCGGCTGGTTTTTCCGGTTACCGATTTCAAATTCAAATTTTGACTGGTTTTTTTCCAGTTACCGGCCGGTAACCGGTACCGGCCCCACGGCGGGATTTACCCCGGTAGCGGGATTTGGAACCTTAATCTGGACAATGCTTAAATAAGGAGGCAAGCCTTTGCATCTTGTGCATGCAAAGGTTGTGCTTTTACCTTCTTCTCTTAAGCAAGAAACAAAACAATACTAATCTTGCCTTGCAAGGCAAAGATGAATTACAAGTAGTTACAAACATCAGCTGCTAGTCTCTCTAACTGAGAGGGGCAATTGTGTGAAAGAAGGTGAACTTATAAGGAAGTACCAAAACTTTGTGTGGCCTTGATGAAAGATGTTAGCACAAAAACTGTTAATGGGTTATGGACCTGAAGAAACTTAGCATAGTTTAGTCCTGAAGGCAAAGCAAGGTGGGTACACCTTGTGGGGCAGTAGATATAGTAGTAGATAACTTGTTTCATGGAGACTAAACGAATGGTGAAATCTTCTAAATGGAAAGTAAGAGGGCAGATGACATCAAGAATCTCCTCCTGAAGATAATCATTCCATTAGCTTTTCCTGTGGTTGGTTCTTTTATCTGCGGCCTCATAACAGATAGGGCAAATAGGCACAGTGACATAGACTCATCTGATAGCTCAATCCAATTGGACTCACCATGCGGTTCAAGTTCAACCTGTGGAGAAGAGGAAGAAGAAATGGACTCTTTGAATTGCATATCGGGAAAGCTGGTGCAAGCAGAGATCCCCTGCAGCACGGGTAGACTTCCCAGCAGTGAACGTGCAAGGCAAGCTTCTCGTACCGAAGAAATCATGGCGGCAGATGCCACTGCAAATCCATTAGAAGTTGCAGTGAATAAAGTCCAGGATGATCAGAGAATGGTCGAAGAGATGGAGAGCCTCAAGAGCTTGGTGTCTGCCCTTGAAGAGCGAGCTTCGAGCATTGAGTCACAGTTCCATGACTATTGCGACATGAAGGAGCAGGAGTCGACGTACCAGAAGATGCAGATAATGTGCTTGGGGATGAAGCTGGAGCAGCTGGAATCTCAGAACCAGCGGCTTGAAGCAGCCACTTCGGAAATCCGTGCAGCTGCTGAAGAGTTCGCTGTGATGCGAGCTATGCGAGCTAAGCTCGACGTGTTGCAGAACAAATTCAAGAAGACCTCGAAGAAAAGCAAGCAAGAATTCGATGCCATTGATGAAAGAATCCTGGCTCTTGATGCCAAGGAAGCAGAGATGGCAAGAAGGTGCGAAGGCTTCGAGCAACACATGGAAGAGATGAAGCAACTGACTTTGCAGCTGCAGGAGGAGAAAGGAACAAACAGTGAGGTAACAATCAACTCCGTCTTTCCTTGTCATTTGCATCTGATCAACACCGAACACCATAAAAGTTCCCTTGTCTGCAGAATGTGGAGGTGATTGTAGAGAGAAGCATGCAAAAGCTGTCGAGCAGAAAGGACATGCTGGACGGGCTGGAGGCGCTCCACGACCGGTGGGCCGCGGACATGGAGGAGATGATCTACCTCGCCTGGATCACGGCGCGGCTGCAGCACGACCTCCTGATCTGCGATGGCGAGGGCACGGTGGTCGGTGACAACGGCGACAACGCAACGCACCCGTCCGCGCAGAAGAAGGGCGAGAAGATGGCGGCGGCGGTCGCATCGAGCAACGAGGCGGAGCTCTGCAAGGCGTCGTCGGAGATGCCCAGCGTGGAGGAGTCGTGCATGGGTTTCGCGGGCTGCAGGCCGGGCGGCGGCGGCCGGGGCATCGGACGGCCGAGATTGCTCCACAAGCTGAGGGGATGGGCCAGAGGGAAAGGCAGCAGCAACAGCAAGAGGCCTTGTAGGATTGAAGGGCCAATTAGTCTGATATAATTTATGCAAAATTTACTTGTGATGATGTGAAAATCATGGTGGTGCTTGAGTAAATTGTGTTGAGAATAAATGTGATTGATCAGTGTGATGTTGGAGACCAGGATTGGTGTGCTTGGGAGCTGTAAATATCTGATGTACTTCGGTGATAATTCTGTTCATGGAGATCAAATAATAATGGTTCTGTTTTTTTAGGGTCTGTTTGGGAGAGCTCCATCAGCTCCAGATCCACTTAGATCCACCAGATTCATCTGGATCCACCGTGGAGCAGCTCCATCGTGGATCTGGGATTCGTCAAAGTGTTTGGTACAGCTCCACCTCCCTCTCTATCTCACTTCCACCTGGGCCCTACGCGTCAGGGGGCAAAATGAAAAAAAAAGAATTCCCGGCCGGCGCAGGCGCAGGCGAGGCGGAGAAGAGGAGGAGGCGGAGCGGCGGCTGGGGGGCGGGCGCGGCCGGCCGGGGGCGGGCATGGCGTGCGGCAGAGGAGGAGGCGGAGCAGCGACCGGCGGGCGCAGGCGAGGCGGAGAAGAGGAGGAGGCGCGCGGCCGGCCGGGGGCGGTTGGCCGGAGGCGGCGGCGGCCGGCCAAGGGGCGGGCGCGGTGGAGGGGGTGGAGACGGCGCGGCGGCCAGCCAGGGGAGGACGGGAGGACGGCGCAGCGACGAGAAGAGACGGGAAATAAAAAGAACGAACCGTTTTTTTGTGTGTAATCAGTGGCATGGTGGGTAATTTTCCCCAACTCCACCAACTTGAGTTTGGTGGAGCACGCCTTGAGGTGCTCCATGGATTTGGTGGATCTGGAGCCAGATCCATGGTTTTGGTGGAGCAGATCCACGGTGGAGCTGCTGGAGCTAGAACTGTTTGGCTTGGAAAAGTGGATCCGGATCTGTTTTTCGTGAATCTGGAGCTGGTGGAGCTCTCCCAAACAGGCCCTTTGTTCTGGTTTTTATTTTTGATTTTTTTATAGTAACTAGCTTTTAAATGGAATACCTTTTTAAGATATGGTCTATTAGTTAATTGTAGTATATACTATACCTACTTCATTTATATCGGTAAAAACCGCACGTGAGTTTCTGTTACTCTGTAATCTCTCGTACAAACAGTCTAAAAGTTACAAGCTATAGCCAAAAAGAACAGACATGCTTGGTCTAAAACTTGACATTTCGTTTGGAATTTTTTTGTTTGTTTGTAGAGTTTGTTTGCTAGAACCAAATATGTTATTGTTTTTGTTTGCAGTGAGTTATATAGCCTACCACAAAATTCTTAGCAACGTGGATTGCTTGTCGGATATGTATAAGCACGGCTAAATGTGTAAATTTCAACGGGCTGCAAAACAGTGGTAAAGACACCCGGATCGCACCAGTGATTACCAGTGTTTAATCCTACCACCTGCGTTGTATAAATTATTGCAGGAGATTTTCTTGATTTTATCCGGTGGTTTCTGGGATTTGCCACTTAAGAACGCTTCCTGGATGCATGTTTTGGCAGGTTCTGGTACAGCAGCCACGTGTGTTCCTTGCGGCTGTGGAGCAGCAGCAGAAGCTCAGCAGTGAACACGTGTGCTATTTCGCCCCCTCCATCCTCTTGCTTGCCTCAGCCGTAACTACGCCGAGCCGTAACCAAGACGACGAGGTGGACCCGCCATGTGTCAGCCCTGGAGCCTCGCCGCGCCGTGCGGATCCTCCAGTCCACGATTGACAAGCTGACGAGAGGGGGAGTGAAGGGGCGTTTTTTACGTTAGCTAAAATAGAGTTTATATGTATACATGTAAATTAAATTGGTTTTACATAATAAAGATATAAACTAATTAGGTTCATCTAAGTGCATCAACGTTCTAAGTCTATGTCAAAATTTGCAATTATACAGTGATAAGCAATTAATTCAATTTATATGAATATAAATTGTAAGTATATAACTTGATCTCAATAAAACAAACCATAATTTAAGTACAATGGTTTACCATGGCGTTAGAAAAATTTACCGGTTTTCCTAATCCACGTTGATGTAAACCTAAACGAATTGAACCAGCTACACGAATTAAGTTAATCACATCAATTCCACTAGTAGTAGCTCTTTCCCTCATTGGGTAGATAAGCTTCAACCTTTACAATACGCCAGTCCTATAAGTTTCTTTGAGAAAATCATCGAGCACGACATCTATAAGGTCGTCTAAGAGTCATCAATCTCTAAAAATAATAAGTTAATCCCCTTATTTGACATTCACCATATGCAACGAATACATAAGCTCAAGTGGATATAAAATCCACCTCTAAATACAACATATGCAATTCTTGCTTACAAAGTGTAACACATGTACAATTAAGTGGAGAGTCTCATACTAGCTCAAAAATGATAAAATGGGTGTAGCAATTCTCCCCACATTAACAGCCACCTTCTCCTAAGTGGCTAAGGGGGTATTTTATGTAATATAAAAAATTCTAATTATGAATTAATTAAATACTTGATGCTATTTGGGTCTAATTGGATATTAGTATGACAATTATTTATAACATTAAACCTTAATTAGTACGTAATGTCCTAAATCTGTGACAAATATGACTAAAAGAAAATAGTAGTATTGGTAGTAGTAAAATTGACACTAATAATTAATTTGGGGGGGGGGGGGGTTATGAGAGTCGAATGGGCCAACTCATTTAAGCTTTGCTCTATAAGAAAGAGTTGTATTCGGATTTCCCCATGGCTACCTCTCTCTCCCTAAGGAACAACTCCCACCTTTCCTCGTGGGAGTACCTCTCTAGTACTTCCTTTTCTTTTCCCTAGGGCTTGGCCATGGCTGCCCTAGGAGATAGGCAGGGAGACAAGGAAGAGATTGAGAAGGAAGAATAGAATTCGCGTGTTCTATTCACTAGATCTTCTTTGATATATGAGTAATCCTCTAATACTTTCACCATGTTCTATAGATAAACTTTTGGGTGAATTAACTTGGTAATTAGGGTGTGATTAGCCATGTGGATAGTGTTAATTTTCGTTTAGGATTGGTAGATTTTTCTGGTTTTGCATAGTTTAGATCTAAATAATTTTTTAGAGCTTTGAAGGCCGAATCTGGAGAGTTGGTGTACTAAGGCCCCGTTTGTTTAGACTTTTCTCTGGCTTAAAAGCAAAAAAAAGCTAAAGCCTAAACAAACGGGAGGCTATTCAACTAGGCTTTTGGAAAACAGCGTATGTTAGCAAGTACTCACTACCTAGCTATTTACTTAAGTCTAAACTAAGTTCAGCTATACCGATCAAATTGTACTCAACTATTTTTCTCTACGTACCATCGCTCATAAATAATCAAAATTCAAAAACTATAAACCAAAACCTAATGTCACAACCTAAAAAAATTCCGCCCAGGGTGTTGGTACCTTCTGTCTGAAAGATGCTTATTTGGCGTGACGTCTTCTGGGGTGCCGATGAGACTCTAGTGTGTTTCTTTGTCAATAATTTATGTTCGCCATTAAGACAAGTGAATTAGTCCGTCATCCACAGCACTACAGCAACAAGCGTATCCCAGGCCACCTGCTGCGCTAGCTCGCCGAAGCGTGACAGGTTCGTTATGCACGGGCACCAATCCCTTGCGCTCCAGCATCTGCTTGGCGCTTGCTGCGCTAGCTCACAGGCTTTCAAGAACTGGGAATCGAAAACTTTCAGCTAGAACTTCAAGTTTAGCTGGAAGCTAGAACTTTGAAACGGAAACTCCAACTACAAAACTGCGAGATGAGCAAGAGATCATAAGGCAAGCCGAGGGATGTGTATGCTACAAGGCAAGCTACAAAGCAAGAGGGGCCAATGTGTTCATAGTTGTCCTGCTAATCAGTTGCGACAATCAATCCGATCTCCTCTCGCCGGTGAAGAAGAAAGCATGTGGTAGAAGACTCCTAGGAAAACTATGGCAAGGCAAAGTAGGGTTTTTTTTAGTTTTTAAAAGCTGTTTTTTAGTTTTTATATAATAATTAACTCTTAAACGAAATATCTTTTCAAGATAGAGCCTACTAGTTAATTATAGTATATACTGTACTGATTTCATTTATATCGGTAAAAATTGCACACGAATATCTGTTACTCTGTAATCTCTCGCACGAACAACCTAAAAGGTACAGGCCATAATCAAAAGTTATAAGTTTCAGCCAAAAAAGAACATGCCCGTAAAATGGACACACTGAGAAGAAGTAACCTCGATAAAAAAAAAATCCCATTTCAAAAAGAATTATAGAAAAAGAAGTGGTGGAGGAGAAGATAATGACGTGGCAGTGTTAGTCGTGTCATTATTATATGGTCACAGGGGATGGATTGCCGTAAGCATGCTTATCTTAATCAACCATTGGCATGCTTGGAACGGAATCTATCCTTCTACCTTTGCACGAGCAAAGACAGAGGTGAACAGTATGCTGCCGTTAGTTGTTTGTCAGCCGTTGGATTCTAAGCATGCCGTATAAGGGTCTGTTCTTTTTGGCTGCGGTTTATGGTTTTTTGTTGAAATTTTTGAATTTTGGCTGTTTACGATACAGATTACGGAGAGACCGATACTCACTTGTGATTTTGGCTCGTACAGATGTTGAGCTTTTAACGTGTACTACGTTTAACTTATAGATCTCGTCTTGAGAAAATACTCCGTTTGAAAGTTAGGTACTGTAGCAAAAAACAAAAGCCACCCGGTTTCTCATGTGCCGAACAGGCTCTAAATCTACTGCTACAATGATAACGGCGCAGTAGAAATAATATTTTTGCCATAGGGATTGTTGCTTCAGTAATATCTACATCGTTTTTTTTGTATTTTCTATGTCGTTTTCTTTCTCATGCTTCTCTGTTCACCTCTAACTTTTTAATAAAAAGGCAGAGGATATGCTTCCGCTTGGAACAAAACTTGCTCCACCGCTCTTGTCTATTCGCCAAACAAAAGAAGCATTTAAGTGGGTTGACTTAGGTGCCACCCAGTGAGATTAAAATAAGTTGATTTATAACTAAAATTATACTGCAACTGACTGAAATTATACTGTAATTGATGGTGATTTATTTAACGTAACTAAATTTAAAAAAAAATAAAAAAAACAGTTTAGCTCATCACGGACAATGCAAACGAATACAGAACAAAAAAACCAGCAAAAAAGCTCAAAAAAGCCAGAAAAAGACGAAATTTATAAATAATGAAAATAAGCCAGAAGTCAAAAACTCAAATCGAAATGCGCGGAACATTATAGCTATGGTTTTTAAATTTAATCGTGAATGTTTTTTTTGTTCAAGTAACATCACAAAGCATAAACAGAAAAAACAAATCCCCTTTGTCGCCGCTCGGCCAAGTCAGCCTGCACCACCCAGATACGCAGATCGATTCCGAATTTCCGATAGACACGACACGGGCTCCCCAGTGATAGACCGAGCAGGAGCCCCCGGCCGGACGGTCTCTGCCACTGGGGCCCACGCCGCTGCCGCCGGCCTAACAACGGCAACGCGGCACGATACAAATACGACGGCGCTCACCGGTCACCCCACCGCCTTCCTCCGGACTCCATTCCGCGCCCCAATCCAAAACGCGCGGGCTCCGAGTCTCCGCCCGATGCTCCGAGCCATCCTCCTCCGCTCAGGTAGGTTACGCCCCCGCCGCCTCGCTCCTCTATCCCTCGCGGCCGCCGCCGTCCTCCTGACCCTACCTTCTCCGCCTCCCCGCGCCTATCCAATATGCTTTGAACAACCGAGTAAAAGATAGACTCCTCATTTTCTTCCTTACCTTCATACCTATATATCACTTTCTTCACAATCTCAATCATTGTATCCCACATCTCATAAATTAGATGAAGGCATGGTGTGTCGGTGTCTGCCACACGTATCATTTCATAGATTGGCTGAGTGAATTCAACAATATAGTTCACCTTGTCCCACCACACTTCATTAAGTTCTAGGTCTCTAATGGTTTGTGCCATTCCTCTATTTTCATCTCTATATGTCTCACATTTGTCACTAATCACCATGTTTTGGAGTGCCCTCTTGATCATGCAAAACCGCTTCAACATAACTACAACTGAAGCAAACTTCGTTTCAGCAATAGCAAGTAACTTTAGTTTGCTAAACTCATTGAACATTGATAGCATCATGCCATGGTTCATTATAAAATTCTTGATCATATTAGCATCTTGTAGGATCAAGGATACCGACTAGAGGGGGGTGAATAGGAGGTTTTTAAAATTTTCTTGTTCACTTGATTAATTCTTCACAATTTAAATGACAATGATGTAAATCAATTAATCCTATGCAATTCTAGTTAACAACTTAGCCAACTTAGCTCTAAACAATCAAATGATCACACTGAAGCAAATAAACAAGAGCTAAAGAGACAAGAGACACAATCGATGTTTTTACCGTGGTAATCGAAAATTTGCCGGTTTCCCCTAGTCCACGTTGAGGTAAGCCCGGACGAATCGGACCGGCTCCACGAATTGAGCCAAGCACCTCGATCACTAATGTAGCTCTTCCCCACTCCGGGTAGGCGAGCTCCAACCTTCACAATTGCCGGGTCTTCTCACAATCTTCTTGAGAAGATCACCGAACCAACTTCTACCGGATCGTCCAAGTGCCGGCAAGCACTAAGAGTAATAGATCCCGGTGTTCTCTTGAATGCAACCTAGTGCCAAATGGATTTGCAATTGAAATCTAGCACTAAATGCTCAACCACCTCACTTTGATGTGCAAAGGAAGAATTGAGGTGAAATGAATGCTCTAGGGCTTAAGAAATGTGCAATGAGTCTCTAACTTTTGCCCTTGTGCAGTGGTGGGGGTATTTATAGCCTCCACCAACCAAACTGGCTGTTTGGCTCAATTTCCCGCAAAAATCAGGATGAGCGGTACTACCGCCCTTCTGGGGCCGGTACTACCGCTCCCAAATCTTTGCGTCAGAACGGCTCTGTTAGACATGAGCAGTGACCGTTGGATTTGGCGGCGCGGTACTACCGCCGTTGATATTTGCGGTACTACCGCTCTCCGGTAGTTCCGCAAAGTCGGCGCGGTACTACCGCTCTGGCCAAACTCCGAAGGGTCCTCAGAAATACCGCTCTCTGGAAATTACATTCCGCTTGGGTTCCGGATCAACCGGACTCCGGAAGTACCGCTCTGGGAGCGGTACTACCGCTTCCTACGGTAGTACCGACGTTGAAAAAGCCGGTACTTCCGGTCTGGTTAAAATCCGAGACCAACCGGAGATGCTCTCTGGAAAAAACATACCGCTCGAACCTCCGGTTCTTCCGGAATCCGGAAGTACCGCTTGAGTATGCGGTACTACCGCTCTCAGCGGTAGTACCGACGTTGAAACGGCCGGTACTTCCGTTCCGCGAAGATTCAACCGAGTTCGAGGGGTGCTCTCTGGAAAAAAGGTTCCGCTCCGGAAGCGGAGCTACCGCTCTGCGGTACTACCGCATTTGGGCGCGGTACTACCGCTCGCCGGTAGTACCGACGTTGAAATACGCGGTACTACCGCTCGTCCAGACAGAGCACAAACTTAACTTTTAAATTGAATTTTTATGAATGCAAGATTCAAAAGATCATCCAAATGGCACTAGAAGTATGATTTCAAGTTACTAGCCAAGATCCCCCTTGATGGTACGATCATTTATCCTATAATCCGGTCTTCCACCATTCTCCAAGACCGGTAAAAAAAATAGATCCTGCACTAAGCATACTTTTGCCTTGAGCCAAAATTTGGATCTTCATAAGAGTTCTTTGGCTTGCATCTTATCACTCATATGTGGACTAACCCTTCACATGCTCATAAAACACGTTAGTCCCATATTCATATGATTTCATTAATTACCAAAATCATTTTTAGGGGCCTAGATGCTTTCACATCTGCAGCAATCTCAGTTATCCAATGGCACTCATCAAAGACTACTTCTTCCTCATCAGTTCTTGGCATTTTAGCAGCACAAATACTCTTGAGAGTAAGATTGAGTGTATGAACAACACAAGGAGTCCAAAAAATATGAGTGTACTTCTGCTCAACAATCAAACCCGCACCTTTGCAATTTATAGCATTGTAAGTGATGACTTGGACAACACTCCTTGCACCCACTTCTTCAATAACAGCAATCAACTTTTCAGAAATGTACTCCTTTGTCTTTACCTCGCCTTCTACATTGATAGCTCGCAAGAACATCGGTGCACCCTCAGAAATAGCAAGAAAGTTAATGAGGGGTCTTCTTTGTGCATCTGACCATCCATCTGAACAAATGGTGACACCCTTTTCAGTCCATGTGCTCCGTGTATGCTCCAATAAGGTCTCAATGTGAGTCCTTTCTTGTTGAAGAAGTGTAGTCCTCAGCTTGTTGTACCCAGGTGGGACATAACCAGAAAGGTTAATGTTTACAGCAAAGTTATAAGATTGTTGAAAATGTGGATTTCTTGCTAAATTGAAAGACAATCCTGTCAATTTCACATAACCAAAATTTGTTGAATGCAAATTGTAAGTTGGATAAAATTGAAACAGTGATTGAAGGTAGATTGCATACCTCTAGAATAAAACATCCTTGCAATTTGTGCATCCAATTAATTGCGCAAATCCTTAGCCCAAGCTTTCTCTAATGCTGAAGAAGGTCCCCTCCGCTTCTTATTCCCCAACATAGTCGAGTCCATGCTTGATGAAGAAACACTAGCACTAGCAACACTACCAACAGTTGATGGTGGCAAAGGCACATTTCTTGGCCTTGTTTTTGCATGTTCATCCTCAGCTTTTGCAACTTCACTTTTTAACTGAGCAAGAATAGGTATTGTTACCTTAGGACATATCTTGCATCCGCCATTACTAATTTTCAGCATGTACGCTTTGACTCTAGAGTAGCTACTAGTGCCAACATATTTGCAATATTTGCATCTCCATTTCACATTTCCTCCCCATTGACCACCTGTAACATCCCATTTTCAAAATCTGGCTTATTGTAAAATTCAAATGTATGTTAATGAAAAATTTGAAAGGTTTTATTCTCAGTTGGTTTTTCTTTTTGGTTTTCAAAAGAAATTCAAGATGTGTATAAATAATTTAAAATGCACACCTTGTTTTATTTCCAAAGAAGTAAATCAAATTAATCTTTTAAAATCTGGAAGTTGAAATATACTTCAAGGATTAAAGGATTCAGGAGGCTAAGAATGTGAAGAAAAGATATATGCATGTATATATGTATATATACCCGTATACATATATGCGTATGTATGTATGCTAATTGTAGGATTTTTCCTCCCCAAGCCTTTCTAGCCAGCACTTCATTTCTCCTTCTGTGGCAATGCACCTCCATCACTCCTACGTCCGCGCTTGTCGCCATTTGCCACCAACTTCGTCGGCGATTGAATGTGGTGTCAGCTCTCGTCTTTAGCGCCTCTCCTCGCCATCAGCGCCCAGCAGTGGCAGCGCCTCCTGTCATCTCTCTCGCGTCCCCGACTGCTTAGGCCTGCGCCCGGCCGTGCGCCAATGCCCTACGCCAAGAGTTGCCGTGGTGCTCCTCTGCCATCGATCACCTTCGCGTGCAGCAGGCTTGCACGGCTCCCTGCCGCCTTGTCTCCCCCGACGAGCCGCCCGGCCTCTATAACGGGCACTGCTATCGCTCCACTCACTCCCGCCGAAGCTCACCCAAAACGCACAGCCGCTGCCTCCTCTGCTTTCGGTGTGTCGTCGGGAGTCCCCGCCGCCGAGCACCTCCGGTCGCCGCCAGGGCCCCGAGCCTTTCTCCCCGCACTCTTCCTTGCTCCCTCTCCCTTCCTCCCCGGATTAACCGGCCCCTTCTCCTTTGCAGGCCGCCGGCGACGTGCCTCTTCACCGCCACCGACGGCTTCGGACCTCCCTGGTGAACCGCGACGCCCCGGGCCAATTCCTTGCGCGTGAAGCATCACCGGGACCCCGTGAGCGCTTTCCCCACCTCGCCGGACCCCGCCGCCCTCCCAGACGAGCCGCCACCGTGGTCTTCCTCGCCGCCAAGCCCCTCCCCGCCGCCAGCCTGCTCGGCTCCACCCCGGCCGCCGCTCGAGCTGCAGGTGAGCTCCATGATGCCCCGAGGTGCTCCACCTCGGGGGAATCGCGCCCAAATGGCCCGAGACGCCGGCGCCTTGCTCCCCTGCTTTGACCGCCACTCTACTCGCCGCCGGCCATCGTCGCGGCAAATCAGGCCGATTCCTCTCTCCCCGGGGTGCGCGTCGGGTCGTGTGGCTCATTTTGGCCGGCGCCGCCGCGTCTCCATGCTCCCTCCGCCGCCAGATGGCTCCACTCTCCTCACGGCCGGGTTGAGCCAGGACAGAGAAGCCCAACGCCTTTAATCACTGACTGGCGTTTGTCTTAATCGCATAATTAAGTCGCCCTAAGCCAGCACTTAAGGAAAGCATTAATAACTCTCCTATTTAAGCCCACCTGTCCGAAATGCATTAATTTTATTTTTCGGATTTTCTAGAATTTGAAACTTTAAAATGCCATAACTTTCTAACCATAACTCCGAACTTAACGAAACCAACTTCTAAATTTTCTAAAATCAAGACCTGTCTAATGGTTCTAGTTTGGTTCAATTCCGAATTCATTTGAGTTGTTTTATTGTTTTGTTTGGTTCTTATTCGGCGCTCTTCATCTTATGTGGTTTTTCCGGTACTCCCGTCCGAGTAGAGTTCGACGACGCGAACGAGCCCCCGCTTGAAGCAGCACAAGACCCCCAAGCTTTCGATCCAGGTGAGTCAATACTTTGATCATTTTGCGCCTACATTTTATGAGAAACTATGTTCGTTTAAACTATGAAAACTGCATGCGTTATTTTATGTGCTAAAAAATATGTAAGTCTTAAGGTAGATAACAACCTTATGTCCACCTAATAATATAGAACACCACAAGTACATTTGAACTCCCATGATCATTTGTCGCCCTAGATGTAAACACTAGTATGGTAGTTATATGACTTATTATTGCCATGCTAAAATTTGTCAAGTTCAGGGTTCTAGTAACCCTGATAATCACTCTTTAATCATGAACACTAGATTTGAGATAGTCATGGGATGTACATAGCTGAACAATTATGTTGATTTATGTTATGCTTCTCAAAACCCTAAAAATCTGCTGAACCTGTTTGGGCGGATGGTAAGAATGGTGGGTGTGGATGTAACACAAGGAATGTGGAATGAACCGCCCGAACAATTTAAGGACTTAATCCTGTGTGGACTCTCTGTGTATAACAGTACAACCACAAGCTGGCATATTGTAGGCTGGGCTAAATAATTTACTGAACTCTCTAGTCATTTCACGGAGAACGTGTGTAGGTGGGTAATGAAAGCCCCACTTGGAATGGGACACCGGATGTAGGTGACGTTGCCTAGGATAGCGTATGTGGAGAGTGGAGTATGACTGCGCTAACCTATGGTGGACAGCCCGCACAACCTATGGACGTAACCCCATAGGAGTGAAATGCTAGAGTGTGAAGTATTGTAAAGGCCTCGTGATGTTTTCTCGATCTGCATGTCAAAGGAATCATGTAGAACCATCGGGACGATTATCTCTTGTGGGTAAAGATGTACAGTCTCTGTAGAGTACTACACAAACTATTCGAATAGCCGTGCCCACGGTCAAGGGCAGACATGGAAATCTTCCTCGAGTTAGTTCTGTTTAAAAACTATTATGGGTGGGGAGAAAACTGTCAGGCGGATGTAACCTGACTTTGGTAATTTGTCCTGGAGGGATGTACTCCAGTGTTGGTATTAAGGTGGAAGTAACCTGCTATGCAAAAATGTTAGGCATTGGTGGATGTAACCATAAAGTATGGTGGATGTAACCATAAAATTTGGAAATGGAAACTACCCCGTTATAACATTATTGTACACTTTCAGTATTTAAATCATAAGTTCTTGAAAACTGCTAGGTCATAGCAATTTTAATTATGTAAATTTCAAATGTTCTTTATGCAAATAAAAGAACCCGAGCCACCCTTGAATAGCCCTGCATCTATAAATATATGCATTCTGTGTGTTGGCTCGCGGAGCACGGTTGTTTGTGCTCAACCTCGCTCTTAACCCCCCTTTCAGAAGATGTGAATCAAGAGCACTACGCTTATCATGAGGATCAGGATGCCGAAGGAAATGAAGATGGTGGTTATTAGAATAGGCCTCGGTAGTCTTGCCTCTCGCCCCAGTAAAGTTGACCAGGCTAATTTTGGTGGGTGCATCCGTTATTAGTCAGGTCCCTGATTAATAGCGGTAGTACTCAGGTTGACCCAGTCGCTTGCCTGTGGTGAGTTGTGCCCCTACGCTATGTACGCTTCCGCTTTCGCTTTTCATGTATTGTAAGACATTTGGCCTGACGGCTCTATTGTAACCCTGGCCCGACGTGGTCTATTTGAACTCTGGTATTGTAATATATGAATTCATCGTGTATGAAATGATGCAGCGATGTATCTGTGAGCATTATCTACTTATCCAGGGAATAATGCAGTGTTATCACAGAGGATTCCCGGTTAGTAAACTTGGGGTCCGACACCACCCTTGTCTAGAACATCAACATGATTCCACAATGGAAGCTTGACCTATTGTTGCTTGTGTTTTCCTCCTCTCTAGCATTAGAATTAGTGGCTTCCATTTTTCTAGAATGATAAAACAAACAATCAAGCATGAATGTTAAACAAGCAATCAAGTATAAATGTTAATCGCGTACTGCATCTAAACTCTACAGCATCTAAAGAATATATTGTATACTGCTTACATGTACTACATACCTCTACGGCATCTAAACTCTACCGCATCATAACTGTATACTTCCGACTGCATCTAAGGATTAAAGAAGATAACTGCATACTGCATACCTGTGCGGTTGTGCCGACTGCGAGGTGGAGGCTGGCGGCGCGCGGGGTGGAGGTCGACGGTGCGCGGGGAGGAAGTCGGCGAAGTAGCAGAGGCGCACGGGGAGGAAGCCGACGGCTCGCGGGGAAGCGACGGCGGCGCGCGGGGAGGAAGCCGGGGAAGCGGCGGCAGGCGCGGGGAGTAGCCGGCGGCGCACAGAAGACAAGGGGGTCGCGGCGAGGAAGAAGACACGGGCGGTGGCGAACTGGCGAGGCGCGTGGGGAATGGCTGAATGGGGGTCTCGGCATGGCCTAGGGTTAGGGTTAGGATGGCGCACGGGATGGGTCGGCTCTCTCCTGGGCCACCTCTAGGCCGGCTGTGTCCTGGGCCGTGTCCAACTCGTGTAATTACCGTGTCCGACACGTGTCGAGAATTTTAGCAATTAAAATTAATTCCAAAATTGCTCGATACGTCGCCGACACGTGTCCGCGACGTGTCCGTGTCGTATCCGTGTCAAACACGGATACGACGGTTTAGACACGTGTCCGTGCTACGGACACGCTCCACCTCCACCACCAACGCTAGATCGCCCGCGAGCACGCGATGCGCGTGGAGGGAGGCGGCCTCGTCGTTGATGGCCACGGCGTGCGCGAGGAGGCGACGCTTGGCCTTCATCCAGGCGGCGCAGTGGCCAGCAAATATCTCTGCGGCGCGAGTGTTGGCCTGGGCGTCCTCGCGGCGGCGCGCGCAGCTGGCGGAGCTGGTCGTTGGGGTAGGATGGGGAAGGACGGTGCCGACGGTGGACAAGGAGGTCCGGGAGGGGGAAGGGAGGCGTTGGTGTGGGGAGGTCGCCGGGTTGGCCATGGGCCATGGCCATGGTCGGAGCAAGGAAGCAAGGAAGAAGACACTTCGAAAGCACAAATGATCAATTAGCTCCTTAACTATAGGGTATTTGGGCTATTACCGGGAACTTAGTCAATCCCATGTAACTTAGGACAAATAATCAGGGAAGGGCAACCATATTACCTGGAATGCAAATGAGAGGGGAGGTGACCTTTTTAGTTGATCGATCATATGCATAAGAGGAAGATGAAAAAAAGTAAGAAAGTTGATGGCAATCATGGAAGAGGAAGACAGATTGGTCCTATTTTTTTTGGCTCTTGGTTTCTCCTAGCAATCATTATTCATTAGACTAATAAACTGTAGCCAAAAGTCATAAGCAGCGGTCCGAAAGATCAGGCCCAACGAATGAGCATCAGCTATTCTTCCTTAATCATTAATGTCAAGACTGTATGTATTTATAATCTTAGGCATTGGACTTCAGAAGGATGCAAGTCGCAAATAGACCATATAAATTTCATTTGGAGTTAATCATCGTACTACTTGGTTAATTACTTAAGGTTAACTTTTATCCAGAAAGAAAAAAAAATTAAGCAGGAGCATCCCCAATCCTGGTAGGCTGGTACTATCATAAAATTTTATAAGGAATGTCCCCAGAATTTTTTTTTTTTGATATGAATGTCCCCAGAATTGATTCGCTTGATCCACGTACTGTGTTTTTCGAAAGTTTGTTTTCGGTTACACATATTGCTACAAGAGTAGAAGTCGAGATGAACAATGAGCACGTCAATCTCTTTCTGAGCAACAAGGATCCTGAATTGCCTGAAGAATAGTAGTCTCTATCTTTCCAAACACATTCGACGCTTTGCTCTGTGTAAAGCCCAATAATTTAGCAGGCCCAGTTTGTGAGCAGGCCCATAAAAGGACTCAAATGCCACAAGGATTGGAATGTTTGCAAGGAAAAAACTGCTTTTTCTCAAAAACAAAAAGGGAAGGAAGAAAGAAAAGAACAGATCAAATGGATTAGTGGAATCTTAACTAACTAAGTCCTAGTTCCTAATGAAAAATGGATAAAATTCCATGAGACGCGGCTCGTGTTTGGATTTGTCAATTTGACATACCTTGTTCTCCTGTCAACTGCTACACACGTGATATTAAGCAAATCGCTCTTCTTAATTCACCTTGTACAAATTTGCCGAGTCAAGTAAGGAGCCTAATTAACTATTCTTGCTTGACATTCACAGATAGTGCCGTGATTTTAAAAAAGTCCGTACCACATTGCAAATGGAACCAAAACGTTCAAATAGCGTGGTGCCAAACTTTGAACCTGGAATGCCCGCCATCGAACACGTGCTCTAGTAATAAAGCCACCGTATTCAATTCGTGCGGTGGAGTTAGTTCCCGCCTTTTTCTTACACGTTGAAAGTTCACTGGATTTTGGGTGAGACAGAGCAGACAGAACTCAGGAAGCAGCCATTGGCGGATCTACAGGGTATGCCGGGTGGGCCCCGGCATACCCTGTGGAGGTGGGACCCGATTGAAGTACCGGGCATATGACGTCGTGACGCGCCGCTCAATCGATCGATCCTCAGCGTGATGTCGTGACGCGCCGCTCGATTCGCTGAGACGCTCGATTCGTGACGCGCCGATCGATCCTTTGCCCTTCGCGGCTTCGCTTCGCCTGCCGCACGCCGGCACGCGTGACGCGCCGCTCGCCCGCTCCGCTCGATCCTCAGGGAATCAACTTCTTCGTTTTTCAACTTCTTCGATTATACCCTGTAGGCTGTAGATCAACTTCTTCGTTTTTCAGTTGTTGTGCCAATTTCTTTACCCTAAATATCTGTACTGGCTTGATTAATAATTATCGCTCATGCATGCGTGACGTCTCATATTAACCGATTGATGGATGATCAGAAAACCACAACAAAATATGCATGCGCGACGTCTCATATTAACCGATTGATGGATGATCAGAAACCACAACAAAATATGTAGTCTTCGTGTACAACAAAACAGTGTCAAATATTACACGATTGTACAATCAATTTTGATCTTTTATTTTGTAGAATATGCTACTCTCAATCACAATAATTTGGCATCGCCGCTATCGATCACATGGGAATTAAATCCATTAATTTCATTAATTTATTGGCTGGTCATCGTTTTTCAGTATGGATTCAAGTCGATTTTTACTAAAAACTACAGACACACTATATTAATATGCAAAAAAAATCAAGGTCCCTGTGCCATGTAAAATATGCATTAAATCACCTGTACTGAATTGTAGTATAAAGCATAAAATGCAAACTTCCGATCACAGGAACTTTACATGCCCTTCCTTTACAAAAATATATAGAAGGGTAACTAATCGTGCATGGCTCTTAGTAATAGAAGCCTTGACCTGTTGACCAGCTACAGCAAAGGGTATTGATTAACCTACTCTAAGCTGATAAGAAGTGTAAAGGAAAAAATTCTCAACATGTAGTAAGTGCCAGTTTGTGAGGTACTTTAGAATAGTATGTAAATTTTCTTTTGTTTTTTTGTTCAAGTGCCGAGGTACTTGCATACTGCTGTACTAGTACCATAAGAATATAGTCACAGATCTTGAAGTCTTGCTCTTGCATTACTTCTATAACAGAAACATACGGCCAAGAAAAGTTCTGGCATTCAAATTTCAAAATGATATATAATATTCTTTATTCTCTTACAGGGCCGGATCAAGAAAAGTTTTTGGAATTGTTTCAAAATGATATATAATATTCTTTACTCTCTTTTATGCCTATATTTTGAACTATCAGTATGGCGTTTGAACTATTCATATTGTAATTTGTGGATGTTTTCAACTTAATCTTCAAATTTAAGACTTATCGTGTTATTTAGTGCATATATGCCGAATTACGTTGCAAATTTTACAACTGTTACCGAATTGCCAAATGGTTTTACCGAATTGTATATGAAAATTTTTGGACGGCATACCCTTAGATAAAATCCTGGATCCGCCACTGGAAGCAGCCCAAGCCATCTTTCATGCAATAGATGGCCTTGCACAAGAACCAACTCAACTGGAGTGTGTGGGTCAATTGTAATGATTTGCAGGGTCAACCATTGTCTCTACAATCGAAGTGATTGCCTCTAACATTAATACGAGATGACGTGGAGTGGTACTAGAGAAAATAGTTCTCCACTATTGGAGATCCCTTGAGGTAGGAATGTAAAAAAAAAACTCAAAATTTGCGGGGCGCTCGATCTCGACTTGCTTTAGACACAATTCGAACTCGGTTCGAATCCTAAACGAACCGAGCTTGAGCTTGATTCCATGCTCATGAGTTTTAACGAGCTAAGCTTGAATAGCTTATTAATATTGATGCATACTACCTCTTACCGAGCTTACTCTAGTCGAGCTCAAAGTTTTCTATTGTTGAAAATTAGTGTATATTTAACTATTTTTTACTGTTATCGAGATCATTCTAGCTGAGCTTGAGCTTTTTTTATTGTTGAAAATCAGTGTATATTAAATTGTTTTAACGGTTATCAAGCTTATTCGAGCCAAGGTCGAGTTTAGATCCAGACTCGGACCCTAACTCAGGCTTGATGAGCTTGAGAGGTTAGGCTCACTCGAGTTATGCTCATTTACAGCCCTACCTTGAGGCAGGGAATAATATTTCGTCCGAAATTTCGCCGAAATGGCGAAATTTCGTTGCTTTTGGTGGTCAACGAAAAAACTATGTATCGGTCAAAAAATTCGGCAGCATTCGAAATTGGCGGTCGGCCTCGGCCCACCAGTCCCCCACACCGCAGTGCTGCACTCGCGCTAACCCTAACCCCAGTCGCGTCGCCCCTCGCCAGTACGTGCCGTCACCAACCTCTCCTGCCCCGCCCCTCGCCGCGCCTCCATGACCGCCTTCCTCCCTTTCTTGTCCTCCTCCCCCGCCTCCGACCCTGCCGCCGCCGGGGGCCTCCTCAACCTCGTCTCCTTCACCGCCTCCACCTCCCGCATCCTGGCCGTCGTGGGCCCCAGCGGCGCCGGCAAGTCGACGCTCCTCCGCATCCTCTCCGGCCGCGGGACCGGCGCCGAGGTCGCCAAGGCAAGTCGGGGGAGAAGAGCGGCGGGCGGCGGCCATCCCCATCCCCATCCCCATCCTCCACGGGGAAGAAGAGCAGCGGGCAACGGCCAAGGTTTGATTTCTCAAATTTTGGTTAAATTTCATCAAAAGTTTGATTTTTTTTCGTCCGAAATTCGAACGAAATAAACGAAATTTCGTTCTTTCGTTCCTTTCACCGGCAGCCGAAATTTTTTTGCTTCCGAAAGATTAAACCCTGCCTTGAGGTACATAGTTTTTTTTTTGCATTTAGACGAGTTGTACTAATCTGATTTATTTAAAATTCATATCAAATTCCTAAGTTCCAAACAACTCCTAAACATGCTCTCGCTTGATCTAAAAATTACAAAAAAAAACGTACTAACCATCCACTATTCATTATTGTTCTGAGATTATAAAATTAGCTTGTATGCATGGTTGCAGGTTGCACTAACGTACGTGCATGCATGCATGCAGACATATATCTCGCTCACTACATACTCCAGCTTGCCGTCAGCAGTTGAACGGTCTACCTGGAGTAACTAACCGAGTATCTTCCTCTCCTAGACGTACGCGCGCACATAATTCAACAATCTACCTGGATCGTCTCCCTGGAATTAATGACCGCTAGCTAGGTATACGACGATACGGAGAACAAGCATGCTGGCGATCGAATCCCCATGTCAAAATCTAATTAATCATTAGTTTAGCGATAGCTTGTCGATCGGTGATTCCAATGAGTTCGTTAATTAACTTGGGTGATAATACTACACTGTGGACTCAAAAGATTCATACTAGTTATGTCTTTCTTCTGGGGAGCTAGCGCACGTGCAGATCACTGGATCAAAGAATTAAAGGTTCAGATCAGGTGGTGCTTTAAAGGGTTTATAAAGTCTAGATTTCTGACTTCTTTCATTGTAGTGATTAAAAATACATTGTAATTACTGTCAATTTTTTCTACGTACTTAAATTTAAAAATCTAAAAGTTATATTATCGTAAACAATGCAAAAAAAAAAGACAAAAAAGCTAAAAAAAACAGAAAAAAGTCAAAATTAAGCAGCTAAAAAGTCAGAAACATAGACATGTGAGAGCAGCGTCTAAACATAATAGCCATGTACCGCTGGTTCAATTCAAAGCATGCATGCATAGGAAAATCGTGGCATCGTGTTCTTTGTAAGTACGTGCGTCAAAACCTTGTGCATGGAAAATTGGATGCACTTAACGGCGTGCATCTTTCTTAACGGCGTGGGTGAGACTTTTTTTTTAATCACCATGTACGTTTTGAGCGTTTTCGTTCGTTCAAGTTCGGTAAATTGGATGTACTTAATTAAGCATACGTTTTTCCTCCAAGTTGTAAATTAACGATCTAGAGTTGACGATAGTACGATCTTCCGAGTTAGTACTTTCTTACTCCCTCGATCGATTAATGCAAGACATGCTTTGACGTTGCACAGAGCTTAAAGAGGTATAAAATTGAGAATTAGCATGAACCGCCAATTAGGTGAGTTACCGATAGGTGTAAGTCAAGGACTATTACTAGTATATATAAACCGTCAAGTAGTAATACATCCGGTGTACCAGTTTTCAAAACACGAGCGTGAAAAAAAAATGGATTGCACATAACTTCATCACATTTTTTTGATCGATTTCTATTCAACTCATGTGGTTGACACTAGATGGTTGCATGAAACATGCATCCACCGTCATGCATGCATGCCTTGAAGAGAAAACAAAACCCACTAATTTCCACAAAAAAAATGTAATTGTTATTCCTGAAAATTAGTTGTGGCATCGTGGAAAATAGATGCATGCCTTGACCAAAAATCTGATACATCCATGCAAATTATTAGCTGATACGTACGAAGTCGATCGATTGGATCCATCGAAGTGCGTACATGTAAGCATTGAATCGGCTTTGAGATTCGCGCACAACGATTGGAAACGTTTTCGGAGCTAGTCACTAGTCAATATGCGTGACCGCCTACAATTCTCTCAACTAATTTTCTGCGTCGTGCCGAGGAGAATCACGTAGGTCAAACACATGCCTACAAATAAATCTGGTCGTACGTGCATTATACTATATGTACGAACTACGAACCATCCAAGAACTTGAAAATTCTTGACTGCTTTGTGTACATTTCTAATATTCAGGATAATTAACAGAAGCCGATTGATTAATAGCTGTGATGCGAAGGAGTTGAAATTCTTGGAAGTAGCGACATCATGTCGTGAAACACGTGATTTTGATTGCAAGGACCATGAGGTACACATTGAACTAATTTATTGCACACATCAGCATCGTCCAAATATGCATAGATATTACTCCTCTTTTTAAAAAAAAATGACTGAAAGGAGCCACAGTTAAAAGTACGATTAGGTTGACGTCTTGTGGATTAGTTTACATCATTTAGCAGTCATGCGCAAATCAATTTTATGATTTGAAAACAGTGTATAGTGTTAAATATAGGACGAAAAGGTACAGTAATATGAACTATCAAGTCGCTTCATGCATTTTAGATGTAGATTTGATCGGAAGTGATTTGCAAAAATCAAGACCATATGTATTATTATTATATATAAATTTGCATGGTTCAATAATTAAGCATGCGTGCCTCCGTTAGCTAGCTCATGGGAGCAATATTATTGTTAGGAGTTGTCTAATAACACTCAACTGAGAAACTACCAAATTTCGGTACAAATTGACAATATCAACTAAAAGTTCAGAATATTTCGTCGATGTATAGTGCTGATGACAAACCAAGTGGGGTACATATTTTTGAAAATAAAATACAATTTTCGATCAAATGGTAGGATTTAGCTAGGGTTACAATACGGACCCAATGGGAACGTCGTTGGCATATACTGGTCTTGATATTAACCACAAGCTCGTGAGGAATGCAAAGGTCCAAAAACGTTGTTTGCGAAGCTGGTCCTACAAAGCACACCGTTCCCTTTCCTAAAATTTGTTTCATTCACACATGTCCATTTAGCCACACGATTATCATAAGTTGATCACATTGACAGATGGGTTGCTCCAATAGAAGGAATCTACACCTTCCTCGTTTTATGGTCGAAAGCATCAGCCTCTATATATATATGTACCCTAGCTACGTACTTACAATTCCTTGTCTCGGGGTCAAGAAGCAAAACCTTTTGTATCATGAATGTTGCTTTAAGGCCATGGATACCACAAGCTAGCTCAAAATATACTTCTAGCTAGGGGCTAGCGGCATTTTGCATCCATGCCACGAGAGAAGCTTAAAATTGCATATAAACCATGGCAAAACTAGGAATTTGGAAAACATGCCAACCTATGCAAAATATGATCTGTAGAGAAGCCACTGCAAATCATCTCAACCTTACACGAAGCCACTCTTGACACATTAGAAGAATACTATACTATAGAAAGGCTCCGGTTTTGCAAACTGAAGTTTCATGCATGATGGCATTGATTTATAGAAATACAAATGGCTACTTGGCTAGTTTTCAAGTTGTATGGATGCAGATGTTCCTATATATTTATCCGGTTGTGTGTCACACAAGTACATCGAGAGATAAGTTTTTGCGTCACAACCGCTATGAACATAAAGCGATAGGAACACGAGTTGTTCAAACTTATGCCTAAACTAATTTCTCTTATATCACGTCCAAACTCCAAAGTCTGGAATCTACGAAGCAAAGTGCATACTTTCAATTCTTGATTCGCGTGGCAACATGCATGTACGTAAAAGCTCCAAAGGTGACCTTTCGTCACGTAAAATTAAGTTTGTGTCCTGATGCATGTCACGTAGGTAAAGTCGATCAGTGTACGTAAAATTTTGCTAGCTGTGACGCAATGATCGAGCTACTGAATGCAGATTCCTTTGTGCTACTAGATCCCTTCTTCGTCGTGGCCGAAATTTTTTATATAAAAAAATTGTTTTGGTTGCAAAATAGATGAAGTAGATGCAGCTAGCATTGTTGTACTTTGACAAATTAACTAAGGTTGTTTAGGGCAATGCCAGTTATACTTTGGTTTTGTCATGAACGTTTGCATGAGTCCATTTACATCAGACAATAAGAAAGTAAAAGGGAATACTAGTATTACATTTTGCATGTATTGTTGTAAGCTTATCGTAAGAATATGCTAAATAAAATTCCCGGCTAATTTTTCCTAATAGCTAGAAATAGATGCATGGTTCTCTCACACGGGGAAAAACTACTTGTGTGGATGAAAATTATACCATTCTTGCGCCTATATTTGAAAGAGAACGCAATGTGGTATCCCTAAATTAACAGAGTGTCCCAATATGTTGGGGCTTTACCTTGCAAAATTGCTGCTATATATATAACTATATTCTGCTTAATTCTGCATCTGAACTATCTCAACTAGTTCCATTCAAGTCTTAACCAATGGCTCTTCTGTTTTGAGTTACGTGATATATAGGAGTAGAATTTTATCAGCTTATTGCACTTAAGGCTACATATAAGCTCGCCCTATAACACTTCATTGAACAGTGCATTGTACATTAGGCTGTACAGTGTACGCACATTATCGAGCACATGGCACAGTAGGTTGTCAAATCGTCATGACTGATTGAAGTCAATGGGCATAATCTAAGCACACGAAGATCATTGGGGGATCGATTCAGGATATAATGTATTTATTTATTTGAAGGAAAGATTCAGGATATATTTAGGAGTTGCATCCCAGATGCCGACTGTTGCATGATAATTGACTAAAAACTGGCTATAACCAAGCACGGCAAAAAATCGATTTTCAAAGGACAAAAAGAAAAAAAAACCAAATGAGCCGGTTCGAGCACTACTACAGAAAACCACATTACAGACGGTTTAGAAACGTCATCACAGACGTTTTTCTGAACCGTATGAATTTATGGGTCAGTGATAATCCAAAGTTATCACAGACGGTTTTAAAACCGTCTGTGATTATCAGATATCACAGACGGTTTTTAATGAAAAATCGTCTGTGATATTCCTTCCTCCAAAATCTAAATCTATTTCTGTTTATTGGCTAGCCTCAGGAAATGCTAGCCATGCCCTCTGAAACAAGCAGATAATCACAGACATAAAACATACAATTCACACATCTCATTTCATTTCAGATACATTTCACATCTCAATTCATTTCACAGACATAAAACATCCAATTGACAACGCACTTCATTTGATCACAAACATAAAGTATCCATTTCGCAAATCAATTAATTGAATTGAAATAAAATATCCATTAACAAATACACAATTACAAAAGATCTACGCTGCATTTGCACTTAAAAAAGGTTCGCTGATTATGTATCTATGGTGCGGAGTAGAACCGGCCTTCTGGCTTTATGACTTGAGTCAGCAAAAAGTACGCCAACTCTGCTCGAATCCGTCCAAGATCAGGCTGTTTCAATGGAGTTGACGGGATGTACGCAGCCTGTCGATAAGAATATCAATGTGCGTATATATGTAACGTGATAAATATGAAGTAATTATGGGAAGATTGACAAACCTTGGAATTGGTGATCCTCGAGGAATCGAGGAGTAGTTCCATATGTTGGCAAACGTAGTATCCACATGTGTTGCCCGGCTGCTGCTGGTGGCACTGCAAAAAATAGAATGTGTTAGTTCAAGAGGCTGTTGCATAGGATTAATTAATGTGAAATAGCGAATACCTTAAAATCTCGAGCATGTGTCAGCAGGCCTTTGGCCCCGCGCTTCGAGACACCTCCCATTTCAATGTACATCGTGAACGCCCTACGTGATTCGAAAAAGTTAACCTTAGTCATTCGGAAGGAAAGAAAGAGTACAATATAGGTATGTATGGAGAATATGTATTTACCTATCGATTACTTGTCTGACAACTGTGAAGTCCATTTTATTCTTACTTAGGGAATCAAGGTAATATACCTTGTTCCATTTTGGTACAATTACTATTAAAACCCAATGAAAGTTCTGATGGAAGGGCATAAATACATATTTCTTATTGAGGCAACCCATCAGTCTTGCTGCAATGTACCTCTCAACGAGGGCTGTATCCCGGTCGATGGTATCCTTGGCGACCAAGTGTGGGTCCAAGAAACCAGCCGATGAGTTGGATAATGTAGCTTTAGTCAGCATGTATCTATATATATACACACGAAAGCAACAAATTAGATATGACATTTATCGGTATGACATGAATGGAGACTGTGATTGTACACACTTACAGCGTCCAGCATCGAATGATTGAGACGTCGAGAGCGTTGAGAGTGAACAGATCGAATAAATCCTCAAAGGCGACCACGAACATACACTCTTGAAGACTGTGGTGGAAATCATCCGACGTGAATTTGACAGTGATACTTGAGGTCCGTTCTCCCTCTGGCTTATTGGACTGCTGCATATACCACGTGTGCAATTGTACGCAACTATATGCTAGGCGTTGGAGGGCTTTTTGCTCGAGCAACGGCTCGCCAAGCACGAATTTGCGGACCAAAGGTAGGTACGGTATATCATCATTGGTCTTCTTTGCTTTGCCCTTGCTGGCCTTGCTGCCTCGGCTATAGTTCGACTTCACGGCAGTTGACTTTGAAGATAGCAGCGGTGCAAGTTGCTCTGGCGAGAATAGCACCCGTGGAGATAGCACCGGTGCAGTTTCTAGTGGTGGAACCGATTGGTTTTGTAATGGAGATGGCACCGGTGCATTTACCGGTGGTGGAACCGACTAGTCTTGTAATGGAGATGGTACCAGTGCATGTTGCTCTGGTCCTGCCACCGGTGAAGAAGCCTCCAGGAAGATGTCGCTTTTGGGCCACTGGATGAATGTTCCAATGACCTGTTCTAGAGTCACGATCTCGTCGTTGGGGGGCTTTGGTAGCGGGACCACCTCAAAATTGACATGCACACCATCCACATTAACTTTTGCGAAGCCTGGCGCTAAAGTTTGACCGTGCACCATGGCCCCGATACTTTCGCTTCATACACAACCAATGAGGAAGGTTATAGATGCATAGAGTCACGGGCCATGTGCTATGTCGACTGCTCATGCTACTGAAAGGATTCATTCCATCTGTACTCAGTCCAAACCTTATATTCCTTGGTTCTGCACCGAAGTCTGTAAAACTCCTATCGATGTTTCTCCACTGTGCGGAATCAGCAAGGTGTCTTAGCATTCCATCCTTCTTGCGCTTCTCCGAGTGCCAACGCAGCAGTTTTGCCTCCTTTGGATTTGCAAAAAACCTTTTCAAACGGGGAATTATAGGAAAATACCATGCCACCTTAGCAGGAGGTCCTTTCTTCGCCTCTGTTCCCTCGTTATCATCTGATTGATTGTTACGTTTGTATCGGGATGCGTTGCACACCGGACATACATGCATGTTTGCATACTCTTTACGGTAGAGGATACAGTCGTTCGGGCATGCATGTATTCTTTCTACTTCCATTCCCAACGGACAAAGAACCTTCTTGGCTTTATACATGGTTTTAGGCAACTCATTTCCCTCCGGAAGCATGTCCACTAAAAGACCTAGCAGTGCCGTGAACCTCTTGTCGGACCAACCGTTGCTTGCCTTCAATTTCAACAGTTCAAGCATGGTCGACAACCTCGTGTACTTGCAGCCCGTGTACAAAGGTTTCTTCGAATCCTCCATCAAGCCCCGGAATTTAACATACTCTTTCTCATCATAGTTCTCTTCTACATCGCGAAGCATCTGATCCAGATTATCATCGTGCAACCTATCCGAATCCAAACGATAATCGACATCATCCGGCGGCATGTCATTCACTTCACCAGTGATGTCATCCGGCGGCATATCATTCACTTCACCGGCGATGTCATCCGGCGGCATATGATCATTCACTTCGCCATGACTAGTCCAACACGTATAATCCTTTTTGAAACCCCTCCGAATCAAGTGCGCTTCAATTTGCCCTCGGTTCTTAAACATCTTCAAATTCTAGCAGCAGTGCATGGACATCACATATATTTCACCCCCTTATTCAACATATCCTCCTCGGCGGTTCTTATAAAAGCAGACACGTCATTAATGTACTCTTCACTCACACGGCTCGCGGCATACATCCAGCTTCGGTCCTACGTTACGTACATATATAACAACTTAGTATTAACATTTAGATTAACTAATTATTACTACATATATACCGGCCACATTTATTATATTGAGACTTAATTTGCTAGCTCAATTCATATTATAAACACAACAGCTATTATATAACCAACAATTTTGCAAATTAACCATCTTCAATAACACTCATGGATTACTTAGACCTAAATTGTAATACAATTAAAGAAAAAATAAATTTCATTACTAACCATATCTAGAGCAACCAGGAAAGTATGAATCTTCAAAGCTCAATCTCTGCCTCTTCCCACCAAATTAGCTGGCCTGAAATCGCCTAGCTTCCTCCCGAGTGAAAAAGTGCGCAGCAGTGGCTAGATCTGGATCGAAATGAAGACAGATACGATCTGAGCAGCGCAATAAATGCCTTAGTACCATTATCACAGACGGTTTTTAATTAAAAACCGTCTGTGATAATCTGGGATTATCACAGACGGTTCTTAATATAGACCGACCGTCTGTGATACTCCTTTTTCCCGCCACAAATACCACAGAAGGCCTCAAAATTACAACCGTCTGTAATAGTGTTCATCATAGACAGTTTCACAAAATCGTCTGTGATGAGGCGTCTACTATGAGGCTTTCTGTAGTAGTGGAGACATTGGATCGATCTCTTGTGATCCATGTTATTTGTACCGCGTGGGCCCACTTTAATTTACACGTGGCACCTGCTAGCTGCACGAAGATCGCGGTGACAGGTGGGGCCCAACGTTCGTTCCATACGTGCCACGTCACCACGTCGGTGTTGCCTCCCATTACCAAGTTCCGAAATTTTTACTAATAGTAATAATTAATACCTCCAAAATTAAGAAAGTAGAAAACTAGCAAGGACGCTGTTTAGAAGAACGCCTATAGAGATGGTCGCACTTGAGAACCGAGTCTCGACGCCATCCATGTTACAGGTAGCTGCCTGCCTTTATCAACTGCGTACTAAACCCTAGATACAAACCCAAACAACAATTGGTACTGTTCTTTTATATTACGGAGTTTATGGTTATGAATTCTCTCCTCTCTCCTTAAATTCTATCTCCTCTTCCTTAAAAAATCTCCCCCCTCAAATCAGGGGTCTTGATTGTTGAGGAACCGACGCTGGAGGCCAGTCCGAGCGATTCCTCTGCTTAGAACAAGAACGAATCAATCACAGAATCACAGAATAATAGATTGAACACAGAGAGGTAGAGAGAACTCCTGGTCTTTCTTTATTGCTTTAGATTGCATCAGGGTACATAATGAGGGGGGTCTAGGTCCCTATTTATAGTCTATGGTGGGGGTGCCCAATTAGATCAGGACTCTGAATAGAGTCCAGGTTTCCTAACACTCCCCCTTGGGCACTCACCCAACATGCTCATGCCTCGTCAAAACTCCATAAAAACCCAGTGGGAAAAATTTGGAGAAAGAGTACATGATACATGTGATGCTGCGATGCACGAATTGCCTCGTTAAAAACCTTGGTCGAGAAACTTCATGGAAAACTCGTCAAGGGAAAAAGAGTACAATTCACCCAAATTCATTTAGTCTGCAAGACTTTATTTTTGGGTACTTAATCTTCATGATCAAGATTTATTAGCGGGCTTGTGAGAATTCTCCCCCTGAATTCTGCACTTCTCTAAGTCTCATCATTCCAATTCCACGCACGCACCTTTCAAAGCTAGATGCGGGGAGTGACTTAGTGAATAAATCTGCGAGATTTTCACATGACTTAGTATGCAGTACTTTAATCTCGTCCATCATTTGCAATTCATGTGCATAGAAGAACTTGGGGTTGATATGCTTTGTGAGATGACTCTTCACATAGCCCGTTTGCACTTGTGCAACGCAAGCGGCATTATCTTCATAGATAATTGTGGGGGTTTGCACAATGTTCATCCCACATGATTGCTGGATGTGGTGAACCATTCGGCGGAGCCAAGCGCACTCTCGTGCGGCTTCATACAGTGCTATAATTTCTGAGTGGTTCGTCGAAGTAGCTACCAGGCTTTGCTTAGACGATTTCCATGAAATTGCAGTTCCACCACACAGGAATACATAGCCTGTTTGTGACTTAGCGGTATGCGGGTCTGACAGATACCCAGCATCTGCATAGCCAATCAAGTTCAGATCTTGATTCTTTCTGTAAAACAATCCGAGGTTTTTGCTACCTTGGAGGTATCGGAAAAAGTCCTTTATGCCCTGCCAATGCCTTTTGGTGGGCTCTGCACTATACCTTGCTAAGAGGTTCACGGCAAATGCAATATCCGGTCTAGTGCAGTTTGCTAAATACATGAGTGCTCCCACTGCACTCAAGTATGGGAATTCCGGTCCCAGGACTTTTCCCCCTCTTCCCTTGGTCGGAAAGGATCTTTTCTTGCTGTAAAGACCTACCGATCATCAGTACTTTTGAGGGAAATGCCTTCTCAAAGCCAAACCTTTCAAGCACCTTCTGGGTGTAGGTCGACTGATGTACCAAGACTCCTTCAGGGACATGCTCAAGCTGCAGGCCTAAGCAAAACTTAGTCTTGCCCAAATCTTTCATTTCAAATTCTGACTCCAAGTAGGAGCTTGCTTCTTTTATGTCTTCGGCTGTTCCGATGATATTCAGATCATCTACATACACGAAGATTATACAGAATCCATTCTGGAATCGCCGTATAAATGCACAAGGACAGTCTTCATTGTTCGTGTAGCCTTTCTTGCAGAGAAAGTCGCTCAAGCGATTATACCACATTCTTCCAGATTGTTTCAGTCCATACAGTGACTTTCTGGGTTTCACACTGTACAGATTTCTATTTGCTCTGTCTTGGTTCGGGAGAGGAATTACTTCAGGGACTTTCATGTAAATCTCCGAATCCAAGTTACCGTAAAGGTATGCAGTCACAACATCCATCAATTTCATTTCTAAATTCAAGTTCACTGCCATTGAGATCAAGTATCTAAAGATAATTCCACTCATGACTGGGGAGTAGGTTTCTTCATAATCAACTCCAGGACGTTGAGTGAAACCTTGGGCTACCAGCCTTGCTTTGTATCTCACTACTTCATTTCTTTCATTTCTCTTTCGAACAAATACCCACTTGTGCCCAACAGTGTGTATGTGGGGAGGTGTGCGGCATACGGGCCCAAACACCTCTCTTTTATTCAGAGATAGCAATTCAGTTGCTATTGCCTTCTTCCAATCTTCTCAATCTGATCTTTTCTTATATTCAGCGAGCGATGCAGGCTCGGGATCAAGATCGATGATGGTGGCAATTTTCCTTGCGAAGTAGATATCGATATTAGCTGTTGTCCTATTCAGGGACTCTCCCGTGTGCACATAATTTATAGCTATTTCTTCATGAGTTGCTTCTTCTGGAGCGATTGCTTCTGCTAGAGCTTTACCTTGCACATCGCTTCTTTCAATTGCGGTGGCAAGTCCCTTTAGTTTTTCGGCTCCGATGTGTGCGCACACATCCATGCCGATGGGGATATTCAGATCCGGTATGCCCTTTTCTGAAGGTGTCATACTTGTGCCAGGTCTCAACTGGCTCCCCTTCTCATTCTGGGGGACTTCAATGATCGGCTGTGATAAATCTCTCTTATCCTTTTTCACCAGGCGTCCCCGGTTACTAAGGATTCGAGGAACCCGAGTTCTCGTCCTTTATTATTTTTCTGAGGCCTCTGGACGAGATTAGGGATACCTTCTACTTTCTTGGTATTTCAACCCTCTCCAGTGCAGTGCGTGCAGGCACATGCGACTTAATCACGCTCTTCAAATCACTAAAGTGATCAGGCAGTTGATTTGCTAGTTCTTGCAAATTGATTGTCTTATAGACTTCTCTTGTCTTCTGGACTTCTCTTTTTGCTTCACTAATGCGCTGGTCATCTGCATGAATTCCCGTGGCTTGCCATGTAATGTCTTCTGGACTTCTCCAGTGCACGGGTCATCTGCATGGATTCCCCAGGCTTGCCACATAATTTCTCGACATTCTTCATCAAGGGGTTGATTTCCTCCCCCTAATGTTGGGAGATTTTCGGTGGTGACACTTGCGCTAATTGCATAGGTGAATGGATGTTGTAGGCCAAAAGTCTAAGGTTGATGAGATTCGCTGCATAAAGGACTGCGTGTCCCAAATATGTAGCTGCTAGATTTCAATTATGCAAAAGAGGTCGGGCAATAAATTTAATTCTCTTAATTAAAGCCTCTGCCAAACCATTCTGGGTATGGACATGCGGTACCGAGTGCTCAACTGCAATTCCCATCGCCATGCAATAATCATCAAATGCCTTCGAAGTAAATTCTCCGGCGTTGTCCATTCGGATGGACTTGATATGATGATCTGGAAACACATTTCTGATGCGAATGATCTGCGAGATCAATTTTTGCAAAGGCGTGGTTCCTTGTGGGCAACAAACCCACATATGACCACTTCGAAGAAGCGTCAATGAGCACCATGAAATACTTAAACGGCCCTGGGACGGGCTGAATGGAACCGCAAATATCTCCCTGGATGCGTTCCAGGAATGTAGGGACTTCATCCTTCACTTTCAGAGTTGAGGGTCTAGTAATTAGTTTCCCGGTGGCACATGCAGGGCACACAAAATCTTCATGATTCGGGAAATTCTTCTCATTAATATTATGCCCATGCGAGTTATTGATTATGCTACTCATCATCCTAAGACCTGGGTGGCCTAATCTGTCATGCCAGAGACAGAAGGGTTCAGAGCTTCTAAACACTGTTTTCAGAACAGTGTACGCTGCAGGCGCTTTAATGTTGGTATAATATAGCCCAGTGAAGGAAGTTTTTCTAATATTCTTTTGCCATTCTCTTCACGCTTCGTGATGAGCAGGTATTTCTTACTGTACTCTTCTTTAGTCTCAACGTGGAAACCGTTGGCGCAAAAATTCTTAAAACTTAGGAGAGTTCTAGTCGATTTTGGGTACAATAAGGCTTCTTCAATGACCAAAATTGTGCCCATTATGGCTCTTCCCGAACCAATTATACATGCATCGCTTCTGGCGATTGTCGTAAGGCTGCCAGTGCTCTTACGAATCGACTGAAAATACTCAATCTCTCCTAAGATGATATGTGTTGTGCCGTTGCTGGCTAAGCACACTTCCTTCATAGGGCGCTACACATGTTCTAATATAGGGTATTTATTAACATGTATGAGAAGGCAATCAACACATAAATAAGATACTCCAATATCAGAACATATCATGCCATTATAAACTGAATAAATGAATGAATTCTTCCAAAAATCATCCAACCATCACAAGAAAGATAACAATTCTTAAGTACCATCCATGCAAATTCTAACATATTCTTCCACACAAAATAAATGACAGTTAAAGTCTAAATGCATTCAGTGCACAAGACTTCTTCTGCTATTTTCTCGGGGTTGACATTCTCTTCAACAGAAATCAGGACGGTGGCTGCTTCTAGGTCGAGAAGGGTGCTGCTGTCGTAATGGTCTCAAACACCATCAGCGCAGGCAGCTGCTCAGAACGCTCCCCCTCAACCGATGCAGAGTGGGCTTCATATGCCCTTTGCCATCCGTTTTGGCTTGCTAGCCTTATTCTCACGTGGAGCATTTAATTTGCCTTTCTGGGCTGCGGTCTTACCCTTCTTTTCCCTTTTCTCTATCAAGGGCTTTCGCACCTTGTTGCTCCCGGTGTTGGCTTCACGACCAACGGAGCTCCCAGGTGGCTAAGTGACGTAGTTCTTACAGAGAACTTTGTCCCGAGCCTCCGCAACTTGCATCATATCGGTCAATTCGGCGTATTCCTCATAACCATCTTGACGATAATTGCGTGCGGATTGTACTTCATTTGGGTGGAAGGATTTTCTCAATTTTCTGTATTGGGGTACAAATCCTGTGCAAGGCAGAATTGTATTCCCTGACCGTCTTAAAATCGGCAAACCTTAGTCTGATCCACTCCTACTCTGCTTGAGGAAAAATGGTGTACTTTAGCCTCTCAAACCTGCTTCTTGGGTGCGGTCCAGAGTGCTAGCGCACTATTCTCTACCATGTACTCATTCTTGAGAGTGAGGCAGAAGTGGTGCCTGAGAAAATGAAGTGCCTGATCATTCTCTTTAGGCGTGGGTTAGGCGTCATTCAGTCCGCCAATCCCAATAGTCGCGCGGAGCTTCCTGGCTCCAAGCACAATCTCGACATCGGATGCCTACAACAGATAGTTTTTGGCCATGCTGGGCCAGCTTCTCGAACTTCTAGTTCGTGATGCTAGTCATTTAAATGTGTATAAGTCTACTGCTGGTAGACATGCACGGGATAATTCACTGCGGGTAAATAAATGGTACAAAAGGTTCTCGTAATGTTCCAGAATTTTCTATGCATTTTCTATAATTTTACTGCTAATTTCGGTGATTAAAAGCAATTTAAACAATTACAATTAACCAAAACAGTAAATAAATAAAAAAAATACAGAGAATAATAATGGCATAAATAAATAAGCTTCAAATGCTAAAAATAATGCAAAATTCGGATTCCCGAGGCCCTTTTATGCTAAAATATGAAATTTCAGCAAATTCTGCACTTTCTGGGGGTTTATGCGCAAAATTTCAGTTCAGAGAAAAATTCGCGCAATTTTCTGATTTACCGAGAGGTTTTCTGTAAAAGTCTGGACCCATACGTAAATCTGGGGACCTATTAGTAATTTTCCGAACTACCGAGGCCCTTGTGCAAAATTCGGGGCTCATTGGAAATTTCTATGATTTTTGGGGTCTTTTCACAAAACAAGTAGTGCCCCCCCACCGGCCGGCCCCCTTCTTTTTTTTGTTTTTTTTCGCGTGGCCCACTTCTTCAGTCCAGCCTTCGGCCCACTCTTCCGACCGGAGGCCCACCCATGCGGCTCAAGGAGGCGGCCCACCCGAGCGGCTTAAGGAGGCGGCCCACCCGTGCGGCTCAAGACATGGGGTAGGGTTTCCCCTACCCCCAATTTGCCTACGGCGGCGGCGGCTGGTCAAGGACCGGGCGCAGCGAGCGCGCACTCGGCGGCCGGGAGGCGGCCCGTGCGGCGCAGCCGGCGACGGGCGGCGGCGCGGCGCGGGCTGCCGGCTTCGGGCCGGGCAACTGCCGGGCGACGAGGTCGATGTGGCGGACCGGCGGCGAGCGCACGGAAGGCCAAGCGGCGCGATAGCTCGGAAGGCCGAGCGGCGACCGGCGGGGAAGGCCAAGCGACGGCCGGCGCGAGAAGGCTTTGGCGTGCGGGCCAGGTCGGGGCGCGGTCGTCGGCCGGGGCGGCGGCTTGCGGGCCAGAGGAAGCGCCGTTCGGGGCGAGCGACCAGGTGGCGGCGACGGCCGGCGGCCCGCACGGTCGGGCGAGCGGCGCTACTTCGGGTAGCGGCGGCCGGGAACCGATGCGGGGTTGGGAGGCGCGTTCGGGCGCGGGACCTGGGCCGGCGGCGGCACCAAGTGTATGCGGGCACGGGTGCGGCACGGGGAAGCCGGCGGCGGCGCCTAGGCCGAGGCAAGCGCACGGCTGCGGGCCGGCGGCCACATGCGGGTGGCGTTGAGGAGGAGCCAGGCGGCGCACTGAGACCCCAAGCGGCGGCGGCCATACGGGGCGCACGCGCAACGAGGAGCCGGCCAGGTCCATGGCCGGCAGCCAGCGCATGCGGGCGCAACAGCGGATTTTTTTTGTGATGCCATGGTCATGCTGCACCAACAGAAAAGGATGCAGTTTTTCACTTCCCCTTTCATGCAATGTCTGTGCAGGAAATAAACAGTAACATAATGCATAATTTTCATATAGTGATCATGCAGGATCAAATCATGCAAAAATTAAACAGAATTCATGCAGGAATTTTTCGTTTTCCAATCTAGATGCAATCAACATCTACCCCGTTTTCGTAATCCACCGATCGACATTGTGCCGGCGATTTCAGATCTGCTCGCGGTAGATTTAGGGCGGATTTGCATCGTTCTACAGTGCAATCAACATCTACCCCATTTCACAATCTACCGATCGGCATTGTGCCGGCGACTTCAAGTCTGCTCGCGGTAGATTAGGGCGGATTTGCACCGTAGAATTTCAATCTAGAACGCGAAAGAAAATACAGATTCAAAAGCGATCTAGAAAATCAATCTGTGCTTCGATGATTACCTCGTTCACCGGAGCGAAGTCGTGCTGATAACGTGTTGAGAAACCGACGCTGGAGACCAGTCCGAGCGATTCCTCTGCTTAGAACAAGAACGAATCAATCACAGAATCACAGAATAATAGATTGAACACAGAGAGGTAGAGAGAACTCCTAATCTTTCTTTATTACTTTAGATTGCATCAGGGTACATAATAAGGGGGTCTAGATCCCTATTTATAGTCTATGGTGGGGTGCCCAATTAGATCAGGACTCTGAATAGAGTCCAGGTTTCCTAACATTGATCTCTAATTCAATAGTTATAAATTTAGATAATAGTTAAAAATAATAATCCAGACGATGTCTGAACACTTAAAAAAGGGACCAATCTTGTAATGACCTGCCGCCGCTCGCTTGCGCTGCTCGTCCGGTCGTCCCTGGCGTTGCTCGCCGCGAGGCCGCTGCTGCCTCCGTTTGCGTGCCGTTGCTCACCTCGGCTGTGCCGCTCGCCGCGAGACTACTGCTGCCCTCTGTTTGCCCGCCGCTCTCTATCTGTTCCAAATCGTCCGTAGTTGTGGATTTGATTGCTTAGTTTCCGATAGAAATGACTAGTTGTTGCTTCGTTAAGCTTCTGTTGTATGTGTTGATTTTGTGGTTCAAACATTATATTCGGTTAGGGGGTTCACTGTGAGCTTTGTTTGATGCAGTGAAACATTATATTATACTGAAACGTGATTGGCTTACTTAAACAAATGGTGCATGTAGTTTCCTTTTGTTTTTTCTAGCTAAGGCATATGGGCCGATGCAAGCGTGTTCTAGCAAGATCGTTCGAGTCCATCGTTTGACTTGTGAGATAATCGATGTATATGTGTATGTATTTGGAGGTGTATGACCATGTTGACTAGCATTGCTTTACCAAGTTGCTTCTTTATTTTTTTAAAAAAAAAGACACATATACAACTATACAATTGCATGCAGTGTTCATGGAACTCTTCAAATTTCAAAGATTCTCATGGCATGCAAAATTAATCGCAAAAAAAGATACAATGCAATTCATATATACAGCTTAGTTTGATGATGGCTTATGACTTTTTTTACTGTAGTTGGTCTTATTTTTTTTCTGTAGCTGATATGAGTTTATTTGATATAATTAAATTTAAAAAATTAAAAATTGAAAAAAATATGCTAGTCCATCACGAATAATACGAAAGAATACAAAAAAAATTAAAAAAACCCAAAAACCAAAAAAACTTGAAAAACATAAAATACATAAATAGTGAATTAAAAACTAGAAACCAGAACCGAAGCTAAAACAAGCGAGGCTTGGTGATTACGACACGAAAAGAAGATTGGAAGTTGGAACCAAATTTGGCGACTACCTTGTGTACAAACAACGCACATACGTACAAGGAACTTGGTTATCTTTCTCTTTCTCTTTTCGTACGATGTTTTGTTCATTGTACTCTAGCTTGGAGAGAGACCATTGCTGATTTCTTTTTGTTTGACTTAAGATTTATGATTTAACTTAAACAAATAAATACGATGATTTCTCTGTCGTTGTTTTGAAATAGGATATCAGGACAATCTTATTAAAATAATTTAAAAGCTTATCGATATTTAATTTATTTATATAATACTCACATTAAAGTAAAAAAAATATAAATTACAACTATAAATCATAAACCAGTGGCTCTCATCTGGACTCTCGATGAGAAAACTTGAAAGGGATTCTCTGCGAGGCATACCAAACAGAACTTCGCAGAGCCACAATTTTATACAGTTTTTAACTCTGTCCATTCAAAACATCAATGCCTTGTTCCTGGACTAACGTGGCCACATTGGTTCATAGTCTGCTACATTGTGACGACTGACGATCGATGCTTTGGAACGATCTCGAATTGTTTCTCGACAGGGCAAATAATATGGGAAGAAGTGTCGTTTTCCAAGCAATGTACCCAGCTAGCTGAGGTGTGAACGACCATGGACCAACAAAAAACATATGCACTTAACCATGCACGTTATTAGCATGCAATCGATCTGTCGGCACAACAGAAGCTACAGGGTGTCTAAATTGGCCGGAGCCAAAGGCTTTTAGCTGGAGTTTATTTGGTTTTTAGCTAAAAACATAGTAATAATTAAAAGAAGTGATTTTTTAGAAGTTGGGGTGTTCAAATTAACTAGAACTGATTTCGCATATCTATTTGAACTAATGTAAGATAAACGATGGGTTACTTCGTCCATAGTGCACTCAGTTTTTCTCCGATCCTCCATACAATACAATACATGTTTGCAAGCATATTTTCAAACACTACAGTATAAACCATCGCACAAGACACACTGCACTATAGGCCATAGTACATCATTGACTGAATTACAACACCGTACATGCTTCCTACAACATTTCCTAACACTACATTACATGCCATCGTATATTACAACATGGTAGTATCACATACTGCATTACAACATGATACAAATTTGCTAGCATATTTCTTAACAATACATTACAAGCCATTGTACATCATCGACTTGTGAACACACACCATACCAGCAGCGCCACTGCAGTAGCATCCCGGAGCTCGTTCATACCTCTGTCAGACCTACACGGATTAGGTATTGGAGCAGTGTTGACGACCTCACCATTGACAAAGTCATGGTCAGTCTGGAAGTTCTCAAAATCACGGTATGGTAGACGACTGTTGATGATGAAATTGTGCAGAGCCATCGTAGCTGTGATAATTTTCTTTTGATTCTCAATGCCATAGCTAGGAACATTCAGTAAGATACGCCATTTGTTCTTCCAAACACCAAACGCGCGTTCAATGAAATTCCATAGGGATGAGTGGTGATAATTGAATGTCTCCTTCAATCCAATTAGCCGACTACCAGGACCGAACTCCGGTATGTGGTACATCTGGTTCTTATATGGAGCTAAGTATGCTTCCTGGTTGGGATATCCTGAGTCTACCAGATAGTACTTCCCTGCAGCACAAGTAGTTGTCATGGCACAACATGTAAGTTTCAAACATAGCTTATCAAATTTGTGTACCATGCAGCGGGATGCAGGAATCTTTGTGCAAATGTCACCACCGTGTCATGTAGTATGCAAGCTTTGTGTGTGCACCCAAGCCACCTAGCGTACACAAAGGTGAACCTCATATCAAAATCACATACTACAAGAACGTTCTGACTTGTGTAGCCATGGCGATTGTGGTGCATCTGTTACAGGTCCTTTTGCATGATAATAGGGGGCATGCATGTCATCAATTTTACCAATGCAATTTATAAAATGTGGGTGAAATCTTGCCTACATTAGTCTTGGATGAAAAAAGCAAAGCTCGGATCTGTGGGCATTATGTTGTCCCTCCCCATCTTGTTAACGCACTCCAGAACATCTAAAAATATTATACTGATGGTTTTGCCGAAATGAGAAAAATGGTTCACCACTTCTTTGGGAAGTGGACTGAAGACCATAGTTTTGCACTAAAGTGCCATGTAGGGCAAGGAACGTTGATCCCATTATGAACATCTTCCTGCAAAGCCATGGGTCCCTCAGCTACTACTCTACCCACTTGATCCCAGACATGTCTAAAATGGACCTGGGCCTCCTAGGCGCGCTTGCATCATCATCGTCCCAAAGGGCAAAGAGGGCATATGCGGCTTGGAAGTCCGATGCACTAGAGCCTGAGGTAGCATCATTGACAATGTGTTCGGCCTTTTCTCTATTTCATTTGTTGATGTCATCTGCAAAACAGAAACATACATACCTCATCATTTGCATAGACAAGTCATGCATGTATTCGAACATACACAACAGAGACGATCGAGAACCACCAATTTGTATAACGAAAACGCAAGCATGAAGCAAGCCACAACATTAAACCAATACCATCCACACATGAACATAGCTGAAACAAGTACAACAACATGAGGACCCAAATTTTCCTAACTCATTTTAACGGGAAAATTATAATCAAATGTAATTAACTACGCAATGGGTTGGAGCAGCGGCGTGGCAAAGGCAGAGTTGGTGTAGCCAAGTGACATAGAGGCTGAGCCAAGAATAGCTACGCGATGGGTGAGTGGGTGAGGCCAAGCATCAACAACATAAAGGCCGAAGAAGAGGGAGGTGGCGCCTCACCAGGGGGAGGGGGAGGGAAGTCGACGACTAACTAGTTGGAGGTCAGAGAGGAGGCATCAATCAGGTGATGGGGCAGTTCAGAGCGTGTGGAGAAGTAGAGAGAGATAGAGAGAGCAAAGAGGGAGTCAGGATGGAGTGTCAGTGGAAAGGCTAGAAAGGGGAGCCAAGAGAAGGGATAAGGGAGAGAGAGTGTGTGTACAGTAGGCTGGGCACATGAGTGGACAGAGAGAGATAGAGAGAGGGAGGAGAAAGAGTGGAGATGGGCCGGGTGCTTGGGATAGAAAGAAGGAAATGGAGAGGAGGCTGGACCAGGCTTGTGTGGGCCGAAGGGAAGGAAAACGGGCCAGCCGGTATACTCTGTTAACTAAAGCGCACCCAAATATAAATAGAGAGGTTACCAATTTATTTAAAAAGGTAGATAAATGCATACCAACGTAAGAGCGAAGGAGTATTCCTGTATATGCATAAATGGATGTAGGTAGGCGTGTGTGTATGTATGTATGGATGCATGTATGTATGTATGTGTGTGTGTATTTGGATAGGAGTATTTTTAAAAATATATACATGCGGGTATCTACTCATTCGTGCATGAATGATAAATTACCAAAAAATCAACAAAATACCACGTATACCCCTAGATAGGCCACAGACCCTAACGCTAGTAGATTAACAACAAGCAACGAGTATCAGATAGAAATTAATTATAATTACTGCAATCGGTTTAATTGACCACAGCATTGCCATAGGAACACATCGGCATGTTGCATTTTCTTGTATTTTTGTAAATTAAGTTGTAGCCTACGTATTAATTGCAGGCGACTATCTGACTCAAGAGAAGGACTTCACTCGAACGTATTATAATATGAAATTGATATCAAATTCCAGGCAAGCTTATCTTTAATCACTCTAACTAGTTTTGTTAAATAAAATTACTTTTATAATACATATTATTACCTATTGCATTAAATATTTTTCCTAAAAGAAATGCAAATAAATGAAGAAGAAATGATATAAGATGAAAGAAAAGAGATAAGAGATGAAAGAGATTGAAGAAAGGTATAATAGGAGGGTAGAGAGTACCCTGGTCAGGAAAGAGAGGAAAAGATTAGGGCTCTTTACATATGGTATAATATAAGGAACTAAACAACTTTTACTCGGGAATGGAGCTATAATTCTCATGTCAACCATATTCTCGCTTCGGCGAGCAGAAAATGTTACCTTATAATGTTATTATCATCTCCACATAGGTAAGTAATATAACTAGTGGAGGAAACCAGAACTGGTATAGAGCCTACAAATGGTGGATGCACGGCACATATATTACCACAAATGAAGTGTTGGGTGAATGTAAGACCAACCTAACCAACAACTACTTCGAGGTTGGGTGAGGGTAAGTGAGCGCCCTGGGCCACCGACTAAGAATAATTGGGTGGAGATATAATAACAGAACTAGGAAAAAAGTTTTGTACTCTAAACTCGGCGTTGCATCTAAGGAAATGTAGATGATCCAGTTGCAAAGAGCCTAGAGTAGCTATGAGTAAAGTGACACAAGCCTACGCAGTGCTAATCAAATCATGAATTTATACCTATCTCCTGAATTGGAGGTTGTGGAGACCAATTGAGGGATCTTTCTCTTCACTGGGGTGACTAGTAGTATTTGAAATACAAAAACCTGCAAAATTTCACTTTAATTTGATAACCTATTTTATGAAGAGAAGAGATAGAATATGGATTTGATGATAAAGAGATGAGTCATCTAGTGCATTTTGTTGCTATTATTGCTTGCTGAGTATGTAAGTACTCACCCTTACAATTAAATTTCTTTGTTAGATTCCTATTTAGCTGGGGATTACTTCAGGTTGGACGTAGGGTATTCAGGCCTAGAGGATGTTGTATGGGACAAGGGTGAGCATATTGAGGATCGTGGTGACATGGATGCCTTATTGGGAGGGTGGGACACATGGGCTACCTTTAGGGCTTCGTCTCCAAGAGTTAGGATATTGAAATAGTTGTATATGATACTTGCATAATTATAGCCTACGAGAGAACTTCTGTAAAATTTTTGTAGGATTATTGTAAATTAGGAAGTTGTGTATTAAAGACTTTAGCCCGGTGTGGCAAAGGTATTGTAATTAGAAGGTATCATCTCTAGCTATTGTTTCGTCGCAACACTCTGATATGGCTTATTATTCAATAAGACAATGTTCTTATCGAATAATAATTTTTTTGTCTAGTGTCATGTTTTGATGATAATGACACAGGGCGTCACAACACTTTGGCAAATAACGAAACAAAATCTGTCTTTGCAATAATTAAACACACAATGAAACAAAGTTCACGAAACTAAAACAACAATAGACAACATGGCTCACACGAGAACTGCTCATACAGGTCAACACTCTGATATGGCTTATTATTCAATAAGACAATGTTCTTATCGAATAATAATTTTTTGTCTAGTGTCATGTTTTGATGATAATGACACAGGGCGTCACAACACTTTGGCAAATAACGAAACAAAATCTGTCTTTGCAATAATTAAACACACAATGAAACAAAGTTCACGAAACTAAAACAACAATAGACAACATGGCTCACACGAGAACTGCTCATACATGTCAACGAACTGCTCCTGCTGGAGATCCCGGTGCGTCTTCTTCAGCTACTTGCCATTAGGAGAGTCAGCTACGGACCTTCTCATGGGTTACTTTCCCTTTGCTATTTTGGGTGGTCTAGAGCTACCACTGGAAAGTTCTAATTCAATGTCATCAGTGTTGTGTTAGTCGACGTCGTCAGCCGGTTCACCCCTATGCACAAATGCATGCTCATTCGTGCAATGTGCGCCATTGAACATGATTTCCAACAAACTCGTGCGCAAGTAGTGCCTTCCAGAACTTCATCACATCACCGAGTGTCAATAAGTTCTCAATCAAAATGCAACCTCAACTAGGGGTGGCAATTTCCCCTGTGGGGGTGGGGCATCGCGGGGAATATGCCGGTGTGATCTCCCCTGCGGGGCAACGGGGACAACCCTAGCTACGGGGTCGTCCTCCCCCATGGGGCCCCACAGGAACCTGGTAAAAATAAAAAAAATATTCTTTTAATAATAGATTATAGTTTTTTTAATATGGGAGATTGTATTCTTTTCTTGTATATTTAGACTAAAACTTGAATCTAAATATTAGAATATATATTTGGAAGCTATATTTTAAAAAAAACATACTTAAATAATTATAAATTAATAAACTGTCACATCCCAAAAATTTGGCTTTTTGAAAAATTTAAATTCAAATAAATTATTTTAAGGTAATTGGATTTTACTTGGCTTTTATTTGCCTTTCTGGATTTTCTGGAATTTAAAAACTATTTTTAGAGCTTAAAAAGTAATTCAAAATATGAAAATTAAATATCAACAGTAGTTGGAAATAATTTTATTTAGTCCAAAATATGTCCAGGAGCTTCTGTGAATTTTTCTGGAATTTTTGGAGGTATTTTCATATTTTTCTGAGGCCTAAATAATTTTCTAGCCTTTTCTGAAATTAGAAATCAAATTCTGAAAAATAAAAATCTCCCCTCTCCCTCCAGCCGACGCGTGGACGGCCCAGGACCGCCCACGTCGCCGCTCGGCCTGATCTAGGCCGCACCTCCCTCTCCCTCGCTGCCAGCGGGCCCGGCCCAGCCAGCCCCGCCTTCCCCTTCTCCGCGCCCGACGCGTGGACGGCTCGGATGAGCCGAGTCCCCGTGCTGGCCATCCAGCCGCCCGCTCCCACCTTTCTCTCGCCTCGCTGACCCGCGGACCCCGCCTGTCAGCCGCACGCGTCCCGCTCTCGCTGCCACCCCGGCCCCGCCTGTCGGATCCGTCTCCCCCGCGGAATCGCCCCCTTCCTTTCTCTTCCCCCCCTCTTTCCTTTTTCGCCGGCCGACCGAGACCGCGCCGGATCCGGCCTTGCCTTCCCTGCCTCTCCCCGGTTTTGGAATCCCTGAGCCCCGGCGGGAAGCAAATCCCCAACGCCCGCGCCTCCCTTCCTTCTGGCCCCCCCTCTTTCCTTTCCTCCCCCAAACCTTCCTTCTCCGGCCGCCAGCAACGGCGAGCTATTGCCGCGCCCCTGCTCCCCCTCAGCCCCTATAAATGCCCCCATCGGCTTCGCCTTCTCCCGCACCGCATCCCAGCGCACTCCACCGCAGCTCCCGAGCCCTCTAGAGCCCGATCACCGTGCCACTCCTCCCCTCGAGCTCCGCCCAACTCCGGCGAGCTTTCCTCGCCGCCTCGGTCATCCCCGGAGCCCGTCGTCGCCTCCCCGAGCTTCCTCACGCCCGGACGGTCCTCCCCGACCCCTCGGCCGCCCCTCCCCGTCACCGGAGCGCCGTCGCATCGGAACTCCCGAGCCGTCGTCGCTGCCACCTCGTCGCCGGCCGTCTCCGTTCGTCCCCAAGCTTCGCCGACCCTTCCAACCGAACCCCCTCCGCGCCAGGATTACATTCTACGCGTCACCCGGGCACCTCCGGCCTCCCCTCGCCGCCGGCGCCGTCGCCTCCGATCATCTCTGCCCGGGACGCCCGAAGGTACCCCTCAAGAGGGTTACCTACCCTTATTGGGTAGGCAACGCCTCCCCGCTCCCCTGGCTAGCAGCGCTCACTCGTAACTCCCTCGGCGCGCGTTCGAGCCTCCGACTCCGCGCGCGGAGGTTGAGTTTTTCGTTTATTTCCGGGCTGACAAGTGGGTCCCACCCGTCAGCGGCCGCCGGCCTGCGCTGGCCACTGCCGCCTGGGTCCCACCCCTCTGTGCTGGACTCTGACAAGTGGGCCCGAAGACCAGTGGGTCCCACGTGTCAGAGGTTGACTCATTGGGCTCACTGTCCAGTGGGTCCCACATGTCAGTGACCGCCAGTGGTTACTGTTCAGTGGGCCCCACCTGTCAGTCTCTCAGAATTAAAATAAAAGATTAAAATTTAATTCTCCAGTGGGTCCCACCTGTCAGAAATTTCCGAATTTCTTGATTTATTCAAATCTGAGATTTTCAAATGAGCATAACTTTCTCATTTTAACTCCAATTCCAGCCATTCAAATTTCTAAATTCATCTAAAATCATAATCTACCCAATTATGGCCTCTGTTGAATTTTTGGATTTTATTTGAATTTTCTTTTGTATTTATTTGTTTTGTTGCTTCGTCTTTCCTCGCGTAGATTCCAACGTTGTCGACGATCCCTCTTCACAGCAGCAAGAAGACCCAGAAACCCTGCAACAAGGCAAGTCTCCTTTGATCATCTTGAGCCTATGCTTTCGAAATGTTTTTAAAGTATTTTAAATGTTATGCATTGCTATTTGCATAAAATGATAATTCAAATCTTAAGGTAGTAGTTAATCCAACCTTGTTATGCCCTCCATTGGAATTGATTGTCATGTACCCTTGTCACCATAGAATTTCCTTTGTCTCATTAATGAGAATATTATAATTACTTGTTGATGTTAGTATGGTAGGATAATGCTTAGTCATGCTATCTAATAACTTTGGAAAATCTTGAAAATGGGAAATTATGATTTATTATTAAATCCTTGTGTTTGAAAGTGAAGTGGCAATTGGAGTTGTCACTGTGTTTTTTTTAAAATAAAATAAAAATGTGAAAGTTGGTTTAGATTAGGGTGGATGGCTGTTTGGGTTGGTGCAGTAAGCACGAGAACTTGTTAAGTGTATGTTCCACCCTAGTCAATTAAGGACCGACGCTTGTGTTTGTCCAAACTGAGCATTAACCGTACAACCACAAGTCTATATGGGTACGACCTAGCTAACTAACCTATAAAGGTGTAGTTTAGATATCACCAGTGGTGTATTGAGTGCCAGGGTGTACTGGTTACTCATAGTGAGGGACAGGGTTTACTGTACTCATATGGCGCAAGAGGGGGCTTCACATTGGGCGGATTTAACCCTTCTGCGGTGAAACCTCAGCGGGTGGTCTCTAGCTATACTGGAGTAGGTGAAAGGCTTTGTGATATTTTATCTGGGTCTCATGCCAAAGGAAGCATGTTGACTATTAAGATAATTTATCTCTTGTGGGTAAAGATGTACAACCTCTGCAGAGTGTAAAACTATTCGAATAGCCGTGCCCACGGTCAAGGGCGGGCAAGGAATGCATTCACATGGTAGATTTCTGGTTTTGGATTTAAAATCAAAAGTTTTGTATTCCGAGGGTGGAGGGAACTCTCGGAAGGGAATCCTGGCGGATGGAGCCAGAGAGGGTGGATGGAACCCGAAGTTTAAAATTTGACCAATGGTAATTGGTTAGCTAGTGTTGGTAGTTGGAACCTTCGCTAGAAAGTTAATTCTGTTAAAACATTTACTTCATTAAAGTGATGCCTTCGAAAATAATTAGTAGTAATGGAGATTTTAAATATTGCTTTGTGCAAAAGAACCATATGGCCTTCCTTTGTTAAGCCTTGCATCTATGCATTTTTCCCAAGACTTGCGGAGTACTTTATGTACTCACATGCTACATTTAAAAATAAAATCTCAGAGGAAGTTGAAGCTCAAGAAGGTGACTACGACTACTGCTTCGCTTGTGGCTGTGATGGATTCTTCCCGGAGGACTAGGTCGCGCTTCCCCAGTCAATTGCCTGTGGCGAATTGATGGGTCGTCCTCGAGTTTTATTTGCTTCCGCTGTGTTTGATTGTGCGAGGTCTTAAACCTCCCTTGTAATAATGAGACCCGGTGGTCAGTACTCTTATTTATTGTAATAAATCGTTGATGGTGATGTTTTCCATTCTGTTTGACTGTGTGCACTAGCTTTGATCTGGGACTAGTGCTGTAATACACAGAGGGTCCGGGTTCGAAAATCCGGGGTCCCGACATAAACAAAGTTACATTATTATTTTAAAAATTATTTAGTCTATTTTTAATCTCCACAGGGATCCCCGTGGGAGTCGGGTAGGCCATCTCTCCCTGGTAGACCTAGCGGGGCTAGGGTGGGACCATGCTAGTGGGGGCCGGGGCGGGGCTGGGGGCCTCCCCTATGATCCCCACCCTATTGCCATCCCTAACCTAGACAAAGAAATTTTTTCAAAGAAAAACAACAGCTTACCTTCACTTGTTGTTGCCAACGGTCGCGTCTGCGGCAATGCGGTGATGTTAGAATTGATTCACATACCGGTAACTCTCATCTTCAGAGTCTTTCAATTGGCCAAATCACTTTTCAAGCTATCCCATTTATTTTTCATTTGTTTGTGGGTGTATTATTGTCTTATGTGCTCGTTGAAATTTTTGAGGAGGTTGCAGTACCCTTTTGCATTTAGACAACCCTAAGGCCTGTTGTCCACTTCCACCTCCTCACTACATATCTCAATGATTACTCTTGTTGCCATATCATCCCAATTTATAATGTTCGAGTGTAAGCTAGCCATCTATGAGCATGCGGCAGACATGAAGAAAAGGTATGTGTATGCACAAAGTAACAAGTAGCCAATAAATTTGCGAGTAGATTGAGAAGAAAAGGTCACAAATCGAACTGGTTGTGATCATTTGGGCTTCTTTTGGTGGCTTATGGCTGAAAAGCGCTGTAGCTGGCTGAAAAAATAATGTAGCTGACAGAGACTTATTTAGCATAATTAAATTTAAAAAATTAAAAAATATAAAAAATAAGTTAGCCCGTTACCTATAATAGAAACAAATACGGGGAAAAAAGAACCGGCAAAAAAGCTCAACAAAAAGCCAAAAGTTCAGAAAAAGACGAAATTTGTGAATAGTGCAAAATAAGCCGGAAGCTAAAATCTGAAGCCCAAATGATCACCACCTAAACTAACAACCATTTAAGGTGCACGTGTGGGATTTCGCATACGCACCTTGCGAATGTGAGGTCAGGGAGGCGACGTGAGGTCGAATCCAGCACACGTCGGACGGTGCAAGTCGAAGAACGTGAAAGGCGTATATCCAGGACAGGGCGACTCGTGAGGATGTAGCGAGCGTGGGCACGGACGTGAACTATCCACTCGGCAGCTGGGTGGCCGGATTTCTTACCCATGAAAAACGCTTTTGGATGATACGTTTTCAAGCTAGCTGTTTAAATTGGCTTCAGGCTTCTGGGAGTCGAAGCCAAGAGCCCAAGCTGATTTCAGTTTGTCGGGTCCTTTAAGGCCCTGTTTGTTTAGGCTTAGGCTTTTTGGCTTATAGCTTAAAGCCAGCCTTTTGGCTTAAGCAGCTTAAAAGCAGTTAGCTTTTAAGCCAAGTTAGACTATTTGGTATCCTAGCTTTTTGATGGGTTGAATGGTGTGGCTTATTACCAGAAAGTCTGAAATGTCCTTATTATATGTATTGTTGCACTCAAGAGGAGGCCAGCGGGGTCGCGGGTCGCCGATGGGATTTGTCGGAGGACGGCGGACGAGGCCGGCGGGGTCCTGGGTCGCGGGAGGATGGTGGTGTCGCAGGTCGTCGGCGCCGCAACCCTAATCACGCGATTCGGTTTGGGAGGGGATTGGGAGAGAACGGCCGAACGGCCAACGGTTTATATACCAATGGCATTTGTGTGTAAATCTTTCGAAGTTCAGTGGCAAAACGTTATTTCTATTCCGCAAAAGCCAAAAAAGCTCCTTTCAACTGGCTTTTGGCTTTTAGTTATACAGTGACTTTTGGCTTTTTAAAAGCCCAGTACAAAAGCCAGCTGTTTGTTTAAGTTTAGACTTTTTTACTTATAAACCACTGAAAAAGCCAAAATAAACTGGGCCTAATTCATGTGGCCGAGAAGCTCTCAATATCCATAGTACTGTGCACACATGTTTCCTGATGCAGTTGCCATATGATCAGTGACGTGCGCACATCATTGCGTTTGACACGTTACGTACTGTCGAGAAGTCTGCAAAAACCTGGGACTAGTAACAGTGAACAACTAATTCATGGCCACAGGACCACTTTGCAAGACGGTCAGGTGTGTAATTCATGGAGTTAGTGGCCGTACGTGTTGCAAAGTGTTTCGTCCGCTAGCTTGACATATGTATACGGCGCAGAAAGCTCTGAATCAATCCGGGCACGCCCATTGACGGGATGGTTAAGTGTAAGTAGGGTCTGTTTTTTTTTTCTAATAGTGACTTTTGGCTTTCGTTACAGTATTTAAATTTTAAACGGAGTATTTTTTTTAAGACGGAATCTACAAGTTAATTGTAGTATACGTTAAAAACCTAATATCTATATAGGCCAAAATTGCAAGTGAATATTTTTCTCCGTAATCTCTATCGCGAACAGGCTAAAATTTAAAATAACTTTTGGCTAAAATTTAAAAATTTTAGCCAAAGTTATAGTTATAGCCATAAGCCACAAAAAGAATATGCCCATAGTTGGGTTCTTTTTTAGTCTAGTTTTGCCTTTAGCTTATCAGTTTTTACTACAGTAACTGGTTTTTAAATAGTGCGTCTTTTCAAGACGGAGTTTATAGGTAAATTATAGTAGACACTATACCAAGTTCAGATATACAGGCCAAAATCGTATACGACTATTTCTCTCTACGTACTATCTTTCGTAAACAGACAGAATTCAAAAAACATAAACTAAAAGCCAAACAACAGTCTAAAAAACTCACATACATATGTCTGTGTCTGCCTTGTTCTGTAAAACAATGGAACTGTTCTTTTGTCTGGGCCTTTTGAAATGGTGGTGGAGACGTGGACGACAGATATGATTTTAGATTTGGGAAGTCGTTTAGAGAAATGACTTTGAGAAGTCGATTAGAGAGACTGCTTTGTTTATTTTGGGTTATTAAAAAACTGAAGCTAAAAACAAAAGAACACAGATCGAGCAAGATTTTTTTTGACTTTTCTACGCAACAATTGATGCATAAACACATGCAATCCGACTTGTTGGCTTGGCGTGTGAGAACACCCCTTAATTTGCATGCATGGAACACGTTGACCCTACGTGCGGGACCTTGTTTCTTTGTATCTGTACAAATGACCAATTAATGGTTGTGTTGCTAGCTAGAGTTTGTGCGCCGTGTGCGTGCATGTGTGGTGCTCATTAAGCGCACGAGGTGACATGTAACGTGCAAGAGTGTACGTACATACGCGTGCGTATGTGCATCGTGTGTCGAGTACGTAGGATATTTAAGTAGTAACTATATTTTTATTTAGGGAACAGCTAGCACGACCGATCTAGGCGTTAGCTCCGCATGCAGTCTGTGACATTAGATCTTCTAGTACTACAAAAGCCTAATACTAGACGTTTAATTACTGATGATTCCTTAAAACCATCAGTATTAAATATAAGCACAGACGATTTTAGTTTAGAGATCGTTTGTGTTGCTACCAGCGATAAAAACCGTCTGTGAAGAGATAATATCACAGACGGTTCATGGTGAAAACCATTTGTGAAGTATCACAGATAATAATTAACAAGAATCATCTGTGATAATACCAAATATCACAAACGATTTTTTATTTGAACCGTCTGTGAAGTGATACTTCACAGACGGTTTGTATTACAAATCGTCTGTGATAATTAAGTCAGCACATATGGTTTGTATTAAAAATCATCCGTGATAATCCACTATATTAATTGCGCGCAGACCCGTCGACCCTCTGTTTTAAATTCCAGATCTAGGCTGCCACTTTGAGCTGGAGGCGGAGCTTTGAGGCGGCCATTTGGTGAAAGAAGACTATTTGGTAAGAGTAATTGTAGATCCATTCAGTTCTTGACTACCTATGGTTAGTAATTTGTTCCTAATTGCATTATAATTTAGATCTATAGTTTTTTATGTAAGAAGAATTGAAGATGGTTTAGATCAAGCTAGTTTGATGTAGAGTGAAGATTATTTACATCTAGCATGATTTAGGGTTTAATTAATTCATAGTCTATTTCTACTTAATTCGATTTAATTAATTATTCTTACTACATATAGCTATTTTTTTACAAAACATGCGCAAAATCATTCATACAAAATAACTTTAGAACCATCAGAACAAAATCAGAATTAGACATCCAAAGACGAGGTAATTAGGCAACTTACAAATAGCAAAACCGAAAAAGAAATTACATGTATATTTGTTTTCTTTATCAAATCTGGTTGTCAGTGTTCGTAAAGATTCGACACATTGACAGTTGAGAAATTACATATAGCTATTTTAGATCGTATATATATTGTACACTAATTAATTAATTCAATATTTAATACTAAACTATTATATGTGTAATGTAGGACCGAAACTGGATGTACATTGAGAACCGTGTGAGTGAAGAGTACATTAATAGCGTGTTTGCTTTTCCAAGAGCTGCTAAGGAGAATATGTTGAATAAGGGGTGGACTATATGTACTGTCAATGCTTTGACTGCGAGAATCTAAAGATGTTTAAGAACCGAGTACAGATTGAAACATACTTGATTCAAAGGGGTTTCAAAAAAACGGTATGTACATTGGACCAATCTTTGTGAAAAGCAGATTACACAAGAAGGTAGTAATAATGACATCGCCGACAAAGTCAATGATATGTTGTCGAATGATATCGATTATGGTTCTGATTTGGATAGGCTACATGATGACAATCTGAATCAGATGCTTCACGATGTAGAAGGGAACTATGATGAGAGATAGTATGTTAAATTACAGGGCTTGATAGAGAACTCGGAGAAACTTTTGTTCACATATTGCAAGTTAAAGTACACAAAGTTGTCAGCTGTGCTTGAATTGCTGAAATTGAAGGCAAGCAACGGTTGGTCCGATAAGAGTTTCATGGCACTGTTAGGTCTTTTAGCGGACATGCTTCTAGAGGGAAACGAGTTGCCCAAAACCACCTACAAAGCCAAGAAAGTTTTTATCCATTGAGAATGAATATAGAAAGAATATATGCATATCCGAATGACTGTATCCTCTACCGTAAAGAGTATACAAACATGCGTGCATGTTCGGTGTGCAATGCCTCTGATACAACCGTAAGAATCAATCAGATGACGGCGAGGGAATAGAGGTAAAGAGAGAACCTCCTACTAAGGTGGTATGTTATCTTTCTGTAATTCCCCATTTGAAGCAGTTTTTTGCAAACTCAAAGGAGGTAAAACTATTGCGTTGGCACTCAAAGGAGCATAAGAAGGATTGAATGTTAAGATACCTTGTTGATTTTGCCTAGTGGAAAAACATCAATAGGAGGTTTGTAGACTTTGGTGCAAAACCGAGAAGTATAAGGTTCGGATTGAGTACAGATGGAATAAATCCTTTCGGTAACATGAACAGCCGACATAGCACTTGGCACGTGACTCTCTGCATCTACAATCTTCCTCCTTGGTTGTGTATGAAGTGAAAGTATATTTTATTGTTGACACTTATCCAAGGGCCGAAGTAACCTGAGAATGATATTGATGTATCTAGCACTATTGGTAGAACATCTAAAAATACTGTGGATCGAAGGGGTATAGATATGTATATGATGCATACAAACGAGAGAACTTCACTTTGCACTCCTTGTTGTTCTGCACCATAAATGATTATCCTACCTTTGCTAACTTGTTGGGCCAAAGTACAAAATGGGCAAAAGCATGTACTCACTACTTACATAGTATCGAGAGTGTGTGGCTGAAGTACTCGCATGAAATCATATACATGCATCACCGTAGGTTCCTTCGGAGGGCTCACCTATACCGTAAGATGAAGAAACAATTCGACGGAGAGAAAGAGGATAGTTTAGCTCCTATGCATTTAAGCGGAAAAGACATATATGATATGGTTAAGGATTTAGATATTGTGCTCGGAAAGGGACGTAAATCGACGACCTGTAAAGAGAACATCTGAAAGAAGAGATCAATATTTTGGGACTTACCTTATTAAGAGCACCTAGAAGTTCACCATTGCATCGACGTCATGCACGTAGAGATGAATATATGTGCAGCTTGATTGGTCTCTTACTAAACATTCATGATAAACAAAGGATGGTGTCAATGCACCGCTTGACTTGGTTGATATGGACATTAGGCCTGTGTTAGCACCGACAAAGATCGATAAAGGACGAAGTTACCTTCTCCCTGCTTGTTACACTCTGTCCAAGGCCGAGAGAACTGAACTGTGCTAGTGCTTGCATGGTATGAAAGTTCTGTCTAGTTACTTCGCCAACATGAAGAAATTTGTTTTGATGGAAGATTTGAAGTTAGTTGGCATGAAGTCTCATGATTGTCATGTGCTAATGACACAGATGTTTCTTGTTGCAATTAGAAGTATTTTGTCAATCAAGGTCTAGTAGACAATCATGAGACTATGTTATTTCTTTAACACAATTGCTCAGAAAGTCATCGATCCCGAAAGACTAGATGCTCTATAGGACGAGGTGGTGATGACTCTATGTCATCTTGAGATGTATTTTTTTCTATCATTTTTCGATATTATGGTCCATCTCATTGTTCACATTGTGTGAAAGATCAAAATGTATGGGCACGTGTTCCTACGTAACATGTACCCGTTCGAGAGGTTTATGAGATTCTCAAATCCTATATACAAAATCGATCTTGGCTAGAGGGTAACATTGTCAAAGGTTATGGAACCGAAGAGGTCATTGAGTTCGGTGTCGATTACATGGCTGAGAAGGAACCAATAGGTATGCCTCGATCTCGCCTTGAGGGGAGGCTTAAGGGTATCGAGACCATCAAAAGGAAAGGAATCACTCCAGATATAGATGCGTATGCTCAAACCCATTTCACAGTCTTGCAACACATGACTGAAGTGTCTCCGTATATTGACCAGCACAAGGACGTGCTTTGGCAATAGAATCCAGAGCGGTCGGATATTTGGATCACGAGACAACACAGTAGTCGGTTCAACCAATGTTGAAGGAGTGACTCGCTAGGAGCTTGTCAAGCGATATGCTGACATAGTTGGTAAAATAGCCAATATTTATAGTTGTGACATGGCAAGAATATAGCATAAATGGGTACACATTCTATAAGTATGCTCATGATGTAAAGAGCACTTACCAAAACAGCAGTGTCCGTATAGATGCGTTCAGTATTGATGGGTTGAGAAACTCCTACTATGTGTTCATAGAGGAGATTTGGGAGTTTAACTACGTGCTTTTCAAGATCTCCTTGTTTCGGTGCCATTGGGTCCATCTCCCACAGGTGAAGTTCGACAAGTACGGTGTCACTACCGTTGACTTGAAACATGTCAGATATTAAGATGAATCATTCGTACTCGCTAAACAAGTTGTTCAAGTTTTCTATATAACCAACCAGGAAAATAAGAAGCGCCATGTAGTTCTTTATGGAAAAAGGAGGATTGTCGAGGTTGAGAATGTAGTGGATGAGGAAAAATACAATCAATTTAATGAGTTGCCTCCTTTTGGAAACGGCATAAGGGTCGAGAAAGAACAACATAACGAAACTAGCTACATACATGTCGATCATCATAAAGGGCTAATTTTAAAGGAAATAAGCAAGTGGAATAATGAATGAAATATTTATGTGTCATATGTTCTTTATTTGCATTTATATATGTGTATGAGAATATGTTATATATATATATATGTAAATTTTCATATATGTATATAAGAATGTGTGATATATATATATATGTGAATTTGCATTTATGTATATGAGAATGTGTGATATATATGTGGATATGAGTAGGGATCATCACAGATAGTTTTAAAGTAAAACCGTCTGTGATATTTATAATCACAGACGATTCTAAATTTAAACTGTCCATGATATTTTATTATTACAGATGGTTTTTATTTAGAACTGTCTGTGATTATTCCCCTATATATATTGCACTATAGGGATTTCCCCACTGTACTAACACTACAACCCAACCCCCACTTAACGTCGCGCGACAAGGGTGTGATGCATCTACATCTCGTGCCTGGTCGACTACCATGATATTGACCTACAGTAGAGGCGGCAAGGGCGGCAAGGGCAAACTGAAAAAACCCGATGATGATATCCCCTACTTGCCGTTGGATCAGAATTCGTGCTAGGCGAGCCATTGGTCGTCCTGATAGAGTACTCCCTAACCTTAGGACTGGCTTACCAGAGATTGCATAATACTACATAGAGCATGCCAACAAACAAGAGGGACAACGGCACTCAGGTGTCACTGTCAAATTCAGGCCGCATCATGTTCACCACAATATTTTTGACTATGTCTTCACGGTAACCTTTGAGGACTTATTCGATCTCTTCACACTCGATGCCCTCGACGTCTCACTCATTCGATACTAGACACTATAAGTATATACAATCATGGTTTATGTTAATGTAATACCGGTAAATGTCATATATAACTCATTGCTTTTGTGTGTGTGTGTGTGTGTGTGTGTATATATATATATATATATATATATATATATTCATGGTGACTAAAGCCAGATTAATGAAATCACCGGTTGATTTCCTCAACCCACGCTTGGTCACTATGAATATCATTAAGGAGGATGCATTTTTTGTTCAGAATTACATGACGAAGGCATTGGTGGCTCAACGCACAAGGAATTCATACTTATGCTCTACAACCAGGGGTAAGTGTTGCACTAGTGGCTATACTTATTGATTGTACTTTATAAGCAACACGAACTTAAATTTAACAACCATGATGACATATCTTTGTAGGTTTTTAGTTGAAACCATCTATGATATATCATATATCACAGACAGTTTCTACTAAAAACCATCTGTGATAGTTCACTATCACAGACGGTTACGAGTTAATAACCGTCTGTGATAGACTACATCATAGGTGGTTCAAAAGTCGTTTGTGATGACCTCATGTCATTATTAACGCATAAACTCAAATGGCTCATAAAATAGTTTGTGATGTCATTTTTAAACCGTCTATGATGACTTTTTCTGTAGTAGTGTTTGTTCGAAGTGAAACCAACTTTTCGAGCTCACTCCCTCAGGGCACAACAATAATGTTGTGCTCGATATGCTCGTGAAGAGAAATTCACGGCCACAGAGAGGGAGCCTATTGCAATTGGTCATGGAGGTGGGGAGCCCTCCTACAGAACCTCCTCATCGTCGGGCAGCTCCCGCAGTGGCACACACTTATGGGAGCAAAAACCATCAGACAGTTGCATGCAACATTCCCCAGTGATGTTTGCAATAAATCTAACCAATAAATGCAATAAAATAATTCAACCCTATAAATTTTCAGAACACAAACACAACAACGAGTGGCTACCTGTGTAACAAAATCTCGCTCTAGCTTGTAACCAAACTTATCGCAATAATTAAATGATGAAACAACAGTTGAAGTGAAATCATGCAACAAATTGAGTGAATTCTTACAACAAATTCAGTTAATACCTACAATAAATCATACCTGTAGGAGGTACACATAGAGTCTAGCCCAGTGGCTCTTGCCTGGCCCTACGTTTGCCATTCCCTCCAATCTACATGGATTCGACGCCCTGACTCCCTTTGATCTACATGAATACGGCACCTGTGACTCCTCTAGCATGCCGCCTCGATGGAGAGAGAGAGAGTAGGGGAGGTAGAGGAATGGTTTGTGATGAGATGTTATTGTGCAGCAACGAAAGGATGAGGTTTGGGGTGTGTGTCTGATGGTGGGTGAGCCGTGGGCCATTCAAGTGAACACACGGGTCATGCTCAAGATGGAGCATCTAATGGTATCGATCCTACGCTCGGGTGCAATATTCCCCTGTAATGCATGCAATAAATCTAACCATAGCTGCAACAAAAATAATTTAACCCTGCAAAAATTCATAGAATTTATAGTACAATGCAACATTGATTGCTATCTGTGCAACAAAATTTCACTCCGACTGCAACAAACCTATTGTAGTAATTAAAGGATGCAACATCATTGCAACTAAAAATCAAATGTATAAGCTATGAGGTTGCAACATTTTGATTGAACTTGTGTAAGAAATCAAGTGAACGTTTGCAATAAATCCAGCAAACACCTGCAATAAAATTGTACCCATAGGAGGCATATGGAGCCTACTGGAGGATGAAGGCATGTCTGTAGTGGCCATGGCCGAGCTTTCTGAAAGAGACAACTGGCAGAAAGCCTCATCGCCACATGCCCAAATCTGGTAGGGTCGATGCCAACATGGTGACTTGCCGTCGCTGGCCCTCTGTTCATCACCTACTGCTCTCCTTTGCATGCATCTAGCACCCTGGTTACCTCCAATCTACATGGATTCGATGCTAGGGCCATTGCCTCGACTCCCCTCTGTTGAGAGAGAGAGAGAGGAGAGAGAGAGGAGCGGTCACACGTCAGCTAGCAAGGAGTAGAGCATTTCCATGGGTGACTGAAGAATTCAGAGAGGGAGAGATAGACAGAGAGCAGGGAGTAGGTGGAGTTCTCGAGTAGATATGGTGGTACTAGTGTGTGGTAGAGAAAGTGAAAAAAATAGATGGGTAAGGAAGCGCTAGGATAGAGTAGAGATTAGAGAAGTGCATAGATAAGGCCGTGTGGCTATATGGATGTAGTGCTCTTCTGTTAGGATCCCATGGACTGAGGAGTGACCGGAGTGGGCCAGCATCCGATGCGTCTGGACACCCGAGCCGTATCAATTCTCTTTTATTTATATGTATGTTAGCACAATATAATTTGCGTACCATTCTAGCTAGAAGCAACATGACTGTTAGATGGACCTTGGAGTGTTTGGTCTAGTTTCAGCTTATATTTATCGAATCCTTATAAAGCTATAAACATACATACGTACATGTGTAAAACCAATGTTGGGTTTACTTAATTGAAACACTTAACAATCTCTTTCGATAGAAACCTAAATGCTATGCGAAATTTATCAAGGACAATGCATGCCATTAATTTGTTTTTTTCCTGGATTTCACAAACACTTGAGGATAAGATCAATATGTAGAAAAGATATTTTGAGTAGAGTTGGGAGTTGGGCCGTGCTGTGCCGGTACGGCCCGGGCCCACCGTGCTTTGTGCCATGCTGGCTCGGCCCTGTCGTCTCACCATGCCGTGCTGCGCTGGCCCTCCTTGCCTCTGGTCAGGCCCAAGCATGGCCCAAAGCCCACTGTGCTGGCATTCGTGCCGTGCCAGCCCAAGCCCAGCCCGAAGTAACTATACATGATAAAGGCGGTGGCGACGATGGTGGCGGCGATTGCCATCTTCCTTTTTCTCGTATCCACCTCATTAAAAGCTAGTTGAAATTGAATTAGTTATATAAAAACATGGGCACATAATGACGTAAATATTTTGGGAAAAAGTGAAATTTCTTTGATATTTTAAAAATGCAATGTTACTGCCTCATTAAAAATCTTACACCCCAGATTAGGGTTTCCCGAATAAGGAAAAGTGTACAGTAACAATATGTGTATATACTAACTATAACAACATGCATATATAGTATATACTTATCAATGTCTAGGTTGTTCATGCATTCGAGGTCAGCGTACGCCTGTATGATTTTAGGATCCTCTAGTTGATGTTGTTGCCGCTCTTTGGCTAATTCCCAGTCTTTGACGCATGTGATTGCCTGCACCATCCTGGGCATAAGAGATGATCTCCTTTCTTCAATTATTCTCTATACCGTGCTAAACATCACTTCTGAAGAGACAATGGAGACGGTACTAGGAGAACATACCGTTTGAAATGTGACAACATATGAAATTTTCACTTGTTGTTCTTCCACCACTCGAGCAAGTCTATCTTGTCTCCACCAGTAAGATCAGGATCAATATTTGTAAAATCATGCTTCAATTAGTGGTTCAGTTCCGAGACAAAATTCCACTTGGAGGCCGCCTAAGACTAAATGGACGAATAAGTAGACTTGCCCTTTAGCTTCTTCCATAAGTGTGATGTCAAGCTTGTTTTTCCTTGTTGCGCTTGCTGTGAGGCCTCTGATCTTCTGCTGCTGCTAAACTTATCATGATACATACGAAAAACATGAAAAAGCTCCTCTTTGACATGTGCAAAAACTTTCGAATAATCAAGGCCAAGGCATTCACCTATTCTCTCCATGCCAACCTGTAAAGCTGCCAACTCTTTTGTAGGATCTAAAATGATAGCAAAGCAATATAAGTGTGAGATAGAACCAAAATATTTAATAAATTGTTCCTCCATTGCTACGATGGCATGGCCTAAAAGGGGATCCTTCCTTAATTTGGCAATTTTGTCTGTAATTAACCAAATAAATTTTATAACTAAGTAAGAGGTAGGATAATAAACACCAGATAGAACCATTATTGCTTTATAAAAAGGTCTAAAAAACTCTTGAAAATGACTAATAATATGCTAATCTAAATTAGTAACTACCAATTCATTATTTTGAGAGTTAGCATGGACAAAAACAGATATAACATGTTCGTAGCCTTGTATCATCTTTAATATGATATATGTTGAATTCCACCTCACCTTCATGTCAAGACTAAATTTTCTTGGCTTTTTTCCCATTGGATGCGCAGTACTCTACGAACCTGGCTACCATTTGTGGGGAACTTATGAGGTAACAAATGACATCATGGATACTATTCAAATATGCACTAATTGCTTGCATACCATCTTGAACAACAAGATTCAAGATGTGGCATACACATCTCTGGTAGAGGACATAACCACCAATATATGTTTACAATCTTGAGGAGGATATTCATAGCTGCTGTGTTTGCCGATGCGATATCAAGAGTTATATAAGCACTTTTATTATCTATCTTAAAATCATCAAGTACGTGTAGTATACACTCGGCTATGGCCTCTCCCATGTGTGATTCATTTATTACTTTAAATCCTATGACTCTCTTGTTTAGGTTAAAATTATCGTCTAAATAATGGGCTACAACACTAAGGTAGGCACTTCTCTGGTGTGATGATGTCCAAATATCTGAGTTTATGGCAAAAAAAGCTAAACTTGTTGAAATAGTTCTTTCAGCTCTACTAGTACCTTTTGATACATACGTAAAATATCAGATGTAGTAGTTCTCGTACTAACATATGGTACTGTAGACAAAAGCCGCATTGGATCATTCTTTCGAACGCACGACTTTCACTCATCCTAATCGGTTGATCTTTTGAATCAATATATCTAGCAATTTCCTCATAGAGAGAAAGCGAGTTGTATACACAAGTACTTACAAAGCCACCAGCCTCGACGTTTAGCTGCGTTTGTACTCCACCTTAGCCCTGTAACACCATCTTGTGTAAGCATCCTTTGTAGTGCCAGTTCAAGTGCCCTGTCTCTACAGCTGTATGAGTAGTTAATTTAACATTGCAATAATTACAAGTTGCTATCTCTACCATTTCACCATCTCGGATTTCTTGGCTCCAGGTCATGTGCTTCTAGCAATTCACACTTTGTCCAGACCTGCCAATGTTGGCGTCCGTGGATGGGGAAAGAATTCTGGAGTCCCCGTTGGTTTTGGACCACCCTAGTACTCCTCGTAGCCCTCCGTACCGTCCATATGATAGTCATCCATGCCGTAGTCTCCCATACTTGGTGAGAGCCATTGAGCATCAACGGGAGTCTAAGCCGGAGGAGAACTAGGGGAGCGACGACGAGAGCTTACACTAAGGTGCCTTACTGCCCTTTTCATGCTACGAGTCCTCTGCATACCACCGGGAGCTCCTTGGTACTCCGACTCCTTGGTAGCATATTGGATGGATGGTGAATAAATAGGGAGTGTAGAGGGATGTTGCAAAAATAGGGACTTAGGGAGTGTAGATGGATGTTGAAGAAATGGGAAGTGTAGAGGGATGTTGAAGAAATGAGATATTGAATGCTTGTGAAGTAATGAGAGAAGAGAAGTGAATTTATAGGCAATGCTCTTCTGAACGTTACTCTCCCGAAGATCCGAACGTTGTGCTGGAATGTTACTTCTCTGACCGTTGGGTGCATCTTTCCTCTCCACGCTCCCTCTTAGAATCTCTCGTCTCATCAATCCTAACTCTCATCTATCTCTCCAACTTTATTCTCTCTCCGTCGATGCCTCCTTCTCTCACACGCTCAGCGCTCTCTCTTCGTCGGTGCCTCCACTCTCTCTCTCTCTCTCTCAAAAATTCTCTCTGGCTCTCTGCTCTCCCCGCTGCCACCCTCCCTTCCCCACCCCGGTCCTGATGCCCCCTCCTTTCCCAGCCTCCCTACCCCACCCCGACGCCTCCTCCTTCCCCAGCCACCTCCCTCCTCTCTGTCTCCATCCCCCACCCTAACGTCCCCTCCGCCTCCCCCACCCTGACGCCCCCTCCTCCCCCGGCTGCCTCCCTCACCTACCCCCCAGCGCCCCATCCTCCCCCGCCACCTCCCTCCCCTCCCTCCTCGTCGCCACCCCCACCCCAACGCCGCTCCCCACCCTCTCTCCAGTCCCCTCCCTGCTGTCACCCTCCCCCACCCTGGCGCCCCTCTCCTCCCTCCAGTCCCCTCCCCGCCGCCTTCCTCCCCCACCATGATGCCCTCTGCCCCTCGTCCCCCTACCGTCTCCCTCCCCTAGCGCCCCTCCTCCCCCGGTAGCCATCCCCCACCCCGGTGCCCCTCTCCTCCCTCCAGTCCCCTCCGCGCTGCAACCCTCCCTCACCCAGGCACCCCTCTCCTCCCTCCAGTCCGCTCCCTGGCCTTCTCTCTCCCCCACCCCGACACCTCCTCCTCTCCCGGGCTCCCCCTTCCCCTCGGCCCCTTCCCCTCGATGTGGTGGAGTACTGGAGTGGGTGGAGTGACCGGGGGGAAGAGCGGGAGCCTCACCCTACGGCTCCACTCCCGTCTCCTGCGACTCCCAACGCTATCGCGACCTCGACGACACCGCTTGCTGCAACTCCACCAACACTTGCCTCTATGAGGTCGACGACTTCACAACTGAGACGCTCACGCTCGGTGACTCTGCCCTGGTCTCCAACGTCGTCATCGACTGTGGACCTGTGGCCATGATAACCTGGGGCTCTTCGTCGGTGCCGCCGAGCTGCTGGCCTTGAACATGGGGACCTGGGACCGGAGGGTGCTCAGCTTCATGGAGGACGCGGTCGCCGTGGAGTGGCCCCCGCACGGGCGATGCAACTGCTTCAATGGGTGGCAAGAAGAAGGTTAACGTCTGCCATGCCGTCGCTAATGACCTTAGAGCACTCGACTTAGTCGGCTACGACGTTGCCGTCTTCTCCCTCCAGTAGTCCTTCCCCTCTACTCCTTCTTTCTCTGCTCTGTGATGACTTGTGCTGTGGGGATGTCCGTGAGTCATGGGATGTCGATGGGAGACGGGAGGCGAGGCCACCGGTGCTGGCGTGTCAGCCGTAACCCCCGTGCCGACCGTGCTCGCTGGGCCGGGCCGGCCCAAGAACAACATGTCACGACGAGCCATGTCGTGCTGCCCATCGTGCTGACTTTCTAGGCCTAGTCTGGCCCACCATTCGTGTCGTGCCGGCTGTAGGAACACGCGTACGCTACACTAGCGTATAATAAAATTTTCTACCGCGTAAATCAGGAAGCCATGTAAGTAAGAGATCATAGATTGTTACCACTAGACGTGCAATGCAGTGGAAGTATCGTTGATGCAGCCGATTCAATGAAGCACGCGTTGATGCAGTAGTAGTAGTTGAACGTTCTCCGTCCAACCGTCTCCTCCTCGTGATCGTCCCGCTTAGTGCCGCAGTCACAGCAGCGCCTCTACCGAAGTCCACACGTCCAGGGATGGAACGCCGTGCGCTGATATGCTAGCACCGCGCACCCGGCTAGGGTTTCGGGATACGGCCAAGGGGAGGTGGCGGCCAGGGTTTTTGGGAATAGTATTTAGTATGCCCTGCAGCTCCGCCTCCACATATTTATAGAGCATGCTAATGGGCTTCCACGTTGTAGGCCCATTAGAACTCTAATCCCATATAGATCAATATCCCTTTTAGCCTATAAAATCGAATTGTTTATGATTGCCTGTTGGGCACATCACTAACAATCTCTCACTTGCACTAGAGACAATCATATAGGCAAGCTTTCCAATTCCAACCCCTTAAGTGTGTGACCCGTTAGGTTCATGTGTAGACAGGCATGACCTGAAAACCCTTTTCAAGCCATAAGTCAATAGTGGCACCTAGCAGGGCATATTCACTCCCGAATACACATAAAGATCATATCAGCTAAACCTTGATATACACACACTTGGATCCCTTTGCCACACGATACCAGTTGAACTTAAGGCGAGATTCGTGCCACCCTTGTGATAGCTCAACCATTCACTCGATCTTGTGATGGATTACAACTCATGACTAACCCTTTAGTCACATTGTGATTAACTCTTTAATCACCTTGGCATGGCCATGCACTTCCCTAATCCAACCACATCGAGGGGCCCAGAGATATCTCTCCTGTTATGTAGGAGGGGCAAATTCCATCTTAATCCGCTCACATCCCATTCCATATTTCATGATACACCTGAAGACCACTTTTATAGCTATGGAGTAGTGTTTGGCAGCCCCAAAGCGCACCACTACACATAGTAAGAAACAATGACGATTTCAGGTCGAAGGATCCAGTAGGTATACCACTCGAGATCGCTTGATGGCTGAAGTGCTACGGGTAGGCTACACTAGCGCAAATTAAAATTTCTACCCGTAAACCAAGATCACTGCAGTTATAGATCACGGTCTTACCACTAGACGCACAGGTGCGGAATGATGCAGCACGTCGGGGCAGAGTAGTCGTACTAAGTTGATGCAGCACGTCGGAGCAGAGTAGTCGTACTACTTCCTCGTCCACGTCGCGGCGTCCCACGTACAACTCCTCTATTGCGGTTCGTCCAAACGCTACAGATGCAGCGCCGCCAAAAGTATCCACACGTACGGGAGGAAGCGACGCACGCCGGATTACTAGATTCGCGCGAGCGACCAGGGCATGGGAGGGGTGGCGGCCAGGGTTTGAGGATGTCACGAAAACTTCTCACTCCAACCCTGTGCGCCCTTGCCCTCCTTTTATAGACGTCCTTACAATGGGCTTCTACGAATAGAGGCCCATTAGGACTCAATACCCAGTCTAACTCGGATCCAATCCGAATTAGGCTTCAGCCCTTAAGTGTGTGACCCTATAGGTTCACGTATGTTTAGACATGACGCGAGTATACCTACTCGGTCAATAGTTGGTAGCGGCCTCTAGCAAGACGTGCCAACTCCTAAACGCACATAAAGATCATATCGGACGAACCATCACAACGTTATGTACATGCCAATCCTTTTGTCTCACGATATTCGGTCGAGCTCCAAGCTGACCAGTCTTTCTCGATCCTGTGATTCGAAATCCCTTACTAGGTTAACTCTTAACCTTAAGTAGCATGGCCATGCATTTCTGGATCCGATCACTCGAGGGGCCCAGAGATATCTCTCTCAGGTAGAGAGGGGCAAATCCCATCTCGACTGACCATGCCTCGCAGCATGCTTCATGACAAACCCGAAAGCTATCTTTATAACTACCCAGTTACGGAGTAGCGTTTGATAGCCCCTAAGTAGGTCGATTCACATCTCAAGTACATGCGACAATCTCAAGTCTAAGGACAAGGCGTACACATTGTGTAGAGAGAATCATAAGTATAATAGCTATGTCTCATGTTGGGTCGGTCCAACCCCATGTTCTAAACATGTGTCCACATTATTGGTTTGACATCTCCATGTCTATGACCTGTGAAACATGGTCATCAACCGATACATGTGCTAATCCATCATTCACGTGTGTCCTCACATGAACTCCGACTAGGGACAACTTTAGAATAACCATATAAGTAAAGAGTTTCACAAACAAGTCACATACTTGTTAATCAACACAAAAGCAATATTCAAGGAACATTTATTAAATCATGGATACAACGAAATATCATCATCTCTATGATTGCCTCTAGGGCATATTTCCAACAACATATTAACATAACAATCCCAACAACGTCTCGAAGTGGGTCAATCCAACACCATGTTCTCTAACATGTGTCCACATTATTGATTTGATATTCTTATATCCATGATCCGTGAAACATGATCATCAATCAATACATGTGCTAGTCCATAAATCATTGTTGTCCCACGTAATGACATAAGACTAGGGATCTTTAGAATAACATTAAATAAAACAAAGAGTTTCACGAACAAGTCACATACTTGCCAATCAATGCATACAATCATTATTCAAGGAACCAAATAACAACTTATTCAAAATTTCATAAACATAGACTTGATACAATTATCTCCCACTCACACTAGAGTCAATCATGTAAGTATCTAATACCCATTGCACTCGTGTGTGCCTCATGCTTTGGTTGTGGGAGAGGTTTCGTCAACGGATCAGCAACATTCAAATCCGTGTGCACCTTGCAAATCTTCACTTCACCTCTATCAATGATCTCACGGATAAGGTGATAGCGTCGAAGTATATGTTTGGACTTTTGGTGTGACCTAGACTCCTTTGCTTGCGCAATGGCTCCACTATTATCACAATAGAGATCCACTGGACTGGACACACTAGGGACCACACCCAACTCAAAAACAAATTTTCTGATCCAAACAGTATATTGCAGCTTCAGAAGCTACAATATACTCGACCTCAGTTGTCGAATCAGCTACCGTCTCTTGCTTGGAACTTTTCCAGCTCACTGCCCCTCCATTGAGGCAGAACACAAAACCAGACTGCGATCTACTATCATCTTTATTAGTTTGGAAACTAGCATCGATGTAACCTTTTACAACGAGTTCTTCTTCACCTCCAAAAATAAGGAACATATCCTTAGTCCTTCTAAAGTACTTAAGAATATTCTTTACAGCCACCCAGTGAGCTAGACCGGGGCTAGATTGATACCTGCTCGTAACACTTAGAGCATATGAAACATCTGGGGGCGTACAAAGCATAGCATACATGATGGATCCGATGGCTGAGGCATACGGAATCGCACTCATCTTCTTTTGCTCATCAAGTGTTGAAGCACACTGAGTCTTGCTAAGACTAATGCCATGTGACATAGGCAAGAAACCTTTCTTGGAATCTTGCATATTGAACCGTTTCAATACCTTGTCAATGTATGTACTTTAGCTTAATCCAATTAGCCTCTTCGATCTATCTCTATAGATCTTTATGCCCAAAATGTAAGCTGCCTCTCTGAGATCTTTCATTGAGGAATTTTTTCTCAAAGAAGACTTCACAGCTTCTAGCATTGGAATATCATTTCCGATCAATAATATATCATCTACATACAAGACCAGAAAAACAAGTGCGCTCTCACTAACCTTCTTGTAAACACAAGGCTCTTCTTCATTCTTGATGAAGCCAAACCCTTTGACTACCTCATCAAAACGAATGTTCCAACTCCGAGAAGCTTGCTTCAGTCCGTAGATAGATCTCTGAAGCTTGCATATTTTCTAGCATTTTGGGGATCAACAAAACCCTCAGGTTGTGTCATGTACACATCCTCACTTAGGTTCCCATTTAGGAAAGCCGTTTTAACATCCATCTGCCATATCTCATAATTGAAATATGCAGCAATAGCTAGAATGATCCGGATAGACTTAAGCATAGCGACGGGCGAGAAGGTTTCATCATAATCAACACCTTGAATCTGTTTGAAGCCCTTCGCCACCAATCGTGCTTTATAGATATGAACATTTCCATCCATGTCTATCTTTTTCTTAAAAACCCACTTGCACTCAATGGTTTTTACACCATCGGGTGGATCAATTAAATTCCAAACTTGATCATCATTGTCTAATAATAAAATGTCATGCCGATACCTTATTGGCAGTTGACGTAGCCTTTCAGACCTACGTGGGGCTGGTGCCTCTTCCACAGGTTGTACAACATCTTGTACACTCTGTAGAGCTTCAGTAGGAGCTAAAACATTTTCTGATGTTTCTCGAATTTCTTCAAGACTCACCGGGCTCCCACTAACTCCTTTTGAGAGAAACTCTTTCTCCAAAAAGACACAATTTCGGGCAACAAACACTTTGTTTTCATCCCTTTTATAAAAATAATATCCTTTAGTTTCCTTAGAATACTCCACGAAGAAGCATTTATCAGATTTAGGTGTGAGCTTGTCAGATGTCAAACATTTTACATATGCTTCACATCCCCATATTTTGAGAAAAGACAACCCGGGACGCTTCCCAGTCCATATCTCATATGGTGTCTTCTCTACAGCTTTTGATGGAACCCTATTTAATGTGAACGTAGTTGTTTCTAGAGTATACCCCAAAAAAGACAATGGCAGATCAGATTGGCTCATCATCGACCGAACCATGTCCAACAATGTCCGATTCCGTCGTTTAGACACCCCATTCCATTGAGGAGTTCCTGGCGGAGTCAGCTGTGGAACAATTCCGCATTGCTTCAGATGATCACCAAACTCATGGCTCAAATATTCACCTCCACGATCTGATCGCAAGGTTTTAATTGTCTTGCCAAGTTGATTTTGTACCTCATTCTGAAATTCCTTGAACTTTTCAAATGATTCAGACTTATGCCTCATTAGGTAGATGTATCCATATCTACTAAAGTCATCGGTAAAGGTTATGAAGTACTGAAAACCACCTCTGGCAGTTGAACTCATTGGTCCACATACATCTGAATGTACTAAGGCCAACAAGTCATTTGCCCTCTCACCTACACCTGTGAAAGGTGTCTTAGTCATTTTGCCAAGTAAACAAGACTCGCATGTTTCAAATGATTCAAAATCAAATGAGTTTAGAAGGTCATCTTTATGGAGCTTCATCATGCGCTTATCATTTATGTGACCCAAATGACAATGCCAGATATAAATGGGATTCAAATCATTAGGCCGAAGCCTCTTAGCATTAATGTTATAGATAGGCACATCCTCAAGATTTAAAACATATAATCCATTTATCAATGGAGCATGACCATAAAGCATATTGTTGTAGGGGTGACCCCCACCTAAGCCCGGCAGGCCTGTTAAGAGAGTGTAAGGCCCAGAATGGGACATGTATAGTGACATAGGTACCCCTGAGGGAGGTACTCATGTGTAAGGGTATAATTGTAAAGGCACTCTCCATGTGGATGTATGTATGTAGGACATAGGCCATGGGGAAAGACCCTAAGCCATTTTCTACTCACCTAACTCCCCACTACCATACTCTCTCTCTGTTTGGTCTGTAGCCACAACAGTTGGCGCCGTCCGTGGGGAGGACAAGAGCAAGCCTCCAGGTCTGAAGGAGGATGGCACCAAACAAAGCCACCGACGCAACGCCCAACCCCGCCACCGACGCAACGATCAACCCCGCCAGCGACACAACGCCAGACCCCACCAGCACCGCCCCGACGACCAACCCCGGCGATGGCAACGCAGGCGCATCCGTTTTTCCACCCGGCGCAGAAGCGGTGAATGGCCCCAGCGGCGACGCGAACCTCGTCACCGGCCCCAGGATCCTCCAGGACAACGCGGCGGGCAGCCCGGGCGCGCAGGCCGTGGTCACCGCCGTGCCGGTAGCACCGCCAAGCGCACCGACGGCCCCAGCCACGCCCGCGGTGGAGGCTGCCCTGCTGGCGGCCCTCAGCGCGTTTCAGCGGGAGCTAACAAACCTCCGCGGAGCGGTGCGGCACATGCAAGAGGCTCGGAGCCAACACGCCCCCCCGGCGGTGGCATCCGAACCCGCTCCAGAGAGGGCGGATAGCCGCGACGCCCCTACGTCTAGTCGCGTCCCATTGCGGCGCGTAGACCCGGAGTCCCCGCTCTCCGCAGGCCTACAGCAGGCGGCATGGCCTGAGGATTTCAAGTTCCCGAGCGTCATCGAGGCCTACAAAGGCGACTCCGACCTGCGAGAGTTCGTGCGCGTGTATGAGACCGCTATCGAAGCCGCTGGCGGAGACTACACCACGAAGGCAAAAGGACTCCCTCTCGCGTTACAAGGGGTGGCGCTGTCCTGGTTCTTCACCATTGAACCACAGTCCATATACGCGTGGGAACAGATCCGCGACCGACTCTACAACAACTTTCAGGGAAACTACGTCGAGTGTGTCGATGCGGACCAGCTCTTCGCAGTCAAGCAAAAACCCGAGGAAAGGCTCCGGGATTACTTCAAGCGCTTCGCAAAAGTGCGCTGCCAGGTCAAGGACGTCAACGAAACAACCGTCATCAACGCAGCAATACAAGGCCTCCGGCTAGGACCGATGCCCGAATACAACGCGCGCAAGCCCATTAAGACGGTCGCGAAGCTCTTCGACAAGATGGAAGAGTACGCCAAAGCGGAGGAGGACACGCGGAGGCGGCACGGTGATGACTCTGACACCAACAAGGAGAAAGGCTCGGCAAAGAGCGAAGGCTCACCGAAGCAGGGCTCTTCGAAAGGTAAGCGCAAGCAAGAGCAGTCGAAGGGCACCTCCGAACGCAAGGATCCCCAACACAATGACCCACCAGGCGATAGGCCCAAGCGCGACCAACGCAAGTCCAGGAAACCTCGTTACGTCTTCGACATCGAGGGCGGCTCTGAAGACAACGCCTCCGTAGGTCGCGGAGGCAGAGGGCACCGAGGCCGAGGACGGGGACGTGGCCGGGGTCGCGACGACAGAACCCGCGAAGAGTACGGCGACCAGCACCACGGGAAGTGGTGCGAAATCCATGGCCGAGGCAACCACGACACGCGTGCTTGCGCCACTATCGCCGCGCTACAGCAGAGCGTCGCCAGGGACAAAAACCCGGATACACGCGCACCCATGGTGGCCCACATCCAACACCCCCAGGACCAAGGAATACAGCCCCAGGAAGGCCTCCTGCGAATTCAGGCACATGTGCAACAACCTCGGGAGGGCCTCCTACAGTTACAAGCCCCGGAAGGAGCCCAGCGCAGGATCATCAACGTCATTTCCGGAGGCTCCTCGCTGGAGTTCGCCTCGGCGCGGCAACGGAAGGCTTACGCGAGGAGGCTGCACCACGTCGCGGCATACCCGGCGCAGGCGCCGCCGAAATGGGCACAACACGAAGTCACATTCACGCCCGCTGACGCTGAGGGCGTGGAGTTTCCCTACCAAGACCCTTTGGTCGTCCGGGTCCTTGTAGCCGGATGCAAAGTCAGGCGCGTCCTAGTCGATGGAGGAAGCTCCGCGAACATCCTGTTCGCCGCGGCCTTCGACCAAATGGGGATCCCTCAGAGTCGATTGGGCCCTTCAGGCATCCCGCTGCAAGGATTTGGAGGGCAGCCTTTGTGCGCTTTGGGTCAGATATGCCTCCAAGTCTCCTTCGGCCAAAATGACAACGTGAGGAGCTAAGACGCCATCTTCGACGTGGTCGACATTGCATACCCCTGCAACGCCATATTAGGGCGGCCGCTCCTAAATACCCTCGGGGCAGTCCCGCATCACGGCTTCCTATGCATGAAGCTTCCCGGACCGCGAGCCATCATTATCGTCCATGGCGACCAAGACATGGCTCGGTGCATAGAGCTTGGCGCCAGAGGTCCATGCCACGCGGCTCGCCAAGGCACCTAAGCCGGGTGTGCAGATGCGAAGCCCTCGGGCGCACCCCGAGAGCGTCTCATGTTCCTCAGGCACCAGGTTGCCCCGGCAGCAGAGGCTCGTCAGCGGTCCCCCCGTCCTCATAGCGGTTAGTGGTCGGTATCCCCCCTTTTTTGTAATTTCTCACCCGCGCAAACGGAAATTTAATAAAATACATCGTTCATGCAAATTCTCTCGTTTTCATACCAAAAGCGCGCGAAGGATCACCTTCGTGTGCACTGTGCACGAGCATGAATAAAGACGCGCGAGGGGATGCCCTCGCGCGCACTCTACGGAGTATAAATAAGACGTAGCGTCGAGGTCCGCCTCCGCACGCACTCCACGGAATATAAATAAGACGTAGCGACGTGGTTCGCCTCCGCACGCAATTTCACCGCCCGCAACGCGCGGAGGCTCGCCTCCGCGCGCAGTCTACGGACTCTAAATAAGACGTAGCGTCGAGGTCCACCTCCGCACGCACTCTCTGGAGTATAAAAAAGACGCGGATGCTATCCCCGCGCACTCTACAGAGCATAAACAAGACGTGGATGTTGGCCCCACGTACTTAGAGGATAGCTTACCCCGGTTAATTCTACGGAGTGCAAAGTGCACCACGGGGGCCCACTACCACGTGCCGCCCACGAAGTACCAAGGCGACGTGTCAGAGGCTAGCTCCCGCGCGAGCGCACCCGCGAGCGAGAAACACCAGAGGTTGTTCTTGCATAATCTTGCGAAGGAGCGCTCGCGCGTCTACCTTGACCAAGGCGCCAGCTCCGTTGCCACCACTTCGAAGGGTAGGGGGCGGAGCGCTTGAGCGTCTACCTCGGATAGGCGCCAGCTCCGCTGCCACCACTTTGAAGGGTAGGGGACGGAGCGCTTGTGCGTCTACTTCGGATAGGCGTCAGCTCCGCTGCCACCACTTCGAGGGGTAGGGGACGGAGCGCTCGCACGTCTACTTCGACTAGGCGCCGGCTCCGTTGCCACCACTTCGAAGGGTAGGGAACGGAGCGCTCGCGCGTCTACTTCGACTAGGCGCCAGCTCCGCTACCACCACTTCGAGGGGTAGGGGACGGAGCGCTCGCGCGTCTACTTTTGCTAGGCGCCAGCTCCGCTGTCACCACTTCGAACGGTACGGGACGGAGCGCTTGCATGTCTACTTCGGATAGGCGCCAGCTCCGCTGCCACCACTTCGAACGGTAGGGGACGGAGCGCTTGCGTGCCTACTTCGGATAGGCGGACTAAGCGTGTGTGCGGTTATTGCAACTACGCGTCTACCTCGATCACACTGCCGTCGCAAGGTGCAAACGGTTGCGTACGGGCGAGCGTAGTAACCCTCCGAGTTTACCATGGGACAGCGTAGCCGGAGGGGCGGAGGTGCTCTTCGCAGGATCTAATCAAGACTGTTCTTTGCATTCGCCAAGGACGCTTACAAAGGCGCACAAACACCTCTGGCGCACCAGGCCGCTACTCGGCAGGCTCATCCTTAACATGCGTCCGTGCCGAGGCTCCACTCGAAGACGCCCGACCTACCCAGAAATCCAACGCTTCCTCGGCCCTTTGCCAGCGCCGAAGACGCCGTCGGGTTGCAAGGTCGGAGACTAGCAGCCGGCCCCGGCTGTGTAGCTGCTCGGGACAAGGGGGCAGGAATCAGAACAGCGGGTAAACAACTCCGTACTTTACCAAGAAAAAAAAGACAACCCGGGCTTTGGTTACAACACACACCAACACGTGACAACCTCCCATCACACCTGTAGGTTCGCGGTGTCCTCCGGGGCCGCAGCGCCATCCTCGTCACGCCGGGGGACCTCGTCCAGAAACCGGCCAAGGTTTCCGTCGCCGTGCAAATTGTTCCGAAGCTCGACCATGGCTGCGGCCTCGCCGCAGTATTCCCATGTCCGCTCATGGAAGAACTTCACAGCGCGGCGTACGGCGCGCACGGCGCCGGACATTACCCCGCCCCCGGCGGGCATCTCCAGTCGAGGATCGACTAGCCCCGCAACATGTTCACAACCGCGGTGTCGCAGGAGCGCGCATGTTAGACACAACGCCACATAGGCGCAGTGATTGCCGAAGATCGCCGCGGCGCCGCGTGCAACGCCGGCCGCATCTCCAATCCACCGGAGTGACCGCGACAGGTCCTCGGGCCCGAAGGAGCGTGCCGGCACTTCGGCGACAAGCCCCTTAAGGGTATCTTCTGGGGCCGGTATCGCATCCCAGGCGGCTACCGAAGCGTCGCCCAAGGCTCGAGCTCGCTCCGCGAGAGAGGCAGCAAGCTCGCTGTTTTTCCCTTCTAGAGCAGCGACTTGTTGCAGAAGGCCGTCCCGCTCTGCAGCTTCTTGCCACACCGCTTCCGCGGTCGACGCTCACGCTGCGGCAACGAGCCCCTCGGTGCACATCTTCATCTCTGCGCACTCCAACTCCAGGCGGCGTATACGCGCATCCTGGGCGGAGCGCCCTCCTGTAGCTCTCTGCAGCTCCTCTTCGGCGGCCTGCAGCCTACTCCGCAGCGCTGCTCCCTCGCGAACGTAAGCACCACACAGGGCCTGGGCCAACACGAGTGTCTGCGCGGCACAGGAGTTAGCAAGCGCTAAACGGCGGCAACTGGTCTAAAAGACAGACGCTTGCCCTCACTCCCGACACTTCCAATGCATCTCCGAGGCGCCCCGACCCATAGGTCTGCAACGCCTGTTGGCCGATGTTGGCGGCCGCGTCCTCCGTAATCCCGCGCCATGCCCTCAGAGCATCCGACGGAGGGACGAAGTCCACCGGGCTCGGACGCGCGACATCTGTGTCGCCAGCACTAGGACCCCCGCGCTCAAGGAACGGCTCCTCCTCCGGGATAAGTGCCGCTGCAAAGAGGAAGTACGCATTTGTCATGGGGCGTGCAAAAATTGTCGAAGGAGTGCCGTCACAACCTACCTTCGGTGGCAGACGGGGGACTTCGCGGAGACGTCTCCCTAGCCGCGGGCGGGACCGCTTCTACTTCAGCCCCAACGGACGGCGTTGTCTCGTAAGGCCTGGGGACCTCCGAGTCGGGACCTAGCGCCAACCGATCCTGCGCCACGATCGCTGTGGCCCGAGGGGCCGGGAGGGCGCGGGGTGGAGGAACCTCGGTGCTCGAAGCGGAGTCCCACAAGCTCCCAACACCGGTTGCCACAACGAATCCTCGCGAATTCCGCGGAAGGGGGGACCGCAGGCGTGGCCGCTTCGCTTGAGGGGAAGGTACCACCTCGGCACCCGCCACAGAAGGAGCCCCTGTGGCAACAACACTCGCCGAAGGGGTCTCCACAGCCACAACGACAGCGGTCGGGGGCTTCGCCCCCACGACCTCTGCGGGGGACACTTCAGCCTCGGCCGCCGCTATTAGCAAAGGCTGCGCTCCACACACTCCCGCGGAGGGCAGCCCCGCCACAGCCATGGCCGGAGACGAGGACTCCGCACCGTTGCCGCCAGCCAGCACCACTGCCCCGGCGATGGTCGCGGGCAGCGAGACCTCCGCGGCGCGCCCTCTGCCGCCGACGCCTTCGCCCTCAATACCCCCGCCCTCCAAGTCTGAGTCGGCATACTTCACTGAACCCGACTCTGGGCTCGCCGCGCCAGCAGGAACAGCGGCAGCCGCCGAATTGGGCGTGGTCGCAGTGCTCTGGGCCCTCTTGCGGGATGACGCCTTCGTCTTCACGGTACCGTCATCCTCATGTTGCTGGTCCGGAGGGGTGCGATCCGGCACAAGAAGCCCTAAGGCCTCACACACGCGGTTTATCCGCCCCAATCCGGCCTTCGCAGTCGCAGCTGCGCGCTGCCCGTGCTCTCTGCCGGTGTATGGCCCATGGAACACGCGCAAAGCGCGCTTTGCGTCCTCAAGGCGACTCCCAGCGCCGGACAGAGCACATTTACACAATGCAATACGTACGAACGAAGAGGAAGACATGGTCGAGGCTTACGAAGACCGGTCGGCACGGGCAGCGAGCAAACGGACGGGCGAACGTTATCATCCCAACGTTCACCGGCCGTGAAGCGCCAATCGCGGGAAAGCGGCGTCGCACCGAGCATCATGTACTCCTCGGCGAGGTCGCGCATATTGAAGCGGGCGGCGACCCCCACAAGTCTTCGCGCCCTCAGCCTATCTTCCTGGTCAAGCGTTAAGCCGGGGGAGGTCTTGAATGTAATCGGCCCGCCTGCGCACTCAAGGCCGCTGCCACTCGTCACACGATGGTAGAACCACCGCCTCGCCCAGTTGACCTCCCACTTCCCTCGGGTCGCGTTCGCGGGGAAGAGATTCCCACATGACGTCCGCAGGACGAAGTTGATGCTGCCAAATTTCGACAGCATACCGTCCTTCCGCTCCTTCGGTTGGCACCGGGCTTCATGCAGATACGCGAACAGGGAGGCGCTGGGCCAACACCCCTCCGAGCGCAGGGCCCAGCTGTACACGGCGAGGCGAGCCACCGCGTTCGGAGTTAGTTGTGACAACTCCAGCTTGAAGGTCTGCAGCACGTCCCCCACAATAGCTACGGACGGGATGCGAAGTCCGGCTTCGAAGTAGGCGACGAAGACGATCGCTTCTGACTTCTCAGGGCGCGGCTCCGTCTCATCTTCGGCGGGCAGCCGCACCGCTTGGCGGTCCGATAGCCTCCCCTCGCAGCAGTGACCGGATCGTGTCCTCCGTCACGAGCGTGCGGCCCAACTCGCCGGAGTAAGGAACCTGGCTCTTCTTCGCCGCCCATCACTTGTCTACCGCTGCTGGGTCGCGCTCCTCCAGCGCGTATTTCACCTCGAGCGGTGAGGATCGCCTGCAGATGGCGTAGACGCCCACCTGAGTACGCTAGTCGCAAGTCGGCATCAGCATCCACGGGGAACTCGACGGCAAAAAGGAGCGCAGGAACAGGGCGAGCGAATGCGGGGGGCGGCGTGAACAACCAGAGCGTGAGGAGGCGCAGGCACAACGCCACGGGGGGTACTTAAAGGCCCCCCGCCTCCCACCGTGGGTAAGCGCAAACGGCGAGCGACAACCGTTCACCTCCCCACGCGCGAAGCCGAAGCGTCGCGGCGGTACACGTAGCCAGCATGCGACCGTGGTCGTACAGAGTCCTGTCATCACACGACGCGTCACTAGCGTCCCACCGCGTGTCATAGCCTTTGGCGTGCGTCGGCGCGGCTCTTCGGACCCTAAACTGCGATAGCCCAAACGGGGTCACTGACCCCCCGACCCTGGCCACACCTATCCGAAGGGACAACCGCAAATCTGCGTAACATGGGCAATCGAAGATCGACAAGAAGCGCAACTGCTAGCAGCCGGTGACGCGCGTTGGAAGGCGAGCAGCCAGCGTGCGGCGCGCCTACAGCGCCGCGCCACGTGCCCCGCCCCTCTGGGGAAGGCGCTTGACCACTGACGGCCCGTCGACACGCCAATCATGGCCCACCGCGTGTGCATCTTGAATGGACAAGTGCGTACGGATACAGCAGCCCGCTTGTGTCAACCCAGGGGTCGGCGCGATTCCTGGAGCCATTAAGGCGCACTACCGCGGGGTCACGCTCACCCCAGGGAGTGCATCGCCACCACTTCGAGGCGAAGGGGACGGAGCGCTTGCGCGTCTACCTCGAAAAGGCGCCAGCTCCGCTGCCACCACTTTGAAGGGTCGTCTACTTCGACTAGGCGCTAGCTCCGCCGCCACCACTCTGAGGTGTAGGGGACGGAGCGCTTACGCGTCTACTTCGGATAGGCGTCAGCTCCGCTGCCACCACTTCGAAGGGTGGGGGACGGAGCGCTCGCGCGTCTACCTTGAAAAGGCGCCAGCTCCGCTGCCACCACTTCAAAGGGTAGGGGACGGAGCGCTCGCGCGTCTACTTCGACTAGGCGCCAGCTCCGCTGCCACCACTTCGAAGGGTAGGGGACAGAGCGCTCGCGCGTCTGCTTCGACTAGGCGCCAGCTCCACTGCCACCACTCCGAGGTGTAGGGGACGGAGCGCTTACGCGTCTACTTCGGATAGGCGCCAGCTCCGCTGCCACCACTTCGAAGGGTGGGGGACGGAGCGCTCGCGCGTCTACCTTGACTAGGCGCCAGCTTTGCTGCCACCACTTCGAAGGGTAGGGGACGGAGCGCTTGCACGTCTACTTCGACTAGGCGCCAGCTCCGCTGCCACCACTTCGGGGTGTAGGGGATGGAGCGCTCGCGCGTCTACTTCGACTAAGGCGCCAGCTCCGCGGCCACCACATCAAAGCGTAGGAGACGGAGCGCTCGCGCATCTACTTCGACCAGGCGCCAGCTCTGCGGCCAAGGCATAGGGGATGAAGCGCTCGCGCGCCTACCCCCACGCACGTAGCCCCCGGACCACCCCGCAAACGCCTGCCCTCCGCGGCTACTATCCTCCAAGGCTGGAGACCAGCGGCTTCGGAGCACCACCCCGCTGCCCGCCTTGTAGGCACCGCCTTGGCGGGACGGCACGTCCGACGGCATTCCCCACACATCGCACCGGCGCAGGTTATGTCACACCAAGTTTTGGCTTATTCTCATAAACAGGCCACCTTCAGTGCATCAATATTCTTTCGCAAGACGGGCTTGATCAGAAGCCCCGACTGAAGGTGAGCCTGTCTAAGAGAACAGGGCAAACCTTGTCATTATATGCAGAAATACAGCACGAGCACAGCAGATGCGAGCAGTTGCCGTTAACAGACGCTAACCAAGCTCCCGAGAAAAATAGGCCTCCATCAGTACATCAACATTCCCCGAGCCGCGTAGTGCCGCCATGGAATGTGGATGCACTGAAGAGGCCCATTTTAGGGGAGCAGCACCTATCCGAGCACACAATGCAGGTACAATGTTACACCAGCACGCTATATATACCCCATCAGTGGGGAAGCCAACCGGAAGAAGTCCAACCGGCAGAAGTCCAACCGGCGGAATTCCAGCCGGCAGGAGTCCAACCGGTGGGGGAGCGTCGCAGCATCGTACCACCGCGATGCTCCAAGATCCGCGCCGGGAGAAGGAATGTCGCAACATGGTATCACCGCGCCCCCTCAAGTCTCGCGCCGCGTCAACCAAGCCCCGCTGGGTAGGCTGGCAGTCGCGTATCGTCAAGGGCGCTCGAGGCCGGAGACGCTCGCACGCGCGATGACTTACGACCCGCTACGCCCCCTATGCCGACACATTCGGCTCCGCCAACACCCCCAGTCCGGCCCGGGCAATCATCGACCCGGCCAAATCGGAGGCAACTTCGGCCTCCAATCCGCCCCCTCGGTGGCGAGGCCAACCTTGACTTCGATCTTCGCTCCGGACGACTAATCCGACCCCGCCGCGGCAGGACTCTGTGGGTGACGAAGCCTTCGCCAAGCCGCCCGGCGCCATACCTTCGCAATGAGGCGAACACTACACTTCGAACGTTGGAAAAGCTCACAGGCCGCAGGGACAGAGGGGGCCAAAGGGCTCGGCAACATGGCTTCGGCCCGTGAAGCCCTTCACCATGAGAGGCTCATGTTGTAGGGGTGGCCCCCACCTAAGCCCAGCAGGCCTGTTAAGAGAGTGTAAGGGCAGAATGGGACATGTATAGTGACATAGGTACCCCTGATGGAGGTACTCATGTGTAAGGGTATAATTGTAAAGGCACTCCCCATGTGGATGTATATATGTAGGACATAGGCCATGGGGAAAGACCCTAAGCTATTTTTTACTCACCTAACTCCCCACTACCATACTCTCTCTCTGTTTGGTCTGTAGCCACAACACATATCATTCAAATAAATTGAACAACAATTGTTCTTTATTCTGAACTCATAACCTTCTGCTCCCAAACATGAAGCAGAAATAATGTTTTTGCTTAAGGCAGGAACATAATAATAAATATTTAATTCCAAAACTAATCCTGAGGGTAAAGATAATGGTAAAGTGTCGATAGCTAACGCAGCAACTCTTGCTCCATTGCCTACACGAAGATTGACCTCGCCTCTTGCCAAACTCTTACTCCTTGTCAGTCCCTGCATCGAATTGCAAATATGAGCAACTGATCCGGTATCAAATACCCAAGAACTAACATGAGATGTAGCAAGATTTATTTCTATAACATTTATACCTGAAGTAGAAGTCTTACTTCCTTTCTTCTTTTCCAATTCTGCCAAGTACTTCTTGCAGTTTCTTTTCCAATGTCCAGTCCCTTGGCAATGATAGCAAATGGTTTCAGGTGCAGCACCAATCTTGAGCTTCTGAAGCTTAGACTTGACACTCGAGATCTCATCTTGAGTTTTACCCTTGCCCTTTCCTTTGCTCAAAGCCTTATTATTCTTCTTTTTGAATTTGGTAGTCTTCTGAACCATCATCACATGATTAGAGCTTTTCTTAATGCTCTCCTCTGCTGACTTAAGCATCCCATGCAACTCGGTCATTGACTTCTCCATGCCATTCATATGAAAATTCAAAATAACTGGCTCAAAGCTCGGAGGGAGCGACTGGAGAATCACATCAGTAACCAACTCTTGGCTAAGGGGAAAACCAAGTTTTTTCAAACTCTCAATGTAACCAATCATCTTGATCACATGAGGGCTGACCGGATTTCCTTCAGCTAACTTGCATGCAAATAATGACTTAGAGGTGTTGTACCTTTCAGCCCTTACCTGGTTCTCAAACATGCCTTTAAGACCCACAATCATATTATAGGCATCCATGTTCTCATATTGCTTCTGAAGCTCAGAGGTCATGGTGGCAAGCATGAGACAGCTAACATCCAGTGAGTCATTACAATGTTTGTCATACTCATTCTTTTGAGCACGAGTAGCATCTTCAGCTGGTTCATCTGGATATGGACCCTCTAGAATATATTCCTTCTTTTCTTGCTTGAGAACGATTCTCAAGTTGCGATACCAATCAATGAAGTTTGTTCCATTTAATTTTTCTTTCTCAAGAATAGATCGCAGATTAAAACTGGGTGTGGAGGAAGTAGATGGCGACATTGTCTACAACATAAAATATATGCGAAAATTCAGCGCTATGTTTATGTGAATACTTCCATTAAACAATTTAACAAAAGATACTTCCACTATATGTTTAAAATCAAATACCCTCTAATAACATATAGTGAGTCAAGATCCATATTTCACCAAGCCCTAGTGAGCTTTGGCATCACCGCTAGAAACCTAGTGACATAGGTAAGCAACGCTTGCTAATCACATATTATGTGACTCTTGTTTGTTGGGTGGCATCCAATGCCCCGGCTCCCAACACCATGCTCCAAGGCCCAAATTCAATTTGATAGCCTTGTCAAGTAAACCAACACTATGCAAATGGATGTCCAACATCCACCCTATTAGATCAAGATAGTTGATGGTACTCTGCTTTGGCAGACCTACCAAACAATGATCGTAATTCTTATAGGCGCAGCAATTGGAAGGGCATCAAATAAATTCTTAATTTTTCGGAGAGAAGCTATTCTATCATGAAAAATACATCCTCTACAGGTATGACATGAAAGAATAGTATGATAGGAAATAAACATCACATGCATATAATCACATTATACTGTGAATGGTATGGCCTTTGAATCGTAGTGGTTGCCATCGCCATGGTTCCACGGTGATGTCCTTCGCCACACTTCCTGTCCTCTTTGTCATCATGCTTGAAGCCTCCATGGTAAAGAACTAAACTATTACAACTAATAGCTAGCTAATGAATTACATGAGGAACGCAAGCATCACAAGTCGACACGCAGATCGTTATACAATTAAAGAACATCCTCAACCCAGCTGTGATTAATACGACACACAGGCCGTCAAAACACACATGCATCTCATATACTTCTATGCCATACCATTCACATCATTCCCTGCAAAAACAAGTTAAGCGTAGAACGCATTCTACCGCCCTAACATGAATGTGTTTGTATAACAATCTATGCGTGTACGCAACGGCGGAATTACATAGATCGCATATATGAAATCGCTATGAAAATCTCATCGGGCCGATCAAATCAACCCAAATCCGAGCCATTCAAAATGTCTCAATTTTCATTAGATCAATCACATTAATCATCGCGATCGGTATACTTGAGGAGACCGCAACACAAGACCTCGATCTACTAATTGTGCGCGTAGTTAGCCCCGATGGTGATTCCGGCCGGTAGGGGCAATTCGCGCGTACATCAAAGAAGGAGCACGAACTAATCTTTTTGGCCACATGATGCTATCAACTCATACCTATTTCAACCCCTTATGACCGATTGATCTAATCAACCCGTGCACCGAAAGATCCATCACATGAACCTAGCATAAGAACAGTAATAGATCGCATCTACTACAAACAACATATCAACCATATGCGACCAATCCAGATCAAAAACTACACAGGATGGCTCTGATACCACTGTTGGAACACGCGTACGCTACACTAACGCAGAATAAAATTTTCTACCGCGTAAACCAGAAAGCCATGCAAGTAAGAGATTATAGATTGCTACCACTAGACGCGCAGTGCAGCGGAAGTATCGTTGATGCAGCCGATTCAAGGAAGCGCGCGTCGATGCAGCAGTAGTGTCAAACGTTCTCCGTCCAACCGTCTCCTCCTCGTGATCGTCCCGCTTAGCGCCGCAGTCATAACAGCGCCTCTACCGAAGTCCACACGTTCAGGGATGGAACGCCGTGCGCTGGTGTGTTAGCACCGCGCGCCCGGCTAGGGTTTCGGGATACGGCCAAGGGGAGGTGGCGGCCAGGGTTTTTGGGAATAGTATTCAGTATGCCCTGCAGCCCCGCCTTCACATATTTATAGAGCATGCTAATGGGCTTCCACGTTGTAGGCCCATTAGAACTCTAACCCCATATAGATCAATATCCCTTTTGGCTTATAAAACCGAATTGTTTATAATTGCCTCTTGGGCACATCACTAACATCGGCACGGCCCGCCACGTGTTAGGCCAGGCCATGCTTGGGCCGGCCATACTTTGGACTAGCCTAGAAAAGCACGGCTCATCTTCCACCTCTAATTCCGAGGTGTGAAAAAGAAGGCGGATTATTTAATATCCTATTGCAGTAGAGCACAGAGTCCCCCGTAGGGCATGCATGTATGAGGAGGAGGAAGAAGAAAACAGGTGCAGGGTTTCCATGGCGGATAGCGCCCCGGCCGCTTAACCAGGAAAAGGGCCAGCACAATCATCATCCTGATCCCGTGGAATATACGGGAGGAGATCATCGAAGTACAAGAGGAGCTAGCTAGCTTCCCGATCGGAAACGAAGCGAGCCCATACCAAATGGATGCTGTACTAACACCTGTTGGACTCGTCCATGGAGAATCGCTAGCTTGCGGTTGGGGCCAAGCATCTTGTTGGGTCAGCACATGTGCTCATCAAGTGTCCAGTGAACCTGCAGACCGGAGTGCTAATTTGCAGATAGCCTCTTTAGTTGTGGTGAAATTACACAAAGGTACACAGTGCCCTTGTGTAGCAGTGTTCGTACATGATACTCTCTGTCTAAGTTTATAAAGTGTATTTCTTTTGGACACATAAATCAGGGAGATAGTGAAAATGATTAGACTATCCCTAATTATTATCTCTAACCAATGTATTCAATGTACACATATAGACAATAACAAGTAAAGATGTATATTTATTAGGGAGTATAAATGAAATATTACACTAATTTTATATTGGAATATAAAATACGTTCTATATTTACAAATAGAAACATTCAAAAAAATACGCACTATAAACTTGAACGGAGATAGTAATATGAAAGGGTGATCCCTGGGTCAAATTTCTCGTGGAGTAAAGGGGTCTACTGGCAAATTTTCCTGCGCGGCCGCTGCAACTGCGCATGCACGAATGCCATGCAAACCAAATATATGAGTCCCCTAAAGATGGAAACTAAATTTGGTAGTACTTCTTAAACTTGACTATGGAGTCACACTAGCTTGGGCCCCGATATTCGCTTCTAGGTTAATTTGCTACGGCTCGCTAAAAGAAACATTAGAGCACATCCAGTGATGCTTGGTTGCCGACTCTAAGAATGATGTGGCAGATTGGTGCCAAGGTTGGAACCAGTCCCACGGGAAGGGAGTAGGGTGAGAGAGATGCTCACATTTTGTTTAGTTGTCACTTGTCAGCCTCACTAGAGAGAGAAAAAAAAAGTAGGTGCTAATCAGTGTAGTAGAAAAAAAAATTACAAACTTAGCGTGTAAATGATGTGGCAAGCTTTAGCATATAGGTGGTGCCAGATGTTACGAGAGCCGCTAGACAAAGCGAGAGGCACATGCACGCAACTTTGGCGGTAAAACAGCCAGAAGACGAACATAGTTGCAACGATTCAACAAGCTCGAGGAGCTATCAAATCAATTTCCGAGTTTGGTCCTGCTCGGTTAGACTGAAAAGCTATAGTTTATAGTTAAAATTACACTGTAACGACTGAAATTTTACTGTAACTGAAGGTGGCTTATTTAGCGTTATTAAATTTACAAAAATTTAAAAATAGAAAAAATATGTTAGCTCATTACGGACAACGTGAACGAATATGGGAAAAAAGAACCGGAAAAAAAGCTCAAAAAAAAGCCAAAAGTTCAGAAAAAGATAAAATTTATAAATAGTAAAAAGTAAGCCAGAAGATGAAGCTAAAATGAGCGGGACTCGGGCTCTTTTTAGGAAGCTATGAGTTTTCATTAAAAGGAAAAGTCTAAGATACAACTTTTAAGTTGTGAACTAGAAACCGTGATCAAAAGAGCAACAAAACCAATAAGTTTTGCTGTATACAAATGTACTTAGCACATTAGTGAGCCGGGCTCTACTCCTACAGAGCTGCACCATGTGCACGTGGATTATCTCGCGAGAAGCAACTTCCTCCAAGTAAGGTCGTTTTCCCACTTCTATTCCTTCTCCTTTTTTTCCGCCTCCATTTTGGAAAATAATCCCGTCACAATTAATTATGACGTCATTATTCCACCCCCGCGCGCCTATATAACCAAGCTCCCGACTCTGCTTCCCCTTCACTCCTCACCTCCGCCTCTTCTCCTCGCAGCGCGGCATCGCCATTGCTGGCTGATTAAGCTTCTCAATTCTACTTAGAGCAGTTAATCACAGCTGTAACGAGTAACCGCACTCCGCACTCTCTAGATCGACCTCTGTGTACCACTCGATCTCCAATGGCGCTCCAAGTATCGTCGACGCCTTCCGCGTTCCGCGCGGTCCCGAACACCGCTCACGCCCCTTGCCGGCGGCAGGTACGGAAGCTAGGCGCTAGCTCGCCGGATAAACTGTCCTTGCTTCTTGCGTGTTCCACGCGCTGGCATTTATCGTCTCAGCTTGTGCCGTGTCGGCTCGCCGGGGCGTCGTTTTCGTCAGGGCTAATAATTTCGGTGAAATTTTGCAAAAAATCGTCTCTTTCGTTACCGAAAGGACAAAACTTCGTCTCTTTCGGTGCCCTCCGAATTTTTTACGAAACGAAACTATTTTCCCTGGTTGTCGTACAGCAGCTGAACGCATGCACTGTTTCTTGGAAAATTTCGTAGCTTTTTATGTGTTGTTGATGGGGGTGATTTTGATGTTGTTTGCAGTTCCTAGTGCGCGCGGCGGCCGCGGGAGGCGGCGATGGGGACGTGATGATGAGGAAGGAGGCGACGACGGGCCCGTGGAAGATCGGCTACTCCGGCGAGAAGCCGGCGACGCCGCTGCTCGACACCATTAATTACCCCGTCCACATGAAGAACCTCTCCACCCCGGTACATTCTTCAATCTTCATCTCCTCCAGCTCCGGCTGCTCGGTAGTAGTTTTTTTGGAAGCAGCGGTTGAATTTGGTTTCTTGGCGTGGCATGCGTGCAGGACTTGGCGCAGCTCGCTGCGGAACTCCGGGCGGAGATCGTGCACACGGTGTCCAAGACCGGCGGCCACCTGAGCTCGAGCCTGGGGGTGGTGGAGCTGGCGGTGGCGCTGCACCACGTGTTCGACACGCCGGTGGACAAGATCATCTGGGACGTGGGGCACCAGTCGTACCCGCACAAGATCCTGACGGGGCGGCGGTCGCGGATGCACACTATCCGGCAGACCTCCGGCCTTGCCGGGTTCCCGAAGCGCGACGAGAGCGCGCACGACGCGTTCGGCGCCGGCCACAGCTCGACTAGCATCTCGGCAGCGCTCGGGATGGCCGTCGCGCGCGACCTCCTCGGCAAGAAGAACCACGTCATCTCCGTGATCGGCGACGGCGCCATGACCGCCGGCCAGGCCTACGAGGCCATGAACAACTCCGGCTACCTCGACTCCAACATGATCGTCGTCCTCAACGACAACAAGCAGGTCTCCCTCCCCACCGCCACCCTCGACGGGCCCTCCAAGCCCGTCGGCGCCCTCAGCAAGGCGCTCACCAAGCTCCAGGCCAGCACCAAGTTCCGCCGCCTCCGCGAGGCCACCAAGACCATCACCAAGCAGATCGGCGGGCCAACGCACGAGGTGGCGGCTAAGGTCGACGAGTACGCGCGCGGCATGATCAGCGCGTCCGGCTCGTCGCTCTTCGAGGAGCTCGGGCTCTACTACATCGGCCCCGTCGACGGCCACAGCCTCGAGGACCTCGTCACCATCTTCGAGAAGGTCAAGTCGATGCCGGCGCCGGGGCCAGTGCTGATCCACATCGTGACGGAGAAGGGGAAGGGGTACCCGCCAGCGGAGGCCGCCGCCGACAAGATGCACGGCGTGGTCAAGTTCGACCCGACTACGGGGAAGCAGTTCAAGGCCAAGGGTTCGACGCTGTCGTACACGCAGTACTTCGCCGAGTCGCTGATCCGGGAGGCGGAGGCGGACGACAAGGTGGTCGCCATCCACGCCGCCATGGGCGGTGGCACGGGGCTCAACTACTTCCAGAAGCAGTTCCCGGAGCGGTGCTTCGACGTCGGCATCGCGGAGCAGCACGCGGTCACGTTCGCCGCGGGGCTCGCCGCCGAGGGGCTCAAGCCGTTCTGCGCCATCTACTCGTCGTTCCTGCAGCGCGGTTACGACCAGGTGGTGCACGACGTCGACCTGCAGCGGCTGCCGGTGCGCTTCGCCATGGACCGCGCGGGGCTCGTCGGCGCCGACGGCCCCACGCACTGCGGCGCCTTCGACGTCACCTACATGGCCTGCCTCCCCAACATGGTCGTCATGGCCCCCGCCGACGAGGCCGAGCTCATGCACATGGTCGCCACCGCCGCCGCCATCGACGACCGCCCCAGCTGCTTCCGCTTCCCCCGCGGCAACGGCATTGGCGCCGTCCTTCCTCCCAACAACAAAGGCACCCCTCTTGAGGTACCTACTTACGAAATTGCTAGCTACTCCTATCAAAATGATCAATGCTTTCCTCAAGGGTCTCTAATGGCGGCCGTGCTTTGGTAATCATGCAGATCGGCAAGGGGAGGGTGCTCGTCCGAGGCAACCGGGTGGCGCTCCTGGGGTACGGCACGATGGTGCAGGCCTGCCTGAAGGCGGCCGAGGCGCTCAAGGAGCACGACATCTTCGTCACCGTCGCCGACGCCCGCTTCTGCAAGCCGCTCGACACGGAGCTCATCCGGGAGCTCGCCACCGAGCACGAGGTCCTCATCACCGCCGAGGAGGGCGCCATTGGAGGGTTTGGTTCCCACGTCGCCCACTACCTCAGCCTCACCGGCCTCCTCGACGGGCCCCTCAAAGTAAGTAGTATCTTCTAATTCAAAGCTTTACCGAAAGAAAACTACACGTCACCACCTAAAGCTCATCCATCAACGTACACCAGTGAGGCCAACGTCAGAATTTTTCCGATTCACGTGGGAATTAAACTGTTTCCAATAAAATTCAAGCAAAACTCCTATGTTTTAAATTTGGCCTAACTGATTCAGGGTCTATTCTTGTAAGCCTAACCATGCATGTTGCTGATGTTCTTGCAGCTGAGATCCATGTTCCTGCCGGACAGGTACGTCGACCATGGTGCACCACAGGACCAGATGGAGGAGGCAGGGCTGACACCAAGGCACATTGCTGCCACAGTGCTGTCCCTGCTGGGGAGGCCATTAGAGGCACTGCAGCTCAAGTGAACCAGTCGACCAGCATGTACATCCATCAGCACATAAATAAAACAAAGGAGATGTGACCATGCTGCCGCTCCATCCCTAATCTAACCACTGTCGCATGGCTCTGGAAGGGTTTGGTTTTGCCAGTAGGCATACTAGTACTGTACAAGCTAGGTAGCTGGAGAAGCCATGCCCATGTGTGTGTGTTTGTTGGTCTGTTCCAATACTTCCAAATGCAAAAGGATAAGGATGGTGTACAATGCAAGAGGATGGATGAGGTGAAGGACAGGAGCTAGCCTTGCTTGAGAATGCAGGAGGATATGCCTCTCAGCTGCTCTTGTCAGTGACATATGCATCCATGGCTCCACGTGTTCTTTTTGTTAATTTTGTATAGATGACAAGTCAGTGTATTAGATCTACTCGGTGCTTCATAAGAAAATGAATAAGTTCTTGTCTCTACAGAAAGGGCCATGGGCCTTGTGAATTGTGATCTCCTCTTGTGTAATCCTTGTGTTCATGGAATCATGGGAGTGGATGGGTTAGCATCTTGCAGTGTTATTAAGGGGCAGAATATTCCCAGGTGCCTGAGTTTAATAAGCTCTTGGCTTGACTGTTGGAGTGGCCAGTACAGAGATTCCCTGTTAATCAGGGCATGGCCGCAATCTAGAAAAACTTAATCTAATGAGTTCGCTGATGTCTTTAATGATTAGCAAACAATGTTAGCAAATCGTTCACATCTGAAAAAACTTAAAGCCAATCACAGTGGACCTGAGTCGCCTGACAAGATAACAAGTACTCCCTCAGTTACTATGGCATGCATGCCGTTAACTTTCTCAAACTTTTACCACTAATATACGTCAAACTATCTAGCTTAATGTCGACGATTCGAGCGTTTATTTTATGAATAGTAAGAAAATCTAAGCCTCACTGAAAGAATGAAAATAGAAAATTATGTCTTTATTACTATATAGACATTACAACTTGCTCTAGATAAGCGATTATAAGGAAAATACTACGCGCTTTAATGTGGAATGGTTTCACCGTTGTTCTTGCCCCGTCTTCCCTTCCGGACAAGGCTTAAATAGCACTGAAGAGGCGTCAGTTATTCGCAGGAACATACGCCTTGTCGATTTCTTCCGTCCGCACATATCAGCGATTGATGGCGGTGAAACAGATCTGACAATAACCGTCAACCGGTTGTTGTCAGTGAGGGAGAGTCTCATGAAACAACCGCAGGGCGGCTGTTCTCAAAGACACTAAACTGAACGTGGAGCGATTGTGGTAATGGAAGTGCATGTGATATGCTCCTTAACCGCACAAGGGAAATCCAAATGTCGGGTTATAAAGCTTCTGAATAGTAGCTGGTTGGGTAAACGAATAGTGATTCTCAGATAAAGGGGTACTCAAGATTTGTTATAGCATAAGCTATTACAATATTAATTAGTTTAAGGGCTGTGATTTCATATTAAAGTGGCTCTTTAATTGATTATTTAATCTCATCACTTGACCATATGAAAATGATACCAATACATTTGCTGTGAAAAATACTTTGAGAACACTATAATTTTATAATGCTTTTGCTGATATGTAATTATTGATCACATGAAAATGATACCAATACATTTGCTGTGAAAAATGCTTTGAAAAGACTATAATTTTATATGCTCTTGCTTATATATAATTATTAAAAATAACAGTCAAAATATTGGGCATTAGATTAGCCTTTTGCTTATATATACTTTCATAGTACTACTACATTTGATAATTAACCAGTATCTGCAAGGTATCTTTACCCCCCCTGCCGATGAAAGACACTACAATATTAAGCAATGGGCATGATCATTGAACACACTGCTTTTATGTTCCCTTGTAGCTTTTGTTAAGAACTTCCTTATATTCAAAATAAGAGTAAAATAAGTCATAACGACAAGCTCTCATGAACAATAACTCATTTCATTGCTCTGTTTTTTCTTTAGTGGTCATTACTGCAATGTTAATCTGAAATGTCAACCGCAAGCAAGAGACCTCAAATGACAACCATAGCAATAGTGCGGCAGTTATAGTACAGGCATCCATTCAGGAAGCAGGAAAAAACATCTTGCAAAACTTAAACAGTCGTCGTGCCAGTACAACCACATGGAAGAAATTCTGCAGCAAGAGAAGCATGTGACATGTCGAAATTGATAAAGCCACTGTACACAATGTAGGTACTAACAAATGGCCCTGTTCATATTAGTTTCTAAACGCTTTCTCTAGAGTAAATGGTTTTTCTATAGTATCTAGCTTTTAAATAAAGTGTCTTTTTAAGACAGAGTCCGCTAGTCGATTGTAGTACACACTGTAGCGATGTTATTTATATCAGTAAAAATCATACGCGAATTTCTTTCTCTGTACAACTCTCTATAAGTGTTACTATTCATAAGGTAAAGCCAAAAGTCAGCAGCAAAAAACAATATAAACATGCCCATATATCTAAGAAAGATGGCCAGACACGCTCATGTAAGGCTGGTGAACAATTGGACCGGCTGTATGCATCAACAGAAGACTGAAATAGAACAGTCAATCACTGCGCAGTTCGTTACCAGATTAATTCCTCGGAGCCTAATTTTCACAATTTAGTGTTCAGTGTAGCAAAAAGAAAAGAAAGGAAACAAGTCGTCAGTCCACAACATGAGCTTCCGGTGATCAGACTTCCAAACACACCGTCTTTGCATGGAGCTCTCAGGAGGACTTGAGAAAAACTGACTACTGACCATGCCTTCTTTTCAACTTCCCCAGTGGAGAACTCACATGTTTTGAATCCATCCATGTGTATCTAAAAACATGGGAGAAAATCTTGGCAGCGTTGGCATTCATCTGAATCCGCTTACTCCATCCACAGGTCGTCGATGCAACGCGGAAGCTTCGGAAACAGCTCAAACAGCCCGGTGGATGAACATTACTGTCAGGCAAACTGGCAATATAATGCCATGCAAAATTTTCTGCTGGAATTATGACTTTGACTTCAGGAAATAACAAATTATGACATGGCCCTAATCAATCCGTACAGATCAAATGAACAACTAAATGTGAGGGAGTATGGACTATTGACCTCAGCATTGGATGAGCATTTCCTCCACACCACATGGGGGGATGTTGTCAAGGTATGTCGATGATGAACTACGTATTCTCTGCCAGTGACAAAAATGAATCCGACAATCACGGCTGTCAAAAGAAGTACTACTAGTAGTTAAGAGTACGACAGTAACTACTACTGAATCTGGGGTTTTTGAGGTTTTTCTATGCACATGCTATGCAAATTTCAACAGTTTCTTCTTTTATTGGAAGAAATATCTACTTTTGAAAAGCAATTGTAAGACTGAACATTTGTCATCATCTTACAGTAGCGACTAATCTGTTAGAGAAAAGGCAAACAGACCAGTTTTTCCCCCCTTGATGTCATTTATGCACACTACTATATAGTAGTAGATTAATTATTCAGTCGATGTAAAATGTGAAATGTGATGCAATATAAGTATACGCATATTATTCCGTACCAGCATCCTAACTAGAGTCTGGAGATTTAGGATGCATAATTATAATAATACTCAAGGTGCATGCCGGCATGTTTTGATCAGAAGCTTGCCTACTAGGATGAGGGGGAAAACTTAGCACCTTGATCAGTTGTTTTCGGATATATGTTTCTGATTTTCCACTCGTATTGATGTCTTTTGCTCATTCTATTATGAAATAAAGTTAGCTTCGGTATGCAATTTTGGACAACAAACTAAAAAGAGAGAACCAAATCACCAAAATGAATTGAACTAACGCAGTGAATAATAGTCACCTTGATTCTGTACTGTTCAGTACTGTGCTATATATATAGTCCCCCGGTCACAAAAACATGTCATGTTGGAATACATACTGTCAAACTTTTGAAACATTGTTTATCGACATAAAAATCATGTATTGTCTCGAAAAGTATTTTTATAATATTATAATTTTATTATGTTTTATAAATATATTAAAATAGAAATTATTGGCCAAAATTGTATTTTGAGGACTGTGTCATGTCCGAAAGAACATGTTTTTTTACTGGAGCGTGTTTTGACACATGGAAAAAAAGTTTGGCTGATTCATGAATACTTGTTACACAGAAGAGGTTTTTTTTTTTTGAGAGAGGGAAGAGTATTAATTGGAAACATTCAAAATTCAATAGTCAGCAGCCAGGCCCAACCAAGCGGCACTGCCGACTCAGCCCAAGTACGGTTTGGCCCAGAAAATGGGCCATAAACTAAGCATGCAACGGGCTTTGATTTTTGTAATGCGCACGTCCATTTATTTGAAGGCCTATATTCCCAATGACTTGGCCGGAATCAAGGGAAACTCACTCAGCTCGATCACATCTCGTTGTCCCAGAGACCACCCTCGTCCAGCCTCGCTGTAAACAAGCTTTCTTTCTTTTTAATCCAAATACTCCCTCCGTTCTAAGCCTATGTCATTCTAGCATCTTACACAAGAAGCAAGGCATGAGTGCAAAAAGATCATAGTACGCTCATTCAATGGTTTAATTAGAGTAACCATACTTGTTGCACAAGTACTCTTTTCCCCATCATGCAAAGACTCGTTCAAAAGATGCCACCTCCTTCTTGCACAAATATTGAAGTATGCAATTTGATAAATCTATTCAGCGCTGGTATGTGTGCAACTGACAATGGACTAGCTACGTGACTTTGTGTCTGCCTGTCTTCAACTTTTTTTCGAGAGAGAGGTCTTGTTCAACAGTTCAACTTAAACGTGAACAAGGAACTCATTCTCCTAGCTGTTAGGTCTTCTTCAACACTTCGACTTAAAAAAGTGAAGGAACGTATTTTTATAATCGCTCCCCTATCTATCTCGCTTGTTAGTAAGTTTATTTCTACTTTACTTCAATCCTAAGCGTCGCCGGAACGGGCTCGACGTTTGTGGGGGTAGACATGGACTTCTAACTTGCAAAACTAGGTTTGAGAGAATGGGTTATGACTGCTGCTGCAACATCCAAGTCCGGCCCCCTCCCGCATCTCTTCCCCGGCAGGCTTGCCGGCGTCGAGCCGGAGGGGGTCCTCCAACCCATCCACCTTGTAAATACTACTTGTACTTATTATTCCTTCCCCCAGGCGGTTTCGTCTCCCTTCTGCAGGTTCGGCTTCCTCCTGCGAACTCTTGAAGCGGAGCTGGAGCTCGCATAGTAGAGTTGCTTCCAGCCTCCAGAATCCACCGTGGGTGCTGGTCTCCCTCAGATCGGTTCTTCCAGATCGTGGTCGTCACCACGATCTTCAGCTTCGGCTCCGTCCCGTCGTCATCCTTCTCTAGGTGGAGAGGATCTTCTTCCCCAGAGCCGGCGAGCTGTGCCCCCCTTTTGAATGACATGTTGCCCTTTACGGTCTTGGTGTTCATCACCGTCCTTGCTGATGCGTCATTGTTGGAATTAATCTAGACTTGATTAGAAATCATTGAGTGCAGGTACGAGTCGGTTCAATCCGGGTGTGGATTTGAACCAGGAGTTGAGATCGTTTTTGGTCCGTAGTCTAGTTTTTAATAAAAATTCGAGTCTGAATCCAGTTTGTAATTGGCATTAATTTTTCCATCTTTGAGTTGTAAACTTGGGTACAAATAGAGGGTTTATCTCAGAAAAGGTACGACGATTGAAGCACCACCAAAAGATCTTGTTTAATCTATCGCTCGAATTTTATTGGGTTGTTGTCGCCGTACTCGAAGAACAGAGGAGTCTCAAATGCTCAGAAGGTTTTGAGTTCGACTAATGAAGCCGGATGGATGGTCGAAGTTCGACTTTGAGAGAGAAATCGAAGAGTATTGGATGGCGTTCAAGTAGTATCGAAGATCAGACGACGTTCGAGTAGCAGCAGAGCATTGGACGGTATTCGAGTGGTGTTGAAGCATCGAGTGTTGTCCGAAAGATATTGCTCAGAATTCTAGCAGGGTGGTTGGTGATTTCGAGCGCTAAGCGGTTGGAGGTTTCGGGGCTCGGTGCGCTCGAAGTTTACGAGGTCGTAACCAATAACCGAAAATTACAAGCACACACGCAGTTAAGAAAGAGTGGTCATAACAAGGCTACGAGTACGTGGAAATCAAGGAGTGGTCGTAATGTCAAGAAGGAGTGGTCGTAATTCATAACGTAGTGCAACTCACAACGTGATCGGATCTAAACAGTAGTCACATCTTTCCGACCACCGTAATCTTCTCCCCTCTCCCCACCCCTAGATCAAAGGATGAACACCCTAGCCCACAGCAGAATCCCTCGGCCCTTCCCAGATCTAGGCAGTTTTGCTCCCATGTGCTCCGCCTCCCGGTGTAGGCGATTGATTTCCCCGCCACTGATCCAAAATCTTCATCCTCCATTGCTGGCTTGTCTAGTTGAGGAGGCGCCCAACCACGAGGAGCCTCCAGAGCGGGGTCTCGTCATCATGATCGAGCGCCATGTGGGACAACTAACCAAAGTCCATGAGGCAGCTAGTGAAGCGGAGGCTACTATCATGTTTGATTTTATGATAAAACCACCGTTCCATCCAATGGGACTCCCACTTCATCCGTGTGGAATTTGCAGGGAAGCCCTTTGAGGTGCTACCATGGAGCTGCAAACTAACACTACACAGGTTCAGTATTGACCCTGCTTGAGACGCTTCGGTTGGCAGCATGCGTCATGAAGGGGCATGAAGGCCGCCACAGTAGGGACGGTACCTCTGAACGGGTCACCCAGGCGTAAACAGTAAGGCATGCGATGGTGTTCGGCGTCAGCTGCTGGAGCTCCAATTCGTACAACAGCAAGAGGTCACCAATGAAGCGTGCAACAGGAATGCGGAGCTCACCATCGAAGTAGGTAGTGAATAAGACCATCTCGCCCTCCTGTGGCAGTTGCTCGTCCTCCTTGCCATTGGGGAGGCGCATGGCCACGCAGGACGTAATCTTGTCGTCGTGTACAAGGGACTCCAACTCTTCTGTCTCAATCGATGGGCCCAATGTGTTCACAAACACACCACCGGACTTCCCCACCGCCTTCCATCGCTTACTGACAGCCACCTCCGAGTGTTCATCCTCACTGGCCCGGCTACTCGACGGAGCCGACACCCTACTGTGGCCATGGTGGTCACTCACATGCACCATCCCAGCAAGTAGGTGCACAACGGCGAGCAGACAAGCAAGATCGGTAAGAAAGAAGCAACTATGAGCCAGAAACACACGAGCAATAGAAGGAAGATGGGTGCGAAAGTGAGAAGCAAATAGTAGAAAGGGGTGTCGACCGCATGGTTAAAATGGAGACATGACAGCACCATTTAATGCCTAAGCATCGAGCATGAGAATCAAGGGGACGGGCGCTACACCTGGACTATCGTGATGCCACATATTGTGCAAATTGAAAAATCAAACGATGCCACACGTGGCTCGACAACTGTCACCATGTCCAACCTAGTCTTGGGGGTCACACGCGTCAGCCCGGTCAATGCCATTTTGGCGGGAATTCAAAGAGGCACCTTTCTAATGGGTCAAAGGGACGGAGGGGGGCCAAGGAGCACTAGGTATGGTCTCGGCCCATAGAAAATAGGGCCCCGCAACGATGAGATGCTACTGTTGGGGGAGTGGCCCCCACCTTGGCCCAGTCGGCCCATCATGCCAATAGGCTAGTTGCCTAGCTTGGCAACGAGTATAGGTTAGGGTAATGTCATGTTTACCCCTGTATGTATAGATCTATGTAGGGGTATTTATGTAACTTCAAGTGGGAAAAATGGTAAGTTTACCCCATAAGTGTAGATCCAGGTAAGGGTAGTTATGTAACAAACCTTCCCTTGGCTATAAATATGTGCCTCAGGGCGCCATGGAGAAGGCAACAACTCAGTTTTTGGGAAAACATACATATGTCTTGGACAAGGATCCTATACACATTTTCCCACGACATCTATGGTTCCGGGCAACCTTTTCGAGGCCTCCCCGATAGCTCTCCGGTTTACTGTTTGGTCTGTAACCACTATAGTTACAACAATGTCCAACTGCCTAAGTGCTTATTTCTCATTGGATATAGCATCTTGTTGTAGCTTACTACTTCTTGTTCACATTTGCTTTTTTTGTATTTTGCTCATAGATTGCTCCTCTAATTGCTGTATATGTTGACTGGGGATTTGTTGCGATCAAGGGCATGGGATGGGGCTGGGCTGGTGTCATCTGGCTTTACAACATTGTCTTCTACTTGCCACTGGATGTCATTAAGTTCCTTATTCGTTATGCATTGAGTGGGAGAGCTTGGGATCTTGTCCTTGAGCAAAGGGTAAGAACATAAATTGAACACCTCTCGACACCCAACATTTGGTTACTTGTCAGGTGTTTACTCATCTGTTCTTACCTACTACCCATACAAATTGCCTTCACAAGGAAGAAGGATTTCGGCAGGGAAGAAAGGGAACACAAGTGGGCAACTGCTCAGAGGACACTCCATGGCTTCGGCCTGGCCCCTACTGATAGGACCAATAGGGCCAACTTCAATGAACTCAATCAGCTTGCAGAGGATGGCCGTCTAAGAGGTGAAATCGCAAGGTACACTGCCAGAACATGAGATGATCTTAGCCCAACCATCCTGCATTTGCACTAACTATAATCCGAATTGTAGGTTGAGAAAACTAAACACCTTGAAGGGATAGATAGAGTCGGTTGTGAGGCAGAAGGGTTGTACACTAAGACCATTCAGCAGTCGTACACTGTGTGATTATAGAGGCTTCATATATGTACTAGGCAACTATAATAATTCATGATTGCGAGCACATTTTGAGTGCCAGCGCGGTGCTGATCACCATAGTTCTTAGGTCTTGATGATGCCTAATTGAATCCATATGCTGTGTAATGGCTCCACATGGGCAATGTAGGTGGTTACCAATGGCCATCCATTCCATTCGGGCATGTACAATAGTTCGTTTCTTAGATTGTCCCTAAGATTTTCACCTCACCTAAAGACAGTACAAGAGACAACATCTTCAATAACTTATCCAATGAGTTGTCTCTAAAGGAGCACACAAGCTTCTTCCATGTACATATAAAATGTGGTGATCAACACTAAACTGCACCTTTATGGCTTTGTGTTATATTTTTAGCTTTAACGCTCTTTATGCAAAGAAATAACTCCAAGACAAACTAACCATGTGTAGGCAAAACAGATAATAGGCACTATGTTAAAACGAAATCATAGCAAACATGATGGTCATAACTTTGAATTATCATGAAGTGAAACATGAACCCAACATTTGCTTCCATCACAAAGAGCATGGTACAGTTTGATCACTGTAACAGCAAAGAACACACAATTAACAAAGCCCAAGTGCAACACAACCATGCTCTGAGTCAACCTTATCATAAGAAAGCAGCAGGAAATGGGCACATAAAAGATCATTCCATATAATTGACATCAACCACCATTACTTAACACGAGTTCAACGGAGGAAGCATTTAAACTGGTGATATTCGAGGCAAAGCTCTAGCCTTGAGAATGCAGTGAAGCTTAGGCAACATAGCGATAGGTCACGTATCTTCCAGCAGTCTCACTAGCTTGGATAATCTTCACAACCTACCCATATTTCATGTTGTAGTATCTTACTATTGGATCAGTAATATGAATTTGTGGTAGTTGCATTACAAGACACCTAAAATCATCAAAACAGGAAGTATTACTACATTAAAATTGAGAAGTATCAACAGATGGAAGTCTATAAGAGTAGTTTATCTAACTAGGCTTGAAGCTTTTCTCTATTGAGGTGAGACACAAGGTACAAAACAACCAGTTACTGAGATGAACATCCCTGACATAGCAGATCAGCACACTTGCATTCTTCACAATTTAACATAATGCAACAAAATATACACTACAGTAAATCATACACTATGGAACCTTAAAAACTTCTAAATAACACAAACTTCTAAATATGCATGATCCATTTAAAAGGTATTAACCTCTAAAAGCATCACTTTCCAAGCAGATATAGTATCCATATTCAAGTTCCAATAGAGCTTTTAGATCTCTATTCTACTAGCTTATGCTGTCATCACCTGCATTGCTCTCTTAGCAAAGTACGGCTTTTAAGTCTTAGGCATGATAAGTTTGTCTGATTTTCCACTAAACTAATATAGAATCCTTGTGTTCCCAAATAATGATCAGCCATAGTTTGACAAGCACTAAGATGAAATTAAAATAGTAAGCAACATATGAAGATTACTCAAGTTTTAACATTTTAAATTTTACACAGTCCATTAAAATAGAAGCAAGCCGAACTAAATGTAAACATTTAAAATGGAAGTATCGAAAAAAATTTATCACCTTAGAAATGATATGTAAACTATGACTAATTATTGAGCCAGTTGCAAAACCATTGCCAAATGTGCTCAACCAAGTCACTCTTGAGTTGGACATGTGTTGGTTGAGCACGAATGGCAGCGTTTCTTCTTAGCACGTCAGCAAAGTATAGTTCAGGGCCATTGTTGATTTCTAGAGGTACAACAATGGATGTTCTTAGAATCTCGTTCAAGTCAAGAAGAGTGGTAACCATTTCCTTCTTATCTTCAACTATCATGTTGTGAAGAATGATGCATGATTTCATGATATTCCCAATAGTGGCACGTGACAATGATCATGTGGGATGACGCACAATGGTGAAACAAGATTGCAAGACGCCAAATGCCTATTCAACATCTTTCCTCGCCCCTTCTTGTTGTTGTGCAAATAATTTATCCTTGGTTGCTTGGGAGAGTGGAATTGTCTTGACAAAGGTAGCCCATTCTAGGTATATTTCATCTACAAGATAGTACCCGATGTCGTATTGCCTTCGATTGACGAAATAATTCACCCGTGAAGCTTCCCCCATCAACTCATCAATGAATAATGGAGACTGATTAAGTATGTTGATATCATTGTTGGAACTAGTGACACCAAAAAAGCTATGCCATATCCAAAGGTCATACGACGCTACTGCTTCAAGGATGAGTGTAGGTACGCCATGGTCACCATGGGTGAATTGACCCTTCTATGCAAATAAACAATTCTCTCACTGCCAATGCAAGCAATCCAAGCTTTCTAGTATGCCAAGAAAGCCTCGAGACTTGCCAACTTGCAACAAATGCTCCACATCCTCACATGGGGGGGCGTCGCAAGTAATTTCCACCGAATTTATCGATGACCCCTTGCACGAACATCTCCAAGCACTCCAGTGAAGTGCTCCTGCCAATCTTCATATATTCATCAAGTTTGTCAGCAGGTGTGTGCTATATGCCATCATACGAATAGCTATTGTGAACTTCTATAGGGGTGAGAGCCTAAGCCATTTCGTGCAATCTGCTCTATGTGTGACATAGGGATATTAGTCAGCAAGAGGCATTCATGATGCATACAGACAGGTTTTCCCATTTGGAACCTTCTACAAAACATTGAGTTGGTGTAGAGCGGGTTTTCAGAGAAGTAATCAGCAATGAGCCTTTTGTGGGCCTCTTCACGATTCCTCCATATGTACCTCCTAGTACTACTTTGGTGCCAAGAAATTCTTCGTGAAAGTGTCTAGGGCATCCTTCTCGGTGGTGAGATGGTCGATGATCTCGGTTGGGCTTATGGTATTAGAGTCATCGGAATCATCGGAGTTGAAAGATGAGTCCGAATGGTTTGACATAGTGGTGTTTGCTTCCAGTACTTCAAAGGAAATAGAAGGTGTTTAGTTTTGTGGAGAGAAGTTGGTCTGGTTAGGCAATGAAATATATATTAGCATTGGTCATGCTTTGAGACTATATGCAAATTAAAGTCATGCTTTGGGACTGCATGCAAGTAAAGTCATGCTTTGGGACTGCATGCAAGTTAAAGTCATACTTTGGGAGTGCTTGCAAGTTAAAGTCAAGCTTTTGGGACTGCAGATTTATATGGATATGAAGTATGACAACAATAGGCTTATGCAAATTTTCATGCAAGTGAAAGACCTAATTGCTAACTGAATGAATAAACTTCTAAAGATATTGCTGTCAGCAAATACTGCTAATACTTGGCGATGAGATGTATCTATCATGTTCACAGCTGCTAATGTTGTAGTTATCACCACTGAGAAAAAATTGCCTTCTATTTTAGTGGACAAAACATTTGTAAGTGTAACATCATCCTAAATTGTAACTACTTTTAGCCACATGCTATCTTTTGTTCTTTTCTCAGAGGTGCTAATAAATACCTACATGCAAATTTCTAGGTGCAAAAGATTCAGGCATTGACTCCAAATATTGGAGTTGTCTATAGGTAGGTAGTTTTCAACACTATCTTGGTTAATTTTCCAGTTCACTTTTCCATTTTGGATATATTACAACCATCTTCTATATGTTTACTTTGAGTTATTCCAATTTAGTATTGTATTGGTTATGTTCTCTTTCATGATGACAGAGCTAGTTCTATAGTGCGAGCTACTACATTTTAGTTGTACTTTGTTCACTGATGAGATGGTGCATGAATAAATATAATGATAAAATGAACAATTGGTTCGAAGAACCTGTCTCTATGGGCACAAGGGACATCGTTGACCTTAAGAACTATATACAAACTATAGCCCCTTGAAAAGGCAAAAATGAAAAGAATTGTCCAAAATGTGCAATAGCACAAGTTGGTTGATAAATCAATGTATGGTATCTACTTACATGCACATATAATTTTAGTAAGTTCGGAAATCTATAGTTAGACCTTTTCTTGGAGTAAATACGGAGCATTTACCCTTTTTTGGCTACTTGAGGAATGTGTGATATGGGAATAGAACTTTTATTTATTATTACTTATTAGCATATAAATTGTGTGTAATGAATCAATTATCTGGTAAAAGTTATAATTTAGAGCATGAAAAAATTCCTTTGAATGAGTACCTAAAATAAAAACTAATGGATGAGAAATTTAGGCTGAGATAAAGGTACATTACAGTAATCATACCTTAATATGATGGGCCAAACAACTTTTCCTCATACACTTCACTACCTTCATATGCTTAGCTTTCATGTCATTAGACATACCTCTTGTGTCATGCATGAGGAGCGCCTTGTAGGCATCTAGCATTTTGGCCTCCTTCTCCTTTGCAACAACAACATTGAGCCTCTTCATTTCAAGCTTCTTAGAAAACATATGTTGTTGCACCTCAACCATATCACCGTGACCATTGCTAGCTTCAGACTGAGCATTCATGAACTTCTCAAGATTTTCTTCAATCTCATCGATAACTTCTATTGCAGCCACGGCCTTCCTGTTCCCTTTGCCTTTGCATTTGAGTTTGCGTTTAGCCTTAGCAGCCTTGGTCCCTTGCAGACATCGAATATCTTCTTCATGTTCAGCACATGACATGTCCTCCACCGCCTCCCCAATCTCTAAAAACCTTATCTTCTTAAATTTTTCGAGCTTCTCCATGTAGGCATGCCACTTTGGCTATTCATGCACAGCCATCCAGCAGTATATGAACATGAATTGTTCATCCTTGTAGTCCTCCTCATAGAATTTCAAAGCTTTTGTCTATCAACTAATCATCTGACTATCCACTTGCATAAATTTGGCTAGCCTTCAGCCAAGAGGAAGCAAATCAGTTGACCTTTTTGTAAACTCGGTGCCAACGGTCCTTGACTTGCTTCACTTCTATTCTATTTTTGGGAGTGGTGCTATTGTACAAATAAGTGACCTCTCGCCAATATTAATCATGTTTTTTTTGCAATTACAATTGATGGGGTCATTTGAGTTGTTTAACCAAGCACTGACCTGCATTATGTAAAATTAGTGTAAGTATGAATGGAAACGTGCAAAACTACAGATGTTATTTACCTACATACTCCAACGAACAATCAACTTACCAATGTCAAGTCCTCATCTTGTGTCCATTGCAACCTTTTCCCGGTCCTGTCTTCCACATCATTGTCACCACTATTAATGTCAATGAAGGGCTGACCTCGCAAACTCGATGCTGATAGTGAAGTGCACGACTCAGAAAGAGAAGGGCTCCCTTTGGCTGCCGATGGATGTGGTACCAGGAATGGAGGATATTGTGAAGGACGATAAGCAAAGTGAAAATTTTCAGGCATATGAGACTAATAAGGAATTTGTTGGGGAAGGGGAAAATTCGATGAATTATGGAAGTAACTAAAGAAACCACCAGGTGGGTACGAATCCATTCCACTACAAACAAATGACAGACAAACAAACACTACGTTAGCTACAAAATCTAACACCATGGTATATAAGACTTGCTTATAGTAAAAAAGCTAGAAAATGGTAATAATTATTCTAGAAACAAAGCCTGGACTCTGCATGGTATAAGCCTTCTTATTTAGAAAAACAAATGAAAATACTTGTTACAGGAACTTGGATGCCGTCCATATCACATCTATTGTTAATTGCACAGTTCAATAGTAAATCATACAATACAAATGCATCCAAGAATGTGTGAGGAATTAACTATACATAGGGTCAACAGTGTTCAAGTGCAAAGTTAGACCTTTTGCACTAATAAATTGAAATCATTTCTAGTTTGTATCTGAAAGCTACAAGTGTAATTCATAATTTGGATTACTGAATATAACACCAAAATGGTTAGAAGATTGTTATTCTTATTGGGAAAATGTACAACTTGCTGCTTACTAAATATTGCTACATGCTATGCTGAAACTAAATCCTAAGGATTCATGGTCAAACAACATAGAGTAGAAATATCTTTTCATCTCATAAAGTAATAGATGGCATCACTAAGCAGAACTGCAAGGAAGATAGGACACAAGAGTATAGGACTCTAGAATCATGAATTAGGTTCACGGCGAATCATAATCTATTATTTCTCAGGTATTTAGATGAACTTCTGTTTTAGCCATCACACATTCTTATGAGACATTAAGTCTTACTTTCTCAATTCAACCTTGGTTCCATACATATATCAAATAAATGGATCAATTGAATAATCGATGAACAATAGAATGATTAGATCATACCAAATTTTAGAACCTCCATCCCTCTAGATTAACGGAGGAGAGTAGTTGGAAGGGTACATTGGACCAACCTACAGTGGGGAATACATGGAGGAGGTGGTGGAATCCATGGGGAAGGCGGTGACACTCGGCATTGACTTGCCTCATGGTGGTTGTGGCACCATGACGCGACTTTGGCGACCCATCTGTGAGTAGGCCATGCCGAAGCCATGGTCAATAAAGACATGAATTACTTGGGAAGAAAAGGGAAGGGGAATGGTTTAAAGGAGTTGCATACTTAACAGGGCATCGGGTGAGGGAGGAGGAGGGGTCACTGTCGGCGAGGATGAGTGGCACTTTCACCTTGCCCTCATCAGATGTGAGAGAAGAGAAGGGGATTAGGAGGAGGGGTTGCGGTCAGCGAGGGAGGAGGAGGGGTTGCGGTGGCAGTCGGTGAGGGGGAAAGAGGGGTCGTGGTGGCAGTTGGCAAAGGGGAGGAGGGGTCACGATGGCGGTCTTCGAGAGGGGAGGAGGGGTCACAGTGGCGGTTGGTGAGGGAGGAGGGGTCACGATCGATGAGGGGGAGGAGGGATCTGAGAGAAGGGAAAGGGATTAGGAGGAGGAGCTAATTCCCGGGCACCAAGTAAGGGAGGAGGAGGGGTCGCCATCGGTGAGCCCGAGCTGCAACTCCACCTAGGCTTGGCCTCGTCAGATTTGAGACAACCTAAGGAGAAGATGGGCTCAAGGTAGGGGATCTCACATGGTGTGACCTGTGGTAAAATCACTCCTCCGCACAGAAGAAATGATGGCCGAATGGATCCCAAATCGCTCCCGCATGCAAGAAATGGCGGGCGAACGACCTAGGTAGGCTCGGACAGCTTTTATAGTCGAGCGACGAACTCAGGCCAGCATGCAAGGTACGGTGTAGTGGCAATAGGGTGGCATGGGCATTGCAGGCGTGGCGTAGGGATGATGCGGGAGCAGGAGTGGGCGACGTCATGGTGGCGTGGGAGCTAGTGGACACGACGAGATGGGATACGCACGACGGGGCGGCGAAATAAGGTGGAGTGGGCATGGCGAGGGTGCTCTCTCAGCTGGTCATCGGCGCGACTGGTCAAGGCGACATGATGGGGTAGAGCGTGATGCAAGCGAAGGGATGATGCAGCGTGGGCGCTGGCACGATGCAATGGGGTGGGGCACGTGCGACAAGGCGGTGAGATAAGGATGAGCGAGCGCACCGAGGGCGCGCTCTCAGCCAGTTATCGGCGCGGGCGGTCAATGTGAGGTGACAGCGTGGCAGTGCGGCATGCGGGAGTGTCAACGGAGTTAGTGGTGAGGCGATGGACGACAGAGCGGTGCGTATGGGCACGATCGGTGATGTGGTCAGCGAAGGTGGAGCAAGAGAGAGAGCGCATGCGAGAGGAAGGTAGGTTGGCTATAGCTGGGCCAAATGGTGCTGGGCCAGGAGGGGAAAAGGAGAAGAAAAAGGGAAATGGGCAGTAGGCAGGACAGTTCAAATGGCGCCAGGCCAGGAAAGGAAAAGATAGGGAGAAAAGGGATTAGGCCGGCCTGAATGGGTTTTTTGATTTTTTATTTGAGTTTGAGTCTTGATTTTGGTTTTGAATTTGAATCTCGAATTTGAATTTTATTCTTCCTGTTGCTTTCAATTCTCTCTTATTATTATTATTATTATTATTATTAGTGATATTTATTGTGTATTTCTTCTTGTATTACTTTGCACAACATAAATTTCAGAAAAGTCTAAATAATTTTAGAAAATCTGAATGTCAACAGAATGTATAAAATGTTTTAAAAATTTCAGATTTTGGAGCATCCAAATTTCAGGACGTTACGAGTTGCCAACCGCGGTGGAACGGCGTGGGTTTCGCCCGCGCTCTGCACGGGAAAAATCGTCGAAAACGCCCATCAGCCAGCGCGCGCTGCCGTCCACACAAACCGCCACCACCATATCCGACTCCCCGCCCCACCCAAAAACCCCTCCAAACCCCGCGCCCGCCGTCACCATGCCCGCCTCACCTCCGCCGCCATGCCCTCCCTCGCCGCCTCCCCGCTTCCCGCCAACCCACCGCACGGCCCAGATCCCAACACCTCCTCCGTCCGCCTCCTCCGCTCGCTCGCGCGCTCCCGCCGGTCCCACCTCGCCCACCGCGCGCTCCTCCTCTTCCGCTCCCTCCACGCCTCCCCGTCCCCGCCGCCTCCGCACGCCTCCCTCCCCGCGGCGCTCTCCGCCGCCGCCTTCCTCGCCGCCCTCCCCGAGGGCCGCCAGCTCCACGCGCTCGCCGCGAAGCTCGCCCTCGCCCCCGCCCACACCGTCGTCGCCAACTCCCTCCTCCACCTCTACGCCTCATGCGGCCTCCCCGCCGCCGCTCTCGCGCTCTTCCGCCGCATCCCCAACAGGTCCCTCGTATCCTGGAACACCGCCGTCGACGCGCTCGCCGGCAACGGCGACCACTTCGCCGCCCTCGACCTCTTCCGTGAGATGCAGCGCGACACCAGCCTTGCCCCGGACGCATTCACCGTGCAGAGTGTCCTTGGCGCGTGCGCAGGCGCGGGCGCGCTCTCGCTCGGCGTCTACGCGCACGCGATGCTGCTCCGGGAGCTCGGGGGCGACGGCGATGGCGACGGCGACGGCGCGGCAGTGTCCCGCGACGTGCTGATCAACAACACGCTCGTGGACCTGTACGGCAAGTGCGGGGCGGTGGAGCTCGCGCGCCAGGTGTTCGACAGAATGCCCGCGCGGGACCTTGCATCGTGGAACGTGATGATGCTCACGCTGGCCAACCACGGATGCGTGCGGGAGTCAGTGGAGATGTTTGATCGGGTTACGCGTGTACACAAGGTTGTGCCAAATGCAATCACGTTCGTCGCAGTGCTAAGCGCTTGCAACCATGGCGGACTGGTGGAGGAGGGCAGGAGATACTTCGAGATGATGGTGGGTGAGTATGGGATCAAACCGAGGATTGAGCACTACGGATGCATGGTGGACATCTTGGCACGAGCTGGATTCATTGAAGAGGCCCTCGATGTTGTGTCTGGGATGAATTGCCGGCCTGATGCCATCATCTGGAGGAGTCTACTTGATGCATGCTGCAAGAAGAATGCTGGGTTGGAGCTTAGTGAGGCCATGGCCAAGCTGGCACTTGATGTCCCTGATGATGCTGTGAGTGGTGTCTATGTCCTGCTCTCGAGGGTCTATGCGTCCGCACAGCGGTGGAATGATGTGGGCATGGTCCGGCAGTTGATGAGCGAAGAGGGTGTCAAGAAAGAGCCTGGGTTCAGCTCCATTGAAATGGACGGCTTGGTGCACCAGTTTGTCGCGGGTGACACGTCACAGCCTCAATCAGAAGAGATATACCAGAAGCTGGATGAGATTGAACAGAGGCTCACATCTGCTGGATACAAGCCAGACTTGACAGAGGCACCTATGGTCGCTGGCGTCGACTTCACAAAGGGTGCCGCCCTCCGTTTGCACAGCGAGCGACTGGCTATATCGTTTGGCCTACTGAATGCAACGCCTGGGGCACCCATTCGGATTTTGAAGAACCTGAGAGTGTGTAAAGACTGCCACACAATCAGCAAACTCGTATCTAAGCTGTATGATATCGAGATCATTGTGAGGGATCGGATTCGGTTCCATCATTTCAAGGATGGATCATGTTCTTGCAAAGACTACTGGTGATCAGGAGCCATGGCCTGTGAATTGTGATACTGTCCAGAGAGATCTTGCTGATTTTGTTAGAAGCGCCTCTGCAATCTTCCAACACAAGGTGAAATGGAATAGTCAATGCTGACTTTCCTTTCATATTTTAGGACAGACTGAAATTATCAGTTTGATTGGTAAAACAGTGTTATATGGCATTTTTAGTCTCATTTTTCTTTCAAGAACCATGAAAGTAGATAGTTAATCACGTTGTTTTATCAGTACAAATGACATGTTTATTGGCTTCTTCATCTTGCCTAAAAATCCTAGACCGATCTTCTCTTGTGCTGACTATTTCTTGTGGTCAGCAACATCTAAGATCAAACAAAAAGTTACGGTGTGAGCAATGTACGTCGTAAGAACTTGGATGACATACTCCATGACTATATGAGGCTATGAGCTATCATCATTTGGAGACCGGTCGCTCCAAAGAAAGCCAATTGTTGTGGTTACAGACCAAACAGAGAGAGAGATGGTAGTGGAGAGGTGGGAGTATTCTGCCTCACCCTCCCCCTCATCCTGGTATATATATATTCACATGAAGTATGTTTTTACAATTATGCCCTTACACCCATATCTCCTCATTGGGGCACTTATGTCATTGCACATGCTACTCTGGTTCTTATAACCTCCTAACAGGCCTGCTGGGCTTAGGTGGGGGCCACCCCTACGACAGGAGCCTCTCATGGTGAAGGGCTTCACAGGGGATCCGACCAGGCGCTTTTTGATGGCGGCGGAGATGGCGCCATTCGCCCGTTCGACCGCCCCGTTGGACTGGGGATGCCCTACCGAGGCGAATCAGAGGGTGATGCCCATGCTGTCACAATAGTCTTTGAAAAGGGTGGCGTCGAACTGCAGGCCATTGTCAACCGTGAGCTCCCGGGGCACGCCGAAGCGACATATGATGTTTTGCCATAGGAAGCGCTGTATGGCTGCAGAAGTTACTTTGGCCAGGGCAACCGCTTCCGGCCATCTGGAGAAATATTCCAGCGCGACTACCACGAACCGGAGGTCCCCTGGAGCTCGGGCAAGTGGTCCTACTATGTCGAGGCCCCAGCGTGCCAGTGGCCACACCGGGGGAATGGGGTTGAGGCTCGTCGGGGGCCTGTGGATGATGCGCGCCATCCACTGGCACCCTTGGCATTGACGGACGAGGTCCTGGGCGTCGGTGGTGGCGGTTGGCCAGTAGAAGCCTTGCCTGAACGCCTTGCCGACCAACGACCTCGGCGCCAGGTGGGATTCGCACACGCCCGCGTGGATCTCCGCCAGGAGCTCCTTTCCCCCCTCCGTCGAGAGACAGCGCAGGAGCGGTGCGCAAACCCCCCTCTTGTAGAGTATCCCTTCAAACACCTGGAAGGACTTTGCGCGGTGCTGCAAGCGCCGAAGCTCGGCGGGGTCGTCGGGCTCGGCGATGCCTTGCAAGAAATTGAAGATGGGCTCTCGCCAATCACCTGGCCGGTCAATGCGGTGGACGAGTGCCGCGTCCCAGTTGTCTTGCGCGATGGCCGCCTGCGCTAGTATCTCGTAAAACGCCCCCTCAGGGGGGGGGCAGTTGCTGGCTGGCCGCCTTAGCGAGTGCGTCGGCCTGCTCGTTCTCCGCGTGGGGGATGGCCTTGACGGTGACGCCCAAAAAGTGCCTTTCCCTCGCCCTCACGGCCGCGAGGTACTTGGCCAACTCAGGGTCCTTGGCTTGATATGACTTGTCCACATGACCAGCCACCAAGCGCGAGTCGGTGCGGACTTGCACCCGTCTCGCGCCAACTGCCTTGAGCTTCGCCAGGCCGAAGAGCAGTGCCTTGTATTCAGCCGTGTTGTTGGTGGCGGGGAAGGCAAGGCGCGCCGAGTATAGCAAACGCTGCCCCTCGGGCGTGACGACCACCGCCCCTACGCCCGCGCCGGCGACGCCGTAAGCGCCATCGATCGTGAGCGTCCAGACGGGGTCATCGTGCGTCTGGACGGGTTGGGCCGGCGGGGTCCATTCGGCGAGAAAATCCGCAAGGACTTGGGATTTGATTGCCGTTCGCGAAGCATACGTCAAGGAGAAGGGAGCGAGCTCGGCAGCCCATTTGCCGATGCGCCCTGTGGACTCCTTATTGTGCAGCATCTCTGCCAGGGGGAATGAGGAATGCACTGTGATCGGGTGGGCCAGGAAATAATGCCGAAGCTTCCTGGAGGCCATGACCAGCGCGTAGGCGAGCTTCTCAAGCTCCGTGTATCTTGTCTTGGCGCCTTGGAGGGCTTCGGAGACAAAGTAGACGGGCCGCTGCATAGCGCCTTCCTCTAAGACGAGGACGGCGCTGACCGCGGTGGCTGACGCGGCCAGATAGAGCAGGAGGGGAGCCTCTGGTGCTGGGGCGATCAGCGTGGGGAGGCTGGCCAGGTGCTCCTTGAGCTCGTTGAAGGCCTTCGCGCAATCTCCGTCCCAACGAAATCCATCGCACCCGCGGAGCGTCTTGAAAAAAGGCAAGCCCCGTTCCGCCGCCCTGGATAGGAAGCGGCTTAGTGCTGCCATGCGGCCCGCCAGCCTCTGGACCTCCCTCGTAGTCTTGGGCGGCTCCATACCCAGGATGGCGTCTACTTTGTCGGGGTTCGCCTGGATGCCCCGTCCGGAGACGAGGAAACCCAGGAGCTTGCCCGCCTGTACCCCGAAGACACATTTGTCGGGGTTGAGTTTGATGCCCGCCTTCCGGAGGTTGTCGAAGGTCTCCTGGATGTCCTGGCCATGCAGAGCAAGCTGCCGAGTTTTGACCACCACGTCATCGACATAAGCTTCGACGTTCCTCCCGAGCTGGGCGGCCAGGGCAATAGCGACGAGGCGGGTGAAGGTAGCGCCGGCGTTCTTCAAGCCAAAGGGCATTCTGACGAAGCAGAACGTCCCAAGTGGTGTGATGAAACTGGTCTTCTCCTCGTCGTCTTCGGCCATGTATACCTGGTGATAGCCAGAATAGGCGTCCAGGAAACTCATGAGTTCGCACTCAGCAGTGGCGTCGACCAGCTGATCGATGCGCGGCAAGGGGTAATTGTCCTTCGGGCACGCCTTGTTGAGTGCTGTGAAGTCGATGCACATGCGCCAGGCCCCGCTGGCCTTTTTGACTAGCACCGGGTTAGCGAGCCACTTTGGGTGGTGGACCTCGTGGATGACCCCAACGCGAAGAAGCTTCGCGACCTCTGTTTTGGCCGCCTGCTGCCGATCCATTGACATACGCCGAAGCCTTTGCTTGAACGGCTTGGCGTCGGGGCGGACCGCCAAGCGATGCTCGATTACTGCTCGATCTACGCCCTTGATGTCCTCCGGGGACCATGCGAAAATGTCGACGTTGTTCTGAAGCACTCGGAGCAGATCCCGTTCGACCCCCGGTGGGAGCCCCTCGCCGATGGACACAAACTGCCCCTCCGCTTGGAGTGGCACCTTCTTGACTCCGCCCTCGGGCCGAGGCTTGGGCGTCCATCCGGGGGCGGAGGGCCCGTCGCCGAGCGTGCCGGAGAGGGCATGCACCGGGCGATGCGGAACGCGGCTGCCGACCTCGGCCCGTCTGGCCAGGTCCTGATCGCCGAAGACGGTGATAACACCCTCTGGGCCCGGGAGCTTCACACACAAAAACGCATAGTGTGGGATCGCCTCAAAAGAGTTGATGGCGGGCCGACCCAGTATGGCGTTGTAGGGATGCGAGATATCGACGACGTCGAAGATGACATGCTCGGTCCGGATGTTACCCTTGTTGCCCTCCTGACGGAAAGTGACCGGAAGGGACACGTGCCCCAAGGCCTGCAGCGGTTGACCCCCGAAGCCTTGAAGTGGAGCTCCTGGCTGCTCTAGCCGGCTTCGTGGGATCCCCATACGGTCGAGGGGCTCTGCGAACAAGATATTCGCGGAGCTTCCCCCGTCGACAAGGACGCGCCTGACGTCACAGCGCGCTATGTGGGCCTGGACGACTAGGGGGTCTTGGTGAGGGTACTCCACACCCCTTGCGTCGTTCGAGTCGAAGGTGATGTTGCGGGGCGGCATCCACAGTTGCGGCTGCTCCCCGGGAGCTTTTAAGGAGGAGCCTCCGGTGATGACGCTGACGGTGCGATGCTGCGCGCCCTCCGTTGGGGGCGGAGCCCGAGACCCGGCCGTCACCCTCCGCAGCTCCATAACTGCGGCGCATGCCCTTGTGTAATGATCACCGTAGCCGTGTACCTCGCACCACTTGCCATAGTGCAGGAGCTCTTGTTCGGCGTAGGGTTGGCCGCCGTAATCGAGTCCGCCTTCCGATCCTCGGTCTCCCCTCCATGAGGCGGGGTCAGGTCCTTGGCGGGTACCCTCGGTGTCGCGGACATGATGGGCCGCCTGTGTCCTGCGCTGGCGGCGCCGAGGCTTACGTCCGCTCCTTGAAGAGCCTTCCTGTACCTCGGTGCCGCCGCCTCGGGGAGGGCCTCCGCGAGGCTCTTGGCCGCGGCCCTGCTTCGAGGAGGGACCACCCGCCCCCGCTTCGCGCGGGGGGTGCTCCCCCTGGGCGAGGTCGAGGGCGGTGACGCTGCGTCTTCGCGCATCCTCCTCCGCCCGTGCATACTCGTCCATTTTGTCGAAGAGTTTGACGACTGTCTTGATTGGCCTCCGCGCGTTGTACTCGGCCATCGGGCCCGGACGAAGGCCCTGTATGGCTGTATTAATGACGGTGGTTTCATTAATGTCTTTCACCTGGCATCGAATCTTGGCGAAGCGCTGGAAGTAGTCCCGGAGCTTCTCCGAGGGTCCTTGCTTCACAGCGAAGAGTTGGTCCGCATCGACTCGCTCGACATAGTTTCCTTGGAAGTTGCTGTGAAGGCGGTCGCGAAGCTGCTCCCACGCGTAGATGGAGCCCGGCTCTATGGTAAAAAACCAAGAGAGTGCCACTCCTTGCAGCGCGAGGGGGAGTCCTTTCGCCTTCGTGGTGTCATCTCCGCCCGCGGCCTCGATCGCGGTTTCGTACACGCGCACGAACTCGCAAGGATCCGTGTCGCCTTTGTACGGGTTGGTGACGCTAGGGAACTTGAAGTCTTCGGGCCACGCCGCCTGCTGCAGCCCCGCCGAAAGCGGGGACTCCGGATCTACGCGCCTCAACGGCACGCGACTGGACGTGGGGGCTTCGCGGCTGTCCGCCTTCTCCGGCGCGGGCTCGGGCGCGATTACTGGCGCGGCCTGCTGGCTCCGAGCCTCTTGTATATCGCGGACGGCTCCGCGAAGGTCCCCTAGTTCCCGCTGGAACGCGTTGAGGGCTGCTAGTAGGGCGCTTTCCACCACAGGTGCTGTTGGGTCCGCCGGAACGCCCAGCGGACGGGTCGGTGCAGGGACCATCGCCTCGCGAACTCCAGATCCGCCGGATGGTTCGTTGCGGCTACCCCCGGCCGTCTGATCCGCGCTGCCAGCGAGGGTGGCGGGGGCTGTCGCCGCAGTGCCCGCGACGGGGTTGGATGTCGTTGTAGCGGCGCTGGCGGGGTCGGTCGTTGTAGCGCGAGCGTCGATGCCCGCGACCACTGCGCCTACGCCGCCGCCAACTCTTTCGGCGGCCGATGCCGAAGCCCTGGTATTCACGCGCCGCTCCGACCTAGCCGTCTTCTTTCCCTTCGCCGCCGCTGGTGAAGCTTTTTTCGGTGCCATCCTTCTTCTTCGGTCTTCAGGCTTGTCCTCGTCCTCCCCACGGACGGCGCCAACTGTTGTGGTTACAGACCAAACAGAGAGAGAGATGGTAGTGGAGAGGTGGGAGTGTTCTGCCTCACCCTCCCCCTCATCCTGGTATATATATATTCACATGAAGTATGCTTTTACAATTATGCCCTTACACCCATATCTCCTCATTGGGGGCACTTATGTTATTGCACATGTTACTCTGGTTCTTATAACCTCCTAACAGGCCTGCTGGGCTTAGGTGGGGGCCACCCCTACGACAGTATTTATTATGCAGGTTGTTTTAAACTTTCAGTAAATGTTTTAGGGAATTGTTTCAGTACATGACCAAATAAGGATGTAATTTTCACTTATAATTGCAAACGCCACTTAAAACATTTCATTTCCAAACTCAGCTGCTTTTCTTTTAGGATATTGATCATATCAACTATGGTTCAGCTAATATTGAAAGAAAGCATCTATGATGCACATATATGTATCACAATCCACAAGAGGCCCCTAAATGCAGCATCAGTAACAACATGAGAGTAATTCAACACATATTATTAAGGAATTCCAAGTTTCAATGTAGATAATTTCTAAGGAGTACCACTTGAGGGTTTTTTTAGGTTAAGAGCACTCAGATTTTGAAGTGTTGGATCTTCATCCAACGGATCTCTATATTTCTCCCCCTCCAAAAAACGAATCTGGGACGTTGGATCTCCATCTAACGGAACCTCTTTTACCCCACCCCCTCCAAAAAAAATATAAGTGCTTTGAATCTAAGACGTTGGATGGAGATCCAACGTTTAAAAAAAATCTGAAGGCTCTGAATCCGAAAAAAACACTGGAGTGTTTCCAACACACATTCAATGTATCATATGCCAAAAACTATGGAGTGTCAGGTGTGAGTCGAATGCTAAAACAACAATTGATGAATAGCAAAGCCCACCTTTTGACGACTCTTGCACGAGCACGGTATGCATGGCAGCATTGTTGGAATGGAGCTTGCCTGCTCCCATTACATGTTCCTCTCTATGTTCTCTCCACATGTCAACTATTAATTAATCTATACTTACTATTTTATTCCAATTGATCCATACTAATTATTCATACTAATATTTTATACTAATTAATTACCAGCCTAATTAATCATCTACATTAATTAATTACCTCACTAATTCACTAGAGAGCCAGTTCAATCATAACATGTGGAGGGAACATGGAGGGGTACATGTAATGGGAACAGGCAAGCTCCATTCGCAATGTTGGGCGGTAGCTGCTGGCGGAGTGGCATGAGCTTCCTGGTGATCGGGCTACGCGAGCAGATGATCACGTCCTCGAGCCCCGTCTCCTCCTTCAGCCTCTCCATCAGCTCCTCCAGGCTCGTCCCGTTGAACGTGAATGAGTGCCCCTCCTCGTCCCCGTCGACATCACCGTTGTCATCCCCGATGTGGTAGTGGATCGTGCGCCCCTCCACCTTGTGCAGCGGCATCGAGAAGGACTCCACCGACTGCAATGAAAATCACAGCAGAAGCAAATTTTGAGCTGCCTCCATTACGTTGTTCAATTCATCGAATAGGTGGCGGTCGCCAATATACGGACCTGGAGCCTGGCCAGGCCGAGCGCCGGGGGTGCGATGTAGCCTAGAGGCTGCGATGGGGGCTGCGCTATGATTGGAGGTGAGTTCTCCGGACGGTGGTGTGGCGGCGGGGGTGGCCTCAGCACTGACATGGTCGCGGGAGAGGGAGAGGGCGAGCGAGAGGGTGGTCTATTTTTTGATAATTTTGAAAGTAGTGCTCAGATAGCCTAGTATTATTTTTTGTTTGTTTACAAGTTTAACTTAGTACTGCTTTACATTCATTGTTTTGTTTGCGCATATGTCCTAACTTGAAGTTGTTTTGTAGGTATGGCTCATGACCCTCACGGATCCGTGTGGCCTTTCAGCCTCCTGGATAAGCGCATCGATCGTGTACGTCGCGCGTCGCGTCGTGTCCCGCATCCTTTTTCAGATCGCCATGACAACACTTTACGTCCTCATGTTTTCAGACCAAAAAGACAAGGCTGTGCAAGGCATGACATGACAGGTCCCTGCAAAGTAATCATGACAACACTGTGTCACCAACTTTTCAGATCCATTTGACAACCTTGACCTCCTCGGCTTTTCAGACCAAAAAGAAAGGACTCTGCAACGCAGAAGGTGATAACACTCTGCAAAGTAAGACGTGACAATACTCTGCCTTGCTAGCTTTTCAGATCAACATGACAATACTATATATCCTCAGCTTTTCAGACCGAAAAGACATGACTACGCAAAGCAAGACATGACAGCTCCATGCAATGTAATACCTGACAACATTCTGTCTCGCAACCAACTATTCTGAAAGACAAAGCTACACTCTACCTCGCAGTCTACTCACATAAAATAAATCACATCATGTCAACCCTTTGGCTTATAAAAGGAGATAGAAAAGATCAGGGAGAGAGAACTACACAACCAAACCTAACACTATACCAAAGCTTGCTTCACCACGTCGGGATAGACAAGAGGCAGAAGAAACAACGCGATAAAATGATAAAGCAATGGGAGGAGACCCGTGGACTAGCAAGGTCTGCTGCGGCTCGCGATGAATAAGCAAGGGCTGCTGTGGCCCAAGCCGAATAGGCCGAGCGGTCACCGCAACACCCGCCCAAGGGGGAGACGCCGCCCCTCTGTTGGTGCAGGGACCAATGCAATTCTTCAAGACTAAGCAATGCCTCAGCCTAGGCATGCGTTACTGGGGTTTCCGAACTACTCTTATTATCTTGACCTCGTTAGGACACGAGCAGCCATCCCTAGCAGGTAAGGACCAGTTCGGTGTGTTCCACAACCTTTTCTCTTTCAAAGTACGCACTAACAACCTATCCCGTGTACTCGTAGAGGCCGGAACTGCTATGAGACTACTGCAAGTGGATCGACATAGAGATCCACCCATATGACTAGTGGACTCTCGACTTCGAGGAGTGGAATGTCAAAAAGGCTTACAAGATCAGGGAGGAGTGCCGCAACGACGAGCAAACTGAGCGTATATATCAGAGATGAAAACTCATCTCGACACGTGCACACACAGGGAGCACGACAAAAAGGGAGAAATGACAACCAAGGCCAAAGAGGCCGCCGATGAGTTTAACGCCAAGCTCGCAAGGAAGGGAAAATAGCCTCGGTCGACGTAATAAGTCAAGCCATTCCAAACTAGTCCCCAGAAGGTCCAATTTTTTTCATTCCAAAAAGACGCATATGTATCGTACGAGTACTTCAGTTTGTTACATCGTACATGATGTTGTTTCTTATGCATGTAATTAAACCCTGTGCGCCGTGTTATTCCCAACTTTATTATAAAGTCTACTTTAATTCGCAACATAAAATCCCGTCATCTTTTCATATTCAATTCTTTGCGTATCAAGGTATCCAACAACATGAGTGGTACAATCTACCATATGTCCATCATGTTGTACCACACCGTCCACATATTAGTCATTTTTCCAAGATACAGTATGTATCACTTCTAGGACAAGGCCTGCAAATATTGTGCGGGTGTTTATAATGGATATATACACTGAAGTGTCAAAGATTATCAGTCCATATATGTATTTATGCTCTGTTAAAATGATGGTGCCATATATGGTGTGTGTATATATATATATATATATATATATATATATATATATATATATATATATATATATATATATATATATATATATATATATATATATATATAGAATCTCTATTTTTAAGTTATGGATAGTTTGTGATGAACTTAAAACATTTTCAAAAGTAAAAAATAAGCTATTTTAAAAAACAGGCTCCTATCACCCAACAGATTAGCGACATGAGGTGTTGTCACCTAGCAGTTAGGTGACTGTCACCTAGCAGTTAGGTGACAGCACCTGTCGTTCGACCGTTGGGTGACTGGATTCCTGTCGCCCAACTATGCAGCGACGGCCTTCCTGTCGCTCAGCCATTGGGCGACAGGTTCCAGTCGCCTAATGGTTCGACTACAGGAGGCTATTTTTGCAAAAAAAATCACATGTACATTTCTATATTTTCGAATAAAAAATAGATTATTTTAGAAAAAAAATCAGAAAAGGGTCTATGCTACTTGTTTTGTGGATCTAGTTCACACGAGTATAGGTTAATTAGATATTTATTAAAGCTGTTATAGTTGTACAAAAAAAACATTACATATTTTCTATCATAAGCATTATAAATGTATAATAAATAGAAATTTATTTTCAACTATAAATATATGTATTATAGTATCTAGCCACACAATTGCGTGAGAAATTCAGGTAATTATATTGAAAATAGGGAAGTGTAAAAATTTGGATACCGGTACACATCCAACTAGTGAATGTTTACACTTGCATCTAAGGCATTCCCTTCCAACATACGGCAAAAATAAAGGATTCATATGTTTCGTACAGCAGCGGTTCACATTGAAACATTTTTCTTAGGACTAATGTGACATATACAGCGCAGCGTACTTGTTGTCTATTTATTATAAGGTGACTATATATTTTCTAAGCCATATTTTTGAACCAATGATCGAAATAAAACAGAATCAGACACACACATTAAAGCTAATCCAATAGCCAGGGAAACCGAATTAGTACTTAAACCAAAAAAAAGGCAACTAACAGGTAGCAAAACCGTTCTCGATGATATAACATTGTAAGCAGATCCCTGTGAAAAACAGAGTAACGGACATACATACCCACAGATGACCTGACCTGTCTTCCGTCGCTGTCGGTAACGTGCTCCTCACCAAGAAGATGGCAAGAATGCACACGAGTGTTCTGCAGCCAGCACCCATTTTGTGTTTCAAGTTTTGATGAATGCATGTGTGCTTGCGTGTGTATTTGTATATACAACAATGTATAGAATTGGTGTCGTAGGGGTGGCCCCCACCTAAGCCCAGCAGGCCTGTTAGAAGGTTATAAGAACCAAAGTAACATGTGCAATGACATAAGTGCCCCCAATGAGGAGATATGGGTGTAAGGGCATAATTGTAAAAGCATACTTCATGTGAATATATATATACCAGGATGAGGGGGAGGGTGAGGCAGAACACTCCCACCTCTCCACTACCATCTCTCTCTCTGTTTGGTCTGTAACCACAACAGTTGGCGTCGTCCGTGGGGAGGACGAGGACAAGCCTGAAGACCGAAGAAGAAGGATGGCACCGAAAAAAGCTTCACTAGCGGCGGCGAAGGGAAAGAAGACGGCTGGGTCGGAGCGGCGCGTGAATACCAGGGCTTCGGCATCGGCCGCCGAAGGAGTCGGCGGCCTTCAATCTTAGCGCAGGGACGCAGCGTGCGCGCGCCTACTTCGACTAGGCGCCAGCCTCCGTTGCCACCCGTTCGAAGGGTAGGGGACGGAGAGCGCGCGCGCCTACTTCGACTAGGCGTCAGCCTCCGCTGCCACCCGTTCGAAGGGTAGGGGACGAAGCGCGCGCGCGCCTACTTCGACTAGGCGCCATCCTCCGCTGCCACCCGTTCGAAGGGTAGGGGACGGAGCGCGCGCGCGCCTACTTTGACTAGGCGCCATCCTCCGCTGCCACCTGTTCGAAGGGTAGGGGACGGAGTGCGCGCGCGTCTACTTCGACTAGGCGCCAGCCTCCGTTGCCACCCGTTCGAAGGGTAGGGACAGAGAGCGCGCGCGCCTACTTCGACTAGGCGCCAGCCTCCGCTGCCACCCGTTCGAAGGGTAGGGGACGGAGCGCGCGCGCCTACTTCGACTAGGCGTCAGCCTCCGCTGCCACCCGTTCGAAGGGTAGGGGACGGAGTGCGCGCGTGTCTACTTCGACTAGGCGCCAGCCTCCGCTGCCACCCGTTCGAAGGGTAGGGGACGGAGAGCGCGCGCGCCTACTTCGACTAGGCGCCAGCCTCCGTTGCCACCCGTTCGAAGGGTAGGGGACGGAGCCCGCGCGCGCCTACTTCGACTAGGCGCCAGCCTCCGCTGCCACCTGTTCGAAGGGTAGGGGACGGAGCGCGCGCGCGCCTACTTCGACTAGGCGCCATCCTCCGCTGCCACCCGTTTGAAGGGTAGGGGACGGAGCACGCGCGCGCCTGCTTCGACTAGGCGCCATCCTCCGCTGCCACCCGTTCGAAGGGTAGGGGACGGAGTGCGCGCGCGCCTACTTCGACTAGGCGCCAGCCTCTGCTGCCACCCGTTCGAAGGGTAGGGGACGGAGAGCGCGCGCGCCTACGTCGACTAGGCGCCAGCCTCCGCTGCCACCCGTTCGAAGGGTAGGGGACGGAGCGCGCGCGCGTCTACCTCGACCAGGCGCCAGCCTCCGCTGCCACCCATTCGAAGGGTAGGGGACGGAGCGCGCGCGTGTCTGCTTCAGCAAGCCACCTTCCATCCCAAAACTCGGGCTCCCCAACCACGAGCTTGGAGAAGTTCACAGGCCGCAGGGGACGGAGGGGGCCAAAGGACTCGGCGACATGGCTTCGGCCCTGTGAAGCCCTTCACCATGAGAGGCTCCTGTCGTAGGGGTGGCCCCCACCTAAGCCCAGCAGGCCTGTTAGGAGGTTATAAGAACCAGAGTAACATGTGCAATGACATAAGTGCCCCCAATGAGGAGATATGGGTGTAAGGGCATAATTGTAAAAGCATACTTCATGTGAATATATATATACCAGGATGAGGGGGTGGCAGAACACTCCCACCTCTCCACTACCATCTCTCTCTCTGTTTGGTCTTTAACCACAACAAATACTATTTTAGATTCTTTGGTAAACTTTCCGAATGTTTGCAAAACAATATGCAATTTCTCCATTTTACTAGATGCATGTAATAACGAATCAAAAATTTCTGTTTGAAGGCAGGGGTGCGTCTGTCTTGGCTAAGAGTGGGGACATATATATCATATTTGGTAAAAAGAAAAATTGCTCAAGGAGGGCCCAACCGGGTTCGAACCGGTGACCTCTTGATCTGCAGTCAAATGCTCTACCACTGAGCTATGGACCCTTGTTTGCATCTTAAGAAGTTAAATATTATGTGACTGGTGAACAGAAAAGTTACTTAGCTCCGAATATGAGCAGATAACGTTTGTGTGACGCGTTAAAGCTTCAGATCCTTTTCCCCCTGATTTTTTAGTTTTTTTAGAAATTTCTATATATTTTTTCTTATTCTTTTGTATTGTCTGTGATGATATATTTTTCTTAATTTTTTAAATTTAATTATATTGAAAAGGCTGTTAGCGGTTCTAGTAAAAAAAATGGCTACGAAGCAAAATAAATCAAAAGCTCGAACTTAAAAACCCAAATGGACGATGCTGGCCCTCCTACTGCCACTCAATCATTAAAATAATTAGCTATCCACTGAAAATACCTCCGCTACCTTGTAATATAACAGTTAAGAGCATCATGGTATATATCATTGTGTCCTTAGCAAGCTGGGCTCCAACGATAACTGAATTTTTTGTGCATTGGTTGAACAAGTCTGGAAATATGTAGCATTAGAGCCTACAACTAGATAAGATAGATCTTTCATTCACACAGGCTGTGGAGTTCAAGTTCAAAATATCTTGGGAACACAAGATGAAGATAGTGTTATTTCTATGTGTAAGACCATGTGGTAGCGACTTTATGTGAGTGATGAATATTTGATATTGGTTGTGTCTCGCTTTCATTGGTTGAGTTTGATTTTAGCGAATTTGAATTTCCGTTGTGCTGTTCTGGAGTCTTGATCAGACCGGCCTGGCCAGGTGATCTGACCGCTAGGAGGGTACGGTTAGACCGGCCTGGGGCAGTGGTCTAACCGGTTGGTGTTTGGGTGGTCTAACCAACATGTGTGCCACGGTCAAATTGGCCCCTGTGTCGAGTTGTTGTCTAGTTCTATTTTTGGGAGTTAGTTACAGCGAGAGTCTGTGCAAGTGTTAGTCATAGGGAAGTCCATGCATGTGTTAGTTAAGGCATATGTCCATGCATATGGTTTATTAATGGGGAGTCAAGTGCATGTCTTTTATGCTCGGATTCGATTGTTTTGTTTTTTGATGTGTAGGTATTTTGATGATTGTTGCAGTTAGCGGTAAGACCGAGGCTACGAAAGGGGTCCTGAGGCCATGGCGTGTCGTGTAAGTCTGGGTGGAGCAACATCTAAACCGAGAAGTATGGGAGAAAGATGAAGATTGTGGAGAGGCAATGCATGTATGTGATGTTCTAATTGGACTTATGTGTTTCAAGTGGTGACGTTCCTCGGAGTAGACGTACAATCTTGACGGCAAGACGTTGGACATCTATAACATCCTGATTTTCAGAGCCTTTTTGAAGCTTTTAAAATAAAATTCACCATTTGGATTTTTCTTGAATTAATTAAAGCTTAAATGGAATTTTTATTAATTAAAAAGATTTAATATGATTAAATTAAACATTAATATTTTCCAAAAATATTTTATTTATGTTCCTTGTGTCACAAAGAATTGTTCTGTATTTTCTTGGATTTTTCGAAGTTTGTTTGAGCTCAATTTTAAATTTCCAAAAAAAGAAAGAGGAGAGAATGAACAGTACTCGACACGTATCCGCGCACGGTTCATCTTCAACCTCCATCGATCTAGTTCCAGCCTGTACAGTTTCTTTCCGTTTTTCTCTCTCTTCATAACTTCCAATCCGGACCTTATATCAATGTCTTCCCAAAAGGAAAGTTGTGCCAAATCACGCAAGGAATCCACCCCAACTAGTCTCTTTCCGTTTCGTTCATCCGTTTTCCTTTTATCTCCAATTTTCTAAAACGGACTCTAAACCGAAATCTACGAATTGGATACCTCTTCCAAGCCTATAAATATGACCCCTTGGCTCCTCTAAACCCATTCCAAGCCGTGCCAAGTCCCCTCAAAGCCCAGGACGCCGTCGGCACCGATCCCCTCCGGTCCCGAATTTGTTCGTCGTGTCTCGAGCTATTCGGCGAGTTTCTCTGTGATCCTTTCGCGTCACATTGTGCCATCATGCGCCATCTACCTTCTTGCCAAGTTAATTTGGTTTTGGTGCAGCCAATCTCCCGGAATCGAGTTTTCTCCAATCTATGTCAAGAGCGCCTCCCGACGTCGATTCGTCGCCTCCGGTAAGCTTTAGCCCTTGCCATAATTTTTCTTAGCCTTGCCTCGCCACGTTCTGCACCGTGTTTCCTCCCTTTTCCCCAGAAAGCCTCCACAAATTTTCACCTCCGAACCTCGCCATGGCCGCCAATGGCATCTCGTGTCCCCCATCTACCCGGAGATGTTTTCACCAATCCGTTCGCGTCACTTTGTGCCAAACCATCCCAGGTAGCTACCCTCCAAGTGGTTTTAGATTTCGTTCAACGAGCACCAAGATATTAAGTTTTTCCTTCTGACGTCGTTTAAACGTCGATTGTGCCGTCTCCGGTGGGTTTCTGGCCGAGCCGATAATTTTCCTAGCTTTGCCAAGCCGCATTCTAGCCCGTGCTCACCCTACTTCTCCATGTCCTAAGCCCGAGTTTTATTCCTCTCTCCTACCCATGTCGTTGTAGCCGCTCATGCCGTCAACGGTCTCCGTTTGGCGTGCCGTCAGTTCCTATATGTGCCTTAGGTCCCTAACAACCCATTTTGCTAGTTAGATTCACCTTCCATGCCTCCTCTCGCCAGCGCTAGCCTCCTTTCCAAAAATTGCTCTCGGGTGAACAGTAACATCTGTGATTTTCCAGCATTTTCTCACCCCGGCAAACTTTAGATCGCTCGTTCTCCTTCGTCCGAACTCCGATTGACCCGATTCTTCTTCCTAAATTCATATAAAATTGAGCTCTATCTTTTGGTTCTGGTTTTGTAGTTTTTGGAGTTCATTTGAGTTTTATTTGAATTTATTTTTGTGTTTCGTCTTGTTTTCTCTCTCGTTAGATCACGCGTTCGAAGGAGCTGAAGCCGGATTCGAAGATCAAGAATTCCTAACTGAGCAAGGCCAAGGCAAGTTGTGTCCTTTGATCATGTTGAACCTAGTTTTCAAATCTATTATGTATTATTTTGTTTTGATTATCATGCATCGCTATTTTATTACCAAACCCTTGTATTGGTAGTTAATGACCTAATTGATTATTTCCTCCTTGATAATTTGAATACCATGATTCTATTGTCACCATAGGATGGGTAATTATTTAGTGATACAATATTAGTTGTCACATGGGTTGTACGCTTATTTTGCTTAGCCATGCTTATTATTAGTACGTTGGGTCTATCATCACATGTGTTAAATAAATTTTGACTTAATGATATACTGGAACGTGGTGGTCAACCACAGTTATAAAAATTTGTGTGCCATGACATGGGTAGTGTCATTGGTGTTGGTTATACAAAATTGGTTCTCACTCGGGCGAATGATCGTGCAGTAAAGGGGGTGCAGGTTGCACACGGGATGTGGATGTTTCGCCTGGGTACATTTAAGGACTTAACTTTGTGCGCCATTGATCTGAGCCTTACCGTGCAACCACATGTCCAGTATGGGATGGACCTGGCTAACTAATTTGTGATGTTTCAATTCTGGTTCCGCCATTGGGATGTCAGTGGGTGTCGTATACATTCCACGGGGCGTAAGAGGGGGCAATTACCAGGTTTGGGGGCGAAACCTCAGCGAGCCAGGACTGGGTTGAGATTGAACATTGTAAAGGCCTTGTTGTGATCTTCTTGGTCGGCATGCCAAAGGAAGCATGTTATACCGGTGACATTACAAGATGATCATATCGTGTGGGTAAAGTTGTACAACCTCTGCAGAGTGTAAAACTATTCGAATAGCCGTGTCCTCGGTTATGGACAATGCTCGGTGATTTCACACGAGGGGTAGAGTTTTCCTAAAAACCTGGTTGGGTTAAATTGGAAAGTGAATGGTTAGTTCACGGGTGTTCATTTCATGGATCATGGTTCATGGTGGATTCCTTGGGTGAATGGTCAGTTCACGGGTGTTCATTTCATGGATCATGGTTCATGGTGGATTCCTTGGGTGAATGGTCAGTTCACTTGTGGTTGGTCTCAATTCCTTTGGTTACTTATTTATTATCATTTATAAAGCTTGCTTTTCAATCTACTTATTGTATTTACTTTAAATTGTTGCTTTCTGCAAAATTAACCTTTCAGCCATCCTTTGGTAAGCCTTGCATACTATATTGCATTCTTTGTTACAAACGACTTGCTGAGTACTCTATGTACTCACGGCTTCATCTATATTTGCTCAGTTGAGGAAGAAGGACCAGATCAGCAGGAGCTACTAGAAGGAGGATACTTGGACGACTTCGCGGATTATGACTTCGCTCCCCAGTCGATTGCCTGTGGGCATGTCGAATGGCTACTACGCTTATTTCTGGTTTTTCCGCTGCTAGTTTCTTTAAGCCCTTCAGGCTATTAATTGTAAGCTTGGCCATAAGGTCGCACTCTGATAATTATTAATAATATTTGAGTCTTTTCTTAGTAAATCGTGATATGTTCGATATTTCATCTTTGTTTATACTGTGTGCACTAGCGTGATCCTGGACTAGTGCAGAATACACAGGAGAGTCCGGATTTGCATATTCGGGTCTCTACAGCATCACAAACTGTAGAGTGATATTTATGTGCCATGGGACTTGAGCGTTTCAAGTGATAACGGTTTCGGTGTAGGCGTATGATCCTAGCGACAAGTCATGGGTATCGCATCGTCATGAAGACCGGTGGGTGGTAATTTGAAAATTTGTCTGAAATCGGGTGAAGTGGTGGTTTGCAAAATTGCAGCACTGGCCTAAGTGTTTTAGGTTATTTCCTTATGGATGGGATGTTTTATCAGGCTATTGGAGCCTTTGGGAAGTCGCACTCTGAAAGGCGTGCAAGTGTGTGTAATGCTAAAAACCCATATGTGTGCATGTTACTAGTTTCCCTAGGTGTAAGTGGTGTGATCCACTAAGAAGTGGCTGGTTTAGTAAGAGTTGAGGAGCCTACACTATGTAAGACTTGTGTTGAGTTGAGTCATAAGAGACTTGAGTGATTAGGGTTTACTTATATTTTAGCCTTAGGTGTGTTTGTTCTAAGTTTGGAGTTCTGCTATCCTGAGGGTTGGCTATAAAGCATTCCTCTTTAAGTGAAATGTACATCCAAGTTTGTCCAAGTGAATCGTGCCATAGATCCCCTCATTTACTTTTGATTTTCTTGGCCTTCTTGTTTGGATTTATCTTCTCTTGAGCTTTTCTAGTGCTAAGGATGTACAAGAGATAGAGATGTCTCTTAGAGACAAGATCCCATTGATTTAATCATGATGTAGAGAAAATTCTTGAGTTTGCTCAGTTTTCTTCAAGAGAGGTGATTTTCAGGTTTTTCTCTTATGAGTGTTTTGGGTTGGATTCGTGCTATGTTTTAGCTTGCTATGACATATGAGAACCCATCCTAGGTCACCTAGACCATCTAGGACTCACAAGCAAGTGCAGATCGAAGTTTTCCTCTTTTTCTCGGTTTTGGTTCATCCTTCACTCGAACAAAAAAAGGCCACACCTTTGGCAATGATTCTCTCAATTGTTGATTAGAATAGGTTCGTAACATCCTAGAGAAGGTGTATGCTTAGTTTCGTGTCATTTTGTGTCAAAAGTTATGTGGACTTTAGGATTTGAAATAGTACCAAAATTATTGTTCATTCGCATGATTTTATTGCTCGTCATGGTTTGACCACTTGGGTTGGAGGTCTGACCAAAAAGTAATGTTCATATGCCTGAAATCATTGTTCATATTGGTCTGACCGATTGCAAATTTCGGTGTGACCAGTGAGGGTTTGGATTTCTGGATGTTCTACATTCCTTGGCTTAGTACTTTGATGAGATTATGAGTTTGATTTTCTACTGCATGTTTTTGTTGATATTTGGGGCAAGATTTTGAAAGAGTCATTTAGCTCCCTCTGACTCACCATACTCAATCCTACAAGTGGTATCAGTGCGATGTTGCTCTTTGGTTGATCTTAACCGATTTTGAGTAATGGTGTCAGAGATGTATCACAACAAGCCTCCTGTTCTGATGTGGTTGAGTATCCCTATTAGAAGACAAGTATGGCGATGTACATCGAGGCTCAAGACTTAGCCATTTGGAACAAAAGTGATAAATCATTTTGTTATGCCTATCGATGACATGATCCTCAATATTTTTTAGTTAGCTGAGGTTGAGACAAATGCTAAGGCACACACCTCTTGATCCAAGGCTTAGGAAGATCTAAGTTCAATTGAGTAGATCATTTTGCATTGCACATAAAATCTGAACGACCCTCTCTGATTACCACGAGGGAACTACCAGAAGCTGGGATGGAACTTGGAGAGTCTATTGATTTCTTCTTTGATAGATTCCACAAGATTCTGAGTGATTTGAGATCTATTGGTGTGACCTATGTAGATTCCAATAATGTGGCTCATGCTTTGAGTGCTCTTGACATGAGTGTTTAGAATATGAAAGTTACATCATCAGTGACAATGCAGACTCGACAACTATGACTGTGGATAAGCTATATTCACGTCTTAAGACCCATGAGATGGGTGTCATAGCCAAGAAGTCCAAAAATCTGTAACCGATGGTTCTGTGACTTATCCTATCAAGAATGACACTTCTTGGGAGAATGCTTCTTCTGACTTTTCTTTGTCTTATTTTCAAGCCATGAGTGATGAACAACTTGAGAGACTTCCTATAGATGATTTCGCTCTCATCACTAGGCAATTTGTCGGTGCCTACCACAAAGCAAGAGAACGCAGGAAAGGATGTCCAATTGTGTGCTTTGATTGTGGTGAGATGTGTCATGTTCGTGCTACATATCCTAACCTTATGAACAGAGAGGAAGGACTACAATAAGAAGCATCATCGACCTTTCAAGAACAAGGACACAATTAGGAAGGCCACCATGTTGTTGCTCACAACTCTCAATGGTCAAGACATGAGCGATATTGATCCTACCACTTCAAGCGATGAGGAGGAGCAAACAAAGGAGAAGAAGTCCATTGACTTTCACTGGGCTATGCCTCATGGCTGCTAGCATTGTTGATTTCCGCAGCACGTATAACAAAGATGATCCCTACACCGAGGACGATGATGAGATAGATTCCTTTGACTCTCTCATGCTCAAATATGATAAATTGGCATCTAATCTTGTTAAGCAAATCAAACACCTCGAATAATTGGTCAAAAGAAATGATAAGCTTAAAACTAAAAATGAACTCCTAGTCTTGCAAATAGATAAGCTTAGAACTACTATTCCTGATCTTGATAACTATGATACTTGTCTTACTTTGCATGCTATAATTAAAAATTGAGATCTTCTGAGTCATCTTTGCTAAGACAACTAGAAAATGCTAGAGCTAAATTTATTGATATTAATAATAGGCCATGTTCTAGTTGTTTAGGAGCTATTGACATTTCTAGATCTAGTGCTTTGCCATACTTGAATTGTGATGAATCAGAAAAGAAACTTGTCATGCAAACTGAAAAATTACTCCAATTCAGTCCTTAATATTCTTGTGCTCATTGTGAGTTTAGAGAAGAAAAATTGAAAGAACTAGCTGTCAAGCTTAATTTTGCTAGATCTTAACCTTGTGATATTTTCCCTAAGCTCAATTCTAAAATTGAAGTTCTCACTAAGATGTTGAAAGAAAAAAGGGATAAAGAATCTATTGCTATTGTTCGTGCTTCAAATGTTGATTCTATTACTCTAATAGATTGTGCATTTTGTGATGACATTGGACAAGATTTGGATACCATGCATGAATATTTTAGAGTTAAATTGGATGAGCAATTGCATAGAGTCAGGAATGCATCGTGTGTGTATCCTGTGAGGCTTTGAAGCTAGTGGTGACTGTGTATAAGGAGAGAAACACTAGAGCTGTTAAAAGCTAAGCTTGTAAGTCTTGTGTCACCCTTGCCAAAGAGAGTGATTATTTGCAGAAAACTCTTGGGAAGTTCTCTAGTGGGAAAAGAACTTAAACCTGATTCTACATCAATCCAAAGTTAGCAAAGCCAGTAGAGGTTTAGGTTTCAACCCCTATGAGCATTCCAAGAGTCATCCTCCTAACGTAGTGAGTGTAGTTGAGAGTGGGAAGTTTGAAGTTGTCCTTCCTGAGTCCAGCAAGATTGTGTTTAAGTTTGTAGGATTTGCCTAGTCTCCTTCTATCAATGTAGGTGCTTCTACTTCAACATGTATGACCCCTCAAAAGGTCAAATACCATTACACCTTTTGTGAGAAGGATGGCCACATCGTAGAGTTCTATTTTAGGCGGGTCATGAAACTACGTCGTGACCATGCTAGAGCCTTAAGGAGCTTGCAGGATCAATCCTGTCTAGCTAGTGTCCCTAGAGATACCTTTAGACCTTGGTTTGTAGATGGATTCTTTTATTATTTTGGTGGTTTTAGAGAGCGACGTGGTTCTAGGTTCCAAGAGAGTGGGTTTAGGTCTAGAGTTGCCCTTAGACAAGATTTTCGTTGTTTTGGTCCACGGAGAGGATCTGAGAGGGGTTTTGTTAGCTCTAGGTTGCATCCTGTTGCATATCATACTAACCCATATTTTGGAGTTTTTCCTGCCAGTCATTTGTCTTAGTACTGTATTCCTCATTCTTATATCACTAACCCTATTACCAAGGCACAGGCTTCTTCTGTCTCTTTGATGTAGACTTTACAGGTGAGGGAAGATCATATAGATCGTGCTAGTCTCTTTGGGTCTCCTACCTCACTCTTGGGCATTCGGTGGTGGCTATAACTTCTTAGGGTGCGGCTTGCTCAGCTTGGACTATAGCACACTACCAAGCGATGTGACACATGTTCTTGCTTGAGATTTGTCAATTTCATGCTTCTATATTCAATATTGCATAGCATTTTGGAATGTTCGGGTTTTTAGGTCAGTTCAGGGTGTTGAGAGTTACACATTCTATCTTAAGCACTTCTCTTCTCTACTAGATTATCTATGATCTCTTATCCTGCCTAAGTTGAGTTTACTTCTTTCACTAGCTTCTAGTAGTGGGGTTGCTAATGTGGTAGATTCGCTTATTAACAGTGTGTGTTCATTGGGCTAAAGATCATGTGGTGGAGAGGTTTTTCTTGTTTTTAGTTCTTGTTTTTCATTTGCAATAGTTTTTGTAGATAGAGGGAGTTTTTAGTTCTTGCTTCATTTTTACATCATGTATACATGGCATCGTCGTGTTAATTAAGTTTTTAAATATGAGATTTGACTATTACTTAATTATGATATAATTTTAATTTGATATTGCTCATTGTCATGTTAATTCTATTTAGTTAGCTTTCTCATGCTCTTGTATGTATAATTAAATCTTTATCATACTAGTTTAAATTTGCCAACTTGAACTTAATTTCACAAGTTGTATCAATTTCTGTAATTGGTATCTTTTAAGTTTGCTAAGATGGATCTTTTGACTAGTTATTCTCTAATGATCCTTTTATGACATATGCCATGTCAAAAATGCTCTATTTAATCTTAAATCTTATATTGAGCTTTATTTAGTGTTTTGCTAGTTCTTTTGGAAACCATGTCTTGAACCTATGCATAACTTGATAAAATGATTTCCTTTGTGTGGAAAACCTGATCTCACCAATTCTTTTTCATGAGACGGCTTGCCATTGCACTAGACATGAATTTAGGATTTGTTTTGGATGACCTAGACCACTATTTTAAGCTTCTTGCTTGGGATGTTCGTAGTAAGGCTTGAGAGCTATCACTTGAATAAGATAACAAAATGTGAAAAATTGCTAAAACTTAGGAAATAGTATTGGATGGCTCCTAGTTTAGGACTTGCTTTGTCTTCATAAGGCCAAAATAATTTCTAAAATATCAAGAATGGCTTTTACTTTGTACTTGAATATAATTGGCTAAATTTGAATTTCTAGTGCTTTTAATGATTCAACTTGAGCTTTTTTATTTCATTTAGCCTTCTAGATTTTGTTTAGCTCATATTTAGATACCTTTAGTTGAACTTATCAATTCTGAAGCCTTGCTTAGTTTGAAACTAAATTGAATGCTCTAAATTATGCTATCTTACCTAGATCGGCTATATATGTCTTATCATGATCTAGAAAGCTTTCTATGTATTTTATGGCTTCAAATGGTATCTTTTATCTTTAATCTCACTTTGAATAATTTTTAAAGCTCTTTTAGGTTGCACATTTTCATTCATACATACATGCTATTTCTTACTCCTTTGTTATTTACAAGGGTTTTCATGCATCATTTTAGGGGAGTGGTAGTGACCTTGCATAGCCCTTGCCCTTGATGACTATTTTGCCAAAAGGGCAAGAAAGATCAAAGCAAAATTTAGTTCAGTAAAAAAGAGTGAAAATATTCAGATTGGAAGAGAAATGTTTTCTGAAGGGTAGAATTCTTAGAAGGTTAAAAAAGAAAAACGCATTTTGAGTCTTAATTGATCTTTTATTGTCAAGTGGTATTGCATTTGTTCCTATTTGCTCTTTTGTGCTTTTTTTTATATGACAATGGTCAAGATGAATAATTGTTCTTTTATTTGGATCATGAGCAAGATTATGTTATTTGAGGTGATTTAGGTGTGGATGGAGTTTTTATTGAAAGCTTGCTCTTTCTTGTTCTTAGCACCATTTCACATTTTGCCACTATGGTCATGTGGTCATGTTCCTTCTTTCTCTTAAATCTGGATCACTAGTAACTCTTGCAACTTGTGTGCTTTAAAAGTTCAAAATTCAAACTCAAAATTTTGCCTTCGAGGTGTTTGTCAAATTATTCATCAAGGGAGAGATTGTAAGACCATATGGTGGTAACCCCATGGGTGTTTGTCAAATTACTCATCGAGTTTTACTCTTGTCAGTGTTTTGAGTTGAATTCGTGTTATGTTTTAGCTTGTTTTGACATGTGAGAACCCATCCTAGGTCACCTAGACCATATGGGACTCACAAGCAAGAGCAGATTGAAGTTTCCCTCTTTTGCCTGGTTTTGCTGTATCTTTCACTCATATAAAAAAGTCGCAATTTTGACAATGATTCTCCTAATCATTGATTGGAATAGATTCGTGACATCTTAAAGAAGGTGCATACCAGGTTTCACGTCATTTGGATCATCGGATCAAAAGTAACATGGATTTTATGGTTTGGAACAATGCTAAAATTATTGTTTATTCATCTGATTTTACTTTTCATATGCTTAAAAATCATTGTTCATAGCGGTCTAATCGGTGAGGGTTTGGATTTCTGGAAGTTTTGCATTCCTTAGCTTAGGGCTTTTTATGAGACTATGAGTTGGTTTTTCACTGCGTGTTTTTGTTGATATTTAAGAATTTTTTTGAAAGAGTCATTCACCCCCCTTTGACTCACTATACTCTATCCTACACAATGAAGAAGCATGCTAGAAAATGGAGCCTTTTTAGCTTGTACATCTGAAAAGACTTTGCGCGTCTTTTGGGTGTAGCGTGATCAGAGGCGACGTCAGGCCGGTGCCATGTGTGCAATATGCATGTCAACAACAAGTCGCCACACATACATGGCGTCCTCACATGTACAAAGTTTGGATGAGTTAGGGAGAACTGAGACACTATCAAGTGGGCCCAATAGGCCAAAACGTGTTGATGGTAGATGAGTACTTAAATATGTAGTTTTGTGCAAATCTTTACACGTAAATAAGTAGTTCTATGAAATTGGTTCTTAAATCTTTAGTTCCTTGATAGCCATGCTAATATAATTGTAGTTATGTAAAAATTACTCTTAATAGTATATTTATGTGAATATCTCTATGCATGAAGAATTGTGTACATTTGATTCTTCTGGTTCTTGATTGCACTACGATCTTGATCTTACTTCTTACCTTCTGATAAAGTTTCTCATCCATTGTGACTCAGTGGCAAAAGCTTTTCCACGACCTCATGGTTCACAATATCTGAAGATGCATGGTGGCGGCAGCGGAGAGTTAAATGCAAGATTGTGCATCGGTTGTGTATACTGTAATTTCTGTTTATACCATTTCCACTGACTACCATTCTTGTAAGTATTTGCTTTATCTATGGATATTGACCATTTCATTGGCACGAGCTAGAAACATCTCTGTAGTTGAAGACCTGTGAGTTAATGCCAATAGGATTTATTTCTCAACTCTTAAATTGATTCTTGAAAATTGTTAGCTTGTTATTACACAATAACGTACTGCTACAGAAAAACCAGCAAGTTCATTCCTAGACATGGACTCTGATTTGCAAGTTCATTGTTGTGACACAATACATTATACTGCTGTGCTAAGGGCATTCCCAATGGATTGATCTCAGCAACGTCCATGGAGTGCCATATAGTATTTAGAGTGAGGTGAATGAGAAATCTATATAAATAAAAACAATTGGTGAGATTCAAGACACCTTCTTCATTTTAAGGGCAAGAAAATCCCACAATAATTTAAAAAAGAAAAAATATAAGAAATTCTCACATTAATCTAGAAAAAAGAGAAGCATATCCGCCACTTATTTTAGTGGGGCTAGATTATAACTGTGCAAATTAATCATATATGCATATTAGAGTTGTATAGCAAATACAATTATATTTTAATTATAGGTAGTAGAGTTGTATACCAAAGGCAATTATATCATAATATCTAACCACACAATTACAAGGGTAAATCTGTTAGTTAATGAAGAGAGCGAAGTAATGTCTTATACAAGACATTGCGTGGGCACAGAATCCAAACAGCAAGAAACTACCAAAAACTTGCATTCAAGCGAAATTATATTGTCTATGCCAACTTTTGAGAGTGTGGGAGGAGGGAGAGGGGGGAATAGGGAATGGTTAGATTTATTGCTTGGGCCTATATATAGATATCACCCATTGAAGTAGTAGTGTCTACAATAATTTCTTGGTGATGTGGAGGAATATGGACATAGTTTGAGATGTCTACCATTTCGAATACCCTAATTCTATACTTTCCCCAACTACGATTTCAGGAAGCCCAGGATATTACAACACAAGGTACACACAACTGTAAGCATGAGTGACAAAGAAATTAATGTATAAGAAGGTGTTCAAGCTAGGAAGTATGCTTGTGCTAATCTTCTTGGATTATTCTCTCCTTGCATTATTATGTTTTGAAATGCAAAGAAATTCTAGCCGATTGTTAATGCATTCACTTTGGATCCTATTCCATTCTCCGCGCACGCATTCAAAAGCATGTTTTGCATGAATACGATTGCTGCCTGTCCATTCTTTTCAAGATGTATTTCTATTTCAAGTTCAACATTCTGACATTTGTAAAGAGAAAAGGTGAAGGACCATGTGAGAAGGTCCAGGATAATGTTGTGATGAATCATTGCAAGTTTTGCGGTGTGGTCAAGTGGTTTTGCAAAAATTGCATTTGATTTGAGTTGTTTTATGGAAGTTCCAAAAAAATTAGTAGTACCGCAGTTGTGAATGCGGTCGTACCACAGGGCGGTAGTACAGCAAGGCGGTAGCTCCGACTATGTGGTGGTACATTTTTTCTAGAGAGGTCCAGTCGAGAGCGGTAGTACCAGCTTGGGGCGCGATAGTACCGCAGTGCGGTAGTACCGGCATTGTATGTGCGGTACTACCGATATTCCTAGAAAAATAGGATTTTCGGGATTTGAGTCATGGATTGAGTGGGATAACCTGGGTCATTGCATTAAGGTTGAATGATGCATGTTTTGACTAACATGGGTCAAGTAGTGAATAACTTGTGTATAAAAATGATTTCTTTGTCTTTGGATGTGCAGGGTCGCTTGGAGTCAACTGTGGTCAACGGCAATGATCGGGGCTAGGCTCATGGAGGAACTAGGGCTAGAACGATAAGAATGCCGGGTGAGATGGTGAGCTCAAGTATGACACGAGAAAGGTGGGAAATATTGAAGGCAAGTTCGAACGGCGAGATGGCACCATGTAGCTTAGACAGGTCAAGTGAGCTGTGGTTCAATGGAACTGGGATAGAAAAGACTTGGTGATGTGTGGCAAGCTAGTGATGTACCTACACATGACAAGCATGACGATTGCTTACAATGGGAGATGAAGATCAGGTCAACGAAGGGTATTTTGATAGTTTGATCAAAATACCGGAAACCATCTTGTATCAAAATCGCATCATGTTGGAGAGCGGTTTAGGTCAAAGTGGAGCTGGTTTGATCAACACGGATCAAGGCTAAGGACCTAGCAGATATGAACATATGTGCTTTGAAAACGTGTATAAGTAAGCATGTGTGAGTAAAATCTATGTGTGTAGGATTAACGGTTTCCCCCCCATTATAGTAGTGGATAGTATCCACTGAGTATAGGTGGCTGGTTGTCCACCTATGAAAGGGGGTTGGTATGGAGACATATGTGAGGAATCCATCCAAGTCATCTCTTATGCTCTCTTCTCTAGGGTTAGGGTTTGAGAGTAAATGCCTTGTGTATTCTTTATCCTCCAAGGTGGAGTGGCAATAAAACATACCTTCTCAAGTAAGCAATACATCAATCGTAATGCATCTACTTGAGTCTCACTGGTTTTGATTGAAGTGCCTTGGTTTTGGTTGGTTTTGATCTCTCTTTTTCCCTTCTCGTGATCTTATTGTGCCAAGGATATGTAAGAGATGGAGATAATTCTTGAGAATATATCTTCATCCATCTAAATACTTTGCTAGTAAGATTCATGAGAAAATTCAGTTTTTCTTGACTTTTCCACCTCTTGATCTGAGGGTTTTTGGCTGGGCTTCTTTGATGATCTAACTTGTTGTGATATGTGGGAATACATCTAGACTATTCTTGGTCATCATCCACCCACCAGCAATTTGTATTCATCGGCTTTGGTTTTGACTTGGTTTTGGTGCACTTTTCCTTCAAACTGAAAAAATCTCAACTTTGGTCGTGTTTTTCATGATCATTTGTTGAAATAGGTTCACAATACTCTAGAGTAGATCGCTGCCAATTTTCATGTCTTTGGATCTCCAGATCAAAAGTTCCTTGATTTTTCTTTTTGAACTCAAGCTATTTATCCCTGTTCATCGGGGAGAGTTATTACCGCTGTTATCATAGTGGTAGTACTGCATCGCGGTAGTTCCGTAGGTACCACAATGGTAGTACCGCTTGTGCTGAAAATTTTATAATATACATGTGCTTGTTCTCTAGCTTGAGTTTTGGTGTCCCAATCTGAGTTTCACAGCTCTGTAGCTACTGGAGTAAAGGATTGGTAAATATTTAGGGGAAATTATTAAGACATCATTCACCCCCCTCTGTTGCCATATTCAGCCTTTCAAAAGGAAAGCTCAACATTCCTACGTGTATCATAACAAAGTTACGGTGGTCTCTAATTCTTCCCTTGTTTCTGCCTCTCGAGTTGGTAGAAATGCAGGGTTGGTTGCTTCTGCTATGCATCTTCCTTCATTAGTTCATCAGCAAAGTGGTTTAGGTATCCATCAGCTATCTCCCAACTACTTCAACATGAAGATAGTAGATATTAGCCGCATAACGCATTTCAGTCAGATGCGTACGTACGTGACGGTGTGCCTTTTAGGTGCAAGAAGAAACAGTACATGCAGACGTTAGACTACTCTCCAAATATGTGATGCAACCTTTGCAACTATGCAAGCGCATTAGCAAAATAACTCAGCCACTAACTCTAATGGAGCAAGCCATGGGGCCTGGGCATTTTACTCATGGAAGATAACATTTTATGCCACAATAATTAGGGGAGAGCTAGCACCCAGACGTACGATGAAAAGGCTCCCATCGTACACTCCTCTCTGATAGTGCAGCAATTGAAATAACATATGCAACATTTAGCATCGACAAGTGCAACATTTTGAAACAACACTAATAACACTGGTAATATATTTGAAAAATATTAATCTCTTAACAATTTCAAGAGATTAAGAGTTGTACTAGAGATGAAATTCAACATACGCCTCAAATTCACATGATGATGAGCAACAAAATAAAAATAATAATGAACCAATTTTAGAAGATGGTAGCGCAACAAATCAACAACCCTTGCAACAAATTCACAAAACTACCACAACAGATATCCCAAACAAACATTTCAAACTAGTTCAAAAATCCCAAAATAACGAAAAAAACATAGCAAAACAATGCAAGAAATGAACAACTCCACTGTAACAAAACAGGTACTCTTATGCAACAAATCAATAGAACTACTTTAACAAATGATCCACAGAAGGATACCAAGGATGGAGATGATTTCACCGGGATGTGCTTCATAGCTGACGAGAATGGCATCAACGATGACGATCTCTATAGCGACTCCAATGAGGTATGTCCCTTCTACGACCAGCTCAATAATACTTTTCTCAAGTTAGAAAAGTTTTATGTTAGGTCTAGGGTTAGATGTGGTGAGCTAGAGAAGGAGGTAGAGAGCTTGTCACATGAGTTTACTTCACTTAGATCTGCTTCATCCCGTGACGATTGTGATGTATGTGCTTTCTTACTTGGAGATATGGATAAACTAAGGACCTCGTATTATAGCGTGACTTTTGAGATAGATTTGCTTAAGGTGGAGAATGTTAATCTGTTAGTTGAATTAGAAATGACTAGAATTGTTCCTTCTTAGTCTGTTTCTGTTGAGACTACATTCTGCATCTCATGTAAGGATAAGGATAGTACTTTTAGAGGGTTATATACCATGCTTCTTGATCTATCTTAAACTTGTGATGGCTATAACAATTTGAAGATTAACTTAAAAAAGACAGATCATAAAATCACTGAAATACATGCTGCTTTGATTGAGCTTATTGCTTCTTGTGCCAACTGCCGTAAATTAACTGCTGAACTTAAATCTGTTTCTACGTAATTTCAAAACATGTGTGATCATAATAAGAAAATGGCTTAATATGCTTCTAAGGCTCCTGTTAGCTCACCATGCAATAATTGTGAAAAATTAAACTATGAATTGATTATATTGGATGAAAAAAGTGTGAAGCTAACTAAGGATCTATTAGAGAAGCCAAAATCTGATTGTTTTTTCTATGCTGAACTTTAGAAGAAAATGGAGGATATGCAAGAGACTTTTATGAAGAGTTATGAAGCCCTCAAGGTTGAGGTGGCCGTGCATAGGGAGAGATATGTACGTATTGTTCAATCTTCTCCTTTTGGTTCTTCATCCTCTTCTTCCCCTTGTTCTTCCTGTGCTTCCTTTTTTCGGGAGTGTGAGTAGCTCATGAACACTGTTGAAAAATTTGTAGAAGGCAAGAAAAAGCTCAATCTTACCGTGGTGTTCGGAGACTTGCCGATCTCCCCTAGTCCACATTAAGGTTAGCCCAAACGAATTAGACCGGCTTCAGCAATTAAGCCAAAACACCTCAATCCACTAAGGATGCTCTTCCTCCACTCTGTAGATGGCGAGCATCACACCACTCATAATTCGCTGGGGCTTCTCACAATCTTCTTTGAGAAGTTCACCACGCACGACACCTCCAATGCCATCTGGGAGTCAGCAAACTCCAAGAGTAATAGCCTAATAGGTCAAGCCCCTCGCTTGAATCACACCACATGCAACGAACACACAAGCTCAAATGGACACACTACTACAAAAGAGGCTAAATTGGACGCTTACATCATAGACGGTTCCTAGGAACCGTCTGTGCTACAAGTATCACAAATGGTTCATACGAATAATCGTCTGTGGTATTTTCACAGACAGGTTTTAATACAAACCATCTGTGATAATGAAGTTATTACAGACGATTTGTATTAAAAACTGTCTGTGATATGCTTCCTGCCTTGCAATTCCCAAAATTTCATAATTTCCCGCCTGAGTCCGAGTACGATTTAGTTTTGAGACACTTTCAGAAAAACGGGCATAACTTTTGCATACGGTATTCGTTTTCGACGTTCTTGTACTAGTTGGAAAGATAACGATGAGCCCGATTCAAAAAGTGGCCATCTTTAGCCCCAGATTTTCGTTGCAAGTTTTTGGTTTCTGTTTTTGCCAAAATTTTCAATTTTCCCTTTGGAATTTGGGTTTTGCCTCAACTGCAAAGTTGTAGATCTCGTCGAAACCTTTCAAATGAGTATATATAAGCCATATAAAACTTTACTATTTTATCTTTTCAGACTAATTATTTATATTATACTGATATATTGTCTTTGTGATATCATAGACGGTTATTGTTATGAACCGTTTGTGATTCTCTATCATAGATGGTTTGTAATCCAAACCGTTTGTGATGTCCCGCCATGTCACCGATCCGCAGCATATCCCCTAAGTTCCCGATCTCACCCATCCATTCTCTCTGCATCGAATGGCAGGCACTGTTCTCCTCCCCACCTCTCGCCCCTTATTAACCCCCTCTCCCTACTCGAAGAACCAATACCACCAGTACTACTCCAACTCATTTGTGCGCGGCAAGAGTAAGAAGGGTTCAGCAAGAGCGACTAAAATTTCACTTGAAGCGACATGGAAAGGAAGAAGGCAATGGCAAGATGGAAAGGAAGAAGGCCAGCATAGAAGCTATTGATTTTGTCATAGAAGCTAAAAATGGTGTTTGTTGCCTTTTTATTTCTGTTACTTGAAAAATTTTCCGCACCACTTGTTTTAGATAATAGTTTAATGTAGTGTAAGCATTTTTCTGAATTTGTAGCCGTGAAGTTTATATTTGTAAAATTGTAAGTGTACTCTTATGTATGCAGTGCTATGGGTAACATACTTGATATCTTGTGATGTTGTAATGGTGGATTCTAATCTTAATGAAAATAGAATGTGTTGTTGTGTTTGTTGCTATATTTGCTTGTTTTCAGATGATATAGTTAACATTTCCTAAGGCTAACCAAAAAATAGAAAAAAATAGGTATAGAATGAACTATCACAGACGATTTTGTGGTATAAACTTTCTGCGAAGAATTATCACAGACAGCTCGAACCAAAAACCGTCTGTGATGGGGAAGTATCACAGACGGTTCTATCCACCAACCGTTTGTGATACTCACACATCACAGATGGTTGGTAGCTAGAACCGTCTGTGATGAGTGAGTACCACAGACGGTTGGTAGCTAGAACCGTCTGTGATGAGTGAGTACCACAGACGGTTGGTAGCTAGAACCGTCTGTGATGTGTGAGTATCACAGACGGTTGGTAGCTAGAACCGTCTATGATAGTGTTTTTCACAGACGGTTCTAGTTATAAACCATCTATGATGTAGTTATCACAGACGGCTCACAAAACGTCTGTGATAACTTCTGATTATCACTGACACATAAATTCAGACGGTTCAAAAAATCATCTGTGATGACTATTTTGAACCGTCTGTGATGACCCTTTTTGTAGTAGTGATACTAAGTCCAACTCTTGATGCAACACATGCATTCTAGATCACTCTCTTTACTCATAAGTGTAACACATGCACAATTGAGAGGGGTACCTCACACTAGCATAAGGGAATAGAAATGGTTCAAACAACTGCTTACTCCAACCAGCCACAAGGAGGTATTCATACCCCACACAAAAAACTAGTCGTTGGAGCCAAATCTTTGAAAAATCAGGAAAATCAGAAATACCGTTGTTATAAGGCCAGTACTTCTTTTCCCGTCACAATGGTAAAAAAACTAGCCATTATAGTCAAAATCGAAAGTTCTACTGCTCATTTTGAGGTACTTTCGATCATCGGAATTACTGCTCCACACATGCAGAACTACCGCTCTCGTGAGGAGAAACCACCACACAGGCGTCTCTCTGAAAAAAACGTACCGTGGGAAAATCATAAGCTTCCGAAGTTTTGTAGTACCGCGCAACACATGCCGGTACTTCTGCTTCCCGGTAGTACCGCTCACACAAAGCCGGTATTTGCACCGATCGGACGGACCGCTCACATAGAGCCGATCGAACCACTCATTCGGTAGTACCACACAACACATGCCGGTACTTTCGATGTTCGGTAGTACCACCCACATAGAGTTGGTACTTCCGACCTCCGGTAGTACCGCTACATAAATAATGGTAGTTCCAATTTTGCTAACAAGTGCAGACACTTCAATAGATTTTATAACACACATTTACAAATATAGTATCATGCACACAAGGATCATGATTCCCAACAAGATGCAAAACATATTTGCACACTTTTGAAATCATGACACAAAAAATAGGTATATAGACTCCTCACATTTGTAAAACAGATTTGCAAACCTAAGTCACATGCTACAAGAATTATATATGAGCTTCAACCATTTGCAAAACACATTTGCAAATATAAGCCTCAAACCATAAAGAGTAAGAAACATGGACTTCAAACACTTGCAAAACACATTTACAATATATAGTCCCATGTTACAAGGATTCAAACATATGAGCTTCAACTATTTGCAAAACACATTCGTAAATATAAGCATCATGCCAAATAGAGCTAGAGCAAGTGAGATTGAGCTATCAACATATGATGAGACTCAAACTACTAGACATGACTCCTTTTAATAGTACAACAATCTATACTAGCAATCCAGTTTTTCAACCAACACCAAGACCGGTAAAAGAGTAGGAATACATCGTCAGCCCTAACTAGCCATACCTTTGTCTTGAGTCATAGTCTTGACATGCGTCAACTCATGATGCATCCACTTCTTGAACTCAATCAACACATGATGAATCTTCACTTTACTTGATGATCAACACATGATCATCTCCTCTTGGATATGCTTCAACTCATGATGCATCTTCCACTTGACTTGATGATCTCCAACACATGAAGTCATCCCAAATCTTTCTCATTTGTGGAACCTAACATATTCATCTAACTCATGAAAAATATTAGTTCACAAACCAATTGCTATCAATTACCAAATTTCTCGATTAACACATAATGGAGAGACTAGATTCTACAATATTTCCTTTTTAGTAATTCATGACAATCTCAACACATAATGAGATAAAGATATTGAGTTGCGAGCATACAACATGTACACAACACTTGTATACTCTAAGATAAGCTTTAAAAGCAAAACTTACTTATCCAGTTGTCATTAATTATCCTACCATTAATACATAATGGAGAAGTTAGATGACTACTTGATTGCAAATGAGTATATATGAACTACACAAGTTATATGTACTCAAAGGATGTGTTTCAAAGTAAAGATCCCAAATGTGTGTATTAAAAGAAACATGGATCAATACTTATGAAACCTCAAAACATAGAATGAACCCCCCCTAAATGTGTGCATACTAGTATGTGTAATGAAGATATATGGACATATTCATTTTGGATTATTTGTGGAGTTCAATCTATATTTTGTATCCAAGGAATGCACTGCTATATAAGAATGTGATTTCGAATGCATAATTCTTTGATTTCATCTTTTCATCCAAATGACACTTAGTAATAATATACTGAAACAAACATATTAGTCTCACATATAGATTTGTTATTTAATTATATATTTTGATGTGAGAAATGCAACAAGATTATAAGAAAGATATCGAATGCATATCTCAATGATTTCACATTTTTCATCCATATGAGACTAAGTAATATCATAATAAATAAATAAGGTTAATTTCACAAATGCATTTGTCATTATCACCAAAATCTCATAATAGTATTTGCCATTACCATCAAAACTAACTTAAATGGAACTTGATCTTTCAACTGTATGTGCAAATGGTTGACTACTCTACGAATATGTGATGCAACCTTTGCAACTATGCAAGTGCACTGGCAAGATAACACAGGGCCTGGGCATCTTACTCATGGAAGATAACATTTTTGCCATAATAATTAGGGGAGAACTAGCGCCTAAACATACGATGAAAAGGCTCCCATCGTACACTTCTCTCTGATAATGCAACAATTGAAAATAACATATGCAACAAGTAGCATTCACAAGTGCAACATTTTGAAACAACACTGATAACCCAATTAGTATATTTGAAAAATATTTATCTCTCAACAATTTCAAGAGATTAAGAATTGTACTAGAGATGAAATTCAACATACGCCTCAAATTTACATGATGATTAACAACAAAATTAAAAACAAGGATCCATTTTAGAAGATGGTAACGTAACAAATCAACAACCCTAATGTAGCAAAAAACGGTTGCAACAAATTCACAAAACTACCACAACATATATCCCAAGCAAACATTTCAAACTAGTTCAGAAAACCCAAAATAACAAAAGAACATAGCAAAACGATGCAACAAATGAACAACTCCACTATAACAAATCAATAAAACTACTTTAACGAATAACCCACATGCTGTTAACATCTGAAAAAGGCTCATTGCAACAAAAAAAACTTTATTGCAACAATTGAGAAGACTAATTGCAATAAATCGAGTAGAGGCTACAACACACATTAGAGGAGGAGGTTGTAGCAGCATCGATGAGACCCATTGGTCACGGAGCTTGACTACCCCAATAGCGCTAGTGGAAGCCAACCTTGGTGACGGCAGATCTCTGGTACCCATACGGTAGGGCTCATAGAGGATGCGATTAGTGGTGGCAGATCTCGGATAGCCATGGAAAAACTCGTGGAGGACTTGCCAGTTGCAGCGGCAGAACTCAGCTAGCCATGGCTCCCCCGCTGCCCCTTTCTCTTCGTCTTGTGGGCTGCTAGCAGAAGCAAAGGTGACACAGAAGCCATGGATGTAGTTATGCAGTGATAGGGAAGGTGGTGCCCTCCTTGGTGTTGTGAGGAATCACCGATGGTGGTACGTAGTGGTCACCAGCATGGGCTCACCGACGCCAAATTGGGGAGATATTAGGAGCACCAAGTTGGGGAAAGGGATTTGGGAGAGAGAACGAGAGAGAGAGAGAGAGAGAGAGAGAGAGGTTTGGGCAGAGAAAGAACAGTGGATTAGGAAAGCGACTGGCTCGAGTCTAAAGTAGGAGGGAGTTGGTCAAAGGAGTGAGACGAGACGTCTAATGGTTTGCTCCCGTATTAGATGTAGGATACCTAGCAATATCACAATAATTATTAGTTAATTAAACATCGTCTACCAAGTTAGCGTAGTAAAAACACACTCTCTCATGACTGGATGTAAGTAGCACGAGGGACATTGATGAACCACGAAGGTCATGTTCTGGCCCGATATTTCAATGAGAAGGTAAAGTCGACAGTAGTTGCTCAACTCTCACAATCCTGGCTACGAACTCACAAGGCTCAAAACCACCCAATCACTAAACTGCTCGACAAGTCATTATCAACTGTGCATGAATACTCAGATGACCTGATCACGAAGATCAATCCCTACATACACCAAAGAAGCATGCAAGAACAAGGTGAAATGCAATCTGATGTAATGCAAATATGGATGAAAGTACTGATAAGGTGGAATTCTGAATAAGGATCTTGACCGGGTGGTCTAGTCGACACACACAGAAGATACAAATTGCAACGAAGGTAAACTAAACATAAACAAAATTCAAACCCTAAAGTGTAGCATACATTAGACTATATGAGGATGACGACCAAGCAGGTGGGCGCACGCCTCTAGGGCTACAAAGTCCATGGGCCCAAGTAGAGGTGGCGCAGTACCAGCCTATTTTGGAATCAGACATAACATCAGACTATTTTGTAGATTGTGTTGCGCTCAAAAGGAATCGGAGGTGAGGCTAGATCCATTGGAAAGAGGACAAGATAATCTTTCAATCAAGTACTCGCGGAGCTCAAATAGAGTTTGTATGTGAAAGTTGTGCTTGTTTGAAGTTGGTGCTATCTCTGAATGACGAATTGAATTGCACAAGCTTTCCTTCATATTGTCCCCCTCTTGTGCTTGATCAACTCCTAAGATCTTGATTAAAAAGCACATCACATGTATTAGGTAGCAGCATATTTTTATTAGAAATAGATTGCACTCCTAGAAACGAAGTTACCTGATAGTTCAATTGACGTGCACAAGCTCTTGTGATTGGACCTTGCAAGCACATAGGTTCAAACTCTTGTGTATGCCTATTGTGAGTAGTGTTGGTTGCATGCACGGAAGTGATGTCCTCATCATCCTCCCCTTCTTGCATTTGAGTTGTCCTCTACTCAAGCTCATCTTCTTCCCTTAAATGTGGCTTCAAATCTACATTGTTAAATGCGAGACTAACCCCAAACTCCGCAGGCAGATCAAGTTTATATGCATTATCATTAATCTTAGCTAACACTTTGAAGGGACCATTAGCTCTTGGCATTAACTTAGACTTTCTCAATTCAGGAAATATATCTTTGCACAAATACAACCACACTAGATCACCAGGTTAAAAGTTAAACTCTTTCTACCCTAACTACCAACAATCTTATACTTAGCATTCATGCGCTCTATGTTTCCTTTAGTGGTTTCATGCAGTTTAAGAACAAATTCAACACGCTTCTTAGTATCTAAATTTACTTTATCACAAGTGAGAATAGGCAATAAATCAATAGGAGTATGAGAATTAAAGCCATATACTACCTAAAATGGGCTCATCTTTGTGGTAGAATACAACGATTACTACTACAAAAGAGGCTATATTGGACGGCTATATCACAGACGGTTCATATGGAACCGTCTGTGCTTAAACTATCACAGACATTTTGTTCTAGTAACTGTCTATGATGCTTTCACAAACGGTTCTTAACACGAATCGTCTATGATCATTGAGATATCACAGACGGTTCGTATAACAAATCGTCTCCGATAATCAACTAAAGAAGCTACTGAGATGAGAGTCAAATTCAAGGCAAATTTATTACAAAAGTCTTACAAAAAAAATTCCCATGTCCTAATCTTCTGGGCTTCATATGCTTCTTCTTCGACTTTTGGAGTTGGAGGATCAGACGTTGAGTTCTCGAATGACGTGAAGATTGTCCTTAACCTCTCTACTTCTTCCTCTAGCCTGGGCAAATCATTAGCATGGCCCATAATCTCAAAGAGGATGCCATGGTAAGCTTCCTCAAAATCGGTCGATTCTACTTGATCAGCAAGGTTATCCATGTATCTCTCCACTGCCGCAAGAGTTTCCTCTGCGGAGAAGAACGAGGCTGAGGGCAATTTCCCTTTCCTGAGCGGCAACGAGGCTGAGGGCAATTTCCCTTTCCTGAGCGGCAACGAGACACCTCCGTTGATGGCGGATGATGAGGTCCAACTGACGGATGGAAGCGAGTCGAGGAAGGAGAGCAGGGCGTGAGCGGAGGAGCTGCTCCAGACGTAAATTGCTGGCCGAATGTAAAAGGTTGTGGCCGAACAACTCATGATGGATAGATGAGAGGAAGGAGATCAAAAAAATATTAGATGTCATTATTGAGAAATCTGGTGAAGAATATGAGGGAGAGAATCTCATAGTGTAGAAGAGCTGGATTGGGGCGCGCATTTTAAAGGGTTATCACAGACGGTTCGTATACCAACCGTCTTTGGTATTAATATCACAGACGGTTCGTATTCCAAACCATCTATGATATTGACTTATCACAGACGGTTCGTATAACAAACCGTCTCTGATAATGACACGTCACCGATGTAGAGACCCGAATATACAAATCCGGACCCTCCTGTGTATTCTGCACTAGTCCAGGATCACGCTAGTGCACACAGTATGTACAAAGATAAATATCATCCATATCACGATATTCTAAGGAAAAACCAAATTATATTGATAATCATCAGAGTACGACCTTATGGCCAATCTTACAATAGACTAGCCCGGAGGGCTTAACAAAAACTAGCAGCGGAAAACCAAAAGAAAGCGCAGCAGCCAATCGACACGCCCACAGGCTATCGAGTGGAGAACGAAGCCTAATCCGCGAAGACGTCGAAGTACTCTTCTTCTGGAACCTTCTGCTGGTGATTCTCCTCCTCCTCAACTGAGCAACAGGGGCATAAAGCCGTGAGTACATAGAGTACTCAGCAAGTCGTTTGTAACAAAGAATGCAATATAGTATGCAAGGCTTACCAATGGATGGCTGAAAGGTTAATTTTGCATAAAGCAACAATTTAAGGTAAATACAATAAATAGATTGAAAAGCAAACTTTATAAATGATAATAAATAAGTAACCAAAGGAATTGAGACCAACCACAAGTGAACTAGCCATTCACCCAAGGAATCCACCATGAACCAAGATCCATGAAATGAACCACCAGTGAACTAACCATTCAATCTCCAACTTAACCCAACCAGGTTTTTATGAAAACTCTACCCCTCGTGTGAAATCACCGAGCGTTGTCCATGACCGAGGACACGGCTATTCGAATAGTTGTACACTCTGCAGAGGTTGCACAACTTTACCCACAAGAGATAAATCATCTTAATAGCCAGCATGCTTCCTTAGGCATGAGACCTAGATAAATTATCACAAAGCCTTTACCTCACTCCAATCTAGTTAGACATCACCCGCTAAGGTTTCACTGCTGAAGGGTTAACCACCACAGTCAGAAGTCCCCTCTTGCGCCGTATGAGGACAGTAACCCTGTTCCTCACTATGAGCAATCCAGTACCCCTGGTACTCACTTACCAATGATGATATCTGAACTAAACCTTGGCAAGTTAATCAGCTAGGTCTATCCCATACTAGACATGTGGTTGTGCGGTAAGACTCAGATCAATGGCGCACAAAGTTAAGTCCTTAAGAATTACCCAGGCGAAACATCCACATCCCATGTGCCTCTCGCACCCCCTTTACTGCACGATCAATCGCCCAAGTGAAAACCAATTTTGTATAACCAACACCAATGACACTACCCATGCCATGGCAACAAGTTTTATAACTGTGGTTAACCACCACATTCAAGTATATCATTAAGTCAACATTAATTAACCACATGTGATGATAAACCCAACGTACTAGTGATAAGCATGGCTAAGCAATTAAACGCACAACCCATGTGACAACTAATATTGCATCACTAAGTAATTTCCTATTCTATGGTGACAATGGAATCAGGGCATTCAAATTATCAAGGAGGGAAATAACCAATCGGGACGATAACTACCAATACAAGGGTTTGAATAAAAGTAGCGATGCAAGATAATTTAAAACAAAATAATTAAATAGTAGATTGCAAACTGGGTTCAACATGATCAAAGGACACGACTTGCCTTGGCCTTGCTAAGTTGACGGATCTTGATCTTCAAACCCTGCTTCGGCTCCTTCGAAAACGTGATCTAACGAGAGAAAAAACGGAACGAAAACACAAAACAAGATCAAATAAAATTCAAATGAACTCCCAAAACTTTCAAACCTGAACCGAAAGGTAGAGCTCAATTTTAGATGAATTTAGGAAAAAGAATCGGGTCAATCGGAGCTAGGACGAGGGAGAACAGGCTCTTGGAAAATTGGATCTAAAGAAAATCGGGGAAATTAAGAAATCGCACTGTGCTGTGGACCGGGCGCATGGAGAGCTGAGTCTACGGTGGACTCGGCGCACGGCACAGTACGGGCTGACTGGGCTTGCTGACGCATCTGCTGACTGGGCCCTAGGGCTGACGTGGCTGGCTTGCGTGGCGGCTGACGCGGCTAATGGTGCACGGGTCCACGGCTCATACGACTGACCGGTGGGCCCGGCTTGTCAGCGGCTCGGTGTACGGGGGACCAGGCGCACGGGAAGGCGAAGCGGCAGGCGCGGCTGGCGTCAGCGGTGACGCACGCGGGTGCGGGGACCGAGGAGGCGCGGCGCGGTCCGCGGACGCGGGCGGCGGGGGTCCGGTGGCGGCGGCGGCTAGCCGGCGGTGGTTTGGGACGGCGGCGGAGCTCACCGACGATGACGACGACGGCGGCGGAGACCGGAGACGAACACGGCGGCGATGGGAGGTGACCACGGCGGCGAGACGACGTCGTCGGCACAGGCGGCGGCTCCGGCGGCGGGGCGCGAGGCGCTCGGAGGCTAGCGGCGGCGAGGGCGGCGGCTGCGGGATGAGGAAACTGAGGGGGCGGGGCTCTGTATTTATACCCGGGCGGCGAAGAGTCCCGGGCGAGCACGAACGTCGAGTCCGGGGCGGAGACGGCGGCGGAAAAAGGAAGGCGGCGGCGGCGTGTCCCGATCGGAGACGGAGGCGGAGTCCAGGTCGGGGACGACCTGACAGGTGGGCCCCACCTGTCAGTTGCACCGGGCGAGCGAGCGGCAGCGATGGGGCGCGGGCAAGGCGGCAGCGGGGATGGGCGACGCGTGGCGCACATCGAGCGGAGGGGCGCGGGCCCGGGTCGGGCACGGATGCGCGCCGCGTGGCACGGGGCGGGGCAGGCCGGGCCGAGGGCGGGCGAGCTGGGCCGGCCGGCTGGTGGGTTTCGGCCCACTGGCCGGTTTAGGAATTTCTTTTCTTTTTCTTTTTCCAGAAATTTAAATAAAGGCTTTTGAGCTCTAGAAAATAGCAATTAAATCCAGAAAAAATCCAATAAAATTCCAAAAAAATCCTTGAGGCTCAAGGAACTCAAATAAAATATTTTTGGCAAATGTTCATGTTTGGATTATTCATATTAAATCATTTCAATTTAGTAAAATTCCAATTAAGCTTTAATTAATTTCAGAGAAATGCAAATGGTGAATTTTATTTCAAAAGCTTCAAAAAGGTTCTGAAAATCAGGATGTTACAAACCTCCCCCCCTTAAACGGAATCTCGACCCCAAGATTCAGGCTCACTAAAAGAATAGGTTACCATGAGCGACTTCGGAGACGACGTGGTTGAGTTTCCCCCTTGCAACACTCTAAGGTATCTGACTTCCTTGACTCGACGATGTTCCACGGCTTTCTTCTGGAATCTTGGCAGGGGTACTTCCAAGGTTGAACGGAGTTGGCGAGTTTGCACGACGCTTCTGCGGACACTTACGAGCAAAATGACCTGGCTCCTTACACCTGAAGCAAGTAACTGAAGCTGTAGGGTTAAAACTTCTGTGTGGCCCACTGATAGTATTGATAGGGCATCGGCCCAAAATATCTGATCGAGGTATTGAAGCTAGAGTCTTGGAATTCCCCTGGTGTGGTACACATTCTGGCTGACACGTGTTGATTCTTTCTTTTTGTGACTGATGCAACTGAGTTCCTTGTTGGACCATCTTCCTCTTTCGGGATTGGGTTTCACCTAGTGGGAGTGTCTTGTCTGATGGGGCCACACAATTGTCCTGGTTGTATTGTTGTGCCTCATCTTCTGATGGTACCTTGGTAAATATACCTGTAGTCCTGCCTTCGTTTGTCAATGCACTCATGGTAGTAGCTAGGAGTTTCTCTCGTTGCTGCTGCAATACTGAGGCCAATATCGAATCCAAGGGGCACTGAGCTGGGCTATGGTCCTGGCTTTCACATAGGTAACAAGTAATCTTGCTCATAGGACATTCTTCAAGAAAATGAGTTCCTTCGCAACTGGAGCAACTGATTTCATGTTCACTAGCATAATGTCCTATCTCTCCACAGCGAGTACAGGCACAATTCTTAAACTTATTCTTTAGGTAGCATTGTTGGATGCAGTGCTCTTCCTTGTCACAACGATTGTGGGCTTCGTGCTGGATTACCTTCCTTGTAGGACATCTGGCAAATTTGTGGCCGGTTCTGTTGCAGTTGGCACAAAGAAAATCTTGTGTTGGCTTCCCTTTTTGAGGACATTGGAAGGCTACGTGTCCATCCCCACCACAACGGTAGCAGATAACATCTCTATCTGGATTATGGCTTGTAGAAGAACGATGTCCCATGCAGTCATCCTGATGAAGTGTTTCTTGTGCCTTGATTCTTAATGACATATCAGAGGGACACTGCTGACAAGGTATAAATGGAGCGACCCAGGAAGCTTTGGCATTGTTGTCCACTTGTTGCAACACTATTTGTATGAGTCGACTTTGTGCTGCCAAAAACTGACTTAAGATCGGATCCAAACCCATTGGAGTTGCTTGCGGTTCCTGAGTTGCCCGGTTTGCGTTGCTGCCCTCTGGGTCCTGGTTCGTCTGACTGCGCCCTGCTGTGTTCCGAGTGTCAACCATTTCTGCTCTGCTATGAAAGAAAGACCACTTGCTGAGAACTGGCTTCTCAAGGCTCAGTAGGTAAGAGGGAAAAGCAAAGGTAAGCGGTAAACTCGTCTAAGGGGGATATCTAATGGCAACCCTAAACTAAGCAGACACTTAGCCGAAAAGGCTAACAAAAGAAGCAATAAACTCCACAAAAAGACTTTTGACATGACTGCATCATAATGCTAGAAGCAGAATTGCAGCTCACATCACACCCAACGGCAAATAAGAAGCAAAACGATCTATACGATACTAAAACTTTAATAAGGTTCAAATCTAATGGCTCCTAATCTTCACGGAAATCTTCAATCTTTTCTTCACATATTGGGTGCTTCCTTGATCCCGACTTCCTAGCACAGCTTGAAAGATTCCATGCCAACTTTCACTTTGATGGATGGACACTCGAGACATCTATGGACATTATGGAGATAAGAAGTCAAATTAAGTTTCGAAAACAAGTTCTTAGAGGAGACAAGGAGCAAGAATTCTAAGAATGAGGTAAGAATCAAGAATTACTAAATAATCGTTTGGTTGATTTGATTTAGAAAATAAATTTTGAATACTTTCTAATTCGACCACTCTAACTAGGGCTTCGTCCTACAGTCGATATAGCTCTGATACCATCTCTGTAGAGACCCGAATATACAAATCCGGACTCTCCTGTGTATTCTGCACTAGTCCAGGATCACGCTAGTGCACACAGTATGTACAAAGATAAATATCATCCATATCACGATATTCTAAGGAAAAACCAAATTATATTGATAATCATCAGAGTACGACCTTATGGCCAAGCTTACAATAGACTAGCCCGAAGGGCTTAACAAAAACTAGCAGCGGAAAACCAAAAGAAAGCGCAGCAGCCAATCGACACGCCCACAGGCTATCGAGTGGAGAACGAAGCCTAATCCGCGAAGACGTCGAAGTACTCTTCTTCTGGAACCTTCTGCTGGTGATTCTCCTCCTCCTCAACTGAGCAACAGGGGCATAAAGCCGTGAGTACATAGAGTACTCAGCAAGTCGTTTGTAACAAAGAATGCAATATAGTATGCAAGGCTTACCAATGGATGGCTGAAAGGTTAATTTTGCATAAAGCAACAATTTAAGGTAAATACAATAAATAGATTGAAAAGCAAACTTTATAAATGATAATAAATAAGTAACCAAAGGAATTGAGACCAACCACAAGTGAACTAGCCATTCACCCAAGGAATCCACCATGAACCAAGATCCATGAAATGAACCACCAGTGAACTAACCATTCACTCTCCAACTTAACCCAACCAGGTTTTTATGAAAACTCTACCCCTCGTGTGAAATCACCGAGCGTTGTCCATGACCGAGGACACGGCTATTCGAATAGTTTTACACTCTGCAGAGGTTGCACAACTTTACCCACAAGAGATAAATCATCTTAATAGCCAGCATGCTTCCTTAGGCATGAGACCCAGATAAATTATCACAAAGCCTTTACCTCACTCCAATCTAGTTAGACATCACCCGCTAAGGTTTCACTGCTGAAGGGTTAACCACCACAGTCAGAAGTCCCCTCTTGCGCCGTATGAGGACAGTAACCCTGTTCCTCACTGTGAGCAATCCAGTACCCCTGGTACTCACTTACCAATGATGACATCTGAACTAAACCTTTGCAAGTTAATCAGCTAGGTCTATCCCATACTAGACATGTGGTTGTGCGGTAAGACTCAGATCAATGGCGCACAAAGTTAAGTCCTTAAGAATTACCCAGGCGAAACATCCACATCCCATGTGCCTCTCGCACCCCCTTTACTGCACGATCAATCGCCCAAGTGAAAACCAATTTTGTATAACCAACACCAATGACACTACCCATGCCATGGCAACAAGTTTTATAACTGTGGTTAACCACCACATTCAAGTATATCATTAAGTCAACATTAATTAACCACATGTGATGATAAACCCAACGTACTAGTGATAAGCATGGCTAAGCAATTAAACGCACAACCCATGTGACAACTAATATTGCATCACTAAGTAATTTCCCATTCTATGGTGACAATGGAATCAGGGCATTCAAATTTCAAGGAGGGAAATAACCAATCGGGACGATAACTACCAATACAAGGGTTTGAATAAAAGTAGCGATGCAAGATAATTTAAAACAAAATAATTAAATAGTAGATTGCAAACTGGGTTCAACATGATCAAAGGACACGACTTGCCTTGGCCTTGCTCAGTTGACGGATCTTGATCTTCAAACCCTGCTTCGGCTCCTTCGAAAACGTGATCTAACGAGAGAAAAAAAGGAACGAAAACACAAAACAAGATCAAATAAAATTCAAATGAACTCCAAAAACTTTCAAACCTGAACCGAAAGGTAGAGCTCAATTTTAGATGAATTTAGGAAAAAGAATCGGGTCAATCGGAGCTAGGACGAGGGAGAACAGGCTCTTGGAAAATTGGATCTAAAGAAAATCGGGAAAATTAAGAAATCGCACTGTGCTGTGGACCGGGCGCATGGAGAGCTGAGTCTACGGTGGACTCGGCGCACGGCACAGTACGGGCTGACTGGGCTTGCTGACGCATCTGCTGACTGGGCCCTAGGGCTGACGTGGCTGGCTTGCGTGGCGGCTGACGCGGTTAATGGCGCACGGGTCCACGGCTCGTACGGCTGACCGGTGGGCCCGGCTTGTCAGCGGCTCGGTGTACGGTGGACCAGGCGCACGGGAAGGCGAAGCGGCAGGCGCGGCTGGCGTCAGCGGTGACGCACGCGGGTGCGGGGACCAAGGAGGCGCGGCGCGGTCCGCGGACGTGGGCGGCGGGGCGCGGCTGCGGCGGGGGTCCGGTGGCGGCGGCGGCTAGCCGGCGGTGCTTTGGGACGGCGGCGGAGCTCACCGACGATGACGACGACGGCGGTGACGGCAGCGGAGACCGGAGACGAACACGGCGGCGATGGGAGGCGACCACGGCGGCGAGACGACGTCGTCGGCGCAGGCGGCGGCTCCGGCGGCGGGGCCTGAGGCGCTCGGAGGCTAGCGGCGGCGAGGGCGGCGGCTGCGGGATGAGGAAACCGAGGGGGCGGGGCTCTGTATTTATACCCGGGCGGCGAAGAGTCCCGGGCGGGCACGAACGTCGAGTCCGGGGCGGAGACGGCGGCGGAAAAAGGAAGGCGGCGGCGACGTGTCCCGATCGGAGACAGAGGCGGAGTCTAGGTCGGGGACGACCTGACAGGTGGGCCCCACCTGTCAGTGGCACCGGGCGAGCGAGCGGCAGCGATGGGGCGCGGGCAAGGCGACAGCGGGGATGGGTGACGCGTGGCGCACATCGAGCGGAGGGGCGCGGGCCCGGGTCGGGCACGGATGCGCGCCGCGTGGCACGGGGCGGGGCAGGCCGGGCCGAGGGCGGGCGAGCTGGGCTGGCCGGCTGGTAGGTTTCGGCCCACTGGCCGGTTTAGGAATTTCTTTTCTTTTTCTTTTTCCAAAAATTTAAATAAAGGCTTTTGAGCTCTAGAAAATAGCAATTAAATCCAGAAAAAATCCAATAAAATTCCAGAAAATTCCTTGAGGCTCAAGGAACTCAAATAAAATATTTTTGGCAAATGTTCATGTTTGGATTATTCATATTAAATCCTTTTAATTTAATAAAATTCCAATTAAGCTTTAATTAATTTCAGAGAAATGCAAATGGTGAATTTTATTTCAAAAGCTTCAAAAAGGTTCTGAAAATCAGGATGTTACAACCGATCCATGGCATATATCCCAGGATTTCGATCTCACCCATCCATTCTCTCCACATCAAATGGTAAGTACCAGTTCCACCCACTGCTCGGCCCTTATTAATAACTCCCCATCTACCTTCCAACCGCTCAGCCCTTTACTCCCCATCTACCTTTCCACCGGTATATAGTCACGCGTGAGTTCATCCTCTAGCTAGCTTCCTGCATCCTCCCATCCGTTGTGAGCTAGCGCCTCCGTCGTGGCACCATGGTAGGCTGGGCAACACACTCTTGTCGTAAGTGTCGTAAGTGTGTCTTGTTCAACCTCACTGTCGTGCCATGAAGGGTTCATTAGCTTGTTATTCTGTAATAGAATGTTGTTGTGCTTGCCTCTGTATTTGCTTGTTCCTCGACGACGCCGACTACTGCCGTGAGCTAGCGCCTCCGTTGTGGCATCACGGTAGGATGGACAGCACACTCTTGTTGTAAGTGTCGTAAGAGTGTCTTGTTCATCCTCACCATCGTGCCACAAAGGGTTCATTAGTTTGTTATCCTGTAATAGAATGTGTTGTTGTGCTTGCCTCTGTATTTGCTTGTTCCTCGACGACGCCGACAATTGCCATGAGCTAGCGCCTCCGTTGTGGCACCACGGTAGGCTGGACAATACACTCTTGTCGTAAGTGTGTCTTATTCAGCCTCACCGTCGTGCCACGAAGGCTTTGTTAGCTTGTTATCCTGTAATAGAATGTGTTGTTGTTCTTGCCTCTATATTTGCTTGTTTTCAAAGGGCATGGGTAACATTATTTCTTGAGGCTAGCCAAAAAATAGAAAAACTTTAAGGTATAGAGTGAACTATCACAGACGGTTTGTGGTATAAACCATCTGTGAAGACTATCACAGACGGTTGGTATACTCGCCAATCACAGGCGGTTAGTAACTAGAACTGTCTTTGATGTGTGGGTATCACAGACGGTTGGTAATTAGAACCGTCTGTGATATGTGGGTATCATAGACGGTTGGTAACTAGAACCATCTGTGATGTGTGGATATCACAGACGGTTTTTGGTTCGATCCGTCTGTAATAATTTTCTTCACAAATGGTTCTAGTTACAAACCGTCTGTGTTGTCTTTATCACAGACAGCCCACAAACCGTATATGATAACCTTCGATTATCACTGACACATAAATACAGGCGGTTTAGAAAACCATCTGTGATGACTGTTCCGAACCGTTTGTGATGGCCCATTTTGTAGTAGTGGATCTGTTGTAAGCAAACTCTACATGAGGTAGACATTCTTCCTATATCTTTAAGTTTTTCTTTAAATTAGCCCTCAACATAGTTGATAACGTGCGGTTGACAACTTTAGTTTATCCATCCATTTGGGGGTGACAAGTAGTAAAAAATAGCAGCTTGTTCCCCAATTTCGCCCAAAGTATGCGCCAAAAGTGACGCAAAAACTTCGCATCTCGATATGAAATAATAGTATTGTGCACTCCGTGTAGTTGAATGACCTCTCTGAAAAACAAGTAAGCAATATTTGTAGCATCGTCGCTCTTGTGACAAGGTATAAAATGTGTCATTTTAAAAAATCTATCCACAACAACAAAAATACTACCTCTCTCCTTCTTTATTCTAGGTAGTTCTAAAACAAAGTCTATTGAAATATCCTCCCAAGGAACGCTTGGTACAGGAAGAGGCATATATGAATTATGTGGATTAAGTCGGAACTTAGCTTTCTTGCATGTAGTGTAGTGAGATACGTAGCACTCAACGTCGCGCCTCATCCTTAGCCAATAGAAATGTTCAAGGGAAGAATGTTGGCTCTATTTTTTGGTCTTTTCACATTAGGTTTCTCCAAAAGTTGAAACAAACGACGCGGCTTCTTGAAGTGGATTTTTCAACGACTTCTTGAGCCCAAAACAGTGTGTGTCATCCACATTGGCATCTCCACTATTCACTGTCGTCTAAAAAAACATAACCAAAATCCATCATTGATAGCCAAAAGCCATTAATCGCAGTCCAAAAGAACAAGATCATATACTCATGACCCACCCACCATGCAAAACGTACCACCACCACACCAACCAGGGAATAATCATCTCCACACCACTATTGATGTGTCTGATCGATCCCTCCTCGCCCCACCTTAACCCTGCGCCTTCCAAGCTCCATCCATCCACGAGACTACGAAGCACCAAATCCTTCGACGTGGAGACGACATCCTACTCCCGCTAGAAACACCCGACATGAAAGCCACCTGCCTCCTTAAAAGCCATGGCATACTGGCAACATTGAGTTAGGGTAACTCGTATCCAGTCTTTTAGGATTTAGAAAGGTGTGCCATGAAGAGTCCTAGAAGAATCCTACTTAAATTAGGACCCCTACCCTTATTTAGACTATGATTCCTACTCTAACTTGGAAAAGAGTTAGGAGGGACTATATAAACCATTGGGGTGACCATGGGAAGGAACCAAGCAACATAGTAATCAAGCTTACTCATCCAAAGTAGAGAGCGCACAAGAGAAGTAGAAGGTAGGATATTCTTTATCACTAGATTCTTATATAGGGCAATAATCCAAGGATTCTTAAATATCCGAGAGGGTTGTGATTGAGCGACAATCTCTTGCACTATTTTAAGGTTGTGCTTAAAGATTTTACGGTTGGCTTCGTGAAATTTTTCTTATTCATTGTGGTTGCTTCAACATTGTTATTTTGGTTCTCTATACGAGATTCATCGTCTTTGTTCTTAATAATGTGCACGCTTGTACCATATCTCTCAAATTATTATCCGATATAAGGGCTACTGCTCATAAAAAAAGAGTATCAGAGTGTATCAGGCAACTCCATCCTGCCCTTGTGAATACACACTACCGTAGTGTCATGTAACATAGCCAATCCAGTAGCAATTTTTCTCATCATGTCACCTTCACGAGCTATCCTATGTGTTGTTGTTCAGGATAGTATAAGGTGTTATGTAAATGTCCCCTCCACGGAGAAGGATCACCGGTGATAAGAATAACAAATTCAGTGGATAAGAATGGGGAATCTAGACTTGGATAAGAAAAAATTGGGGGAAAACAGAGAAGAACGAGAGGAAGAGGAGGATGTTGGATTGGAAACGGCAACAGAGGGGGGTGAATGGTACCTTCTTGAAATCGCCCCCAGAGTATCCACAAAAAGTCTCAACTCTCCGATAGCTATAAAAGCTACAAAGAAGTTGAACACTCAGTTTTGGTTAAGAATAGTCCGAACAGCAATTAAAGGACAAGAGGAAATAAAACCGGAAAGTAGCATTCATCAGCCCAAAAACGAAATTATTTCCAATACCAAACCGAGTTGACAGAAGGAGACTCAGAGTACTGCAGTGAATACTATCAGCTCAGTATATTAGATGCTATCGGCACAGAGTAGTATACTGCAATAGGCAACCGAAAAACTGAAATGACGAGATCAACAAGGAATCAAAAGAACTGCAGCTAGGCGAGAGATAAGAGTGATTAGTTCTGCTGGTCGAAAGCTTTTAAATGCAAATGATTGCAGAAAATAGTATTGGCAACACAGGGAAAACAACAAAAAGGGCAGCAGGCGCTAAAACTAAAAATCGGCACCGAGACAATTGAAAGGAACAGAGATTTTTTTCTTTTGCTGCCGAAAGATCAGACCAGCTGTCCGAACAGAAAATTCACAGTAAACAGGGCGAAAGGAAAGAACAACTCAGGAGACAGATAATTCAATAAAAGATCTTCTTAGTGAATGAGACCTCTTTGAAGTAAATATCTGATAGAGACCAAAACCTGAAATCTCAACTCTGGAAAGTTCATATTGGAAGAAAGAGATAAACTGCAGAACATACAGACCCAGCGGAAATACCAAGAATTGATCATGGTCCTGTTGTTCTCTTCATGACAAGAGATCAAAACCTTAACCTAAATAGCCTTTGGGACTCAAAGAACAAGAGAATCAACTAGGAGAGCAAGAAACCAACTTTTTGACTGAAATCTGAAAACAGGAAGCAGTACTGAGAGTGCCTAGCCAGATTAGTTGAAGTATGTTGGCTGTATGCAGCACCAACAGTAAATAGCCGAAGGCACACTTGAATGCCTGAGCCGAAAGGCAAAGAAATTAATTATATTGGCAGCAGAGGGCCAAGCACCCAATAATCTGAGCAAATCGAGAGAACTGCATTCGACCGAAACTGCATACTGCTAGTTGTCCTTTTCTGACCGAAAGAAACAGGTCTTCAACTCTGATGAAGCTTTCGGCTAGCAAGGAGTAGAACCGAACAGACAAAATAAAATCACAACAGAGTACAGGCAGCAGCACCCTTGCAGCCGAATAGGAACTGAAAAGAAAAGCAAGCTGCAGATTGAAGAAAATTGCTGCCGACAAAACTAAAGTAGCAGCCGAGTACAACTTGTCCAAACGTGGCAGCAAGACCAGATCAAAACTGAAAAAGAAATAAAACAAGAAGATGACAGCCTGCAAGAGGAAGCACAACCGAAAGGTACCATCAATCTCATGATCAACCAAAAACTGAAATCAACACTGGAGCACAGACGAACAGCAAACCAAAAAGGGCTGAAAAACAGAGAAATGCAGAAACCACTTGACAAACTCAGAAATTGCTGCTAGTTAGCTATTCTTCTTTGATCAAATAGAATAGAACTGCAAACTAAATACCAAAGGGAACTTAGAGAGAAAGAGAGTGCAGACCAAGATTGCTTAAAAATAGAGATTGCTGTTTTGTCACAAGGAACAGTAGGAAAGGGCATATTTCAGATTTCTCAAGATTCATTCTGTCTTTGCTTATGAAATTTTGCAATCAACTTAGCAAAGATCTCAGGACTTGAACACCTAAATCTCATGCCACCTTTTGAAAGGGAAACACACAGACTCATAAGGCCCTGTACTCAAAACCTAGAAAAGACAAGAACAGAGAAAGAGAACACAGGAGAAATCCTTGGATTCAAATACATGTCTCTAGGAAACTAGCTGACCAAATGGTCTAGAATCATAATCCCATCACAGAGCAATCCATTTTGCAGCTTCTCCTCAACGAAACAACTCAAAATCCAAAGATGACAAAGAAGAACTGAGAGAGAAGAAACAACTCGAGCTGAAACCAAATCATCTCAGAAGTTAGATTTCTCATATTGCTTAGAGAGGAATGATTACATGGATGGTTCTTACAGCCAACTTCTCCCCAAGAGAGCAAACAAGAATCAAACTACAGGAGCTTGCACATACATCCCCATACGCATGGAGAGCATAGAGAGAACCTCTCACCTTCTCTCTTTCTCTCTTTCTCAACAAACAAAGATTAGAAGCAAAACCCTAATCCATCTCTCATTTTTCATACACTCATTTTCATGCATGGAGAAAACCAAATAAAACCCTAACTCTTAGACCCACTCTCTCTAAAAACACACTCTCATTTTCATAAAGGCTACTCGAGAACACCCTCTATTTATAGCCTCTACTAATGGATTGAACTCCGATTCTGTAGCGCATCTCCAAGAATTTGAGCCACCCAAGTGGTTTAGTTAAAATATCAGCAAGCTGATCATCAGTAGCAACATACTCCACTTGTATCTTACCATTTTCAACACACTCACATGTGAGATTGTACCTTGTGTCAATGTGTTTACTCCTACCATGGTAAACTGAATTGGTTATCAATCTTGAGGACTACTTTGTTCATGGCTTGCATCTTCATCTCACTCAATAGATGCCCAACTATATGCCTTGATAGGCAGTGGTAGTGGCCGCTATGTACTTCACCTCACAAGATGACAGTGTCACTGTGTTTTGCTTCTATGAGGCCCACGTTATTTGGCAGGAGCCAAGAAAGTAAACCATCCTAGTGGTACTTTTCCGATTATCAACATCTCAGGCCATGTCACTGTCCCTGTAGCCAACAAGATACAATTCTTTCTTGCTCATCTTCACATAGCAACAACCAAAGCCAAGTGTTCCACGAACATACCTCAATATTTGCTTCATTGCCACCATGTGTTGTTCGATTGGTGCTTGCATGAAGTGATTCATAATCCCAACTGTATATGCTATGTCCAACCTAGTATTTACCAAATACCTCAAGCTTCCCACTACACTCCATGGGTAATATGTAGCTTCAACTAGTGGGTTAGTGGTGTACTTACTAAGCTTTAGCCATGCCTCAATGGGTGTTTGGCTGGGATAACATTTAGACATCCCACACTTCTCCAGTGTAACATCCTATTTTTTAGAGTTTTCTTGAAGCTTTTAAAATAAAATTCACCATTTGGATTTTTCTGGATTTAATTAAATCTTAAATTAAACTTTTGCAAATTTAAAAGATTTAATATGACTAACATAAACTTGAGTCACCCTCATTCTCTTGTATCCTGAGTCACCAAAACTGTCATCTTATCTTCGTTCCCGATGCCATCACTGTCGTTTGGTTGTCGTCGTTTTCGTCTTCACCGAGCGCCGTCAACCTTCGCCCTTGCCGTTGAGCCGCACTACTGATAAGTTCACCGCTGGCCGGAGGAGTCAACTTCAGGGTAAGACCCGCTCGGCGTCGTCTCGCCATCACATCGGTCTATATGCCCACAGGGTCACCTTGCCCCGTGCGCTAGCCAATGTCAGCCGAGTGACATCACCCCGCACCAGCTGTCACTTTAGCTGTCGCATAGACCTAGTCCATGTGCATTGTCACTGACGTGTGGGTCCCATATGTCAGATCTACTATTCCATGAGTCGTAGACTGAGCCAAGTCAGCAAGCCATGCAAGCAGCCATGTCAGCCCTAGTTCGACATGTTAGTCCACGTGTCTGCCATGTCAGCCACCCGAGCCATGTGTCAGTGCCACATCACCATCCACGTCAGCTGCCACATCATCCTGCCACCTCAGTAGCCACGTCAGCCCTAGCACACATGTGTCACGCCACATGTCATGCCACGTCAACCCTAGATGCCACATCAGCAAGCTCGCCAACATGTACACTATTCAGTGAGCCGATTTCACCGTAGACTGCCCTATTCCATACACTCAGTCATAGCATAGTAGTATTTTTCAATTTTCAGTATTTTTCCAGCCAATTAATTTTCTAAGAGCCCATCCTTCTCCACCCTAGCTCCGATTGACTCGATTCTTTTTCCTAAATTCATCTAAAATTCAGCTCTATTTTTTGTTTTAGTTTTGAAGTTTTTGTAGTTCAATTGAATTTTATTTGATTTTATTTGTGTTTCATTCGTTTCCTCCCCAGTTAGATAACGTCTTCGAAGGAGTTGAAGTAGAATCTAAAGACCAAGAGTTGGTAACTGAACAAGGCTAAAGCAAGTTGTGTCTTTTGATCATGTTGAACCTAGTTTTTAAATCTATTTATTTATTATTTTATTTTAAATTATCATATATTACTATTTTACTACAAACCTTTGTACCTAGTAGTTAATGTCCAATTTGATTAATTTCACCTTGGCAATTTGAATGCCACGATTCCATTATCACCACAGGATGGATAATTATCTAGTGATGCAATACTAGTTGTCACATGGATTGTACATTTAGTATGCATAGCCATGCTTGCAGTACGTGGGGGTTATCATCACATGTTGATTAATTAATTAATTGATTTTGAGTTAATATGATATTGAATCATGGTGGTCAGCCACAGTTATAAAAATTGAGTACCATGACATGGGTAATATCATTGGTGTTGGTTATACAGAATGGTTTTCACTTGGGTGAGTGATCGTGCAATAAAGAGGTAGATGTAGTTAGCACTTTTTAGGATGTAGATGTCTCACCTAGATAATGTCTAAGGACTTAAATTTGTGCACCATTGATCTGATCCTTATCGTACAACCACATGTCCAGTACAGAATAGACCTGACTAATTAATTTATGATGTTTTAATTTCATGTGGGTAAGGTTGTGTAACCTCTGAAGAGTGTAAAACTATTCGAATAGCCATGTCCCTGATTATGGACAGTGCTTAGTAATTTCACACGAGAGGTAGAGTTTTTATAAAAAAATTTGGTTGGGTTAAGTTTGGAAAGTGAATGGTTAGTTCGTTGGTGATTCATTATATGAATGGTTAGTTCACGGGCATTTCCTTGGGTGGATGGTCAGTTCATGTATGGTTTATTGGATTCCTTTGATTATTTACTTATTAATAATTTTCTAAATTTACTTTCAATATATTTATTGTATTTACTCTAAATTGTTTCATTCCGAAAAATAATCACTTAGTTATCATTTGGTAAGCTTTGCATAATTTTATATCATTCTTGTTACAAATGACTTGCTGAGTACTGTATGTACTCACGGCTATATACACATTTGCTCAATTGAAGAAGAAGTACCATATCAACCGGAGGTACTTGACGGGGGATACTTCGACGGCTTCTCGGATTAGGTCTCGCTTCCCAGTCAATTGCATGTAAGCATGTTGAATGACCGCTTCGTCTTTCGTTGTGTTTCCGTTGCTAGTTCTATTAAGCCATTCTGGTTGCTAAAGTATAAACTTATCGATAAAGTCGTAACTCTAATAATTTTAGAGACCATGTGGAGGTCATCCCATGTTTGTGATGAGTAATTGACGCTTGAGTTAGAGAGCTTGAGTTTGTTTTGGGTATTTCATGCTTGAGTAGCCTTCACTAATGCTAATGTATGATTATGTTGTTTCGAGCGGTGCTATGTGATGTTTTCTTGTCTGTGATGGTTGCAGGACTTTGAGGCTAGTTCGTGGCAAGGCATGGATGGCCGGACTAGATACGGACGGTGCTGAGGTCAAAGCAGTCGGGAGATGCCGAAGACGGTGAGGATTCAAAGTGGTTGCAGGGCGTGGACGGCAAGAAAAGAGAAAGCTTCCAGGAAGGTGCAGGAGGGGCATTTCGATAAAATGCGCAAGGCTGCAAAATGGAAGCGGATTCGGTTGAAGATAACGGGTAAATGGCTAAGTTTGCTAGTGCTAACGAGTAAAGCAAATTGTGAACCCGGTAGTGGAGGATATAAATAGAGAGGATTAGGGTTTGAAGAGGTGTCCTGGTTCCCTCCTTCTTTCTGATGTAGGGGTTTTGGGCTTTAGTCCCATTCTGTGTGTGTGTCTAGCAGTGTGTTGGCTGACTCTTCTTGATTTTCCATTTGTGTGTGTTCACGATGTGAGAAATGGATTGAACTGGATGTAAGCTTACACCATGTAATCATTCATGGTATTGAATCCATTTGAGATGTGTTGTGTTAGTTCATTTTCAGTCTCCTCCTGTGTTTTGTTGTTCTTTGCTTTCTGCTCTTCCCTTTTCTCTTCGGATGAATGGAGTGCTCTATTTGAAGCAACTGCAAAATCATTTTGTGCTCTAAACTGGGAACCTTTGCAAGGCCCCTTGGCTGGCTGAATCCCGAGAGCAAAACATTTCAACCGCAGTATATCTCCCAAGTTTTTGCTTGCTTCAAGTTTCCTCTGTTTGCGTTCCTTCTAGGGTTTGAAGGCAGGGGATACCTTTGCTCATGATTGTGCTAACTAAAAGCCTTTTGAGTTGTGGGTTCCTTTGATCTGAAATCATTCCCTTGCTGAAATCAACAGTCTCATGTTCGAAGGATTCAAGAATCTCAAGTGTTTTGATTGTGTCTCTTCTGTTGTTTTGTTTTCGGCAAAAACAGTTTTTATTGTTTTCCATTGCTTTCTGTCTGCATTTTCTTCTCTATGAGGTCAATTGGTTATTTGGATTGAAGTCTCTATCTTTTGACCAGAGAAGAGCAGCAAGGATTCGATCATTTCATTATTTTTCTGATCATCTTCTGTATTTACTGCCGTCCTGTTTCAGCGCTTTCTGTTCTTCTTTTATCTGATTGTTTTTTTCTTTTGGATAGCTTTTCCCCGTTTGTTGTTTCTATTTTGTAGCCAATGATTCTCTCTGTTTTTTGTGGCCTTCCTTGCTTTAATCTGTGTTTTGCTTGTTTCGGTCGCTACTGCTGTCAATAGTCTATGTCCCGCTTTCAGCTCTCCTCTATTTTCAGGGGCCCGGCCAGACTGCTAGGGTTTTGCGGTCAGACCGCCCTTAGCCCAGCGGTCAGACCGGCCGAATATTTGCAATCAGACCGCCATAGCCGAACCAATCAAACCGGATTCGGCAGTCCGATCGCCGTGCATCTTGCGGTCAGACCGCCATGGGCCTTGCGGTTGGACCGCCATCAATCTTGCGGTCAAACCGGGCCTGATGTTCTGAACTGCCATCTTCCTTGCTCTGTTTTATGCTCTTTGCTTCAATCACCAGTGCGAATTCAGCTTTCGTCTTCATAGCTTCTATAGCTATCGGAGAAGAAAATTGTGTGAATACTTTGGAGCGATTTTTAAGGCACCATTCACCCCCTTTGTGGCCATTTCGATCCTACATAATTAATAATATTTGAGTCTTTTTGTTAGTTAATCATGAATATGGTTGATATTCCATCTATGTTTCTACTATATGCACTAGCGTGATCCTGAACTAGTGTAATATACACAGAGAGTTCGGATTTGCGTATTCGGGCCTCGACATCAAGAATCTTGGGTTCATAGGACAATTGATGCAGCAAGATTTCTTGTGATTTCTATTGAACCTCTATCCCCAAGTAGTAACTTAAAAGTCCAAGATCACTCATGCTGAACAAATGCTTCATCTGCAACTTGAACTTTGTGATCTTAGTGGTGCTCGTTCCTGTGATGACCATATCATCTACATATATACCAACCAACAGAGTTGTCTCACCACAGGTTCTCTTGTAGAGAGCATGTTCCACGGGCACTTCTCAAAAGTGACACAAGTGACTTGTCAAGCTTCGTATTCCATGCTTTGAGTGCTTGCCAGAGTCTATACAACACCTTCTTGAGCTTTAGTACTTTCTATTCACTGCCCTTCTCCAAATGCCTGGGCAATTGCCTTACATACACCTCTTCTTCTAGCTCTCCATTGAGAAACATCGATTTCACATCCATATGGTGTACCTACCATCGTTCTTGTGAAGCTAAGGTGATGAGCAATCTCACCATTTCCAATTGCATAACTGGCACAAATACCTCATCAAAATCCACACCTTGCTTCTGCTTGTAACCCTTCGCGATAAGAAGGGCTTTGTGCTTCACTACCATACCTTTTCAGTCTTTCTTCAACTTGAATACCCACTTCAATCCAATGGATTTGTAACGACTCAGCAAGGCCACTAGCTCCCAGGTGGCATTGTCCTGAATGGCAAATAGCTCCTCTTGCATTGCACATCGAGGAGCCTGGTGTTGGTGCAGTTGCTGATGGTGACACCAGTGGCACACTTGTTGGCATCACCAGTGACGTTTGAAATGATGTCGTAGGAGTGTGCTCATTCTGCCCTCCACCTCCAAAAGGACTCATGGGCTCATGCTCTCTGCCATTTCCCTCTGTTCCTGCAACTACATAAGGAGTGTACTCAATAGTGAATATTTTACCTAGTACAAATGCCACTTCACTTAATGCTGAGTCCTAGTTCCAATGTTTCTCCTCTTGGAACACCACATCTCTTGACACATGCAGCTTTCTTGTTGTCGAATCGTAAACCTGATATGTCTTGGAGCTAGCTTCATAGCCAATGAACACTATGAGAGTGTTGTGGTATTCTAGCTTCTTGAGATGTTGTTTGACTTTCTTGACATGCACAACACAACCAAAAGTAAGAAGATGATGTATCTTCGGTTTCTTGCAATACCAAGCCTCATACGGTGTTTTTCCCTCCACACTCCACATCAGCGCATAGCTTCTCCCCAAAATCTGCTGGGTACCTTCTTGTTCTTGAGTAGGCTCTAAGCCATTGCAACTATGGTCTGGTTCCTTCTCTTGACCACACCATTTTGCTAGGTGAGTATGACATGTTGAGGACCCTCTTCATGCCCAGCTGCTCGCAGTTGGCACTGAATTCTCTCGACACAAATTCTCCACCATGATCTGTTCACATGCTCTTCATCTTGTAGTCCACTTCTATCTTTGCTTTCACCTGTATCTTCTTGAATGTAGTAAAAGCTTACTCTTTTGTCTTAATTAGAGCTACCCACATGGATCTTGAGTAGTCATCAACTAATAGCAAAAAATATCAATTACCTTCTGGTGTTGCCAGTGAAATTGGACCACATAAATCTACAGAGACTAGCTCTAGTGGGTTTTCAACCTGGTAGGTTGAGGCATGCGAGAAAGAACTGTGATGATGCTTCCTCGCCAGACACGCCTCACATAGTTGCTTAGTGCGTGAGATATGTGGCATGCCATCGACCATCCCCAAATGCGACAAGCTCTTCAACACACGAAAATTTAGATGACCATAGCGTACATGCCACAGCCACTCCTTCACATATTTGGCTAGGAGACACACAGGCTACACAAAAGTTAGCCTGAGCACATAGAGACGGTTGCACGACCATCTCACTCTCACCACCAGCTACTCCTTCCTATCAAAGATGCACAGGTATCCATCTTCTAGTATGGTTTTGCAACCGTGCTCGTCTAGTTGGCCTAAGTTCACAATATTGCTATGAAGTCGAGAAATATAATAAACATCCATCAGTACCTTATGCTCATTGGTTTTGATGTGAAACAAGATCATGCGGTGCCCCTAGATCTCAACTACGAACCCATCTCCAAATCTCATTGACCCTTTCACTAAAGAATCCAGGACAGTAAATGTATCCTTGCAGCTAGTCATATGTTTGCTTGCACCGGTGTCTAAATACCACATGTCATTGTAGCACTCCTCACCATTGCCCAAAGTAGGCTTGATTTTCTCCTCATTAAGCATCACAACCTCTACAACATGCTTAATTGACTACTCCAGCTCACATGTCTCCATCATCAAGAGGGCAGGTTCATCACAATCTTGCTTCTCGGCGAGGTGTGCCTTGTCATGTCACTTCTTCAACCGGCACTCAAAAGCAAAGTGCCCATAGTTTTGGCACTCGTAGCAGCGAAACTTTGTTTTTTAAAATTTCCAGTCCTTGCTGGAGTCATTGGCACTCTCGCCATCCCCGTGCCCACATCCTCACCCACGGCCGCCCCCACAACCATGACCATTGCCACCATCATCTCGTCCCTTGGATGAGTTCATTGAACTTTGACCCCCAATCTGTGCCTCCTTGGCCTTACATTGGTGTGGGTCAGAAGAAGATGTTCCTCCCCTTCATTGCGATATACCTTCACACGCTCCTTGAACGCCTTCAACTGGCCAAAGACCTCCTCAATGGTCATGTTTCTTAGGTCCCCGAATTGCTCCAGGGTGGTGGTGACTGGTAGGTACTTAGGCATTACAACACGCAACACCTTTTCAACCACATTGGAGTCTTCAATCTTCTCTCCAAGTGAATGAATTTTGCTGAGCACCATGGTGATTCTCATAGTGAAATCACCTAGAGACTCCCCTTCACGCATCCGGAGTTCATCGAACTCCATCTTGAGGGTATGTAGCTTAGCCCTTGTCACTCGGTTAGCCCCCATGTACATGGGCTTCAATGCAACCAATGCTTCTTTCGTCATCCTCTTATCGACGAGAAGAAGTTTTCCACACTCACACCTTGGTAGGTGGCTATGAACACCATCTTGTCATGCCGGTTGTCGACCTCCCTGGTGGCAGCCACCACAGCATCCCATATGCTTTGCGCCTCCATGTACAGGCGCATCTTTATAGACCACGCCACATAATTGCTTCTTGTCAATAGTGGATACCAGAGGGAGATGCTCCCCTCCTTCGTCGATGCCATGGACGATGTCTCTCCATCCCCAGTGACTACACTTCCCAGTGACTGTAGCATGATCTTGGGCATACACGGAAGAACAAAGCTAGCTCTAATACCAAATGTTGGCCCAGGTACGAAGGATCACACTCAGAAACACATGCGAGGTGGAGCACACATACACTTTTACGAGGAAGATGAACAGACTGAACATAGGAGCTTGGTGACATGCAAATCGCTTAGCATCTTTTCTCATTATCTTCTTATTTTGCACTTATGTAGGTAACTACGAAATACAAGATCACACAGAAACTTGTGGTGAGCATTACTACTCGATCTGCCACTCACACCACACCTCCTTGAGAAGCGCTCAATTATCTATGCATGCATGCAGCCACTAGACTTAATCAATTAGTGTTACATGCCACATAAACACTACCATACAATGTACAAAACAAATATGCCACACACTCACTAACAACTTAACATTGACCCAACAAGATTAACTCAACAATGCCCTATTATTTTGAGTTACAGGTGATGGCTTTTGGCTGCGCTTTTTGAGACTATTGCAGATGGCATAGATACCGACGTGAACGGTGCACACGGTTTTAGACTCAAAAAGCCATTTGTAGAATCCATTTCAAGAAACAACCCTATTTGTTTCAACTTTCGAAAAAACCAAAAGACGAAAAGAACATTACATATGTTTGACTGTTGCTTGCTGTTGATGTCCAACTATGTCATCAGTCCATGTATGTCCAATAATGACAAGTGCTTGATGAATGGATCATCTCATATGTACTAATAGCTAGGATTCATTAGGTTTGTGTATGTACAAGGTTGTGGTGTGTTTAATGGGTTGTTTACCTATGGTTTCTCTCCTTTTTTTTACTTTTGACTATGGTTATTGTTATGTTTTGTTTCTCAAGAGGATTGACTTATTGTTATCAGCTGACTGACTTTGTTATTGCAGTTGTGTAAGGGAAGCCATGCTTTTGATGAATTGTTTAAGATGCAACTGTAGTACTAGACTACCAAAGAATGGGGCTACCAAAGAATAGGGCCGTTCTTTTCGGCTGTGGATTATGGCTATGGATTATGGCTTATCGCTGAAGCTGTTGTGTTCTCTTCAGCTGGCTGAAGGTGTAGTGTTCATTTGGGCTAATGGCTGAATGTGTTTCATTTATTTTGTTGGGACTAGGCCAACCAAATAAAACCATCTGTATGCTTGTTTCCATCATTTTGTTGTTATCTTTTGTTGCATTTGGCCACCCAAATTAGCAACCAGCTAATACCATCCATACATTCTTTTTTCTTCATAGAAAACGCGTGAACAACACACGTTTTATATTATTTTGCATTACATATAACATGATACCATACACAGCCATGCGAGGAAGTGGACAACACCAGCTTTCTGATTGCTCTGTAGCTACTTAGAGGATGTTACAAAAAAAAGCACACATCAAACATATGTACATGCGTAGGCTATGTAGGCCGACATACACGCATCTAATAGCATACCTCATTCGGATACATGCAGACATGCACACAAGCAAGTCAATCACTAGACAGTCTCATGACCAAGCCATACAAAAGGACATCGTGTACATGATCCATGTTTGCATCCCTATTTTGTTCTGCCTCCATTGGGTCATCCGTATTGTCTGGCTCATGGCTCGAAAACCCGTGGCCTTGAATGGGATCCTCGAAATCTTGGTCACTTGCCACATCATCGATTATGAAATTGTGAAGAGCCATTGTGGCGGATATGATCTGTGTCCACCTCCATGGTGGGTATGTGGTGATGTTGTTTAGTATGCGCCACTTCGTCTTCCATACGCCAAAGGTTCATTCGGTAACATTGTCAATGACGAAAGGTGGTAGTTGAATATCTCCTCTCAGCCCCGTGGGCTTGTACCCATTGCAATCTCAGATATGTGGTACCAGGTGTTCTGGTATAGTGCCAGATAGCCTATCTTGTTGTGATAGCCAAAGTTCACTAGGTAGTACTTACCTACAACATGGGCAAAAACATACATCAAGTGATGCGAGACAATCATGGCACACCCAATATAAGACAAGGTAGTTGAGATTACGCCTGGTGGCGGGTGTGAAAATAAGTGAGGGTACCCAGCAAGGGTGTCTAGTAGGATCTGTGTGTCATGCATTGATCCTAGCCATCTAGCTATCATGAACGTGAACCTCATATCGAAGTCACACATGGCTAGCATGTTCTAGCTTGTGCAGCCATGGCGGTTGGTGTAGATTGTTTTGGACTCGTTCGGTATAGTCACCGGGATGTGTGTTCCATCTATTGCACCAATTGCACCAGTGAAATGTGGGTAAAACTTGCATGACCCCAACGATGGGTGTAACATGCTAAATGTGGGGTCAACAGGCCTCATCGTGTAGCCAACCATGACAAACATACATGCAAGTACTTTCCTAAATTTAACACCGATAGTGGATCATGATCTTGCAATCGATTGCTCACCTACGAGCAGGTTTGTGGAGCCACCATAGACCAAAGGAATAGCACCAAGGCTTCTTTTGACGATACCTCAGGTGTGGAGTGCAAGCTGTGGTGGGCGATAAGGCGGTCATGCAACAACAAGAAGCACGATGTCTCCATCTTGAACATCTGGTAACATAGGTTGGGAACCGCAAGCTGCTTGTCCACCCACTCCTACTTGATCCGTACGGGCACCCGCAAAGGGCATCATGACTCTGTGGCCTCTATCTACATCTGTAGCAGTAGAGCTAGTTCGAGAGGGGGAGGTGATAGCGAATCCTATTGTCATAGTCGTTGTCAAAGCCTGACATTGCACCTCTACAACAAACATAACAAAAACACTTTCAAGGACCCATGAACATGGCTGCGTAAGGCTTGCCTGTACATATTCTTGATTGGTCGTGAGCCCTTACTTTAGCAAAGACCTTTGCTAACAGAAGTCATGCTGAGGTATGCCTACACCTGAGGGCATGACAATTAGCAGGGGCAGTGCTATTGGTAGAGGCGCTCTATGTTTGTGTAGTAACATAGCTTTCTGTCGTAGTAGTCCCACTACTGATACGCTCCACGCATCAAATCTTGAATCCCACCAAATGCTGCACCCACTAAATGCAATACTACCAAAAGAGCCTAACCCACCAAATCTATAATCCCACAATATGTTGCACCACCAAATATGCTCAACCCACCAAATGCTGCACCCACCATCCATATAGCAGAATAGAAAATAACCACATCATAATAACATAATCTGAGTACAATGGTGGATGATTTTGTAATTTCATTCATTTGACAACACATGATATAATGTTGGATGATTTTGTAATGTCATTCGTTGTAGCAAAAATCAAGCACCTAACCCTGAGCAAACAAGAAATCATATGCAGAGTAGCCAACATGCCCTGGCTAGCCTGGTAAAAAGGTCAAAAAATTAAAACAAAATACTACTATATATGGTAAAAAGGTCATCAAAATTATGAGTAAGATACATCATTAAGCACATCCCCTATAATACTACAGTGCTAAACATTAGACATCTCCGATAAATTAAGAAACAAATCACAACCCATGTAACATTGGGCAATTCTGATAAATAAAAAAACACAATATATCTTGTAGTACAGAAGTAAACATTGAACAACTACGATAATTTAAGAAATAAAGCATGATTCATCTAAAATTAAATAATTCCACATTGGATAATTATGTCAACTTGGCACCTAATGTCCAATAGCATGGCACCGGTTGCAAGGCTCTAGAACATGTACCTTAACTCTTTACTTGTAGAGAGAGCTTCCATGAGAATGCCCTTGCCCATGGGGAGGCATGTGCCAAAATTTTCGGCAAAACACCTAGCATCACCATCAGTGGTGTCGAATGCAAGACACTTTTGAGTTTTTACATGTCAGCAAGTTTAGCCAAGGGAAAGTCTACTTGTCAGCTAGGTTTGCACTAGCTGACAAGATTTCTAGTAGTGAACTACCCTCATCACTCAGAATATGTAGCCCAACTAAAATAACTATGATATCCACACAAACTAAAGAAAATGGTCTATGAAGGACAAATCTAGAATTGCATGTGCATGATTGAGGTATCTTAGGTTAGCGCCTAGAGTTGCTGACGGCCCACATGCGGTGTAGCCAGGCACCACAATGCTCAGGGGACGTTGGTTACAGTGACAAACATGTCCCAATTCTTCTTGTCACACAATAGGTCAGTGGCGTAGAGCTACTCCTCTGAACCTTCCGAGTAGCCACTCCTGTCAGATGGTATCTTCCTTCATTAACATGGTAGCAAGCTGCTTCTTGTACATATCACACACTCTTTCAATGAATTTAGACGCTCCATCACCCTTGGAATGCTTCCTTGAGCGATAATCCCCAAACATGTTCCCGATCGCCCACTTCCTGATCTCTTGGCTGCAATACCCACTGGGCCACAAAATCTGAAGAGTCATCGTCATCGTTGCTGCCCTCCATGTTGAGATGGCTGCCTCCTGGGGTGTTCGTGTGCTCTTTGGTGCACAGCGTGCCTTCCAACATGTTGACCATAGGTGACTCATGAGATAACGATTCTCTTAGAAACTTGTTCAATGACCCTAAAGCCTACCATACAGCATCAAAGCCAGTGCAAGCATCAAGCAAGTAAGCAATAATGACATATTACAATTGACAAACAGGGAGTATGTCACCTCTTCCTGCTGTGCCTACCACAATGTGTATGCAATCGGTCTCAGAATTGAAGCCTAATTTCGATGCATTGCGCTTGAAGGTCTTCCACTTTGCGTATTCCCATTTCATGGCATCCCAGTAGTCCTTGAATTGCTTCTGAGTGTATGACCAGCCGATGTGCTCCTTGAACTTGTGCAGGAGGTATGTGTATCCTCGCTTATTCAAATCCCTATTAGGCAGTTGTTGGCCAACACCTCTTCACAATAAATCTCTAGAAATGCCAAACTAGCTACCTTATCCCACACCTCGATATTCATGGGGGAGTTCTCCATCTGTGAGCCCATCAATGCAGTTTAAAAGGTGGCCAAAAGTTAGTACAACAAGTAGTAGAACAAACCATTTACCTACGATGCCGAACCGTTATACCCAGACCTAGCGGAGGGCACTACTTGCAATACGACACGAACAATGGATGGAGAAACAGTGCACACAAGGGCTTTCATGATGGATAGGGAGGCGATAAGATCATAGGAGAGGGAGCGTGTCGTGGACCAAACTTGGAGTGGCCAGTGACTGAGGTTGCGACATCGGAGGTCACCTCGTCGTTCGGGCCCTTCTCGGACTTGGGGCCGGAGGTGCCCCCAAAGACAACGGTGGGGAAGGTCGACTGGAGCAGATCTGGGGGTGTGAGCCACCCTTGGCGAAGGAGGAAGGGTGGGGTTTGATGATAGGCGAGGAAGGTCGAGTGGAGAGGATCTGGGAGGAGAGGGAGCTGAGGGGCATCCATGGGCTACGAAGCTAATGAAGGGTGGGATGTGGGGGTAAAGTGGCTCAGTAGAAGGGAGGCGTGTAGAGACCAACGAGGGCTAGACACGGTCAAAGCAAGGACGGTGGGCGAGCGGGTTGGACCTAGGAGAGGCAGGTGCACAGAACAGCAAGAGGAAGCCCTAGCGAGGACTTGCTTGCACACTATTTTGTTAGCATGGCCTCATGTGCATGTGACGTTGGCATACGCGCAAATAAGCCACCCATTCGGTAGGGCTCACGGCTTATGGGGCACGAAGCCTAAGCTAGAAGCCACTAGATAAGCCCTCCCGAACGGGGCCATGTAATTGCAAATTCACAATGATGATAAACTCTACTAACCATTGTGGGAGTTTGTGTGACCACCATGGTACATAATATTTATGAGTTGCTCTTGTTCATGGTCTGAAATGAGGCAAAGCAAGAATCTACCAAAGGGAAGATGAAAAGAGAGTAATAAAGCAATGGCTAGATTTTTTTGGCCTATTTGGTAGAGTTCTAGATTCTCATTTTTTCATCTTCTACTTCTTATTATCTGATAATCCACTTCTCTGAGAATCTAGAGCTACCCCTGGAAAGCATTTGGCTAGTAGGTTAGATCCAGAAAACATAAGAGAGAGAGAAAGGATCAGAGGCAAATAGACTAGGCTACCCCTAGTTGTAACATTTATTTGTATTTATGTCTTACTTATTTGTATTTGTATTCAAATTTTAGCTTCCATAAATCGCAAGAAGTTGAACAACACTTTAAGAAAATCTCAACATAGCCATTCACGTTCATGATTATATCGCTTTCTGTAATTTCTATACAATTTCTACATGGCCAATTGTCACATTCATTCTGAATAACTATATGTGAAGTAACACATAACACTATGTGAAGTATCACTCAGTCACTGCATAGCTCATCTTATCACTATACATTTGTAAGGTACAAATCTTGAATACTAAAACAAAAGAAGAAGTTACATGGAGATAACTGGCAAAGGCAAGCAACTACTCTTGACAAATATCAACTCGCATTTCATCTCACAACTGATACAAGAATTCAGCTCATAATTTGTGAAAATGGAAAGAAAACATGTGATATGTTCCACAATATTAATGTATAGATCTAGAGAGTAGGGACTAGAAGAGTTCATAAACATATTACAACTACTTCATCCTAAATCATGCAAAAAAAGAGAAATGACTTCATCCTAATGAGCTATTTGATTACATATGTATCCCCTACTAACACACTGAATCTGCAATTTGTAGTTGGTACTAATCAAGAAAATGAAAACTGCAAACCAGTCGTTCATCAAGAATTCATGGCACCTTGATGATTGCATCTTGTAGCTTCAGACCAAATAGCAAAAGCAAACATGCCATGTATCCAAGTCAAACTTCATCCAGGTAGACATGAACATCTTCATCTAACAATCTTCCTACTTCATAGGAAACATCAACATAGAACATGAACCTATCAATCCACTCGGCCAAACATTTTTTATTCATTAGCAAAGCACATAAATAGTGAACATAAGCATTGCGACATATTTTGCCTATGAACAGCATAAGAATTGGATGTGAACAAGCGATTATAGGTCACTGAACAAGCAATCAGAGATTACTCATCACATGTCAATCACAGGTTAATAATCACAGGTTCAAATATTTGGAATAAGCAATTTTCATAGGATTTTACATAGTTTATTGGTTTTACAATAGTTCAGAGCAGCCAAACAACCAACCAAATAAATTGGATGGGATTTCCCATCTCAAAAATGACAAAGATAACTCTGATGCATCCTATTGTAGTATATGATTAATCACCAAAAATCTCCACTTTAGAGTACAGATTGCTGTCACTACTAGAACCAAACATTCGTGTTGTTGCTCCCTTCCCAAACTATTGACAGCATGATCAAGGTGATTGGAAATATGAAAGCAAGTTGACATTATGTGTTAATTGATAGATGAATAAATTTGTTATGGTCCAACAAAAAAAGACAGACCAAACCATGTACTTGATCTTCAGTAACAATAAAATTATTGTATCCAAATGAGTGCATAATCAAGAAAGGGATAAAAAAAACTTTAACATATATCACAAACAAGACAAGGACAACAAACAATGATCATTAGAGACCAATCCACTGGGGGAGGCAACCATGAATCCACAAATCTGTTTGATCTAGGTGGCCCCCGACATGCACAACACAGAGGAAGGAGGACAAGGGGAGGTGGGCGCAGCCGTGCATAGGGGCGGGATTAGGGGTGGTAACAGAAAATCTAGGGTTAGAAGAGGCAATGCTTACCTTTATGGGGGGGAGAAGGGGCAGAAAATGGATATGAATGAAGTCAGGGGTCGGTGGCGACAAACTCTGAGGCTATCAGTGTCGAGGGGAACCGGGGGCGATGGATCTGGTGGTGAGGGGGTCTAGTAGCGAAGGATATGCGGGTGAGGGATCCAGGGGTGATGAATCTAGCGATGAGGGTCTCAACGCTGGCAATGAGAGATCAGGGCTAGTAGTGAGGGATCTAGGGCGAGGGATCGGCGACACGTGTCTCCAAGGATGCAACAAGGCAAGGGCAAGAGGAAGAAGAGGTGGGGGTGAGAGAGAGGGGAGACAAGAGAAGGGGGCGAGATGATGTAGAGTGAATGCATGGGGGCGAGAAGGTGCGGAGGGGGTAATTCGATGGCATTTTGTAGGTAATAACCTTAAACTTCAATGGGTACTTCAGTTTTGAGTGTGCTGGCTTTCCACGAGAATCCATCCTAAGGTTGCTTCTCCTCGCTGGTTCATTTTCAACTCCACTCCTCATGAGAAGCATAATCGGGTCACTTTGAAAAGCTGACTGTTTGGTGCAGCTCCACGAAATCTGAAGAAGCTGGGAGCAGGAGTTGTACCAAACACACCCTTAATATGCATTCCACCTGCAGGACATGATTCACTAGCGATATTCCTTAAGGCTAATAGTAGTTTGATTTAGTTTGTCTATTTTCTGTCGAGGTTTAATTTGGTCCCTCTATCTACCTTTTTTTTAAAAAAATACTAAATTGGTCCCATATAACCAAATGCTTTAACTTACTCGAAAAAATGTTTCAATAGAGGGACAAATGCTGACATGATCGATATAAACAAGAGTTTACGTGGCTATGACTACCCCTCGTTTGCTGCTTGATCTATGGGAAATGGCCATTTTGCCATGCTCTATCTCGATACTATGGGGGAAAAGTAAGGAAAAAACCACGTCCATTTGTTTGGATGAAATACTACTACACAATTGGTCAAAATATTGGTCTTATAAGTCTTGGTATAGTGAGTCCCACATGCCAATGAGACCAACCACTCCCTCCTTTCTCTCCCACGTTTGTCGACCCTCGATAGGCACCATATGCTACTACCCTCTGTTACAAATCTAACAGAGGTAGAGCAAATATCCATGAGCCTCATGCATCAACTGTGTTGTATTTTGTAATTCAAATATGGTTAGGTCTGACCACTTTCTAGTCATATCTGACCACTGCTGGTCTTACTGACCGCTTGAAGAGTCTAATCAGATTTCACTCAAGCAATGTAAACTAGTCGGATTTTATAATTAAGATCACCTTTGTGTCCATGATGAACTCTGCACATACTGGAGTCAAATGTGGCTACTCGAGGTGTTTTCGACTATAACTCTTCACCGTTATCTTCTAAAACTCTCTGAGTAGGGTGTTGCTCCCGTTTCTGAGAAGGTTACTACTTCAGTTTCCGAGTAGGCCTCTGTTTTGTTGCAGACTAGGACTCTATTTCTTTCTCCGTTAGGCAATCTTGTTCCCTAGCCTATATATGTATCCCTATAGTCGTACGGTTGAGATATGCTAAAGTTCTTTATACTTGTAATTTCTCCTTATATAATGAATTCCGCCACCGTGCGTCTGTGGTTTTTCACATTAAATCCTATCTCCTGCTATTTTTATTATCTTCTATTTTATTATTTATTTTATAACAAGTGGTATCAGAGCTTCAGATTCAAGATCAAACATGCTACCCTAGGAGGAGAAGACTCCTAGGGCGACTATAGCATGAACAAGGTGGCCCTACGTGGCACCAAGGTGCAGCATCAAGGACTTGCCTTGATTCTGTTCCATGACTTGACTCCATACTGAACATCGACCCATGCTCTACCTCAATGATTGTTCTAGTGCCAAGTTCACCAACACCATTGCCTATGCTGCTTGACACCATGCCCTGGTGTCATACTACGCTATCTCCATCGATAATCTTGTACCTCAATCGATCGTTATCTTCTATGAAGAAGCTATATTGTCAGCACTGTATGTTTTTTGTTAGGAGATGGAGTTCATTGCAATTTAGGTCATTGTGCCTATTGTTGGTGGCATCTATATGGGATTAATCATTAATGATTTCTTCGATGATCTGACATCTACTATAGGTAACTACGGCAAGATCCGCATATATAGAGTCTAAAGTGGAGTTGTAGGCTTTTAACACAATTTGGGCTAAACTAAATGTCTGTTATGGGGATAACTAAATTTGGTGTTTCGTTCACCATCTGGATATGTTGTAATTTGGATCGCTTTCATTTTCTTTCACACATGATGGAGGAGTTTATTGCATTTTCTTTTTTGCTACAGGAGCAATTCAGCTTGAGGTATAGATTGTTGTTTTTTCTGATCCGAATCTAGTTGGATCTGACCACTTCTAGTCGGGTCTGACCACTGCTAGTCTTTTTGATCGTTTGAAGAGTTCAATCAGGTTTCACTCAAGTAATACGAAGTGGTCGAAGGTTATGATTAGGATCATTTTCATATCCGTGATGACTCTGCGCCAACTGGAGCCAGGTGTGGTTACTCGAGGCGCTTCCGACTACAACTCTTTACCATCATCTTCTGAGACTCTCTGAGCAGGATGCTATTCCCATCTTTAAGAAGATTGTTGTTTCAGTTTCTAAGTATGTCTTTTGTTTTGTTGCTGACTAGGACTATGTTCCTTTCTCCATTAGGGACTATTATTTTCGAGCCTATATATGTACCCTTGTAGTTGTACGGCTAAGATACACCGAAGTTCTCCGTTCTTATAATCTCTCATCATATAATGAATTCCGCCTTCGTTTGTTTGTGGTTTTTCTCGAAAGTATTTCCATGTTAAATTTGTGTCTCGTGTTCTTTTGATCCTCTGCATATGCCATGCATTTTCTAACCAATGATATCAGAGCTCTAGATTTAAGATCCAAGTTGCTGCCCTGGGCAAAGCAATCTTAGCTCCTAGAGCGCCCATCGTGCAGCACCTAGTCATGGCATCTGCACATCTGTGCGACATCAAGAAAATTCTATGTGAAAAATCTGCTGCTTATGGTGTGTTCACGATTTTTGTCTCGGCAACACTATTCCAATCGGTGACTCGAGGTGTTTATCTGTGGTCATTGAATCGGATGCAGAGCTCACGTCTTATTTTCTGACGTCGTCGAATCCAAAGCGAAGCCTATCTTCGAATCCATATCAAACTCGTCCATATGTTGCAAGTTGTGAGATGTAGCCATAAAAGCCGAGCAGGCATGACCTCTTTTTTCAGCTTTTAATAGCTGCTTCTTAATTTTTCTATAATAACTAACCTTTAAAAAGAGTGACTTATTAAGATGGAGTCTATAAATTGACTATATTATACACTATAATGATTTTATTTATATTAGTCAAAACCGCACATAAATTTCTGTTACTCTATACTTTTTTTATAAATAACCAAAAATTATAAAACAACTAAAAGCTAAAACAAAAAAGAACACGCCCATGAGCTGAAGGTCTGCAAGGTGCAGGAGTGTCCTAAAACTAAGCCACATGAATTAAGAAACAACGGATGGGTTCTTTTTCGCTGATGGCTTATATCTTATAGCTTAAATATTTGAATTATGGCTGTTCGTGAGAGGCAGTACGCAGAGGGAAATAGTCGCATACGATTTTGGTTGATACAGCTGAATTTAGTATATTTTTTACTATAATTTTTTAATTGACCCTGCCTTAAAAAAACATACTATTTAAAAGCTAGTTACTATAGACAATACACTTATAAGTCAACTTTAAACCTAAAAGAACCTGGCCAACATCTAAACTAAGGCACGTCAGCAAGAAGCAGCTGTTGACAAGATTCAATTTTCTCGTAATTTGCTAAGCACACACAGAGTCTGCGTACCAAAAGATTTTAGCCTATATTGCTTCGCGCTCATAGAAGGTGTACCAATGACGTTGTAGATTATAGCTAAGTGCACATGACGAGCCTAAGGTGGGGTTGTTGTTTTTCAACAAAATTTGTGTTACGCTTGATCGATGAGACTTTTAAAAGATCAATGTCAGTTAGGAGGAAACTGATTCACCGTTCGATGATACCCTGATGGCAGCCACATAATACCCTCTGGAGTTTCTTATTTATCAATGAAGATTTTGCTCCAAATATGAGTTCGAGATGAATGATTTAAAATGCAAGAATGAGTTAATTATCTGCATAGATACTATAATGTTTGGTATTACAGGTGCGATACGTTCTAGTGTCACATCTCAATATGAGTGGTCTATTACAGAAATTGTTTCTGCTCCATTGATGGTACAAGAGTTACTTTCATCCGGATATTTTTCTATAGGAGTACTTTTCAATCATAGAATTTAGTTACTTTTATAGTCGGCAGTTTGATATGCGTAATGGTTACACGTGCAAGTTGCTCTTCAATGGGCATTGTTTACTGAGTTATATGTTTCATGTGAAGCCTATAAAAAGTCCATGAGATGAGTTCTTCACTATAGTTATCCAATACTACAAGAAATACATATGGAGACAATTGATTCAGTCTTACTCGTTGATTTGTCCTATAGACTTTCAATACACGAGGATCATTGATGGTGAATTATGATTTGAGAAGATTTAGGGTTTGTCTATATTGGCTTTTACTGATGGCTTTTAGCTACGACTGATGAATAGTAGTATATTATGTAAGAAAGACGGTACAACGAAAGACACTCCAACATTCGGACCGCCATGCAATTTACAGAATTGTGATACAATAAAATACAAAGTACGTTACAATATGTGAAAGTAAAACGTAGTAGTTGATGAATAGTAGTGGTTGATAGAATTGACTTATAGATACTGGGGCGTTCGTGTTGCCTTCTGCATCTAGAAATAGAAACCAAAAGCAGAAGCCAATATGAATAGGCTCTAATTTGTATTGGCTACATGAGTGAATTCAGGCTACATAAGAGAATTCACCTTAAGTTAGAGATTGTCGAGTGTGTGATTCGAATTCGTCACAAGGTGAAGATTGTTAAATATGATACGAATTCGTATACGTGTCCAATGGACACATACCTTGTCTCGGTTTCATAATCTTCTAAGACTCTTGTTGTCTAGTTTATATGTGTAACTCTGTAGTTGCTCGGTTGAGTTATGCTGAAGTTCAATGTGTTTGTAATTTCTTCTTGTACAATAAATTCTGCCTTTGTGCGTCTGAGTTTTTTCTGTAAGGAATTTTACATTAAATTTGTGTTTCTTATTCTTTTGGTTATTGTTGTGGGGGTAGCCCAACCCCCCGCGATTGGGCCGTGCAACTAGTTCAACATGTAATAGGCCCAATAGTGTAGAGGAATATACCAGTGTAAATATACCAGTGTACCCTCATCCTTTGTAAGTACTAAGGGGTAGAATAGGGATTTCCCATTCTACCCCTCTCATATATATAAACCCCCAGGAGGGGCAAAGGAGGGACATCCTCTCATTCTTACCAAATCTCCCACAGATCTGGTTCTCCTCTTACTCCTCTACTAGTCCCCTTCTCTACTGTTTGGTCTGTAGCCACAACAGATGGCGCCGTCCGTGGGGACTGGATGAAAGATCGCTTAAGGGGCTGGAAGCTGTTCTTGGGGGAGTCATCAGCGACAGATAAGTAGCTTGCTCGCTGAAAATCTAATCATCTTGTCTGTAGAAGTGTATAGGCTTTGCCTGCATCCTCTGCCATGTTTTTTTAGATAGTGTATTGAGTAGATCTAGTTGAATCGCTCATTCCTATATCGCTGGCTATTGAGGTATATGGGCTTTACCCGTATGCTTCATCATGTCTTGTAGATGCAATCTTGAGTAGACCTCGTTGAATCATCCAGACGCAGGGTTGAACGGATCTAATCGAGTTGCCTGTTTTTATTTTGCCACTATCTCCGCTCTACTGGGGGTGGCCGTGCAGGAAAGCGATGTGTTGGACCGTGGAGGTGGCCAGCTTCGCATACTGTCGGAGTCTGCGCCGCAGCTCCGGCCCCCGCGCCCTCGACTTCTACGCGCGTTACTCTATGCATGCGCGAAGCCCCTATCTGGAGTCTCCGACTCGAAGTCTCCGGCGCACGTTCGGGAAGTCTCCCGCAACTCCATACATGCAATCATGCATGTAGTATGCTCTGTCCATGCAAGCATGCGAAAATACAGAGTCTCACGTATCCATCCATGCATGAAAAAATACTAGTCCACGTATCCATCCATGCATAAGAAAAAATACTAGTCCACGTATCCATCTGTGCATCCATTCACATATCTACTCCATGCATAAGCCATGCATCCACCTTGTAGGTGAGCCGTGCATAGCATAGCTACTTTGAGCTATGGCTCTGCGTGCCTCAGCCTCTACACGTCGTGGCTCCGCTGCATGCATCGTCTCCGCGTGCCGTGGCTTCGCCCCTCTGGCCTCTGGTTGCCGTGGCTTTGCGCGAAGCCTTCGCCTCGACTCCGAAGGACCGCGCCGACCTTCGCCTCGACTCTGCGAAGACCGCGCCGACCTTCGCTCCGCAGCGCCGGATCCCGGAGACCTCGCCGAGCTTCGCCAGCCCTTGCTCAATTCCGCAGCAGCGAGTACAAGCATGACGAAGCACGTGCGACATGCAGGCCTGCGTATTGAAGCAGGCTCCAACTTCGTGTGGCTTCGCGTCGACCTCCGCGTGTGCTAGAAGTCTCCGACACGTCAGGGTCATCCTGCACGCCGCTCGACCACTACGAGGACCAGAGCGCGAGACGGTGCCAGCGCGGACGAGGTCGGCAGGGTCATCGAAGCAATGGAGCACGCAGGTGGAGCCTCGCCCACTGCCTTCGCGCGGCGTCGAGCCTTCGCTCCGCAGCCTCTGCGCCGAGCCAATGTCGAGTATCCGCAACTTCGAGCCTCCAACGTCGAGCTTCACGGCCCACGTCTCCGACCTGGTCTATCGCCTCTAGCCCCAGCACGACTTCAAGCCTTCGCTCCGCAGACAACGCGCCGAGCCTTCGCTGAGCCGTCCGAAGCCGTCTCTGCGCAAAACATTGCGGGGTGGGGGTGCACACAGGCGCTGGCTCCAGAAGCTTCAGTCGTGACCGTCCGCATCGACGCCATCGAGCGCAGTCTAAGCCTCCGCGCTGAACGTCCCATCAAAGCTTCTGCACCAAGCCGCGCCTTTGCTTCGCCGAAGGCATGTGGGACCTCTATGCCTCCGTGTCGAGCGTCACCTCCGCTGGCGGCAGGCTCCTCACCACTGGCTTTGCCACGACGGACTCCGCGCAGCCGAAGACAGGCTTCAACCTTCGCTCGCCTCCGCGACACCCCGAAGACCAGCTCACGCGGAGAGGGAGCACCGTCCTAACATGACGCGGAGGCGAGTGCTCGGCACACCGAGCGGAGGCCTGGGCGGTGCGTGCGAAGTCTGGCGCGTGAAGGCGGAGCCCGAGCCACGTACGCCAAGCCGAGGCTGCCTAGGCTGCATGCGCGCAGAAGAGAACAAGATATGGAGATAGCCTCCTATACGTATGCATGCTGCATACGCCTCGGCCGTCTCCATCCATGCAGCCATGAAGTAGGCACGTAGTATGTATGCGTGAATTGTCCCTTCACGTATATCTATCCATTCATGCAGGCATAGATGGAAACTTCAAGTGCATACGTGAAGCTTGCACTGGCTACGCGTATGATCGCATGTATGGTCGTACGCGTATACCGACGGAGGCGAGTCCATGGCGAAGCCCGCGCGGAGGTGCAGGGAGCAAATTTGGCAGGCGCCAGGCGACGTCGCATGGTCGGGCGGAATCGCGCGGAGGCTGGCGCGAAGCCGGTGGGGTCCGATGCCTCAAGCGACGATGTCTTAGGCTTCGCCTCCTGCTGCGGCCCCTGTGTTGCGGCCTTCGGTACGGATTTGTGCGAGCTTTTGCATCGTCCGTCTTTGCTCTGGACTCCGACGACAGTCTACACTCCGGCTTCGCGTCAGGCCCCGCAGCAACAGACTTTGCTCTGGACTCTGACGTCGAGCTCCGCGACATCGACCTTCATCACCGGCTTCGCGTGATGGATTCCGCAATGCGGAATTTCGCTCCGATACCTCCGCGCAGCCAGGGTCTCCGCCCCTGCGGATTATACTCCGCTCACCACCATCCCGCCCGGTACGCACTGCATTTGATTTCGCGCGAGGCTTCAATAGTCCCTGCTGCATTTTTTGCATGCATGACGACAAAGCAATGGTTGTGCATCATATCATTTATTGCGACCATAGTTCCATTCTGAGAGCGCTCGATTTGGACGTATTTGCTTTCCCAGTTTAGGCCTGCTTTAGGCTACCGTAGCATCTAATGCTTTCCTAGCACTGCGTTCTGGAGCATTTTGTTGTCGCAAGTCTTCGGCCATTTCTTTGATGCCTCTGTTTTGGCTCTCGTTTTGATTTAAATCGCACGACGGCCTTGCGCCTCGGCGTACTCTACGGAGTATAAATAAGACGTAGCGTCGAGGTCCGCCTCCGCACGCACCCTCACCGCCCGCAACGCGCGGAGGTTTGCCTCCGCGCGCAGTCTACGGACTCTAAATAAGACGTAGCGTCGAGATCCGCCTCCGCACACACTCTACGGAGTATAAATAAGACGCAACGGGGGGACGCCCCCGCGCGCACTCTACGGAGTATAAATAAGACGTAGCGTCGAGGTCCGCCTCCGCACGCACCCTCACCGCCCGCAACGCGCGGAGGCTTGCCCCCGTGCGTAGTCTACGGACTCTAAATAAGACGTAACGTCGAGGTCCGCCTCCGCACGCACTCTACGAAGTATAAACAAGACACGGATGTTGTCCCTGCGCACTCCACGGAGTATAAACAAGACGCGGATGCCGCGCACGCATGGACATTGTCCCTATGCGTACTCTCCGGAGTATAAATAAGACGTGGATGTTGATCCCACGCACTCTACGGAGTATAAACAAGACGCGGATGTCGTCCCTACGAACTTTACAGAGTATAAACAAGATGCGCATGCCGCGCATGCCGCGCACGCACGGACATTGTCCTCATGCGTACTCTCCGGAGTATAAATAAGACGTGGATGTTGATCCCACGCACTCTACGGAGTATACAAACTGCACGATGGTCGACACACCAAGGAGTGCATCGCCTTAGCAACGCACCACCAGGATATCGTGCCTTCGCGCGCGCTGCACCAGGGAGTGCACACTCATTTTGAAGGTAGGGGAATGGCGGTGTCGCCTCCCTGCCTCTGTGCGTAGCGCCCTCGGCCTACGCCGCAAGCGCCCGCTCTCCGCGTGCACTGTTTTTTAAGGTAGGGGAACAGCGGCTCCGCCTCCATACCTCGGCGCGAGTAGTGCCCTCAGCCTGCGCCGCAAGCGCCCGCGCTCCGCGGGCACTGTTTTTGAAGGTAGGGGAACGGTGGCTCCGCCTCCTTACCTCGGCGCGCGTAGTGCCCTCGGCCTACGCCGCAAGCGCCCGCTCTCCGCGGGCACTGTTTTTTGAAGGTAGGGGAACGGCAGCTCCGCCTCCTTACCTCGGCGCGCGTAGAGCCCTCGGCCTACGTCGCAAGCGCCCGCGCTCCGCGGGCACTATTTTTGAAGGTAGGGGAACGGTGGCTCCGCCTCCTTACCTTGGCGCGCGTAGTGCCCTCAGCCTGCGCCGCAAGCGCCCACGCTCCGCGGGCACTGTTTTTGAAGGTAGGGGAACGGTGGCTCCGCCTCCTTACCTCGGCGCGCGTAGTGCCCTCGGCCTACGCCGCAAGCGCCCGCTCTCCGCGGGCACTGTTTTTGAAGGTAGGGGAACGGCGGCTCCGCCTCCTTACCTCGGCGCGCGTAGAGCCCTCGGCCTACGTTGCAAGCGCACGCGCTCCGTGGGCACTGTTTTTGAAGGTAGGGGAACGGCGGCTCCGCCTCCTTACGTCGGCGCGCATAGAGCCCTCGGCCTACGTCGCAAGCGCCCGCGCTCCGCGGGCACTATTTTTGAAGGTAGGGGAACGGCGGCTCCGCCTCCTTACCTCGGCGCGGGTAGTGCCCTCAGCCTGCGCCGCAAGCGCCCGTGCTCCGCGGGCACTATTTTTGAAAGTAGGGGAACAGTGGCTCCGCCTCCTTACCTTGGCGCGCGTAGTGCCCTCAGCCTACGCCGCAAGCGCCCGCTCTCCGCGGGCGCTGTTTTTGAAGGTAGGGGAACGGCGGCTCTGCCTCCTTACCTCGGTGCACGTAGTGCCCTCAGCCTGCGTCGCAAGCGCCTGCGCTCCCCGCGGGCACTCTTTTTGAAGGTAGGGGAATGGCGTTGTCGCCTCTCTGCCTCTGTGCGTAGCGCCCTCGGCCTACGGCGCAGGTGCCCGCTCTCCGCGGGTATTGTTTTTGAAGGTAGGGGAACGGCGGTATCGCCCCCCCGCCTCTGTGTGCGTAGTGCCCTCGGCCTACGCCGCAAGCGTCCGTCTCCGCAGGCACTCTTTTTGAAGGTAGAGGAACGGCAGTGTCGCCTCCCTACCTCTGTTCGTAGCGCCCTCGGCCTACGTCGCAAGCGCCCGCGTTCCGTGGGCACTGTTTTTGAAAGTAGGGTAACGGCGGCTCCGCCTGCTTACCTCGGCGCGCGTAGTGCCCTTAGCCTGTGCCGCAAGCGCCTGCGCTCCCCGTGGGCACTTTTTTTGAAGGTAGGGGAACGGCGGTGTCGCCTCCCTGCCTCTGTGCGTAGCGCCCTCGGCCTACGCCGCAAGCGCCCGCGCTCCGCGGGCACTGTTTTTGAAGGTAGGGGAACGGCGGCTCCGCCTCCTTACCTTGGCGCGCGTAAGTGCCCTCAGCCTACGCAGCAAGCGCCCGCGCTCCGCGGGCACTATTTTTGAAATAAGGGAACGACGACTCCGCCTCCCGGCCTCCGCGCTTACCGTTTGCCGTCCGCCTCGTAGGCATCGCCTCAGCGGTACGGCACGTCCTCGGTGCTTGACTCCGCCGTCCGCCTTGTAGGCATCGCCTCGGCGGGACGGCACGTCCGCAGCGCTCGACTCCGCCGTCCGCCTCGTAGGCATCGCCTCGGCGGTACGGCACGACCTCGACGCTCGACTTCGCTGTCCGCCTTTTAGGCATCGCCTCGGCGGGACGGCACATCCTCGGCGCTCGACTCCGCCGTCCGCCTCGTAGGCATCGCCTCGGCGGGACGGCACGTATTCGGCGCTCGATTGCGCCGTCCGCCTCGTTGGCATCGCCTCGGCGAGACGGCACGTCTTCAGCGCTCGACTCCGCCGTCTGCCTTGTAGGCATCGCCTCGGCGGGATGGCACGTCCTCGGCGCTCGATTGCGCCATCCGCCTCGTAGGTATCGCCTTGGCGAGACGGTGCCGGATTCAGCGCAGGAGTTCACTGATTTCTTCGTAGGCATTGCCTCTGGGATCTACAAACTACCAGTTGCATCGGCTCACTAGTCGGCACCCTTGCGCTTGCTGTCGGAGAACGGGGGGCTGGGATAGTTGATCGCGTCAGCTCGCCCGTCGGGACCTTAGCGCTTGCTGTCGAGGGAGTACCTGTTGTGGGGGTAGCCCAACCCCCCGCGACTGGGCCGTGCAACTAGTTCAACATGTTATAGGGCCAATAGTGTAGAGGAATATACCAGTGTACCCTCATTCTTTGTAAGTACTAAGGGGTAGAATAGAGATTTCCCATTCTACCCCTCTCATATATATAAACCCCCAGGAGGGGCAAAGGAGGGACATCCTCTTATTCTTACCAACTCTCCCACAGATCTGGTTCTCCTCTTACTCTTCTACTAGTCCCTTTCTCTACTGTTTGGTCTGTAGCCACAACAGTTATTTATTTTAGCCATGCATTTTATAACAAATATTACAAAAATAAGCCTACCATACACAAATGGTGAGGTAAGACCGATAAATAAAACACGTAGCTGTACAAGTCAACCATTCTTATGGAGACATCCATCTCCATTGGTTTCCACCCAACCTAATAACAAGCATGTATATCCAATGGTCCAACCACAAACGACAAAGCCCATCGGAAAGAGCCCCAACAAAAACATCGGCCCAGCCTACATGCAACCATAGCCGCCCTGTCCGTGGCCCTTGTGCTCCGCCTCTGCACCCGTACAACTGGATAGGGTAGTCATGCTGTGGAGGTGGAGCCAACTAGGGATAGCAATCGGACGCAGAGGACATGGGTAGTGCTCGTCTATACCCATGTCCGCGACCCTGATTTACGCCCACGGGTATACCCACGAAGGACAATGGTCGAAAAACCTCGCCTATATCCGTTGCCTGTGGGCATGCTCGTTTACCCGTGAACTAAGAGTCATCATATCGCAATGAAACAACACTATTTTGGTCTTCCTTAATCCAAGATGAACTTACTAATATCTCCTTAAACAAAACAAAAAATTTCTTCTCCACGTTACCATTTGGACACAAGCATGCACACCACATTTACTTTTCTTTGTAGAATGTGATCGTGAGACCATAGGACATGTATATGCATGAGACCCATATATAGGTAGATGAGAGCATTAAGACACCAGAGTTTTTAGATTTTTTTCTTTTCTTCTATTAATATTAGAATTATAATATTTTTATCTCTTAGGATTAATATGGGGATTTCTCGAGGAGCTTTTAGTTAGTATAGTCAAAGCATAGGCTCCATGCATGCTAAATCAATAACTTTTTTTTCTACTAAATTGATGCCTTTTTGAATTAATAAATGTTAACGGATTTGCCTGATATATTATATATCATTACACTTGTACGCATCTAAAAACAGTCCAAAGATAGGGAGACTTAGTACCCAAACACCACGGTGTCCCATTTCAGCGTCATAAATCATCATATATATATATATATATATATATATATATATATATATATATAAAATAGCTGATCAGATATAAAGACTGGACAAGAAAACTTGTAAGATCAATGCTCTAAACTTTGCCATCCAAAGTTTGGGTGTGTTGGTCCATTTGTCATGATATAGGTCATGGGTAAACAGGCGAGATAGGTATGAGTAGAGCTTATCTGTATCTGTGTCCGTCTATCCGATGGACAAAGAGCTTTTTTTTAATTTCTATAACCATAGGTAAAAAATATTCTATATCTAATTTTATTAGAGGATTTACTCAACGGACACAATTGCCCTCTCGAGATCCATCCTAGTCGCGCGACGTGGAGTCCAAGGCCTTGTTTGGCACAGCTCTAGCTCCGAGATCTATGTTAGATCTGTAGTTTGTTGACTAAATTAAAGTGATTTAAATATTTTTATTTAATATATAATATAAATGAAATGAGTCATGTAAATGCACTTAACATACCTGCAACTAAAGATCCAGAATTTCCTAGAACTACAGATGATCAGCTCTAAAAAATCTACAGATTTTCTAGAGCTAGAGGTCTGCCAAACTAGCCCAACTCCGGACTGCCCCAAACCTACACCGCGGAAAGAAACCACCCCTCCCCGCATCGCCGAACCGAACCCTCCAGAAGCCGCCGTGCGTCGGCGGTGCCACCCCCGCACCACTCCTCGCCACCTCCCCGGCTCCCCCCGGCCCGGCGCTACCCGCCCTTATATGTCGCTCTCCTGCCCCCTCCTCTCCCCCCACAACCCCAGGCGCTTCCTCCCCCTCCTTCTCCCTCTCCGCCTCTCCTGCTCCGCCGTCGCCGCCTCCTTCCCAATGCCTCCCCGCCGCCACCACGTACGCCTCTCAACCCTCCTCTCAAACTCCCCAAACCCTAACCATCTCCTCTCTCTCTCTCTCTCTCTCTCTCTCTCTCTCTCTCGCAGGGCGAGCAGCCGCAGCATAAATGGAAGCCGAAGGCGGCCTCGTCCTCCTCCGCGGCCGCGGAATTCACCGGGGGCGTCGAGAAGATGACCCTCGCCTCGCAGGGGGCGGGGGCGGCGCAGATGTGGGTGCCCAGGGGCTACGCGACTTCGGCGTCGTCCTCCTCGGCGGCGGCCGAGCAGGTTGGTGCCGGCGATAAGCTCTCGAGGCTGTTCAAGGGAGCCGCCGACTTCGCTGTGGACAACAACACGTTCACCGAGGCGCAGATCAGGGCCACTTTCTACCCCAAGTTCGAGAACGAGAAGTCTGATCAGGAGGTGCGTGGCCGCGGTTCCCGGTGTCACCCGATTGTTTGTTGAATTGCTCTTTGCTTCGATCACGTTGTGACAATGCCAAGTGTTTCCTGAGCAACTGTGGGGGAAGCGCCCCCCTGCACCCTCTTATGATCGTTTTGGTGGTTCTGATCATCTGATGATTGTAGATGTTATCCACATTATCAGCTGTGACTGGAGGCTAGCTCCGCGGTTTTTTGATAGCCATAGGTTGACCCAACTTTAATTGATGAGTTGATGGTTATGGGACAGTCCACCTTACTTTTGCAAATCATTCATTGCTGAATTGCTTGGTTTCCATCGCATTGCGGCCATATTGGGTATTTTCCGAGCAATTCGCTGCTGCCAACCCAACTGTAGGTCTGCATTGAACGTGATGTCTGCATTGTAGCTGTAGGTCTAGTTCCAGATTCTGATAACCGTCAACCCAACTCAGCTTTCATGAGTTGATGGATGTTGCACAGTTCACCTTTCTCTTTGGAGACATTTAATTTCCATCTTTACTGATTTCATTTTTGTTGTAGCTGCAGAGTACTGATTTCATTTTTGTTGTAGCTGCAGAGCTCTTAATGGGTTTGATATAACCACATGTAGTTGCTCTTAATGAAGAAATGTTTAGTGATCTGACTATACTGTAAATGCTTGTAGTAATATTGCGTTCTGGCTCATTTGGATTCTATTATTGCCATTTAGTAAATGGAATATTAATTTTATATTTTAATTTGAAAAGCTTACCCTCACTTTCGTGATCGCAGACAAGAACCCGCATGATTGAGATGGTGTCACATGGCTTAGCTACCTTGGAGGTATATCTGATTTTCTGTTTTGTCTTTTAAGTTTTAATTAATGAGTGATTGTTTTCTGAGGAAACTAATTAGTGATTATAATGACGGTTCAATGTTTTTCCTCTACTAATATACTTTTGTTTTCTCCAGGTTACGCTCAAGCATTCGGGATCTCTCTTCATGTATGCTGGTCACCTTGGTGGTGCGTATGCCAAGAACAGCTTTGGAAATATGTATGTTGTGCTAACCTGTCTTGAACATTTCTTTATCTATTTATGCTATGACTGAACGCATAATTTCTGCTTATAGCTACACTGCTGTGGGTGTTTTTGTTTTGGGGCGCTTGTTTCGTGAAGCTTGGGGGAAGGAAGCTCCTAAAATGCAAGCAGAATTCAATGATTTTCTTGAGGTATTTCATGCCTAGCGCTACTTTTCTCAGAACTTTGTGCATTGAGTTTTGTATCGATGTTTCTGTGCTTGTTGTCTGGACGTTTCTATACTTGATACATGAAGTAACGAGTTCTCGAGCATATAGTAGCAGTGTGCAGAACCTTGTACTGGGGAGAATATTATTCTCTGTCCTATTTCTGTTGTACTTTTCAGTACTTCTATTCAGCATAGCTCGTTAATTTGGCATCTTTCTTCAGTAGCTTAATAACTCAGAGGAGCAGTTCTAAGGTATTTAATACTGTCTACCAATTAAATTACAACCACATTTATCATTGTAGCTTTATTACTTAATTGCTTTCTGATGTACATTTTGCTGGAATTAAGCACGCGTCAAGCATGTTCAATGTATTCTTTGTGCCTTCCACTGCCAGGGTTTCTGGCTCTGTCGTTTTTCTTAAGATTCCTGATTTTGTCCCTGTCTCATTCTTCTAGAAAAACCATATAAGCATTTCAATGGAACTTGTGACGGCTGTGTTAGGAGACCATGGACAAAGGCCAAAGGATGATTACGGTATGCCTTTTTTTTTACTAAAGCAAATAGTACTCTGCTTATACTTTGTTCTTCATCTTTGCTGATAGTGCATTCTAGCTATGGCTCTGATGCGTAACTGCTTCTACACTTGATATTGAGCAGATGGTACATTCTTTAAAATAAATAAGAAAATGGGTCAGATTCTGAGCGGGTTAAATTGACTTTCATTTACACTGACAAAACTATCTTTTTCTTGCAAGTGTAGCAAGTGGGTCTGCCTGTAAGCATCGCTTTTTTGTGTAACTTTTCTGGCAAGTGCGGCATGCATTTTGTTCACCCTTAGGTGATGTTTATCATAAAACCAAACATCCCCTTTCACATACTCAATGTTCAAGAAGGCATTAGGCGGGCAGTGAGGTGGGGCCTAGCGCCTAGGGGGCATAGGCGGGGCCTAGGCGGCCGAATTAAAAATAAAGATAATAGGTAAAAATAAACAATCGTGTATATATATTTACTGTTTAGATGAAGAAAATTGTTACCTTGATCAACAATTATCAGTGTTACCAGGATTTGGGTTTCCGATTTAGCAAATTTTAGAAATTAAGATTCTAGAATTCACCTAATATATATATTTAGGAGATTAGATTGAAAGAAATCTATTGAGAAAAAAGTCTATTTGTAAATTTTAAAAATCGGAGGACTAAATGGAAAAAACCCAACACCCGACCCGCCGCCTGTACCTATCTAACCGATTGAGCGACCGCTAACCCTAACCCCAACCCGACCCACACGCCGCTCCCACTGCGCCGCTTCCTCCGCGGCTCCGCGCCGCCCCATCCCCACTGCTCCCTCCCCGCTGCCCCTTCTGCGTCACCTCCTCCGCGCGCCTCCCCCGCCACCTGACATCTCCCTTACCGGCGGCCACGGGAGCGGCGGTGGCGGGATTTGGCGCGGGGAGTCCGGATCCGGCGGCGGCCACGGAATCCGGCGAGTCGACGGCGGCGGCGATGGCGTCGTGTGCGGTAACTCTTTTCCCCATCCCCGTTGCTCCCTCTGCGCCGCCCCATTCGTCGCGCCTAGGCCGCCTGGCCCCGCCTCGCCGCCGCAGCCCAGCCGGGGCCAAGGCCGGGCGGCACCCTGTCGCCCAGCGCCTACGCGGCGCCTAGGCGGCCGCCCAGGCCGCCTTCTTGAACGCTGCACGTACTGGATCTGAGAGATTAGATTTATCTCTTGAAAGCTATCTGTATTGATTTGAATTGTTTATTTTCCTAGAATGATATATTTGGGGAATTCTAATTGTTTGTAAAATAAAATAGCACCAGGCTTCTTTCGTACGTGCCTTTTTATTATGCCACTTGCCATGATTGTGCTGGTACTTGTATGGCATCTAATTTGGAGGGGCTACTTTTCCCACACTATAAAATCAGTTGCTGCATTTGTTTCAGTTTATCATATTCTCCATTATTGATAAATCTGTTTTGAAATGCATATTTTATTAGTTTTATTTTGGGCTTTGTGCAGCTGTGATTACAGCTGTGACAGAGTTGGGCCACGGCAAGCCAAAATTCTATTCTACTCCAGAGGTGATTGCATTTTGTCGGAAATGGCGCCTACCAACAAACCATGTCTGGCTCTTTTCCACTAGGTGCCCATCTGATAACTTTATGTTCCGTAACTTTTCATTCCAACATATTTGACTGCTTTGTTTGATGAGATACATGTACAATGTTCATTCAATAAGAGAGAGTGAAAGATTTTGATGCCATCAATTTAATAATGATACCTGTGTAGGTGCTTTACAGAGGACTAAAACGCCTTCTAATAATACGATTGCCAATTGCGACATCTCATTTCATGTTTTGAAATCTTTTGGTGTTTCTGAAATTTATAGTGCAATGTTTTCCCTCTGTCAAAAAGTATTTTTTGTTTATGTCTTATCACAATGTATTGTTGCTTTGATTCGATGACATATGCCAATGTATGCTTGTAAAATTATTGAATTCTTCATGTTTCCTCTGTACCATCAATGACTCTTTTCATTGATGTGCATCTCTACGGAGTATAGACTATTGTAGCTGTGAAGTTATTTTGTATTGTTCATATTGCTAGAATTTGTTCAAATGCTAGATTTTTAGTGTCTATGCCATCATGCATCTTTTTTCATGCTTGCATTCATCTGTTGGATGGCCTGCATGCACAGTTTCCCATGTAATTACAAGAGTACCCTCACAACGTGCATATGTACTCAGTTACTCACTGCTAGGTCTGATCGTAATATCAATATACTTTCTGTCTACATCTTTCACTAGGAAATCTGCCACTTCATTTTTTGCTGCCTATGACGCATTATGTGAAGAGGGGACCGCAACAACTGTTTGCAAATCCCTCGATGAAATAGCTGACATAGCTGTACCAGGTAAGCCTATCTCAACTAGTGATTGTTGTTGTACTGCTGTTGTAAATAAACCACCTTTTCACCTCTTACCCCCCCCCCCCCCCCCCCCCGAATTGGCGAAGCACTAAGCATTGTGTCAACTGGGAGCTCATAGTAGGTTAATTTTATTTGTAGGTTCGAAGGATCATGTAAAGGTGCAGGGTGAGATACTTGAAGGTCTGGTTGCCCGTATTGTCAATCGTGAAAGTTCAGTGCAAATGGAGGAAGTCTTGAGAAACTTTCCACAACCTCCATTAGACGGAGGTAAGCACTAAAACAAAGTCGTCTCGTTGTTCGAGTGGAATATATGAGCTATAAAAGAAAGTTTCAGTTTATTTGAAAACGATCTTAACAAAGTTTCCATCTCCATCTCAATATTAAGTTTCTTTCCAAAGATGCCTATTGAGATTTTTCTCATTCGAAGAACACCACACTAATTTTGACCTTTTTTATATTTTTACTATATGGAAGTACTAGTCCTGTTAGGCTGTTACTGACCTTAGTAAATGAACCAGATAACGATAAATAAAAAGCAGAGCAAAAATTCTTCATATTCAGTTGTATTTTACTTAAAATGGGATAGAAAAGGACAAAATAAAAAAAGACGAAAGGAAAAGAGGTGAAGAAATAAATATTTGTTTTCTTCTCTGGTCATGAGCATGATAGTTTATGGCTTGTGGTATTCCTTTTTTTTTTGTCATTTAGATTGCTATAGACCCATAAGTAATAATAGCATTTTTCACGGTGAACCCTGGACCCAACTCTAGATTCAGGAACACATGCAAAAAGAAAAAGAAAAAAAGAAGAGAAGAACCTTCACTTTTGGAACTGTGTATTACAGATCTGTGAACCATGGTGTGGTTACACTATACTTATATCCTAAGAAATAGTTAAATACTTTCTGATGCATTTGAATATGTTATGAGAAACAATTTTTAATGCATTTGAGTTGTGAAGTTGTAAGTGTTAAGGATAGAATAGGAAATAGATTAGGACTGTTATTTGTTTCCTAATATGCCTTGTATTCCTTCTGTATATCCCTCTTGTACCTCTATGTATATTGCCCTTTGGGCCTTATGAACATATGCACAATATTCATAACATGGTATTAGAGCTAGGGTTAAAACCCTAAACTGATCTATTCTTCTGCTGCTTCGACGTCACCCGTGCCAGCCGCCGCCGACGCCGCTCAGGTTGTCTTCGTCTGTCCAGGCCGCTGCAGCCGTCGCCGCCCGGGCCTTCTCTACCCGTGCCGCCGCCGCTGTTGCCGCCGGACATTCTCTACCCGAGCCGCCGCCGCAGTCGCCGCCCGGGCCGTCCCTACCCGTGCCGCCGTTCGGTTCGTCTCCAGTCGCCGCCGCCGTTTGGATCATCTCGGGCCGCCGCCGCTGCTCGGGTTGTCTCCGCCCGAGCTGCCGCCGCCGTCGCCGTTGTGCGCCCGAGAGCCGCCGCTGTCGTGGGCCGATTCGGAGTTGCCGCCGCCTCTGCCGGTTCGCATCGGCCGCCGTCGCTCGGGGGGGGGGGGGGCTCCTCTGCTCGGATCCGACGCCGCCAGATCCGACGTACAGGGCTGCGCCAGGCCGCAACCGAGCTGCATCGGCCCCCGTTGCCGCCGCCGGTCTGCATCGGCCGTCGCAGCCGCCGCCGGCGGTCTTCATCGGCTGCCGCCGCCGTGGACCGTTTGGAGTCGCCGCTACCACCGCCGGTCCGCTCCGCCCCTCTGTTCTTTGCTGGCTCCAAGTGAGCCAGTAAGTGGGTGGATTTTTATCATTTGTTAAACAAAAGAAGAAAAAAAAGCAAAAAAAAAAACGTTGTTCTAACCGCCGCGCCGTCCAGCGCCGCCTGTTAGACTTTGTTGCCTTGGTCGCCGCGCCGTCCAGCGCCGCCTACCGATGGCTTCCGTTTCATCTGCTGCGATCCCATTCTCGGGAACAAAGCTCCATGGAACGAACTACAGGTTATGGTCTTCCCTCATGGAGATCACGCTTGATGGTCTCCGCCTTTGGGAACATGTTACCGGTGCTCGTCCTTCTCCGTCACTGCCGGTTCAGCCTCCTCCTAGGCAGCCTACTTCTGCACCTCCTGAAGCAGATGAGGCTGCTAAGAAGGCAGAGGCTGATGCTGCTGCTGCTGACGCTGCTGATGAGGCTCCTGAAGCAGATGAGGCTGCTAAGAAGAAGGCAGAGGCTGATGCTGCTGCTGCTGACGCTGCTGATGAGGCTTTTCAGTATGCCATTGACGCTTTCGAGCGCTGGTGTGCTGATGAGGCCCGTGTTCGTGCCATCTTGGTGGTCAGCGTTGACGACTCGATTCAGCTAGATATTGTTGGTCTGCGGTCTACTCGACAGAACTGGGAGTACTTGCGTGAGCAATACCAGCAGAGCAGTGATGCTCAGTTCTTTTCGCTTCAGCGTGAGTTGGAGACGCTTCGCCAGGGAGATTCTTCCGTCGACAACTTCTTCCGAGCTCTGGCTAGTCTCTGGCGACAGATAGATGAGCTGGCTTCTCCACTATGCCAGGAGTGCCACAAAGTTCAGAAGGCGGATCATGATCACCTTCGTCTTTATGATTTCGTCTGCCGTCTTCGCCCAGAGTTTGAGCCTGTCAGAGCTCAGCTGCTGAGCCGCTCGCCACGACCGACTGTCACCGAGGCTCTTTCGACACTTCGGGCTGAGGAGTTTCGTTTCGGGCTAGCAGCACAGTCCGTTCCGACTGCTTGTTGCTCCTTCTTCGACTACATCGACGGTTCCTGCTACGACTACGGTTCCTTCCCAGGTGCCTGTTGCCGCTCCTGCCTTTGCACCAACTAGAGTTCAATGCAACTACTGCAAGAACTTCGGGCATGACTACCAGAGCTGTGCGGTGCGAAAAAAGCGGAATAAGGCGCGTGGGGCTGGACGATCCAAGGGGGGGCAGGGAGGCCCTTCCTTCACAGGAGGACAGACCAGCTCATCAGGATCTCAGCGAGGTGACTTTGTTCAGCAGCTTTGCCAGGCTCTTCTTCAGCAGCTCTCTCACAGCTCAGCGGGTTCTGCTAGTCTTGCTCAGACGTCTCCCTCAGGTACCTCTTGGGTTCTAGATTCTGGTGCCTCTTTCCACATGACACCAGATTCCACATCTCTCACTTCAGTAGGACCTCCTGCCCTCCCTATCTCTGTACAGACTGCTGATGGTACTTCCTTGTCTGTTAGCTGTCAGGGCACTCTTTTGTCCACTGATTTTTCTGTTCCAGCTGTTTCTCATGTTCCCCAACTAACCATGCAGCTTCTTTCAGTGGGACAGCTCACTGACCTTGGTTGTAGGGTTGGTTTTGACTCACACCTGTTTCGTTCAGGATCGACATACAGGGACGATACTTGGGACTGGCCGGCGCCGTAGGGATCGTCAGGGTCTCTACATTCTCGATCGTCTTCATCTTCTGTCCGTTTCAGCTGCTCCTACCATGTCTCCTGCCACGTCTACCTCCACTGCCACTGCTGCCACCACCTCTGGAGTTTTTGCGCAGTGGCATCACCGTTTAGGTCACCTGTGTGGGTCTCGTCTTTCGTCATTAGTTCGTCAGGGTGTCCTTAGCCGTGTTACTGTTGACACATCCATGTTTTGTTGAGGTTGTAAGCTGGGCAAGCAGCTACAACTTCCTTACCATTCTAGTGAGTCATTGTCTTCTCGTCCTTTTGATTTAGTTCATTCAGATGTATGGGGACCTGCGCCTATTATCTCTAAAGGCGGGCATAAATTCTATGTTATTTTCATTGATGACTATTCCCGTTTTACTTGGCTTTTCACTATGTCTAATCGTGATCAGTTTCTTGTGATCTATCGTAGCTTTGCCATGATGGTTCGTACTCAGTTTGAGTCCTCTATTCGTACCTTTCGTTGTGATTCTGCTGGCGAGTATTGTTCTAGTGCGTTCAGACAATTTCTTTCTGAACAGCGCACTCTTTATCAGTCTTCTTGCCCTGGTGCCCATCTCAGAATGGGGTTGCTGAACGCAAGCATCGTCATCTGATTGAGACTGCTCGCACCCTTCTTGCTTCTCATGTTCCACCACAGTTCTGGGCTGAGGCTGTTTCTACGGCTGCCTATCTCATTAATATGCAGCCTTCCACTGCTCTTAAGGATGTCAGTCCTATAGAGCGTCTCTACTCTAGAGCCCCCCAGTACGATCACCTTCGTGTTTTTGGCTGCACCTGTTTTGTCCTGCTACCACCTCGTGAGCGCACTAAACTGACAGCCCAGTCAATCGAGTGTGTGTTTCTTGGATACAGTTCTGAGCATAAGGGTTATCGTTGCTATGATCCTTCTACTCGACGGATTAGGATCTCACGAGATGTTGTCTTTGACGAATCACGACCTTTCTTCTATCGAGATTCGGCTCCTCACCCTGCTTCCACCATCGAGACGATCTCCTGGTTGTCTCTCCCTGACTCCTCACCCGTTTCCCCCCTTTCCCCGCCTTCGGTACCTTTACCTCCTGTGTTGCCTCCTGCGGCACCGCCTTCTGCTCCTATGGCACCACCGTCTCGTTTCTCTGGGGTGCACTACTCCAGACGTCGTCCTTCACCAGATCCCTCTCCTGGTCTTTTGCCGACACCGACGTCTGATTCATCTGATGATGCTTCTCGTTACGCCCTTCGTGACCGGGCAACCATTCGGCCTCCTGATCGTCTTGGTTTTACTTCGACAGCTCATGCTCTCTCTGTCACTGAGCCTAGTTCTTATCGTGAGGCTGCTTCTCATTCTGAGTGGCAGCTCGCTATGGCAGAGGAGCTTGATGTGCTTCGTCGTACGGAGACTTGGGATATTGTCCCGACACCTGTGCACGCTCGTCCTATCACGTGCAAGTGGGTGTACAAGATTAAGACCAGGTCTGACGGTACTATCGAGCGCTACAAGGCTCGTCTTGTGGCTCGTGGTTTTCAGCAGGAGTATGGTCGAGATTACGATGAGACATTTGCTCCTGTTGCTCATATGACCACTGTTCGCACTCTTGTTGCGGTTGCTTCTGTTCGCTGGTGGTCTATCTCTCAGCTGGATGTTAAGAATGCTTTTCTTAATGGCGTCTTGCATGAGGAGGTTTACATGTAGCCACCACCCGGGTATTCTGTTCCAGCTGGTCATGTCTGTCGTCTTCGTCGTGCTCTTTATGGTCTCAAACAGGCCCCTCGTTCCTGGTTTGCGCGTTTTACCTCAGTGATCACCGCTGTCGGTTTCACTGTCAGTGCCCATGATCCTGCTCTATTTATCCATCTCTCACCGCGAGGTAGGACACTGCTTCTTCTATATGTGGATGATATGCTCATTACTGGTGACGATCCCTCGTTCATTGCATATATGAAGAAGCATCTCAGTGAGCAGTTTCTAATGACTGATCTTGGCTTGCTTACATACTTTCTTGGGATTGAGGTTTCTGTCACGCCTGAGGGTTACTACCTCTCCCAACAGAAGTATGTCCAGGATCTTCTTGATCGGTCTGGTCTGACTGATACTTGCACTGCTGAGACTCCTATGGAGCTCTCTCTTCAGCTTCGTGCTGCTGATGGTGATCCTCTTGAGGATCCTATTCGGTATCGCCATCTTGTTGGTAGTTTGGTATATCTTGTGAGCACTCGTCCTGATATTGCTCATGCTGTTCATATCTTGAGTCAGTTCATGGCTTGTCCTACTCATCTTCACTACAGTCATCTTCTTCGTGTTCTTCGCTACTTGCGTGGGACCATCTCTCGTCGCTTGTTTTTCCCTAGCTCCACCTCACTCCAGCTTCAGGCGTACTCTGATGCGACCTGGGCTAGTGATCCTTCTGATCGTCGTTCTCTTTCTGCTTACTGTGTTTTTCTTGGCTCCTCCCTGATTGCCTGGAAGACAAAGAAGCAGACTGCAGTTTCCCGTTCGAGTGCAGAAGCTGAGTTGAGAGCTATGGCAGCTGTGACAACAGAGATTACTTGGTTGAGATGGTTACTTGCAGACTTTGGCGTACCTGTGAGGGGACCTACTACTCTTATGACTGACAGTACAGGAGCTATCAGCATTGCTCGTGATCCAGTGAAACATGAGCTCACCAAGCACATTGGTGTGGATGCTTCATACACTCGCTCCCAGGTGCAGGAGGGTGTACTTGCTCTTCAGTTTGTGCCCTCAAAGTTACAGATTGCTGACTTCTTCACGAAACCACAGACTAGGGCACAACATTTGTATTTTCTCTCCAAACTCAGTGTGTGTGATCCACCATGAGTTTGAGGGGGTGTTAAGGATAAAATAGGAAATAGATTAGGACTGTTATTTGTTTCCTAATATGCCTTGTATTCCTTCTGTATATCCCTCTTGTACCTCTATATATATTGCCCTTTGGACCTTATGAATATATGCACAATATTCATAACAGTAAGTACTTTATCTATCATTTATTCAGAAGTGTTTTCCTATGCAGTTGACTCTGATTTAGGACCAAGTTTACGAGAAATATGCGCTGCTAATAGGTCAGATGAAAAGCAGGTATTATTTAATGTTGTCAAGTGGAATTCACCATTCCTTCATGATTTGTCTTAATTTTGTATTGGTTCTACCTTCCTGTAACTTCTTACTACTTTCACATTTTCCAGCAAATTAAAGCACTTATTGAAAATGTTGGATCTTCAATGTGTCCAGACCATTCTGATTGGTTTGGAAATAGTGGTCTTGATGCTCAGTCTCGAAACGCTGATAGATCAGTTGTCACTAAATTTTTGCAAGCACATCCTACAGACTATGCAACTAAGAAATTGCAGGTAACTAGCTTCTAATGGTTCTTGGCCAACAATAGATTTTAATTGACTAAAATAGACATGCTTTCACTACAAATGCATTTGAACTGCAACAGCAATAAGCCAATACCTAGTTAGGTGGTAATTTAGTTCTTCTGCACCGTTACAGGAGATGATTCGTCTGATGAAGCAGCGACATTTCCCTGCCGCTTTCAAATGTTACTGGAATTTCCACAGAATTGATTCTCTTTCAAATGACAACTTGTATTACAAGATGGTTATCCACGTGTACAGTGATTCTGTCTTTAGACGTTATCAGCAAGAGATGAGGTGAGCTTGTGAAGCCAACTTTGTGTATTACAACCTCATTTTCTTATCTTAGTACCTTTTTTGTTTACTTTTCGGGATTTATTAGCTCTAAGTCAATGCTGCAATTTTCAGGAGAAATCAAGGGTTGTGGCCACTGTATAGGGGTAAGATGAACCTTTTCTTATTCAAAATTCTCTTTCCTCTCAAAATAATAAGTTTTAAATTCTTACAATTCATACATGTACCAAGGTGCCATTGACTGACCTATGTTTCATGGTTAGGTTTCTTTGTTGATGTAAACCTGTTCAAGGCGAATAATAAGAAGGCTGCTGAACTTTCCAAAGACAGTAACACATTACTGAAAAATATTAATGGTGCCTTGGATTCAAATTCGTCAGCTACGGATGGTCTGGCTGATGAGGATTCAAATCTGATGGTCAAACTAAAATTCCTGACTTATAAGGTACTTCTTTGTCATATTGTTTTCAGCTTCTTTTAGGTGTTCATTGGACATTGGTCACTTCTTGAGGTGCCGATACTAATGCTGTTTACTCTGGATTGTTTACTTTCATTTTGATTTACTCCTACTGTCCTACAGTATGTTTTCCAATGTTACTAGTAAGCTTTTGATTGTACCATTCCTGTTAGTTCAATCTGATCTCCCTTTGGTATTTCTGTATGTACTTCCTTTCCATTTGAAGCTATTTTATTCTTGCATGTGGGAGATGACTTCAACCATGAAAGATTAACTTTGTTGAATATGTATCTTCTAACAATTCTCTTATATTGCTACCTGACAGTTACGGACATTTTTAATTCGAAATGGCCTGTCGACCCTTTTCAAAGATGGCCCATCTGCTTATAGAACATATTACCTGAGGTATAGCATGTAGTAATCAATGAGAACTGAAACAAGAAGTTTATGTTATTGCTTGTTTTACTACTTTAGTTTAGTCTTCTCCAATATTTATGTAATGTTAGAAGAACAGTGGCAACGCATCCTCTAGACTTCTATCAAGTTGATTATATTATAATAGGCAATGTCAGTATCTGTAAAATGGGGCCATACAGATGTAGGACACCCTTTTGTGATATTCAAGATTTTTTTCATCAAATGATGATTTGATGCTTGAAGATTTTAATCATATATAATTTTCATAGCTGACTCGTTAATTGGGAACATGGTGATTGGTGCTGTTGTATTGAATACAAACAATGCTATCTCTGAGATTAATGTTCCTAATGTCTTAATAGGCAAATGAAGAATTGGGGAACATCAGCTAGTAAACAGAAAGAGCTTAGCAAAATGTTGGATGAATGGTATATTATTACTACCTTCTTTCTCTTCATAGACCTCCTTTAGTTTCATCTTTATGAAACTGTGCATGTTTCTTTTAATTTAATTATTTTACCCATTTCAGGGCTGTTTACATTAGAAGGAAGTATGGGAATAAGCCACTCTCATCCTCAACGTATCTTAGTGAAGCAGAACCTTTCCTTGAACAATATGCTAAGCGCAGCCCTGCAAACCAGGCTTTGATAGGGGCTGCTGGTGACTTGGTTCAAACAGAAAATTTCTTGGCCATACTTGAGGCAGAGAGAGATGAAGAGGGTGATCTTCAGCCAGAACGTGGGGCAGCACCTTCTAGTCCTACATCAACGTCCTTGGATGTTGTTCCAAAAACCGAGGGCCTTATTGTCTTCTTTCCTGGTAATTTCTATGTTTCTGTGAACAGATTCTAAGATATATGGATAATTAATATACTTTATTTTGAGTTGTTTTCAATAACTCAATCATTAGAATCAGGGTTATTACGGCGGTGCGGCGAGGCGCGGCGCCTCACCACCTTCACACAACAATATCGATTATGGCGCGAGGCGTGGCGACGCCATACACATAAGTAGTCACAAAAATATCGGACTTCCGGAGGGTTTAAACTGAAGAAATATAAAGCAAGAAGGACTTTATTGTAATTTCAGAAAATAGGACTAAATTGCAAAATGTTAAACCCTAAATCCCTAATAACTGACGTGCGTGGCGGCGGCCGCACGCTCAGTCCTCGCCCTCTCGCCCGCCCTCTCGGCCGCCTCCCTCTCTCCTTCCCCCATCTCCGCCTCCGGCGCCAGCGAGGTCGAGCCAGCTCGCCGATGGCCGCTCCCTCTTCCCGCGGAGGAGGTGGCGTGACGGCGGATCCGGCTGCGGCGAGAGCGGATCCGGTGGCGGCGGATCCGGCTACGGCGACGGCGGAGGCAGTAGATCCGGCGGCGGCGGCGGATACGGCACACCTCCATGCCGTCCGGACGGCATGGAGCCTCCGGTCCGCCACGGCGATATGGCGACGAGATATCGCCGATATCTCGACGCCATAACAACCTTGATTAGAATAACTGTGACGCTGAGGATATTTATCACTACTTAAGATTACAAAGGATGCTGAAATTTATTGTTTTGCTGTTGCTTGGGAATTTTACAACTAGCCAGAAGCCATAACTGATATGTCACTTCAGATGGTAGAACATTTGATTCATTTAAATTATCCAATAGTTGAAACTTGAAAGATCGTTATACACCCAGAATGTTGAACATGAGCTCCACATTTACAAGGAGTAGCGACTAAGTACAATTGGTTAATGCATCCATCTTAAGACCCAATCACTCGAAATAACCCAGGTGTCACAGGATTAAATCCCTGAAAATCAACAATAACCCACCTAACACATGGTTAGTGAGTTTCGAACCTTGACCTTCAGCTAGGCAACTGAGTCGCCACATCGGCTGGACTACCAAATGGTTGGATGAGACCAATATGTTAAGTAACTATGGGTTATGCTTAACTGTTCTAAGTAAATTGGATCTGAAATTTTTAATCCATCTGAACATTCATAAGATGTAGGAGCCTATTTGTGGTAGCTTGGGCTGATCTCAATTCAACGGTAGTTTATCGAGCTTATAGCTAATAGGTGATAAACAAGATAAACTAGGTTAGTAAGCCATGGAAATTGTTTGGGTATGGGCAGCTTCTCACTTGATGGGGGATTTAGCAATTTTAGGTAAGCCTAAAAATAACTTGCTCTTTGGGCTTGGCTTAAGCTTATAAGCCCTGTGAGCCTAACTTACGCTAGACCAAACAAGCAGTGGTGGAGCCAGGATTGCAACCTTGTGGGGCCAAATACATGCTTATCTATCCATGTGGGGTCGATTCTTATAATTTTGCATTGTTTTCTGAGTTTTTGCATGAATTTTCAGTTTTTCACTTGTATTGGATGGTTTTGCAAAAAAAGCTGTGGGGTCAACTGACCCCACAGCTTTAATGTGGCTGTTACTGCAAACAAGCCCTAAGATTGGTGTCGGGATATCATAATAGTCTAGCTAGACAAATATTTTGGCCTACTGTAATGGTGCCTAGGGCCTACCATTTTCCTTTATGAAAAATTGTTCCGTTTGCGATTATGTTTTTATTCGAACATACATCCTACCTTGATATCCTCTACTCTGTATTATATGTATTTTATCGTAGGATTGGTCCATTTTTATTTGTTTGTCCACCTTCCCACGTTGCTGACAGTGTGGGCTCCCCTGCTAATGATACCGCAACCACCTAGCATCCATATCTCTTTTCTTTCATCTCATGATCTTATCCATCTCAGCAGCAAAAATTCTGTAATAATACGACAACACCTTGCCCACATCTCCACTTTCATATCAAAATCTTTATCCATCCCAACTGTCAACACCAACACACCTTAGTGAAACTTTGTTTGGTAAATCACAAGAATGTCAGGGGCAATGGATTAATGATATTTGATTTTTTAGCTGCCTATACTTTGATCCATATTTTTTGTGAGGCTAAAAAGTGGTTCATCAATTTTGTATAATAGATACATTAACAACAGAGGGGCATGTTTAGTTCTTGTGGAATTATTTTTTTTTCTCGAATACGCAGGAGAGCTGCGTATCATTGCATTAAGGCCCTGTTTGGCAGAGCTCTAGCTCTAGAAAATCTGTAGATTTTCTAGAGCTGGTCATCTGTAGCTCTAGGAAATCCTGGATCTAGAGTTGTAGGTATGTTAAGTGTATTTACATGACTCATTTCATTTATATTATATATTAAATAAAAATATTTAAATTACTTTAATTTAGTCAACAAACTACAGATCCAGCATAGATCTCGGAGCTAGAGCTGTGCCAAACGGGGCCTAAGAAGAAAAGAAGGGGGATACAAAAGAAACAAAACAAACACCAAAGCCACCCACCACACTCACACCCAAAAAGAAAACAAGTTACAAACACACCCGAAATAGAAAAACTACAAGACCCAGCCTGAAAGAAACAAGCCATCTACCTAGCGACCACTTCTAAATGCGCTAAACCCTTAGCGCCAGCAAGGGACCAGAGATGAGCCTCCTCAAGGAAGGTTCTAATCACAAGCTGGATGTTCGGGTTAGCTCCATTGAAGACACAGTCGTTACGATGCTTCCACAACATCCAAGCCCCTAAAGTAACCAACGAATTCAAGCCTTGCTTCACTTCCTTGGGGGACAAAGCGTTGACTCTTATCCACCAGTTAAAGAAACCCTTGTCCTCAGGGAATGGAGAGATGTCAGGTAGTCTGTAGTGGCGAAAGAGTAGTGACCACACTGTTCTTGAGAACACACAACTAGACAATATATGATCAATGGTCTCATCCTCCTGATCACACAAGGGACATTGCACTGGATGAGGTAAACCTCTACTAGCCAATCTGTCTGCTGTCCAACATCTGTTATGAGCAACCAACCATAGGAAAAAAAGGCATTTCTTTGGCGCCCAGGTCTTCCAAATTAATTCCCAAGGTTCAAATGTCACTGACCCAAAAAACAGTGATCTGTACGCAGATTTAGATGAGTACTGACCAGATTCAGTGAAGCGCCACCTATGAACATCCGAAACAGCAGGTTGTAGTTCCACCTCAGTAACTAAGTCCCATAGTTCCAAAAATTCAGCAAGTGCAGAAACTGTCAGAGCACCCTGAATATCCTGAATCCAAAAGTTCTGATCCATAGCTTCATACACTGTACGTTTCTTTGCTCGCCTCTTATTGACCAAAGCAAAAAGGTGAGGAGCTAGATTTGCAACCGACCTTCCTTGCAGCCAATTATCAGTCCAGAACAAGGTAGATTTTCCATTGCCCACAAGCGAAACAACTGCCATAGAGAAGAAAGCTTTTACAGAGGAGTGAAGTTGTATCTGGAATTCAGCCCAAGCGAAACAACATCCTCTTGTGGAATTATGAGTTGGATTGGAATGATTAGGAGGTATCAAGGGGATGAGAAGTGACCATTGGTGGATGTAAGTTAAGAGTGGGAATTGGGGAACTCCCGTCATTTTTATGAACCCATTACTATTATAATAATGGAGAGCAGGCCTGTGGATATGATGTGGAAAGGTAATAGGACACACAAGACAGGAGTGCCTGTCATAAATTATTGCCTTCTTATTGCAAAGGGCAGTTAAGTGATATACTTATTTCGTTTTTAATCCAAATTAGTGCCTCTATTGTAGCAAACAAGGGCATGCGGTTGTACTTTGCATGCCAATCCCATTCTCACCTTCCAACTCACACTTTTCTAGGGCTGTAGACTCAATTCAATTGTAAATTTCCTATAAATCTCCATCGTCATATTTGAAATAGTATTTAATAAAATATTTCCCGTGTCAAATTCTGTCATTTTTTATTTTGCATTCCTAATTCTCATTATTGTTTGTTTGCTCTCCGGCTATGTTTATTCTTCTTTCAGGTATACCTGGTTGTGCAAAGTCAGCTCTATGTAAGGAAATACTAAATACACCGGGTGGGCTTGGTGATAATCGCCCTCTTCATAGCTTGATGGGAGATCTTATTAAAGGTATTGAACATTTGACATGTTTAATATTATTCAGTTGCTGTGTTCATTGGACCAAAGCATGGCTCAATGGTTAGGCTCGCCCATCTCATTCTTCGATCTTCTGCAAACAGAATGAAATGTGGATTTATGCAATTAATGCCATTTACATGTGCGTATGGAAACAAATACAAATGTACTTGTTCCAGCAGCATGTAGTCATTCATCCCATTTTTATGCCTTTTTAAGGACCACCCTATTGTTCACAATGGTACTTGATTAATTGATTTGTGCCTTATTCCCACCAAGGTACTATTGTATTGACCATCCTGCTGTTCTACTACAGCAGCCTTGCTTTCACCGAGATATTCTATCTTCAAGAACAATAACAATACGTTGTGCTTGTGACATTTCGTGTTCCATTGCTAGTGTAGTTTCCACATTTGGTAGTGTTATTTAAATTACCACTTACACTATATAAAGCCCCATTTTGTTAAAAAAAAATGTTCCTTGCATTTTCCCATGAAAAAAAGGGAGAATTTTGGTGCAAGGTCCTATTTTGGAACTCAAACCTTTGAGTGGCCAAAAAAGACCCTCAGCCTTTTGTTCTGGTCCAGAAAGAGGATTGAAAAGTTGCCAAGCATGATTTAACTGAGGAAAAGGACATCTGGAGCTTTGACGCACATGTCAGAGGACTTTTGGGCTATGACCAAGGTTAAGGGGGTTCTTTTGGCCATAAAATGGAATCCAGATCCTTGTTATGGAAAGCGAAAATAGGACTATTTTCTGTTCTGAAAGGAAAGCCACCCTATCGAAACAAAGTATTGGATACCCTGCTATAGAGGCAGCATCTAAAAAATATGCATAAGAGGAACAAACTGAAGGTATATTACTACTAGGTGCTGTATATATAAGTACAAGATTTTTTGGCAGATTGCTGCATAAATTATACTTCTATACAACTATACCTATTCTTTAAAAATGTATTCCTGTTTTTGGGGTGCTGTATTTCAAACTAATACATCATAATGATTTATGCTTCATGAGTGTAATTTGACCATTTTGTAAACTTTTGTAAACTGTCTGTCCTTACAGGAAGATACTGGCAAAAGGTTGCTGATGAGCGAAAAAAGAAACCGTTTAGAATAACCCTCGCTGACAAAAATGCACCAAATGAGGAAGTGTGGAGGCAGGCAAGATTACTATCAAATGAGATGGATCATAGCAAACTATTTTTTCATGCTCTCTGTTTCCCCTTGAAGATTAGTTTTAACTTTTAGCAGTTCTTGCCTAAAGACTTAAAGAAGGGGCTAAACAGCTTGATCATTTTGTGTGCCTGGGAGCTTTGGAAGCATAGAAATTTTTGTGTCTTTGAGGGTGGTAGGCCTGACCTTCAGTTAGTGCTCCAAAGTGTGAGGGAGGATTGTAGTCTTTGGTGCTCTGCTGGAGCCCGAGACCTTAGCTATTTGTTGTCCTCTTCCTCACTTGTGTGGAGTTGAGTTAGATAGTGTTTAGCAGAGGTGTTGTCCTTTTGTAGCCCCTTTCTTCTTAATATAATGACACGCAGCTCTCCTGCGTCGTTCGAGAAAAAGAAAGAACTGATAGATCCTTTATTCCAGATTGAGGATATGTGTCACACCACAAAGGCGGCTGCTGTTCCTGTTATTCCTGACTCTGAAGGTAACCTATGCTTCATTATTTGTATCTCCCTTGTCTTTAGATGAGTTTCCACTTCACATGGAACTCAAGAGGAACATCAAATCACTATTCTTTGGGAATTTGTGCTGTTGTTTGAATTTATGATTGAAATGCGACATAGTGCTCTTACATAGTAATCTGAAGCTCTCAATTTAGAGATCTCGTGGACTTCAAAACCCCATGAATGTGCTATTTTGACAGAGTAGCTGTACAAGACCTATTTCTGACTTACTACAGTAGAGCTTTGGTTTCATATATCCTGCTAGGAGATTTTACAGATTCTAGAATGACATTCCCATCTTTTACTGTCTATATCTCTATTTTTAAGTGGTGATGCCCTATTTTCTTGGTTCATTAAGTCGCATATAATTTTTTCTTCTGGCTCCTTGAATTTGCAGGCACCGATTCAAATCCATTTTCTCTTGAAGCTCTTTCTGTTTTCATGTTTCGTGTACTCCAACGGGTCAATCATCCGGTATGTAGGCGAAATTTACTTACACAACTATGTACATAGTCACTGTTATATAATGTAAATTGGCTAACATCTTGTAGCTATATTCTTCTAAAGGGAAATCTGGACAAGGCATCACCAAATGCTGGCTATGTTTTGCTAATGTTTTACAACCTCTACGATGGCAAGGTATGTACATTTCATGAAAAACTGTTTCAGCTCCCGCTGGAATATATGAAATTACCAATGTTCATTCAAGAAGCACGCAATTTCAGAGTCGAAGAGAATTCGAAAACGAACTGTATGAGCGTTTCGGCTCCTTGGTTAAGATGCCTCTGCTGAAGCCAGATAGGTAGAAATGTTTTCTTATGTTCTTATGCTGTTTCTACTGTTGTTTTTCTAAATTTGAGCCATACATTTTTTTAAAAAAACACTGGAGGAAATATTTAGGAAGATAATTTTTCAGTAAACTTATGTGCCAAGAAAATTTACGGCATTTCCTATTATGCACAAGAAAAAAAATGTTTTCATGAGGTTGTTTTGCTTTGTACAGTCCGACTCGCCATATGTTGGTTTGTTATATCCACTAAACTGGTACATGGGTTTTGCTAATTTCAGAGCTCCATTGCCTGATGCTGTGAAAGGTATCTTAGATGAGGGTATTAGCTTGTTCAGACTGCATCAAAACAGGCATGGAAGGTATGAAACTGCTAACCAAATTTGGTGTTTTACCCCTGCACTTTTCCCAGTACATTGTGGACAACAAATCTTATAATGGATTGTGAAGAAATCCTTTCTGTAGGAAAAGATCTCTTGTACCGTAGCACTTTTTGAATACATAGTTGCTAGTCATGACGTGTTTTATGTAACCGCTTTTTCCAGCAAGAGTTAATCGTGTATATAGTGTTTCTTCAGCTGATAATGTTGACAAAACTAGTGCTGCGTTTTTTAATTCATGATTCTTTGTGTACTGGCTGATTTTCACAAAACAATGTCAAATCAGAGCGGAGCCATCAAAAGGTTCATATGCTAAAGAATGGGCACAGTGGGAGAAAAGGTTGCGCCAAGTGTTACTTGGGAATGTTGATTATCTTAATTCAATTCAGGTAACCATATTTCATTTATTAATCATTCAACATCTGTATTCTGTTTAGGAATCATGATAGCTGGTGAATTGTTGTGAACCAGTGGTGGATCAAGGAACTTTAAACCTGTGGGTCAATACCAACTACAGAATACTGAATACCAATAAGGATAGGGTGTCCATAAGAAGCTGTGCGGTCTTGCACCTCCGCAACTGTTATAAAGTAACAATAAAAAGAACACTTTCTAAGCTTAGCCCAAAAGAAGTTACTGGCAGATCAATCCTAAAGACTCACTTTGCTCTGTTGCCAATGTACGGGAAATGGACCACCATATAAATTTTAATATTTACTTAATCTCTGATTTAGCAATAGCAATAGAGAGAGACTTTATAATTTGCAAGTGTACTCTAATTAGGTAGTTGTTGATAGACACAATCTGCACTTAGCAGTTGGGACTGCTCTCAGTAGTCGGAACTGCTCTGCAGTTCAAACTGGACTAAAAAAACCAACGGCGAGAAGATTTCGGATGATGAACAGTGGCTAAACGGCAAGGTTCAGAGTTCTGGACACAGAGCAGATTCTCATGCGATTTGTGCCAAAAAACTTCGCTTCTGCTTTTCAGCATTTCTTCATTTTATAGCACAAGACCTCCTAACCAAGGTTCCAAATACCGGAACCGGAAGAAATCCCGGTTGGCGGCCGGTAACGGTAACCGGGCGGTTACCAGCTGGTTACCGGAAAAACCGGTCAAAATTTGAAAAACAAAATTTGAATTTTGAGATGTTTTGAAACCGGTAACCGGAAAACCTGGAAAAACCGGCTAAAATTCGAAAATCAAAAATTGATACCGGCCGGTTTTTTTGGTTACCGCTCCTAACCATAACTACATGCATTCCTAAACGCCCGGCATGATCTTCAGTTCGTGCGCTGAACACACGTTCCTCCTTTTCGTGCCACACGAGACCCGGACTCGACGCACTCCCGTCGTGAACTGGGCACGACTCGGACATGGTTATTAAGGCGATAAGGCGAGGCGAGGCGACCCACCCCCCTCACACCTTTTAAGCGGTAAGGCGTGAGGCGAGGCGACGCCTTACGCATCCTAAGGCGCTAAAGGGCAGCAAATAAAATGAGCATTTTAGTAGCATATGTGTACCTTATTGTTGTCAATTCTTGAGCCCATGTTGCACTTATCCCCCATTCCAATTGTTCTTCTCCCATGTAGCATCCATTCTCCTTGTCCCCTTGCAAGTTTCAACATATAGATTGTTACAAATGTAATAGATACAAATTGTATTCTAATTAATTGAGTAAATACGGATTGAGTGACATACCTTATTGACAATCTCTCCTTTCTTCTCTTCTATTCTCCCATACAACATGCCACATGAATAATGAGTAACATAAGTTCACAATAAGTCAATAACAATTAAGTGAATCCAAGATTAAATATGAGCGACATAACATAACAAATTAGCAAGCACGACATAACCGACATGAGTCCACACAAATAATATAGATGATAAGTCCACAAACTTAGAGTAGTCTAATGGAATAATAGTAGTTCACAACCCAAAAGTAGCATAGTTCATAATCCAACTCTCTTATCTCTCAATATCCATCGTCAAACTCATTGGGATTGCTAGTAGAATCCATGTTTTGTCCACCATCTTCGGTAGCATTGGGAGCTTCATCACAATCGCTCACACCCGCATCATCATATGGATCTTCTTCCTCATCTTCTTCATTGCTTGAATCCGAGTGTTGCTCTTGCTCATCTAAGCTATCTCCTTCAACCACTATTGATGTAGATTTTGCACGGCTTTGGTAGGTCATAGTCTCACCATGACTATGCCTATTAGCTTGCCTTGGAAGATTGCGACCTCGAAGCGAGCGTGATGCACCAATGGCTTCATCAATATCATCCCATGTAAGGTCACACCTACGAGCACCTTGAGGTGGTTTCGCCAATGAGTCAGTCCATTCATTGTCCCAATCAAATTCCTCAATGACCAAAGGGTCATAGTTTTTGCCCTTCTCCCGCCTCATTTGAAATCTAGCTTTCATCTTCCGGTTGTAGGCAACAAAGACTAAATCATTTAATCTCTTGTGTAGCAACCGGTTCCTTTTCTTTGTATGGAGCTACAAAAGCACAAATGACAAACAAAGCAAATGAAATGAATAAATAACTTGCTGAAATTAATATTTAATAAGCACATGTAAGCTATAAATTAACTCACAAATTCAAAGGTACTCCAATTTCGCTCACAACCGGATGATGAAGCACAAAGACTAACAACACGTTTAGCAAACCTTTGTAGTTCAATGGCTCGGCCACCATATGAACGCCACCAATCAACTAGAATGGCAAATACATGCATATATTAGGAATTAGGAATGAAATAAATATGCTAAAGATAAACTTAGCTTGCATAATTTAACTACACTTACTAGGGCTCCTTGTCTCTAAGTTTTGGATTGCCATTTTGCTTGAAAAGATATCTCCTCGTTGGTCTTCATAATTCATGACTTGTTCATCAATCTTGTTCCGAATATTCTCATCTTGGATCATTTTTCCAAGCACATCATTGAAGCAACCCCTTAGCTCCCCAACATATTTATCATCTCCACTCTTTTGGATGGCAAAGAATTTCCCTGGGTTCAAAAAGAGTGCAGCTCCATACAATGGATGATCCATTTGTTTCACCCAACGTCCCTCAATAATGTTCATGATCTTCTTGAGCAAACGTTGCTTGTTTTGGGTAGCAAAGCTAAACTTGATCTTCTCCTTTGCATGAGCCATTAATGCTGCAACCTCTGGCATTGCAGGCCTCTCATCACCATCAACCACCCTAAGCACAATAAGAAGTGGGGCTGAAGCTCTAAGGCAGTCTTCAATTGAATTCCAGAACTCCGTAGAGAGCACAATGTCTGTCACATGCATGCCGGCCTCAGTCTTTGACAATTTGATGCTAGTCCATGCCTCACTCACAAATAGACACTTCAATGCATCCTTGTGCTTGTGCATGCTCTTCAAAGTAAGGAAGGCTGTAGCAAACCGAGTGGCTGCGGGTCTCACAAGATCCATCCCACCTGTCTTTTCCCTCATTGCACTAAGAAGCCTCCCATGTCTATAAATAAATGTGGTGACACGTTTGGCACGTGTAATAGGCTTCTTAAATTCCTTTAACTTCCCAATGTCTTCCAACATAAGATCTAAGCAATGTGCAGCACAAGGACTCCAAAACAGTGTAGGAATCCTGTCCATTAGAAGTCTGCCCGCTGCCTTGTAGTTAGCACCATTATCGGTGACAACTTGAACAACCTTGTCTTTTCCAATAGCCTCAATTCTCTCCTCTAGTAAATTAGCTAGCATAGTTGCATCATGTTGTTCACTTGATGCATCAACCGACTCCAAGAAGAAAGTCCCCTCGGGGCTGTTGACAAGAAAGTTGATCAAGTGGCGCCCTCTCCTATCGGACCATCCATCCGACATAAGTGTGCAACCATATTGCTTCCACGCCCGTTCGTGCTCTTCCCTCAAGGCACTTATGTCCTTGACGCAATCCTGAAGCAATGGCTCCCTCAACTCATGGAAACTAGGAGGCTTATACCCAGAACCGTACTGCACACTGGCTTCACAAGCAATCTCAAACTGCCTTGAGTTTGCGACATTAAAAGGTATACCACACTCATAGAACCATAAGGCCCATTGCTTATTCACATAATGCCTGTCATCTTTGGTCCTTGTGGTGGTCTCTATGGTCCCTTGAAAAGACCCAGAATGTCTTTGATCTACAATTTCTTCAGGTGTTCTTCGAAGCATAGAAGCAATTGATTTGGTATTGGTGGTCTCCTTTGCCTTGGCCTTGCTTGACGTTGCAACCTTGAATGAAAAGGCAGCATGCCTTCTTTTGGCAGCTGTCCCTGAACTTGGCTTCACAATTGAGTCTTGGGACTCCATGCCATGTGTTGCCACTGCCTCTTCTTCTTCCTCCTCATCTAGGAAGATTGGTCTACTCTTGTTTTTTCTCAAATAATCTCCCATCTCTTTCCTGATTTCTGTGGTAGTATTGGGACACATTACCACATCCGAATAGCCACCCGCAAGATGCTCCTTCAACCTTTTAATCCCTCCTGTATTTGGGGTGTTACAAAGGATACACATCACCTTATCTCGATTGCCAATTTCCGGCCAATATCCATATTTCCATCCCGGATCATTAGACTTTGCCTTCCGTTTTGGATCGGTCTTTGGATCATACACAGCCTCAGAGGATGCATTACTTGCACTTGCATTTCCACTTGCCATTTTTTCTGCTTCTGCATTACAAAAAAGTAATCATCAATTCATCATCAGAGAATAACAACACACAGCACACAGCACTGCACAGCAGGAAACAATCACAGCAGTGGCAGCAGCAAACAATCACAGCAGAGCACACAGCACAGCGCACTCGGGCCACTCGGCCAATCGCACCGAGCCACCGACGAACAACACAATCCGTCGCCGCTCGCTCCAAATACCGCATCCCCTAAACAATCCGCTCAGAGCCTCAGACGCACAATCGCACTCTCTCGGTCTTTGTCTCGCTCTCTCTCGCACTCAGCCGCGTCGGCGCCTCCGCAAGTCCGCAGCTTCGCTCGCTCGCTCCTCTCCGTGCCGACCTGGTCTCGGTCCCTCCCTTCTCCCCGCGCGCCTCCGCCTCGCCCCCTCCCTCCCCTGCTCCCCCTCCCTCTCATCCTCCCCCTCTCAGAGGGGGAGGATGAGAGGGAGGGGGAGCAGGGGAGGGAGGGGGCGAGGCGGAGGCGCGCGGGGAGAAGGGAGGGACCGAGGGAGGTGAAGGTCGGCACTCGGCAGGGAGGGGGAGCCGGGGAGGTAGGGGGAGGAAGCCGGGGAGATAGGGGAGGAGGAGGCCGGGGAGCTAGGGCGGCGTACCTGGAGATGGAGGCCGGTGAGCAGATGGCCGCCGGCGCGCCGCTTCGAGCCTTCGAGGATGGTGGCGCCACAGGGTGAAGGGGATGGAGGCCGCTAGGGTTCGACTTCGGCCGAGGCAGCGAGGCTTATGTGACAGGTTCCCCACTGGCCCCCCTCATCCCATCTCTTTGTACTTGCCTTTGCGGGTTCTTGGGGCGTCCGCCTTCACCGCTGCATCGCCTTTCTTCGCCTAACCGACGCCTTAGAGACGCTTTAGGGTTTGAGCGGACGCCATACTTACTCCTGGCAAGGCGTGGCCGACGCCTTACACTGCTGCACCGCCTTACCGCCTAAGCGTCGCTTAAGCGACGCTTAGGCGACGCCTTAATAACCATGGACTCGGAGATAACAACCTGCTGCATATTCGACAACAGACACAGCAACAGTTCTACTGAACCAAAACAGAAAACAAACAGGAGACGCAACAGATTATTCTAACAAACTCCCCCTAATGTTGTTGCTCTCTTTTTCCTTTTTTAATCTCGACCACACCGATTCTAGCACGTAGCTCCAGAAATCGAACACGACCAAGGGGATGTCTGCGAGTTGCTGACCAGTTTCAGCATACTCGAGATCAATCTATCCTCCATCGACACAGTCTTGAATAAAATGAAAACGAGTATCGATATGCTTGCTTCGATCGTGGAGGACTTGGTTCTTGCTGAGAGATATGGCGGGTTTGTTGTCTACCCAAAGTCTTGGTGCACAGAGATCTTCGGCGATGAGCTCGTGTAACAGACGAACGAGCCAAACTCCTTGGCAAGCTGCAGTAGCTGCAGCAATGTACTCCGCCTCGCAAGTCGAGAGTGCAACCACTTTTTGCTTCTGGGATTGCTAGGAGATTGGATTGTGGCCGAGAAGAAAGAGTACGCCGGTAGTGCTCTTCTGGCCATCAAGGTCCCCAGCCATATCACTGTCGCTGTACCCTGTCAGCGCCAACTTGGAACCTTCCTTCGTGTAGACCAAACCGAAACCACAAGTCCCAGCCACATAGCGTAGGATGTGCTTGACGGCGGTGTAGTGATCTTCCCGGGGATCCTCCATGTATCAGCTAATGTACCCTACGGCGAACGTGATGTCCGGCCGCGTATGCACCAGATAGCGCAGTCCACCGACGATGCTTCGATAGTGCATCGCATCAACAGCTGGTGTAATGCTTGCCTTGGAGAGCTTCAGCCTTTCTTCCATTGGAGCGAGGCAAGGGTTGCAACCTGTCATGTCGCTCCTCTCCAAAAGATTCAGGGCATAGGCTTGCTGACAGAGCGTGATGCCGTGGTCACCTTGGCTCACCTCAATGCCGAGGTAGTAGGTGAGCAAGCCGAGATCGCTCATCCGGAACAGTGTCTTCATCTCGCGCTTGAACTCGTCGATGGAGGCATGGGTCGATCCAATGATGATTAAATCATCAACATATACGTCGACGATTAGCTGTCCCTGTCGAGCACAGCGTTTGTGTACAGAGCGTGCTCGCTGGGACATTTGCTGAACCCCAACGACGTGAGGCTTGCGTCTAGCTTGGTGTTCCACGCATGGGGTGCCTGGCGCAACCCATATAGAGCCTTGCGCAGCTTAAGCACCTTGTGCTCTTGGTGTTCGACGACGAAACCCGGCGGTTGCTCCACAAAGACCTCCATGAGCTCCCCGTTCAGGAAGACTGACTTCACGTCCATGTGATGGACGGACCAACCCTTGTGTGCCGCCAGTGCCAGCAGCATCCGCACCGACTCCAAGCGTGCGACGGGCGCAAACACATCCTCGAAGTCGATGCCCTCGTGTTGCACGTAGCCTCCACAAGGTGAGCCTTGTGCTTCACCAACTCGCCGCGCTCGTCCCGCTTGACTTTGAACACCCACTTTAACCCAATCGGCCTGCGGCCTATCGGTGGGTCGACAAGTTCCCATGTTTTGTTATCTTCTATCGACGCCATTTCCTCTAGCATCGCCCGGCGCCAGCACGATTGTTGTTCAGCCTCCGCAAATGTTGCCGGCTCCTCTGCACTGACCAAGTGCAGCTCGTCGTCATCAAGTTCCCGAACCGCAAGTCCGGGTGGCACGGCCTCGCCAAGGAGGTCGTCGACGGTGCGACTCTGGAGCGGCGCGTTGTCATGCTCGGCGTCGAGGTGTCGCTGCGCATCTGCCGGTGGCGTGATGAAGCGGGTCGATGGTGCCTCCCCCGGTGTCTCCGGAGCAGGGCTTGGGGCAGCTGTAGTCGTTGGTGGCATCTGCGTGTGTTCAGCCACCCCTGGCGTAGCCGCCACACCTTGGTACTCCATGTACTCGATGGTGAAGGTGCTGTCGAGGCTTGCCGCTGTCGGATCGCTCGAGGCCTCCCAGTTCCAGCACGCATTCTCGTTGAAGACGTTGCGCGAGACGTGAACTCGACGCACGCTCGGATCGTAAAGCTTGTACGCCTTAGTTCCCGGTTCGTACCCGAGAAACACCATTGGAGTACTACGATCATCAAGCTTGGACAGATTTGGCCTTGTTACCTTTGCATGTGCAACGCAGCCGAATATGCGCAGGAACGAGACATCAGGCTTCCTCCCATGCCAAGCCTTAAACGGCGTCATGCAACTCAACTCGTCGTGGGGGAGCGATTGAGCAGGAACACAGCGGTGGTTACCGCCTCGCCCCAGAATGCTGCTGGCATTTTCTTCGCCTTGAGTAAGCTCCTCGCTATCCCGACGATGGTTTGATTTCGCCGCTCCACAACACCATTTTGCTGTGGTAAGGTGCTGTGAAGTGGTGATCAACACCTTGCTCCGCGCAGTACTGCCCGAACTCAACTGAGGTGAATTCACCACTGTGATAAGTCCGCAACACACGTAGTTGCCTCCCGGTCTCCATCTCGACACGCGCCTAGAACCCTTGATCGCCATGGCCGCCTCATCCTTGCTGGTGAGCAGACGCAGCCACATGTATCGGCTGTGGTCGTCCACCAGCAATAGGAAGTAGCGCCGCCCGCCATGTGTTGCCAGAGTGATTGGTCCACATAGATCACCGTGCACAAGGTCCAGAAGACCCTCGGCACGGTAGTTGGCCACCTGCGGAAACGGAGTGCGACGCTGCTTGCCGGCGAGGCAGCTATCACACCTCCCTGATGTGGTCGATCATGGGCAGACCACGAACCATCCCGTGGCGTGCGAGCTTCTTCAGTGCGTCGAAATTCAGGTGCCCAAACCAGGCATGCCAGAGCCACGCCTGGTCGTGGTGCGTCGTCACCAAGCACACCGGCTGTGTCACGTTCAACTTGATCATGTACAAGCAGTTCTTAGCGCGCGTTACCTTGGCGAGAAGGTGTCGTTGCCGATCGTGGATCCTAAGAACTCCCCGATCGATCAGTACTTGGCAGCCTCGTTCATCGAGCTGGCCAATGCTAACAATGTTGCTCTTCAGCTTGGGGATGTAGTAGACGTCGGTGATCGCGCGATGCTCGCCGTTCTGGCACTTGAAGAGAACGGTTCCGCGTCCGCGGATGTCCACGGACGATGCATCACCGAACTTGACGGAGCCGTGGATGGCGGTGTCGAGCTCCGAGAATGCGTCGCCGTTTCCAGTCATGTGGTTGCTGGCACCCGTATCAAGATACCACATGTCACTTAGTTCTTCGCCTTCGTGGCCGAGGTTCACCTGCGCCCGGGTTTCATCGAGTTTGACCCGATTTGACAAAGGAGTCTGTCGCGTCGGTGAGCACGCACACCCGTGCCATCTGAAGGGCCGGCTCCTCGTCGTCCCCCTGCACCAAATGAGCCTGCTCGATGCGCTTTGGTTGGCTGCAGTCCTTGGCCCAATGTCCAATTCTGCTGCAGTTTCGGCATTTGTCACGGCTCACGTCGCGCGCGCGTCCTTCTTGCGTGATGGCTTGCTACGACACTGATTCGCGCCGCCGCTCCTGCCGGAGTTGGAAGTACCTTCGCCCTGCTGTCGCTCCTTCATGCGGGCCCCCCATTCCTCCTTCGTGCGTAGTTTTCCGCCCGTGGTCGTCACAGCCCCGGTGGAGAGCGATCCTCCGCCGCCTTGAGCCTCCCAGTGACCTCAACCGTGTCGAGAGGTCGAGCAACGTCTCGATCGACAAGGCAATCTGATTGTACCTGTGAGGTACAACGCGAAGGAATTTTTCCACTACCTTTGGTTCCTCGATATCATCGCCGAGAGTCCTTAGGTTGCTGACGAGGCCATTGAGGCGCATGGCAAAGTCGTTGATGGACTCGCCATCGCGGAATGCCACTGCCTCGAATTCCTTCCGCAGCTGCTGCGCCTTGGCCTTGCACACGTGGTTGCTGCTGACATGCATGGCCTTCACCGTGTCCCACGCCTCCTTGGCGCTGGTCTTCACAGCGAGTGTCGAGATCATCTCTGCCGGCACCGCACGGAGGATGGCCTCCATCGCCATTCGATCCTCCTGGAACTCCGCATCGCCGATGTTGATGGCGTCCCAGAGTTCGCGCGCTTGCATCATCACTTTCATCATCAACGCCCAGTCAGTGTAATTGGTCTTCGATAGGATCGGATAGTTGGCAGGCCCGCCCACCTCCTTGACCACCCGCTGCACGATCAGCTCGCGGCCACCGGCGTCCCGGTGCCGGCCATGGCGTGGTGGGGGTGAAGGAGAGCGACGGTGACCACGCCGCCCAGGACTCCTAGAGCCGTCGTTCGCCGGAGCCGACATCCCAGGTACGGTTATCACTCCGCTCTGATACCACTTTGATAGACACAATCTGCACTCAACTTAGCAGTCGGGACTGCTCTCAGTAGTCGAAACTGCTCTGCAGTTCAAACTGGACTAAAAAAACCAACGACGAGAAGATTTCGGATGATGAACAGTGGCTAAACGGCAAGGTTCAGAGTTCTGGACACAGCAGATTCTCATGCGATTTGTGCCAAAAACTTCGCTTCTGCTTTTCAGCGTTTTTTCATTTTATAGCACAAGACCTCCTAACCATAACTACATGCATTCCTAAACGCCCGGCATGATCTTCAGTTCGTGCGCTGAACGCACGTTCCTCCTTTTCGTGCCATGCAAGACCCGGACTCAACGCACTCCCGCCGTGAACTGGGCACGACTCGGAGATAACAACCTGCTGCATATTCAACAACAGACACGGCAACAGTTCTACTGAACCAAAACAGAAAACAAACAGGAGACGCGACAAATTATTCTAACAGTTGTATGGTCTGGTATACACTAATCCTGCCCAAGGATAAAAAATTCAGTGGTAACCGGCTGTACCGACCCAGACTGGTAAAAAATTACCGATAGGGAAAAGCTCTGAATCTAATTTTGAATTTAAATTGATGAACAGTAATGCCGGATGGTAACTGGCCAAAAACCGACCAAATTCAAATTTTGAGTTTAAATTTTGTTTGGTAAAATTTGGCTGGCTTAAAACTGGTAATCGTCCGTTTCCGGTTTTTGAATCCTTGATCCTGCCTACTGAAACAATAAGAAAAACTGCTTGCTAGAATGGTACAGTTTCAATGCACAGAAAGATGATGCGTTTCTTGTGTTAAAATGTTTACTTTTATAGGTTCCATTTGACTTTGCTGTGAAAGAAGTACTGGAACAGTTAAAGGCTGTGGCAAAAGGTGATATCAAAACACCCGATACTGTGAAGCGGAAGTTTGGCAACATCATTTTTGCTGCTGTTACATTACCCCCTGCAGATATATTGGGCCTTCTCCAAAAGGTAACAATTATATGCTCAGCTCAGTCTTTAAGACAGTTTGAATTGCATTTGAGGAATCCCTGGATACATGTTTGCTGCTGGGGTCTTCCAGACTTCCAGTTGATTGTAGCCATGGACTTCTGCTGTTAGATTTTGTCATTATGCAGCAGTCATGGATGATACCCTAATTTTGAACACTTCCTGCACATTGCGTAACTGTAACAGTTGGCAGAGAAGGACACTGATGTCAATAATTTTCTCAACGGCATAAAATTGGAGGATAACCTGAACAAGGCTCATGTCACCCTGGCCCACAAAAGAGGCCATGGTGTAGCTGCAGTTGCAAGTTATGGCGTCTACCAGAACCAGGAAGTCCCTGTATCGTTTAACGCCTTCCTCTATACTGATACGATGGCTGCTCTGGAGGCTCAGCTTGGAACAGTAAATGGCGAGAAGATCATTGCCAGAAACGATTGGCCACACGCTACTCTATGGACAGCTCCAGGCATTGCACCAAAGGAAGCAAACACACTGCCGCAGTTGGCTTCAGAAGGCAAAGCGAAACGGGTCCCAATTGACCCTCCTATCACCATATCAGGAGTGCTGGACTTCTACTGATCCCCAATCAGATTTTACATTTTGGTCTGTGCAGAGGTGATAGTTTCGATAGTTTTATAACTGTGTTCATGCCACAAAATTTTGAGCTACTATAGGATAGACCGAGATTGTGGGTACTTTTATTTTTGACTAGAGGAAATATATTCCACTGGATATAAATTGGAAGAGGTACTGACTGCTGAAAATATCTTGAATCGAAGCCTTTCATCAGCAGCTGGCTGTCAACGAAAGCTCGACCGAAGTGGTCAAATCCATCGACGTTGATTTTTGTTTCTTTGAAAAAGGCAATGCTGTTATCTTTGAGCAATTCGTTAGCTAGGCAGCAGCAGATAAACAAATCAATTACCCGTTCGGAATTTCTGTGATACCGGTTGGAATTAAAATATCTAGAAAGCAGAAACCATGTGATTGATTGTAGTAAAGAAGAAACTCAAGTTCCGCCCAATAGGTAGTCCAAAAAGGCCTGAAGGAATGTGTAGCTGATGAAACTACCGTGCCAAGCTTTCACCGGATCCTAGATCCAAGTTGACGATCACGTGGGTCAATATCTGCATACTGCATTGTAGAAACCTGACCGCGAACTGCATACATAACATATATGATTGTATCCTGTTTTTTGGTACTTGCGTAATTATATTTTGTAGATCACATGCCAAAATGCTAATTGCCACCCAACCCTCCTTTAGGTGCTGCTTATTTAGGCTGATAAAAGTGACTTATGACTGAAATTTCACTGTAATCGGCTGAAACTGTATTGTAGCTGATAATGGTTTATTTGACGTAATTAAATTTTAGAAAATTTAAAAAATAGAAAAAACATGTTAGCCCATCACAGACAATGTAAACGAATACGAGAAAAAAGAACTGAAAAAAAGCTCAGAAAAGTAAAAAAAAAGAAAAAGATAAAATTTAAGAATAGTAAAAAATAAGCCAGAAGTTCAAACCAAAATGAGTGGAACCGTAGTCATGTGTCAAAGATCAATTCTGTTTCTATTGTTCCAAGTGCACATCTGAACCAATCAAATTTTTGACGAATAACATCTGAACCAATCTTCACCGTGGAGAAAGTAAGACTTTTCCACGCCAGCACAAAACCACATTGTTTTCTCTCTTTTTACCATGACACTGAACAGAGAGATGCCAGTGCTATTCCTACAAAGTTTAGAATTGTTCATACAAATGGCGCTATAGACTTTTTTAAAAATTTGGTCCTTAGACATCTATTTTTGTAAATATTGCCTCCTTCTGAGTTCAGCAACCACAACAAACGATACATGTCACCTACCACACAACAGTAGCTCAGTAGGTACTGCCAAACCACTAGAGCTCGATAGCACCTGCCGAGCAACTGCAGCTCAAGATCTACCGAGTAACAGTGACTCGATAGGTCTCCTGACGAGTAGTCACACTACGGCCGGGGATTAGTGTGCATAATTAGCATTAATTAATCAAAAAATTACATTGATTAGCATTAATTAATCATGATTAATACTATTTAAATGGCCGGTGTCCTGCCAAGTAAGAGCATCTCCAACAGATTAGCCAAAAGTAATATGTAAATTTAGTGATTTAGCTATTTTGTAAAATGAATCTCACCTTAAAAAAATGGTGTACTCCAACAGACTATCTAAAAAACTGAAACTCTCTATATTCAAACATGCCACGTCAGCTTGATGTCCAGTTGTGTACTGTTAATTGGTCAAGGTAAATGGAGTGCACTGTGAAAGTAATTGGTAGTAGAGATTGGTTTTCACTTTTCAGGCTTCGTACTTGACGATGAGCCTTTCCTGTGTATATATACTCGACAATGCCAATATGTGTTATAGGAGATTACAAAGGGAAAGGAAAACCGAATCCTACAAAGAAGGAAATTGAACGCTATACGGAAAGTGAGTCCTGTAAGGATTACAACAGACCAAGCGACGAATCAATTAGATATTCCTATCTTTTCACAGCCCCCTTCAATCTCAACTGACCAAGATTGAGATTGCTTCGAAATTTTTCAATCATACGTCCTGGCAGGGGTTTTGTGAACCTATCCGCTACTTGGTCTCCTGTTGGAATAAACTGGACATCAAGATCCTTGCGTGCTACTCATTCCCACACGAGATGCCCATACGGCACGTCTGAGAGACCTATAATCTCGTGTGGCTATTTTCAATTTCCAGCCGGCCGGGCAGCAGAACGCAGCCGCCTGTTGGTTCGTTCCTCAGCCAGGTTTGTTCAACTTGATCATCCATTCATATAATTTTGTGAATCGATTGATAATTACCTCGGTTGATTAGAGAATTTGTCCTTCCTATCTATACCTCAAGGTGTGTGAACGATGGATTCTGAAGATGAATTCTACAATGAAGTGCTTCAGTCATCATCTTCAGACGATGAGGATCATTTATATATCGCTGCTGCACACATAGTAGCAGAGGACAATGACAATCAACTATATCACCGAGGTTCTGTTATGGGACATCGAGTATTGAATCGTGATAGACAGTCCGGGCACTCTAGACTATTTCAAGACTATTTCTCAGATGATCCTACGTATGGGGCGAACTATTTTAGGCGAAGGTTTGTTCTTTCCCTCATTGTATAAATTTTTGTTTTGAACATAGTTGGTAATTAATTTGTCTTGTGCCATAGATTTCGAATGAGGCGTCACGTGTTTGTTCGCATAATGAATGCTATTGAGGACCACGACGACTACTTTGTGCAAAAGAGAAATGCAGCCGGTACCCTAGGACTATCTTGTTTGCAAAAGGTGGTGGCAGCATTTCGGATGATTGCTTATGGTGTAGCAGCTGATGCTACGGATGACTATGTCCGTATCGGCGAGAGTACTGCTCTAGAAAGTCTGAGAAGGTTCGTCATAGCTGTTGTTGAAGTATTTGGACCTGAGTACATGAGATTGCCTAATGAACAAGATACGGCTAGATTACTCGCAATTGGTGAGAGCAGAGGTTTTCCGGGAATGCTGGGATCCATTGATTGCATGCATTGGACCTGGAAAAATTGCCCTGTTGCATGGCAAGGACAGTACCGAGGGCATAAAAAGGAACGTACAATTATACTAGAAGCAGTTGCCTCTAAAGATCTTTGGATTTGGCATGCATTCTTTGGGATGCCAGGATCTCACAATGATATCAATGTTCTTCAAAGGTCTCCAATATTTGCAAGGCTTGCTGAAGGTGAAGGTCCACAAGTTAATTACAGCATCAATGGAAATGATTATACAATGGGTTACTACCTCGCAGATGGCATATATCCATCTTGGGCCACCTTTGTGAAGACAATACCAGAACCACAAGGAAACAAGAAAAAATATTTTGCGAAGGCACATGAATCTTGTAGGAAGGATGTTGAACGAGCATTTGGGGTTCTATAAGCTCGCTTTGCTATCGTTCGAGGGCCAGCTCGTGAGTGGGATGAGGAAACACTAGCAACTATCATGAAAGCTTGTATCATTATGCACAATATGATTATCGAGGATGAGGGTACTGATGAAGATGATTACAACTATGATGACATGGGAGACAAAGTTAATATAGCGCATGGTACTACACCAGCACTAGATGAATTCATGCAAAATTACAAGAACATTCAGAACAAGGAAACTCACACACAGCTTCAAGCTGACCTTATTGAGCACCTGTGGCAAAATCATCCAGATTTATATAGTAATAGTACTGCTCACTGATTCCTTTTCATGTACTACACCAGCACTAGATATTGTTTAATGATTCCTTTTCATGTTAGAACAATTTGTATTTCCATTCAGTTATTGAACAAGAAGTTCACAAGGCCATGTAATGACTGCAAGTACATCAGTAACATTTGTGAAATTAGAGATCAAGTACTGCATATATATTAATAAGGACTGGAAATGAAGTTCACTCACAGATATTGCAAATGTCACAATCTCATTACAACTACTTAAAATTTATTACAATCATTAACTAAAGGCACATCTAATTACTTAGGCGTCTTGCAAGTATGGCATTCTTGAGGCTTTCATAGTACTGCATCTGTTCATTGGACATGTTACTAGTGTCGACATTATAATTCTCTCTTCTTCCAGGTTCTTGTTGAACTCAAATTGGTTTCTCTGTAACTCAAGTTTTTCTTTCTCCAGTCTGATCCTTTCTTCCTGCAATGCGAAGGCTTTCTTACACCTCTCCTCTTTCTTCAACTCCTCTGCATCGGCTTCTTTCTTTTTTGACAAAAGATAATCCAATGCTTCCATGGTAGAATGTTGCCGTAATTTCTGCTTCTCCTTCTTTTGCCCTGTAGGTCTCTGAGGTGTACTGTTCGCAAGCTGATTGTCATCAGTAGCAGCAGTGGGCACCAAAGGAGCCGATCCAGGACTTGAATTGGCTGAAACTTTCTGTTTTTTAGTGATTGTCTTCTGGGTTTGCATCTGCCTGCGTCTATCTGCCCACTTTGGTTGATCTTTCAATAATTTCCAGCAATGCATGTATGGAAATTGCCTATGCTGCTTGTCTTCTTTAACAAACAACTTCAATGCATCTGCTTGCTACAAAGTGGTCATATATGAATGTGTCAGATGCATCCAAATAAATAAAAATCCAAAGTGTAAGATGTGTCATCAAACCTTATCATCGATAGTCGCTCCACTTTGATTCCTGCCCTCAATCTTGGAAAGACAACCAGCAAAGAGGTTCACATCGCGTAGTATACCAGACCAACGGTTTATCAGGGAGCCTTCTGTGCGATCAGATGAGAAATCCTTGTGGGCATGAAAATATGCATGTAACCGCTTCCAATATGTGTCACGTGATTGGTCCACACCTTTCACTGGATCTAAACTAACATTCAACCACGCTTTCACTAGTTGTTCGTCCTCTTGAATTGTGAATTTTTTTGATCTTCTCTGGTTTCCTTTCCCTGTTTCCTGAACCTCTTCTTGTGAAGCTACTTCCTGAGCAGGAGGTAAATTTTCAAATTGACCAGGAAGACCAAAACCATTTGTCATCAGATCAGTGAAATATCCCCTAGAATCCATGGGTCCTGTGATAGGAAATAACAAATATTAATTAGTTCAGAGGTCCACGATGGGTACAGATATGCACGGCTAACAAAACATGCATACAGATAAGAACATTGCGTAACGAAAACCCGAGCACAGGGAACGGTGACTGCAGCAATTCAAGCCTATGATTTTCTATGAAGGGACCATGAGCTCGACTGACAAGTTGTGCATAAGAGCTCTAGTTCTTTTCTATGATTTTCTGTTGTTATCAGTGATCGCTAAAATCCCTACCAACATGTATTGCATATCTGATCAAACAATTACCTAACAATTAGCTGATCAAACAAGGCCTCAATATCCATTGTTGACATGTTTTGATATTGGTTCATAAATGTCAGCATTACAGTAGCATGTCATTGTTATCAACCTTGACAAAGTTCAGATCAGTTGTCACTTCATTAGGTTCAAATATATCATCTACCAAACCATGTGAACAAGCTTTTTTAATGAAGGCAAAGCAGAACCGCAGTCTTTTCTAACTTTGGGTAGCATCGAACTCGAATCACATACACAATCTTTAACTTTTGCAAATTGCAACTACATGAAGCTTGTAAACAAAAGAACATACAGCAAATATTAATGAAATACAAGGATGAAGACATCACCAGGTAATTCCTCCGAATCTGCAAAGGGGAACTGTGGCTACTGGCTCACATTTGGGGAGGGGGCCTGCGATGGATGGACATTGAATTCATTGGGAGGAATCACTCGACGCCGCATCAATCCAACCTCTCTGTTCGCGGGAAGAAGGGCCGGCGCGGCCGCTCGCGGGGAGAAGGAGGCGGCGCGGCCGCTCGGGAGAGAAGGAGGCGGCGCGCCCGCTCGGTGGGAGGAGGCGGCGCGGATGCTCACGGGGAGAAGCAGCGCGGCACGGCGGCTCGCGGGGACAAGGAAGGCGGCGCGCCCACTCGGGGGGAGAAGGGAATAGCGCGGGAAGAAGCAGCCTGGCGCGCGGGAAGGAGCCTGGCGCGCGGGAAGCTCGGCATGCGCGCGCGCGACGGAGAATGGCGAGCCGCGCAGGCTATCCATGTTTCGATAGCGACAAACCCGGGATACACAGCTCTCCAATTTGGATACCCATCTAGACAATCTGTTGGAGACCATTTTTATCTAAAACTAGCTATATTTACATTTACAAAATGATTTACCTAATCTGTTGGAGATGCTCTAAGGGGGCTATTTAATTGGCCAACGCTCTGTCGAGTAAGGGGAGCTCGACAAGTACCTGTCCAACACAAGGATAAAGCTAAATTTACAAAAACGGATGCCCGAGAACTAAATTTGGAAGAAAAAAAATAGTTACACTATCATTTATGTGAACAGTTCTAATGTTTAGAGTGAAAAAAAATGTGCCACATGACAAGAGAGGAAAAGAACGTCATTTTGTGCTACCCAACAACCCGTATTCGCACCATATCTGTGATGTACACGCCGTCCACCCGGCTGGCACATCAAAATTAGTGGGAGACGAACACGGATGGGCACGTCGGAAAAATGCAGAATCACGTAGGATACACGGAGCAACCGTCGCATTCAGCTGTAAATGGATGGCGGTATGGCTTTCCCCCTGTGCTGCAAAGATGTTTTTAGAAGCTTACACATCAGCAGACTGCAACGCAAGTAGCAATGGCTCGTCGGCCGTCGGTGTCACCGGTGACAAACTCGATTGACCTGACAGTCGAATGGTCGGTCACATATTTATTCCCAAAGGCTACATGGAAGATGGAAGCAATTTTGAAGGAAACGGATCCTATCCATTAGAGGTCTAAATGCAGAGGAGAAACAGACAGGTGCATTAGGATCATCTCTTAACCGTCCGATCGGAATCCAATGACTCAGATCAAGTGGTACGGCTCTCCGCCAGCGCCTTCTTCTTGGCCTTCTCCAGCTCCACCACCAACCCGGCGAGGCAGGAGTCCGCGTTGTCGCCGGCGCTCTTGGGCGTCAGGTTCTCCGCGACGTCCGCCGGCGTCATGTTCACCTCCTGCAGCAGCGATTTCGCGGTGTCGAACAGGTGGTGGGACTCCACGTCGAGGTAGACCTTGGCGAGGAACTTGAACGCCTCGAAGCTGCAGTAGGACATCTCGATGTGCTTGTCCATGCGGCCTCGCCGGATCAGCGCCGGGTCCAGCTTCTCGACGTGGTTCGTGGTGAAGACGATGATGCGCTCGCCGCCGCACGCAGACCAGAGCCCGTCGATGAAGTTGAGCACGCCGGAGAGCGTCACCTTGCTGCTTCCCTTGTCCTTCTCATTGTCGGGCGGCCCGGGTGCGTTCTTCTTCTCGCCATCGTTGTTTTGGCCGCCCTCGTCGTCCTCCGCCTTCTTCTTCTTGCGCGCGCCGGTGAGATCGAGCGAGCAGTCGATGTCCTCGATGACGATGATCGACTTGCTGGTCGTATGGATGAAGAGCTTGCGCAGGTCCGTGTTGGTGCGCACCGACGTGAGCTCGATGTCGTAGACGTCGTAGTCGAGGTAGTTGGCCATGGCGGCGATCATGGTGGACTTGCCGGTGCCCGGCGGGCCGTAGAGGAGGTAGCCGCGCTTCCACGCCTTGCCGACGCGCGCGTAGTAGTCCTTGCCGTTCCGGAACGCGTCGAGGTCGTCCATGACCTCCTTCTTCTTGGCCGGGTCCATGGCCAGCGTCGCGAACGTCTTGGGGTGCTCGAACACCACGTGGCTCCACACACTGTCGCACCAGAGGTTGGCACAAGAACATCAGCAAGCTGTGGAAGAAACTCCACGAAGCAAAAATGCAAAATACGATTATATATGGCGATCGCTTACCCGTTGTTGTTCCAGCCTACGTCGGAGAGGTTGGTGAAGAGCTTGCGCTGGCGGTTCTGGACCATGACGGCGCGCCCCTCGCGGCGGACGTGCGGGAGGTAATCCCCAACGACGAGGTCGCGGTCGCGCTCGAGGAAGAAGAGCCGGTAGAAGCGGCGGTCGGCGCCCGCGGCGCGGCCCCGGTGGGGTGCGTTGTCCTCGCGCGGCGGCTTGGAGTAGGCGAGCCACCAGACTGTGGCGCCCCTGAACTCGTCGGCGACCTCCTCGTTGTCGCCCATGCTGAGCACGAGGCGGTCGGCGTGCTTGGTGGCCTCGGCCTTGAGGTGGCGCACGCCGCCGCCGGCCGCGCAGGTGGCGCGCTGCAGGTAGGCCTGGACCTCCTTGTAGGCGTCGCTCAGCTTCCAGCCGCCCTCGTACTCGGCGATGGTGACGGTGAGGTAGGGGTCGACGATCGCGAAGAGGCGCCGGGCGTGGCGGGTGAGGTGGCGGCCGACGAACTTCTGCAGCTGCAGGCCCTGGAGGTTGTTCCACACCACGGTCCAGAGCACGGCGAGGAGACTAAGCACAATGCCCGAGTTGACGCTGCTCCATGCTGACGCCTCCATCTCTCTCTCTCTGTGCTAATGTGCGTGTCTCGCTCAGTCACAAATGGGCCTTTATATAGAAAGAAGAGAGAGAAGCAACTGCATTCCGACGTGCATCCTACGTGATCTTTACCTGTGTGTTTGTATTAGCTTTTATTTTTTTATTTAGAAAAATTAAAATTTAGTCTGAGCATCTGATTTCTTGAATCAATTTCTTCACTCATCTTACTACAGTCTTACTTCGTAAATAAATTAGGGGGTCACGAGTGCATTATGTAGCTCACTCCTCTCGCTCCTGTCACACGTACATATCCCTCCCTTACTTTTTCTACTGCTCACCTCCTTTGTTACTACTATTTATTTTTAATTAAAAGACATAATAAAAATCAATATGAACGGTCCAATCACGTGTCACCCAATGAACAGAAAAGCATTGTAGAGTTTCCTTCTCTCATTCTCTGTGCTAGTGCGATACGCATACACACACACTTCGGCTAAGTATTTGTCGCATTGACGCATTCAGGGATTAAATTTTTGGTTTAGAAAAAAATTCGGACCCTCTGAAAATCTGAAATTCAAAAAATTTCAAAGATTTCGAATATTTTTCGAAAGCTTTCAGTCAAAATATTCAAACATACCATTTAAATTTAACAAAAATTCAAGAAATACTTACTATTTTGGTCCCACCCTCCCGCCGCCAGCAGCCGCCCATCGCCAGCGCCGCCTCCCCGTCCCGTCGCCCGCCATCCGCTCGCAGCCACCTCGATCGGGGGTTCTCCCTGCTGCTGGGAAGGCTTTATGTGGGAGTGGGAGAGCTGGAGAGGTAGGCTGGCTGAAAATTTTTGAGCTGGGCAGATTTTTTTGGGCTAGAATGGGTTCTTTCGGTGTAGGCCGAGGAAATCAAAAATCGGCTAATTTTGAGAAAATCATCCGAAAATGTAATCCCCTGACGCATTATTCTGAAAAAATCATCCGAAAATGTAATCCCCTGACGCATTATTTTGAAAAAATCATCCGAAAATGTAATCCCCTGACGCATTCACATCTCTCTATCTATCTCAGGGGAAACAAAAGAGCAATGTGGCGTGCAAAGGTCGTAGTGTGTTAGCGGTGAAGAACAGTGGTAGTTTCCGGGATGTGATTCGAGAGACGCAGCAGGATTGGATTCCCAAAATAACACAAGGCTATAGAAAAAGGATTTATGTTTTCGCAGGCAGAGACAAGTGGGGTGGGTGGCAATTGGCATGTTCTCTACAAGTAATCGAATTTTCAATGTCAATGTATGCAGTATCCGTGTTGTTGACGCATGTGACCATCATCGATAATTCCTAGGTCCAAATAATTATCATCCGGTGATGCTTTGATGGAACTCCTGGCTATATCTACCTCCCTGCCCAAAAACTTGCATCTTTTCCCGCTGAAGTCGCTTGCTACGCAGCAAGTAAAAAAAAAAACAAGAACTTTTCTGAGGTCTACCTTCGAACCAGCATCCCAGATGATCTGGTAAGGTGGGTGTGACGAGAATCTCGAGGCACATGCAGATCCAATGGTCAAATTAAAGGCAGTTGTTTGGAGGAAAAAGGAACAAGACGACGGCGTAGAACTGGAATATCGGATGGGTTTTTTTCGGCTACGGCTTATGATATTTGATCTTATCGTGAGCGTTTGTGTGAACGAGTCAAATGCTGATAAGCTGACAAGCCGTTTTAAAAAGGTTGTCTGGATAAATCGTTTCGAAACAACGATAAAAAACCATTATGTCTATTTATTTGAGGAAAATTATAAATCATAAAGTATAGACAAAAAGAACTTGTCCAACACGTCAGACTGGAAGCCGGCAGAAACATAGGATTATGACCCGAGTGAACTGACAAAATAGCTCCCATCTTTCATGAAGCCTTTGGTTGGGAGCGTGTGACCGACCATACGATTCGGCCAGCCATTGCTACTTGGGTTGCAATCTGCTCATGTGTAAGCTTCTGAAAACAACTTTGCAGCACACGGAAAAGGCACAAAACATCATTCTTGCGGGTGATTAGAAGGAATTTGTACGAGATTGAGGAAGATGATGGGGATCGATTAAAAACGGAGAGCTCGAACGAATCGGAGCAAATGGGAAAAGTGAAAAAACAAAGGTTACCCTCGGTAAGTTTTTATAGCCAATGCGTCGATTACTTTCCTCGGGAACCAAACGTTCGTCTTGGAAACCGATTCAACGGACAAATCGAGGGAAATTGATTGCATTTTCTCTATCTGACGTCTATCTGTCTTCATAACTCAAGCGAAATTATCAAATCGAACAAACCAATTCCTAGTCAATAAAAATCGAGAAGGGTTTTGCTTTCAACCACATTTTTATCTACAACCTCATTTGCTCGAATAAGTTACTTTCACTTGAAGTTGGGGGCTAGATGACGAGAATAGAATAATCATCAAATTATTACGTCATTATATTTCTTGAATATACCCCTTATTAGTAAGGGAGAAGTCCCTCAGGATAGTCGTAAGTCTTACTGTGACTATTCTATATGGTCGTAAATCCTTCTACGACCACGTAGTCGTAAAGCTTACTGCGACTACCCCCTTGGTCATAAGTCCTTCTACGACCAAATAGTTGTAAGTCTTACTGTGACTACCTCCTTTGTCGTAAGTCCTTCTACGATCACGTAGTCGTAAGTCTTACTGCGACTACCCCCTGGTCATAAGTTTGTCTATGACCACATAGTCGTAAGTCTTACTGCGACTACCTCCCTGGTCGTAAGTCTTTCTACGACCATGTAGTCGTAAATCGTACTACGACTACTACCTGGTCGTAAATCCTTGTACGACTACGTAATCATAAATCTTACTGCGACTACTACTTGGTCGTAAGTCCTTCTATGACCATATAGTCGTAAGTTGACTTGTGACTACCTTATGGTAGCGGACCTTCCTGCGACCAACCTATCTCCGATTAACTTATCTATGATGAACAACTGCATCTTGGGTTTGTCTGATAAGGCAGTTAAAATATGTGTTTATCTAATAACCGCACACGATCTCTCCCTGACAACAACCGCTACACGGTGAATAGCCTTTTACGTCTCTCTGACAGTAACTTCTATCAGACGGTTATTATGTGAAGCGTTGAGGCGTCCTCTGGTGCGGGACAACTACCGTTGCTTCACTAACTATATAAAGGTTAACGTCAAAGAGAGAGGGGAGGCATTCGAATCGAAGGAGAAGATAGTGTTAGGCATTCATATTACTCTCAATTGTAATTCTTTTCTGGTAATTAGCAATCACATAGGACGTAGGGTTATTATTCTCTCAGAAGAAGGCCCGAACCTGGATAAAAATTCTCGAGTCTCTACTCTGTATGTGCATACACTGGGTGTTTAAGAGTTTCCCTGAATCCAAACAAATCATACGTAAGATCGATATTAAAACGTGGACACTGCAATATTGTTTTGGCATCTTGTCCATAAATTTTAAAATGGTACTAGGGTTGAGGATAAATCATGGGAAGCCACTAGATGGTTAGAGCCCATGACCTCACCCTAAGGTGAGGCTTGGTGTGAATTGGTGGTATTGTGATATAATGCACTGTGTATGTTGTTGGTGGCCTCATTTGAGAAAAGTAAGGACTAGAATCTTATGCTGAGTAAAGGACACAGAAATCGCTCAATCATAAGTTTTGACTTGTCAGACCTGATCAAGTACACTGCTTGATTCAATCAAATCTCTGCAGGAAGGTCAACTATCCCAAGCTTTCACAATGGCCCATAAACAAGGGGTGAAATGGAAGTGGGACTGGAAAGGCACTTGCAATTCTTCACAACGATAGGTCCATTTAACATCGGGCCATGATTTTCTCTTTGGCCTGTGGATTCCCGGTAATATTGTTTGGCCATGAGCCTATCGGGTCTCAACTCAGTCGCACGCTATCATGTTACGTGTCTATTGCATTCCATTGAGAGTTTAAGATATTTTATGGGTAAAGCTTATAGTATTCGGATGCGTCGTGCTTCCGATAAACGAAGCTATGTTTAATGGGTGAATCCAATAACAATGCATAAATAGCTTTGGTAATATTTTTAATTTAGTAAGTAAGTTGGTTAACCCCTTTTCTCTTAAGAAGATAATGCTTTGTCATGTAAAAAGATGTTTACAAATAAACTTGCACCCATAAATATAATAAATAAACCATCACATCGCATTTCTATTAAAATACTACAAATAGTTAATTAGTATTCTCCGTCTAACTTGTTCTATACGTTTGTACTCATATTTGCTAAAATATTTTCAACGGAAGAAATTTGGGAAGACAGTGAGGAGACTTTTCGAGAAGAACTTTGACGATTCCCTAGTAGGTGATGATTACTGGTTTTAGGTCTTGCCACGCTCAGGCACGCATGTGAATGTTCTTTTGTGATGTAATATAAACTTTGGGGTTGGATACCTTATTGTATAAACGTGGCTAATATGCCTTATCCTGTAATAAGTTTAGTTTTTAAGGAATAAGTTTGTGTTTGTTTGATACACACTCAACTACAGTATATTACAACTGAACATTCTAGACAATTACAGAGAAATCAAACAAATTCAGAAGTGGGGTTATTAGATCCTACATGAATTACATATGTATGCACTTTTCCGATGTGCTCATCTGTGCTAGCCGGTGGACGGTGGTAGATCTCATAAGTGTTGCGAATATGGATAGTTACATAGTACAAAACTATTATGAAACCTAGAAGCTTACGTTGTGGGCAAATACCAAAAGTACCCCTGAGGAGTTTAGACCACAAATAAAGAAGCCCATGTACAATGAGAATAAATCTGAAATCAATAAAGACTATGTTCTGGTGTTCTCTCTCAACTGTGTCTCCTGGTGATTGATCTATTATGTTCTTGGTGATTGATTGTGTGGATTGCATTCCCGTTTGTTTATTCCTCATCTATTTCTTAATACGTTATCAACACGAATCGCTCTAGTTTATTTGAGAGATAATTGAAACTGCTATCCACATTGTTGGCAAACGAAAATCATTGCAACCTTTGAAATTCCATATTGTATCTGAAATTCCATCTATCGTGTGTATCCATATTGTATACTAAGGGATTTTCGTAGTATGCTATTAAGTAAGATCAAATCTTGGCATTAGGGGGAGAGAAATACCAAAAAAAAATCTTTGAATGATGTGATAGTTTCCTGGAGAAAGATCTTTAGTATAAGATTCATGCCACCAACCAAGCTAAATTTAAGTTTAGTTGATACTCCTGTACGTTAGAAGCGGGGAGACTACCAATTTCTTTTTCCATTGCATGGAGGAGTTATATAGTATTTACTTGAAGTAAATGTATCGCTAAGTTTAGAATATCCTGGGTTGAATAGTATATCCATCTTTACGAAGTTGACTTATTGGTTAGTGATGTAAAGCCTATGGGGACGCCTATGGATCCAAGGTCTTGTGACACTAGTCTAGAAGAGAACTCGCCTTGAAGGTGAAGTACCTCATGAAGAGGTTCATCATGAAGATGAAAATCCTAATAATTAGGTGTGCACATATTACAATACTGGGGAACATGGAATGACTAATAAGCTTTTGTTTGAGAAATGACGAAGATTTGGTTAACATTGAAAGACACTCAATTATGAGGATATTTGGATAAAAGTTGTCAATAACCAGTTGCCTCTAAAATTGCTAAAGTTTCTCATATAAGAACATAAATATGGAACCAAAGTCCATGGCCGAGCACTTGAAGTGTTCATATCGGGTAAAGAAAATGAAAGGAAGCAATTGAGGTCGAACCATAATCACAGATGAAAGTCTTAAAACCTGTTAGTTCAGACTTGATGAGTCATTACGAAATAATGAGGTGGTGAAAGCGATGGTTCAAGGATCTCTGTAGAGATCGATATTCTCATATTATGAATGAAATAATGTTTCGTTATACAATAACTCTAGCAGATGACATGAATAAGATGTGCATTTATCGGATTCTGAAAATCCTAGATGGGATCTCTGAAGGGACTCAAAGCTCAATCCTTGAAGGACTCGGTGTTTCAACAAGAAAATAGATTGCAACATGTGTAGTATATAAAACTCATACCTGATAAACTCTTACTCAAAGAAAGAGTGCCTCCTAGAAGAAAAAATATCTCCTAGAAGAGAGGATATCTCCCTGAAGAGAAATTAAATCACCAGTTGATCAAAAATACACCAATGATTATGCAATACCTCGAAGTGGATAAGGACCCATCCAAGACCGGAGGGGATGGAATGAGAAAACTAAAACCAGAAGTGCGCCATATAAGCACATATGAAATGCATCTCCTACCAAAAGCTGATAGAATGGCAATATCCTTTATTGCCATGAAGGTAACATATACATTGGTGTTAATGGCAAATTTATTAATCCCCTAAGTGCCAAAATTAAGACTAGTTATATTGATTCTATGGTGATATGACCATGTTTTAGTTCTGCGGAACAGACTTTTGGTTGTATAGTGCCACTCAGAGATTGTTGCTAAATATTAAGACCCTGAAAGGTTTTGATAAGTCACGTCCTGAAGAAATATGGCATTGAAATTGATTACCCCCATATCCTGATTAGAATAAATTTTGCTTGTGTTGCATATATAGATAAGTGGTATTTTAGAAAGTTAAGTATATTACTCCCAAATTGTCTTATCGTCTCGTTATCTAGATGAATAGTGAAACAAATGTCTAGAAGACCATGCATTGTGGTAATCCAGTAGATATACTCGCAATATACTGTCATGTATTCATTTCTTAAAATGTATTAAAGGCATCGAAATAATAAGACTTCACCGGAAGTGATCTTTAGGGGGAGCATATGCTAAACCTTTAGAGTTATACACGAGATTCAGAAAATCTCGACTTAGTCTAACCTAGAAGGTATTGACTTGATGTTTACTACCTTGAAGGTTTTATCACCAATCAGTATAAGTTCAATTGATGGATATGATAAAGGTCTCGAAGATCATAATAAATCCTGAAGACAATTTATAAATTCTAAAGATAAGCGTTGTATTTTTTCCTTAGTAAGTTTTCCCTTTGGGTTTCTTGAAGGTTTTTAATGGGGCAACAAATACAATACAATTTAATGTATGCTATGTACTGTTTTCTTCATTCCTTTTTTTTCCACTAAGTTTTTGGAAGGAGTTTTTAACGAATCATATGCATATTGTGGTATGAAGCCTCACAAGAATGTACTTGGCTCAAGCAAATGATTAGCTACATCAAGAAGTTATGTGGCATAAATACCGTTGATAATCCCACTATTGTCTATGAAGATAATGCAACTTCTGTGGCACAGATATAAATGGGCTATGTTGAAAGTAATATCACGAAGTATATTGCTTCTTAAATTCTTTTATCCCCACAAGCTCCAAAAGTGTGTACAAGGCATACGGATAAGGCGACTTATCAAGTTACAAGGTTCAGGAGAGTAAATCCCTAAACTATAGCCCTTATTTAAGACTGGAAGACTTATATGATCTTAGAGATCTAATGTTGTACTATTTTTTCCCTTTGTGAGTTTCTCTAAAGTTTTTTCACATAAAGGTTTTTAATGAGGCAATAAGTGCGACATGAAAAACGGATGTGATGTACTCTTTTCTCCATCTCTTTTTTTCTACTGGTTTTTGGAAGGAGTTTTTAATGAGACATGTGCATAACGTGTTATCCGCCTAAGTGGATTGTTACAAAACTTAGAAGATTATATTGTGGGAAAATACTAAAAGTACCCCTGAGGAGTTTAGACTATAAATAAAGAAGCCCATGTACAATGAGAATAGATCTAAAATCAATAAAGACTACGTTTTGGTGCTCTCTCTCAACTGTGTCTCCTGGTGATTGATCTATTATATTTTTGGTGATTGATTGCATAAATTGTATTGTCATTCATCTATTCCTCGTCTATTTCTTAACAAAAACACCATTCTTTTCCTCCTTCCACATGTGTACGCACATTTTTTTACTTTCAAACTTTCTAGGAGGCGCACTCACACCTGTCTATTCTGCGTCACGGTAAAGAAAGAAAGCAAGCAACAATATTGGTTCAGATGATGATTTTCGAAAAAAAAGAGAGGATTAGCTCAGATGTGCACTTGGAACACAATAGGAAATAGAATTGGGCCAAAGGAGTGTAGTTGGCAAACGGCAATTAGCATGTGATCTACAGAATACAATTATATGAATATAAAAAAGAAAGATACCATCACATTATTAATGTTATGGATGCAGTTGTCGATTGCGGTCCAGGTTGCGACGGTAGGAAATAGAATTGTACCAAAGGGGTGTAGTTGGCAAACGGCAATTGGCATGTGATCTACAGAATACAATCATATGAGTATAAAAAAGAAAGATACGATCACATTATTAATGTTATGGATGCAGTTGTCCATTACGGTCCAGGTTGCGACGGTGCAGATGGTGACACACATCATCACCTATTAGGGATGCAAAAGAAACAAATAATTTTTATCTGTCCGATCGACTAAAAGTTCGTGGAGCGAATACGAAAAGGGTAAATGGATATCCGATACTATCCGTGTTCGACCCCGACTTTAAGAAAAAAAATATAGAATGAGTGATATCCGTCCGTATATATCCGTATGTTAAGCGATACGAGGAAATCTGTTGTAACTTCACTTAGGAACAAGATAATATATAGGTGGATTACCACATTTAAACACGTAAAAAAATACCGAGTACTCTTCCTTTGACATATCGTCGATTAGTCTCTATGTTCGCTCTAATTGTACTCTACCATCTAACGTCATATATAGGGGTGCAAAAAAGCGAAAATTTTCTGTCTGACTAACCATCTAAAGACTCATGGATTGAATACGAAATGGAGAAATAGGTATTTAGAATTATCCGTATCACTTAAAAGAATTTATAGAATAAAATATAGGATGCACGATATTTATTTGTATTCGCTCCGATTAACCCGTACCACCCATGCTGACACCGTCAACTTAGACCTAGGATCTGGCGAAAGCTTGGCACGATTGATTCATCAGCTATGCCATCCTTCGTGTCTTTTTGGACCAGCAGTTGGGTTCCTTAGTTTGCTCGACCTTAAAAACTCTGGTTAACTAAGGCTGGGTTTTTTAGTTTAAAATTGGCTTATGTTTGTACTGTCTACAGTAACTAGTTTTTAAATAGTGTATTTTTTTTAAGACAGAGTCAATAGAAAAATTGTAGTAAAAAGTATATTGAGTTTAACTATACAGGTTAAAATCGTATGTAGCTATTTCCCTTTGTGTACTGCCTCTCACGAACAGCTAGAATTCAAATATTTAAGCCATAAAATATAAGTTATCAATCTAAAAGAAATCACCGTAAATGTCTCGGAGGCTCGGCTAAGCGGTTGTTAAAATGCTAATCTTGAGCTAAGGGCAGAAGGGCTGATCTCCAGCCATGCATAGGGGTTCAGGCACGCACATGCACCCCAGAGATTTTTTTTACCGTGCTTGATCGCACCAACTCGATCACGTGGCAACCCAGCATCTTTCTGGTTCTGGATCTTCCTACCCCTGCCCATAAATTTAATCACTTTCACTCTTGCGTCACAGACTCAATGCATTCGTTTATGTAATCGACATAAACTATTAAGTCATACTTTCCTCTGGTATAGCACCGATACAAATCTCACGAGGGTAAAATTGTAATTACCCAACTAAGTTTGAAATAAACTGTGTGGACAGACAATTAGAGAGAAAGTCTATAATATCCCTATAAATAATTACAGAGAAAAGTCTATTATATCTTTACTAAATCAACGATCAGATTTAATTTCTATTATCACTCCCTGCTATCAGTAAAAGGGAATGTAAAGATTCCCGCTGCCGAAATGGAGCGCTTACTGATAATTGTGCTGTCAAGCAAAGTAACATTCGCGGATGTACACAAGGCGCCTTCTCAGTGCCTCAAATGATTTAGACTCAGTGATACATGTCGACTTAATCTCGATCTATACATCTTGATCAGACTGGGCACTGGGATCTGGAAGTAATAAAAAAGGCAAGAGTACGAGATTTGCTCCTTCCAGCTCTCCAAGGTCTGCTCGTTTCGGCTTCAGCTTCTGGCTTATTTTTCACTATTTATAAATTTCGACTTTTTCTGAACTTTTGACTTTTTTGAGCTTTTTTGCTGGTTTTTTTTCTCGTATTCGTTTGTGTTGTCCGTGATGAGCTATCATATTTTTTATTTTTAAATCTTTTAAAATTTAATTACGCTAAATAAGTCACCTTCAGCTACAATAAAATCTTAACCGCTACAGTGTAAATTTCAGCTATAAGCCACAGCTTTTCAGCCCAATGGAGCCGAACCTTAATCTCACAAAGATTCCGACCGCGTCCGTGAAAGTTGGCACTGCCTTTTTTTTTCTCTTTTTAATCGACTTCGACGAATGCGACCGCTTCTGTTGGGCTTTCGATGACAAGTTATTCGATTCAAAATATTTTCAGTAGTCAGTACCTCTCCTAGTTTATACTCAGAACCTTAATTAGTACTGGGGCATTACGGACTTCTCGATTTTTGATTTTTTTTTTAAAAAAAAAAGACAACGGCGAGAATACGGAGAACTGGAGAAGGTGTGGACTATTTCCATGAATTGAAAGGCAAATCCTGAAAACCAATCTCTGCTGTGGCATTCTTGCATATTTGCATTACCGACATAAACATCTGGACTTGGCTCAAGAGCTCCCAATGCTATGGGATTCAGAAACGTTCCATCATCCACAGGAGTAACCAACAGGGGCAACTCAGGTTTGTCACTTTTTTGAGTCCCGCAACAATGATGTATCCACAACATTGAAACCAGAACTTGATAATTCACCTGATCAAGGTTTTGGAGAGACTTCAGGACCTCATCCAGTTTGTATGATACATGACGATCGACGATGAAGACAAGCAGAAGGCCATCCCTATTCCCTTGTAACTGTTGAGTCCCAGATAATGCTGTGGCATCTTGATATGTCAAGGTAAGCTCCAAAAATCGAAGAACAGGAGACTCGACAGAGGCAAAGTCTTAACGAAGAGTGAAAAAGAGGACTCCATGATATGATATTGTTAGCAACAGAACAAGCATGTCACACTATAGCTATCACAATGGAACAGATGGGACAAAGATCTTGTGTGCAGAACACAACTAATGCCATCTTCATGGATATCAGTTATTCCATAACCAGGGTGTTAGACGACATATGTCCGGCCGGCCCTTTGGGCCGGCCGGCTGGTGCTCCCATGGGCCTTGCGCCCACATGTGCTTAGGATAGTATGATTGAGGTATTATAGGCAAGGATCACCGTTGATTGGTTGTATTCTATAAGCCATACTCCAGGTCATTCTTGCCTATATATATGTGTAAACATCCACCCTTCATAATCAATCTACTATTTCCGTGCCATATACTTTCCTATATGGTATCAGATTGGTCGTTCCTCGATCATCCGCTTCCGCTCAAACCCTAACCCTACCTCACGGCCACCATGTCAGGCGATCTTCCGCCGCCGGCCCCCTCTACCCCTGCTGCCGCCGCCGATGCCGACTGCTTCTCCACAGAGGCCGCCGCCAGGGCTGAGGAGGCTGCGCGCGTCGCCAAGCTGGCCCCTGACGCGTGCCTCGCTGCCGCCGCCAAATCCCGCGCCGCTGCTCTCGCGCAGGCCGAAGCCGCTGAGCGCGAGGCTGCCGCCGCCGCCCAAGCACGCACTGCGGCTGCTGATCGCGAGCGCGCTGCCCTAGCGCGCACAGCTCGTGAGCGCGCCGCCGATGCCGAGTCCGTGGTCGAGGCCTCCCTTCCTCTCCACGACGCACTCCTTCATGAAGCTGCCGCCATCGCCAACATTCATGCCCAGGCAGTCGACGTCCAGAACATCCGCTCCCTGGTTCCTCTCGTCCTCGACTTGACCTCCGGCCACTACACTCGATGGCGCAGGCTCTTCCTCCTCGCCCTCGGGAAGTACTCCCTCGAGGACCACGTGCTCGCCGACGATCCCAATCCGGCCCTTCCAGACTGGGTGCGCATGGATTGCGCCGTCAAGTCCTGGCTTCTCGGCATTCTCTCCACCGAGCTCGTCGAAACCGTGCTGGAACGTCGGGCCACCGCGCGCGTCACCTGGCTCGCCATTGAAACTCAGTTCCTCGGCAACAGGGAGTCGCGCGCCCTCTACCTCAACGCCGAATTCCGCAATTTCGTCCAAGGTAATCTCTCGATTGCTGACTACTGCCGTCGCCTCAAGAGCATAGCCGATGCTCTTGCCGACCTCGGGGAATTCGTCGCCGACCGGACTCTCGTCCTCAACGTCATCCGCGGCCTCAACGAAAAATTCACCACCATCGGTCTTCATCTCCAACGGAGTCGGCCCTTCCCCTCCTTCCTTGAGGCGCACGCCGATCTGCTTCTGGAAGGACTCAACATGGCAAATCGTAAGATCTCTCCTGCCACTGCGCTGCTCACCTCCGGTGGCCAGCCTGCTTCGACGCCCGACGACCGTTCCCCATCTTGTTCGGCTCACAGCGGCACCGGGGGCGACAACGGGGGCGGGGGCTCCTCCCACTCTCGTGGCCGGCGCGGCAAGCGCTCCGGCCGGGCTGGCCAAAGCAACGTGCCATTCCCAGGGATCCGGCGCAGGCGGCGCAAGCTCTCACGGCGCATCTAAACCCGGCGGCTGGCCCAGCTTCTACAATCCGTGGACCGGCACCATCCAGATGTGGCCCGGTCCCCGGCCTCCCCTTGCTCCTCTTCCACAGGGACGATTCTCTGGGTCAGCTCCGTCTCCCCAGGCTCCACCGCAGCCACAAGCTCTGCTGGCTGCCGCCCAGAACCAGTGGACATTTCCTGGTCTTCCCGGTCAGGCTGCTGGGCTATACGGCGGCACTTCTGTTGGGCAGGTTGCTGGGCAGTTCGCCGCTCCTGCTGGCTTACCTTCCTGGGACCAGAACAGTCTTGCGAGTGCCTTCTCCACCATGGCGCTGACTCCTCCTCAGCAAACCGAGTGGTATTTCGACTCGGGGGCTACCTCTCATATGGCCTCCGACGCTGGTATTCTTTCTCACTCCTCAGTTCCTAGGTATCCCACTCCTTCATCTATTGTTGTCGGTAACGGCTCCTTACTTCCCGTTACCTCCACTGGCACAGCCGACCTTCATGGTTCCCTCCGTCTTAATAATGTCCTTGTTTCTCCCACACGTATTAAGAACCTCATTTCTGTCCGCCAGTTTACATCTGACAATAACTGTTCTGTTGAGTTTGATCCCGCTGGCTGTTCTGTGAAGGATCTTTGGTCTCGGAACGTGATCATCAGGTGCAATAGCTCCGAGCCGCTCTACCCCCTGCATCTTCCTGTCGCCGAGTCCATCCTCACCGAGTCCTCCGCTCCACTTTGGCATCGCCGCCTTGGTCATCCCGGTCATGAAGTTTTGTCCAAGTTAGCGAGTTCTTCAGTTATTCCTTCATGTAATAAAACCACAAGCCATTCTATTTGCCATACATGCCAACTGGGTCGACATGTTCGTCTTCCCTTTCCTGTGTCAGCATCCCATGCTTCAAATAAGTTTGATCTTATACACTGTAACCTCTGGACATCACCTGTTGATACTGTTTCTGGTTACAAATATTATTTGATCATTCTCGATGACTGTTCACACCATCTTTGGACGTTCCCCCTTCGGTTCAAGTCTGACACCTTTTCGACACTCGCTAACTTTTTCTCTCTTGTGTCCACTCAGTTCGGCGTCACTATTAAGGCAATTCAGTGCGACAACGGCCGCGAGTTTGACAACTCTAGCGCTCGCACGTTCTTCCTCACTCGTGGCGTCCACCTCCGCATGTCCTGCCCCTACACCTCCCAACAGAACGGTAAAGCTGAGTGTATCATTCGTTCTATCAACAATGTCATTCGCTCACTTTTGTTTCAGGCGTCCATGCCACCGTCCTATTAGGTCGAGGCGTTGGCCACTTCCACTTATCTCCTCAACATCCTACCCACCAAGACGCTGAATTTCTCCACGTCGTACCATGCCCTCTTTGGGTCTTCACCATCGTATGATCATCTTCGCGCCTTTGGGTGCAAATGCTACCCAAATCTTGCCTCCCACAAACTCGCCCCTCGCTCCGCCTTGTGTACCTTTCTTGGCTACTCCACTCACCATAAGGGATACCGATGTCTCGACATGGCCTCCAATCGGGTCTACCTCTCCCGTCGTGTCATTTTTGATGAAACATCCTTTCCCTTTGCTGATCTTCTTTCCACCCCGTCCACGGCGGACTTTGAGTTTCTGGATGACTACACTAATCCAGTGTCGACACCTATCGGTCCGTCGCGCACCTCTTTGCATGCAGGTTTTCCCACAGCAGCTCCTCTCGCGCACCTGGATCCCGCACGTGCTGACGTCCCCATGCCCATGCCACGCGCGGCCCCGGACGATGCAGCGCTCGCACCCCTGTCGTGCGCGGCCCCAGAGGACACTGCACCGACGACCCTGCCACGCGCAGCAACGGCGGCCGATGCGTCGCGCACGGCATCTCCCACTCCACCGCCTGCACTGCCACGTGCGGCAGCCGCTTCGCCCGCATTGCCATGTGCGGCCCCCGCTGATCGCACATTTCGCCACGTCTACACACGGCGTGCGAAGACGGCGTCCGCCCCGGGACCTCCAACCTCCGCCCCGGCGTCTCCCCCGGCGCGACTTCCCCCGGGCGCAGTGCCGGTGTCTCCCGTGCTGAATCAGCACCCGATGACAACACGCGGCAAGGCCGGGTTTCAGCTACCCGCTCTCTATCATGCCACGCCGCTGTCGCCTGTACCTCGGACATACCGCAGCGCCCTCGCCGACCCCAATTGGCGGGCTACTATGGAGGAAGAGTGCGCTGCCCTCTTGTAGAACCACACCTGGGATTTGGTTCCGCGTCCGTCAACTACAAACATTGTCTCCGGCAAGTGGATCTTCAAGCATAAGTTCCAAGCCGACGGCTCCCTCGAACGCTACAAGGCGCGCTGGGTTCTTCGGGGGTTCACTCAGCGACCAGGTGTGGATTTTGACGAGACGTTCAGTCCGGTGGTCAAACCGGCAACAGTTCGCACGGTTCTGTCATTAGCCCTGTATCAACACTGGCCACTTCATCAACTCGACGTGAAGAACGCTTTTCTGCATGGGACTTTGTCCGAGACTGTCTACTGCTCCTAGCCTTCCGGATTTGAGGACCCCGCTCATCCGAACTTTGTGTGTCGTCTCAACAGGTCTCTCTACGGCCTCAAGCAGGCGCCCCGTGCCTGGTACAGTTGCTTTGCAGCCTTCCTGCTCGCCATCGGGTTTGTTGAAACCAAGTCTGACACATCCCTCTTCGTCTACCATCGTGGCTCCGAGACAGTCTACCTTTTACTCTATGTCGACGACATCATCCTCACTGCCTCGTCAGATGAACTTCTTCGGCGCACTGTGTCCGCCCTGCAGCGAGAATTCTCCATGAAGGACCTCGGCCCACTTGCATGCGCAGTGACACAGCGACGGTCTCTTCCTCTCTCAGCGTCAGTACATGTTGGATATCCTCGACCGTGCTGGTATGGCTGAGTGCAAGCCGTGCTCCACTCCGGTCGACACCAAGCCAAAGATACCTGCTACCGCCGGCGCCCCAGTTCAAGATCCATCTGACTTTCGCAGCCTCGCCAGCGCCCTGCAGTACCTCACATTCACCAGGCCAGATATCTCCTATGCCGTTCAGCAGGTCTGTCTTCATATGCACGACCCGCGGGAGCCTCACCTTGCAGCTTTGAAGCGCATTCTTCGATACATCTGAGGCACTCTCGACTTTGGACTCACCCTTTGACCGTCTACTTCGTCAGATCTGGTAGTCTACTCGGACGCTGATTGGGCAGGTTGTCCGGATACACGCAAGTCCACTTTGGGCTATGCCGTTTTCCTTGGAGACAACCTCATCTCTTGGTCTTCCAAGCGCCAGTCCATGGTATCTCGCTCCAGCGCTGAAGCAGAATACCGCACTGTGGCCAACGCGGTCGCCGAAGCCACCTGGCTGCGCCAGCTTCTCCTTGAGTTCCACTGTCCCCTACAGCGTGCCTCCTTGGTCTACTATGATAACATCAGCACGGTCTACATGTCCACCAACCCCGTTCAGCATCAACGGACCAAGCATATCGAGATTGATCTTCACTTCGTTCGTGAGCGCGTCGCCCTTGGAGATGTTCGGGTCCTGCACGTCCCCACCACGTCGCAGTATGCCGATATATTTACTAAAGGGTTGCCGTCCTCCGTCTTCACTGAGTTCAGGTCCAGTCTCAACGTCCGCTGTGCCGATGCTTCGACTGTGGGTGCGTGTTAGACGACATATGTCTGGCCGGCCCTTTGGGCCGGCCGACTGGTGTTCCCATGGGCCTTGCGCCCACATGTGCTTAGGATAGTATGATTGAGGTATTATAGGCAAGGATCACCGTTGATTGGTTGTATTCTATAAGCCATACTCCAGGTCATCCTTGCCTATATATATATGTGTAAACATCCACCCTTCATAATCAATCTACTATTTCCGTGCCATATACTTTCCTACACAGGGGGCCACGGGGGCCACACAGCTGAGTATTGAAGCGTCAAACAGGGAACAGACCTGCTCTAAAAAGGTCTAACATTCTTTGACCATGAATTTTGGTAACAAATAAAGATTTTAGTCTACCTTCTAAGTTCTGAGACTGGAGATGGAAAATTTTATCCTTTCATTGGAAGAGCATATTTTGTATTATATAATCAAAACGCTGATCCACCTCCTTTCGTCTTCCCTAGCAAAACATCTTTGGCCTCATTGATCTTCGAAGCAAGGTAATGGCTCCCTCCCTTATCTGGATGATTGGCAACCATGACCTTCTTATGTGCCTTTTTTACCTTCTCAGGATGGGCATTTTCCCTAGAGGAATCAAAAGAAAAACAGAGGGCCACTTAACAAAGGCAAGAAACAGGCCCAAAAAAAAGACAAGAAACATAAAACGTCTCAAATTGTAAATTGCCAATGAAAACTTGTTGAATCACAAATAAATGACACTTCTTCAAATGCAACAATGACTGATCGGACATGTAGAGAACTAGAGATGCAATCTATTCAAATTTTAAGGATAAACTCAAGGCTTAATTCAATATTTTGGTACTATGAAGTACACCTGATAGAAAATAAACAACTTTATATTTTGGTACTATGAAGTACACCTAACAGAAAATAAACAACTTTCCATATCTCAAAAAGTGACAATTCTACCTCCAACAGTATCTTTTCTTTTATCAATGGGGCAAAGATATTTTTGGTGTAAAGTGGAAAACAAAACAAAATATATCATTGCAAAGAGGGACCCGATTTGCCAAAGAAAATTTTAATTTGCAGCTATATTTAATTGACCTGTGAGGAAAACACAAACAAGAATACAGATATACTTGCTCTGCAGTCTGCATTTATGTATCTATAATACCAAACATTTGCTGTCATTGTGACGGATGGAGGGTGGTGATGGGATCCCAGCTTGAAATGGCAATTCGACCATTCTACATGCAGGCAATTAGCCCCCAAAGCCTCATTTGGATGGGTTCAGAATGGGTAGGATATAATCCATGTGGATTGGGTTCGAATGCCACCATGTCCAGCCATCCAAACGAAGCCTAGTAGGGTTGTGGGATTGTGCAGCTGTTGACGACAAACTAAACTCAAGTTGGGTGGTACTGATAGGGGAATGCTATGTCAACCCTGTTCTAGCGTACCTGTGGGTCCTCACGGAATCAAGAGTCTATAATATTTATGTCTATACTATATGTATTTGTCTCTATTAAATGTGGGGCCACATCCTTTTCATACATATGCCTGGAGGGTAAAGAATAAGAACTTAACCCTAGATATATTCTCATCCCACATATCACTTAGGCTGCCGCATCTCTAATCTCACTCTTATATCCTGTTCCTCTCCAATCACTCTCACCCCTACCCCTGTTCCACACCTCATAAACCACAACCATCAATCTCCTTCCTCACACCAACCTTCAGTTCTTCTCAATAAATCGGCAACTTTTTCCCCACTGCTCAGTGGCACCATTGGAAACAGAGTCAGAACAAGCTGCAGAACTTGCTCATTTGACAGTGACAAACTGACAATGTCAATAGAAGAATTGGTTGGGATATCTACAGTCTATAAAGCAAGCATTGCAGAAATTCTTACCCTAGTAATTATCCAATTCTTACAATGGATAATATGACTATATCTATATTTAACAAAACAGTAATTAATCTGGAGTTGTGGAGGTTATCGAAAAAGCAATGCCCTCAAACACAAAGGTAGTGTTACTTGATGAAGTGATGTAATTTTTCCTATGATCAACAGCCATACAATATCAGTATCAGATAAGCAACGGGGTAATCCCTAATTCTGGCAATAACGATAATCACAGAAGTGACAAGTGGCTCTACAATAACCTTCATCTCCTGGACTTGTCTGTTGAAAGACTGAGCAGCGGCCCTCTGGCTGATGAGGTGCATCATGAGTATCTGCAAAGGGGAGGTTCGGTTAGAGTTAGGGATACACAAAAGACACAAATCAGACCAAATTTTTTATTAACAGTAAATAATCAATACACAATCACAAATATGTAAAAGCTGAGCAAAGTTTTACAGATCTAGGAAAGACATTGAAAAGGATGGTGTCCATGGTTGGACATTGAAATGGATCACGTCCATGTTTGGACGCAGAAGAAATTTGTGTCCACCCATGGACAGTCTTTGTGCTTGGTTCAGGTTGGCCTCCACTTGAAGAGTATGTTCATGTTTGTCCCGGTCTGAGCTCCACTAAAGCTCAGTTAATACATATGGTACTATTATTTACTAAAGATTTCGTATACATCAGATCTTAATACAAGTAATGGTGCGCAGCACATATAGTCCCCCCCCCCCCCCCCCCGGGGGGAAGCATTAGAAACACATAAAATTTAGTTTACAAACAAATAAATTCTAGAAGCATATTGTAAGAAACAGATAGCTGTCCTCTCTAAGTATTAGAAACAGGATTTGTACCTCGATCAAGACACACTGCAACTACAGAAAGAGATCTGAACTGTTTTAAGTCCTAAATTTCGCTGGTGCAGAAATTTTAACGAGTCAGCGCACGCTGCCCGTCAGAGCGTCCAGAAATGAACGTGCAATGTGGTTTGGAGGTGCGTCCGAGTTCGGACGCTCTTGAAAGTAGCGCCCTTCCTACTTTGGTAAAAATGGCTCCAACTTTCCCACATTTGTGATTTTGCATTTATTATTTACTATTAATAAAAAAAAATCGGCCAACCAGATTACCTCGTCAGCGGTGAATTAAGGGATCGCCCTCTTGGAACGCCCCTGTGAGTAGCGCGCCAGGCCGATAGGGTCGAAGGGCCCTCCATGGGGCCATGGGGGAGCGCCGTGGTGCTGGTCGAACGGCCTACGGGAAGGGTGGCCCAGCTGGAGGTGGAGAGGATCTCACGGCCGGTGCGCGGGATGGCAGGCGCGGCCGCGGGGGGAGGGGGTGGTGGGTAGCGGTGGGGGGAGAAGGCGGGCCGAGGATGGAATGGTGGGGGTGGGTGGGGGAAACGACGGGAAGCGGAAAGTCGGGAGAGGAGGGCGCGGCGTAGCGCCGCGCCGCCATCGTGATCGAGGCGGCGGAGGCGACGGCGAGGAGCGAAACAGCGAAGGGCAAGCAATTTGGCCGAATTTTTTTGTATTTTAACCCTTTTTGAAAAATTTTCACATTTAGACCCTGGACGTCTTAATTCCGTTTTTGGACCCAGAGGGTCGGCGCCGTGGTCCATGGCGCTGAGGTCCCAGGCCCGCACCACCGTGGCGGCCTGCGTGGCGCCGACGTGGCAAGCACCTCGGCGCCACTACTCACGGCGCCGAGCTCGGCGCCGTGGATCAGGGCGCCGAGCATGCGGCCTTTTCCTAGGGCACGGCGGGTTGCCTTCTTTCGTTCTTTTCCTCTGTCCCTCTCTCTTGCCCGCCTCCCCGCCGCCGCCCCGTGGTGCCGCCGCCTCCCCTCCCCTCCCGCCGCCGCCCCATGGTGCCTCCGCCTCCCCTCCCCTCCCCGCCGCCGCCCCGTGGTGCCGCCGCCTCCCGTCCGCGTCCCCGCCCGCCACCGCCCCCGGTGTCGCCGCCTCCCGTCCGCCTCCCCGCCGCGGCCGCCCGCGTCCCCGCCCGCCGCCACCCCCCTGGTGCCGCCTCCCCCTGGTGCCGCCGCCTCCCATCTGCCTCCCAGCCGCTACTTGACATTGTGTTTGTAAGTTGTAACCTTGCGCTTACATATGATGCAAATTGCTAAGAACCATGTTGTATGAGCTAGTTCCCAAAGTTTCAATCTCTTAGTTTGTGCATGTGCATACATGTGTAATGTGTTTACGTGCTTGCAATCTATATGGGTTTATATATTTGATCGATATGTTTGTGCGGACATGTGTATGTGCGTGAGTTGCTCAGTGCCTCATATAGGTGGTTCCACACATTAGGAGAAAACTTGGTTTTCTACTGTGTTTCGTGTGGAAATTGACAATATGTCCTTAACAATTGTGCACTCCTCTTATGGTGCAACTCTTTTATGGGTATGCACACATATGTGTGTTGGGTGCTATCTATGAGAGAGTCTGGATTTTTAGGCTAAAGTAGACTTTGGAGGAGAATGATGCAAAATGTAGTATACTATGTGCTTGCTGTGTTGCACTGAAAGCCAATCGTGTAAACTTTTGAAGTAATAAGTATGATGTTCTTCATGGTAGAATATGGTTTACGCTGTTGTGGTAGCTATACTTAGTTCTTTGTGGACATTTTTATTGGGTTGGATTTGCTCTTTAGATTGTTAAGTGATGCTTCCATGATTCCAGTTAGTTAGGTAGCATTTAGTTAGTGAGTAGGTACTTATTAGTTACTATCTAGTATCCAATTTCGATTAAAGGTATTAAGTTTGGTTTTCTGTATGAACTAGATGGAAGGGTGCCTCTGATATTCAGTGATCGGCCGTCGTTTGGTGACAAGTTGGTTGATTTTTCTTTATTTCTATGTTGGACTGACAAATTCAATTTTTTTTGTAGTATGGCGCAATTGCACCTACTAGACCCGTACTACGAGGAGAACCACCGAGGACGGCTCACCGCGGAGGGGAGGGTACTGCCTTCATCACTTCTTGTACAATTAATTATTTATGTTGATGCATTAACTAAAAAAACTGATGTATTCTATACAGGAGTTGCTCATCCTTCGTCCTCGAACCCATGACGGGTTCCTGGACATGCGGTACGACGAGAGGTACACTCCCTTGCTGGAGAGGGCTGGCCTAGACGCCATCTCTTACCAGGTTCGCCGTGGGTTGCCCACCTTCAACCCCTCGGCCATCACTGCACTGGTTGACAGGTATTCTCCTAAACCATTGCTCCACTTGCATGTTCACTGTTTATCGGCTATGTGCGCCTCAAATTCTCTGACATGCGCTCATGGCCTCCAACGTAAGTTAATTCCATTTGGTATCGTGATTTTCATTTGTTAGTATATGACCTTACAAGTAAATTGTTGCTATGCAGGTTAAGTGGGAGCCGTACGCCGAGCAAGAGGTGGAGGCCATTCAGTTCAGCGCACTGTGCAGCATAGACGAGGCCCTCTATAGGATGAGGTGCCCCCTAATCTGTTTCTATGCTGTTGAGTATCACCTGCCACATAGAGTTGCACGCCAGTTTGGTATGAGGCAGCTGTGGCCAGTAGCGCCGTTCTCCACGTCTGTGGCCTTGCACAAGTAAGTGCCATGCAATTTCAATTCTAACCTTGGATTCCAATTGCACAGAGCTTTTTCTAATTTTAACGATAATATTACCTTTCGGGCAGATTTGATCGTCAACGACAGAAGAAGGTCATAGACTTCGAGGAGCACCACCACGTGTACGTTGAGGAGTGGGGACACTTTCAGGACCACGTGGACGACAACGACGAGCTGCACAGCAACAAGCACTTCCGACGGTACCAAGTTTGGTACCAGCGTGCGACGCGGTCCAAGCTTAAGGGACAATGGACTCAAGATGACTATGCTGACATTGAGTCCTCCGACGACGACGACACGCCCTACGACCAGTCTACTCGACTTGGGACGCAGGTGGAGATAGCACCAGTCCTGGACCGTGTGGTAATGTTCAATCTCATTGCTTATTTTCCAATAGACATATATACCACTACATATAGCAAATTATCCATTCTTTTGCTTGTTTGCAGGGCAACACCCTGAAGCAGTCCGTACAGGACATAGAGCGTTTCTCCAGGACAGTCGGCGACGTCAGGACGCGTAGCTTCCTAGAGGTAAGCTTCGACAAAGCCACTCACAAAATTAGTACCTAATATCTTCGTATCTTGTTGGTTAACAAAATGTTGGATGACAGAGGCTAGCAGGTCGGCTACGTCGTGCGGCTGGTCGTTGTGGTTGCAGCACAGGCGCGGCGAGGGACGTAGACGTGCCTTCGACACGACTTGCAGACCCGGCGCGGCGAGGGTCGTACACGGGACAGAGCTCGTCCCCCACGAGGAGCGACACTTTCCCGGCCCAGGGCGGTGAGGACGAGGACGAGGACGAGGTGCAGCAGCAGACTTACGATGAGATCGGCCCGTCTCAGCTCGTAGATGCTCCTTCGACTCAGCCTCTACCACGCAGACGCCGCCGCTCGCCTAGCCGTTACACTCCAGGCACCGACGCACTTGGTAAGGGTAAGGCTAGGAGGTAGTGACGGAGACTAGCCGTTTCACCTGTACAGGAGCTGTTTTAACGTTATGGACTATTTGTACTTTGTTCATATGGACTGAGATGTGTTATTAATGAGCTACGTGTTGTATATATGTGTATATGTTATGTTCATGTGATATTTGTGTTTAGAGTGGCTCCAAAAAGAGTGCAAACTCTGCCGAAATTTTCTGACGTCCACGATAAAAGTAATTGATATGTCGACACGTTTGCAATGACACAACAAGAGAGATAGACACAATAAGATATAGATGTGCATGTTTGTGAGAGCGTGCTTCCACAAATGGAAGATTACGAAAAAATGTAGATCATGTTGGGTGGCCTTGCACACCCAGTAGACAAGATGTAATAGACCCGGTTCACACATGAGGTCATACGAGCAGTTGGGCCGGTTAGTCGCATATCATGTTATATGCTATGCATGTAATAAAAATGTACGCGCCATGTTCGTCCCAACTTTATTATGAAGTTTATTTCTATTCAGCTAAGCTTATTATCTCGGCTTTTCGCATGCAATGATTCCCACGTGTCTTATTATCACTTTCCCTTATTTCGTCCAATTGTTCCTATCACAATTGTCCTCAAAAAAATTTCAATAAATTCCTTCCAATAAAACAACATAACATGATCGAAAAATGTTATTGCCAGTTCAACATATCTTTCACGGTCAGCATTGTACAAAAATCACAAATACACTAATCGTTACTTCACACAAAACTCGTTCGTACTCTACCAAGCAAATTTCTTAATTTTCATAATTGCAAAAATAATTTGCGTAGCACCAAAATGTACTCCACATCAAAATTTTATTTTTCAAAAACCATTAACAACGTACCATAATCTTTAAAAATACTACAATAAATTTTCTACATGTATCATCTGTAATACATAACTAATTTTAAAAACATACGTCGTATTTTTTTGCTCTCTTTAAATAAATAAATATATTACATAATATTACTATAATTAAATAATCCAAATAAAAAATACAACAAGTAATTCATTTTTGCCCGGTGGCAGCCAGCTCGGCGCCACGAACCACGGCGCCGAGGTACTTGCCACGTCGGCGCCGCGCTGGCCGCCACGCTGGAGCGGGCCTGGCACCTCGGCGCCATGGACCACGGCGCCGAAACGTGTTACCTCGGCGCCGTGACCCACGGCGCCGACCCCCTAGGTCCAAAAACGGAATTAAGACGTCCAGGGGTCTAAATGTGAAAAAATTTCAAAAAAAGGGCTAAAATAGAAAAAATTCGGGCAATTTGGAGTGGTAATGGAGACCGGTGGAGTGTAGAGGAGAGTGGAGGGGAGGGTAACTGGGTAATTTTATGTCCAACGCGGAGCCCTCCGCGGAAATGGCAAATTTTAAAATGTGATTAGCAAATATAATATGCTCATAGTGACAATTATAAAAATAATGCTCTTATCTATGGAATTAACATATGGTTTTAACCACTGGATGACACATAGCGGAGCACTTACCGTGCGGTTTTAACCATATGGCAACATGTGGCAGAGGTGTGATGCTCCGTCAAGTGTTGGCCTGTTGCTAAAACCGCACGATAGCTGTAACATGCTACGTTATGTGTAGCTTCGTGGCTTATTTGTATGGTGATTATATGGATGAGAGCGTTATTTTTATAATTATAACTGTGAAGATGTCATTTTTATTAAGTACGCTCCAAATTTTATCATTTCGGTCAGAAAACTCTCCATCTCCCGCTTTGGGCTTCACGTGTGCTTTGGCCCACGAACAGATCTGCCCAGAACCCGCATCAAAATCCCAGTAGGTCGAACGGACCAGACCGCCGCTCCGAATCACTTGTACCAGGCACCGACCCGAACCCGACGCCGTACGCCGCAGCGCCCCCTCCCTCCTCTCGGCTAAATCCCTCGCCGCCGTCGCCGCTCGCTCGGTCCGTCGCCGGAGGGCGAGGGGGAGGAGGAGGAGGACAAGATGAAGACGACCAAGGGAGGGAAGGTGATGAACCCCACCGACGCCTACCGCAAGGAGCAGCGCAAGAAGGAGCTCAAGCGGGTGTGTCTCCAACCCTAAGTTTGTTGTTCTTTTAGGCGGATTAGAGCTATCTGAGGTGGAAATTGAGCAGTAACTTCGTACTCGATTCGTACGATCGGTTTAGCGCGCAGTGTTTCCCTAGGCGGCGCCTAGACGCTAGGCGCCAGCCTCCCGCCTTGGTCGCCTAGCCGATTTTGCCCGTCTAGGCGGCCGCCTAGCCCGATTAGGCGCTAGGCGCCGGTCTACCGCCCGACTAGCGCCTAGAGGAACACTGTTAGCGCGAGATTTGGCTGCTTCTGTGATCACGACGGTCGATTGTGATGCTATCGCCTAGTAAATTGGTCGGTGATTTTGGTTCAATTGGATTATTCAATGTGGGAAATTCTGCATGCAACAACCGTATTTAGATGAACATTACTAGATATTGTAATTGAAGAGTACTCCTAGTAATTTGATTCGTTTGTCAGTCTTGACCAGAAGTTGTAGGTTCTTCTGGTGTGCAATTTTGATTCTGGTGTGCAATTTTGAGTTTTCGGCTCATCTAGTTGTCTATTATTTTAGATGGAATTGGGGTGGTAGCTTGATTTACTCGATCAGTTCGATGTGAAATTTTGCTATTTGATGCATAACGGAAGGTTAATGCCAATGTTATCGCCGATTAGACTGGTTGGTGGCCTTGGTTTCACGGAAAATTTTGCAGAGTACCCAAGCTTTATTAGATGAATATTATTGAGCTTGGCACTTGAGGAGCAATCTAGTTTGTCATAGTGACCAAGCTAGTTGCTGCATGCAATTGTTCTTAGCTGTTGGACTCTTGCACTGTGAGATGTTAGTGTGTTACCGTTTTTAGTGCGTGTCATTTTGATCTGGAAATGTGTCCCTGGTGGCCTGGTCACAAATCCTGTTACACATATACCAACTGTAAGGCGATAATAGTGGTCAATAGAGCCTCAAATATTACTAGCTCGATGGCTTCTTATCAGTTTTGCTAATTTTGTTTAGTCTTTTTAACTTCTGTTTTGTATTAGATTGCTGATAAAGATGTGGTAGGATGGTAATTTATTTAATATGTTAATAAATAATTTAATTCATCTTCATTTTTCTAAAGCTTTTGTCGCTGTTTTGACTTTTTAGAACAAAAAAGAAAGGAAGAAGGTACGTGAAGTTGGTATTTTGAAAAAGGATCCGGAGGCTATACGGGAGCAGATTGAGAAATTGGAAAAGATGAGTAAGTATAATGCATAATAATTTATGTCAATGCAGACCTAGATTTAGATCAATGTATAAGACACTAGTTATTCTTAAAGAGAACTCTTGAATGTTTTGTTCTATAAACTTCTGTTTATGTAGAACTCAAACCAATGTTCAAGAAGGTGCTAGGCGGGCGGTGAGGTGGGGCCTAGCGCCTAGGGGGTCTAGGCGGCCAAATTAAAAATGAGGTTGTTGTAAGTTATGAAGCTTTTTTTAATAGGCAAAATGGGTCAATTTTTTTTGTACCTCCTCAAGTTGGCCAAGTTAAGCCCAAGATGACAAGCCAGCCAGTGAAGCCTATTAAATCCTCGGCCCTTGATCCCACTTTTCATCCTTCCTAGCCGTCCGATCCACAGCACCTAGGATTCACCCTCACACGCACAACCATATAAATGCTCCCCTCAACGCCTCCTCCCCAAAACCCTTTCCCCTTGGCAGCCGCAGCCCATCACCACCGTGCCTCACCACCGTTGCCGTCGCCTCCTGCTTTTCCTTCCGCAAGAGCGCCACCACCAGCCGCAGCCATTTTAAGCGCCTCTCCTCTTCTCCCTCTCCTTCAACTGCTTCCTCCTGCTTGGATCGAGCTAACGCGCCGCACGGTGCCACAGAGGGGGGAGACAGTAGATGGGAGGGGAGGCGGAATGCACCTGAGCGGCTGGGCAAGGCGGAATCCGGCGAGACGGCGTTTACCAGCAAGGCAGAATCCGGCGAGTCGGCGGTGACGGTCCTGTGCTCTGTGTCGCCGCCTTCCCTTGCTCTTGATCGCGGCCTCGCGCGCCACGCCTAGGCCGCCTTGGACCGCCTCGCTGCCCAACCACCCGACTAGGGGCCAAGGCGCGGCGGCACCCTGCCGCCCAGCGCCTAGGCATCCGCCCAGGCCGCCTTCTTGATCACTGACTCAAACGATCATATTGCTATTCTGTAGTGATAGTAATATTCATACATGGTTCGGCTATGTTTATTGTTTGATCATGATTTGTCATTCATGGTCTACTTTGTTTCTCTATGACTTAGTGTGCACTCTTTTAATAAGGTTAAAGTGATTTCTAGTCTTGCAATTAGCCAATTATCACTCCATTGTGGTGTTTCTAGTATGCCTCTGTTGTTTACTTGTTTAACCTGTTCTTTGTCTCCGGCATCTTATTAAAGCATCATGTGATAATAGCATGTGGTTACCCCAAATATATGTATTGTAACCTGATGAATCGTATTCTTGATTTTGCAATTTTTACCTTCTTCCCTCGTCCATCTGTTATCTGTTCTACCTTTGTTTGCTGGATGACATTTCACTTATTTTCTAGTTTGCACTTGTTAAGGGTATTAGAGATAAGGGTATTAGAGAGACGCCGCCGGGCTGGATCCGGCCGTCTTCGCCGCCGCCGAGATCGGATCCAGCCTCGCCCCGCTTGGATCTGGCCGCCTTCGCGCTGGATCCGGCCACCGTCGCACCGCTCGGCCTGCCGGATCCGCCGCTCTCCATCGCCTCTACTGTCGTCGCTGGCCTAACGGCCACCGCCTCCCGTGCCTCCACGCCCGCGCCGCCGCCTTCGGATGCCGCCTCCCGGCCGCCGTGCCCGCGCCGCCGCCTTCGGACACCGCCTCCCGGCCTACGCGCCCGCGCCGAGACGGATCCGCCGTCGCCCGCGCCGTCGTCTTCGGCTGCCGCCTCTCACGCCTCTGCGCCCGCGAGAGAGGGGAGGGGGTGAGAGAGTGGAGAGAAGCGGGGACGGGGGAGTGAGGCGTGAAGAGAGAGAGAGGAGGGGGTTTTTGAGGGGGTAGGGAATTTTTCTACTGCATATTTTGTTTTTAGTCAGTCTAGTTATTTTTCGTGAGCTTCCGTTGCGTCCATCTAAGTCCGTAATTTCTAATTTTCCGTTTGTCCAAGCCGTGCGAGTCCACAAATTTATTGTCAGTCATAGAAGTGTAGGAATTTTATTTTGCATGGCAGCAGCCGCCGCTCTATTCTCTGAGCCGCGTGCAGATCGTAAAAGTCGTTATGATGCCGCCGCTTCTTTAGCCGCCGCCCCGAGCTTCAAAAGCCACCGCGCGTCCTCTGTGCACTGCGCCACCGCCTCTTGGGCTTCGATCTGCGCCGTCATGCATCTATCTATTCCTCTTCAGCTTGATTTGACAGTTTATTCAAAGGCTGCACGCAACGACGACATCATCAAGACTCGGACTTCGGATTTTTCTTGTTTTTAGTATTAACCCTTTTCAAATGCAATGCTATTGCATACGCCTTGCATTTGAGAGGGGGTGTTAAGGGTATTAGAGATAGAGTTTGTATTCTATTCCATATATGCCTTATCTCTATATGGCATATCCCCTTGTACTCTCCTATATATATGGCCCTTTGGGTCTCATATCTATACGCACAATATTCATAACAGCACTGACCTTTATTTTTAGGAGGCCTGATAACCTCAACTGTTGCATTGACCTTTATTTTTAGGAGGCCTGATAACCTCTACTGCTATGTGTCTTATGATCAATCCTCATTTTAACACAGTAAATGTAAACATTTCTTTCTTGAGCGCTCTGCTTAATATTCAGTGTATTATATATATGTCGATTATATAACTAGCATGACTTGGTGACATTATCAGGGCAGCTCGTGTTTGAATTATATTTATACATTAATACTACAATTTGAAATTAGAGTGCTATTGCCTCTTTTACTTGCATTGTAGGCGTGATTGCATAATTGTTGCCTGTTTTGATTTATTTGCTTGCTTGGTGGAACTATGTGGATGTGTAGCATTAATGACTGCTTTTGGCTAGTTTGGTACTTCTGAATGATGAAATTACTTTTTTGTTAATGCAGAGGCTGATGGTGCTCTGGATAAGGCTAGGAAACATAAGAAAAGGCAGCTCGAGGACACTTACAATCTTGTTGTGAAGAAAAGAAAGGTATTTTGATTTTGCAGATTTGTTGAGTCTTATAGTTTGGAGTCCAGACTTTTTTTTTACCACTGTTTCATGCCATTTGCAATAATTTTTTAGTCCATCCAACATATATGGTTTTAACTGTTTCTTGATTGGAGATATTTCTAGGCAGTTCCTTAGTTTGTGCTATTTACTGTTGTATATTATTTTTTCCCTTTCATGTCATTCTTGTGCTGTAAAATTTGCTGTCAAGTTCATCAGGATTTAGGAACATGGCATTTGAAATGATTTTGGGTAAGCGTTTCATGCTGTTAGTGAATATTGTCTTGTTTCACAGGAAAGTTTCGATTCCAGTATTCCACAACATTGGGAGAGTTAGAACTAGAAAGGCATCGTACTTGTGGAATTATTTGTATTAACTCTGTTGTGCAATCTAGCTAAAGGCTGTTATTGATGAGTTATACACCCCTCGGCACATTGTTGTGCAGTATGAGTGATTTTTATTTACTGTTAGTTTTAAGGCTTACTGATCACTGTTTCACCTGCAAGTCTATTTGGATCTTTGAATTGAACTTCTGATTTCTAAAGAATTTCGTGGTCTATGGGGTTTTTTTTTGATATGTTAGCTCATTAATTTTTCATTATCTGTGCCAGGAATATGCAGACAAACTGAAAGAAAAGGGTGAGCAACCAGTTATGTTCAGGTGAGCTATATTGATTTGTTATGTGTTCATTTTATTAAATTTCTTGTGTAGTTATTCTTGTTATTCAATATGTTTTTCTTTGCCCCCAGCCATCTTGGACCACCAAACAGGCGGCCTGCAGCAGACGAAGATGACACAGCTAAAAATCCTAATCCTGAGGTATGGTATTTAGTTATTTGCAGTTCTTGACAAAGCCGTCAACCTGCTGTTACAGCATATCGATCATAGATAGTAACCAGTTTTGCATTGCAGGATTCTGTTTACTATCATCCAACCTTGAATCCATCTGGGGCACCACCACCTGGAAAACCTCCCATGTACAAATCAGCTATAGGTTAATATCTTCTCAGTTTCTCTGTATAACTTGTAAAAACCATCTCTCTTTTTTCTTTCAAATTTCACATTTCGCTTAACAGGATCCCTGTGCAGTTCTCAGTTTTGTTTCTTGGATTACATGCAGGACCAAGGATCCCACTGCCTTCCTCATCCAGTGCTGGGGCCTCCTCTTCCATGCCAGAATCTGAAGAAGCAGGTCCTTCCACTCTGCCGCCCCCTCCACCACCCCCACCATTGCCAGCCTCTTCAGAGCCTATCGATCCATCTGCTCCTTCTTTACCTTTACCCCCACTACCACCCCCGCCCCCGCCCCCACCTAAGCCTGCTAGCGATGCAGCAGCACCAGGGCCTCCGCCACCTCCACCTCCTCCTGGCCCACCACCCAGAGAACCTGTGTTAGGTCATACATTACTGCCACCACCACCACCACCACAGCGGCCTTTGCAACCACCACCCCTACCTGGTACGAAGGAGCTTACTAATAAACAAGCAGTTGGAGAGGGTGCAAGCTTGACAGATTCTGCACAGGTGCTACTTAGTTTCTTTTGCATATTCCATAAAAAAAAATTGAATATTTTATTTTTTATGTATGCTCTGGAAATCATTGTTGTTAATGTATCAATTATCAAACTGGTGTTTCTCATGTTCGGCTTTAATGTTTGGATGTTGGTTCCCCTTGCGACTTTCTCTGAATGAACTTTGTTTTTGCAGGCCCCAGTTGTGCTACCTCCACCACCACCTCCCCCCGGTTTGCTACCAAAATCAAATGAAATGCAGGCTGCTGACAATAATGCCAAGTATGCTCCTGGATTGAAAGAAGATGCTGAAGTTTCAAGGGCTTTACCACCGCCTCCACCGCAACCGTCACAGTTGCCACCTTTACCTCCAAGACCTCCAATGATGCCTCCAATACAACCTGATATGCTAACTCCAGGAGTTGCCAGATTTCCTCCACCTCCACCACCACCAGATTCAAGGCCACCATTTATGGCTCCTGGAGTTACAGCCAGGCCCCCTCCACCTCCTCCTTCAGGATTACCTCCATCTCAAATGATAATGGCACCCTTTGGTGTACCTCCTGGTCCACCACCAATGCTTAGGCCTCCATTTTTTCCAGGAACACCTATTCAAGCAGATGAGTTTGCTGCCTTTGCTCCAAGGCCACAGTTACCTCAGCAGCCATCATATGTCAAGTCAGCTGCTCCAACAGTTGTAAAGAGACCATTAGCACAACATACTCCTGAGCTAACAGCTATGGTATGTGTTCTTTACTCTGGTTGTTAATTGCGCTAACATCTTGTGTTCTTTACTCTGGTTGTTAACTGCCCTAACATCGTTGTTTGATTATTACCTGAAAAATTATTAAGCACAGTGAGAAAGTATTAAAAATGTAAGAAAGTTCTTGATCCTTATACCGATTACCCTCTCCAGTCACAAAAACTTGTCCTTCACATGTTTTGGACATTGACATGTCCTTTTCGAGACGTAAATCTATACATGATTTTCATGTATCCAATCTAAATATTTAAAAGATATTGATGGCCAAAGTTTCAAAAGTTTGTCTACATATATCCCAAAAGACATGTTGTTTTTGTAACTGGAGAAAGTAATTATAAACTAAGGCTTGGCCATGTCTTTCTAAGGCAGAAGGGATAGAGTAGCAACGGTGACCCTTTCTTTGCAGCAAATAATATGTTTTGCCTTATCAATTTTGATAAATGGTAGTCTCCATTTATAAAGGGTTGTGGAACAGCATTCCAAGAAAGCAACAATTGTTCCAATCTGAATAACAGAATTAGTTCTAGGCTGTTGTTTTATTATTAGGCACCTATTGTCCACATAGCATGTTGCTGACATGTTTTAGACAAAAGTTTTCTTACGGCACCAGTGCACCACCACCAACTTTTTGTCTAGACTCTAGCCCCCCATATATTGGATTCGTCTTATGTTGCTACTCATTGTGACATTTTAGGTCTACTTCTATGGATTTTGCCTGTTATAGATTACAGTATCCACATCCCACAACAGAGAACTCAAAAAAGTAAATGCTCATTGGCCATTTCAAATGATAATCATGCTGTCCTAACATTAGTATTAAATACACTTTCCCTTTATGTTATCTTGCATAAAACAAATTGGCCACTCAGATTTCAACAGTTCAGTTAGTTTACTTGTCTAAAATTTTGTTCTTCCAAAGTTTTGTAGTAACTACTTGCTACATTTACATTGTTAGCCTTGCATGTTGCCACTGCGCCAAAAACTCACATGAAATTTTGTTGCAGGTTCCTGCATCAGTTCGAGTTAAGAGAGAATCTGCTCTCCCCAAACCAAAACCAAAGGTGCAGCAGTTATCGATGCCATCATCTTCAGCTCTGAAGCCTTCAGTGACGCCAATAAAATCTGAGGCCCAGCCTTCGTCCTCAGCATCCAAGCCACAAAGCATTGATGATTCCTACATGGCATTCTTGGAAGATATGAAGCAACTAGGTGCTCTTGATGAGTAGCTCGACTAGACTAGATGTCTGATGGCACTTGGCAGCTGCAGTCATTCCTTCGCATTGTGGCTCATGAATAGTTTTCCCTGCTAAGATCTCAGAAACCATTTCCTGTTTCCCCATGAGCGAACAATCTCAGTTTTATTTTGGTGAGGGATGGGGAAACAATCATAATGAATCTTTCTATTCTAGATTGTTGTTGCGACACAATTGTATCAAATTAAATCATTAGAGCATTTAACACTTGATTGGTCGCTCTAGCCGATAGGGCAAGAATGTCTTCCCAGTTGTACGTTCAACGATTGCCCTGGGCAGATATTCAGATAATACCAGTCGTCGGGAACACTACTGGTAGCTTTACTTGGCACTTTGTGGACTCTTGCGTTGAAATGAATGACAAAACAGCTAAGCTTGTGCACTCAATAGCTTTGTTCGATCATACTTATGGAAAACGAGCCATAGCTGTTGTGAGCTTGTAATCGTGCGTGCCTGTACGAATCTTCTTCCATCTGTGGCTTTGGTGGTGCAAACATGTAAGATAAAATGAAATAAAATGGATACATGTTTACATTCTGGAGTTGACACCATCATGATTCATGCGCCGCACGGTGAAGCCTGGTTCCTGCCATGTGCGTAGCTGTCCATATTTGTGGGTTTCACGTCTTGCAAAGGAATCATTGAAAAGCGACGAAGCTGGTTTATGCTGTTTGTATCATTCTATATTATAACCGGGGGAAGTGTGCTCGGAAGCTGAGTTTCTGTTGTTTCGATCATCCTATATTATGACGGGGAAGCGCCCCCGTCAAGCACAGCGACTTTACAAAATCTGAATTTTATGAAATCATGTTTTGGTCCTCGGTTCTTGTAAAAAGACCCTACCATATTTTTTTCCCCAAAAAACCCCTTCTACTTCTCCAAAATTGTGTACAGGTCCTCGTATTTCCATGAAGACCCTCCTTTTGCAGGATAGAACCCTGCGGTTTTCCAAAATTACATACGGGTCCTCGTTTAATTACGTATAGGTCCTCAATTTTTTTTTGCAGAAAAGGCCTTCAGTTTTCCCAAAATTACGCACGTGTCCTCGATTTTTTTAAAAAAACTTTCCTACGAATTGTCGTCACTTTTACTTTGGTCCACATAGAAGCTAGCGCGGCATGGCGCAGCACTTACGCTGCTAGTTGTTATCATTTTGCGTAAGAATGAATCCTCATCTAGAAACCTTTGAAATGTTTAGTATTTTGCATTATCCTTACCCTATGTATATAGCGAGTTATTGGCCGAAATGGCCATATTTGACACGGAATTAGTAAAAATAGCACATTTGTAGCCGCAATTGTAAAAATGGCATCTCTATCATACGGTCACCATTCTGCACTAACCTCTGGCCAACATGTGGCGGTGTTATGTCGGGGCGTGACTAATGCCGCACGGTCACCATGCGCCACTCCACCATGTGTCGGTTGGAGGTTAGTGTCGCACAGTGACTGTGCGACACTCTGCTACTTGTCGATCGGAGATTAATACCGCACAGTGGCCGCGCAGTAGAAGTGTTATTTTTGTAAATTTTACGCGACGAATACTATTTTTGCTAATTCTACATCAAATACTGCCATTTTGGCCAAAAACTCGTATATAGCCCACTTCATGCCGGTTTACCATCCGCAGTATTTAAAGATCCCCAAAGCCAAAAAAAAAAGCCATGCCAACTTTTCAAGAACTTTCAGGGTGTAGAATAATGTTCCCTAATGTTTCTCCCTACTGCTAATTCTATTAGACAATCAGGGTTCAAAAAACCGCAATGTCTCCCCCCATTTTCAGTCAAGAACAGATCCTTTTTTTTACCCTACTAGACCGACTTGGTCTAGGTCGAAGCCCCTTCTCTCCTAAATCAACTTCTATACCAAATCGCTTCTGATTTCTTCTGGTATACACCCCAATGTTCAAACCTGGAAAAAGGCAAGAACAAGCCGGTTTCTGCCGAAAAACCGGAACCAACCGGTGACTACTGACAATCATTCATTCTTTGTCTCATCCGTAGTCAACTTGAGCTCGTCCACCGTTGCGATTTGCCGTGCCCAATCCAAGATCTACATCAAATTTTTGCGGCTTCTGAAGCACACAAATAGCTTCTTTATCACCAAAAAGCATACAAATATTTTTTCGTAGTTGATCTAATTCCTTCACAGTATAGGTGCTAACTTTTTAGAGAGCACATAACAGACGCACATATTCAACACACACTACACTCATATCGCCTATGCATACACACGTGTGCGTTCTCTACACACACTAGAAATTTATCGGATGCACAAAGGCATCACAAAGCGCGTGCCTCACGTGTGTGTATTTTTAAAATCAGTGGACACCAGTACTAAATCTAAGCCTCAAACCTAGTGGGCTGGGTGCACACCTGCACGTCTAGCCACTTAGCTACATGACAGCTTATAGTAAAGTGAAAACTACTGAAATGAATTATGCATGGTTGACTTATCGGATAATTTGAATTGAGCATATCCTGATTGCTTATTTTTATTATGCATTATTTGAGTTCGAACTATTTAAGTTTAACACATTTTGTAGAACAGTTTGACTTTAGTTAATCCACAAGTAACGAAATATTCCTTGGTTCCCCAACAATATGTAAGGGAGCAAGAAGACATTGAACTCCTACATGGTTATTCAAATGATTCGTTCTTAGAGAGAGACTGACATGAATTGAACTTGGCCAGGTCAACGCTCCAAAGTTGTTGTTTTACCCCCAGTGGCTTGAAGGCACATGGAACAACAGCATGATGAGAGTTGCTATAAGCAGTTGACATCTACAAGAATTATTTTATGATTCCGTATATAAACTACGTGAATTGATTCACGTTCTCTTTCTTTTTGGGTATTCGACGAAACCTTTCAAAAAATTAACAAGATTTTCGAAACTTCTACTTAAAAGTATCACTAGAAGACTGTTGGTGACTACTGACAGGTGAAGGAAGAAAAAGTTGCAGTACCATCTTTTCTTTTGTTTTCAACTCTGATAAATATTTTTATGTTCTGTACTGAACTATTTAAATACAACTTTCATTAGAGCTTAAACTTTAGACTTTTGTAATTTTGCATGTGATTTGTAGGCTGGACTGACCATGTACCTATTTAATATTAGGTGTATTCTTGTCGGCTGTGACTTATGACTTATGGCTGCAATTTATGGTTTTTTGTCTTAGCACGAGCGCTTGTGCAAACAAACCGAATGCCAATGAGTCGTTTCGAAAAGACTGTCTCGATAAGCCACTTCGAAACAGTGGCGGAGAAGTTGTCCTGTTTGTTTGTTCGAAAAAGTTCATATGCCATAAACCATAAGTTGAAAAGAATAAGATCATTATATAAATTTGAACTGCGAACATAATAAATTCCTGTAAAGATGAATGTGTAAGATGTTATCCTTTCTCTCCAACAAATCAATGGGAGATCTTGTAGCTCTACTCCTACCATCTTGAACTTTGAGAGTGGACTTGGAAAATGGCCTATATTATTGATGTCGTTATAAACATTGTGTATAGCTTATATGAATATATTGAGATAAGGTATTCAAAAGTTAAACTCTTCTAATCTAATAATAACTTGTTATATGAATACTTCTGTGCATGTCAAATGGGGCTCTTTTTATTATCTTATTTGACTGCTGCTGTAAAAGTCAAATTTGCCGTATCTTGCCTTTCTTAGGTAATGTCTTTATTTTAAATTTGTGCAAAATATTTACCTGAGGCAGCAACTCTATTTGTGTCTTTATTGTTCTAGGCACATCTATAGTCAACTCTTTTTGTATAACTCCTTTCATATATCTTATCTTCATAAATTTACTACTAGCTAGTATCCACCTTTTCCAATTGCGAAATGAAGTAAAAAGCTTAGAAGCAATATTCTGTCAATTTAGGAAGGGAAAATTCTGGCTCCTCAAGAAGTTGATTGATACTAGAACTCATTTTTGAATTGTTACAGTAGACATCATCACATTATGTACTTGGTTTCTGTTCTGACAGATAAACCAGATGTCACACATATACAACCCAAACATCAAAATTATAATACCAAGAGGTAATTACACATAAGCAATAGATTATTATTCGTTTACTCGGTACAACACGGCTCCAATGAATAATAAGCTTTACCAGAGTAACACAGCAGAATAATAAAATAGATATTGTACCTTTATTACAGCAATTGTCATGCAAGGCTATGGTCTTTAATACACTTATTTAAATACAGGAGATACAGAATATATACCCCATTTCTCACCTGCCCTGCTCCACTAGACACCTACTCGTCCCAACCGCTGCATAGGGTGTCCACTTCACCCTGATCCTCATAGTAATTGCCATCCACTACTACAAAAAGGGTTATCACAGACGGTTCGGAACCATCATCACAGACGGTTTTTTGAATCATCTAAATTTATGGGCCAGTGATAATCGGAGGTTATCACAGACGGTTTTGTGAGCTGTCTTTGATAATCACAACTCAGACAGTTTATAACTAGAACCGTCTGTGAAGAACACTATCGCAGACGGCTCGAATCAAAAACCATCTATGATACTCACACATCACAGATGGTTCTAACTACCAACCGTCTGTAATGGATGAGTATCACAGACAGTTGGTAGATAGAACCATCTATGATATTTTTTTCATCACAGACAGTTGGTAGATAGAACCATATGTAATGTGTTAGTATCACAGACGGTTTTTGGTTTGAGCCATGTGATAATCCTTCACAGATGGTTTATATCACAAAATCGTCTGTGATAATTCATTCTATACCTAATTTTTTTCTTTTTTCAGTTAGTGTCAGAAAATGTTAACTATGCCATCTGAAAATAAGCAAATACAGTAAGAAACATAGTACATATTTCATTTTTATTAAGATTAGAGTCTACCATTACAATATCCCAAAACAACGAGCAGGTTACCTATCTAGCTAACACAACAAGAACAGAGAAAAGACAAAAATCCTCTATGCCTAGGCCTTCTTGCCCCTGATGCAGCGCACGAGCTGGATGTCTTTGACAACCACCATCGTCGGTGTTGATTGAGCATCGCCTTGGTACCTAGTTGCTTCTGCGGTGTCTTGCCTCCCACAGACTTGTGCGTCGTCTACTTCGTGCAGGCTATTATAGTAAGGGTTAAGGAGGAGGAGAATGGCAACGAGGTTGGGTTTGGGTGATTATTTATAGGGGAGAGAGAGGCAGGAGTGCGAAAATTTTTGACGCAGGGATGGAGAGGTGGAGCTACGATCCGTGCGATGAGGGTTGGTGGATTTCTATTGGTTAGGATTGGGTTGGGGAGGATCGACGGGCCCAGCGGTCAGATTATCATAGACAGTTCTACATACAAATCATCTGTGATACTCTCTATCATAGATGGTTGGTAACTAGAACTGTCTATGATAAATAAATATCACAGACGGTTCTATATACCAACCGTCTGTGAATTAGAGCACAAAGTTTTATATACCGGTGCAATATAAATAACTAGTCTCAAAATATAAAATATCAAAGTTTTATATAGCTTATATATACTCATTTGAAAGGTTTCGATACGATCTACAACTTTTCAGTTGAAGTAAAATCCAAATTCCGAAGGGAAGACCAAGAAAAAAAGGGGAAAATAGAAACAAAAACTTGTAACGCAAATTTAGGGCTAAAGATGGCTGATTTTGAGGATCTTAGAGGGTGATTGGCATAAGATGGTCATGTTTTTGGATCAGGATCGTCGTTAGCTTTCCAACAAGTACAAGAATGTTGAAAACGGACACCGTATGCAGAAGTTATGCCCGTTTTAGTAAAGATGGCTTGGAATAGAATCCTACTTGGACTCAAACTGGAGATTATGAAATTTTGGAGGATTGTGAGGCGGGAAATATATCACATACGATTTTTAATACAAGCCGTCTATGATAACTTCATTATCATAGATGGTTTTTAATACAAACCGTCTGTGAAGTATCACAGATGGTTCTTGATGAGAGTCGTCTGTGATGTCTGCCATTATCACAGACGGTTCTTATCTAGAACCGTCTATGATACTTCACAGATGGTTTGTCTTAAAAACCGTCTGTGATAATGAAGTTATCTCAGACGGTTTGTATTAAAAACAGTCTATGAAAATATCACAGATGGTTATTCATATAAACCGTGTGTGATACTTGCAGCACATACGGTTTCTAAGAACCGTCTGTGATGTAAGCGTCTAGTTTAGCCTCTTTTGTAGTAGTGATCATCCGACACAGCCTCATTGGCACCTGTAAGTCCCTCATCCCACTCAAGGTTACCCCCGATTGGACTAGGATCTAACAAAGAAAAATAATAGCAAAAATGAGTACTAGCATACTCAGCAAGCATTATTAGCAAAATACACTATATGACTCTTCTCTTTTTCATCATCACATTTTCTAACTCATTTCTTTTTTTGGAAACTAGTTTATCAAATTAAGTGGCAAATTTTAATTTATGAAAAGACTACTTATCACTCGGTGAGAAGAAAGATCCTGAGTGATCTCCATAGCCTCCAATCCAGGCAACAGGTATGAATTCATGATTTTATTGTGCACTACGCAAATTTGTGCCACTGTACCCATATCTACTCTAAGCCCTCATGAAACTAGGTATCTCACATTTTCTTTGATGCAGTGCCAAATTCAGAGTACAGAATATTTTTTAAGTTACAAAATTAAATCTCCACCCATTTATTCTCCACCGGTGTCTCTAGACACTCACCTGGCATCCACCGACTTCAAATAGCATTGGTTGGGCCAGTTATCCCTTCACCCACACTCCACCTGTGCTAATATATGCGCCTTGGATCCCCCACTTTCGAACTTGAGCTACCAGTCCTGAGTTTCTCCATCACCACTCACACTATAATACTTACTAGCTGTGGAGAGAATAATATCATAATAGGGTAGCATTTTCTGCTTGTCAAAAACAAAAAAATGGATGGCAGTTAAATACAGCCTCCTCCGAGTAAGAGTTTGTTGGTCCTTATGTCTTATCCTTATGTAAAGGGTCTTACCTTCGCTCTCTTCCTAACCAAGGCCTCTTTACCATCTTAATATTTACTCTTACAACTTAGCTGCTCCTCTCAGCTAGACTGCTCTTTTCTCATATCTCTTCTCTTTCATCTCTTTTATCCGATTTAGTTTTGAAATAAAGTTTTAATGCACATATATAATAAATGATACATAAATGTAGTTTTTACATTTAATATAACTAGATTGATCAAGAAATAAGCTTACATGTGTAATAGTAGTAAACCTCAGCATCAACGGAGCCCGAATCTGCTACTTCCATCTGAGCCAGTTCACCTTCTGCATTTATAAGGCAGACACACTTTTTAAGAAAATACTTATTCATTTTGGGGTGATTCATTATTATATAGCCACATTCTCCCCCTTGTTTAGGGGTTTAGCAGATTTTATTTATTTAAAATTTTCAGCTACTAGTCAATATAGCACTTCCCTATTGCTATTTTATTTTTTATGCGTGTTCCTATCTGTTACCTACGGGTTTTTCTATTGTTGTTCGATTTCTATATCCATTGTCTCGCATCCAATCACAATTTCTACTTTATGTTTACACCCGATTGGCAACCCTACGCACCAAACACCCCACACGCTTAGTTCATATCTCCCCATAAATCAGGTGTTGGGATACAAGTAGGCTACACTAAGTAGATTAAAATTTTCTACCGCATAAACCTGGAAGCCATGCGAGTAAGAGATTATGTATCGTTACCACTAGATGCGCAATGCAGCAGAAGTAGAGTTGAAGCAATCGATTTAATGAAGAGCGCACCAGTATAATGGTAGTAGTCGATCATCCTTCGGCTAACCGCCTCCTCCTCGCGATCGTCCCGAACAGCGTTGCAGTCATAGAAACACCTCTACTGAAGTCCACACGTCCAGAGATGGAACACTGTGTGTCAGCGTGCTAGCACCAGTATGCACGGCAGGAGTGTAAGTTCAAGCTTCATTAAGTTGGTTTTGGTGATAATGACAAATAAAATTATGATACTAATATATTTATTAGTTATGATATTTTCTAGTCTTATTTGGATATGATTAATGACACATGTTATTATAAGACTAACGTGTTTGTTGATGATGATATTACTTAAGTCGCATTTGGATGAAAATGTGAAAATCATAAAAGGTATGTATTCGATAATTCTTATACCTTAGTATATTTCTCGGATCCAAAATATAGATTGAACTCAACCAATAGTTTAACATGAATACGTGCATATGTTCTCACTACACATTTTTGTATGCACATATTTAGGGGAAGTTCACTCAATGTTTTATAGTTTCATTAGTATTGATCCATATTTATTTTTCCACATACTAAGGATCTTTACTTTGAAACATATCCCGCTAGTATATATATCTTGTGTAGTTTATATGTACTCATGATTGATTTAATTTAAATCAATTATAATCGGGTTATCATTTAGTTCCTCTATTATGTGTTAATGGTTGGATGATTAATGATAATTGGATGTGTAAACTTTGCTAGCAATTAATCTTAAAAACAAACACTTACATTCAAATGAGTTAATTACTTTGAAAGCTTATTCTATATTATACAATTATTGTGTATATGTTGTATACTAGCAGATCAACTTTTATCTTATTATTTGTTGAGATTGTCATGAATTACCAAAAAGGAAATATTGTGGAATCTAGTCCATTATGAGTTAATGGTGAAGTTTTATTAATTAATGATAATTAATTTGTGGACTAATATTTTTTATGAGTTGGATGAATAGGTTAGATTCCACAAATAAGGACAACTTGGGATGACTTCATATGTTGAAGGTCATCAAGTCGAGACACGGGATGGAAAATGGCTTCATGAGTTGAAGGCCATAAGAAGAGGATGCATCACGAGTTGATGCATGTCCAAGAGGAGATGATCATAAGTTGATCATCAAGTCAAGTGAAAACACATTATGTGTTGATGCAGTTCAAATAACAATGACCCAGAAATGAAGTGAAAATGTACGTTATCAAGCTTCAAGAAGATGCTAAGAAAAAGGTATGACTAGTTAGGGCTAAGAATGTGTTCGCTAGGGCTAAGAATGTATTCCTAGTTTTTTACCGGTCTTGATGTTTGGTTGAAAGACCGGATTACTAGTATAGGTTGTCGTAGTATTAAGAGGGTTCATGTCTAGTAGCTTGAGTCTCATCATATGTTGATAGCTTAACCTCACTTGCCCTAACTCTCTGAGCATGATACTTATATTTGCAAATATGTTTTGCAAATGGTTGAAGCTCGTGTGTTAGAGCAACTCCAGCAGGGCCCCTACTTGGCCTCTCAAACTCAAATTTGAGAGCCAGAGCAAAAAACTCAGCTCCAACAGGGCCCCTACTTGGCTCTCAAAAATAGGAGGCCTCTCAAATGAGGTCTCCAAGCCCTCATTCCTAGGGGCCCTCTCCTGGCTCTCATCCTTCGGTTTTTTTCCCGCTCGGTGAAACTTCCTCCGCGCCCCCCCAAAATCCGCCGCTTCTGCTCGCCCCCCGTCTCGCCCGACTCCTCCGCTTCCGCTCGCCCCCCGCCTCGCCCGACTCCTCCGCCGCTGCCCGTGTCCCCCGCGCGCCGCCAAAATACCCCGCCTCCGCCGCTTCCGCTCGCCCTCGCCTCGCCCGACTCCTCCGCCGCCGCCCGTGTCCCCTTTGCACCGCCAAAATCCCCCGCCTCTGCCGCTTCTGCTCGCCCCCACCTCGCCCGACTCCTCCGTTCGCCCGCCGCCTCCGCTCGCCCGTCGCCTCGCCCGGCTCCTCGGCTCGCCCGCCGCCACGCCCGTTGCCTCGCCCGACGCCTCCGCCCGTCGCCGTCGCCTCGCCCGACGCCTCCGCCCGTCGCCGTTGCCTCGCCCGTCGCCGTCGCCGCCAAAATCCCCCGCTCGCCTGGGGCCTCCGCTCGCCTCCGACCGGATTTGAGGAGTGGGTCTCATGTGTCAGTGTGTAGTGGAATGGATTTGAGGGCTTAGATTTGAGGGGTGCTGTTGGAGTATATGCAAAAAAACTGGGCTCTCAAAAATAGGAGAAGCCCTCAAATCAAAAGTAGGGGCCCTGATTTGAGGGCTACTGCTGAAGTTGCTCTTAAATCTTTGTAACCTGGAACTATACATTGTGAATGTGTTTTGCAAGTGTTTGAAGTCCATGTTTCCTATTCCTTGTGGTATGAGGCTTATATTTACAAATATGTTTTGCAAATGGTTGAAACTCATATATAATCTTTATAGCGTGTGACTTAGGTTTGCGAATGTGGTTTGTAAACGTGTTAAGTTCATGTACCTATACCTTGTGTCATGATTCCAAAAGTATACAAATGTGTTTTACAACTTGTTGGAAATCATGGTTGATCCTTGTGTGCATGATACTATAATTTGCAAATGTGTTTTGTAAGATTTATTGAAGTATATACACTTGTTAGGAAAATTGGAACTACCGGTCTTATAATGTAGTACTACTGGAGATTGGAACTACCGGCCTGTGTGGCGCGGTACTACCAGAAGTTAGAACTATCAGCATGTGTTACGTAGTACAACTGGAGTAGGTAGTATCGGCTCTATATGAGCGGTCCGATCGGCTTGCGGTACTATCAGCCTGTGTGGTGCGATACTACAAGAAGTCAGTACTATTAACTCTGTGTGAGCGGTACTACCAGATTTTAGAAGCTCCGAAAATCCTAATTTTTCAGGGTTTTACTTCCAATGGCTAGTTTTTGGGTTATGGGTATATATACCCCTTTGTGACCAGTTGGAGCAAGACTTGCTGCATGTTTTGGCACTCTCTTGAGCTAGTGTGAAGTGCTCCTCTCAATTATACATATGTTGCACCTTGTAAGCAAGGAGGAAGGCTCTAGATCGTATGTGTTACATCTAGAAGTGGATTTAGTATCCACTTGAGTTTGTGCATTCATTGCACGTAGTGAGAGTCAAGAAAGGAGCTTGACTTGTTATTCTTCGAGTTTGCCAATTCCTAAACGGTGTTGGAGGCGTCATGAGCGGTAATCTTCTCAAAGAATGTTGTGAGAAGATTCGGTAAGTTGTGAAGGTTGGAGCTCACCTACCCGAAGTGGGAAAGAGCTACCACCAGTGGATTGAGGTATTTGGTTTAATTCATCAAGCCAGTCCAATTCGTTTGGTTTTACCTCAACGTAGACTAGGGGAGACCGACAAGTCTCTGAATACCACGGTAAAAAAGAACTGTATCAATTGTAGTTTGTTCTCTTATGCTCAATTTACATTCATAGAATTAAATTGATTGAATGTCATCTTAGAATTGTAAACCTTGACATATACTTAGGGTGTTAGTGTACTTAGGTGAACACAATTATTTTGGGTTTTATTTGTACTAAACCAATTTGAGTTAAGCTTTCGCATTATTAACTTGCTTTTAGCCAAATAGAAATAAAAGAAAGTTTTATAAAGCTGCCTATTCACCGCTCACTAGTCAGCCTCCTCGATCTTATAAGGGGTTATGAGATGTGGCGGATAGGATTTCGATGGATATGTTTTGGGATACCTCTCTCATCCCCCACACCTATCCTTATATAGCATCCAATCGTATCCTTATCCGATACGAGTAGAGATCGTATCACACTCGGAGACTATTATCTGAACCCTTATCGTTCTATCTCATTAAGTGTGTGACCCTGTAGGTTCATGTATATTTGGCTATAGGCCAAAAACTCTTTTTCAGTTCATAAGTCGGTAGCAGTCTCTAGCAGGACATAATGACTCCAAACATACATGAAGATCATATCGGATGAACCTACATAGTGCTTATGTACTAATCTCTTTGCCTCATGATACTAGATTGAACTCAAGGCAAGAAGCGTGCCATCCTATGATAGCTCGATCTTTCACTCGAATCTGTAGTGGATTACTCAGTTGTGATTGACTCATCAATCACATTCGGCGTGGCCATGCACTTCCTTAATCCAACCACATCAAGGGGCCCAGAGATATCTCTCCTGTTATATAAAAGGGGCAAATTCTATCTTGATAGCTCATATTCCTCTGCATGTTTCATAGTGAACTCAAAAGCTACCTTTATGACCACCCAGTCAAGGAGTAGTATTTGGTAACCCCTAAGTAAACTATTACACATGTAGGAAACAATGACAATCTCAAGTGTAAGGATCCTACGTGCACTATGTATGAGATCAACTGATGATACTCAAGAATATAATAATTTCTGCACTGTCTCATGGTGGGTCAATCCAACATCATGTTCTCTAACATGTGTCCACATTATTGATTTAATATCACATGTCTATGATCCGTGAAACATGATCATGAATAAATACATATGTTGATCTGTAAATCATAATTGCCCATATAATAATATAAGATTAGAGATAATTTAGAATCACATTAAAACATGAATAAAGAGTTCCACGAACAAACCACATACTTATTAATCAATATGAAAAATATTTATTCAAGGGATAAAATAAGATATTATTCAAAAAATCATAAATATAAAAGTGATACAATCATCTACATATTGCCTTTAAAGCATATCACTAACGCTAGGCTGATATATTTCCCACATTTTAGAAGTTTGTTCAAGGATAGAGTCAACTCCACATCTGATCTATGTACTCTACTGGGCCAAAGGAAAACCACCTACCTTTACTTTGATCTGTTTGTTATTCTCCTCTTTGACTTCAGCATTTTCCATGTAAATAAGAAAAGAATTCCCCTTGGGGTCTAAAAGCACAAGATGAAGTATCCTATCGCGTCAAAAAAAATATTAAGTGATCATATTCCACTTGTGTCTTGTCCTACCTGGACGAAATGCAATCGGATGGTCTCTCTGGACAGGCTCTGAACCATCTGATGGCAAATCGGCGATCCAAATGCAGAGTCTGTTCAACCGGAGTAATTGATCACCCTAGATGTTACTACAGCCAAGTAGCTCTGGTACCATTTGTTATGACAAAAGACCGGTCAAAGCTACATCCATCTTTACCTTCTCTAACACGAGAAATTACAGCTATCATCCGAGGTCGATTCTAAGAATCAATTTGTTTTATGCAATATAAAAGGAACACAAGATTTTAGTAGCTGTAGTTTGCACCGCAGTGCAACCGGTCTCAGACTCTTGGGCCCTTCAGGTTCAGGAGTGAAAAAATTGAACTGATTGGGCATTGCAGTGTCCTTACTTCATGCAGGCCAATCCCCGTTGACAATTAGCCATCAATCTCACATTGTCACTTTCACAATCTAAACAGGTTAATTTGTCCCCCTCTGATGCATGCGACTTCTGAGTTTGTTTAATCACATCATTGAAGTATATGCTAATGTCCATCTCACATGATATAATATACACATAGTTGTCGCCATTCAGCATGTTAACTTCAAATTTTATCTTCTCTAAACCACCACTTGATTGGTTGTCTTGTAATTACTCCCAGTTCTTGGTCAATGCCTGCCTCCTCCAGCCACCATAAAGGCCGGGCAACTTGTAGCCCACCATTTCTGCCTGCTCTGAGCAACCTCATACGTTCTCCTTCCTGAGGCACCATGAGGTCGTCGACATCCACCGGAGCGCTCTTCGTCGCTGCCGTTGTCCTCCTCCTCGCCGTCCGGGATGGCCATTGCGCTCAATTGTGCATGGACTCAAGTATGACGTTTCTTGCAATTTCTACGTACCATCTCTCCTGATTGTTTGTGATCCATTGTCATGAGTTGCAACTGATGTTTCAATCATGGCTGGCGCCGGCCGAGCAGCGTTCCCGAGGACCATCAACGGGTCCCTCTCCTTCTGCGGCTACAACGGCACCGCCTGCTGCAACGCGACGGACGACGCCGCCATCAGGAAGCAGTTCGCCGCCATGAACATCTCCGGCACGCCGTGCGGCAACCTCGTCAAGAACATCCTTTGCGCGGTACCATTTCCTTTTCGCTAGATTTCCAGGGTTTGGAAGGTTCTGCCGCTGAGGTAGCGAGTTCTTGCCGCCTGCAGAGATGCAACCCGTACGCCGGCGAGCTGTTCACCGTCGCGACGAGCCCCCGGACGGTGCCGCTGTTGTGCAACCCCACCGGCGTGTCAAGCCGGCTCAGCAGCATGCCCGTGGCGACGGGCTACTGCGCGCAGGTGTGGGACACCTGCAAGGACGTGCCCATCCCGGGCTCACCATTCCAACCGCCCAAGGGCGGGGCGGCGGCGCCGAGGCTCACCGACGTGTGGCAGTCGGAGGGCGACTTCTGCAGCGCTCTGGGCGGCTCGCCGAGCGACAAGTCGCTCTGCTTCGACGGCGCGAGCGCGGCGTTCAACTCGACCCGCGTCGTGCCGCCGGTGAACGGCATGTGCCTGGAGCGGATCGGCAACGGCTCGTACCTCAACATGGCGCCGCACCCCGACGGCTCCAACCGCGTGTTCGTCAACAACCAGGCCGGCAAGGTGTTCCTCGCCACCGTGCCGGCGCAGGGCTCCGGCAAGACGCTGCAGCTGGACGTGGCCAACCCGTTCCTCGACATCACCGACGAGGTGCACTTCGACAACGAGTTCGGCCAAATGGGCCTAGCCTTCCACCCGGACTTCGAGAACAACGGCCGGTTCTTCGTCTCCTATAACTGCGACAAGACGAAGTCGGCGTCGTGCTCCGGCCGGTGCGCGTGCAACTCCGACGTCGGCTGCGACCCCTCCAAGCTCGGCGCCGACAACGGCGCGCAGCCGTGCCAGTTCCAGAGCGTCATCGCCGAGTACACCGCCAATGCCTCCTCTGGCTCGCCGTCGACCGTACACGCCTCCTGATCAATTCTTGTCAACAGAACCGTCTCCGGCGACGTGCGTGCATTTGTGCTGATGTGCCACCTTTTGCTGTCTCAGGCGACCTCGGCGAACCCGACGGAGGTGAGAAGGATCATGACGCTCGGGCTGCCGTTCACGACACACCACGGCGGGCAAATCCTCTTCGGCCCGGCCGACGGCCACATGTACTTCATGATGGGCGACGGCGGCAGCGTCGGTGACCCGTGGAACTTCGCTCAGAACAAGAAGACGCTGCTCGGGAAGATAATCCGGATTGATGTCAACGACATGCCAAGTAATGTTCCTAGAAACCCTTTTTTAGAACGTGAGTGTGCCTAGAAACTTAATTTGCTAGAGCAAGAACTTGATCCATTGTGAAAGTGTCAAAAAAATGTTGTCTAGAAAGTCATCAAATTTTCGATTGAAACGTTCCAGAAAAGTGATCTGTGAACTAAAAAAACTTAATTTTGCACAGTCAACTGAGCTTTAGGCCCATAGTGATCTGTGAACTAAAAAAACTTAATTTTGCACAGTCAACTGAGCATTAGGCCTCTAGTTAAGGTCCAAATCCTAATTACTACTGTGTTCAGAGAGTCTGTAAATTAGCGTTCTTCGTCAGAAACATGTTCATATTTGGTGAATCCTGCGAGTTGATGCCAACTGCTGAAAGGAATGCAACTACCTGCAGGTGGTAACAGCACTGCTGGCTGGGGAAACTACGGTATTCCGAAGGACAACCCGTTCTCTGTCGATCCTAATTTCGCGCCGGAGGTTTTCGCCCTCGGCTTCAAGAACCCGTGGCGGTGCAGCTTCGATTCCGGCAAACCGTCCTACTTCTACTGCGCCGATGTTGGACAGGTAACTCTTGTCACCCTCTACGCTGTGTATTAGGCTTCATTCTTTTCAACTTATTGTTTCGTCTTATAGCTAATGGTTTTTCAGAACAAACAAATGGTATGGTTTCTCTGACGTCTTTTCAAAGTGATTTATTGGGACAACCTTTTCAAAACGGTTTATCGGTATTCGGTTCGTTCGCATATGCGCTCACTAAACAAAAACCATCATCTATAACCATAAGACATCAGTCGTAGCCGAAAATAACAGCCCCTAAATCTTTACTGGCTTCCTGCCTGTCTGAACTGAAAACCATTAGGACCATGTGAACAACCTGAAACAGAGAGAAGTTTCAGAGTTTCGGTAAACCTCTGGTTCAGTAATCAAATAAGAATCGGTATCATTTCACCGTCAGATTGTGACAAATCCGTGTGAATTCCAGGCTGCATACGAGGAGGTCGATCTGGTGATAAAGGGGGGGAACTACGGGTGGCGCGTGTTCGAGGGCAACCAGCTGTACACACCGCTGTCGAGCCCCGGCGGGAACACCTCCGTCAACTCCATCAACGCCATCCTCCCCGTCATGGGCTACTCCCACAACACCGTCAATAACAACGTCGGCTCGGCCTCCATCACCGGCGGCTTCGTCTACCGCTCCATGACCGACCCGTGCCTGTACGGCAGGTAGGCGCCTCGATCTCATCGCCTGGACTGAACTGGCCATTCCTTTCGTGGCATCTCCGGTGATCAATGACCGTGGCGTTGTCGTGTGTTATTGCGTGCAGGTATCTCTACGCGGATCTCTACGCGAAGTCGATGTGGGCGGGGATCGAGATGCCGGAGAACAGCGGGGTGTACAACGTGACGGCGCTGACGTTCAGCTGCTCCAAGACGTCGCCGATCCCGTGCGACTTCGCGGCGAGGAGCCCGCTGCCGTCGCTGGGCTACATCTTCACCTTCGGCGAGGACAACGCCAAGGACGTGTACCTGCTCACCAGCAAGGGCGTGTACCGGGTGGTCGACCCCAGCGAGTGCAACTACGCGTGCCCGATCAAGAGCTCGGCGCCGGCGGGGCCGCCGCCGAACGCCGGGGCGCCGAGCTCGGCGTTCAGGGCGAGGGGTCCCGCCGTGACGACGCTGCTGTTGGCGGGAGCGCTTCTTGCCTTGCTGAGTTTGAGCGTCTGAGAGGTGTTAATTTTGGCTTCAGAATGTTTTGTTGATTGATTGTCAGATGGTTGTGAAGACATATATGATGGTTTAATTTCTTCCTTTGATAGCTGTGATGATACATGTATGTGCATCAATTGGGACTTGGTTTGTGCTTTTGGGGTCATTTGTGAATGTTGGCATCAAAGATCATGTACATTAATTAAGGTAAGACTCCTCTCATGAGAGCAAATTTTCACTACTTGACTAGGTGCGTAATTTCTTTGGTTATTATCTTTTGGGAGTGACTATTGCACATGTTGCTGTTTTTTTCCTTCATCTTCAGTCACTTTTTATACTGCAATTTTAGGTGACTAAGAGTGTAACTTCAGTAAGGGGAATTAATACACTACAATTTTAGGTGATTGAGAGTATAATTTTAGATAATTGAGAGATAAAAAAATTTCTTTCGACTGTGCAATAGTAAAACCGTTACTTTTTCGTTTCCATCCAAAAGAGCTTTTGAAGACTGTTCAATTGATCCACTATCGCGAAATGTTGAAAGGAGAATTGAGGGTTGGAGCTAGTGCATACCAAGAATTTCTTGGGGCCCCTAGGCATTCAACCATAGCACAAAGTCGTATCTCTTCTTACTCATTTTTATTTCTCATTAAAATAGCAAGTTAAAGAATTTATCGCGCACACACGTGCGACTGTCTCCTACCACACGTCTAAACTTGTGATGGTTGGAATAAATTTGTGACTTTACGTAGCATAGGCGCTCACTTTCTTAATGAGTCGCACCGTATATGCACAAAGATAAATACTTCGTTTTTTTATTAGATTTTCTAGAATTTGTGCAATCAATCTTTTTAAAGTTTAACTATCAATAGATTCAAAACTATCTACATTAGCTATACGGAAGTTATATCATTAGATTTGTCATTAAAAATACTTTATAATATTATAATTTTATTAGTATATCTTAGTGTAAAGTTATAAAAAGTAGCAGTTAAAGTCGTATCTTGGAGACCATAAAAAGTCAAAAACTTCAAGTAAAAAAGAATGGACGAAGTATGTAGGAGCTTTTTTTTAACTAGATTTTTAACCAATGTATTATACATGACCAAATTGTCAACATGCTCCCTAAGGGCGCGTTTGGTTTGTTGGTGAGTGGAGCCTGGCTCATCTGGGAACCAAGTTATCGTAGGACAGGTTGTAGAGATGCAAGCTATTGTTGTTTGGTTGTCTGTACGTATAGAGCCTGGCTGAGAAGAGACAGCGTTTGGTTGCCTGCATGAAGCCGTATCGCATGAAATAAAAATAAAAAAACAAGTGATCTTATAATATTTAACTTGTGTAAGTGCACTCTAATAGTTTCAATTTTACTTTTAATATCTTGATCTATTTTAAAATACACTAATATCACTTAATACACGTTAATCACATGTTAATAGTATCGTTAACAGAACCCTGTGCTGCACCATGCGAGCGTGGCTCGCCAGAAACGCAAATGAAATCCGTATCTCGAGAGCCAGGCTCTGAGCTGCCTTTTGCATCTGGAGAGCCAGGTTCAGACCTCGATGCGGGCAACCAAACAACTGAAACTTGCATCTGGGGAGCCTGGCTAGGCAAGAACCGGGCAACCAAACGCCCCATAAGAACATCATAATTCGTCTTGGAGTAGCTCCACCGGCCGGAACACAAGAAACTTTTGACCTGCTGAGTAGGTCGTTGGCTCAAAACAGAGAAGAGGAAGCACGGGAGCGTTACCATGCTCGCCAGAGAAGGAATTTGCGGAGATAAGGGAGAAGCAATAGAAGAGAAAAATGGGCATGGACAAACAAGGAATTTGCGGATGGTAAATACTTTATCTATCCTAAAATATAGATCGCTTTTAAATTTTTATGGTCTTTAATGCAAGACTTTAACTATAATTTATTATCATGATATACTAACAAAAATAATGTAATATATATACATATATTATGAGAGAACTTTGTTAGATAAACCCAATAGTATTATTTTTATGTAGTCAGTCTAGATATTTTAACATATATTAATGGTTAAAACTTGAACGTACAGAACCAACAACAATCTATATTTTAGGGCAGATGGGGCAATCGGGAGCGGCGGGTACGGGTAGTGCTCACCCATACCCATACCCGCGACTCCGATTTACACCCACGGGTATACCCACGAAGGACGGGTAAAAAACCTCGCCCATACCTGTTGCCCATGGGTATACCCATTTACCCGTGAACTGAGAATCACCATCTGAGAGTTAAACTAATGACAGGTACATATAAGCAACAATTGTTGCTAGGAAATATAATAGCTATCAAAAAAGTTTATAACAATCAATAGCAATTAGAGATATTGAAAAGTCTATAACAATCAATAGTAATTAGAGATATAGTTATGACTACGCTACCTGTCAATCTATATCACGGGTAAACAGGTGGGGCGGGTACGGGTGGAGCTTACCCATACCCGTGCTTATTTACCCGACGGATAGAGTGTTCCCCCATTTTCATACCCGTGAGTAAAGAAAATATCCCATACCTGGCTCCATTAGAGTATTTACCTATAGGTATACGGATAAACAGGTATAATTGCCATCCCTAGATGGGAGTATAAAATTGGTCAAATTCTGATACTATATGGCCAACTAGTGGTTAGTCCAACTGATGGCATCTGTGCCTTTCTGGCTGATGGGTAATAGTCAGAGTTCCAGTCGAACTTGGTAAAGTGACAGTAGCGTGTACAAAAACATTCCCTAGTTTTATTATATACTTTCATGTTACCCAAGCTTGATTCCTTCGGCGATACGATGGCCAGTAAAGTAGCCATTGCATGGCAGGAGGACGTGGAGCACCCTAGGAAAGGTGAATTCGGTGAGGAAATGTAGCAACGTTGGTTTGGCAAGTAAAGCAAAACCTAGCTTGCCGGCGAGGGCACGAGCAATTCCAAGTCAGGAATGGAGGCAAGGAATCCAACCGGTCTCGTACATTTCTATATACTCTACAAGCTAGGGGCATAGATTGGACGGCCAAAGATTTTCATACAAACACAGAGAGAGAAGAGTGTACACAGTGGCAAGCAAGCTAGCATGAAGCCAGAATTGCACAAGGCTGCAGTGCAGGGGAGCGTGGCGAGCCTGCGGTCGCTGGCGAATGAAGATCCCAACATCCTCAGCTCCAAGACACCGCACGAGAACACTGCGCTCCACATCGCCGCCGGCCTCGGCCACACCGACTTCGCCCGGGAGGTCATCGCCATGGACCGCGACCTGCTCGTCCGCAAGAACGATGACGGCGATACGCCGCTGCACCTGGCGGCCAGGTCGGGGAAGCTGGACGTGGCGGTGCTGCTCATCAACGTCATCCGCCTCGCCCAGGCTTGTTGGAAGGAGGTCCGTCCTAGCCCCTCCTCCTCACATCAGTCAATTATATGTACTCAATACTCCAATATATAAAACTAGTCGGTCTTTATCTTCACGAGTTATAGTTTATCACCATGCGTTACATCCTTCCTTCTTGGTTCGACCTGCGCGCCAGACTCCCGCTTGACCCATCGATGGATTCCATTTTAGGTAGTGATGTTTGGATCGCAAGAATTCCATAGGAAACAGTTTGATTTCTATATAAATAGAGAAAAGTTCCTACGTTCTAAACAGGTCCTTAGTGTTATTCATCAATGGTATCCATACAATGCATGGGTGAATGCAGGAGCCTCTGTTGATGACCAACAAGGAAGGCAACACCCCGTTGCACGTGGCGGTGAAGCACCGCAAGAGCGCCCTGGCGCTGAAGCTGCTGGAGGACGAGCCCAGCCGCGGCCACACGCTCAACGCGAAAAACCAGTCGCCGCTGCACATCGCCGCCCGGGAGGGCCTCGCCGACGTCGTCGCCAGGATAGTCGAGCTGCCCTGGGTCCCCGAGGAGTTTAACCGCTCCGCCTCCGTCAGCGGCACTGCGCTGCACCAAGCCGTGCTCGGCGGTCACACCCGTAAGATCAACCCATCAGTTAATCCACAAGTTCATTTGCAAAAAAAAAAGGGGGGGGGGGGGGTTCATATTTCAATGTTCAACTATGATACGAGTCCAACCTTCAACCCGTAGCTCTAAACTTAGTTAAGACCCTGCTCAAAAAAGGCTTAATTTAAGTGACTTATGGCTGAAAAGCACTGTACCTAGCTGAAAAAACACTGTAGCTGACGGTGTCTTATTTGGCATAATTAATTTTAAAAAAATTAAAAATAGAAAAAACAGGTTAGCCCGTCACAGATAGTACAAACGAATACGGAAAAAAGAACCGACAAAAAGCTCAAAAAACAAAAAAAATTAGAAAAAGATGAAATTGTTGAATAGTGAAAATAAGTCAAAGCCAGAAACTCAAACCAAAATGAGCGGAGCATAAACTGCCTCAAACACAACCATTCACGCATTCCCGAGCGGTTTTGACCCAACATGGCGCCTATGTGGACACAATTTTGTTAATGTGACGTCCAAGTCACCTTGTAAATAAAAAGGATGGTGGAGTTCACCCGTCATGTCGGCTGAAAACAACTGAGTTGGCTGTGGGTAGATTCACATCGATACCACGTCTCAAAACCGCCATAGAATGGGTTGAGGGCGTGTTTCTGATGATTTTATTAGTTTAGGCAGTATTTTATATGGTTTTGAAGTTGCAGGTTGAGAAAGACTCGAGCCACAGTTCAAATTATAAAAAATGTACCTTTTCAATTCATTTTGCTAATCACACACGTACATATGTATCTATGGATCAAATTAAAACGATGTAGGGTGTCAAGTCATTTTCCATACCTCCGTGACATCATACTAATTAACTCCATCATGAGCCGTCTGGTCACGGCGAGAATGAATCATGTTCTTAGATTTTAATCTTGGGGCCTGCAACTACTAGCTTCCCTAGGGATGCTATCACTAACAGCTTTGAAAAATACAAACAACATGATTCCTTTTCAAATTGATCGGATAGCCCATGGCGGAGTAGCACATGGAAGTGAGCAGTACTTGGTATATTTTTTTGGGCTGTGGTTTATGGTTGAAATTTTAGGATTTTGAACTGTTCATGAGAGTAGTACGTAGAGAAAAATAGTTGTATGCGATTTTGACCGGTACTTAGTACAGTTTGTAGTTGTACTGCAATCTATCTATAAATCCCATTTTGAAAAATATACTATTTAAAAATTAGTTACTATAGCATGTACAATAGATGAACATAAACAAATACAGTTAAAATTAATGGAGCAGGGGTGGTGGAGATTTTGCTGAAGTGCCCGGGGATGATAGACCTAACAGACTCGAGCGGCGACAACGCGTTGCACTACGCGGCGCAGAAGGACGACGCGCGCATGGTGAAGATGCTGCTTAACCATAAGCCGGGCCTGGCCTACGAGCGCAACCGTGAGCGACAGATGTCCCCGCTGCACGTCGCCGCCGACTACGGTTCGACGAAGGCCATGAAGGAGCTGCTGAGGCAGTGCCCCGACGTGGCAGAGATGTTGGACGGGAAGGGAAGGAACGCCATCCACACAGCCGTCTCCAGCGGCAAGGTGGACGCGCTCAAGTGCCTTCTCCACCACGCGCGCCCGGAGGAGGTGGTTAACCGGGCCGACGCCGACGGCAACACGCCGCTGCACCTAGCCGCCGAGATGACCCGCATCAGGTCTGCGCTGATGCTGCTCAAGGACAGCCGTGTCGACCCGTGCCTCCTCAACCGGGACGGCCACTCCGCGCGCAGCCTCGTCGAGGATCGCGCCGCCGCCGAGGAGATGGACGCCTACGTGATGTACCTCTGGAAGCAGCTCAAGAAGCACGAGGCCTCCAGGTGCAAGAACCACCAGCTGCCGCCGGCGGCCACGTACCAGTCGCTACGCGGCCGCAACCGCAAGGCGTCCGGCCATGATGAGTACTTCGAGCTCAGCGTCGGGACATACACCCTGGTGGCCACCCTGATCGCCACCGTCACATTCGCCGCCACCTTCACCATGCCCGGGGGGTACAACCAGGTCGAGGGCACGGCCATCCACGGCCACCGCGTGGCGTTCAAGATCTTCGTCATCTCCAACACAGTCGCCATGTGCAGCTCCATCGTCGTCGTCTTCTGCTTTATCTGGGCGTGGCGGGACCCCGTCAAGTTCAAGCTCGACCAGCTCAAGTGGGGCCACAGGCTCACCGTCGTCGCATGCCTCGCCATGGTCGTGTCCCTCATGACAGCCGTCTACATCACCGTCGTGCCCACGGCGCGGTGGCCGGCGTACGTGGTGATCGCCATCGGCGCCAGCACTCCGGCCGCCGTGCTCCTCATACTGGGCAAGGAGGCATTTTACGTCCCATTATAACCAACACAAGTAATCTGCACTTGTAGGCCCCTTAATGGTACTACAGTTATAGCTTTCCTGCTGATTTTATATATATACAAAAAATATCTTTTACTCTCAAGTGTAATTACATCTATTTCTAATATAGCATCTAAACAAATTTAAAATACTCCTTTATCATTTTAGGTATACTCGTATACTAATTATAAGATACTCCAGTGTGAACCACATGAAAAAATTACAAGAGAGTCCATAATTTTTACCGTATTTTGCAAATACCTTCATATACGTACATGAAAAGGAGTATGTTGAAAAAATATACATATCACCTTTAAAAAAATTTCATACCACCAAATAGTATTAAATACTCATATACCACACACACATACTCTCTGTTATACGAGATACTTTCTACGTTGTGAGATATGACATAAGGTGTAATTACACCCAGGAGTAGAAAAGAAGTGTGTGCGCGCGCGTGTGTATGTGTGTATGAAGCCTCTTTTCTACTCTAGGGTGCAGTTACTCCATATGTCGTATCTCGCAAAATAAAGAGTATCTATCAAACGTAACAGAGGGTATGTACGTGGAGTATATAAGTATATAAGATCATCTAAATGATATGTATACTTTTTTAAGGTGGTATGTATAGTTTTTTTACCATACTCCTTTTTATGTATGAGTATGAAGGTATTAGCAAAAGGAAATTACTAAACAACATTGTATGCAACATTTTTTGCCAATGCTTGCAATATTTTTTGCCCATGTATACAATATTTTAACATGTATGCAATATTTGTCGGCTATAAAATGTTGCATATATAGGGAAAAAATGTTGCATACATAAGCGAAAAATGTTACAAATATTGGTGAAAAATGTTGCATACACAACAAAAAAAATCTGAGTGTTCACAAACAAAAAACACTGAGTGCTCTCTAAACACTCTCTATCATAGGTGGGAGTAACTACACCCGGGAATAAAATATATTTTTTCTATATATATACACACGTGCATGCACGTGGTTGAGCTAATTAGCCCGTGCGTGCACACTACGCACGGGTCGCTGGCTGCGTGCACGGGCATTCTGGTGTGGTTCATGTTTGATGATAACTTTATGTGTATGAAATAGTAATTTTGACATCTATAAATCAATCAATGATAATTTTATGTTAAAGAGATAGTAACTTGATGAATTATTGATGATAACTTTATGTTCAGAAGATAATAACTTGACTTGCATGCATGCAGCAGAAGAGAGAAGAGAATAAATGCACTTGACTTATGGTTTTTTATCTTGTTTATAAGCTAAAAATACAATAAATCTTTCGCCAAAAATTTAATCTACGATCCGTTTGCACCATTGCGTTCGAAATTACGAACTTAACAACAAAATCCATGTTGAATATATTTTGACGTTACGAAATTAGTGCCATATAAAGTTACTATCGTGTATGAGTAAAGTTACTATCAAATACATGTAGAGTTGCTGCCAGTTATATAGTGTTACAACGGACAGTAACTCTACATATATTTTGTAGTAACTTCACTCACACACGACAGTAATTTTTCGAACGAATTATTTGCGATTGATATGCATGTTTCTCTCTTATCTCAATGCATACATGTTGGCAGTAACTTCACTCACACTCGACAGTAACTTCATGAATTACAGATGATAACTGTAAGTAACTTCATAAATTACAGATGATAACTTAATGTACATACGATAGTAACTTTACCATAATTAACAAATGCTAGTAACTATCTATAGGGTGGGATGGTGGAGCGGTTGGTCGGTCATGGGCGCACGCTTATTCTACGCATAGCCACCTATTAGTATATATATCTGTAAGAAGCCTCTTTTCTATTCCTAAGTGTAATTGCACCTTATGTCGTATCTTACAACGTAGAGAGTATTTTGCGTAACGGAGGGTATGTACGTGTAGCATACGAGTATTTAAGACCATCTAGATAGTATGAACAATTTTTCAAAGGTGGTATGTATATTTTTTTGACATACACCTTTTTATGTACGCATATAAAGGTATTTACAAAATACGTTAAAATTATGGACTCCCTTGCAATTTTTTCGTATAGTTTATATTGGAGTATCTTATAATTAGTATACGAGTGTACTTAAAGTGATAAAGGAGTATTTCAAAGTTGTTTAGGTGGTATATTAGAGGTGCGTGTAATTACATTCGGGAGTAAAAGATATTTTTCCTACACACACACACACACACACACACATATATATATATATATATAGAGAGAGAGAGAGAGAGGATGCTGAAATGAGGCATCATGGTGTCTGAGCATCAAGCCTCCCTGCCTTTGGATTGATTTTAAATGTGTGCAAATGCAATGATATATAATATAACACGTAAATCTGTTAACATTTATTAATTCGAAAAGACATTGATTTAGCATGCTGAATTAATCATGGATGAAAAGTCTTAATCATAGATAGAAATTCTCAATCATAGAGTCTGGACACCATAGTGTCCCTGTTATTTATACTACACACACACACACACACACACACACACATATATATATATATAGTAAAAATAACAAGTGCTCTTTGGTGCTCGGGCACCATAGTATAAAATAGGTATGTATCATGTGCGAAAAATTTTAAAATTTCTTGGACATCAAGTTTAACTAGTTTACTAACTAGTTCAAACTAAATTTTGAATTGTAGTTGTCTTTTTTATGATAGTTTGATTGTAAGTATATGCTGATTATATATATAAATCAATAAAGTATGTGATTTAAATTCGTTCAAAACTTTGAATTTGAGTATATTTTTTCAAACTTATACATTTCATTTGAATTATTATAGATGAGTATACACCCTAAAACTGATATTTTAAAAAAATGTACCCGAATTTAGATGGAATTGATGCATTTGAAATCATGGTGCCCGGGCAAAACATGCACAATTTTATGATTAAAATGGCGAAATAAAAAATAAAAAGAATGCTGCGCAATGTAGATACGGCTATATAGCATTGAGACAATGTGGAATCAAGCATAAAAGGAATTGGATTTCGAAACTTCGGAAATTTTTCTACGGATAACCCATTTTTTATTCGAAAATACAGAAATATACCCGCGACAAATTTTTTTTACACAAATAGGCTCCAGCCGCCCAACCATTGGGCAACTAGAGTTTATCGCCCAACCAAAAAGCGACTTATGAAGAATCTCGTAACCGTTGGGCGATTAAATGCGTTCGCCTCCCCGTTGGGCGATTAAATGAAATGCCCCCCCCCCCCCCGTTGGGCGATATGGATTGAGTCGCCCAACGGGGGGGCGACTTCATGTGAATACAGCCCGACGGCCAGGGCCTCTTTTCTTCCCCACGCCTGCTCGCCAATCTACTCTCGGCCGCGCGAGGAAGAGAGAAGCAGAAGAGAGGAAGGAAGAGGAGGAGGAGAGGGGAAGAAGAGAAGGAGAGGGGGAGGAGAGGGAAGAAGAGAAGGAGAGGGGGAGGAGAGGGAAGAAGAGGAGAGGGGGAGGAGAGGGAAGAAGAGAAGGAGAGAGAGAGGAGAAGAAGCCGCGGGATTTGCAGGTATTTTTCTAATTTTAGAAAATTTGTTTAGATAAATTTAGTTTACAAAATTTCGTGTAGATATTTAGTTTACAAATTTAGTTTAGATATTTGGTTGAGATATTTAGTTTAGAAAATTTAGTTTAGAAAAATAGTTTAGAAATTTAGTTTAGATATTTAGTTTAGATATTTAGTTTAGAAAATTAGTTGAGATATTTAGTTTAGAAAATTAGTTTAGATATTTAGTTTAGAAAATTTAGTTTAGAACATTAAATTTAGAAATGTAGATGAAGTTTACAAATTTGGATGTACAAATTTAAATGTAGAAAAATATAGTTTACAAATTTAGATGTACAAATTTAAATGTAGAAAATTGTTGTGTCGAAATTTTGTATACTATTTTTCATGTATTATTGTAGAAATGTAGTGTACAAATTTACATTTAGATAATTTTGCAGTTATGACGGGTGACTGTCGGTACCCCTGTTGGACGAGCACTTGGACCGCGTGCACCACGCTTCCCGTCGTGCGCCGCCACCGGGGAGCACGGACGAGTCGACTGAGCTGGGAGTGGTCCGGACACGCACACCTCGTGTGGCCTGGGGACTCGACCCCCGTTGGACTGCCAGGTTTGCACTACGCCAACGTTTTAGTATTACCATAAGAACATTTCATGCTGACATTCACTTTATTTGCAGGCTGCGGGATGCCGGACTTCTCCCTCTTGCCCGGATGGTGCAGGCCACGGATGAGGACGGAGGTGCCTTGGCCGGGGAGGGGGACGAGGCAGGCGTGGAGCGATCACGACGCTTCCCGTTCGACCGTTCCCTGCTGACGGCTTTGGTGGACCGTTGGCGGCCCGAGACGCACACTTTCCACCTACCAGTCGGGGAGATGGCGCCGACCCTGCAGGACGTGTCCCTACTCCTTGGCCTTCCGGTCGCGGGAGACGCTGCCTTCCTACCGGAGGCTCCCGCCGAGTGGCGCGATGACCTGCTCGGCAGATTCCAGGGGGTCCTTCCACCGGCCGGTCACCACCACATCTTCGACGAGAGGCAGAAGCATGGACCGACGCTGAGGTGGCTGGCACAGTATCGGGTACGTGGTGTTTCAAGTCGATCGCGTCTTCGAAACTCTTATTTGTGCAATTACATACTAATAAGAACTTTTCGCATTCAGGTTGAGCGCATGGTTGCAGATGCTGACGATTACCAAGTCGCGCGCCACCTGGAGGCTTACGTGATGTGGCTGTTTGGTTGGGTGCTCTTCACCACCAGCCACGGCAACACCGTTGACGCGCGCCTTATCCCTTATGCGAGGGCGATTGCCGACGGTGAGGCCGACCAGATCAGCTGGGGATCGGCCACACTTGCCGCGACGTACCGCGGCCTGTGCGATGCGTGCACGAGGATTAAGGCGAACTCGATCCTCACGGGATGTCCCCTGCTGCTGCAGTTGTGGTCGTTCGAGCGCTTCAGTCTCGGACGACCTGTACTAGACTACGCACCGCAGCGAGTCATGCGGCAGTTTGGGCTGCGGCAGGCACTTCCTGTACCAGTCGGGCCGCCGATTCCGCCGCGCGTGCACGCGTGAGTGATCGCTTCTGATATTTTTGTACGTACTTACTATTGTGATCGCAAGTACTTACATTACGTAATGGTTCCATAAACAGGCACAACACGAGGGGCGTCAAAAAAGGCACGGACTGGTCCAGGAGGATGCAGCCCTGGATTACGCAGTGGGAGGGTGCGCTGAATGACCGCGTGGAGGAGGACCGGCCATACGACATAGCCGACTACGCGGAGTACCTCATCTGGTGCCAGGGGCGGACTCGTACCAGGCTGGTACATGTCGTTGACCCACCTGCCCCACACGTCGCCCACCGACAGACGCGTACCCTACGCACTTCGCACGCCACGCTCACATCGCGGTACGTAACTTGTAATTTCAAAAATTCTCAAATGGCAATATCATTTCGATGATGGACCATTCTATGTCTTTTTGTCCAGGCTGATGTCGGTGTTGCGATGTGGTCGGAGTCCTCCGCACTAGTGCAGAGGTGGGGCACAGGTGGGGAGTTGACCAGCGAGGAGACCGTCAGCTTTGCGCGACGGATGGAGGCCAGGTGTAGACATATCGTCAGCCTACTGTCCTGCACGAGGCTACCGGTGGTCTCCACACCTACGCCCAGTGCACCCCGACCACCGGTGCCACCCGACCAGCGTGGCACTACTCCGGAGGTAGTACGTGGACACGTCCACCTCCCCCGGACCAGCCAGGGAGTTCTGCTTGGTCACGGCCTCGTACACATCCTACGTACATCCCCGGCTTCCACACGGATGATTTCATGGCGCCATGTACGGGTACGCATCGTCCGATCTTGTTTTTATCCTAAAACGACATGCAACGAACTAACGATATTACTATTGCAGGTCCTTACCAACAGCAGGGACGCTTCACCCCAGGCCACATCGAGGTGGACCAGTTTTTTACGGACTGGCCTGAGCCGTCCTCCGACGCAACACCGGAGGTTCTCTCCGGCAGTGGCCTCCCCGGTGCACCGGAGGCCACACAGCCAGAGGTGCAGCTAACTCCACCGGCGCAGCCGCGGGTGCGAAACCCACCTGATCGTTTTACTTTTTCGGACCCTCATCACCCGCCTCGTAATCCGTTGCACCGGAGGACGGCCAAGCGGGGCCGTATGGCAGGACGCGGGCGCGGTGACGGAGCACCTTAGGGTGGGGAGTGAGGGGTGTATGTCATGCATGTAATGGATAAATACGCGGCATGTTACTGCGTTATATTATAAAGTTCATTTAAATTCAAACAATGCTATTATCTCTTCTTTTCATATAGAAAATTTTTTCTGCGGCCGAGAGTAGATTGGCGAGCAGGCGTGGGGAAGAAAAGAGGCCCTGGCCGTCGGGCTGTATTCACATGAAGTCGCCCCCCCCCCCCCCCCGGTTGGGCGACTCAATCTATGTCGCCCAACGGGGGAGGCGATCGCATTTAATCGCCCAACGGTTACGAGATTCTTCATAACTCGCTTTTTGGTTGGGCGATAAACTCTAGTCGCCCAATGGTTGGGCGACTGGAGCCTATTTGTGTAAAAAAATTTGTCGCGGGTATATTTCTGTATTTTTGAATAAAAAATGGGTTATCCGTACAAAAAATTCGAAACTTCGCCGATAACCAGCCGATTTCTGGTCTATTCCGGTTACTATCGCTTTTTAATTTTTTTTATTCCTAATTTTTTTTCATTACTATATTTTTCTCAAATATTGTATTTGCTTGGCCTTTAATTAAGTATTGACATCAAGGTTCTGTTAGATTTAGCATGAGAGCACACACCTCCAACCAGTATGGATTATGGAACCCACCAGTGGCCAGCCGGTATTACCACCGGATTTTTAATCCCTACTTTAGAGCCATCCAGAAATTTTAGATAAGAGGGCTAAAGGTCATACAGGTAAAAGATCAGACTTCATAGCATAGTAAACACCTCGGTGGAAACAGGATCTGTAAAGGAATACATGTGCTCCATCAAATAATTGATGTTGCACTGCTAGGATACCATGCATACCTTTCTTCCCAATTTTACATGGTGGAAACATGACGTACATAGAAATACACATGTAACATCCAAGCATTGACGCTGTACTGCTGAAACAAAACCCGTGTGTTATTATTGTTGCATAACAGCGTCAGAGACGTCTGGCCGCAAAGGCAAACTCTAAATTTTCGAAGGCACAGAGCAACCTCCTGGACGACCAATGAATGCGATGAGGGCTAGAACATAAGCTAAGTACACTTTTTCCAGCAAGAAAGAACGAAAAGGCAACTTCCAAACAATGCTACAGCTCTTGCTGGAGAATGTAAGTCGGAGAGCTCAGTGTCACCTACACAGGTGTACCAAACTAATCAGGTTGTCACATATAGATACAAAACTACAGCTCTTGTTCAGACTCAAAACTACATCCTACACGTGGAAAAGAGTTTCTCAAATGCCGGACGAGCACTCAGGTGTACAAGTTTTCCTCCATGGGAAATACCGCAAGAATCCCCATGAACATTATCGCGCCTAAGGCTAAATAAACGGAGGCAACAAATTTATATCCTACAGATCTGGCCGCAACACAGCATCAATCAATCTGACCATAATACAGCGGCGATTGATTGCTGCGCGCCCTTCATGTAGTGTGCATGATTGAATGCAAAACTTCCTTAGCAAGGCCTCCAAGTATCAAATAGCACTCAGAAAACATTTGAAGAAGCTCGTCGCCGCACCCGGTGCAACCTCGACCCTTTTGTCACTGTAAATCAATGTACCAGCGATCAACTTAAACCATCCAAATATGCCAGCGTCATGTCATCAGAGACCCATTGATTTATGGTAATGATCCATCCTGACTTCACCCATTTACACCTTGCTTGAGATAGCAACCCCTAACACTCGATTCTATCACAAAACCTATTTCCTAACTGTTACCCATGTCCTCATCTTTCATTATCAGGCTTGGCCCGTCATCAAAGCCACCTCCAGGTGCAAGCTCATTTAGATCTAGGAATGTTCTCCCTACACTTTCACTCTCCCTGCTGGGAGCATCCATCTTTTCTACAGACTGCTGTAGCGGGTGCGGGTGCAGCTGCTGCTGCTCCTCCTCCTCCTGCTCTTCTTTATTTGCTGCAACTGCATGGTCCTCGTCCATTTTATTGTTGCCATTATTACCTTTTTGTTCCTCACGGCCATCATCATCTTCTTCCTCTTGCTCTTGACTCGATGTCGAGAGTTCCATATCATTTTCTGCATCAGAATCAGCATCAGGATCTGATGAGTCGGATTTACCTGCCTTTCCTGCCTCTGTATCTGTATCTGAAAAATCATACTGCTGATAGTTAATACGTGGACGAGAAGAACGCTTGCTGCGTCTGAGACCTGTTTGGATTTCGTCAACAGATCTCAGCTTGGCCCCTCGCCGGCCACGAGTTCGCAATTTTTTATGCTGCTGGGGCTCCTCTAAATCTTCGCTGGTACTCAAGGAATATTCCTCTTCCTCTTCATCATCATCTTCAGCATCTTCTTCCAACCGGAACTCTTCATCCTCTTCAGAAGCGCTTGATGCCTTCTGCTGTTTGCGACTTCTCAAATATTCGTCATCATAGACCGCCTCTCCCATGATATCATCGTCGCTGTCAAAGTTCGGGTCAATATCTGAGACAGCCTCAACAAAGTCCTGTGTGTACCTCTGAGATCTTTTCCTCCGCCGGTTACTACAACACAAAACATGAACGTTCTTAAGCCCACAAATTTTGATGGGGTTAACTTCTATATACCAAATGTTAAATGACATGCACCTGCGATCAAGTGTCTCATTTTCTTGTTCACCATCACTATCCCGGTAGTCGTCCGACTTTGAAGAATGTCCATCACATAATTCGTTGCCAATTGGCGAGAGACCATTTAACTTTCCATTGCTTGATGCCTCCGGTCTTGGAGTAAGCATCCTTCTATTGGTAGTACTAGTAGCAACAGGCTCAGCTGAGTTCTCTCTTTTCCTGTCCAAGAATGCAACACATAAGTATGCTAAATTGTCATCATCCCTAAAAAGGGTTTTTTTTCCTTCCAAATGAAAATTATCAAGCAATAGAGATGATACACATACTTCGTTATTTTGATGGCTTCATTTATTGAGCGGTCATAATCATCTGCATCGTAAGTAAAGTTGAACCTTGTAGTTAGAACAGACAGTGAATAGACTGATAACGGAATATATTCGAGTTGTCACAAACAAACATCTATGGTGAAAGGAAACATAGCGAATACCAGTGCACAAGGGTTCCAGGACCAGGAATAAATACAAGATCAGTTTCTGCCACATGGTTGGTATTAGTTTCCGGCCAGTACGCAATCAGTTTTAAAGCTTCCTAATTTAGATTACTTTATAGCAAACCCTCACTGAAACTCAGCTGGAAGTCAGGTTAACCCAAGAACCAGCCAACAAATATTCGGTTCTAAATTTAGATTCCAAGGAGTTATGCATCATTTGATCATTAATCTGCAACTGAGAAGAAACAAAGACTGGTACTAACAAATTACTCCACCTAGGGGATCCATAAAGGGCATAAATATAATTGATAGAACAATGAATCTGTGATGCAGGTTACTCGGATATCTAATGTGAAGGAAATAGATGAAAGAGTTTAATGACTGAGAAGCACTTACTGAAAAAAGCGTCATTGTGTTCAACACAAAAATAAATAAAAAAAATAGCAAACTACCATCCCATTCCAACGATGTATATATTGCAAAATACCATGCAGTGTGGGGCCTTGGGGGGCCACATGTCAGTGATATGTCAATGGTGTTTTCCAACTTGGGTGATCTTTGCAGTGGTACCGAGGAATTAGCCCCAAACAATAATGCTTGTGTCTAGAAGCTTACCAAAAGTATATGTTACGGGCTTTCTATCACGAAGAGAGCGGCCAGTGGCAAGTCCATCTGATGACAAGTAGCTATCAAGGAGGAGGGCTTCTCTCTGTTGCTTTTTGAGCAACCTCTCCTTCTTCTGCATGAGGAAGAAATTGTTGTGATTAACAAACTCAAAATAAGTACCCTCTGGCAACGCAAATATATCAGGCTGAGTTAAACAAGCTACGTACTTTATGAAGCTTTTCAATCTCCGGAAGATATTCAATCTTCAACTTCTTGCCAAGGGAGACCTCTGTTCTGTTCCGACTTGAAAAGAGTTTTTCCTAAACAAGACAGGACAGAAAGTAACTAATACTGTTACATGTCACTATAATTAATCAACAAGAGCACAAGATTAACAGTGATAACTAGCCAAAAGTAGCATCTGATTAATATTTCATATCAGCATTTTCTTCTGAGTAAACTCTATTCTGCACCACGGAAGTTAGCCAACAATACTTACAGCTAGACAAATCTTGGCACATTATTTAGATACTGATGCATGGGCAGAGGAATATGAATATATGATTTCAAAGGACCCAGTAACTTTATTTTCTAACATCAACATGATTTTGAAAACACGTGTGCAGATAACAGAACACTAGATGGTACCACAATATCTGACATGGTTAAAGAACTCCATGCAAGTTCAGTCATACTGGGAACCAGTTTTATAAGACAGTCATGGCATGTACCCTTTCACATTGCTTTCATGGCATGTTATTTGCTATGGTATAACAACAACAACAAAGCCTTCTGTCCCAAATAAGTTGAGGTAGGCTAGGAATGAAACATTCTCAAGATCAAAGAGATATGAGCCTTAAAATAAAAATCTACAATGCTAAAATCCTAAGTTGTACAACCTGCTATCTGAGCCAAGAGCTTAAAGCATTGCCCCTAACTTTCTTATAGTTCCGATACGTGGATCGCTAACTTCCATGCACTCCTATCCAAAACTAATTCTTTACATACATTTCAATCCCTCAAGTCTCTTTTAACTGCTTCCTCCAACGTCAGTTTTTGTCGACCTCTGTCTCTTCTTACATTTTCAGTACGTCTTAAAATTACACTATGTTATTTGCTATGGTACACAGCCAGAAATTTTACTTAATTACTTTGCATAAAAAAACACAATTGAAAATCATTCTCCTGTCAATTCTATATAAATTCCATCCTAGCAGTGCAATGCCTTTGCTATCATGCAAACTCATTTTGTTTCCTAATCACAGCCACATATGTGAAGAAAGTAACTCCTAACAACAGCAATACCATTCACTAGTGAAACATAATGAAAATAAAATGGGGATCAATGTATACCGCAAAATGCAAAGTAGCCTTGCTGTCAAAGTTGTGCAAAATAGCATTAACATGCTCTCAAATGATATCGACAAAAATGGTTTAGTGGAGACTGAAATGTTCTACTTAACTTCTTGTCAAAAAAATACATTCTACTTAACCAAAAAACACATTGGCTTCTAGCTTCTAGAAGCCAAAACAAAAAAACATGTTGGCTTCTAGCTTCTACAAGCTAAAAGTCATTTGGAACGCGTTGACTTCTTAACACGGCTTTTTTCCGTTTTTTTCCTTTTTCCCTTTTTCTTTTGCATTATCCGTAGAGATATAACGGTGTTTTTCATTTTCCTTATTTTTCTTCATTTTCCTTTCATTGAATACCACAGAAAAGCTACCAGCCACTACAGTTAGGGGTGGCAAAAAAAACCTCGAAGCTCATAAGCTGGCTTAGCTCGTTGAAGGCTCGGCTCGGCTCCGCTCGTGGCACAATCGAGCCAAGCCAAACCAGGGTTTCAGCTCGGTCTGTTAACGAGCCAAGCCAGCTCGCAAGCCGCTCGCTAGGCTCGGTAAGCCCAGCTCAGTAGCGTCTCTGGTCCATCACGACATGAACGGCTCAGTACGACAGTAGCAGTAGTATGTATTCATGCCAATTTTCACACCTCTTTTGTCACTGAGAGATATTATTAAAGTACACGTTATTCTTTTCTCTGTTAATTTCACCTATGGAAAGGAAACCATCAGATGCCATATTTGCTCATTCTAGAACTGAAGTTTTCTTGACAAGTTTTTCTTATTTTATTATAAACCTACTACGTTAGATGCTCTTTTCTTTTTTATTTAATTTCAATCATAGGATTACTGCCATATAGGTTTCACTGTCACTCTAGATAATCATAGAAGTTATCATGCAGAAAAACAAATTTGAATCATAAGAAGAAAAGTTAAAGACACTCAAAAGTCAAAACAGAATATGTTCAACTTTAATAGTGTTTCGATTATGCATAGTAGGCAGTAGATTAAGGGTTCCTTTTGTTTTTGCGAACAGTTATATGCTTATGGTAGTTGGTGATAACTCAGACATATGAGCTGACTAGTTGGTGATAACTCAGACATATGAGCTGACTAGTCACATAATTGCATTGCATTATGCAATTTGCATATTCCACCTAACGAGCCGAGCTCGAGCTTTTCAATAAGCCGAGGCGAACTTCTCTTTTAGCTCGTTAGTTTAACGAGCCGAGCCAAGCCTCCTCCCTAACGAGCCTTCACGAGCCAAGCCGAACCGAGCCGAGCCGGCTCGATATCCACCCCTAGCTACAGTGCCATTTTAGCTTAGCTACAGTGCCATTTTAGCCAACAGCCATAGCTGTTTGTAACAGGGCCATAATACTCTACGTGTTGCATGTTATATGCTGAAATGACCATAACAACCTTAGCACACAAACCATCAAGAGTAACAGAATTTTTATAATTGAAGACATGCTCGTTTATTACAGTATGTCCATACTAGTAGGTAGAAACTCTAACGAGTGTTGGCGAATAATAAATACTATTCAATAACGCACTCTATGGGGCATATATGAGGAACTCAAAACTTACTGCAACATCGTCAAACTCATCAAAGCTGGATGCAACAGTTTCCCACTGATAGGACACAACTGGAGGAGTTGAAACTCCCTTTCCCTTAGATCTCTTTCCTGGCTCCTTCTTCACCTGCTCCACTCGTCTAATTTCGCGATACAATCTATGTCCGAGAATCGAATCATCTTCATACCTGTTTCACATGAGTTGATTAGCATGCCCTTACCATGAATTCCAAACAATGAAACTTCCAGGATGCTTTCCATTTAAAATGGCTGATCAAAAAACATTCTACCCACCAGTATGAGATTCCAAGGGAATCTCCCCCAATTCGTTCTTTACGGAAGGTAGAAAGGTCATAGCCATGCTTTAGGGAACTGTCAATGAAGTTCCGAATGTCCTCTTGCTGCAAAATATATGCTTGATAGTCAGCTATCTTGTCAAACTTAACACACATGTGATGCAACAACTTAAAACCCAAATTGTCACCTATTTCCAAACATATCCAAAACAACGTATTCTCCAGCTGTTGGGAGCATTTGTCCTCTACAAAGAAAGGTACTATCAACAGAACATATCGCCATGCCTCTCTTGCTATTATGTTTAATTTCCACAGGCAGCAGGCAAACTGTCTATTTGCTATCAGGCATACATATGTTTCTTAAAAATCAGCAACTTATTCAAACTATCTTCATTGCTATTTTTCTACTACAAAGCATCAGAACTAGTGCAGAGCTTCTTCCTCTGCAGTTGCACAAGAGGAAAAGAACAAGAACCAAGAAGTAGTAGATTATTTTTTGTTTTAGAAAAAAAGGAAGTGCATCTTGCTTATAAATTCTAAATTTTTCATGTCAGTATTAGTATTTAGCACTACTCTTCAAAGAATTCCTTTTTATAATGAGCAACAATGTCTCTTTAACCTTTGTCAAGTTCATATGACTGGAATAAACAGCAACTGCTTTTGAAATGCACATTAATGAAATGGTGAAGATTTTTTGTTGGAACATGGATGTCTTATCTGTAGGCCAAAATGATGGTTGCTACTTACTAAAGTTTTGGTTTCAAAACAATTTGCAAAAATGGATAAATATTGGTCATGTTGGTAATTTACCCATTGTAGCAAAAATAAGCTCTCCAAAGTACTGAATCAACAACTGTATAACTCAATTAGAATCGTCAATAATGAACAGAACAGACCTACACCACAAGAACATGGGGCAACAAAATACAAATGGCAAGGCATAGCACCTTTCCCAAAATAATATCTACAGTAGTTATAGTTCTCTACAGAAATACGTATTAGAAAAGGTTAAAAAATCATAGTTTGGCAAAATTCATTGGCTTTCCTTGGAATGACAATAAAAATGAGCACGCACCTCGCTTCGTATATCGCATATTGCTTTCAAGATCACTAAACGAGTCGCAGGTTCTAGCGCCTTGTACATTTCAATTTCAGTTCTGTGCAAAATGAAACAATTGGAACAATTATCAAGATAAAATTGTAGCAGGAGATTTAATAAGACGTTTCTTATTTGCTGAACTAACCCATGCGATGCAATTATTGGTAGATCACCTTCTGCAACCTGCAGTTCGGATCCTTATCAGCTCATCAGTTGAATGGAATACCATTATCATCATTTATCTAAAATTGTTTGCAACATGGAATATTAGTAATATACCCAATGCCACCAATCCTTAAGCTTTCTACATAGGACAGTCACCCAAGTTCCACGCCCCATAGCCATGCGGGTTATTGGAGGAATTGACTGCAAGTGATCAACAATCATGAGAATTCAAGGAAGAGTTTTGCATAGTATACTGTGCTTCAGCATAAAAGATGCACTAAGACAAAATAGCAAAACATGAGATCTACGTGCTAGCTCAACACCTCAATCCAAGAGACGATAACTGAATAACATGTATTGTCCAAGAAGGCAGAAAAAATAGTTATTAAAATTTAAACCACATGATCGAATACAGGTATACTCCTAATATATGAATGAAGTATATTCCGGTCATGAGATAGAGAACATCAGCCCAAGCAAGAACAACAGGCATGCTGCTCCTATAGCATTTGTTCCAATTCAAACAGTTAATGTAAAAATCAGCACCAAGCTCCAATAACTGCAGGCAACAGTAAACACAATACCACAAAGCATGCAAGCGCAATACCAAAAAATGAACATTTTTTTATCCCTCGCAAGCACAAGAGCACATCTTTTGTGTTTGATCATGAACCAAAGATGATCTCTCGGCTCAAACCCACACTCCCACGCTTTAGCGAACTACAAAACTTATCCCAACCAGGAGAGAACAGAGATAGCTTCAATTTTAAACTGAACAGCTGAGCTCACCTTTAGCAGCGGCATGTGCACGTCGTCTAGAGTACTATTGGGCGTGATGAGCGCCACCTCGAGATCCTCCGCCGTGAACTCCACCGTGATGTTCAGCAAAGGGCGGAATACCTGTAGCCACCAAAAACAGTGCAACAGCCGCGTCAAACCCTAACCCTAGCTCTGAAAATCAGAGCCACGAAACAAAACATAAACCGCCGAGCTGCCGGCCGCGGGGGACGAGCGAGAGCGATAGGCGGGAGCACGGCACGCACGTGGAGGAAGTTGAGGACGGAGGCGAGCTCCCACATGCATCGCAGCCGCCACCGCGGCAGCTCCGCGGGCGCCTCGGGCTCCGCCACGAGCGGCGTCACCACGCGGCATTGCGGCGTCTCGTCCGCGCCGGCGCCCGCCGCGGCGCGCCGCCGCGGCCGCTCCGGCGGCGGCGGGGGCGGGGGCTTCGGCTTGCTGTTGCACGCGCGCGGCAGCCGCATCTTCCTAGGGGTTAGCGCCTCCTCCGCGGCGGCCCCCCTCTTCTCCTTCCCCGGCGGCGCCGCCGCCGCGTCCTGCTGCTTCTCCGGCGGCGGGGGGCAGACCCCGTCTCCGTCGCCGGTGCCGGGCATGGAGGGATCAGATCGGGGATCTGCGTCGGCGTTAGGGTTAGGGTTTGGGTGGGAGGGGGAGGCGGGGGGCGAGGAGGGGGAGGAGGCAGCCATGGGGGAGGGGAGGAGGGGTAAGAGTGGGATTCCGCGTGGGGGTGTGAGAGGGGAGGACGAGGGGTAGGGGTCGCGACTCGAGACAGGACTCCGTGCCGGTGGGTTCGGTGGGTTGGGTACTTGGGTTGAGCTCGTGTGGGGTTCGACCGTTTGAGCATGGTTTGAGAGTAAGGGTGTCAATTTCTCCGGCAACGGGGAGAATTTTTTTGTACGGATAATCCGTTTTTTATTCGAAAATACATAAATATACCCGCGACAAAATTTTTTACAAAAATAATCTCCAGTCGCCACCCCATTGGGCGACTGCTACCTTTCGCCCAACCGGGAGGCGACATTTAGGGAATCTGTGTACCGTTGGGCGACTACTGCAATCGCTGTACGGTTGAGCGACTTCGATTGAAGTCGCCCAACCGTTGCAGTCGCCCAACCGTAGGGCGACTGCAATTATGCCGCCCACTAACCCCGAGCACATTCCCCTCGTTCTGCCATTCTACTCATTCATTCTGCCCAGAGAGAAGAGAGGAGGAAGAGGAAGAAAAGAAGAGGAGAAGAGAGGGAGGAGGGGAAGAAAAGGAGGTGAGGAGAGAAGAGAAGTCGAAGCTATTCAATCGATTTGGATCCAGGTATTTTTTTTAATTATGTTGTATTTACAGTCTTCAACTCCCATGTTATTTGACATGTCGTAAATTTCAATCATACATGTAGGCATACATCATTAATGGCCAGTACTACATTGAGAGTGTATTATGGTGTTGGAATCATTCGTGATGGTCCGACTGGTGTGGATTTGAGCGATTTTCCGCAAGTCACTCTCGTACTTCCGGATGACGAGAATGCTCAAATGACAGATGTGCAGCATTGGCTGACCCAGAGTTTTTCATTGGACCCCGAGGTGTGCAGCGTCGTTGTGCAAGGGCTTTGGAGCCGGTCTTCCACTGACATCAGATGGGAGTTGAAGACATTGGTGCGCTCTGGTTCGTGGAAGGACTTTGTGCAAGGGTGCCGGCGCCGTGGATACGAGTGTGTCCTGCTTGTGCAACCGTGCTCACTACAAGCAGCTGCGCAAGCTCGTGCGTCCGCCTATGCTTCGGGGGGTGCTAGCACCTCGGGCGGGCCGCACGTCGGTGGAGCTGATGAAGTTGCTCGTGATGAAGGCGATGCGGTACACGGAGGAGAGTTAAGGCCGTCAAGCTATACAGAGGGAACTGGGCAAGCCGATGCGGTACATGGAGGAGAGTTACAGCTGTCAAGCTATAGAGAGGGAACTGGGCAAGCTGATGAAGGAGAGCATAATGAGTATATCGTGCATCAGATGGAATCTGATGACCAGAGGGCATGGGATGAAGAGCAAGCTGTAGAGGACGACGAGGAGGACAGTTCCGATGATGAAGAAGTTCCTATCCCCGAAGAATGGAACCAGTATAATGCGGAGGGTGTTTCCGCACATGATGAGCATGAATCGCCATGGGAGTATCATCAAACAGAGGTTCGGGTGCATGCTATGTTTGCTGACAAGGAAGCGCTGCAGGATGCCATCAAACTTTGGGCCCTTTCAATGCAACGGACATTTCGCGTCGTCAAATCAAGCCAGGAGCAGTACACTGTGAAGTGCGAGCAGACTGGTTGTCCTTTTAGGGTGCACGCACGTAGACCCAAGTATGAGACTCATTGGATTGTGTCCAAGGTGGAGCCGCACTCCTGCATTGTAAACACAGTCTTGGCGAGGCATCGTAACCTGACGTCCGGATTTATCGCCAATTTGATGTATGGGGAGATAGTGGAGAAGAAAGATGTTGCGGCCACACATATTATGCTAGCTATTGAGAATAAATTCAAGTATAAGATTAGCTACGCGAAGGCGTGGCGTGCGAAGCAAAAGGCGTTGGAAAAACGTTTTGGCACTTTCGAAGCGGCGTACGACAACCTTCCTCGTATGCTTAAGGTGTTGCAGCAAAGGAACCCCGGCACGTACATCGCGGTGCACGACAAGCCGTCCATAAGTCCACCGGGATTTGCAGTGTTGCAGAGAGCATTCTTTGCATTTGGTGCTAGCATTGAAGCATTCAGACACATGCTGCCAGTTATCTCAATAGATGGGACCTTCTTGACAGGCAAATACAAAGGGCAGCTCCTGACGGCCATAGGCGTTGACGGTAACAATCAAATATTGCCGCTGTCCATTGCATTTGTGGAGAGTGAGAATTATGAGAGCTGGCTGTGGTTTCTGAGACATGTGAGGGGTGGAGTTGTAGGCACCCGACCTGGTGTGTGCATAATCCATGATCGCCACGCCGGTATTATAAAGGCGATACGAAAACTTCAGGAAGACCCTGAGGAGACCTCTTTTTGGCCGGACATGAGAAACCGGTGGTGCAGTCGTCACTTAGGGGCAAACTTTTTCAAGCAATTCCCGAAACAATCTTTGATGAAGCTATTCAAGAGGCTGGCTAGGCAGAACCAGCAGAGAAAATTTGATGCTTTATGGGGGTTGTTGGATGAGCACACCAGGAAGAACGTCGACGAGAGGAGCAAGGGGCCGGTCACTCCTGGGGAGGCACAACCGCAATGCTTGCCAGCAATCGATGAGTCTAACCCAAGTGGTTCAAGAAGGAGGAGCGCGCGAAACATCAAGTGCTTCTCGCAGTGGATCGAGGGGGAACAATTGGAGAAGTGGTCGCTGTTGCACGACACGGATGGCGCAAGGTACGGAATAATGACAACTAACCTTGCCGAGGTGTACAATTGGGTTCTCAGGGGTCTCCGTTCTCAGCCCCTTGTCGCCATCGTGGAAGGTGTTCTTCACAGCACAATCCGCTACTTCAGGGAGAGGCACGCGAGTGCCGCGCTTCATGCGGCCAATCCCGGAGCCCAGTATTCGTCAAAAATTACTGCGTACATGGAGGCGAAGGCACAGAAGGGTCAATTGCACACAGTGCATGTCATGGGCAACAGGGAGCATCGTTTCGAGGTGGTACTCCGTGATAGAGCCGGATTTGGGACATCTCGTTCACTTGTTACTCACGATGTATGCCTTGGAGATCATGCAAACGAACCTAGCTGCACATGCAACAAGCTTAAGTTGTTACACAGGCCATGCTCTCATGTCCTCGCTGCATGCGGGACCGTGCGCATGGATCCTTCTAACTTCATGTCCGAGTACTTTTTCAAGGAGAGAATACTGCAAGCTTGGTGTGGGGAGCTCCGGGGGTTCAGGGCAGTGGGAAACTTCGCCACTTTGGACATTTCAGCGAGGACCTGGGTTCCGGATATTAACATGCTGAAGGGTGGGAAGGGTCGGCGACAGAGCCGACGTATTAGAAATGACATGGACGTATCACAAGCTGGAACATCTGGTGCACGTTGTGGGCGATGCGGTCAGGAGGGGCACACAGCTAGACGATGCAATGCATTTCCGGATCAGTAGTTGGTGTTGTAATGCATGCTAAAATTCATGTACCAGTTGTAAACCTTGTATGTTACATCCCTTTTCTGTAATGCACTTATTTCGTTGAACGTAATGTTTCCCTTTTAAGTATTGCAATTTATTGGTGGCTACGAATCCACTTTTATTACGAAACTACAGGCTCTAAAGTGCCTACATAGAGTAATTTATTGCGAGATGACAAAAGATGCCAGCTTTGCCCAGTCACGCACTTACAACACGAAACAACACATACATTGCACTTGCAGGATCTATGGAAAGTACTACACCCAACAATTTTACTAAACACAACAGTCCTACCGCCACAGCATCAACACATCAACAACTACATGAAATAAAATACGACACAACCATAACCCTCGTTACCTACACGCCAAACGAGCCTCGTGGCACCCACATGGAGAATTGCTGAGGGGGCCGCCTCGGACGTGGCTGGCCGTCGTGGGAGTGGCATGCACATATGCAGCTCGGGTTCGCGCAGCAACATGTGGGATCGTAAGAGCTTCCTATATTCACGACCTCCTCGTTGCCCCTCTCGCGTTGCATCTGTTCGCGGAGGTCGTTGTTCTCCTCAGTCAGACTCTCCATTCGGTTCTCCAAGTCCCATATTCGATCCCATAATGTACCCACATAACGATCAACATACCGTTCATGAGGAGGGTCGATCCAGCGGGAGAAGTCGCATTTTGCAATCTGCAAAAAAAAGGACGGTAAACTTCGCGGGTCCATAAGCAATATAAGAATGTAATATTACTATTTTGTACCCCGTAGCGTGAGCATCGGAAGAAACGTCGCCCGCCATCGTTCGGGGAATCTAAGATCTGGACGACCGCGTACTCATTGTGTCTGCATTTCGGCCACGCTGGTTGAGCACGCCGACTTGATATCAATCGGTACTGTGGACCGAACATATCCCTCCTTTCTAAGGGAATGTCGTCCTTCGGTGACCCAAATCCCACTGGCCCCTCGGCTTCCGACATGGTATGTTTCACCACGAAAGAGATGGTTCTTCTTTGTTCGATTTACAATGTCATGAGACCCCAACCGTGCTACTTATCCGTCATGAGATGGTAGACCAAATCCGTCTTAAGGGCAAGGAGGATGAGCTGCAAAGGAGGCGGGAGAAGTTAAGTTCGCGTGAAGCAGCCATCAAGCGTCAGGAGGAAGAGCTTCAAGCTCGTGAGGCAGCTCTCAAGACCAAGACTGACAGGAAGAAAGATGCAGCAGAGCCATCTTCAGGGCGCGACAAAAAGGGCAAACAACCACGCTACACCCAGTAGACAAAATGTAATATTCCCTAAGGCATGTTACGACTAGCGGTGGAGTTCTGAACATTACAAGTACAGAGTTCCACACATGCCACTGGTCACATCACTTATCACTTTATGTATTGACCGTTCTTCGGTCAATCCTGCCTAAAAAAAATTTACCAAATTTTTTTTTGCATCTACAACTTACATTGAACATAAACTTCTATTACAACTTTATCTGATTTTTACGCAGTTTATAACTAAAAAATTGACAAAACATACAAAAATCACGCGGATTGCAAACCCTTAAAACATACCAATGTATATATCAAACGTTCTACAGTCAATTGTACTTACAAAAAATTTCTCAAAATTTTAAACGCACCTACAACATACAATAAACATAAACTTTTATTACAACTATACCATATTTTTTTCCAGTTTAAAACTACAAAATTGATAAAACTCTACAAATTCACGGGGACTGAGTAAAGTCGCCCATCCACTGGGCGACTGCAATTGAAGTCGCCCAACGGTTGGGCGACTGCAATCAAAGTCGCTCAACCGTACAGCGATTGCAGTAGTCGCCCAACGGTACACAGATTCCCTAAATGTCGCCTCCCGGTTGGGCGAAAAATAGCAGTCGCCCAATGGGGTGGCGACTGGAGATTATTTTTGTAAAAAATTTTGTCGCGGGTATATTTATGTATTTCCGAATAAAAAACGGATTATCCGTACAAAAAATTCCAACGGGGACGGGTCTCCGGGGTTGTCCTCTATCCGTGGTATTGTATGGAGATAAGGTAAAAATAAAAAATAGTTTTTTAATAAATTATAGTTTTTAATATGGGATTATGTATTCCTTTTGTTGTATATTTGGTTAAAATTTGAATATATATGTTAGAAAACACACACACACACACACATATATATATATATATTGAAGGTATATTTTTAAAAAGTATATCTAATAATTATAATTAATAAATAAAGTCATGTTATTTTTTAAAAATTTGTTTAACATATTTTTATTCCCTGTGGGGATCCCTATAGGGTCAGTCCCCATGAGGACCATTCCCTGACAAAGTTACACAATTACATTCCATATTTACTTATGGCCGATTTGAAACACAGGAGATTCACATATAACACTAGTATATGCCAACATTTTGAGAAGAAGGTTAATATTGCTGTACTAGGTGCTAACTTGTAACGCTTGCCAATGATCGGCTTACAACATGGTGTCAAATTACGCTAAATCAAACGCAGTAATCTTATTATTAAACATGTTCTGCATTCACTCTTAATCTGATTATTAACACTTGCCTTTGCAGTGTCTCAACCGCTGATTGGTTCAAAGGATGTTGTCGGATCATCCTAAACCATTATGATTTACCAAAAAAAAAAGAGAGAGAATGAATAAGTGGTTGAGATCAAGATGGAAAGCTTTGATTTTTCCCACACCAACGTGCATCACTGCTTCTGATTTTTCATCAGACGGTTGGGAAGGCATGAACACCGCGTTCATCTGGAGCAGAGGATACCTGCCTGAGCATCTGATGGGGTGGCTGCCCAATCTTTGTGGCCTCACAACACGAGCGGAAAAAAAAAGCATCGGCTTAGGGTTCTTGCATCTGCAGTTCGACGCATCCAGACGTAGACTCCTCGTGGCCACAGCGTCGACGCTGCTCCAGGAAAGGCGTCGGATCCATCCAGCTTGTCACGTCCAAGTTCCAACTAATTCCCGTCACGATGAACAGGTGCAGCGACCGCGAAAATGACATGGATAGATGCGCATCTCAAGACTTGTGGAAAAGAAACCAAGCAGGGAAGAGAAACTGACTTTGCAATCGTGCCTTTCAATTCAGGGAGACTTTTATTTCTTATGAACATGCATGAATGTTGCAGAAACGGTTCGATTCCAACGGGAATCCGGAAAAATTCCTACTGCTAGAAGTAATGGATAAAGTCCGTAGTTGACACGCCAGCTAACAACTTTCTGTTATCGCATATATGTTGTATGTATCCTCCCGTGTGTGTAAGTTGTAACAAACACGGCAACAAAAACCTTGTAATCATGTATATTGTTCATGATCCGAAAAGCCTCTGGTGCTTTGTATAAATAGAAGAACTGGGCAATCAAGCTGATGGCACCGAAAACCCAAAACCATCTGTAAATCTTTTCATTGTATCAGAGCAAAAGGTTCAACCATATCTACCAACTTCACATCTCCATCTACAATCTTGTCCTCTTCTCCTACTATCAATCCAATACCCTCTGTCCCAATCAACCACGCAATTACCATTAAACTTCGCAAGGACAACTACATACTTTGGAGAGCTCAATCCTTGCCATACCTTGGAGCTATTAATTCCTTGTGTACGGAGATGGTAATCTTAAGTGCCCTATTCAAATGATCACAACCACGACAAAAGCATGTGCCTCTCAGGTTGTGAATCCGACCTACGTGTCAGACCCCGATTTCACAATCCGGAATCTTCTGTGATTCCACCGCACTATTCCCTGGATCAGTAGATAGTGCTCACAGATTACAGTTCTGAATATCAAAGTACATATCATGCGGAAGCGTAAATATAATAGTAAACTTACACATGGGCCGATTAGGCCGAAATCGATAAATTGCAGCAGCGGAAGAACGAAGCACACAGGTGGGACCTTCAGGACATGCCCACAGGCAGCCAACTGGAGGTTCGCGACCTAGCCCTTGACATCGTCATCTTCTCGGCCAGCTTGTCCAATCTTGTTGCTGAGGTGAGGTGATTTGATTCCTGATTCTGAATTTTGTCGCAAAAGCGAGCATGAGCACTCCGACGCCGTGCTCCGCGAGCCAATACACAGAATGCAATTAAATAGTATGCATGGCTTATCAAAGGAAGGCTCGGGTTATTTTATTTTTGCGTAGAGTGCTTTTGAATACAATTACTTAAAACTCTCTAAGACCTAGCAATTTGAACCAAATCATAATGTACAAGGAAATGCATTTTTAATATCGATTCAGATTCCATCCACCGTTACATGGCATCTGCACCATATAGCAATTTCTTCAGTGTTATAGCCGCTTAACTTACCACTGGGACGACACCCAGGACAATTCCAAACCAGGGCAGTCCTTCGCCCTTCAAGTTTCCATTCCCAGTTTCCAATGTTTTTAAAACAGAACTATATCCAGTTAAGTTCCCATGTCCGCCCATGACCGTGGGCACGGCTATTCGAATAGTTTTGACTCTGCAGAGTTTGTACACTTTCACCACAAGAGACAATCAACTCATTACCCCACACGATTCCTTAGAAGTGTGGTTGAGCAGACCATCACAATGACTTTTCAAAATATCTAATCATTTCTCCCATCTCACATTATGGGTAACCTCCCATTTGCGATGGGCCCCATCTGTTTGCACGGGATGTTTCTCACTACTACTAGCGTACGGGCTTCCCTCCCCTCTGCGCTAGCACGACTGAGAAACTTCACCCACCACTGGTGTCCCTTCAGGCCCCCTTGCCATAGCATAACCCCATCAATCCACTACCAGTGAGATGAGTCCGGAATTTCGATAAGTTTACTTAGCCAAGTTGTATTTTACAGACTTGTGGTTGTACTATTTTACACGGGTTGACATGACAAGATTCAGTCCTTAGTGGTATCTGGGCGGTTCTACCACAAACCACACTCTCGTGCACCACTGCACCATATCCCCGAACCATCCGCCCAGATATTTAAGCATGTTGGGGTTTTTGGAAACATAAAATAATCATATCCAACATTTATCAGTCATTACCACCATGACTGCCCAACCAATTTTTCTCAGGATTAAAAGTGATGCTTGGGCGCTCTCGCGCCCATGAGTATCTAAACAATACTACGCATGGCATATAATTACGGACTTATTTTTTTGAAAGGTGACTATTATAATTTGTGCTAGAGCGACAATGTTCACATGTTCAAATATTTCAAAGGAGGGGTAATATTAACCAAGTACACAATGGGATATAGCTAGAATCTTAAATTAACATGTATTTGCATATAACATAACAGCATGCAATTTGATAATTTAAACAAAAGTAATTTGCAGAAAACGTAGGTTCAACATGATCAAAGTATTGACTCGCCTGGCGCGGTTTACCGCTGTCTTGAGCTCAGACAATGCTTGCTCTTGAGCTTCTGGTCTTTATCTTTACTTTGTTCTTGATCTTGCTCGATTCATTGATTCTTCGGGACTCCAATTTCTAGCTACGCGATAAGTGACTGAATCCAAATAAAGTCAAATAACACAAAAAGATCCAAATAAATCCGAATAAACTCAATTTAGTTTTATTACGAGTTAATTGGTGATTCGGTGAGTTGAGGCAAGGTTGGTAATAGCATACGATAACTTGATCTTCTTATTAATAATCTCTTTTTATTATTTTGTTATTTATCAAGGAAGTTCCATAAGTCAGGTTAGACCTATAGACTGGTGCAGGAGTTTAGTGGACAAATTCTATCTTTAGGGTATGCATTCCTTGCAACTCAGGTTATGGTAAAGGCAAACTGGACTGAGGGATGAGATCTGTACTTATTCTATAAATCTTTTAGTCGAAGGTATTATAACATTTGGATATCTTTATTAAGTTTTTAGACCAATCTCTGATATAGGCTTTCACTATTAATTAGATTAAGATAAATAGTAAGGGCTCAATATCTATTCTTATATGATAATTAATTAGAATTTAAATCTCTAATAATCCCATTTTTCATATTTTATGTATCTCCATTCATAGCTAGGCTAAATTTAAGTTGAATTAGGATCCACTCATATGGCTCCTAACTTGTTATATATACAATTATGTTTAATACTATTATGTACTAAAGCTAGCGTTAAGATTTAATCAATGGCACTATTATTAGCTTGCTCATACTCTAGCTGCTATTAGGCTTAGCTTTATTTTTAATTTTTATTTACCTAGCAAAACTTGTCATACAGGGTTATATTTCAGTGTTTGCTAATTAGCAGAATCTTCCATTAGGATTTACTTATTGGCAGTATTTTAAATATTGACCTAGGTTCTAAGTATAATTAAGGGTAGTTTCTAATTTAGAGCCTTGACTTTGTATATAAGTATAATATCCAAAACCTTTTAACTTTATTTGGAATTTCTTTTCAATTGAGATTTTATACTAAATTTCAATACCAACCAAGGAAACTTTTCTTTACTAATGCCTTTAATCAACATTTAGTCCTTGAGTTAAATATTACTTATTCATATGTGATAACTAATCTATAGTTATATATTAAATAAGCTGGTGTTATAATCTAGGCAGAGATCTTTGTACAAGGTAGCATCCTATTATTCTATTAAATAAGCTGGTGTTATATATTAAATAAGGTACATCATTGAGATTTATTAGGTGACAACATGATAAATATTGAACTTATGTTTTAATTATGATTTAAGAGCATCTTTACTAAGTTTGGATGTTTATCCAAAGTTGTTCCTCTTTATCAATGCCATAACTAATATTTAGTCTTTTCAACTTATTTATGCAAACCACATTAAATATCACCAAAAATTCATGGGACCTCTAAAATTTATGGTTTCAGTTCCACTGGACAGATCTTGAATTTATATGAATTTAGAAATTCGTTTCACCCAATTTAGAGTTAAACTAATTAAGTTATGCCCATTTTAAATTCTCAGTTTAATTAGATCTAGAAAATATTAAATCTCTGACAGATGGGTCCCACTCTCTACTTTTAAGTTTCTGTTTTCTTTTTATTTCCACTCCTCTGTGCTAGTGACATGTGGAACCAGCTACAGGGGCATGGCCCACATGGCAGTGAGGGTTTCAAATTAGTAATCCAATTTCAGTACTTATGACATCATTAACCATTAATTAATCCTGCATGAACTAATGAGCTTGTTTATATTCAAATTAATCTTTAATACTCCCATTAATCCTTTTTAATATTTCCTAATCATTCTTAATCATCTCCTAACCACTCTCTCTGTTTACTGTAGCTTAGTAAAAACTTCTAAAAACCTAATCTAATCCTTGCGGCCAGAGGATTCGAACCCGAATCTCAGGACTGAGAGCGCACTCAACTAGCCAATGGATCGAGCGGCGTTACCTGACGATGGAAGCGAAGAAAACCAAATAAGCCGACGGTGGAGGCGCCTGGAACAGAGGAGGTCGGGGGCGGCGGCGGCGAGGGGCGGCCGAGGAGGTGCCAGTGATGGCCAAAACGGGTTCCCGACGCCGAGGGGAAGCCGATGGAGGTGCCAGTGGGAGCTGAGGGACGCCGGAGGTTGGCCGGCGGCATGCGGCGGCGGCGGGCTGAGGAGGAGTTCAGCGCCGGCGAGCTGGGGTGGAGGAGAGGAGGAATTAGAGAGCGCACGAGCACTAGAAGGTCCAGTGGAGGCTTACCCAAGAGTTGGCCGAACGGAAGAGGGCCTGAGGTGAGCCGGCAGCGAGCACAGGCGGCGGCGCAGGGGAAGTCACCGCGGCCGGAGAGCTCGGGCGGCGGAGGGCGTTGGCCGGCTGTTGGAGGGGGTTCGGGGTGTCGAGAGGTTACTCCCGTAGCGAGGAATCGGAGAGAAATCCATCGAGGAGGAGCTGGCGGCATTAATGGCGGCGGCAGTAGTTTTTGGGGAAGATGGTCGGCTTGTGAGCTTCGATGAACGGGAGTTCGATTAACTCGGGGAGGAGGCTGAGGAATGGTGGAGACACACTGTGACGTGCTCGATTTAGGGAGGGTTCGCCGGGGTGGCCGGGACGGCGTGGAGGCGCGGCGGCCTGCGCACGGGTGGAGACGGGAGAAGGAAGGAGGCAGGGGAAGGAAAGAGGGGGTTGCAGGCGCAATGAGGGTGGCCGAGCCGCTACTTATAGTGTCGGAGGGCTGCTGTGATCGGGGCACAGGACATGGCGTGGGCGACGGCATGGCGCCAGGGGCGGCGACGCGAAGGAGGTGACGTGCGGTGCGGGGGCATGACGCGCGCGACGCGATGGAGGGGACGGGAGCAGGCGTGTGGGAGAAACCGTGGGCGACGGCCAGGGAAACCGTGGGCGGTGCGAGCGCATGCTTGCCACCTGGAGGAAAGGATCTGAGCACGGGGCAGAGAAAAGAGAAGGGAGGAGGAAGGAGAAGCTGCGCGCTGGCGCGGGCACACGGGAGAGGATGGAGTGGGAGCGGGGCCCAGCGGGCAGAGGGAGCGGTCGGAAGGGGGAGCCCGCGTTTGGGCCACGCGGCGGGAGAAGAGGCGCGAGCGGGGCACGGGCCCGCTGCGCAGTGGGAGGAAGCGGGGGTTGGGCCGGCTGTTTCGGCCGGTCTGACCCCAATCCCTTTTCTTTTCTTTTCTCTTTCTTTTTTTTATTTCATTGATATTCATTTTTTTATACATGTGTACAAGTTGATATATATATTTACACCATTATTTTGGTATACATATATATTCACTTTTTTTTGCTTTTGTTTACCATACTAGTCCTTTTGTATATAATTGCATATATTTTATTTATTTATTTTTGTTGCCCTTGTACTATCATTCTCAAAATGAAATTTTATATTTTAGTAACTTAGGTTTCCCTCTTCACATACTGGATCATCTTTTCAGATTCGCATTTTAAATTTTAGTTTTCCATTATTTGCATAGTCCCTTTTTGGTATCACTAATGCTCGTTTTTGTCTTTTATGAATTTATTCAATTTTTGGAATCTCAAACAAATTCAGGAAAACACCATAAAATCCAAATTCCAATAGAATATATTGCAAAAATAATTCAAGAAATACAGATTTTCAAATTTTAAATTTTTTGGATGTTACACTACGTGACCTGGTACAACTAGGATCAGATGGTCCTTAGCGGTATTTTTTTCCTCGCTAATCAAAGATATTCTAGCTGACGTCATGTTCATGCTTACTTCTCGAAAGGCATGGCTGGCATTAGAGCGAATGTTTGTATCCAAATCAATGGCACAAGTCATCCAAACAAGGATGCAACTAGCCAACATGAACAAGAAGGATATGACAGCTGCTGACTACTTCAAGAAAATGAAGAATTTAGCAAACACCCTATCTGCCATTGGTATGCCTCTCTGAGAAGGTGAGATAATCTCTTATATCCTTGCTAGTTTGGGATCTGGTTATGATCCATTAATAACTTATATAACCACAAGATCAAAAAATATTACTCTAGATGATGTTTATGCTCATCTGATGAGTTATGAATTGTGCATGAGCAAAACAATGCTGACTTGCAGCTTCAGATAGGCAATGTTGGAATTCCACGTGGTCCCTTGGCAAATTTCACTACTAGAGGAAGAGCATTCCATGGAGGACACGGTCTCAGCAACTATGGCAGATCTAACAATTGGCACAACAATAGTCAACAGAATTCTGGAGGCCGCGGCACATGTCCAACTTATGAAGTTTGTGGGAAAATTGGACACACCGCCATCAAGTGCTACCACTCATATCAATCAGCTAATGCTCACCCACCATCAGCTGCTACGGCATACACAACCTCCTGCCAGGTAGATCCAAATTGGTACATAGATATGAGTGCAGTCGATCACATCACGAGCGATCTAGATCGGTTGACCTTTTGGGAAAAGTACAGCTGGCAATGGAGTAGGTTTGCATATCTCAAACATTGGTCATTTCTCTATTAATACTATTGCCTCTCCTCTTGCTCTCGAGAAAGTTCATCATGTACCACAAATGTCTAAAAGCCTTGTTTCTGTTCACAAGTTGACTCGTGATAACCATGTGTCATCAAATTTCATCCCGATTTCTTTGTTGTCAAGGATCAGGTGTCTAAGAGAAGAATCTTCTAAGGCAAAACTAAGTCAGGTCTCTACCCCATCAAAACACTAAGTTCTTCTAAAATTGCTCTAGCAAGTACTAAAGTGTCGAAGGAGCAGTGGCATGCATGGCTTGGTCACCCATCTCCCCAAGTAGTTCACTATGTTTTATTCTTGAAAAATTGCCTGTGTCATCTTCTACACATACATCTATATGTAATGTGTGTCAATAGGCAAAGAGTCATCAATTACCCTATAGTTCTTCAGTTCATACTTCTACGTCTCCTCTTGAACTTGTTTTCTTTGATGTCTAGGTGTTGTACCTCAATATATGCGTGGATACAAGTATTATGTAAGTTTTATTGATGATTTTAATAGATTTACTTGGATTTACTTGTTGAGATCTCGATCTGATGTCTTCTATGCGTTTCTGCAATTTCAAAAGTATGTTGAACGACTTATTGGAAAGCAAATTAAGTACGTTCAATCCAATTGGGTGGGGAGTATCAGAAGTTACACACATTCTTTGATAATCTTGGCATTGGACATAGGGTGCCATGTCCTCACACATACCAGCAAAACG